>CM034148.1:787527150-788999650 GCA_019776745.2 Taxus chinensis
CCATTTTATTTCAATGTTTTCCCCATTGTCCAAGAAAATACTTTCCTCTGCCTCCTTGTCAAACTTATTTCCCTCCATACTCAAGCCCGTGATGAAGGAGATAAATTGCTTAGAAATTTTCAAATTCTTTTCCCTTGAACTTGATAATTTTATCCTTCTAATTTGCTACAAATTGCATAGAGATATGTTGATCATGTCCCCTAATTCATTAATTAAAGTCTTTGAAACCTCCAATGTTGAGGAATTCCTAAATTTCAACATCTTCTTGCTATTGGGGGCTAAAAACTAGCTCGAATTTGCAAGGTGCTCCTCCCATCGTGAATGAAACCAGTGGCAGAGCATTCTCATACTGATGGCAGTAGCAAGTAAGCCTTCTGACAACAATTCGATAGCCTATATACTGAATTGTTTTCCTAGTAAAACTCGACACCTTTCTCCAAACCTATTTCTTATGAAAAAATCCCTTAGTGTTTGAGGTGTGGAGTAAATAAAAAAGAATAAATTTGATTATCTTGAAGTACCTAGGAGGGGAGTTCCACACGTGTAAAATCCACCATTTAAGGAGTAATGATGGGATGGGTGGTGGCTTCATTAATGATGATGGAATGAGTTGTGCTGGGGAGGTCCTTGATATCATGCCACTCACTATAATTATTTATATGAATACCTACATCATCAAGTGCATCTACGGCATTATTTCCCTCCCTATACACATGTTGAATCATGATATTAAGACCATCACAAATATTAGTAGATTCATTAATGAAATCACTAATGGTCCTAGTGGGTGTTTGGATTCTAGAGAGATTGTTAATGATATTCATAGAATCCCCCTCCACAATGAGATTGTAAACCTTGATAATCTTATCCATTTTGATTCCCCAAAGAGTAATTAGGGTCTCAGTAAAGTGATTGGGTTACTTACCCATGGGTCATGCATAAGCAAAAATTAGTTGACCCTGATGGTTTCTAATGAGACCTCCTCCACCTGCTACCACGGGGTTACCTTTAGAGGCACCATCGAAGTTTAACTTATAAAATTTGGATGGTAAATGCTTTTATTATACCAAATCTATGAACTAGAGTGGTGGAGGAGCATTTTCTCTAAGTGGGACATGGGGGTGGACTTGTGTTCCTTAATGTTTGCCGAGTGATCTGCATTCGGATTACTATGTTCTTCTTGGTTCATATGGATAATTTCAACCCCTACCCTCAAGGTTTCCCCATGGCCACTCATTGAAAGCATCCAATGAACTCAATGGGAATGAAACTTTGGTTGATTATTACAAACTACTTGTAAACTCACCAATAGCCCAAGACAATGAGTTCATGTTACATAGTGGAACATAGCGGGGCGATCCTAATGTGGATCACTTGGCAGATATTAAGGACCCAAGCCCACCCCCATGTCCCACTTAGATAAAGTGCTTTTCCACCACTTCATTTCATAGCTCTGGTATAATAATTGTATTTACCATCCAATGTTACATGTTGTGTTATGTGTTCATTGTACTTTATTTAATTTATTTATATTATAATGTTTTAATTTATAATAATTACTTAATTTTTTAATGCACCTTTTCACTTCTCATCCTGATAGTTTCAAGTGTATGAGTTGTGTTGATCACCCCTTTAGGAGATTTGATCCCTCAAACATTCCAGCTTGGGTTCCCATGTACAAATAATATAGAAAAATATGAAGCCCTTATTACAGGGATGAAATTGGCTATCAAGTGGGATATCAGACAAGTGAATGTAATAAGTGATTCCATGTTAACCATCAAACAAGTAACTAATGAGTACAAAGTTAAGGATGAAAAAATTCTTCCTTACAAAAAAAATGGTTGATACTCTAAAGGAATTCTTTGAGAAAATTATATTTGAGCATATCCCTGAAGGACATAATCACGTAGCGGATTCTATGGCTACAGTTGGGTCTATGTTATGCATACCACCTGGAAAAAATGTCATGTCGTTCTTCGTCGAGCATCTACGAATACGATCATATGACATGCAAGAGTCTTGTTTGGTATGTGAATTTATTGGTCCCTTTTCCCCTTTTTATAATGGCATATTCATTTACCTTCATGATGGAACCTTCCCACCATACATTTCTCATTCTGAAAAAATAAACCTTATCCAATGCATAGCCCTGTGACACCTTACTTGGGGATACTCTCTATTGTAAAGGCTATGATGGGAATCTGTTGTGTTGTCTTAACTCAGATGAATATATCTTAGCAGTTAAGGAGGTGCACAAAAGGCATTTGTAGGGCCCATACAAGTGGGATAGTCTTGGCTAAAAACATATTGAGAGTGGGCTATTATTGGCCTACCATACAGACTAGTTATTACAAGTACATAAAAAAAATGTGTGATGTGTCAAAAGTACAGCAATTTGATACATGCACCAGCACAATCACTACAACCTATTACGACACCATGGCCTTTTTCAAAGTGGGGACTCGATCTCATCGATAAGCTTACCCCTACATCATCCAATGGCCAAATGTTCATTATTACTAGCCACTAAGTACTTCACGCAGCGGGTACAGAGGTTGTTCCTCTCACCTATATCACTGGAGTTCAAATATCCAAGTTTATAATGAACCTTATCATTTTTCGATATGACATACCCTATGCCATTGTAGCTAACAATGGTAATTCATTCAAGAACAAAACTATGAAGGCTTTGTGTCAACACTTTAAAATCCAACTCAAGTATTCAACCCCCTATTACCCTTAAGGTAATGGTTAGGCTAAAGCCTCAAATAAAACCCTTGTTCATATTATGGAGAATATGGTGAATAAAATGGGTCATAATTGGCATTTACATATTCATCCCGCCCTTTGGGATTAGAGAACATCTGCAAACCCTACAGGTGCTACTCCATATTCCTTAGTTTTCAACACAGAAGTCATATTACCCCTTTAGATCAAGCTTCTGTCTTTGTGCATAGAGCTAAGAGATTACTTGGATAAAGAGGAGGACTATAGAGTGGCTCGGCTAAAAAATTTAGAGATATTGGATGAGAAGTGCCTTCACGCTCTTGATCACCTCAAAGTGTATCAGAATAGATTATGTTGAGGTTCTAAGAAAAGAATCATACCTCATCAATTTGAGGTAGGAGACCTTGTTCTAAATGAAAATCAATTTAATACCACCAAGGATCATGAAAAGAAAGGTAAGTTTGAGCCTAACTGGTTAGGGCCATATGTCATGGTCGCTAAGATTGGTTCAGGCGCATACAATCTTGCTGACTCTGATGGTGATGAACTTAGGGAACCCATGAACACCATGCATCTTAATCAATTCTATGCTTAAGTATGGGGTCCCTAAAATATCATAAAATCAACAATATATATATAATCAAAATAGAATAAAATAAAGAGATCAATGCGTCCAAGTGTGAAAACCCACAATTGTGGCACTTTGGACAAGTCCCTTAGTGAAAATCAATTTCTGGCACCATTGGAGGATCTGTTGTTCACAAGCATCACATACCTAGGATTATGGTGGCTTTATCCTAAGCTAGTATTTTCCTGTGTTTGAGATATTTTTGAGCATGTCCCTCTTGACCTTGATCCGGCTGATCCTACTTTTGAATGAGAAGGGTTTTCCTTTGTATCTTCCCATCTAATGCTTGGGGAAACTATGCATTGTCACTTCTTGCACATACATATGGAAATTTTCCTTTATACATCCCTCTTATTACTAGGGGCATCCACGTTTCTTAATTTTCTTACACATAGCTTTGGAAAACTTATAGAAAATATCAAAAAAAATTGTATAACTCTTGAAAATCCCAAAACATTCAAATATGTTTAGTTGAAAAAATCAAAACATTCAAATATATCTCATGGAAAACTCAAAAACAAGATAACATTGTCTCAAGATAATACCAAAGACAACGCAAAACATTTCAAAACTACCTTGCAAAAACAAAGTAGTCGTTTCCTTACTTTAGTCATTTTTTGTATATAGTTTTGTTGGTTTTCCTTTTCATATTATGTGCTTTAAATTGGATTCATTTACTTTTTTATATTAATTGTTACTTTAATATTTTGTGGAGTGAATTGGGTTCATTTTTCATCTTGTATGTTTGTATATAGTTGTGTTCTTTTGAGTATATTTGATTAACTTGTGCTTGTCTTGTTTGCTTGTATAGTTTATTATCATGTCATCATCAATATCATTTATCATCACATCTAAACATCATCACATATCAATAAATGTTAAGCTAAATCATCATATAAATGAAAATTACATATGTATGTTATGCTAACATCATATAATATCATCAAAAGAGGGGAAAGAGGTATTATCTTTATCCCCCCTTTATCATATACCATAATAAAAACATGGGCTAAACATCATATCTCATAAACACAAAATTTGATAAAGTAAAAAAGTCCATCATCATATATCCATATCAAAATCAATGTCCATGTACAAAATGATGTGTCTCGATATACATCAGATACAATAAGCCATCATGGGCATGGATCAAAAATGTGCCTTTGTCACAAGGCATAATAAAAAACAATACATATAATTTTTTTTTTAAATGTTCCTTCATCTCAAGGAATACATTAAAAATAGTACAATAAAGAGTCATGGATGACTCTCACCAACACTCAGACTACGTGGCCTTTGACCCAGGTTAGCCTGCCTCTGATTGGGTGGCAGCATCTATTTTGATCTGGTAGACCTAGATGGCCTATGTGATGTCAATCTAGATCTGTTTCCTACTAGCTGACTAAACATAGATACTTTGTCCCTCTGAAAATGAAGCATGATATAGAGCTCTATAGTGTGTTGCCCCACTAGATGTTGATGAAAAATTATATACCAATTCTAGAGACCCTGTTACTAATGTTACATGATGCAGAGCATCACGCTTTGTTGTGAGTCTCATCACATCTACTTGCAGCTGAGTCCTCTAAGCTCCCCAATGTACTCGCTCAGAAGCCAACTAGTCTCACTCAGATATCACCTGATCTTTCTCTGTGGTGACCTATTGTAGTTATTACCTCAAGGCAGCTAGATCCCATGTACCCTACACAACCTGTCTAAGAGGTGATCTTTGTGGTGATCTATATGGTAGTCTCCATCCTCTACCTACTGGACTATGTGGTGGATACCCCCACCCATCCCATCCATCTCCTTAATCTCAACCATCCCCACCTACTACACTGGGTGGACTCACTACTCACAGTGGTGAAGGTGGAGTCTAGACTATGGGCACTTGTTATGCCTACACATGTATACCCTGTATGAGAACCTATTATAATTATACATGGGCCTATCATTGTAATGGATTCTATAGGGGAGGATCCTGTGGTGGCACCTTTACATGTAGACCCTGGCCTTGTTCCTGTAAAGTGGTCTCGGCATCCAATTATCCCAATATCACTCTATCTCATAGTGCATGTCCCTGTAACCCCTGTGCGGCTGCAATTACACTTGCATCTATCACAGCCTGAGGGATCGTAAGGCACAGAGGAAGTACTGTAGAATACCAGGACCCGTAATCTGCCATAGTCCTAGGGTCTACCACCTGTGGCTATGTGATTCATCACTATGGGACGACATAGCTATAAATATCATGAGCTCTCCGTAATCTAATCTGTGGCCCAAAATCAAATATCTCATGTTTCCTATGTGTGTACCACATCTTGTATCCTAGTATGCCTTGGATATAGCCAAGTTGGTGTTGTACCTGGTCAACACTATACCAATCTCTGATATCACTCCAGATACTAATGATAAAGTGATCAACCTCTGCAGTGTTGAGCTCTATAATGTCATCATGCCACTGATATAATTTGTATGGTCCCCAAGTGATCATACACAGGTGCAAGTCATCAAATGCTCACCTATAATGTGTGGTATTCCCCATGTGTGAGTCAAAATCCTCACCCATTGGCTCCCATCCCATACAAGAAGGCTCCTCTATAGCCCTAATTTGTAGTACTCCATGTGGGTGACCAATAGTAATATGATCTCGTGCCCAGATACGTAGTAGTGTGCCTAATTTGAGGTTCTCTTGACCTCTGTAAGCAATCAAATGTATATCCTAATACAAGTGGGCTAAGATACGTTGTCCCCAGCAGAAGACCTCCCCATCCATCATCTTGTGCACTACTCCCGTCAAACCAAGTGGGAAGTGCATGTCAGTCTTGTTAGGAAACAAGTAGCCACTGACAAGAGCCATAAAGTAAAATTGTATCCAGGAAAATTTTCGATCCATGAACCACTCATAAATATCTACTGCCATATCCTTCTGGGGTATGTCCCAACTTAAAAACATTTCATAAATGCTAGCTAGAATCTGGCCACAATCCCTGTCATACTCCACCAAGATTCCCTGAATTGGCACTCTGAGGATCCACCAAACATCCTTTAAGGTCATTTTCATCTTGCCAATTGGCAGTCTAAAAGTCTGGCTCTGACTCTGTCATCTCTCTGCTAAGTAATTCAGGAGGGTGTGATCCATTGTAATATGAGGCATCTATGAATATGAGTCAAATTGGTGGGATTCAGAATGATAATAAATCCTCATTTCTCCCAATGTGTGAATGTATGCTCATAGGCTCTAAGGTACCCATGTCACTCATGCATGTCCATGTTGCACAATCTCACCTGCAAGATCACAAAACACTTCATTAACATCATTTTATTCTAATAATATATTCCTAAGATATTCTAATTGATTCTACATTCTTCTATTCATGCCTAAGTTTTTCACAAACTTCAAATTTTCTTCCAAACATTTTCCTAAGGCACAAAAGTTGCACTAGCGCAAACCTGTTTGTGTTAGTGCACTAGTACATGATTGATAAGAAGTTGATGTGTTCCTTCTTCTACCTTTAGTTCGAGTGTTGTACCAAAATCATGAGCCAGCACGGATGGAAAGCTGCAAAAGATGTGTGATAGTTGTTTACTATCATGTAAACATTAAGGAGGGAATGTTAGGAAAATTAATGTTCACATGATTATGGATAATCTACCAAGAGGTAAATAGTAACAGGTTGATATTTACCAAATGATAAGTAGTAATTAGTTAGTTGTTAACTGTATGGTTAATACAGTAAGATTGTTGATATTATATTGTTAGGAATAACAATATAATGTCGCATATAGTTTATTGGTTAGTATTATGGGTTATTTGTTGTAACACCTCCCTATTTTCTAGGAGGTTGTTTTGGATATCTCTATGGCTATATAATAGTCATGTATTGTGTGTTTGAAATATTATATTGCGTGAGAAATTATTTTTATTTTCCATGATGGTCTGAATCGAGCTTTAGATTTGGTATCAGTGTGGGTGAATCCACTAATAGAAATCATAGCGAGATTAGTTTTGTGCTTATTATGGGTAAATAGAATGGTAGCAGGGGCAACGCCATAGTCTGCATTCTTTCCCCAGATTTACGAGTTTCTTCATAAATATTTTTATATAGGAAAACATTTTGCATTAGGTTGTTGGATAGATCAAGTTTATAAGCATCGTTTGGGGATGTTGGAATAATCTCGCAAGTGTTTGGATTAAAACATGCATGTGTAAAATTCCAAAGAATGTTTTCCAAGGTTGTGTGTTTCCATGGCCACATAAGTGTGAATAACAAGCTATTTTTATCCCATTCAAATTATTTTATTTAAATTTGGCTTCTTGTTCCTCCAACATCCAAATGAGTGCCCTAGTGTTAGGAGGTCTTTGGATTAATGTATGTAAATTGTGAATCCCAGTGTGGCTTGGGTTTATAACAGACATAAAGGAGAGGAATTATTTCATGTAAACTTGCATTTATATACTTTTGCATTGAACATTAAGATCAATTGAGTTCTATTGTTGTGCAAGCTCGACTCTCAAGCTTATCAATTCCTCTTGATCATTAGTGTCTGAACCTAAATGTGAAGGTGGTTTGCATAGTTTTATTGGCTATCTTGTGAGGACGTGTCATACATGCCGACATGCATAAAAAAAATTAGATTCAACAAGCTCAACATTTATTTACATGAAAATCAAACCTTTTGTAGCAACTAGAATCTGATATCCCTCCTCATCATAGTGGGAATGTGATCCCCTCTAAGCTCCAGCTCACACCCTCCAAGACACAATTTCCTCCCATCCACGAACAGTTATCTCTATTTAGTAGATCTATGGCTTTTCATGCCACATCATCTATCAAGTTTTGTCGACAATGGACCGCCTAAAGCCCTAATTCAAGCTGAATTATCTCCTCAAAATCCGTAATTTTATTTAAAATTCATAGTTATTGTTTAGTTTTTTTTAGTATTCTCTTTTTGGTTAAGTTTGATAAATGGTCCATTACATTAGTCAATTAATGTAAGTATGTGATTTTTTCACCTTAATATTTGTAATGTCCTTTAAATTTCAATTTACTGAAGTTAGTATATATAAAAAAAGGTTTTTTTTTTTTTGTTTAGAGTCTTGGTAGTCAAATGTATTATATTGTAAAATTCATTTTTCACCATTTTGTCTTGTCAATCGTAAGTTATTTGAGTCATATTATCATGGTCATGTAAAAGAGACGAATATTTTTTTAATGGTATTGTTGTTTTCAAATAGGCTATTTTAGGATATTTGTTTATTGTCAATTTTTTTAGTCAAAATAGTCAAGTTATCAAAAAAAAAATTAAAAATACCTTACGGATGTATTTCGGTGTTACCTATCATCCAACAAAATAAAGTGTTTCACATTACGGGAGGGAAGAAAAGAATAAGCTCAATGTGGAAAGAGATGTGCTTCATGTTTGCATTCTACTGAGTTAGCAACACATATGTTGGAGGATAGAGGTTGATCAATGACCTCTCATCAGTCACCAATGACGAGGCCGCTTCACTAATTTGGTGACATGTGTGTGTTTTTTCTTTAGATTGGTGTGCCTTATTTTATTGTGCAATGTGTTTGATTTCACATTTCAGTTTGGTGTGGATTTTAGAGTGGTGTGAAAAATAAGAATAGATGTGGTTCATCCTTGTTCACATGTGTATGTGGTTATTCCTACATAGTTCCCTGATTTAATAACATAGTGAAGAATAGATAGCACAGTAAAAATCAGCATCATGTTTCTTGAAGAGGTTAAACAGTCAAATGTGTTCCTATTCATACCTAGGTTTGTGGTTAGCCTCTAGAAAACCATTAAAGGTTATTCAGATTTGTTCCTTAGAGTGAGCGGTTGATAAGCAAATGATTCATGAGCGTGTTCCCATGCTCGTTAGTTAGATGTGTTCTCGACGGTGCATGGTTGATAAGAATTTTGTGTTCCTTCTTCTACCTTCAATTCGAGTTGTGTACCAAGATCATGAAAAATCACGGGTGGCAAGCTGCAAAAGATGTGTTAGTTGTTTACTATCATGTAAACATTAAGGGGAAGAATGTTAGGAAAATTAATGTTCACATGATTGTGGATGATTTACCAAGAGGTAAATAGTAACAAGTTGATATTTACCGAAAGGTAAATAGTAATTAGTTAGTTGTTAACTGTATGGTTAATACAGTAAGATTTTTGATACTATATTATTAGGAATAACAATATAATGTTTCATATAGTTTATTGGTTAGTATTACAGGTTATTTGTTGTAACACCTCCCTATTTTTTAGGAGATTATTTTGGCTATCTCCATGGCTATATAATAGCCATGTATTGTGTGTTTGAAATATTGAAATAAATATTATATTGTGTGAGAAATTATTTTTATTTTCCATGATGGTCTAAATCGAGCTTTAGATTCCCCAAATATGAAAGCTATACAAAGGATCAAACTCCTTCCTTCACACCTTACACCATACTTTTTCTAGTATTATAAAATGAAGCATATGATTAAGAGCCTTTCTCCATTTATGGAATAGCTTCTTCATCTTTGCATCCATTTCTTCATGCTTGATTAGTAAAGGAAGAGCTAAACATGGCCTTATTGCCATTTTAGTGAGATTCTTTCATCATCTTAAAGCAACAACACAAATTTGATTTCTTATGATCTTTATAGTTTCATAGTTTTAAAGGAAAACATACATTTTAGTAGGAATGGCTTGTAGTTAGATGATTTATTTCATGTTATTACATATAAACTTTCCATTAAGCTCTAATCGTGATGGTTCTATAGTAAATTTAACTTTTCTTTGAGACTACTAGGTGTTATCCTCTTTTAATTAGCATAGTAAATTTAGTATGAACACAGTGGTGAAGGAGGTGGAGAACATATACAGGAATGGGAGGCGCGAGTATGGGACTTAGGCCTACAAGGTGGACTAATGGACCGGTGAGGATGAGGGGATTGTGATGTAGTTCATGTACAAATTGGAAAGGTACGTGAAAAGGTAGATTTAGATGTGAGAGTTACAAGAGGCGTAGATTTCATGACTAGTGCAAAAATAGAGGCAAGAGTAGGCCGAGGTAACAGTGTGCATGGTGGGATACCTTTGATGGTGACTACTTGCTTGTTATGAATGAATTTAAGACATAAGTAGACCATGGAAGGGATAGCTTGGGTAGCTCAAAGCCAAATAAGACCTAAGACCATGTCACAGCCCTTTATTTCAGATGTAACAAGGAATGGTGTAAGTATGGTAATGGACCCAAAAGTGATGGGAAGGATGACACAGCCATAATAAATAGGGAGTGAAAATGTGATTTGGGAGATTGGACATTTGATGGCTAATAGGAGCGCCACAAAGCATACATTGGAAAGAGTTGAGGGATAAACCAAATTATTGTGTATTGTATAAGTACCAATATAAGCATTAATATGTAGCAAATTAGAGGAAAATGTAGCATGGTAATCATGATCCGAGAAGGTGATAATTGGTGGTGGCATGTCATCAGTAGCAATGTGGAAATCAAGTGTCTTCGATGAAGGAGGCACAACATGATTTTATGGTTAGTAGAGGAATAACTAGTTGGCTTGTCATGTTTTGGTAATGGGTCAGTGAAGATTTTAAGTTTTTGATTATCATTGTCCAATTGAGAAGTAGATGGCTCTAGGATTTTGATTGTGTTGTTATCGATAAGATCTTGAATGACATGTCAAAGCTTAGAACAACGATCACTATATTTTCCATTGCATTGGTGGTAATCACATTTTTAATTTTCATTATGACTATGGTCATTTGGTCGAGAAGGATCTAGACTGGTCAGTGGAGGGAGAATAATGAGATTACTTTTAGTGAGTTATGGTAATAGAACCCAAGGTATGCAGGGTAGCTTAGTAAAGGTATGCCTTGTGGGTTGTAATTTAAGCTTGGTAGGCGGAGAAACATCACTAACATTCGGTTGAGTGTCTTTGATGTTCTTAGATGCCTTTGGATGTAAGCTTAGGTGATAATAATAGATGATTAGAGCTTGGTCCCTTATTTTGATCACATAGCTTTGTATTTGTATGATGCCTTTAGTTGAATTCTATAATTGACAACTAGAATGCTGACCCATAAGAAAATAATATACCCAAAAGATAAAAGAGTCCCAAAAAGAGCTAGTAAGGTGGAAAGAGGTCAAGGGTGCTAATAAATATTAAACCTAGGTGCTGGTGTCTGAAGGCATAAAATATAAGCAAGTAAAGTACCGATTCGGTTATATAGTGTAAAATACTAGAAAGAAGAAAATAAACAAAACAAAGAGGCCAAAGATAGTTTTCAATTACAAGTTTTCTCACTTATGAATCATGTAATTGCTAGTATGGTTTTAGGACCTGAAAATGTACTCAAGTGCATGCTTTTGTGTCTACATGTAGTAATTGTAGCAATATAAAGAGGAATGGTAGAAGGTGGGGTAGATGTCATGGAGGACAAGGATCCCATAAGAGGGAGAGTGGTAGCATCTCTAGATCTTTTAGTAGCAAGTAAAGCATTGAGAACATGTGGAATATGCATGTGGTGGTCGTTTAAAGCATAACGGAAGTTAGTGAGCTTGTCAAGTTACTCTTCATCAACATTGGTGTCTTCATCATATGAGTGTTCAATATCAGAAGCTTCAATATTTTCAAGAGGACTATGGGTTGATTTAATTAAAGTATTATCAGAGGTAGCCATTGGTTTAGAAATCCTGCGGGTAGATGGAGGAAGCTCAATGTACTTAAGAGGGCCAAAATGACCACTACGAGTGATAGGCATAAAAAGAAGGCCTTGAAGCAAGGTAGGGTTCAAACATATGGGTTCACTAAATGATTTATTATAAATTGAATTAAACCTTAATTTTAGAGTACAACTTTATTGTAACTAATGATATGCATATGATAATATACATCAATGGACAAGAAAAAAGCATTCAAAGATATGAAACCCTAAGCAAATGAAAGAGGAAGATGACTTATCTGACTTTTGTGCAATCTAGAGATTATTTGGACTACATAATTGATGGATCTAGCTGGAAACAGTGTTGTTAAGGCTCGATGATGTTTCTGAAACTCAAAATTTTGTCAAAAAGAAGCACCCAAGGGAGGACAAGAGTGCCTGGGTGTTGTTAGCATATGGATTTGCATGCATGCAAATGACATGCAATAGTGTGGGAATGAAGTCTCTCTTCAATGAAGGTGAGGCTGCCTTTATTGAAAACCAAAACTATATTTACACCTGTACATTCAAAATCATATGTGTTTTAGAAACTCAATGGAAAGAAAAGTGAATGAGGGATATGGAATGGAATTAAGGAATGAAATGGAAAGGAATGAATGGAAGGAACATGCAAGAGTTAGGTAAAATCATAGCCTAATATTGCATGGAGAAGAACAATAAATATCTAACACAAATAAAATAGAGTTTGCATCAGTTAAAGGAGAATAAGTAAAGGGAACACACATGAGCAAGTAAATAACAGAGCTTGAATAATGTGAACAAGAACAATAGCTTAATAACGTTGACAATAAGATCAAAGACAATAATTGCATGTAACACCTATGATAAACTGTTAACTTCTCCTCTTTGCAATGCAAGCGTTGACATGTGATTTGTCCCAAGAAGATGTATTCTTTTTACTGTTGAAATCATGCTTGCCATAAATAAATTATTTCCTTTCTTGGATTCAATTTTTGAAATATTGTTGCTTGCAAGAAATCCATTTTGTTTGAGGTTATAAGTTGGTAAAGTTGTTTACAAATTTATGTCTATATAATAATGAGACCTTGGATCGATTCCATTGATCTAAGGTATGTTTTAATTCTTCTTACTTGATCTGTATGGAAAACTGACATTCAGAGGTTGAAGGAAATAAGGACTAAGCTTTTGTAGGATTACAATTTCATTGATATTTAGGGAAGTTCATGTTGTGCTTTCTACTGGAAGTTGTGTGCTCGGATCTTCTTGTCAACTTCTCCAGAACGTTAAATGACATAATTTGGAAAGAGGCCTACTTCAGGACTATTGAGGGTAAATCCTAAGTCCTATATCTATAAGATCTATCCTAACGGGATTCTAACATAAGGTAAATTGGATCTACCGTATATATATGCCTACTCTAATCTTGTTCATCCTAACCTAAGTTGCATGTTTTCTAAGTTAGGGATTTGGAAACAACCTAAGGTGATAATAGGTATATTTCTAACATATTACCTAATACTATATTGGTATGAAGAATGGCTTATCCTAAGGTGGTAAATTTACCTAAGGCAATATTAAGATAACCTAAGGTAAATATTTTCTAGACTAACCCAAGGGAATACCTTAAGCTAAGATATCTATCCTAAACTAATGTGGGGATAGAAGGGGACCTAAGGGGTCGTGTGGCAAGCTGAGGGATGGAGACTGTTCCTAAGTCATTTATTTGATTTGATTTTTGAATTTAAGATCATTATGTACTGTCAGTTTAATAGGGGCATTGAATTTGGAGGTGATCCTAGCTAGCACCATCTCTAAATTTAACAATGCATGCTCTTTTTGAAATTGGACTCACCAATTTTGGATGGTGGTGGTGTGGAGATTTAGGTGGGAGACTGGGAATTAATGACATTGATTTTCATAATTTTTGGCGAGAAAACCACCTTGGAAACCATGCGAGCGGATTTGTTGGGAGTTGTTTGGTCTTTCATGCATTCTGATTTTTTCTCTGCATGGAGCTATCTCATTCTTCGAAGTAGCAGTTCTACTTTCATTTTGTTGTTATTTTTAACCCTCTTGGACTATTTGCGATCCAATGGAAGTATATGAGTCATTTAAGGAAGAAGTTTTTGGTTGTTGATTTCATTTGGAGAAGAGGGAGTTGTGAAGGCTCGGCTGGAAATCTTCTTCGAACAGACAGAAGCACTATTAGGCATGATAGGCTCTATCCATTAAGTTGCTCTGCTTTTCTCTAAGTTTCTTCATTAAAACAAATTTTCTCTCTTGAGATAATTGGGTTTTTATTTCTGTGATGGTTATTTGGTTTCCTTGCTTGAATAATTTTGTGTTCTTTGATTGAGGAATCTTTGCTTGGAAAGGAAGTCATTGTATTGCGTTCCTGGTTAGTTGTTGAATTTCACCTTAAATCTTGTGGTGATATAAGTAATGAAGTATATGTGTGATTCTTTCTTATCTATTTGAAAATGGGTTATGGAAATGATATGTGTCTTTCAGTTTTGAACCAAGCTTTAGCTTGGGTTGCAGAATGTAAAAGTACACCTTCGTTGTAGCTTCTTGGTTTTGTGGAAGTTACAATTCTCCTGTTGGAATTGTAGGAATATGCATGATTGGATTCTGAGTTGTGTGAGCTCAAATTTTTTTATTGAAACAGTAATGTGTGCCTTCTTCTTGAACTCTCTGTACACTCTATTTGTTCTTCGGATTCATTCTATGATGGAAGCTGGTAGTTTTGTAATGTTTGGAATCTCTTTTTTCTTTTTAGATTCTCCTTATATAGAAACAGGATTGAAGGTTTTATTACTTTTTAAACTTTTCAGTTTAAATTGGGTACTCAAATTTGGTCCTTCTTAGGAAACTTTGGATTATTGGTTTCCTGGGAACTTTGATTTTGAGGCATTTGAGCTTGGGATTCCCATGTTAGAAATCTATATTCTGATCTTTTATGAGTACTTTGTTTCTTAAAATATCTCGAGTAATGAACTAAAAGTTACAGAGGGAGAGCTTGTTGGTTGGGGATGTGTTGAGGTTCGGATTTGTTGGAGTCGATGTTGGGTCGTCCTTGTAGCTCTGTTGAGTTTTCTTTGCTCTGTTCTTTCTGTCGAAGTAGATGTTGTTGGTTTTTGTTTAACTGGATTGACCTCTAAGTATTTTACTTGGGTAAACTTGTTAAAACATCCTGATTGGGATATTGGGAACATTAAGGATGATCCTTGAACTTGCGTTTGTCATTTCTTGTTTTTGAACTATCGAAACCGGTTCTAAATATGGGGTTTTCTGAAATTTTTCATTCTTTGATCTCTGAGCAAGATTTGAGGGAACAAATTTGTTGGTAGTTGTACGCTTGTAGCTATGCTATGATGATTTTGGTTGAACCTTCTTGGAATCGAATCATGCAGGAACCTTCTTTGTCCTTTCAAAATATATATTTCTCTCACCTCTGTGAGGACTCATTTGAGAGTCTGTCTCACTGATTGTTTTGTTTCTATCATTGGAGGAATTGGTCAAACTATGGACCTTGACTAAAATTTTAACATCCTTGAGTGACTGTTAGGATTGTAAGTGCCTGCATGGCATTTTGTAATTTTTTCATTGCATCTCCTTTTGATCTGGTTTAATGTCTCAGTCATTGGTTGTCTATGAAGGGAAATCATGTTAAATTATGTTCTAATCACAGCAATCACACATTCTATTGATCTCTTCTTCTGTGCATTTTCTCTTTTAAGGATTTAAGGAAGTATTGAATGCCTACATTATCCTTTGCGACCTTCATCCCATGTGTTAAGATGTTGTAGTTCCCTTCTGATCATGGCTTTTGACTCCTTCTTCAGTCTTTAAGGTGAAGCCTGACCACTGTCTTTGGAAATAATAGGATGTTTCGGGTTGTTTTCTCTTCTTTAAAGTTGTGTGAGGGATTCGGGCTAACTGAATTATTTAGGAAGTTCCTACCTATTCATCTCAATTGTACTTCTTTTGGGTAAATCTGGTCATTGATTTATTTGGATCAGTTGCTCTATTATCCTTAATGTCTTGAGTAGGCGTCATTTCTACTTGCTTGTTCTCTTGACTAGTGTTAAGGCTTTTAATATTTGAGATAGAAGGAAAATGTGAGATGTTTTACACAGAGTAAATTATATCTTAATGTTGATATTTGGTCTAACTTGATAAATTAGGCTATGCCTTGCATTTGGGATTAGGATGCCACATCTGAGTTGTGAGACACTTATTTGTATTTGCATTTCTAAATTAAGATGATTTGTGAAGGAATTAATTAGAAAGTAATTTTATTTGAGATGGATAAATGTATTGGATAGAACGGTTTTTATCTGATAACATGTTTTAGATTTTAGATTACATCATGACATTTCTTTGAATGTTATTTAAAAGATTAATTGTTCTTCTTTTAAGGTTGTTATTGCTATGATTTATTTGTCCACTTGACCACACTGTTTCATTAAAGAAGAGTTGGTTTAATGAAACAGTTAGTTGAAATCATTTTGTTTTAATGCTTGGTGCTTATCATGATCAGTTCAATGAACTGACCCATGCTAACAATTTTTGTAGATGGAGTTTGTAAGTGATAAAGGCGATAAATTTTATGATGTATTGATTGAATTAAAAGTTTGGACCATTATAGATAAATTCTAAGTTATTATTGAAATGTATTGGAGGAAGAAAAGTAGTAATCTAAAAGATCTTGATGTTTTTGATATGAAATATGTCAGCAATGCATAGTTTTATAAGTTGTGTATCTTATATTTGGATCATTTTAAATGAATAACAAGTATGCAACATACAATAATTAAACACTGAATATAATATTACGAAAATAAATTCATTCGGGATCACTTATTCATAGGTAGAGGTTACATTATATAGGAGTGTGTACTCCTCTTTTCATGCAATCATCCATTATCTCACATCCCTACATAATCTCAACCTCATCTCACAATATCCTCCACTTATCTCTCACAATCCCATTATTCACTCAATTCTACCCGTGAGTTGTTTAATACAACTTCACATTCACTCACACTATATTATTATTAAATTATTTTCACATCTCATTTAAATAATAATACACAATACAATTTATTAATAATGTTACACAATATATTCGTAACATTCACTCCCCTATTATTTACATTATTAATCCCTATTACACACTCCCCTAATGTGAACAAGGTAGAGAAAAACATTCACACGTCTTCTACAACTTGCCTACCTCTGCATGCTCATGATCTTGGTATGTTGAGCCTCTGTTCACCAAATACGAACCCCTGTTCGAAAAAAATGGACCTATGTCCTAGGTACGAGCCCCTGCTCATGAACCTCTATTCATCCTCTTCAAGAAAAACATGATGCTGCTTTTTCTTGTGCTTTTATCTTTCTACTACAACATATTTACATCAGCAGGTTATAAAAGGAAATACAACTCTGAACAGGAATGTGACATCTTTTCTTATTACAAACAATGAAACACACAACTGAAAAAATGCCACAAACTCACTATGCAGCCCCATTTCTTGCAGCTGGCAAGAGGATAATGGTTGTCCTCCTTCCTCCATTGGCCTCTTGCCTCCATCTGCTGCTACTTATTTAGAATAGAAAATCGTCAGAATTATAACCATCATCCAAAGGTTCTTCTTTATCAGTGTCTTCTTCTTCATCAATAACCATGGCACTTTCTTCTATTTTTCCATCAAGTAAATCTCGTGCTCTTTTCTTGTAGTTTATAGATAGATGTCCATCTTGTTTACAATAGTAACAAGTGATATGTTTCTTTGTATCTCTGAAAGTTGATCTTTGTTTAAAAGAATATTTAAATCTCCCTTTATCATATGACTTGCTTTTACCATACATTGCAGTTTATTCTAGTGTAACAGTCTTATTTTCTTCATCTATCAATGAAGAAATTAGATCCTCTAGGCCGGGATTGATCTTGCTCAAAGTAAAAACAATGTTTGAATAGCGAGATGGCATACTATTCAACAAAACAGTTTTTGCATCATCATCCTCTACTTTAATTTGTATCCCTGACAATTGATTCAAAATAGACCGAAACTTACTTATATGTTGTACCATGTTTTCTCCTTCATCCATCTTGAGTCCGAACAACTTCTACTTCAAGGTCACTGCTGCGCTTCCGGTTTTGGATCCAAACAACTTGTTCAATGTTGTCTAAATGAAATTTGAACTTTTTGAAAGGTCTATATGATGCAAATATGCATCATACAATCCAAGTCTAATGATTATTGTTGCTTTATGATCTCTACTCTCCCATTTGGTTGCTTCATCAGCATCGGTTGGTTTCTTGAATGTTCCATCAGCAATGTCCCACAAATCTTTGTTAATGAGTGTCAATTGAGTTCATGCTTACCAAGTGTGAAAATACTTTCCATCCAATTTTTCAACATAACTCAATTTATCCATTATGACTCTCCACAATTTGACACAAATAGGTGTCGGTTTCAACCAAAAATACACCCTTTTTACAAACAATTTAAACTTTTGACAAATTTTGACACTATTAAAACCTTTTTCAATGTTAATGTTGACTGCTAAAATACCACCAAATGAAAAAGGAATTAAAACAGGACTCTTTTAATAATATCCTAGACATTTGCAAAACCTTAACAATGACATTGACCTTAAACAACTTACAAATGGACTCAGAAGAAATGAACCATATCCAACAAAACTTTAATATAAATGACTAATAACAACCAATGCACTCTAAGTTAAACCTCGACACATTGCATGGAACAGTTGATTGAAACTCGATGGGTTGGTGGACACACGGTTTGAAGTTGTTGCGTATATGTCTGCAGATTTGATCAGGTCAAATTTGCTCCAAATTACAGATCTGACAAAACCTAAGTAGGTCTTTGAATGCGCTAGTGAGATGACATTACTTTGATTTGGATTGGGCTGAGATAGTTGTTGACATTGAATAGATAGATCTCCATGGCTCTCCAATGGATAAGGCTCTTTGGGATGGAGTCAATTCAGTTTGATTTTTCCTTCTACAGAGAACAGTGATACGCTCTATTGACATATTACACAATAGATTATGCCACGTAGAGAGAGACAACTCCCTTTCTATTTGAACTCGTTACTACATGCACAACTCAGAGTAGTTACTAAACAAATGACATAGTCTCATTTTGATCCTCTTCGCTCTGATACCAAATCTTATATTTGGATCATTTTAAATGAATAACAAGTATGCAACATACAATAATTAAACACCGAATATAATATTATGAAAATAAATTCATTCGGGATCACTTATTCATAGGTAGAGGTTACATTATATAGGAGTGTGTACTCCTCTTTTCATGCAATCATCCATTATCTCACATCCCTACATTATCTCAACCTCATCTCACAATATCCTCCACTTATCTCTCACAATCCCATTATTCACTCAATTCTACCCATGAGTTGTTTAATACAACTTCACATTCACTCACACTATATTATTATTAAATGAGTTTCACATATCATTTAAATAATAATACACATAATACAATTTATTAATAATGTTACACAATATATTCGTAACAGTGTATTTTATTTCGATGAATCGGAAAGACTAAGGTTACTTAAACATGATAAAGTCTATTCTCTTGCTCATAATAAGAAGGAAAATCTGTAATCTTATCCTTGATGTTGTTATTATATCTAATTGGATCCTTATTCTTGATGTCGGTAAATTTTCTGGATAAATGGGGAATTAGTACAAATTCCCTTACTTTATTGTAACTTACTAAGTTGTATGTGTTAATGTTCCTTACTTAATCTTGAATGGTTGATTATGATGTTATGAACATGTGGCTATAATGTCAGGATGTGTAAATTGGATATGGGTATAATAAACCCTAATACTTAACCATAATGAGGAAGGTTCTCCTTGTAATGAAATTACTAGTATAATTCAAATTATGACCAGCAATAGAACACAAAATAACACAATATTTCAGAATAATGATCTCAATATGTAATTGTAATAGCTTCACCACTTCGAGGGGGCAACCTCCAAACCATATAATAAGACCCAAATGCTCAAATGATCATGAACTACTACCTACAATCCTCTATATATACTATTCATATGTTATGGCCATCACCCAGGCCGACCTATTAAGCATGAGAAAGTATAAATGATATAATAAAATGATATGGTAAGCCACAAGTCGACTACTCATATCCTGATATAAGCAATAGGTTAAGGGCATAGCATGCCCTTCCCCTTCAAACCGACATTGTCCTCAATGTTGAATAATCCTGGATGTTGCTGCAGAAAAACCTTCATCCTCCCAGGTGGCATCTTTTATGCTCAGATTCTTCCACTTGATTAGATATTCCTTAATGTCTCTGGTTCTCAGCCTCTTAGTACATGTTTGCAAAATCTTCTCTGGCTCCAAAATTATTCTTCCTTCCTCGTCAAGTTCTGGTAACTCTGTTTGGGCTTCAAATTTCTATCCAATAACCTTCTTCAAGCATGAAACATGGAATACTGGGTGTATGTGTGAAGATGGAGGCAACTCTAGTTTATAAGCAACACTGCCAATTTTCTGTAGAACCTGATAAGGGCCATAGTATTTAGGAGCAAGTTTGTTGTCCTTTTTCTGTTGCTTTAGAGACATCTTTTTGTAAGGATGGAGACTATTAAAAAACCCAATCACCAATTTCAAAATGTCTTTCACTACGATGTTGATTTGCTTGTTGTTTCATCCTGTTTTGTGCTAATGCTAAATTCTCCTTCAAACTAGCCAAAATTTGTTGTTGATGTTGAATGTGTTCCTCAACATCTCTGACCTTAGTTTGCACCCTCAAGGAGGAAGTGATAGAAGGTGGATGGTAACCATATAATGCTAAAAATGGGGTCATTTGAGAAGAGGTATGAAAAGATGTGTTATACCACCATTCTACAAGTGGTAGCCATTTAATCCATCTTTCCTGCTTATCTGATACAAAACAACATAGATACCCCTCTAAGCATTTGTTGACCACTTCCATTTTCCCATCAGTTTGAGGATGATAAGATGAACTAGTGAGCTAGCTGAGTACCCAAACATGAAAATAATTCCATCCAAAAATTACTTGTGAAAATAGGATCACGATCACTTACAATTACCTTTGGGGTTCCATGTAGCCTTTGAACTGTCTCCAAAAAAATAGTTGTGACTGTACTAGCTGCAAATGGATGTGATAGGGCACAAAATGGGCATATTTTGTGAGCCTATCCACAATCATGAAAATAAAATTCTTACCCTTTGAACAAGGCAATCAGGTGATGAAATCCATGGAGACCTCCTCCCATCTCTGGCTAGGAATTGGTAAGGGTTGCAACAGACCTGGTGTCTTAATTGTTTCCCCTTTGTTCTGTTGGCACACTAAACACTCTGATACAAAATTTTGTACATCCCCCTTGAGTCCTTCCTAAAATAATTCTCTTTTTATTCTATGATATGTCTTCAAAAACCCAGAGTGTCCTCCAATAGGCGAGGCATGTAGCTCTGCAAGAATCTTATGCTTCAACTCAGAATCTTTACTCAAGTATAACCTGTCCTTATACCATAGGGCATTACCTTTCCACTCAAATTTTTTAGATGTCATAAATCCTTTCTTGATATTCTGTATTAGAGATTGTGTATCCTTGTCTTGATCTCATTCCAATCTTGCTTCATCCACCCAATCGGCCATCAACATGGACATTCCACATAGTAAGGCATATGCGGATGTATCCCTTTTGGACAATGCATCAGCTACTACATTTTCTTTACCCTTTTTGTATATGATTTCAAAATCATAACCCAACATTTTTGTTACCCACTTTTTGTTGTTCCTCAGATGATAACCTTTGCTCCAAAAAGTATTTGAGACTATCATGATCAGTTTTTACCTTGAAGTGTCTACCCATGAGATAGGGCCTCCATTGCTTGACTGCATGAAGAATAGCCATCATTTCTTTCTCATATACTGGTTTGAGAAGATATTTTCCTTTGAATTGGTGACTCTCAAATGTAATTGGTCTTCCTTCTTGCATTAGAACTTGCTCCCAATCCTGATCCTGAAGCGTCACATTCAACAATGAAGGTTTTTGAGAAGTTGGGAGTAGCCAAAACTGGGGTGCCTGCACAAGGCTTCCTTCAGCTGACTCAAAGGATTTAGTGGCTAAGTCTATCCAATGGAAGGCATCCTTCTTTAGCAATGTAGTGAGTGGGGTTGCTATTCTACCATATCCCTGCACAAATCTTCTGTAGTACCATGTTAGTCCTAGGAACCCACAAAGATTTTTGAGAGTTTTGGGTCTTGGCCATTCCACCATAGCTTTGATCTTCTGAGGATCAACTTTGACGCCTTCATGGGATACAATGTGACCCAAGTACTCTACCTCTTGTACACCAAAAGAACATTTAGATGGCTTTGCATAGAGAGTATGTTTCTCCAAAACTTCCAACACTTTATTTACATGTTGTAAGTGTTCTTCCCATGTCTTACTGTAAATCAATATGTCATCAAAGAAAACTAATACAAATTTTCTTTAAAATGGCTTGAAAATAGTGTTCATCAAGCTTTGAAAGGTTGAAGGTGCATTTGTAAGACCAAAAGGCATTACCAAAAACTCATAATGGTCCTCATGAGTCCTGAAATACCATTTTATGAATATCTTCCTCTTTTATTCTAATTTGATGGTACAGTTCCCAAACAAAGATCTAATTTTGTGAAATAAATAGCACCATGCAATTCATCAAGTAAATCATCAATTACTGGAATAGGAAACTTATCTTTGATGGTATACTTGTTGAGTTCTTAGTAATCTGAAGACACATCCTCCATGTTTCATCCTTCTTACATACCATGACCACTAGGGAAGAATAGGCACTCTGACTAGGCCTGATGATACCAATGCCTTCAACATTTCCTGAACCATTTTCTTGATCTCACTTTTCTGGGAATATAGGTATTTATATGGTTTGATGTTAGGTGTTTAGCTCCCTGGAATCAACTAGAATGGCATGATCATGATCCCTAACTGGTGGTAGTCCCTTTGGAATTTCATCAAAAACATATGAGTGAGCATCAACAATCTTTCTGAAGCAGCAGAGAAAGAATGATGACCATGCCTCTTTATTTTGCACTCCCATGCTACTAAATAAAACACTGTTCTGAATCCAGGCTACACGTTTTCTTAAGAACCTATCAATCAATTTATGATAAAATCTTGAATTTCTTAATTTATTTGCATTGGTCTCAGCTACCATTTCATTGCAACGGTACCAATTTCCCTGTCCATTTCGTTGAGATCGCATGCAACAAGTTCTTGGAAATTCTGAGTGCGGGCTAGCTAGTTGTTGGGTCTGTGCAGGCGTTTTCTGTCATGTTAGACGGGAATGAGCATCAACTGACTGGAGCCGAATATGTGTTACACTCGGGTATTTAATTACGGCGGTACCCTCATTAAAAATGAATAAATTCAGTGTTTGTGGCATCAGAGGGCATCGTGTTCAAGCCAGAAAGTCCAATTTTATGAAATGAGAGCTCAGGAGTCAAAAGTTATGGCCATTTGCAAAGTTCCACGGGTCAAATGTTGACTTTTGTCCTCATGCCTAATGGGTAGCCGCTTATGGGCTGTTTCCCGTCCCACGCGTCCCTTCGGTACCCATTGTTTCCCATATGCATGCGTTTGGGACAAATCCTTCCGAACTACCCGAAATGAGCTTCCATGTCCCTTTTCTGCCGGTGACACGTGGTGTGATCTGACTACTTAAGCCTTTGGCTCCTATCTGCTATCCACGTCCCGCGTGTCCCTTATGTCCCATTTGGCCCAGATAGACTGAAGTTCAAATGTATTCGGCCGAACCGTCCGGTTCACGTACTCTCGTCCCGTGCGTCCCAATTCTGTAGAGTTCTCATTTCAGCATAGATCCGGCCGGATTCGCGTACTTTTGTCCCGACTGTCCCAAGAGACCGCCTGGACTAGCTTACTAATAGCCATCTTTTCAAGTGATTTTTTCTGGCCCGAAGCCCTATTTTTTGTGATTTTTTAACCTTTCTTTAGAATCTTGCTCTCTCCTGTCTTATGACATGGGAGTTCTGCACTTTTATATGAGGGGACCGTAGAAACATGACCTTTCACCCTGAATCAATATAATTGCTACTGTTGCAATTCTGTAAAGAATTTGATGCATGTTATCATAAATTACCTCTGGGGTGATTTTGGATAACAAGTACGTTTCTCCAAAACTGTGAGCCATTGGACACTTTAATTACTTGTTGTAACTATTTTCCCATGTCTTACTGTAAATAGAAATATGTCATCAAAGAAAACTGAATACAAATTTCCTTTAAAATATCCCATGGAAAGCAGTGATTCTATCGAGATTTGAAAGGTTGAAGGTGTATTTGTACTGACCAAAAGGCATCTACAAAAAACTCATAACTGGAATTTCATGGAGTCTGGGTAAATGAAACTATTTTAGGTGGGTATCTTCCTCTTTTATTTATGAATTTGATGAGTACTCCCGAACGAAGATCTAATTTTACACAATAAATAGCACCATGTAATTCATGAGATAGCCAATAATCATCAGTTATTGAGGAATAGGAATACCTTATTTTTGCATGGCAAGTACTTGTTGAGTTCTTGGTAATCCTACACACATCCTCCATGTTTCATCCTTCTTACGTACCATGACCACTGGTGAAGAATATTTAGCATCCAGCATCAGGCCTCGTGATACTTTCCTTCAACATTTCTTGAACCACTTATTCTCAATCTCACTTTATAAAACATATTCGCATATTTGCTATCATAGTTAAAGCATAATCCTTTTGCTCTCTTTTCTTCCATTTGTTGAGGAGTCAGTCTAATTGGCCTAGAAAATGAAGGGGAAGAGATACTACAGTCTTTGGTGTTAATGAAAGGCGGCCTCCTACTACAAATGACTTTTTCCTCTGCTTGATTTTCCATAATAATAGAATTAGAAATCTTGAGTGGATTAAACATATGTACCTCATGCTCGATGTGGTCATTAACACCCCCAAGAAATAGGTCATTCAGATTCTCTTCTGGTATATTCTCCACCCTTAAGGATAGGTTCTGGAATTGATGCACATAATAGTTAACTGATCTTGTTTGTTGTAACTTTGCATAATTGACTAAAGTAGTTATTTAAAACACTGGAACTATAGTGCAATTGCAAATCCTCAGTAAAAACTATCCAAGTGACACCGAGACCATTCTTCTGCCTCTGAGCACATAACCATCGATACCAAACGAATTGGTCTGGTTCAAGATACAAGGATGCCAAAGTCACCTTTTGTCTTGATGGTGTTTGATGTAGCTCAAAGAAGTTTTCCATTTGATTTATCCAATTCAGGGGATCTTTACCGTCAAATTTGTGCATATCCACTTTCACCATCATGTTCCGTGGTTGCGAATAAGTTGGATTCTGATTGGGTTGGAAAATTGATCCAACATGGTTATTTTGTCCATGATTTTGAACTGAAGATCCTCCTTGGTTGATATGGGATGGATTTGGGCCATATTGTTTACCCTTTACATGTTGCATGATATCATCCAACCGATGATTGATTTGGGCTGTCTCCTTTAGAGGCCATCTCAAATTGTACATTTCATAGTTCATACTCAAATTGGCTCACCTTATGATCAACTGAAGTAAACCATAGTGCTGAGGAATTTGTATTTACCCCTTCTGAATCCATCTCTTCAATCACTATCTCATCTTTATCTAGGGTTTTACCCGGAGTAACCAGATTCTTTTTTGCTCTTGTGGAAGGCCCCACCATGATATCAAACCTTAGGGTTTCGGGTTTCGATAAAAATTCGGCTAAAAAAGAAACAACACAGAGAATATACTAATACTATTTTTTTCAGAGATTTCTGAAAATGTAAAGAACTTGAAAAAATTCCACAATTTGCACCCAAGGGAGAGATTTTATGAAAAACCCTAAATTTGTAATAAATTGTGCAAATTAAATAAAAAAAGTCTAAAATTTTCAAGAAACCTTACTTGAAATGTTTTGCAACTCTGGTAAAAATATCTCTTGCCAATTCGCTGTGGTTCAAAATATATTGTGGAAACAAAGAATTAGGGTTTTTTCCCTAATTTTGGCCCAGATCGCAGCTCTGATACCACTTGTAATGAAATTACTAATATAATTCAGATTATGAGCAGCAACAGAACAAAAAATAACACAATATTTCATAATAATGATCTCAATATGCAATTTTAATAGCTTCGCCACTTTGAGGTGGCAACCTCCAAACCATATAATAAGACTCAAATGCTCAAATGATCATGAACTACTACCTACAATCCTCTATATATATTATTCATATGTTATGGCCATCACCCAGGTTGACCTATTAAGCATGAGAAAGTATAAATGATATAATAAAATGATATGGTAAGCCACAATGCAGCTACTCATATCCTAATACAAGCAATAGGTTAAGGGCGTAGCACTCCTCTTCTTAAAAGGATGCAAAATAAACTAACTATATGCGGGTACGATAACATTTAGACTTCGTAGGTATGAATTCTTTTATATCAGAACCTGTTTTGGTCCTTATACATTCCTTAAATGGTTGAGACACATTAATTTGATCATTTGATAGATGTTGATGTTGTTTTCAATTAATTAAACGTTAAGCAAAAATTTAAACATAAAGTAATCATTAGTCTTTGAAGCTCCATATTAGTTAACCAACTCAAATGGAGATGGAAAACCTTAAGGTTGTTGGATTTAGGATTATGTAAGGTTGGTTTAATATGAATCTTAATCCTAAACTAATTAATTGGAAATGATCTCTTGAGGTGTGTATGTCGAGATGAAGTGGTTCTGTTAGATGTTGGCACATGCCAACTACAGATATGTACCTTTGTGAATACTGGGGTCTTCACAAGGATACAGGGTTGCAATTGACATGTTGCAACACCCTTTAGCATTGGTTCATCTAGATCTACACAAACTTGGACTTGAACTTAGTTTATCTCTAGGACAGTTTAGACTTATGATCTAGCATAGGAAATGACTCACAATGATTTAGGATAACTAGGAACATCCAATCGACTTAGGTCAATAGGGTATGTCTATATACCCTAGGTCATCGCGAGTGACTCCCTATTTTAAATTATATCACTAACCTATGTTACGGTCAAACCTTGGACAAGTGGACTGACTGAATTCGGTGAAGACCATTCTAGATAATAGAGGAGTGGGGTGAAGGACGTCTTCTATTTAGAAAAGTATGTCGTCTAGGAATTGTAACATGAATAGTATGTTGGAAATATTTGGCCAAAGTATCATAAGTTGCTGGTTGTGTTGTCCTATGTCACCTAGTTTAAGGAATGTGATTTTAGATGAATATTGGTAACAAATATTCAAATAGGTTTCTTAAACAGAACACTTAGTACCCAGAATAGGGTAAGAGAACCAAGTATACTTGGTATACATAAAGTATTCAATACTTAAGTAATATGAGAGATCAGTTGTTAATCGAGTCATGAAATGAGATATCGGTAGCTCACCAAGTCATTTACAGCTACATATGGTTATTTGTTATGAGATTGATTGGCATGGAATGTGTGTTCTAAGTTATGATTATTTAGAATAGAGAACATTATGTATAAAAAAATTCCTTGTTTCTAAAGTCTTAAATTAGGAATGTTACAGCTTGAATAATGTGAGCATGAACAATAGCTTAATAATGTTGACAATAAGATCAAAGACAATAATTACATGCAAGATGTAAACATCTAACATCTAATTAACATAAGAACATCAAATGTTACAAGACACAATGAATGAGACACAAAGTTCATATTTCATTAACTCTAAAATGTCTTCACAAAAGAACACAAAGTCTCTTCCTAAAACAAAGCTTGCATACAAAAGTATTTTCTTCTGCTCTATCAAAGTCACCTATTACAAATGATCCCCTAACTTCCTTCTATAACCCAAAAGATGTTTACAAAGTAGTTAGCATTTTACATTAACATTAAATATGGAACTTAAGTGACTTTTGACTTTTTCAACCAACTTTATTAAAATCAACTAAAAATAGAAATCGCTCAATTTCTCCACATTTGTCTGAAAGCAAACTCAATAACAACATCCTTTTCTTAAAATTCCACTTTTAAAACATATGACAATAACTAGTGCCTTATCCATTGAAATGGGGTCCGCCTATCTCAAACATATGAGAAATGGACTCTCCCACTTCGTTAGATACCAAGAAAACTATCTTCTTGAACCATCGGTAAAATTAGGATCTGTTGCTTTTGCCAATTGAAAATATTTGAACCTTCCTAATGTTTCAAACATCTTTTCTTCTTCTAGAGGCTCATTCGGTCGAAGAATAGCCTCACAAAATACCTATAATTCCAAGATGCTACCTGGAATATCATTCAGATTGACCATATTTGATTGAGCATTCTCAAACAAATTCTTTAATTTGATGTAATGCCCTATTAAAGATAAAGAGAAATTTATGGCAAGAGTATACATGTCCTTAAATAATTGTAAAAATTGCTCTTCCACATGTTCCAATGAACGCCTTTTATTTTTCTCATTTACGAGGTTGCAAGGGATCTCAGCTATGAATTCTTGAATCAAGTCAAGTGAATTGAAGGCTTCATTGCATACGCTCTCATAATGGATCATAGAATCCTCGAGAAGTGTCTTTCTTGATTTGAGATGTAGACACCAAAGAAAACATGTCCCTCGATATTCAAATTCAAGAATTCCTTCAATGGCTAAAGTTGAGGATTCCATACTCATCATCTCCTGTATACTAGAAAATATCTCATCCAAATTTGATATGTTAGAAACAAAAGTTTCCTTGAAAAAAAGAATTGGATCAAGCTATGCATTGATATCTTCATGGAGCTTAATCGTTGTTTTGATCATCTCTTGGCCTAAAATGAGAATCTTTGAAAGCCAAGTTTTAGTGACATGGCCCAATGAGTTTATTTCTATTGATAAATTTAAAGTTTATTCATCAGGGGCAGCCACTGCATTGGGTACTGAGAAAGTCGATGATATGGGATTTATCAGATGTTGAACATATTCCACCAATTAATTCTTTTCAACCTTGAGCTGAGAAATCTGAGAATTATATTTCTCGAGTCTCTTTAGCACGATATCAATCAAATCTCAGGCCATTGCCATGTCACTTTCCAATGTGGACTTTCCAAGTCCAATTCTGGAAACTTCATAATCAATAGAGGTCATTGCATTACACTCCTTGTCAACATGTGGGATGGCAAGATCCGTAAATTTTGTTTCCATCATCATCCACCATTATTCGAGAGACTACTTTAGGCATCTTAGGAATGATGTCATTCAAAATTTTGAAAAGGGCATCAAATTCAATGTCAATTACCTTGACAACCCTCTTCCTTTTCTTGATTTCACAATCAACCCCAGAAAGGAGTATCATTCACTATTTCTACATACAGCAGCCTAGATCCCAAAGCAACATTCTCATTGTTCTTGACATCATGAGATTCTGCAAGAATCCTTTCCACAACCTTGATTTCAGGAGAAATAACCTTGATATCCACCTCCTAATCATTTGGGGATATTTTGGGAAATCTCTTCGTGAACTATAGGTTCCGAAGTGTTTGATATTTGGACTACCTACACCTGAATGGACTTTTGTGCAAGGTATGGGATGAGGATTATTTGTAATGTGAGTAGAAAAATTTCTAATTGAAGTGGAAAATCTTGATACATGCTTTCTTCCTTCGTAGGGGCTAGGACCCTTAGATTATTCACCTCAAGACACATTCTTTGGTGAAGTGGATTTTAGAAACCACTCCTTTCTTGTTTGTTGCATATGACTAGATGGCACAAATTTTGATTGAGAAGTAGCTTTGGTTGACTGGAGACCTCCTCGAGTTGGAAATTTTTGTGATCCTGAGGTATGATCTTTAATTGATTGTAATTTGGAAATTTCTCTTTCATACCAAAATATGCTTCTTTCAGGAATCGGTTGATTCTTGCTATCAAGAGAAAATTCATCTCTTTTGGTCCAATCAATTCATGGCAACAGGGTAAAAGCAACTACATCATATGAAGGATCAATAACATATTCATCATCATTTACAAATGAAGCTAGAGGGTTCCTAATGTGAAAGGCCTTGATCTGAGCAAGGGTTAGACGAGAAAACTCTCGTCTCCTTACTTCATGTTCATCTGAACAGGAAGCCCAGAAATCTTCCATGGTAGGTTTATGTTGATATTTTGCTCCAAGAATCTTCTGCATATATCCATTGATATCAAACTGGAATATTTTCACTTATAGATGAATAGTGATGAGGGAAAACTCTTTTTCCATGAGTTGTGCACTAAAGAGATTTGGACATTGGTATTCCCCGATTTAGATTGGGAAATGAATTCCTGAGCGATGCTTGTCACTAAGAAGAAAGGGAACTTGGAATAATTATCGTGTAAGCTCCATTAATGCCCACCTATCACTGACGTACTTAGGAAGATTCCATGGAGTACTCGCAAAGCACCTTAGGCGAATGTAGGAAAAGGATGAAAATTGAATAAACCATGTTCCCCATTACAAAATGACATCCATGGCCTCTTTAGAAAATCTTTCCTCTATATTTCGATTCACGTTTCGAATCATGTGGAAGGTGAATGCATCATTAAGTCTTATGAAATGATGAGAGCTATTTTTGAAACTTAGTTGCAGATAATAATGGAAGACATTATTTGATGGACCCATGAATCCTCTTATTTTGAGTCTTGAAAATAGCTTTCTTCTAGCCACTGCATAAGTCAGATATGATGTCATGTAGAAACATCTAGTCATCTTCACTTCTATTAATTATTTATGAAGGGTATCACTAATGATGGTGGCCTAATCCACAAACTCTCTCTTAGCAAGGATGATACAGCTAAACTGATACATCCATGGGTGGAAAATCCTGGCAGAGGGTAAACTGAAGACTCGACTCGGGAGATTAATCATGTCCCCAATTTCTTCCATGAACTCAATGGGTACATCTCTTTATGAATCCATTCAACTCGAGGCCTCTTGGTCACTAACCAGTTGTTATTAACTATCTTGCTCCACCTGAGGGGTTCTTCATCCCAAAATTCTTGTGCTGACTTTCGAGTGATATCCGCATTCTCAAGGAAGTCAGGTATGTTGAGAAATTCCTCAATGTGCTCTAGTGTGATTAAGAGGAAAGGATCATGATTATATTTAAAAATTCCTCGTCTCTCGAGATCATAATGCTCTGCATAAGCGATAACCAACTCAGGACATTCCACTGAGACCAGAAATGCTATTGTTTGGGTAGACTGTTATGGTAAAGCCTATCCAAGACTATGGTTTTGCCTTCAGCTTTTACCCGATTACAAAATTGTTGCACATTAATGTGACCCAAATTTGTATGAGTGATATTATCATATGCTGACTTGATGGAACCGGGAGGAATGATTCCTTGGAATTCGTACTTGAGCACAGACTTATTAGATTTCTCCACTGGCTTCCTCGATCTTACTACAAATTTATTAGATTTTTTAGCCATTATGAATTTTACAGAAAAATGACTTAGGCACATAAAATAATGCAAACCGGGTCAGGTCTCAGTCTCCAAAACTCCTGTCAATGTAAGAAAAATATGATTCATTTTAATATTATTATTATTATTATTATTATTATTAAAATAATAATAATAATAATAACCAGTCTTGATTACAAAATCCTTTTAATACATCACACTGAGACTAGGCTCGAATTTCAATTCTAGCGACAACAATTTATTTATTTATTTATTTTTATAAACATCTCCTGATTTTTTATTTTATTCACCTGAGAAAATTATCCTTTACATGTGTGAATCATAACTTCTTATTTGCATGAAAATCACCTAATTTTAATGAATGCATACTTTGGGCTTTCCTTATTCCTTGCGGACTTCTATCGATGTGTGGGCAGCGTACCAGTTTTCAACAACTACTTATGATTGGAAGTTTATTTTTAACCAATGTGTGGAAATGGATTAAAATCTTTGCATGTTGCGTGGAACTTTCTTCAGTTATTTTGGTCTTCCTTTCTGCCTTCACTATGTTGAAACTTTGTGCAGGTGCTTGTTAGAAGAATATTTTTGTTCTCCACCTGTTGAATGCGTGGGAAATAGACTCTTCTTTTCCTCCACCCACATGTTGTCTCCTTCATCTCCCTGCTGCGTGGAACTATCTTCGAAGACTTCTACATGCAAACTCTTATTTCCTTGGGCTGTGTGGATTCCTTTCTTATTTTCTTTAGTTGTGTGCTTTCCTTTGGTTGTGTGCTTTCCTCGGCATTAAAACTTATTATTTTTCCCCTTTGGTTGCATGTGGCAAGCTTGTTATTATTTTCTTATTCACTTATGTGTGGCCTTTATCTTCTAACATGCGTGGAAACTTGTATTTTTGGTCCTATGCCTACATGGATTTATCTTTGCCTCTTTTGCTAGTTTTTTTTTCAAACTTTCTTTCTCATATTCCCACGTCCTAACATCTACCTAATACCTCCTTTGGTGTATGTAATGTTTTGGACTGTATTAATTGGATTTGACTTATACTAGCAATTGTGTAGTATTTCCTTTGATTAGGGTCCCAACGTTGAATCCTCCCTCGGGTGCATGTACATCCTAATGCTTGCATGGAAAACCCCTTTACTACCTATGTGATGGATTGTCTAGGTAAATGCATGGGAAATGTTTTATTTCTTTCACTTGATGTTTCCCCTTTCCCTGTGTGAAGGATCTTCCTTTCTTTGGACTGTATTTACCTCCTTGGCCAATGTGTGGCTAATGTAACCTTTCCCTTTAGTTCTTAAAACCCACGTGACAGTTGCCCAATGATCTTGGATGAGTGCGTGATGAATACTTTTGCTTTGTCTTACGCATGATAATTATCCTTTCAAATGATCTCCAATGCGTGGAAGATCTATCCTTTCACTGAAATTCAATTACTCTCATGGGGAAATGGTTACGGGAATTAAAGAAGCTTCCCTGTAACTATTTCCCCTTCCCATTGAAATAAATGACTTCTCTTCCTTCGGGTAGTGACATTAATTGTCAGGGGGAAAGTGGGAAATAAAAAACCATTTGCCAACGGAAATGGCAAGGCAGGCTGGCAATCCCCATTTTATTTCCCCATGTGGGAAATCGGGAGATTTTTTACCTGTTTGTTAATCCATTGAATTGGAAATTATTAGAATAAATTCCACGAGCAGGGAATTAAAATAAATTTACCATGAAAGGGTAAATTGCGAGTACGGGAAGCCAATTTGTCATCCTCAACAATGGAAAGCGGAAGCTTACTTTCCCCCTGGCAATTAAAATAAAAATTTGTCAATTGACTTTTAATAATTATTATATTAATATTTATTTAATTAAAAACCCCAAATTTTAATAAAATTAATTTTATCAAAGGGTAATAAATTAATTAAATATTAATTAATTAAATATTAATTAATTAATATTAAAAGTATTTTATGACCTGGAGGGAGGAGTTCTCGCCCGAAATGGACGAAACGAAGACCAGAACGAATCACAAAAAATGAGACGATCGCGACGAGGGAGATAAATAGCGCAAAGTAATACTTTTGAAAACAATCAAAATTTCCATGTTTATTAATTTTATGAAGCCAAAATTAGCTGGTAATAGGTGCTAATGATTGGGTTGGGCACTAGTGACTTCGTAGATGCGCATGTTTTGATCCTTTCAGTGTTGGAGGATATTCACTTTTATTCACTCTGGCTTGACTACTAGGTCAACATTCGTACATGTAACTTGCAAAATAGATAGCTACCTGCACATGTCCCAAAAACCACATCAAACCTAATAAAAAAATATGTAGAATATGGAGTCAAACTAACCTTGGGGGTCACCCAAAGAGTGAACTTACAACCGAGTGTTGCACTCCATCTCAGACCTCCGTGTAGTTCTTTGTGTTTATGTATGTAATGATTCCCCTAGGATGCCCTTCGTGCAAGTTGCACGATGATAACAGCTAGATCAAGAATGTACCAAGTATGTAGAATGTGTGTTATGGAATAGAATGAACTCCCCTCCTATGTTGTGTATGCAGAATGATACAGCCCTTGTCCCTTGTATGAGTGTGCTAGATGTATGCTTTGTAATGCTCTTGTGCTTTTGAAAGTAAGCTTAGGTGATGATATATAATGCTCATGATGTTTGACACCTTATTTAGAAGAAGTAACTAAGTATATATATGATTCCCTAGTTTGAATTTTGTAATTAACAACTAAAAGGCCGAATCAAAGTTTTTAAAAGTGACCAAGAAGTAAAAGAGACCCAAATGAGTAATAATAAGATAAAGAAGGTCAGGAGGACCCAGAAATGATAGGAGTGCTTGGGTGCTTTTGTCTTAACTAGGTGCTAGTGTCTGAGGCCATAAAAGATACAACATTAAAGTTTTGACAGATCTATTAGATATATAAGGCCAATAAAAGTGAAAGACATAAATCAAAAGTTCCAAAAGATGCTGTCCAACCACTATTTTTCTTGCTTAGGAATCATGTATACATTAGTATGCTTTAGGGACCTAGAAATGTACCCAACTACATAGATTTTGTGTCTATAAGGCTCATCTAAGGTGTTTTGCTTTTTTGGGTTTTAGGGTTTTTTTTGTGCTTTAGAGTTTTTCTTAGAGATAGTGGGAAATAAAATGAAATTGTAATGTTGTAAAAGATTAGTGTGGATTTAGGAATGAAAAGGAATGTACCCAACTGCGTAGATTTTGTGTCTACAAGGCTCATCTAAGGTGTTTTGCTTTTTTGGGTTTTAGGGGTTTTTTTTTGCTTTAGAGTTTTTCTTAGAGATAGTGGGAAATAAAAGGAAATTGTAATGTTATAAAAGATTAGAGTGGATTTAGGAATGAAAAGGATGTTATCTTGAAGTTTCTTGAGTTTTGGAAAATTATATATGTGTGTTTTGGAGGCATGTCAACCTCTTGCAACTGGATTCACATCATAAAGTTACACATTACTAAACATAAAAAATGGTCAAGGGAATTCACTATAAGTCTGTATACACTAGAACTATATACACGATTGTGAAGGGTAATTTTGAGTTCATTTAAAGATACGCTCATTATATTTAGGTCAACAAATTCAATGATGAATTAGGGTATTGTCTTACATTTTCATTCACACTTGCACTACATCAGGATAACTATATAGAGAGTTTCTCCCCATCTGAGGAGATGTAGTGTAGCACTTGAACCAATTTAACAGGAATTGACCACCACGGTCAGCCTAACCTTGCCACATACATTTTTACCCTTTTGTTATCTAATGTGTGCATGAAGTGCTAGTGCAAGTATTATAGGTTTTAATCTGTTGTAGGTCACTGTAGAGAGTTGTTGCATAGTTTCGAGCTCTAATGACAAAAAGAGCCACATTTCTAGATCATCGATGAGAACCAATGCATGCATAACCCCACCATCTTCTAGTATAAAATATTATAAGGTAAGACTAAACTATACTATGCCCCAAAAAAATCCATATGGTTCCATACAAGAGCAATCTGCAGTCTTAGTCTCAAGAAAAAAACATGTTTAGGTCTCCACCAGTCTACAATAACCAACCTACATGTCTAGATGACTTCATGTACCTTTGAATCAACTAAGTGCACTTCCCTCTTATCATATAAGAAATCACATCTTATTATTTTCATAATTTATTTCTTAGAGTTATATTTTTTATTTTTATATTGATTTTTAATTGATAAATATGAATATATAACATGTTCATAATCCTTAATCAATAGAATTCAATTTAAAATAATTTACCTATAATCTACACTTAATTTAATTTTGGTTAAATCATTGTCATTAGTATAAATTACACTAAGATTGAGAGATTGATGCACACCTTTTAAGTATCCCAAAATGTACACACAAGAGATAAACCAAAAAATAAGGAAAGAAATAACTTCCCAACAAATGCCATGGTATAATAAAGAGTGCAAGGCAACACAAAACTACTAAAGGAGCTACCTAGTAGAACAAAGGAAAACAAATAAATGTATGAGAAAGTGGTGAAGAAAAAAAAGAGAGTATACTAGAACTTGAATGAGCTGATATACTTGGGGAAGCATGAACTAAAGAGGTTTTGGATAGAGATTCGCACAAAGAAAACATAAATAGAGAAAGACATAACAAGAAGTTATTGGATGGGATCTTCAAATCAATTATATGAGCATAAAAATGAACAAAATACTCCTCCCAGTATCTTTGTTAACGAATAACTATTTGTAACTTGGGAAATCACATAAGGGATTAAAATTTTAGGAATAAACTTATGTTAATTCATCATTTATAGACATTTAAATTTAAAGTAATTAAATTTTATTACCTTAATCTAGTTAGTTTTTAGTTAGTCGTTACTTAGTTGTCACATCCTTAGTTTAGTGGGGGATACTCTATTAGTTAGTTTATTGTTTTGGTCACCATTTTGGATTCTCCTTGTTGTTTTACACTGTGTTTTTGTTTGTTTGTCACTTTGTTGATTTTCTCCTCACCGCTTGGATAAACCCTAACCACCTTGTGTGGGTGTTATTTGTTCATCCCTTTATTGGTGTAGGGGTATGTAATCTATGTAAGGTATGTTTAATGATGGGTCATAGTGGATTCTACTGTGAGATTATTGGATTGTGACAAGGTGCTTAGAGATATCGCGCCCATTTAGAGGAGCAGAAGCTTGACAACTCAACCAGACAAGGATAGAGATTGATGTGTGGATAGAGGTCAAAACCTTTAGTATGGAAAATGCCCAGATTGGTGCAGGGGTCACTCTGAGTGCTTTGACACCCAGCTAGATGGCCTTTTTGGCTAATGTAAAGCTTTGCTCACCAAATAGTAGCTTTCCTAAGACTCCCAACATGTAGGAAGGTTAAAGGCAAGGATATAGTTTATTTTCTCGGTATGAGCTCCTAAACCCCAACTCCAATTTTAAATCATATGCACTTGTTGGTGCATGTAATAAAACCTTTTCCAACTTGTAACAAGTGTAACTCACTCTCAAACCTTCCTCCAATAATGTAACTTGGTTTATGAATTGATGTTGGTAACTCGCCAACCATGTAAAGAATCTAGATCTGGATGGCTTTCCATTCTAATACAACTCGGTGAGTAGAACAGCAACTTGCTTACCTGCTTGATTAGGATATATATACAAAGGTGTTGAAACATGGTAGGTGTTTCCAAGAGTGTGGGGACAACTATGGTTCCTCTAAGCTCAAACTTGTAGTAGTGAACCCTCAACTCTCTCCAACATAATCTCCTTAGAGGTTCAGAGATCCTAACGATTAACTAAAATTAATTATGTAGTATAAGGGGATAGTTAATATAAGCTATGAATAGGTATAATAAGGTAAATAAATATAGTAAATAAAGTATGTAAATGATCTAAGTAACTATGCAAAATGAAATCCTAACCCTAATGTGCAAGAAAGAAGAGGAAAGAACTCAGCTGAATAACCAATGCTCGTGGGACTGTGTCGTGGAGGTGAAAGGAAAATCAAGAAGCAGGAACAGCTGTGTAAAAGTCCTAAAAAGGATGGATCTGGAGGATCTAGCTGGACTGGAGCACCTAGAGAGGGACTGGGCACCTGTGGGTGCTCTGGTCTGTAATCTAGGCACCCTGGTCTATGAAAAATATTTTAAACTGATCTCTACAAGAATGGGAAGTGATATAGAGCCTTCGTTATGTATCGTATCAAATTCATCATGCTCCTTCAGATGTTGCTGATAATCCAAGATGATGCAAAGACCTGTAAAAGACCAAGATAAGTATCAAAACCCTAAAAAACTAAAGATGCAAATGAATGGGTTAGACTAATCTTAGTTTCCATAAAAGTGGGCTTACTAACTAAGCATTGCACTACATTTCAGACCCAATTGTAGCTCTAGTGAGTGTGTGCATAATGTGCCCTAGGTACTCTTGTGTCAAATGCACTTTGTGAAGTAGGCGAGCAATGGCTATATGTCGAGAATGTAATAATATGTGTACATGGAATAAAATACAGTCGTCCCTCTATGAAGTGTGTGATGCAGATGTCCTATCCTTGTGCCTTGTAATGGAGCTATGTGGATGCAAATCTAGTTGGATGATAGTGGTGAATGATGCTAGGTCCCTCATTATGGTCTCATAAATTTATATTTTTAGGGTTCTCTTGATCTAATTTCATAATTAACCCTGAAAATGTCAACCACAAGAAAGATAAAGATCTCAAATGGCTAGAGAGAGTCCAAAAAGAGGCGGGGAAAGTGTAAAGAGGATTAGGGCACCCCTAGTGGGACCAGGGAACCCACAAGTGCATCCCCTTACTAATATGGGGGGCCCAGTCGAGGCTAAAATAACGCGGGATGATAGAAGTTGATTGGGCATATGGGTGTAAAAGGTCGGTAATGATGAAATAAAATAAATAAGATGGCCAAAGGACAGGGGTTGATTAGTAATTTCTTCACTCAAGAACCTTCTAAATAGTAGTATGAGAGTGGCATAAATAATGTCTAAAGTGCATGATTTTGTAACTACATTTTTCCATCACTTTATGTTGGCGAGCGGAAAGCTCGGTAACATAAAGTAGATAGAGATGCATACCTGATGTCCATGAAGAGTGTAGTAGAAATGTGTCGAAGGACTAGAAATAGTGTGGACTGACAAAAATACGGAGGAGTGTGGAAAATAAAGATGAAAAATGTGCAAAAAAGTGGTGAGATTGAACCTAGGGTGAAAACGAGTGTGTGTAGCCATCGCATAGTGTAGTGTACATGCATGGTTAGTATGTAAGGTGTTTCACTATGAAGTGCTAATTCTTATTTTTATTTTTTATGCCATTGTTGTTATTTTTGTTGTTTCCCCCAATTTGACTACATGTTTCTCATATGGCCAGACCTATAAGGAGAAAACAATCAAGTAGTCAGAAAAGTATGTATATAGGTATGTGTAAAAAACATAATGTAAAAGATGCATGTATATGAAAGCATGTAAATGTAAAATATGCAAATGTAAATGGAACATGTGCACCTGATCCATATCGAGAAAAATAGTGTAAAAGGATATCCTATACTAAAAGTTTTTTGGGCAATCTCACGCCACCTTAGCCAAAGAACTGTATGGAGAAAGTTGCATTATTATCCTTCCTATAACTACTTCCATGAATGTGTGTAAAGAGATATTTGTACTGTCCTGGTTTTTTGGGAAATCCAACACCAGTGGTAGAAGAAGTATTGGGAGGGAATTTTTTTGTATCCTCCAACCGTTAATTGTTCCCCCCGAATGCTAAGGACATCATGTCTTGTAAAATTCATTATGTATGGGGTTTGTAGACTGGTCTGAACCCACTCGTTGTATATAACTGAACCAAACTAGTGTAGAATATTTGTGTTAGTATGTAAGAACCCCAAATGATGCCTCTCTTTGGGGGCACATGCGACATCACTGATAAGAGAAATGCGACCCTAAAAGAGGACTACCCACATGTACACTAAAACTCTACCCTGCAAGGGGAAAGGAATGTGCTTGGTAGAAACCAATGCGCACACAACTAAGGATGGCTAGCCAAAGATAAGTGTTAGTACAAACAAGTATGCATGTAAAATACAGTGTGTAAGCTACTAAAAAAAGTAATGTAAACACATAAGAAGATAAGTAAGCAGCACAAAGCGAGTCGCAAACATTAGACATCACTCATGATGTCGTAAGATACGCAAGGCCATCATGACCACAAACAACAAACAAGTGTGCACCCAAACATAGGGAAAGGCCTGCATACAAGAAGAAAATAATGACAGACAAGTATAAACAAGTAAAATAAGTAGTCATGGAAACTTGTAATCCTACAAAAAAATGCTACACATGGAACACCTGTTAGCATGTTAGAGAAATAACTAATATGTCAAAGTGGGAATAACTAAGTAATGTAAAGTGTTAAGTATAAAATGAAACAATAGCACCTGTGAGAGACGAATGTGGATGCCCCCAGTGACCAATGTAGGAAGGGTAGAAGGTGAGCATCCCTATTGTGTGTAAAGGATTTGTATCTACAATCATAACTAAATAAATATGTGAACACACATGTATGGATGATATAGATACTAACATATAATAAATCAATCTAACATGTGTAGTAAAGTGATACAGTAAAACACTAACTATGTATACATTATACATATTAATAGCAATAACAAAAGAATGCACATTCACTGAAGTACATGAGAGCATGCGAATGGAAAGCTATTCTTATGAAATGATAGGAAGGGATATGCGACACTAGTGAATGGTAATAGTGGATACATTTGCACAATAGCGTGTTTTAAACCAAATAGAGGATGTCATTGAATGACTCTGGATTCCAACAGAGGTATGTCATTGTTAATTACGGTTGTGGTATAGTAGATTCTTTTCTTGTTAAACAAGGCTTTTAGTCAATGACCTTGTCATGTGCTAGTGGTAGGCGATGTGACCTGGGTTCACAAATGTCTTGTGCATAGGACCCCAAGTAGCGAAGTCTAGTGATCATGCCTAAATTTTTGCAAGAGTGATGATGTATAGTAAAGCGTATATCACAAATTAGATGGAAGGAAGTAGGTGTATTCTTAGGTGATTAATAATCAAGTCAAAGCGTATACCACTTTGGTATGGATGATTTTATTAGGAGAAATAGAATTTGGTACATTGATAACCTTAAGTAGGATACCACTACAGGATGGTAGAGTACGGTGACATTTGAGCTATAGTGTATGTAACAAATTTTTCTAATGTCGACATTATTGTAGGTCGAAATGAGATTACGTGTGAGTCTGATAAGAAGTTCATTTTACATGTAACCCTCGGGAATCGAGTATGTTGCAACAAAAAACTTAAAGTGGGTCATAGGATCAATGAGTGCAACAAGTATAGGAAACCCCTATGTAGTAGGTGTGATGATGAGACATGACCATTTAGAGTGAATGGAATAACATGTCATGTACATGTATCCACAAGACGCAATTTATGAAGGATATTTTAACTAATATTCATGAGGCAGTAATGTTGTAATGTTAGTATGCAAGTGTTTGGCATACTGTAAAATAATAGACTAATATGATTTTTCCAGAGAACTCAACGATAGGCATATTATGCAATGACCACATATGATTTAGGATCAAATGGATGTAAGAGAATTTCCTATAGAATGATTGAGGTGTGGATCCATTACGTTATGAGTACACACTTATAGTGAAATGTATGGGGTTCATGTGTAGTCATCACTTTAATATATCAATGGTGTGAAAATTGTCTATGACATCTTGAGGTGTGTCATAAAATCAATAATGACACTAAAGTGAGTATTGAGTATCCCCTATGAAAAAAAAGAACCCTTTGCATGTAATTCTTGAGACATAGCAAAAGTGAGATATGTATAAGATGGATCCAAATATTAGTGAAAGACCTGTAGTGATGTATATGCCCCTTACAGTGTATGGGATTAATGTTTGTACAAATGAGATGGAATGTAATGTATGAGGATTATTAAAACAAGGCATAGATGTTATTCAATTGAATAATGTACGTTAGAATCATTATAGTATATACACAATGTGTGAATAGGACGTGGTGAAAAGTAATGGAGAACATAGAGGTGATGTGTTAACAAAAAGTGAACATCGAGGTTAAATTATGGTAAAACTACCATCCATGAAATGGTCAAATAAGTAACCATTTAATGAAACCAAGAGTGTGTATTTTAGGATTTTGTATATGGCACAAAATTCATCTACCAAGTATTTTTTTTAGGAAAATGTGGTGGATTTATGTTGGATAAATGCCCTAAATACTAAAACTATTTGAATGGTGGTGATTTTCTAAAATAAATCGTGATCACTAGTAGGAGGATTAGTTTTCGGGATGAAATAAAAATGGTTGGAGCTTAGACTTGAGAGGATGCCATATTAAAATAACCAGATCTAAAGGGAATTTGATTAAATATGATCCTTGGTGATACTCGATTATATCAACTTATTAATAGGTGATTTGGTAATTAGGGAGCACTAGAAAGTTGGCACAAAGGAAAAGAACATCCGTGATGATCCTAGGGAAAAGGGTGAAAGATAGATCTAGGAGAAGGTGAACTAATTATAAGAGATTAATGTTGGAGTGATGTTGGCCTGATGAAATGTAAAAAATGGAACCCCAGAGAAACAATGATTTGGAACCCAGATAGGTGCAATTATCAATTGTATCATGATGTTGGATGTCACCAAATGAAATACAGGCCATTTTTAATACTTAAGATATTTTTATGAGAATGCACAGAAAAGAATAATTAATGTAAGGTTTTTTATTAGAGGCTATTATGTCATTAATTAAATTGATAATTGCACATAGTGGATGGACCCAAAAATCCTTCCAGATCAATCAAGGACAATAGTGATTAGTAGGTTATCACCAAGAAAAATCAATAACCATGACTAAGGATCTTAATATGAATCTCAAGAAGCTGTAGTATTCTACTCAAATACACAAAAATTCAGGGAACTAACATGAAACTTGAGGCTATAAACTACATTTCACATGTGCTGGAAATACATCTGCATAAAACATGCTCATACATGAGAAAAGACATGTAGTTCAGAACCATCCATTAAGCTATTGAATCTTCATATCTAATAGACCTGTAAACCTGCTTGTAGCCCTCCAAAGAGGGAAATTTATGTTGAATTTAACAAACCATGTAGAGATTGAATTGATCTCTCACTATTAGGGTTATGCGTAGATGGAGGACCATTTGTCTCCTTAAGATGACTACAAGATTTTTAGGTCATCATGATCTTAGTTCACTGTGGCTTCACACTCTATCATTTTCAACTAATACCTGGTGTTGTAGCAAATTCTTGCAAAACATCCCTAGAGCTTAGGGTAATTTGGACCAACATGGGAAATTCCATGAAAAATTAATTACTTGATTCATAGATAGATCCTTTATGTTTCTCTTACTTCATGTCAAAGGCGTTGGGTTCATCCAAAATGACTAACTAAAATTAACTAAACTTATGTAATATATGAGGATAGTTAATCTAATCTATGAACAGTTGTACATAAGGTAAATAAATGCAGTAAATAAGTATGGATAAATGACCCAAGCAACTAATGCAAAATGACAATAGATAACCCTAATATGCAAGAAGGAAGTATGGACAAGAACTTAGTTGAATAACAAATGCTCGTGGGACTGTATCATAGAGGTTATAGTTGCAAAGGTCCCAAGAAGCAGGAACGACTATGCACAGAGGTCCCAAAAAGGATGGATCTGGACTATATAACTGAACTAGGAGCACCTGGACAGGGACTGCGGTGCACCTACGAGTGCACTCTATGGTATGCAGATATGGGCACCCTGAAGTCTTTGCAAAAGATCTAGAAACTGAGTTTCATACGGGTCTGGAAGGTGGTCTGAAAGCCCCCGATGCGTATCACACCAAATCCGTTACATTACGCCTTTAGATGTCGCTAATAATCCAAGATGTATAGTCAAGACCTGTCAAAAGACCAAAAGAAGTTTCAAAACCCTAAAAAATAAGAGATGCAAATAAATGGGTGAGAGTGACCTCATACTGCCACAAAAGTGGGCTTACTAACTGAGTGTTGTACTACATTTCAGACCCAAATGTAGTTCTGGTGAGTGTGTGCATAATGTGCCCTAGGTGTTCTTGTGTCGGTAGCACTTTATGAAGTAGCGAGCAATAGATAAATGAATAAAATGTAATAGTATGTGTGTATGGAATAAAATAGAATCCTCCCCCTATGAAGTGTGTGATGCAGATGTCCTGTCTTTGTGCCTTGTGATGGAGCTATGTGAATGCAAGTGGTATCTAATACAATATATGGATGCAACTCTAGATGGATGATAGTAGTGAATGATTCTAGGTCCCTCATTATGGTCTCATAACTTTATATTTATAGGTTTCTCTTGATCTAATTTCGTAATTAACCCTGAAAATTCTAACCACAAGAAAGATAAATATCTTAAATGGCTAATAAGAGGCGAGAAAGTGCAAAGAGGACTGGGGCGCCCCTGGTCAGACTCAGACCAGGGCACCCACAGATGCCTTAGTCAATGCTAAAATTACGCGGGATGACAAAATTTGACTGGGCATATGGGTGCAAAAGGTCGATAATGATGAAACAAAATAAAACAAGATGGCCAAATGACAAGGTTAATTAGTAATTTCTTCACTCAAGAACATTCTAAATAGTAGTATGAGACCATGGATAAATAATGTCTAAAGTGCATGATTTTGTGACTACACATCATAATGCATAGAAGTTAGGATTAACCAGCTCTGATACTATATGTTAAGAATGCAATATTTTGGAAACCTTTCATTATTAAACAAATGAAGAAGTTGCAATGTTTATATACATTGAACAATAATAACAACATCCATGGGAAGCAGATCAAATCACCTAATTATGGAAAATATGAAAAATTAACATATTGCCCCTAACTAATCACATCTAGGAACTATAAACTAACAATAGAATAACCCTCGCTAAACTAGGGATGTGTAGACACAAAATCATGTACTTGGGTACATTTCTAGGTCATAAAATCACACTAGCATTTACATGATTCCTAAGTGAGAAAACTTGTAATTGACAGTTATCTTTGGCCTCTTTGCTTTGTTTCTTGTCTTCTTTTTGTTCTTTTACACCCTACAGCCTAGTTTATACTTTAATTTCTTATGTTTTATGACTTCGGGCACCAGTTCCCAGCCAGGCAGTCAATGCTCAGGTGCCCTCATCCCCTCTAGGTGCCCCTGACCTCTTTCCACCTTACTCACTCTTTTGGGGCCTCTTTTATCTTTTGGGCATCTTATTTTCTTATGGGTCAACCTTTCAGTTGTCAATTACAAAAATCAAACAAGGGAATCATATAAATACAAAGTTATGTGACCAAAATAAGGGACCAATCTCTAAGCATCTATTATCATAACCTAAGCTTGCATCCAAATGCATATAAGAGCATCAAAGGCATCCATTCAAAGGACAAGGGACTATACTTTCTACATACACTGTATAGAAAGGGGAAGTTCATTATTCCATCCAGACATAAATTTACATTAGTACATCTAGCTATCACCCACTATCATGTACACTTACATAAGGGCTTATTAGGCCACGATTCTTTCACACACACACAAGAACTACATGGAGTCTGAGATGTAGTGCAGTGCTTGGTCATAAGTTTTCTCTATAGGATGACCATCGGGGTCAGTCTGACTCCCCATATTGCATCTTTATTTTTTGGATTTGATGTGGTATTGTGGGTTTTGTAGGTAAATATCTATTTTGTAGGTTACATGTGCACTCGATGATCAAGGTATGACATATAAATGATCAAAAATGAATATTAGAGACATTCTTGCGACACTCTAGAAATAAGATTATGAGATCTTGCACAGTTATAGGCACCTAGTAGAAGTTTCTAGCACCCAAGCACCCTTGCCCCAGTCTAGGGACCATGGTCTAGCCTTATCCAAAAGTCCCATATTTTACAGTGTACATTTACGATAGTCTACCCTTGTTGTTCATCGATTTTCTTGGTTCGAAACATATCAGGATTAGGCATAAATACGATAATTCCTCTTATCTCTCTCTCTTGTGCTTAGGGTTTCATGTTTACTGGCTAATTATTTGTGTCATAGTGTATCTAGTGGTTGTATATCATAGTGTGTATCTAGTTACTTTATAATTAGGGTTTTACAAAAAAACTTATTTTTGTTAAATCATTTGGTGAACCCGCATTTTAATACTCTTAGATCCTCATTTTTCTTCTCTTATGGCTCCTAAAATTCCCCAAATTTCTTTTCATGATTGAATTCAAATGCATCCCAATTACAAGTTTATTCTTCAAAATTACCTAAACACTATGTATCTCCCTTTTAATACGTCGCCTGCTCTAGTAAATTCCATTTTTTATCATCTATCTGATGACTCTATCACTCTTAATCCTCCATCTAATCAACCCATCTTGGAGTAAATTCAAGATTTACATTGTTTATTTCAAGATAAAATTTAGGCTATGGAATCCATGATTACATCTCTTAAAGATGAAATCTAAGATCTTAAGGATGCTTCTCAATCTCATGTTTTTTCTTCTACATCTCATCCCACATCTATGTCTTCTACATGTGCTCATATCAGTGAGCCTCAAGCCTTACCGCTCCCCAAACCTATCAAATTTTATTCAAATGCTAAGAAACAAGATCTTCTTCCTCAACTCCTCACTCATCAATTGATCAACTTGTCATCTACTCATTATTATCCTCCTTATTGGCTTGAAAAATATCAAGGTCATCTATATTGTAATTATCATCGAATTAATAAACATAATGTCAATGATTGTTATGCTCTAAAATGACAAATTGACCACCTTAAGCATTATGGTCTCATTTCATGTGCTACACAAAATGCAACTACATGTTCATCTCCAAATGCTACATCCCATTGGATTCCTAAACATGATCCATCTTTGTTTAATGAGCATCATTTTATCGTTACTAATGTTCCTTCTACAATAAGTCACGAACCAACTAAGCAACTTCCTCTCAAAATCAATCCAACCCCTTCTCCTCTCAATTCATCTACTACATCATGACCTCCAACTAAACAAATTCCTCTCAAAATAAGTTCAACCCCTCCTCTACTCAAGTCTTCTATAATGTTACCAATCCCAAATAAGAAACCACTCACTAAGCAAGACCAACAAACTCTAGAGGGCCTTTTTCAACTTCCTCCTTTCAACACGAAATTTTCCCCTGATCCTACTCTTGCTCCTACCTACCATTGTGATAACAATATGCTTTATTATGATATATTTTAAACCTTTTCACCCTTGCAATGTCTCTCTTACATCGTCACGTATCTCTCAATCATTGACACATTTTGGGTCATCACACTTCCTCCCCCCTCCTAGCATCATAAATTGTTTATCATTTCTATTATTACACTTTGTGATTCATATCTAAATCTTTCTAAGTCATCTTACACACCTTGTATCATCATTACCCTATGATGCACTCCAATTCCATGGTTCATACTTGACTGTTGAGGGTCTAAATCTAAAATAAACCTCACCATATGTATGATTTATGCTCTATTCTTCATTATTTATCTTTCAAGCACACACTATCAAACCATTTCCCGACGACACACTCTTGTTTTATGGTTCATTATTAATTGTTGAGGGGTATTTTATAAATGAACCTCATCTCATACACATCCACTAGGGAGTACACTTTTCTTATCACATTTACATGGCATACCATTCCATTACACTCATACATTGTACATTGCATATCTTGGTTGCACTTACTCTTGTTTACCTATACTAACTACATATTGCACTTTGCTTAATACGTTAGCTAGATATCGAGCATGTCATTCTATTTTCTATATAAGCATGTGCATTCACTTGTTCTCTAGTTGTGAATGCATACTTTCTACAGATATTTACACATGACAATGATTTTTAGCACTTTACCTCTTACCAATCTCACCAAGGCTCCTAGGGGCATCTACATTTCTACTCTTATACATCACAAGTGTTATTGTTCCATTATTTACTACTTCCTATTCTTACTAGCACACTACTTTCCATTGATCTATACATGCTTTGACATACTCTTTATCTTTCTAACATGCTAACGGGTGCTTCATGTGCAAAATTTTCTTTATAGGACTATATGCCACCATGGTTGTCTGCTACTCTTTGTTTGACATTGTTTTCCATTGTATGTTATTGTTTGTGGGATATACCACTTTGTCTTGTATGCACATTATATTCTTTTGTCCGCTTCAGCCCTGATTGTCTTATGACATTGTGAGTGATGTCCCATGTCTAAAACCCACTTTTTGTGGTCCATCTTTTATTCTTTCTTACTTGATACATTTTCTTCTATTTGCATACTAGCTTTGATTGCACTAACACATGTTCATAGCCTTCTTGTTTGGATGTGCCTTGGTTTGTACCATGCACATTCCCTCCCCCTACAGGGTATTCATTTTAGCTCAATTTCAGACCCTCTCCTTTGGTTTGCATGCTCTTATCAGTATCTTGTGCACCCCAAAAGAGGGGGGACATATTCAACACAGGATACAGTTACATAAATGACCTAGAATATGACTAAGATCCTTAATTCATCATAGAATCCAATGCCCAAATACAGACACTAGCACTTGGGTGATCCCGACCTCACCTGGGTGCCTATGTCCTGGGGCAGATACAATTACTTTCTCATATCAACACAATATATAATAGTTTACAAATTAGTTTTTATAGTATAGGCACAATCCTTGAGCAAGAAGAATAAATTCTTTCTCCATTTCAACTCAGAACAAATACGAAAGTAATATGGTACAACTTGGAAAAAACAATATCGCACCATTTGCAATGGTGTATAATTGGGAAGCAATCATGGAAAGAGAGTAACACTAAACCTCTCTCCCCAACACTCTTCTGTTGTGGCATGAGATCTCCCAAAAAACTCATACTTGGCGTGAGATCACCCAAAAAACTCGTTCTTGGTGTGATATTGCCCAAAAAACTCACTCTTGGCATGAGATTGCCAAAAAAACTCGCTCTACACAACATTTTCAGGACATCTTTCTATCCCTTTACACTCATGATCATCAAGTGCACTCTTTCCTTTTACTAGTTTTACACACATTTACATACTTTTACAAAAATTTCATAATACATGACTTTGATTAATCTTTCAATCTTCTTTTATAGGTTTTTCCTTAATACGTAACAAGAAGTATCCCTACATCAGGCACAACAATAGGTATAACATGGTACAACACAATATGCTTCACCGCTAGGGTCACTTTCTTCCTAGTTTCCACACTTTATTTTTGCATCATTCAACACTTTCACTTATCTCATTGACATGCTATCACCATCACACTCTACAGGAACAAAATGTATGCATCTTCTAACTAATTTGTGTTATCAAGTATTCACTCAACAACATAAATTGGGCGCAAATTTAGACACAAATCATGCACTAGGGTAGATTTATAGGTCCTATAAGCATACTAGCATTTACATGATTCCTAAGCGAGAAAACTAGTAATTGACAACTATCTTTGGCCTCTTTTCTTTGTTTCTAGTCTTTATTTCTGGTCTTTCACACCCTGCATCCCATTCAGTACTTTATTTTTTTTTATCTTTTATGACTTCAAACACCAGCACCCCAATTAAGACGTTGATTAAGTAAATATTGAATAATAAATGCCTAAATCTAATTTCAATGTAACAGTAAATGAATAAGTAATGAAGTACATAATTTGACCCAAGTAAATAAGCAATTAATATTTAAAACCTAAGTGCAAATGAGGAGATAAAATCACTTGGTTGATTCATAAATAATCTTGAATTCGTAAATAATCCTGGATTATGTCGATGTGATGAACTGATGAACAGAGAAGGAAATTTGGCACACTAATCCTCAAAAAATTACAAGAGTGTCAGGAATGCCAATACCATGGCACCTATGGAGGGTCAGGGGTGCCTGTGGCACCAAAGACCTATTTTGGGCACCTATGTCTTCTTAGATTGTGCAAAACCCTATTTGGCAAGGTCGCAAGATGTTTGCTTCTTATCACTAATATGTTAAACCAAGCCCGTGGATGTCACCTATAACCTGTAATGAATAATGACCTGTAAAACCCTCAAAAGCGCATAAAATACCAAAAATAAAATAACACAAATGATGGGTCAAACTATCCTTAGCCGTTAAACAAGTGATCTTATGACTGAGTTTTGTACTGCATTTCAGACCCAATGTAGTTCTATGTGCGTGTGTGTGGAATTTTGCCTTAGGTGGCTCTTGTGCATGTTTCACTTGATAGCGAGCAAATAGCTATATGCAAGAAATGTAAATAGATGTGTGCATGAAAGGATGAAATTCCCCTCTTATGCGTGTATGTAAAAGTATTAGTCCCTTTCCCTTGTGTGTGGATGTTAGATGGATGTTTGAATGCTCTTGATCATGGCCTTTGAAAGCAACCTTAGGTGGTGATAACTAATGCTTAGTGTTTGGTATTTTATTATGATTAGATAACTTTATATTTATGTGATTCCCTTGAATTTTTTAATTAACCCTGAAAAGTCTGACACCAAAAAGATAAGTTGCCCAAATGGCTAGAGAGGACCCAAAAGATGTAAACAAAGTACAAAGAGGTCAGGGGCACCCAGAGGGGATGGGGGCACCTATTGTTAGTGTCCTAACTGGACGTTGGTGTCTAGAATGAGAAATTTCAAAGTATAAAAAGATAGACTGGGCTAGAGAGAGTGCAAGATCAAAAGCACTAATAGAAAGCAAACAAATATGGTCAAAGACATGGATTAATTTGTACTTTTCTTACTTAGGAATCATATGAATTATAATATGCAATCAAGAATAGATAGATACCCAAAGTGTGTGATTTAGTGTCTACATTTTCCCCTACTTTATGTTGTTGAGCAAAATCTCAGTAACATAAAGTAGATAGAATATGCATACCTGATAACCATGTAGATTGATTACAAAAAATGTTCCAACAGACAAGTAAAAATGTGGAATGATAAAAATGTGAAGCATGTAGACTAAAGAAGAGGAAGTGCAAAAAAGTGATGATGATAATGACCCTAGGGCAAGAGCGTATGTGTAGATGTCATGTGTGTACATGTTGTTGATGTCGATGTTAGTATGATATGATGATATGAATGATGGTGTTGATGTGATGTTGTGATATGACCATTACTTCCCATAGGGGTGGACCTGTAAAAGAGAAGAATGAACAAGTAGTAAAATATGTGTGTATATAATCAAAATGAGTAAAAAGTATGTAAGAAATATATGAAAATTTAAAAAGGAACATGTACACCTGATCTGTGATGAGAAAAGAATGTATAAAGGATCATGTAGATGATGTAGAAGAACGAGTTTTTTAGGAAATCTAACGCTAGTTGCACTATGTGCTAGTTTTTGGGGCAATCTCACTCCAAGAAATGGAAGAAGTGTATGGAGAAAAGTTTGGTGTCATCCTCTAACCTTTAACTATTTCCCGCAATGTGAACACAACTACATATGGTGTGTAAAAATCTGATTTGTTTCAAATAGTTCCGATCCAACGCGAAAGTAGAAAATGTTATGTAGTGCATGTATGTCGAGTGCTAAGGACTGTGTGCCCTATAAAATCCATTATGTGAAGTGCTGAGAAATGTGTTGAACTAAAAAAATGTTGTGTAAGATCCCCCTAGTTACAGGTGTCCAAGAAGGGTCAGGGGAGCCAGGTGCTACTTTCTAGGTCTGGGCGCTGGTGGCTATGTTGTACTGAGGACCAAAGTCAAGATTTTGGTCATTTTTGTAAATGATGATTGGGTTGTACTAAACTATGTTGTGTGATGACTGTGAACTATTATGTGGGGTGAACGATTCACCCAAATTATCTCCCCCTTATTTGGGGTGCATGCAACATCGCAAGGAGTATGTGGCCCAAAGGAGGACCGACCATTGAACTGAAAATAATGCCCTGCAGGGGGGAGGGAGTGTGCTTGGTAGAAACTAAGGCACACACAAACAAAGTGGCTGGAGAACAAGTGTTAGTGTAAAATAGATAAACATGCATGTAAAATAAAATATGTAATATAAACACGCAAGCAGATAATGGAAAACAAGCAATAATACAAACAAAGTAGACTATGAAAAGTGGGTTTAAAACATGGGACATCACTCATGATTTCACAAGACAAACAAGGCCAAAGTGGTCGTAAGTAGACAAGTAATTAGAGAACAAGCAAGACATAGAGAAAAGCCCACAAACAATGACATACAATGACAAGAAATGGAAGATAATAACAAATAATGTAACAGATGGTCATGGAAGCAAATAGACATGCAAAGAAAATGTTGCACATGAAGCACCCATTAGCATGTTAGAAAGGTAAAATGTATGTCAAAGCGTGTATAGTCCAATAATAGTGTGTTATGAAAAATGAAACAATAGCACTTGTAGTATGCGAAAGTGGATGCCCCCATGAGTCGTTGTGGGACTGGTAAGAGGTACTGCACCAAGAATTTATGTTGCATGTATTAATTTGTATGAAATTTTCATCCACAACTAGAAGGCAAGTGAAATCACATGTATATATAGAAAGATAATGACATACAAGATATTTGTCTAACATGTGTAATAAAGTGTACATGTAAACATAAGTAAGCAAGAGTAAGTGCAACCAAGATATGCAATATGTTGTGGATGAGATGAATGGAATGAAGTGTGAGTATGGTAGGAGCAGTGTGCCCCCTAAGTGGATGTGTATGCATGAGATGAGGTTAATTGATAAAAGACCCCTTAATAGTTAAGAATGAACCGTAGAACAAGAATGCATCATCAAGAAATGGTTTGAACGTGTGCACTAGAAAGATGTGATCGATAAAGCATAGATTATAGAGTGTGAGTGATGTGAAGTGAGGTTCATTTCAAGTTAAGACCCTCAGCATTCAAGTATGAACCGTGGAACTAGAGTGTGTCATGGGGTAATGAGCGCAACATGTGAAAGTATATGCAAGAAAGATATATCATGATCATGCATAGTGCATATTATGTGTAATGGATGTTGTGAGAAAGAGATGTGATGAATGCATGAAGTGTGAAGTGTGCAATGTGTGAGGTTCATTTTTAGAGTATGCCCTCAATAGTCAAGTGTGAATCATATCACGAGAGTGCATCATAGGATAATGACGATACAAGAGTGTATTAACATGTGTAATGGTTTGAGTCATTAAGCCCGAAGTGCCAAGTTCATGAGATGATAAAAACATTTAAGAACAATGCAAGGGGGAGAATAGGCATGATGCCCCCCAAGTGTGTCAATGATGGAGATCTATGCAGTGATGCAAGAGATACCTTGCCATTATGAGAGAGCATTGTTTGTGTCATGATAAGAGAGAGGGCCACCACAATGGTAGGCCGAAGTAACAATTGGACCATGTAATGGTGGCAAAATTTGAAATGTGTATGGGTCATCAGTAGAAGGAGTAGTTTCTTTGACAAAATGAATTGCAAATGGAAGTGAAGTAAGATGGGGATGAATCTTGAATGATGGTAACTTAGGTGGGATTAATGATGCTTCAGAAGACTTGATAGGATAAGAGGGGGGATTGATTGTGAGAGATGGTTCCGTACTTTGACTTGGTAATGTTGTAGATGACTTAAGAAGAGGATGTGCTATATTGCTTTTAAGAGGCAGCTACTTAGGTGGTTCTTGACTTTTCGTAGAAGGCACCTTAGAAATGATGGCATGATGCTCATTAGACATAGACGAATTAGATTTAGGAACCCATTAAGATGTAACAATTGGAGAGGACCATGTAACATGACGTTGTGCAATGAATGATATAAAACCTTAATGCTCAATATGCTTGATTCTTTGTTGTAAAGCATATCAATCATTGTCATTATGTCCATTAATTAGATGATAAGTACAAAATGGGAGACCTTGATATTTTGCAAGCCGATAAGTAGGATAGAAATGGGTAGATGACAAGTTGATTAATTGATGAGCTATGAGTTGTGGAAGAATATTTGTAGAAATAAAATCATGCACTTTAGGAATTATTTAGCCTCAGTCTCATACTACTATTCATATGGTTTTGAGTGAAGAAATTACTAATTAACCCATGTCCTTTGGTCATTTTACTTTGCTTTATGTCATCACTGCTAACCTTCAGCACATACTTGCCCAGTCTATTTTTGTCATTTTACATCATTCTTCCTCTGACTGGGGTGCCCGGCCTCATACTAGGGTGCCCCAAGCACCCCAGTCCCATTTGGGGCACCCTGAGCCTTTCTACACTTTCCCGCCACTTTTTGGGCACTTTCTAGTAGTTTGAGCTTCCTATCTTTTTAGTGGTCAGCCTTTTCGGGGTTAATTACAAAATTAGAACAAGAGAACCATATAAATATAAAGTTATGAGACCATAATGAGGGACCAAGCACTAAGCACTACTATCATCACCTAAGGTTGCATCCATCAAAGGCTTTATTTGCATCCATCTAGCTCCATCACAAGGCACAAGGTTGGTTCATCTGCATCACACTGCATAGGAGGGAAGTTTATTCTATTCCATCCACCATTTTATTACATTTCTACACATAGTTATTTCTCGCTACTTTCACAAAGTGTGAGCTGGACACAAGAGCACCTAGGGCATGATTGCACACACACACACACATAGAACTACATCGGGTCTAAGATGTAGTGCAAGTGCTCAATTAGTAAGTCCACCATTGTGGCTGCTGAGGACAGTCTTAACCCCTTCATATGCATCTTTATTTTTTTAGGGATTTGATGCTCGTCTTGGGGTTTTGCAAGTGATTCCTTATTGCAGGTATTGTAGTGACATTTGACGTAGTTTCAGCGAAGTTAGTGTGACAAAGAGAGAACACAGGTGAACATCCAATGAAACCTCATAGGAGGGTTTAGGCTATTTCCATAGACCAGGGCACCCACGGGTACCCCTGTCCCTCTCCAGGTGCCCCAGCCCAGCCAGAGAGCTCAAATATGTGCTTTCTCAGGCTTCTATGTGATCATTTCCTCCTGTTTTCCTAGTTCACACTGTGACACAGTCCAACACTTTCATCAAATCAGCTAAGCTCTTTCCAACCCTCTTTTCTCATTAGGGTTTCACATTTCTATTTACTTAGTTTCTTGGGTCATTTTATTTATGCATTTATCTATTATTTATCGTTGTTCTTAATATTAGATTAACTTAGAATACCTTCCACATTTTAGTTAATCATTTTGGTGAACCCGTACTCCATCTTCATGATTATAGGATCCTCACTCTTTGTCATCTTAGAGTCTAGTCATCATGAGTATCTCAATCAATGATTATTTACTTGCACAACCCCTAATTTAAGGCACTTCGAGAGTCAACATCTTCTTACTACTACTCATATTACCGAATATATCTTGATATTTACATCCTAAATCACTGTCTGAGCTTAAAATTTTATCTACAAATAGACACATTTTCTCAACACATAGCATTCCAATCTAATCCTATCACTGATGTTTGCACTTTTGACAATGACCCACCTTTTCATATCTATGTGGTATTCAGAATGTAGGTTTCTAACGCACTTTAATTGATAATGGATCTAAACTCAACCTATGTCCCATGTCATTTCTTGAGAAGATAGGTCTTTCTTCTCGTGATGTTATTCCATCTTATCTTTCACTTTGTGCATATGATGGTTTCATTCATCCATGTGTTGGTCACATTACATTACCCATTACTGTAGGACCCAAAACTGTCAACATAGTGTTCTTTGTCATTAATTTCCCAGTCTCTTACAATTATTTGCTTGGTAGGCCATGGCTTCATGCCATGCAAGTTGTTGCTTCTATGGTACACCATTGTGTTAAATTTCTCCATGAAGGCATTGAATATATTGTTCTTCGTGACTATGACCCATTCCAATATTGTGACCATGACCCTAATACTAGTCTTCCTATTCCATGTACTAATACTACAAATGATCCTCAACCTATGGATGAACCACCTCACTTGCCACCACTTGAAGGTGTCATTTGTGTCTATAGATGTAGTCTCTTCTATGCCACCTACTACTACTTGCTACTTGTGATTCTTTCTTAGGGGCATGTCCAGTCTATGGATGTCATCCTATTACCTACACATTCACATGTACCACCTACACTAGCACGCCCACCATTTACTTGCACACTTTTCATGAATGATTCATATTGGGAACATATTCCATTTGATCCTACTTGTGATGACACCATATACTCACATGATGGTCTAGCTTGACTTGGTTTTGATTTTGAGGACCTATATCCTTATATTCATGCTTCTCATCTATATTATGGCTTCATCACTATTATTGTTTCTTATGGCTTGTGTGTCTTCCATCTTACAGTATATCTATCGTGTACTCCTTGCTCTTCTCCACTCACATTAGGGAAATCATGGCTTGATTACATTGGGGGCACTCTTGATCCTGATCATATAGACATATATTTTCCCATGCCCTTTGGTTGTGTCTTTATTTGCAATAGTTCCTTTCTTGGCTATACGCAAAATCTCACTCATTGGTATGTGCATGGTTGTCCACTTCCTCCATTCACTGATGAGGAATATGCCATGGGTATGTAAAATTTTTTTCCTCAATGGCTTGTTAAGAGATCAACCCGACACTATTTCCTATCAAGTAACCAATGCTTATCTATTTGACTATGACCCTAAAAGCGATGATCTTCTAGATGACATTACATGATTACACCTTTCCTTTTCCACATTTGGGGGGCATACCATTCACACACCCCCAACCTAGCATCAGCATACATCACAACATCGCATACTTCTAGCATTTTCATATCACATCCTCATCACATTGCACTCTTACCACACTCATACTAACATAGTCATTACCCGATGACACACTCTTGTGCTTCGGTTCACACTTGACTATTGAGGGCATACTACACATGAACCCCACACACTACACAATAAATATTACACATTGCAACTCTTTATACATCTTACATCATACACTCTACATTTTGTCTACATCATTTCAGACATTTATACATCATACATCATATTAGTCTTTCCCATACATATGTCACACTGCTATTGTCTACGAGTCTAGCATTACATCCTACTCATTCTACATACTACATAACACTGCATCTTACACTACTAGGCTATCTACACATCTTGCATTACATTCTACACATTGCATATTTACACATTTTTCTCATCACATGGTCATTTAATCATCACACATCCTACATCTTCTTCTATGCACTGCACTCACTACCCTATGACCCACTTTAGTTCCTCAGTCCATACTCGACTACCAAGGGTTTACAAATCAAATGGAACTTATCATACACACATGAATCATCATTCATCCTTCTATCAACATTCTAGGTTAGTGACATACACTATAGGCTAAATGGTCATATGCTTCATCTTGTAGTGGTATACATGTTATAGGCTACATCACCACTCCCTCTATTCATCTGGTAGTGATATACACTTTAGGCTACATCATCACTCTATGCGTTCATCTTGTCGTCATATATGCTTCAGCCATAGGGTCATGTACACACTTCATCACTCGGTCACATATCATCACTACACATACACACTCATCACAACACATTAGACACACAACACACACGATTCGACCATTTCCCGATGATGCACACTCTCATTTACGGTTCATTCTTGACTGCTGAGGGGGCATACTAAATGAACCTCACTGCATACACTTCCATTCACTTGGGGGGCACGTGGATCCTATCATCCATATTACATTCCACTCCATCCATCCACAACATGTTGCATATCTTGGGTCCTTTTACTCTTGCTTACATTTTCTAATTACACATGTAGATAGGCTTCCATCTCTATGTATGTGCATTCACGTCTTTACACATACACACATCACATGTTGACATATCTCGATGGTTTCTCATTTACGTTTCATTATTTATTGTTGAGGGGGCATACTAAATGAACCTCATTGCATGCACATTCAATCGGGGGGCATGCGCTCCTATCATCCACCTTTCATTTCCATCCACTATTGCATAGTTTTTACTCTTGCTTCATTTTCTATGTCATCTTGTTACACGTGATAGATAGGTTTTTTTATGTCATCATTTCCATACACACATGCATGTTCATGTCCTTTTCTAGTTGCGATCACATATACATTTCTCTCACATGTACATGGATGCTCACCTCCTACCCATCCTACAATGGTTGTAGGGGCATCCACATTCGTCCCTTATAGGTGTTATCATTTCATTTTATACTTATCACTCTTCCTTTACTTGGTTATACACGCTTTTGACATACTAGTTATCTTTCTAACATGCTAACGGGTGCTTCATGTGCAACATTTGTTTTATAGGATTACTTACTTCCATGGTTACTATCTATTTGTTTTACTATTATTTGTCTCTTGTTTGCTATTGTATGTGGGACCTTGCCCTTTGTTTGTGTGCACACTTGTTTATTGTATGCATACCATTATGGCCTTGAGTGTCTTGTGACATCGTGAGTGATGTCCCATGTTTTCAACCCACTTTGGCAGTCTATGATTGTCTTCTTGCGTGTTTACTTGCTTTCTAGCTTCTACATTTTTACATAGTGTACACTTGTCTTTTACATGCATGTTTGTTCGTACTAACACTTGTTTTCTAGCCACTTGTTTTTGTGCCTTGGTTTCTACCAAGCACATTCCCTTCCCCTATCAGGGCACAATTTATGTGGTTGGTCCTCTTTTGGGGCCGCATTCTCCTATCAACAACGTCACATGTGCCCCCAAAGAGGGGGGCATCATTTGGGGTTTTACACACTATTCAGCGCTTTCTACTGGTACAGTTCATTTAGTTTTCATCCTTGACATTGTGGGTTATACAACGAGTGGGTTCAAACTAGTCTATGAACCTTGTACATAATGTATTTTACATGGAAGATTATCCTTAGCATTCTGGGGAGTAGTTACAGGTTAGAGGATACAATGGATTTCCTCTCTACACTACTTCAACCAGTGGCATCAGATTACCAAAAAAACCAAGCATTACAGAGATCTCTTCACACATCTTCAAGGAAGCAGTTACAATTTGGAGAATAATGTAGCTTTCTCCCTACACTTCTTTGGCCAGGTGGCGTGAGATCACCCAAAAAACTCACAATATAGGATATCCTCTCTACACCCTTTTCTCTCATCATGGATCAGGTGCACATGTTCCTTTTACATTTTTCATATTTCCATTTCAGTCTTTTCATTTCTACATACATGTGTTTTTACACATATATACATGTGTATTTGACTACTTGATCATCTTCTCCTTGCAGGTCTGACCATATGAGAAGCAAACAGTCAACAACAACAACTGACAGTCAAAAACAACAACAACAATATTTTGCGGCAGCACACACCTCATACTAACATGTAGGTACATCACACACATCGGCATATACACACGTGTTTCCACCCTAGGTTCACTCTCACCACTTTTTTCTCTTTTGCATCTTTAGTCTCCAAGCTCCATCTTTTTGTCACTCCATGCTTTGTCTAGTCCTTCGCACACTTTCTACATCACTCTACATGGACATTAGGTACACATATCTATCTACTTTATGTTACTGAGCATTTTTCTCACCAACATAAAGTGGGGGAAAATGTAGACAAAAAATCACACACTTTAGACATTATTTAGTCTTGGTTTCATACTACTATTCATATGGTTTTTGAGTGAAGAAAGTACTAATTAACCCATGTCCTTTGGCCATTTTACTTTGCTTTCTGTCGTCACTGCCGACCTTTAGCACATACTTTCCCAGTCTATTTTTTTCATTTTTCTCATCCTTTTTGTCTATACTTTTGCCCTGGTCATTCTACCTTTAACTATGGCACCCTGACCCCGTACCATTTTATTACACTTTCCCACCACTTTATGGGCACTTTCTAGTTTTTAACTTCCTATATTTTTAGTGGTCTGACCTTTTCAAGAGTTAACCTATGAAATTAGATTGCAAGAGAACACATATAAATATAAAATTATGAGACCATAATGAGGGACCAAGCACTAAGCACTACTATCATCACCTAAGGTTGCATCCATTGAAGGCTCCATTTGCATCCATCTTTCCATCACAAGGAATAAAGATGGTTCATCTGCATCACACTACATAGGTGGGGATTTTATTCTATTCCATCAATCATTTTATTAGATTTATACATATAGTTATTGCTAGTTATTACAGTGTATGACACACACCTAGGGCATGATTGTACACACACACACACAAAACTACATTGAGATGTAGTTCATGTTTAATTAGTAAGTCTGCCATTAGTGCGACCCCTTAATTCATCTTTATTTTTGTAGGGATTTAATGCTCGTCATTCCTTATTAGGGATTCCTTATTGATTGTAGTGACATCTTACACATTTTACAAATTTATTGTGAAAAAAAAGATAACACATCCGAGACACCTTGGAGGATGGTTTTAGGCTATTTCCGTAGACTAGGGCACCCATATCTTAGATCAAGGTGCACCACTGGAGTGCCATGTCCCTCTCCAAGTGCCCCAATTCAACCAGAGAGCTCGAGATCTGTGCTTTCTTAGGATTCTATGTGATTTTTTACCTCCTCTTATTTGCCTTTTACACATTATGACACAGTCCAGCACTTTCGTCAAATCAACTATGCTCTTCCCAAACCCTCTTTTCTCATTAGGGTTTCACATTTCTATTTACTTAGTTGTTTGGGTCATTTTATTTATATATTTATCTATTACTTACTGTTGTTCTTAATATTGGATTAACTTAGAATATCTTCCAAATTTTAGTTAATCAATATCTTGTTGCTTAACATTGAGTGTAAACTCTATAGGCACGGGAAGTGGTAAGATTTTAGGTTCACTAATATGAGCACATGTAGAAGACATAGAACAAAGATATGAAGAAGAACTATCATGAGCCTGAGAAGCATCCTTAAGATGTTGGATTTCAGATCCAAGAGATGTAATCATGGATTTCATAACTTGAAATGTATCTTGAAATAAAGAATGTAAATCTTGAAGACTTACAAATTGATTGATTGACATTAGAACTAATAGAGTCATCGGAGAGATGATCGAAGATGGCACTGACATGTGAAGGAAGCATGTTGATAGGGAGATACATATTCGTTAGGGTTTTATGAAGAACGTCTTTACAAGATGGGTACATTTGAAGCAATTGAAGTAAAGATACTTGAGAGACCTTATGAGCCATGATGGGAGAAAAAGAAGGATCTAAGAGTAATCTAACATGAGTTCACCAAATGATTAAACAAATATTGAATAAAAAAATGCCTAAATCTAATTGCAATGTAGAAGCAAATAAATAAGTAATGATGTAAAAAATTTGAGCCAAGGAAATAAGCAATTAAGATTAAAACCATAAGTGCAAATGAGGAGATAAAATCACTTAGTTGATTCACAAATAATTTTGGATTGTGCCGAAGTGACAAATTGGTGAACAAAGAAGAAAAACTATCGCACCAAACCTCAGAAAATTGTAGGAGCATCGGGAATGCTAGGACCAAGGCACATGTGGAGGGTCAAGGGAACCTGGGACACCAGAGACCTGTTATGGGCACCTGTGTCTACTCAAATGGTGTAAAACCCTACTTTGTAGGGTCACAAGATATTCACTTCCCTTCAGTTGTTTACTCTAATATGTCACACGAAGCCCACGGATGTCACCAGTGACCTGCAACAAATAAATGACCTATAAAACCCTCAAAATCGTATCAAATCCCAAAAAGAAAATAATATAAATGAGGGGTCAAAATGTCCTTAACTGTTAAACAAGTGATCTTATGACTAAGTGTTGCACTACATTTTAGACCCAATGTAGTTCTATATGCGTGTGTGCAGAATTGTGTCTTAGTTGGCTCTTTTGTGTGTCGCACTTGATAGCGAGCAAGTAGCTAGATGTAAGAAATGTAAATAGATGTGTGCATGAAAGAATAAACTTCCCCTCCTATACGTGTATGTAGAAGTATCAATCCCTTGCCCTTGTGTGTGGATGTTTAGATGGATTCTTCAATGCTCTTGATAATGGCATTTGAATACAACCTTAGGTGGTGATAGCTAATTCTTAGTGCTTGGTCCTTTGTTACGATCACATAACTTTATATTTATATGATTCCCTTGCTTAAATTATGTAATTAACCCCAAAAAGGCTGACCATCAAAAAGATAAGATGCCCAAACGGCTAGAAAGGACCCAATAGATGTGAGCAAAGTATTATGAGGTCAGGGGCGCTCAAAGGGGATGGGAGCTCCCAGAGTTGGCATCTTGGTTGGATGTTGGTGTCCGAAATGAGAAATGCCAAAGAATAAAATGATAGACTGGGCTATAGAGAGTACAAGATCAAAAGTGGTAATAGAAAACAAATAAAGATGGCCAAAGACATGGGTTAAATAGTAATTTTCTTACTTAAGAATCATATGAATAGTAGTTGTTATCCTTTTTCCCCCCATATAAAATGGACAACATGAAGGGATCAAACCCAAGCACTTAACATGGCCTTCACATGAAAATTTGAGGTTCACAAGTAGAATTGCATGTTTCAAGAGCATTATAGTGTTTCAAGGAAGGTGTGGAATCATTTAAAATATGTTTTCCTCTTATGGGTTTTAAAAGGGACTCAGAATTTGTTAAGGTGAAAAATGTGCTCCGACGGGCCCACACTCAGTAAAAATGAGCAAAAAATGGGAAAAATGGACAACGAGCCCTATGACATTTCCCCCAATTCCTCTTGGTAAACTAACGCGAGAAATTTTGGAAAAAAACCCAAGAAAATCCAAAAATAGGAAAAAACGTGTTAAAAAGGCCCAAAATGGCCATCAAGCTAAACAATAGCTCGTCGAGTTGCTCAATGAGCTGGTGTGAATGCAAAGGGAGGCCAAATCCTCAATAGCTTGGGCAAGCTAAGGATTATCTCGGTGACAGATGTTGGTCGGCGAGTTCAGGGGATGGCTCGCCAAGCTACATTGCGAGCTGGGGTGATGTTTGAGGGAGCTTATGACACATTGGCTTGGGCTGACTCAACCGTGGAAAGACAGAGTCTTGTGCTAGAGAGATGCAAGGAGAAGCAGGATACTCACTTGGGGCTCATTGGGACACATTGAGGAGGGGCTCGATGCATTGTCGGTGGGAGTAAGGAGGAAGGCTCGTCGAGTTGAATTGGTGAGCCGGGGAGACATTCACGAGGAGTTAGGTGAAGAGCTCAACGTGGAGCCCAGATCGTGTTGGGTGAGCCCAAGTGGGAATGAAGATGTATGGATTGTGGCTGAAGGAAGCCGAGTCACTTGGTAGTTAGCTCGCGGTCCGGGAAGGATACAAGGCTTAGCAACTCAGGGGGCCGAGTTAAGAATGGTGTAGGGGGATGGAACCACAGGGTCGGCATGATCGAGCCAAGCTCATGTTGGCATGGCATGGTGAAAGAGATCTTGGGAGGGACGACCTAAGAGTGACGTAGAAGAACGATGGCGTGGACACACCGTAGAGTTGTCAGAGTCTAAAAAGTTTGAACATCAGAGGTGTGCAAATTTGGAGATGGCAGGGGTCGCATGCACATTTGGGCGAGCTAAAACCTGAAACCCTACAATTCTGAAATCTAATGTGGGTGCTTCGGGTCAACGCCCACTGTAGAGGTAAATGAGGTGTTTACATTTGAGATCGAGGCAGAGTTGATTCAAATTTGGGGGGTGAAATGTACGATGACTTTGGATCTTGAAGTCTAAAATAGACAGCTCGTTGGGACAAAAGTGGAGTTCGGGATCGGGGTTTGCGGCGATGAATGTGATGTAGGGGTGAGTTAAACCCCAAAACCCAAAACATATAAACCCCAAAAACCCAAAATGTATAAACCTCAAAATCCACCCATTCCAAAATCTGAAAAGGAACCCACTGAGTCATTTTTGGGGTGTCAAGTTGTATTGGGCGGCGAGTTGCAGGCAGGTGGTGAACTAGGTAATGAGGTAAGAGCTGGGTAGGTGGAGAGATGGAGCAAGAAGTGACTTAAACATTTTTTACCATAGCTTTCACCCTTCTTATCCATTTTTAGCAAATTTATACTTGTTAGAAAGAGCATTCATAGGGGAATCTAATAGAGGGGTTAAATTTTGGAAGTTAGAGAGTTAGGTGGGAGAAAAATGAGGGTGAAGTACTAGGAAATGGGGGCCATGCTCAGGTACCCAGAATGATGCAAATGAGGCATGGAAGTCATTCTTTCTTCACAGACCAATGTACAATCAAGCATGGTCTTTGTGGTTCTTCTCATACCCATTGCAATAAAACTAATGATTTTTGTGGGATTTTGGAGAAATTTCATAAACTCTCTTCTCTCTCCTCTCTTCATCCTTTCTTTCTATAAATTATAAGGATGGGAAATGTTTTAAAGGTTGGACATTCTTGTATCTACCCCTCCCTTGTTTCTCACCTTTAGGATAATTGTGGAGCTAAAACCTCCTCTTTTAAGCATTGTAATGAAAATCATGCCTTTGGCCCCATTGTAATGAGTTTCATCAACATCTTGGAGTAATAAAATCAAATTTGTGGGTGTTTTGCAACCCTTGTTTGTGTATTATTGCAGCTTCTGGTCTTTTCATTGCATTTAAAGGTTCTTGTGCACTATCTTATTTTCATTGCAAGGTTTAATGGTGTTATGTTTTCTGGGAATGTTGTGTGAATATTACTGTGGTCTATGGTACTAGATCATCCTCCCCACGTCATTTTCCTTCATTTTAATGCAGTATGAGTTGTTCAACACCCCTACCAGTGTCATCACCACCCCTTAGTGTAGGTTTTATTTTGCATGCAAACTCCCTCTATCCCTGTCTATTTGGAAGTGTTAGGGTAGGATTACATTAGGTATTTTTATGCATTTAGGAGTAGTGTAGTGCTAGGTTTAGGAAGAGGAAGTCATCCTTCTCTAGAGAATTATCCCATTTACAAGGTCCCACACTTTAGGATAACTCCTTGTTACCCAATCACACTGAATGCCTCAGTCAAGTGCTAGCAATTCAGGAGGTGTTGTGATTTGGTGATAATAGTTGTATGCACAGGACTAGATAGATACCTAAAGTCCATGATTTAGTGTCTACAGATGCTTACACCCAGACGCCCTCATTCTCTCTAGGTTCCCCTAACATCTTTCCACCTTACTCGTTCTTTTTGGGGCCTATTTTATCTTTTAGGCCTCTTATTTTCTTATGGGTCAGCCTTCCAATTGTCAATTACAAAATTCAAACAAGGGAATCATATAAATACAAAATTATGTGACCAAAATAAGGGACAAAGCTCTAAGCATGTATTATCATCACCTAAACTTGCATCCAAAGGCATCTAAGAGCATCAAAGGCATTCATTCAAGGGACAAGGGATTGCATTTTCTGCATACACTGCATATGAAGGGTAATTTCATTATTCCATCCACACATCTATTCACATTAGTACATCCAGCTATTGCCCATTATCAAGTGCACTTGCACAAGGGATTCCTAGGGCACAATTCATTCAAACACAAGAACTATATAGATTCTGAGGTGTAGTGCAACACTCAGTCATAAGTTCACTATGTTGGGTAACTACTAAGGTTAGTTTGACTCCCCATATTGTATCTTTCTTTTTTGGATTTGATGTGGTATTATGGGTTTTGTAGGTGAATCTCTATTTTGCAGGTTATCGACACACTCGGCGATCAAGGTGCTTAGGGTTTCATGTTTATCTTGACAATGAATACTTGAAAAAAATATTGACACATAAGTTTTGCACAGAAACAAGACGGTGCTTATGTATTTTATTAATATCAAAATCAAGCATTACAGACAAATGAGAGAGCTACAATATCTATAGATATTGGACAGCTTCTATCTCATCCAAAATATATGGAAACAAATCATCTAATCTGAGAAAATATGTAGAAATAGCATATTGCCCCTAACTACCCCTATTTCCCCTCATGGAAATCATTCGGGAACAAAATATGTAAAAGATAAAACATGATCCCACAAACATTGGGATGATAACACTATCACTTAGTCAATTAACAACTAAGGACAACTAATATCTATTGACATAAGTTTAAAGCATTTAATTAAATACTTTAACTTATTACATTTATTCAAATATCAACTAATGATGAATTAAGCTAAGTTTTATTCATAACATTCCACCCCTTAGTTCAGCATGGTCTCAAGTGAACAGGAGAGAAATTCTCTATAACCCTCAAATTTACCTTGAGCAAGCGACTTTGTGAAGACATTTGCACGTTGCATATTTGTTAGGCAATATTGGAGCTAGATGTTGTTATTCTGAACATGTTCACGAATGAAATGTACCCGCACCTCAATGTGTTTGGTGTGCTCATGAAAAATTAGATTCCGAACAAGTTTTACTACTCCTTCGTTATCAACATGTAGGATAGTTGGATCTTTCTGTGGTATTCCTAATCCTTCAACTATACGTCGGAGCCATATCGCTTCACAGACAGCTCCACCTGCTGCACAATATTCTAATTATGTGGAGGATCTTGAAACAAAAGTATGCTTCTTACTCCCCCATGATATCGGTCCAGATCCCAAAAAGAATACAAATCCTGAAGTGGATTTCCTATCATCTATGTTCCCTACATGATCTAAATCTGAATATCCTGTCAAGAAGAAGTTATTATTCTTCTTGTATTCTAAGCCATAGTCCATAGTTCCTTTGATGTACCTCAGTATCTACTTTGTTGTTTTCCAATGAGAAACCCTTGGTACTTGCATGAACCGTGAAAGATAGCTGACTGCATAGATGATATCCGGCCTAGTGTAAGTCAAGTAGATGAGACTGCCGATCAACTGCCGATAGAGAGTTGCATTTACTTATGGTGATGGATATGTTCGAGACAGTTGAAGTCTTGTCTCCATAGGTGTGGAAAATGACTTACAATCCTTCATATTGAATTTCTCGAGCATTGTCTTGGCGTATTTCAATTTTGACACAAAGATATGATTTTCTCTTTACCAAACTTCAAGTCCAAGACAATAATGCAGAAGCCCGAGATCAATCATGTTGAATGGTCATGTTAGATCTTTCTTTGTCGACTCAATCATCCTCACTGATCCTCCAGTGATGACTAGATCATCGACATATACTACACCGATCACTATCTCCCCCCCCTTGATTTTTGAGATAGAGATTAGGATCGTATGGACTCCTATTGAATGAGATGCTCATTGATTTTTATGTACCATGCCCTGGGAGACTATTTTAGACCATATAGTGATTTTATTAGTTTACATAACTTTTCCTCTTTACCTGGTATGAAAAAACCTTCTAGTTGAGTCATGTAAACTTCTTCCTGTAAATCACCATTAAGAAAGGCACTTTTCACATCCATTTGGTGTATTTTCCAACCAAATTGTGCAGCTAGAGTGAATATTAACCTGAAATTTTTTTATCTTAGTTGTGAGAGAAAATGTCTCCTCATAATCAATGCCTTCTTTTTGAGCATATCCCTTAGCAACTAGTCTAGCCTTATGTTTATCAATTTTTCCATCTGATTTGTACTTCATTTTGAAGATCCATCTGTATCCAATCGGCTTTTTACCTGGTGGAAGATCTGTAAGTTGCCATGTATTATTTTTCATAAGTGACTTATATTCTGCATCCATAGCATCTTTCCAAGGTTTAGAGTGTATGGCTTCTAAAACCGAGGATGGATCAAAAGTTTAAACAACTTTACTCATTAAGGCCAAATTGACCTCATTTCGAGCCATACTGCGAGTCCTCATTCCAATGGTAGATGTGTTGGGGACACTATCCAATTTTTCATATTTAATCATACTTGTATACCATTTAGGCATACTTGTATACTCCTGTGGGAGGTTGAATTTCATTATCTTCCCCATCATCAATGTCGTCATCAAAGTGATTACCATCCTCTATTTTTACTGTAGGGATGATTTTTTCATCATGTGAGTGTATGGAAGGAGCATCTTCTTCTTTCTTCTCAAAGAACTCAACATCCCGACTAGTGTATACCCTTCTTGTTCTTAGATTCATAAGTCTATAACCAAGTGTTTCATCATTGTATCTCAAGAAGATAAGTTTTTCTGATTTCATATCAAGCTTAGTTCTTTGTTTCTTAGGAATGTGCATACTTGCTTTACATCCAAAAACTCTGAGGTGTGAAATAGATGGCTTATGCCCTGACCATGCTTCATGTGGTGTTACTCCATCAAGAGCTGCAGTGGGAACTCTGTTTAGTAAATACATTGTTGTTTTAGTTGTTTTGGCCCAAAATGCTTTTGATAAACCTGCATCATCAATCATACATCGCACCATATCCATAATAGTACGATTTCACCTTTTAACAACACCATTTTGTTGCGGTGTGTGAGGAGGAGCCATTTGACAACGAATGTTTTGTGTTTTCAAAAAATCATTGAACTCATTGCTGGTGTATTCTCCCCCTCGATCTAAGGGGAGTGTTTTTATTTTCCTACCAGACTCTGTTTCAACAAGGGCTTTAAACTTCTTGAAAGTTTCAAAAGCTTGGTCTTTTGTAGAAAGACAGTATATCCACATTTTTCTTGAAAAATCATCAACAAAGAGCATGAAATATTGAAACCCAAAGTGGCTAGGTCTCATTGGTCCGCACAAATCGGTATGCACCAAGTCAAGTTTTTCCTTAGCTCAAAATGTACTATGTTTGAATGGTGCTCTATTTTGTTTTCCTGCCAAACAATGTTGACATTTATTTGTACCCTTTTTAGAGGTGGTAAACCCCTAACCATGTCGTATCAACGAAGTGTGTCAAGATAGCCAAAAATTACATGCCCAAGTCTTTGATGCCATAGTTGAGCTGATGATGTATCCTTGGCTAAAAGTGCTTGATCATTTCGTTGAACAAAATCCAACTGAAACATTCTTCCAGCATTTGAATCTTTTGCAACAATTTTTGAGCTTCGTGACTTATCTTGAATCAGGCACATCTTTTTACCACCTTTACAATCAAAGTCAATTTTGAGATTGTGATCTAATAATTGACTCACAGATAAAAGATTTTTTGTTAAACTAGGGACATAAAGAACATCTGTAATTTTACAGTTATGTTGCCCAAGTGGTAGTGAAATGGAACCAATGCCTTCAACACTGTATGATGTATCATCACCCAAAGAGACATGATTTTTGGTGGGTGTTTTACTCATTGTGAAGAACCAATCTTTCTTTCCTGTCATGTGTTGAGTTGCACCCGAGTCGACATACAAAATTTCATTTGTAGAATTGGATACTTCATTTGACTATGCAGAATAGAGGAAGTCACCATCATCAAATTGATCTTCCTGTTTGGCTACATTTCCTTGTTGAGTTGTTTTCTTCTTCCACTTTTGATAATTTTGTCCCCGTTTACTCTATTGTTGGCCTGATTTTGTTTGTTGGTAATTAGTCTTTTTACCACTTGATGATCCTTGTTGGAATGTGTTTGTACCAATAATTTTTTTAACTCATGTCCTTTTCGACCACAAATAAGACATTTTTGTTGGTCTTTTTGGCCTTGTTGAGAATTACCTTGCTTATGAGGTTGTTTACTAGACTTCACCTATTTTTTTCCTTATTGATTAGAAGCAAGTTCCTGCTCTTCAGTTTTAATAGTTGAGTGAATAGATTCTTCTTGTTGGAGCATATTCACTAACTCTTCAAAAGTTGTTGTTTGACCAGTTATGTTTAACGTGGTCACAAAAATCCTATAAGGAGGAGGAAGAGCTCTTAATACTATAGGCACAAGTGATGTGTCAGTTACTTCTTCTTCCAAAGCTTGAAGTGATGCACGCAAAGTTGTCACTCTTCTCAAAAACATTTCAACTTTCTCAGTTGCTTGCATTTTCAAGTTTAATAGTTGAATTTGGAGATGAAGTATTGTGTTCTTATTTTTTGACTCATATACCATTTTCAACTTGTCCCAAGATTCTTTTTCTGTTGTGGACTCACGAATATGAGGTTGTACCTCATCCAAAACACTAAACAAGATTATTAACTTTGCTTTTTGATTTGCATGATCAAATGTAGCTTGTTGTGTAACATCTGTTACAGATCTTGTTAATGTACCAGAAACAATGGTCCATAGATTTTCAAAATCAAGTTGTGCACAAATTTTTGTTTTCCATGTTGGATAATTATTAGAACGCAACAATTGAGAATCTGGAAAAAAGAACTTTGGTGCCTGTTGGCAAAGAAAATTTGTCGGGGAAAAATTGGTGGTTATCTTGCCAACGTTCTGGGAGTCTAAGTCCCTCTACTTAACCGGTGCAGCTTTCGTATGTGCATGTGTGACGTTAAAATGTGAGTTTTATCCTGGTGGCCTTTTGACCGAGGATCCAACAAGGGCACTCCACTGACCCTGCGGAAAAATGCTTGCATATACTTGCAAGAGATGACTTTGCTAGGAAGGCGGGAAAGGGAATGAGAAAATTAGAAAAGAGAAAAACTAATGCTGCAAGTAGAAAATCAGAGACTTGCATACACCAAGCCAGAAGTTTCATTACATGCACTTGAATATAGAAGAAAACAAATATGCGTAATAGCTACAAGACTAAATGAAGCTTAATGGTACACAAAGTACCAACAAACTCCTCAATCAAAGAGGCTAAAATTCCTTCTTCCTTTATTGAAGCTCAAGCAAAATTTGTACATAGTGTGAGAAGTAGAAGACATTTTTTAATAGGAGAAATGGAAGAAAATTGCTATCTCTTGCTCTCTTCACAAGGATAACTCTCTCATGAATTCACAAAAAATAGCTCCAACATCTAAGAAGCAAAATTCAGAAACATTTTAGAAGTCCCTCAAATGAGGAGCTTGTTACAATTTATAGAAGAGGAGGAAAACTTTTCATCTTCCTAGTGACTTTTCGAATACCTTAATGTGACTTAAGACTGTTCATATTCCACTTTAAATATTTAAGTCCCTTTTATAATAGCAAGGTGACTTAAATTTACATTATATTTCTAAAGTCACTTAAGTCATATTAAAAAGTGCAACTCTCAACGCAAAAATATAACATTGAAGAGGAGAGAGAGTGTGTTGTATGAGAAGAGAAAAGAGAGAGAAAGAAGAGGAAGAAGAAGAAGAAGAGGAATTATGCTGAAGGATGAGCTGTTGCAGTGGACTTAGCTCCATTCTCTGACTACTCTCCACTTTGTGATCCTGAGAAGGCTTCTGTCTTTCCAAGCTCTTGGTTGAAATGAGCCACTGTTGGTTCTACTTTGTCGGCATGAGGGATACGAATGCAGCTCAAGGTTTCAGTCCATCCATCGGTCACATTGTTGATGTCCTTGCACTTCCCGAACCATGATGAATGCTTTTCTGTGATAAGTGACAATGGAGGCTCGGATTTCTGAGAAGAAGTCAAGAGTATCCTTAGTGAAGGAATAATGGTATTGCCAACCCCTTTCTTGATGTATTAATCAAAAGGGTCGATCAACTCATCAACAGTTGAGTGTTCGCTCATTGCGGGTACTCCAAATTTTGAACTTTCTGATTCATACTATGTTGCAACATGCTAGTGTCGAGGATGTTCTTATTTCTCACTCTAGCTTTTTGAAGGCATCGATTGTCGGCTTCAGGTTCAATACAGATTTCTCAAGGCACTCTTTGTTATGATGTGGGCCTGATTGATTGTCAAATCTGATTTCAGGGTCCTAGCCCATATGTAAAGTCTTCTGCAGGAGTTTCAAAAACCTTCTTATCGATCAATTCCTGATGATGGGTATTGCTCATCCCACTCACTATTGGTCCCATGAGGTTCCTAGTAATCTCTTTCTTTCCCCACATCATCTTGAGTGTTCGATGTTCTATTGGCAGTTGCATCACATGTATGCAAAGAGCTTGACTGACCTCTTGAAGTGTTGACTTCCCTTTTTCAGAGATTGAGTCGATCCATTCATTATTTTCTCACCCCTGCATCGTAAGCCTTCATTTGTTGAACTCACTCCAGATGGATTATGGAGCTAGAAGTTACCTGGGTACCACTTTCTGAATAGGAATGATTATAGCTTGCTTCAGGCTTCCACCAGGTGTTGCACATAACGAATGATCATAGTTCGTACTTGTTCCTCTAGTAACCAATCTTCTCATTCTCCACACCACCTTTTTAGCCTTGCTCCAACATATCTCCTGAAGCACGAATGTGCCAATTATTTGGGGTATATGTGCACAATATCCCTCGCTGAGTACTCAGGTCCCAATTAGATCTCTGTCCCATCATCATAAGATGTCTTCATACCAAGAGAACTTCATCTTCATCTCACTGGCTGAACCTCATGTGATATTTTTTACGAGCTACTTCGAACTCATCACTACAATTGGCCCTGTAGTCCACCACTTGTAGAATCGAGATGTTGTCTGGGATGTACAAATCTCCTTCTCGGATGAGTAGTTAGGCTTTAGCCAATGAGATAATCTGCAAATTTAGATCGGTGTGCTAGTCTAATCCAAGTGGCTTGATTACAATTTGAGCTACTTCGCAGGTATTGATTACCTGTCTCCCCACATATAGGGAGAAATCGTGATCTTGTCTCCAGATTCTAAGCTTGTTATTTACTTGGGTGCATTAACCATTCTTTAGTTCTAATCGAGGATACAATCTAGTTGAATGAGACTTGGGTAGTTTTAGAGGAGCTTGGTCAAAAGCCAGCGACTCGTATGTAGGAGAATGTTGAGAATTGTATGAAGTATGAGCCATATTCCTTAATCAGGGATGCCACTTTTGGTGACATCATAGCTTCAAATCCCCTTCCAAGTTTCAGACCACATACATAGTGAATGCATCATTCACGTGGGTGAAATGCTTGTTGCTCTCCTCCATTATCAACTGTGGAAGTTTCTTGAATGCAGGTACCTTGGAATCAATGTTCTACATGAGAGCCAATCCCTTGAATGATCTGAGCTTGCAAGGAGATAAACTAGATAAGAAGTCATGTGGAAACTTCTTTGTCGTGGGTACTTGGAGCAGTTGCAGATGGAGATTGTCACTGATGATCTTCCCCCCCCCTAGTCAATTCTTGCTTCCCTTCTGTCAATGTCAGGATGAAAAGGCCCATCCAATCCTGGAAGTCTCTCGTGACTTACTTCGCCCATTAACTCTATTGAGGAGAGTGATGACATCGGAATACCCTTCTCGGAACTCACACCTTGGTAGATTCTTGGGAATCCTAGAAGGCTTTCTTCCTAGTTTTCAACCATGATCCGAGTGCTACTCCTTAGACATATGAATCCATTGTCTCCCAATCATGCATGATCCCTTTCCTTGGAAATGAAAACCATGTTGGGGGATGTCGGTATCTGTAGAGAGATTGAAATGGTTCTAGGGTTAATGACTGCCCCCAATGTTGTACCATTTGTCAGCTTGGATGGTTCGTGTCTCAGGCTCATAGTGGAAGGAGCAGGCTAGGACTAGCTCGAGACTTTGCACAGACACTGGGTGTCCTGCAGCAGTGAACAAGCCACTTGTGAATATCTGGTCTTCAATCCTCCTTCGGTCCTTGGAGGCCATGCAAGTCTTAAGGTCATTCAGGTCCATGTACAAGACATCACTATCTCCCACATCATACTCGTAGGAAAAGGGTTGTGTCGGCTTCTAACCCGTCCATTTTGTCTTCATATTTCCCTTTGAAAAAGAAACTTACTATTTTTAATAAGTGTGAAAAATCAATTCCTCGATCTTCAACTGGATGTTGCGGCTTAGTTTTCCTCTTTCTCCCACATGTTCCTCGTTCCTTCTGGATCAAATTTCTATTTTTAGCAGGTGCTCAAGGGCCCACTTACTATTTTTAGTAAGTGCCTAAAAATGTCTATTCTGGTGAATTTTCAGTTGTAGTTTACCTCTAATGTCTTTGTCTCCTTCTACAGGTTCTTCTGTTGATGACTTTCCCAAAATAGCAGTTCCTATGTAGTAGACCTGCTATTTTTAGAAAGTTGGCCTCTGGGAAGTTGGATTGATGTGGAACAAATTTTTTTGATATGGGTTTTTTCCCAATATCCTCCCTCTGAAATTTCAGATCCGCCCGCTTAATAGTCCAGGAGATTTTAAAGTTTTAATTTTTCAGACCTGGCAGTGCTTCTGGGTACGACAGCCATTAATGGACCTCAAAATTATAGGTCTGGTTTTCTCCTCCGTTTGTGAAGAAAATTATATTTTTGATGTGGGTTTTTTCTTCTGATGCTTCACGTGCGATCTTACTTCAATCCGGCAACTAGTTTGACGGGAAATCCCACTTCTTTCTTCGTTGAGCCGGAAATGAGATTTCTTCATTGTGGATGCTCTATCACATGAGGGGGGAGTTTGAAGGTGTCTTTTTGATGGTCTTGGATAGAGGAATGAACAGCAAAAAATGGTTTGTTGTTTCATGCACCGGCTTGCAATATTTCTTCAGATCTTCATTTTTAGGCTATGGAGATTTTCACTGTTTTCTTCCTTCTTGTTCTTCATTTCTCCTTCTTGTTTTGATGAAAAATCCTTCTGAGACCTACAAATTGCCATGGGGAGCTTGTTTCAGTGTTTTGGTTGAGCTGGTCTGAGCATTTGCAATGGCGGAGTGATGGTAGAATGTTGCAGAGGAAGAATGGAGGAATGGAGTGCACATAAAACTATTAGAAGTTAGAAGTGGGAAGAAAGCGGCACTTGGAATTTTTTTAAAAAAATATGCACAATTAGGGTTGGGTGACATTTTTCCATGCTTGATGTCCCTGACCTCAGGGATGTGAGGGACATCAAATTCCATGGTGGTCAAGAGCATGACACGTGGCGTTTGATCCAACGACAGGGAATGAAGAGGGAGAAAGTTACATTAAAGCACTAGGAGCTGAAAGGAGGTCACATGGGTGTCCAGAAGACTCCCTATGGGGGATGGGCACATTTTACAAGGTCTGATGTCCCCCACCTCAGGTGCATAAGGGACATCAAATTCCACGGTGGTCCTGGAGCTGACACGTGGTGCTCGATCCGATGGCAGGGAATGCATGCTCCAAATAAGCACCTGGGGCTGATCTGTCAAGTCTGGAGGTCATATGAGGGTCCCAAGGGTCACATGGGGGCTGGGAAATTTTTCAAGGGTTGATGTACCTAACCTCAGGGACGTCAGGGACATGAAATCCTACCAGGCTCCTGGTGCTGACACGTGTCCTCTCAAAAAAATGACTAAGTCCTGAACTACCTTTGAGAGGGTAACTTGGAATGACAGATAACTTGAGCTCCTGGTGGAATTTATTGGTGAAATTTTATATGATCCTGACTGGAAATGGAATTTTAAATCCAATTATGGGGGTATCATGTCTTAATTCGACCATATGATCCCTTAAAAATTGGATTTTTGATTTGGGACTCCACTTGTGCCTGAGAAAAACTGCCTTCCAATCATATGCACCAAGGTGTTGTGAAAAATATTATTTCACCATCATGTAGGTCTTGGAATCCTATTTCCGAAGATGTTTTTTTTTACTTCTAACTCCATTTAGAGCTCTCAGAATCTTCTTCTGAAGCCCAGTGGCTGTTTTAGGCCTGTGTACTGTCTAGGCTTGTGAACCCTGTTTTTCACTCAGACTGCTCCAAGTCTTTCAAAACTTCTCCAAACCTTCCAAAATAATTTCTTTGATGTCATAAGGTATTCAATTCACCTCCATGTTGAATTTTTCCCTTCTGTTCCACTCCAGGGGGTTGAATCCAGTCCTGGGAAGGCCAGCGATAGCCCTTCCCGTGACTCCCCAAAATTTGCATTTTCAATGAACTCCTAAAATCACCTAGGGGGAATGAATGGAATTTCCTAAATCACCTAGGGGGATAATATAACATTGGTTGGGAGGTAATTTGGACTGACTGGACAGAGCTGGGGTTGCCTAGGAATGATAAAACATGAAAATTTTGGCATAGGGGTATAGTTGTCGTGCTTGGAAATTTCCAATTTCCCTGTTGCACATTTGCACGACAACAACTGGCTCTATCTTGGGGACATGACATGGACTAAGTGAAGTGAAGACATGACATGGGAATCCAGAATCTCAATTTTAGACCATATAATTTGTTGACCAGTGCCTTATCCATTGGGCCTTGCAGAGTCATGTACAACTTCTAGAAAGAAGATATTAGAAGAAGGAAAGCACACACACACACACACACAAACGGATGGAAAGGAAACACACGACAAAAAAAAGGGGAAACACACCTAGAAATCACCTATAGTACAAGGCGGGGGGACAACCCACTTTCACTGATGATACAATTTTAGGTATTGCCCACTGCGAGGCAATTCCAGCGGCGTTCCATCCAAATATGAGAGTAGAAAAGCATTCTCGCCACAATATTCATGAATCTGGAATGGACCGAGCCATAATGAATCAAACTTTCCATGGCTGCCTTTTGGTTCCCTTCTCTTGTCCCATAGCAGGACGAAGTCTCCAAATTTGAACTCTCTTGCTTTTGGCCTTCTTATCAAAAATTTTCTTTACTTTTAACTGGTGCTCTTTGATATGGTCCACCACTCAGAGTCTATTTTCTTCTAGCTTCTCAAGAAAGAGGATCCTCTTGTCAATGGAATCCTTGTACTGACCATCTTCTATTCCCTGTAGCAACTTGAGAGCTGGCATCTCGATTGTGAGTGGGATTTCTACCTCGAACTCCATACAATAGTTGGAATGGTGACATACCTATTGCCTTCTTGGGAGTGATCTGTCCACCCACAATGCATCATACAAATTTTTGTGCCAGTTCCTCTGGTTCTCATCTACAAGTTTGTGGACAATGGTCACAATGTTCTTGTTGCTTGATTTGGCCTATCCATTCCCCTGTGGATAGTAGTCTGATGAATGAGATAGAGAGATTTCGTAGCCATAACAAAACTTGGTCAACTCCCTTGAAGAGAAATAGGTGGCATTGTCTGCTACAATCTTCTGTGGTACTCTGAAACATACTATGATATTTTCCTTGATGAAGTTGCATACTGTTTCGGTGTTGGCTTGCTTGGTGGGAATGGCTTCCACCCACTTGGTGAAGTAATCTGTCACCATGAGCATGTAGGTGTGCCCCATGCTTGAGTGAGGATTCAAAACACCAATGAAGTCTAGCCCCCACTGCTGAAATGGTTCTTCAATAACAACTGGCCTGAGTGGAAGTGCAGCAAGTTGTGGTCTCCCAACGAATGTTTGGCATGCTTCACATTTGGAAACCCAATCTTGAGTGTCTGCAAAGAGGGTGGGCCAATAATACCTTCCTCAGAGGATCTTGTGTGCAGTGACCATCGCTGAAAAATGCCCACCACATGCTTGGTCATGGTATGCTTTAAGCAATTTTTCTTGTTGCTCTTTATCCATGCACCTGAGGAAGCATCCATCTAGGCCTCTTTTGTAAAGCGCGTGATTCCAGATTACAAACCTTTGTTGCCTTCAACTTGAGTTTTCTCCTTTTCTTGTAATCAAGATGAGGAGGGAATTCTCCATAAGTTAAGTAATAGGAAATATCAGCATACCACTCATCAGTAGTGGTTACAAAGAGAACCTGTGGGTTGTTTTCTGAAACAAGTTAGGCAAGCACAATTTTCTTCACTGTGTTGAGCTTTGAGTGTTTCATCCTCAGCAATCAACCTACACAAACCATTTCCCCTTACCAGATTGGAGGGTCAGATCTCCAAGTCATACTCTTGAGTCTTTGCAATCCAATTTCCTCTTTTTGCTCTAGGATCCTGTTGTGTTAAGATGGACTTGATTGCACTGCCGGGGACCATCACCACTGTATGAGAGTTGAGGATGTAGAACCTGAAGTTTTTTACAGCCTTAACCACTACATAAGCATGCTTCTCCAATTGGCTGTAATTTAGTTCATGCTTTTTCAATGGAAAACTCATGAAAGCAATAGGTGCTTATACATGCCTTCATCATTTTTCTAAACAAGAACAACAGAGAGGGTATGTTCTGATGCATAACAATACATGATGAACTCTTTGTTAAAATCTGGAGACACAAGAGTTGGAGCTTTGGAAATGGATTTTTTTATCTATTCAAATGCTTCCTTCCCTTCATTGTTCCATTTGAAGTTTACCTGTGGTTTCATCATGGTGGTGATGTGCTTTGTTAATTCAGCAAACTCAGGAACAAAGCAACGAAGAAAATTCACCTTTCTGAAGAATGAATGAACTCCTTTCTTGCTTGTGGGCAGAGATAATGCTTGAATGGCTCGTACTCTCTCAGGATCAATATGTGCTCCATGTTTGTTCACAATGTGCCCTAGTAACTTGCCTTCCGTAACTCCAAAAATGCACTTCTTGGGATTTAGTGATATGCCATGCTTTCTACACCTTGCAAGTACTTGTTCTAAGTGATGGATATGGTCTCCCCTCTTCTTTGAAAATACTGTGAGATCATCAAGATATATGAAAATGTAATGTTTTAGATCTTTGAAGGCCAAATCCATCACCCTTTGAAATGTAGCTCCCGCATTGATTAGGCCAAAAGGCATTCTGCTGTAGGAAAAAGTGCCCCAAGGTGTAGTGAAGGCTGTCTTGGCGCGATCCTCCTCTACCACTTTGATTTGATTATACCCTGAGAATCCATCAAGAAATGAAAGCATTTCAGATCCAGTGACTGCTTGCAAAATGTGGTCCATGATAGGGAGAGGATAATTGTCTTTCAGTGATGCCTGATTCAAGTTGCGGAAATCTACACATATTCTTATTTCACCATTCTTCTTCCACACCGGCACAATGTTGGCCACCCATGTTGAATGGTGGATGGGAAAGATGATTCTTGCATTGAGCATATTCATTACCTCCTCCTTGATGGTATCAGAAATCTTTGGGTTATATGGCCTTTGCTTTTTCCTGAATGGCTTAGCATCCTACTTCAAAGGAATCGAGTGATGCATTTCCTTTGGTTGGAAGGATTTGAGTTCATCATAAGAGTAGGCCAAAACATCTGAATATTTCTTGAGCAGTGTGTAAACAAACCTTCTCTTCTCCTCAGGTGAGCAACATTTTCCAATATTGACCATCCTTGGTTCCTCTGGGGTGCCGATGTTTTCCTTATCAAAATCAGCTGGGCACTGAGAAGATTGTTTTTCTTTCTCTTGAATGAATCTGTCGTGTTTGTCAAAGAGGTCTTCCAAAGAAACTAGGCCTTTGGGAATCTTGTTCCCTTTCAATTTGATCACTCCTTCATTATCAATACCTTCAATTCCTTCTTTCTCTTCTTCAGCTACCGCTTCATCGGTGTGGATTTTCACTTCCTTCAAAGAAGAGGTTATTGAAATTATCCCTTTGTTCCAAAAATGCTAGAATTTGGTTATCATCGTTAAATACTTGCCAATGATTTGCATTATCTGGTACACTAGGCCTGAACACCATTTCTATGGTCACCTTATCTTTACCAAAAGAAGGATGAGGTGTCACTAGGGAAGCCAATACTGCAAGAGAATCAGCCTTTTCATTCTTTTCTCTTGGGATAGCTTCAATGGAAAATGCATCAAAATATTCAATGCAGTCCCATACTCTGTTTCTATAATGCTCAGAGTCTTGGATTTTTCACCTGATATTGTTGTTGGACTTGCTTTACTATCACTTCCACATCACCTTGACATCTCAGCTTCTTGATTCCCATGTCTTCGGCCACACTCATGCCTAAAAGGAGAGCTTCATATTCTGCCGTATTATTTGTATTATCAAATTGTAGCTTGTAGGAAAATGGATACAATTCACCAGAGGGAGAGTACAACACTACACCCACTCCCAAACCTACACTAGAATGACTACCATCAAATTCCATTGTCCAAACTTGATCTTCTTCCTCTTCCATAAAGAGTGGCAAGTTTTCATCTTTTTCTGATGTGAGGAAGTAGTTGCCTAGCCCGCTATCTTGAAAAAGAATGTTTGCCTTTGGATCATCAGACTTTCGCACTGTGAACTTCATCTTTCTTACAGGTAGCAATTCTTCATCTCACCTTTTACTAGAATAGTTATAGATGACCAGTCCATTTTTATTTCTCCACCCAAGTCTCTGCAGAAGCTTTACTCAATAGCATGCCAAAGGATGTTGGGATGTCCACTACTAGGATGGTTAGAAGCACCTTCTTGTCTGGAAAATCAGCCAATGCTACATGTGCATCTTTGATCCTTCCTACCAATGGAACTTGTTTGGATTCCATTGAATAGCAAGTTCCATTTTCTTGGGTCAAGGTGAGGCCAAGAGCATTTGCAACTTTGATGGGCATCACATTATCTGAGGCTCCAGAATCTATGATACAATTATTTAGCTTGAAGCCTTTAATGAGAAGTGACAGGTAGAAAGGTTCAACCCTATCGGTTTTGGAGGCACTGAGGGCTAGCATGTTTTGAGAAGGTGGTGTGGATGGTGTGGGGAGTAAGCCTTTGGAATTTGGACCCAAGGTTATGGGGTTACCCCCACGAACTACATCAATGAACCTATCAAATTGGGCAGGATGAGTTTGTAGGTATTCTATTTCTGAGAGCTGGACTTTAGTTTTGCTTGCGTGTTCCACAAAGTCAAATGGGGTTATGGTGGGTGAGGAAGAGGTTCCAGGAATAATGGAAGATTTACATGGTGAAGGTTTTGTTGTTTTATGTGTTGAAATTTCTTTCAAGGGTGCAGTAACTGGCTTGGAAGGAGATGGGGATGCGGGTTTTGATAGCACCTTAGATGTTTTTGTAGGAACAACATTTGAAGAAGAATTATTCTTAGTAACCTTTGAGCTGGGGAGAGGATTAGATGACTTACTTGGTATGGCAGCATGATCCTTGCTAACTAGCCAGTGGGTCTGATTTTTCTTTAGCCCAACTCCATTGAAGGTGGTAGTGGTGATCCTCTATTGATGATTTTATTTTGTGGGACCTCCAGAGAAGAATCTTCTTTCTTCTTCTTGTCCTTTACCGCAGCAGTTGAGGATGAAGCACCTTTCTTAGACTGTGCGCGAGTGAAAACTGCACATGAGAAACCTGAGATTCATCACCATCCTCATCTTCATCATCAATGTACTCAATTAGGCCATTATGCATATCACCATCAACTTCCTCAACCTCAAGATAGCTTTCATACTCCTCCACATTTTATTCTTCAACTTCTTCAATTTTTGCTTCCTCCTCTAGTTCTTTGGTGTCACAGATGACATTGACTAGTGGTGCTTCGAGAGCAAGCCGACGAGGAGGTGGAGCAATCCTTGGCCTATTTGGGGAGTTTGGTTTCCTTGGAGCGTTCCGCATTGTGATCTGGGATAGTTGTTTCTTCAAGGCAACCAAGTCATTTGCCATTTTTTGGAACATTGGATCCATGGTGACTGAGTTTGAATTCTGACCCTTTTGTTTCCATTTGGGCCTTTCACTTTACCAGACAAGATTAGATCATCATCGGTTTCTATTGCATGGTCTTGAGCTTCTCTCAATGTTCTTGGTTGGGTTCTTCTAAGGAAGAAACCTACTTCTGATGGCAAGGCACTGATGAAGAATCTCTTCAGATTATTTTCAGGAGGCACCACATCTTCAGGGATTCTTCTTATCACTCTGTTATATCTTGCTACAAAGTCTCTCATTGACTCGGTGAATTCTTTTTTCATTTGTACCAATTGGACCAAGAGATCTTGACAATCTTCTCGTGGTCTTGAACCTATGTTGGAAATGCACTTCTTATATCTTCCCAACAGGTGACAGACCTCGGGGGTAGCATGTAGAACCATTCGGCAGCCTTCTCTTGAAGTGACTCCACAAAGAGTCAGACTGACACATCTTCATCCTCAACACCCAACACACCACAAGTAGTGATAAATGCTACTACATGTTCTTCAGGGAGCTGAGAACCATCCCCTCTGAACTTCGGGAAGTTTTTTCTTGAGCCTCTTGGTAGCTTGTGGAGTGGTTGAGCAAGAGCAAGTGGACCGGTGTTTCCTCCCCATGGTACATTAGGCCTACGGGCCTCACGATCACGATCACACTCACGATCCCCCATTCTATTTCTATTTCTAGCTTCCAACCTTGCTAAAGCTGCGGCTTCTGTTTTTGCTCTCTCATCTGCCTCGGCTTGAAGTCTTTCAATTTGTCAAGTTGAGCCCTTATTTCCTCTTCCACTCTTGCTTCTCTTTCTCTAACTTCTTCTTCGGTTTCTACATCAGTGAAATCTTCAAGGTTCTTGTTGATGTATGGAAATTCACCATCCAAAGGATTAGCAACACTCAGGTTCTCAATGTGACTGGTTGCTTGACAAAGGGGAGGCCTCTGAATTCTGAGTAGCTCTTGTCTTCTTTGAAGTTCTTCAAAAATGGGGTCAGTTTGTCCTCCTTGTCTCTGTTGCTGGGTGTATCTTCTATCCCAGCTTGGAAATCTATGCTTGCCTTTGTGGTGCTGGAATTTGTCTTTGCCTCTCCAATTCAACAACGCGTTCTTCTTCAAGGTAGAGAATTCTCGTGGCAATGAAGTAGTGGTTGACACTTTGTCTGTTATGCCAAATAGCTTCTCTCAAATCAGAAGTGATATCTTCTTGGATGTGGAAGAGCAATTTAGGTCTTTCAACAGGAGGATTTCTTGGAATAGCCATGGTTTTAGACATGTGGCTCATATAGCTATTCAAATTCCAGAATTTTTCTCTTTTGAATTTTGAATTTTCTGATTTTTTTTGTATTTTTCAGACCTTCTGGTCGTATTCAGGTGCAGATGTTGCTAAATCTGCCCCATGGTGGGAGCCAAAAACTATTGGCGAGAAAATTTGTGAAGGGACAAATTGGTGGTTATCTTGCCAACGCTCTGGGACTCTAAGTCCCTCTACTTAACCGGATGTAGCTTTTCCATATGTGCAAGTGCGTGAAAATGTGATTTTTGTGGTGGCCTTTCGACCGAGGATCCAATCAGGGGCACTCCACTGACACTGTAGGCAATTGCTTGCATATACCTGCAAGAGATGACTTTTCTAGGAAGGCAGGAAAGGGAATGAGAAAATTAGAAAAGAGAAAAACTAATGCTGCAAGTAGAAAATCAGAGACTTGCATACACCAGTCCAGAAGTTTCATTACATGCACTTGAATATAGAAGAAAACAAATCTACATAATAGCTACAAGACAAATGAAGCTTAATCAACAAAGTACCAACAAATCCTCATCAAAGAGGCTAAAATTCCTTCTTCCTTTATTGAGGTACTCAAGTTTAGAATTTGTACATAGTGTGAGAATAGAAGACATTTTGTAATAGGAGAAATGGAAGAAACTTTCTATCTCTTGCTCTCTTCACAAGGATAACTCTCTCATGAATTCACAAAAAATAGATTCCAACATCTAAGATAGCAAAATTTCAGAAGAATTTTAGAAGACCTTCAAATGAGGAGCTTCTTACAATTTATCCTGAAGATGGAGGAAAACTTTTCATCTTCCTAGTGACTTTTTGAATACCTTAATGTGACTTAAGACTGTTCACATTCCTCTTTAAATACTTAAGTCCCTGTTTATAATGGCAAGGTGACTTAAATTTACATTACATTTCTTGGAGTCACTTAAGTCCCATATCAAAAAGTGCAACTCTCAACGTAAAAATATAACATTGATCATGAGCTCATGTGTTCTTCTGATGGATTCTAGATCGAAGCTACTGATGGGAAGCCATTTCTCAATAGGAAGTGTTGTAGTGCTTCGTTCCACTTTGAGTGTTGCACACAAGATGAAAGAGTTTCTACTTGTTCAAACTCTAGTACCTCAATATTCTCTTTATATTCTTTATTCTTTGCCACCATGTGAGTACGAATGCAATTGTTGATTATGTGCAAATCAGTCCCTGTTGAGTATCTGCACTTCCTAACCATGGATTGAATGCTCATTCGTGTCATGATGTACAATCTCAGGCCACTGACTTGATTAGGGTATCCTTGGCTGAGCTACTTTAATGTACTGATTACCTGTCTCCTCACTGTAGAATCATGATGTTGTCTGTGTGATCTTTCTTGACCTTTTTTCTTTAGCCAACAAGACAATTGTTGATATATTGGGGATACTACTTGTTGCACAGTGTGAGTGTCGAGGATGATCATTTCCTACATCCAAGGAAACATCTCACTGGATTCAGGCTCAATGATGGGTGCATCAACCATTCTTTATTCTGATGGAGGAGGTAATTCCTGAATGAGAGGAGTGTTGGAATCAACAACATGCAAGACCTCTTGTAGTGGTTTGAATACTGGATCATGAGTCATATACTCCTTGTTCACTTGTGCATATGCTGTAGGATTTTCTGTCTACATTACTAGGATCACGTCTTCCTCTTGCGGCGATGCCAATGAATCTTTTTCTCCCTGAATTTCTTGGATATCTTCTCATGGGGAGAAGTTTTCAATTCCATGGCCTTCCTTTTTGAACTCACTTTAGAGTGTTTAGAGCTGGAAGTTACCTCCACCACTTTTGAAGATGAATGATGTGAAGCTTGCTTTTAGGCTTGGAGAAATTCCTCATGACCGAATGATCATAGTCCTCTTATTTTGAAACCAGTTCCTCATTCTCCTCACCACCTTTTCAATCCACTCCAGTATATCTCCTGATTCGTGAACATGCCAGTTGATTTGGGGCATTGGGGACATCTTGACTACTACGTACTCAGGATCATACATCTATGTCCCATCATCATATAAGATGTCTTCATACCAAGAGAACTTTAATTTCTTCATCTCACTGGTTGTCATCCTCATGTGATCTTTTTGACATACTTCGAACTTGTCAATACAATTGGCCTAGTAGTCCTCAACTTGTGGCTCATGTTGTAATTCTGGGACATAGAACAAGTCAGGATCTTCTCGGATGTCAAAGTTGGGCCTGACCATGTACGAATGCAAAGTCAGATGTGTGAAAGCATCTCCAAGTGGGATGCGTCATTTGAGCTTTTGCACGTGAACATCCCCTAGAGATATAGGGAATGAAATCAATTTATTTCTTCTACTTCTGAGCTTGTTATTCACTTGGGTGATCTGCCTATAGAGTTCAAACAATACAATCTAGTCACTGAGGTACTTAGGTAATTTTAGTGGAGCTTGGTCGAAGCCAATGACTCGTATGTAGGAGAATGTTGAGAATTGTATGAAGTACGAGCCATATTCCTTAATCAGGGATGCCTCTTTTGGTGACATCCTAGCTTCCAGATCCCCTTATAAGTTTCAGACCACATACATAGTGAATGCATTGTTCACGCGGGTGAAATGCCTGTTGCTCTCCTCCATTATCAACTATGGAAGTTTCTCGAATGCAGGTACCTTGGAAGCAATGTTCTATGTGAGAGCCAATCCCTTGAATGATAGTGAGCTTGCAAGGAGATAAACTAGATAAGAAGTCATGTGAAACTTCTTTGTCATGGGTACTTGGAGTAGTTGCAGATGGAGATTGTCACTGATGATCTGCCCCCAGTCAATTCTCTTCTTCCCTTCTATCAATGTCAGGATGTAAAGGCCCATCCAGTCTTGGAAGTCTCTCGTGCTTGCTTCACCCATTACTCTATGAGGAGAGTGATGACATAGAATACCCTTCTCGGAACTCACACCTTGGTAGATTCTTGGGAATCCTAGAAGGCTTTCTTCTAGTTTTCAACCATGATCCGAGCACTACCCCTTAGACATATGAATCCATTGTCTCCCAATCATGCATGGATCTTTCCTTTGAAATGACGACCATGTTGGGGGATGTCGGTATCTGTAGAGAGATTGAAATGGTCCTAGGGTTAATGACCACCAATCATTGTACTGTTGTCAACTCAGATGGTTCGTGTCTCAGGCTCGTAGTGGAAAGAGCAGGCTAGGACTAGCTTGAGACTTTGCACAGACACTGGGTGTCCTGCAGTGGCGAACAAGCCACTTGTGAATATCTGGTCTTCAATCCTCCTTCGGTGGTCCTTGAGGCCATGCGAGTTTTAAGGTCATTCAGGTCCATGTATAAGACATCACTTTCTTCCACATCATACTCGCAGGAAAAGGGTTGTGTCGGCTTCTAACCCATCCACTTCAACTTCATGTTTAGCCTTAGAAATAAGCAACTTATTATTTTTAGTAAGTGTGAAAAAGCAAGTCCCCGATCTTCAACTGGATGCTGCGGCTTAGTTTTCCTCTTTCTCCCACGTGTTCCTCATTTCCTCTAGATCAAATTTATATTTTTAGCAAGTGCTCGATGGGCCCACTTACTATTTTTAGTAAGTGCCAAAAATGTCTGTTTTGGTGAATTTTCAGTTGTAGTTTACCTCCAATGTCTTCATCTCCTTATGTAGGTTCTTCTGTTGATGAACTTTCCCAAAATAGCAGTTCCTATGTAGTAGACCTGCTATTTTTAGAAAGTTTTCTTCTGGGAGTCGGATTGACCTGGAATGAAGTTTTTTGATATGGGTTTTTTCCCAATATCCTCCCTCTAAAATTTTGGATCTACCCACTTAATAGTCTAGGAGATTTTAAAGTTTTAATTTTCAAACCTGGTAGTGCTTCTGGGTACGGACAACCATTAATGGACCTCAAAATTATGCAGGTCTGTTTTTCTCCTCTATTTACAAATAAAATTATATTTTTGATGTGGGTTTTTTTGTTCTGATGCTTCACGTGCGATCTTGCTTCAATCCAGCAACTGGTTTGACGGGAAATCCCACTTCTTTCTTTGTTGAGCCGGAAGTGAGATTTCTTTGTTGTGGATGCTCTATTGCATGGAGGGGGGGAGTTTGAAGGTGTCTTTTTATGGTCTTGGATAGAGGAATGAAAAAAATATATAGTTTGTTGTTTCATGCACTGACTTGCAAGATTTCTTCAATCTTCATTTTTATGGCTATGGAGATTTTCTCCGTTTTCTTCTTCTTGTTCTTCGTTTCTCCTTCTGTGTTTTGATGAAAGATCCTTATGACCTGAAAATTTCATGGGGAGCTTGTTTCAATTTTTTGGTCGAGTCTGGTTTGAGCATTTGCAATGGAGGGTGATGGTAGAATGTTGCAGAGGAAGAATGGAGGAATGGATGTGCACAAAAAGTAGTAGCTGTTAGAAGTGAAGAAAGTTAGCATTTTGGAAACTTTTTGAAAATGGATATGCAGAAGCTTAGGGTTATGAATTTTTCCATGAATTTATGTCCCTAGACCTTAGGGGCGTGAGGGACATCAAATTCCATGGTGGTCAAGAGACATGACATGTGGCATTTGATCCAACGACAGGAAATGAAGAGGGAGAAAGTTACATTAAAGCACTAGGAGATGAAAGGAGGTCACATGGGTGTCCAGAAGACTCCCTATGGGGGATGGGAAATTTTCCAAGGTCTGATGTCCCCCAGCTCAGGTGTGAGGGACATAAAATTCCATGGTGGTCCTGGAGCTGACACGTGGCGCCCGATCCGACGACATGGAAGGCATGCTCCAAATAAGCACCTGGGCTGATCTGTCAAGTCTGGAGGTCATATGAGGGTCCCAAGGGTCACATGAGGGAATGGGAACATTTTCCAAGGGTTTATGTACCTAACCTCAGGGACGTCAGGGACATGAAATCCCACCAGGTTGCTGTTGCTGGTGCTGACACGTGTCCTCTCAAAAAAATGACTATGTCCTGAACTGCCTTTGAGAGGGTAACTTGGAACACAGATAATCTTGAGCTCCTGGTGGAATTTATTGGTGAAATTTTATATGATCCTAACTAGAAATGGAATTTTTAATCCAATGATGTGGGTATTATGTCTTGATTCGACTATATGATGCCTGAAAAATTGGAGTTTTGATTTGGGACTCCACTTGTGCCTGAGAAAAACTGCCTTCCAATCATATGCACCAAGGTGTTGTGAAAAATATTATTTCACCATCATGTAAGTCTTGGAATCCTATTTCTTAAAATGTTTTGTTTTACTTATAACTCCATTCGGAGCTCTCGAAATCTTCTTCTGAAGCCCAGCGACTGTTTTAGGCCTGTGTATTGTCTAGGCTTGTGAACCCTATTTTTCACTCAGACTGCTCCAAGTCTTGAAAAACTTTCTATAAACCTTCCAAAATCATTTCTTTGATGTCATAAGGTATTCCATTCACCTCCATGTTGAATTTTTCCCTTCTGCTCTGCTCCAAGGGGTCAATCCAGTCCTGGGAAGGCCAGCGACAGCCCTTCCCGTGACTCCCCAAAATTTGCATTTTCAATGAAGTCCTAAAATCACCTAGGGGAATGAATGGAATTTCCTAAATCACCTAGGGGGATGATATGACATTGGTTGGAGGTAATTTGGACTGACAACAGAGTTGGGGTTGCCTAGGAATGATAAAGCATGAAAAATTTCGGCACAATGGTATAGTTGTCGTGCTTGGAAATTTCTAATTTCCCTGTTGCACATTTACATGACAACAATGCCATAATTGCAGCCATTATGAAAATTGAATAAGGAAGGAAGAAGAAGAACTGAACAATTTCCCCCCTTAAAGCATTACACACCCCCCCAAAAAATATTATTTTATTTATTTTTGGGCTCCTTTTTGGCCGTGTACAATGAATTTTTGGCACTATTGGCCCTGTTACAAATTTGGCTGTGTGGTCGATTTGCAAAAATAAAATGGCACTCTTGGCCAATTTGAAAAAAAAATAAAAATTGGACTCTTAGGTCTCTTTTCAAATACAAAAAAACTTATTTTTGCAATTTTTACAAGATAAATCTTTTCCAAATCTGATTAAAAACTAGACCAAGACTTAGAGCTCACAAAAACACACACTTCTAAAAAAATGACACCTCAATCCAAGCTACCAATTGAAAGTTATGCCTTTTTTAAATTGTAATTTTAATATCTTTCCGGGCCCCTTTCCAAAAATGGAATTTGTTTTTTTTCCTTCTAATTTTTTTCACGATGTCCAAAAAGGAATTTTTTTTAAAATCATTTTTTAAAACCAAACGCAGGTAACAAATTACATGCATGCGTACTGTGTTTTAGGGCGCAATTGCAGTTCATCCGCTTTGCATATGCATTATAATAACCCTTGGCCGCACTTTTCTTTTATTGTTTCTCTTTATACGCATGTATTTCTTTTGTTTGGAGGCAGTTTGTTCTTCCTTCTTCCAACATAGCTCTTTTGTTGCAGGTTGCAATTCTTTTCCCCATTCAATTTGTAGTCTTCGTTTTGGATGCAGGAAAGTTGCAGATCATTCAAATATGTGATCTTCTACTCCTCTGGCAGATGTAGGTTCACAGAGAACCTTCCACGTTTGATTGGATCTCCTTTTTTTTAAATGCTCAAATATAGAGAAGAGGAAGAAGAATAAAAAATACAGAGAAGAGGAAGAACAAGTAATGTGGGGAGCTTGAAAAGCTTGGGTACCCATAGATAAAAAATATTGTATATATATTTTTAAATGCTTCCAATTAAAAAAAAAAGGTACATGTAATTTTTTTTTTAAAAATACTAGAGAATGAAACAATGTCACCTTTTACAATAGATTAGCATCCAAGTCTGTAAAGACCTGTGATTGCACTCCAGGTGTTCTTCAATTGCAAATCAACCGTGATTCAGGGTGTGGAGCCGGGTATGGGCTGTGAAATGGCTAGGGGCATCTATGGCTCCTCCTAGCTCTGTAATTTCTCGAGATCTCCCTAAACTTCCCTAAAACTTCCTACAATCCTCTCTGGATCAGAATATTGCTCTGATACCAAATCTTGACAATGAATACTTGAAAACAATATTGACACGGAAGCTTTGCAGAGAAACAAGACGGTGCTTGTGTATTTTATTAATATCAAAATCAAGCATTACAGACAAATGAGAGAGCTACAATATTTATAGATATTGGACAACTTCTATCTCATCCACAACATATAGAAACAAATCATCTAATATGAGCAAATATGTAGAAATAACATATTGCCCCTAACTGCCCCTATTGCCCCTCATGGAAATCATCCGGGAACAAAATATGTAAAAGATAGAACATGATCCCACAAACATTGGGATGATAACACTATCACTTAGTTAACTAACAACTAAGGACAACTAATATCTATTGACATAAGTTTAAAGTATTTAATTAAATACTTTAACTTATTACATTTATTCAAATATCAACTAATGATGAATTAAGCTAAGTTTTATTCATAACGAGGTAAACATTTATTAACACACACATGCCAAAAGAAACCTATTCTAAGGTGAATGAAATAAATTTATCACCGCCCCCTTAATTCAGTATGGTCTCTATGGATCTCATTTGAACATGAGTAACTAGATGAAGGTACTTCCTCTGAATGGTGTGCAAGAGATGGAATAGGCTTAGGAAATGTCTTTGGATGTTTGGAGCCTCTTCTGGGTTAACACCTGTGCTCTAAAAATAAATGAGTAGCTATGAACATTTTGAAAACCTCTTCTGGGTTGGCTCTTGGCTCAATAAATCCTCTATTGGGTTAGCTTGTAGATTGAAATTGGCTTTGGCACGAAAAACTACCCTCCATTCACTTTGTTCTAATCCACTCAATCAATGAGTGCACGCTTGATGAGAAAATTTTGGATGCACGCCATAATCAGAAGGGAAGGAGAAGGATCATTAATAGTGGTGATTGGAACATCCTCATTAGAGGAATACCATTGTTGAGTGATCAATGAAGAATTTCAAGTCTTTCATCTTTTCACCTTAAATTCTGAGTGAATAGCGAAGACAAATAAGCTCTATGGGAAATTTTTTTTTTTTGGCACTTTATAATTATAGTGCGATTACATTTTTGTCTCTTCTTCTCTAGAAAATTTCTTTTTTGGGATACGTATTGAGTACAAAATTACAATTATTGTACCTTTTTACACCTTATTTTAGCCTTTGATAAATTGTTTACAAAAAATCAGTCCACCAAAATCACCCTAAAACAACTCTACTAATTTAATTCCGTATTGGAATGTATAATTTTTCAAAAAAAAGTTTGACATTTTTTTTGCTAAATGGAAAAAAAGTTATGGCAGTTTGTGTGAAGGTTGCTTTTTGTGCAAAAAAGAACTCTCGTGAGGCATTTTTTGTTTTATTTTTGGGCTCTTTGGTCTCTTTGCCTTTACAAAAGTGTCTCAAAATGAGTTTTTAGATCAAATAAGAGAACGAATTTTATTTTTATTTTTTTGGGCCAAATAGGTCTTTCCTCATTAAATTTAGCGTAGGGTTTAGTTGTAACTAATTGAGTTAGTAGACCTTTTAGACTACTATGTTTGACAGTTCCTTCAAATTTGCCTCCTAAAACATAAATAAATGGTTTGGGGGGGGGGGGGGGTCGACCTCCTAACCTGCCCCTCCCAAGACCTTTTCAATAACCAAGACAAACACTTTGCATATAAATGGGATAAATTAAATTTTTAACAAATTTATATCTGCCAACCTTTTAAAATGTAGATGTGTCTGCTTGTGGAGAAGCCACGTGGGATGTGTATGGAGGAGGGTGGTTTAGGGTTTGCGAAAACTGGATTTTGACGTTGTTTTCTTTGTATGTTGTAGGGTTGTTCTAAGCTCATAATGTAGGGATGCATGGGATTCAACCCAAATCGGTGTGGATGGATCACTAAACTCACTATGAGCTCGTTTGTAGGGTAAGTGATCATATCCATTTGGATTACCAGCTCAATAAAATAAAAAAGTGGTGGCCAAACGAAAACACAATGCAAAAGAACAAGGAGAATACAAAATGACGACCAAAACAATAAACTAACAATAGAATAGCCTCCACTAACCTAGGGATGTGACAACCAAGTAATAACAATAGGTAAAATCCTACATAGACAACCTCCAAGCGGAGCATTGAAAATGGGGAGCAGATATCCTTGCACCTCAAATCAAAGTAGTTTTTAATGAGGTCATCCAAAAAAAATTCCTGATAGAATGGACAACTAATGTAACCATACCTTTGTTGACAAGAAAAGATGTAAATGATCCCCTTAACTACTTAACTATAATGGTCAATCTTGTTTTTGCAAAGTTGTTTGGGAGTATGATAAAGTGCAAGATTAGCAGTTGGGTTGAGAAAAGAGGAAATATAGAAAAGGGGCAAACAAGTGTTAGACCCAAACACTCAACCATTGATCACTGTCTTGTGTTTAGATACCTAGTTGAAAATGTTTGGGATGAAAAAGAGGATGCATATTATTACCTTGTAGACTTTGAAAAAGGCATTTGAGATGGTGCCTATGAAAAAATTATGGAGAAGAATGGAAAAACATGGGGTTCCAACACAATAGAAGGAAATAATTAACAAATTATATGAGCAAGTCAAGGCTAAAACGAAAACAAAGGCAGGGCTATCTAAGTGTTTAGGGAGTGATGTAGACGTTAAACAAGGCTGCCCCTTTCCCCAACTTAATATAGGCTTTACGTTGAAAAGCTAGAGGATTAGATAAATTAATTTGGTGGGAAAGGGGCCCACTTGGTTAAATATGTGGTAAAACTCCTACTATATGCAAATTACTTAGTTCTAATGGCATAGACAATCCAAGATTTAAGAGGTCACTTTTGTTCCTTAGAGTTCTTTTGTAAAGAAGGTGGATTGAGGTAAACATTGACAAAACCAAAATTATGTTTTTCTTAGTGAAAAGGAAGAAACAACATCTCGACTTTCAATTTGCTAGAGAGTCTCTTGAAGTGTTGTCATAATACAAATATCTTGGCCTCAATTTTTGTAGCAAACTCAATCAGGATGCTTGTTGGATGAAGATAATACACAAAGGATGGAGAACTCTTTATGTGCCCAAACTATACGATTAAAAGGCCACTAGGGTCCTATTTGGGTTACTTATCATGTTAGTGGTGTTGTATGGTTGCGAGGTATAGACTAGTGAAAAACTTCGAAATGAAGACAAATAAAAAGGATCTATAAGATGCTAATAACAAAAAAATTCAAAATCAAGACTACAATTTCCTATGAAATCATCTTGGCCAAAACATGTACCTTCCCTCTAAAGGAAACCACCACGATTAGGCTTATATGTTACTTAAAAAACAAAAAACATGAAGACCCACATGTGGCCTTGAAAGTTGCTAAAGATGAAGACTTGCACAGACGAAAGCACATGTGAATGAAGCAAAACTGAAAATGGATGAACAAATGAAATATCAACCTAGATGAATGCTAAAATCTTAACAAAAACATAAAAATCTATGCGATATGAGAAGTTTACAATGATGATATGGATGCAGAAAACAAGTAGGACGCATCAAAACTATATTACAGAGTTCAACCCGACATATGTACATTATGAAAAAGCATAAATAGGGGCTAAAATTAAGCAGTGAGAAAATATCATCATTGCACAACGAAAGACTAGCTCCCATAGGCTTAGATGTGAGATAAGAAGATGAACAACACCTAAGGAACAATGGGAAGAGAGGGCCTTGTGTTCTATGCAATGTACGAACAATTGAAACGAAGGAGCATTTCATCCTTGAATGCCCAAGGTACCCGGACATCAGAGTCAAAATAAAAGGTTCCATGATAGAGCTATTTGAAGAAAGCAAAATAAAAGGTTTGGGTGAGATGTTAACTCATATCCTCAAAATAAGAAGCAAACTTTTAAAAAATACCACTACGCTCACAAGTCTTTACACAACTGAAACTTTGAATGGTTCCATCAACCATTCAATCTCATCTCGTAGACGTAATTAAAATCATTTCATTTTATTCATTCATTTAGCTCAAACTTGTAAAGCCCTTCAAAGATATCCCCAAGTGCTCAAAATTGCGAAATTAAAGGATAACTCAATTCCGACCGTTGATACGATACCCACCGTTTCTACGGACAAAGGATTTTTTTTTTTCGCAAAAACAAATTGTGGGTATTTCCCCTCGGCCAGTGGACAGAGGATCGGTAGGTGGGCGTCCACGTCACCGGTTGTCAACCGGTGAGAGGCGGTGGTGTACGTATGTCTATAAAAGTGACAAGATCTGCCAAGTCGCCCTTATTCGACGCATCCTTCGTTTCTGACCAGAAAAGATCGAAAGAAAATTTATGATTTTGGAGACAGCGATCCTTACTGGTCACGACTCTGACCGGTTATAGCCCGTACCAAAGTATCAGAACCGAACTTACGAATAAACGTATATGTAATTGCATTCGTTTTTGTGCGAATAATAAAGAAGTACATTTTTTTAATATATAATTATATTTTTCTGAGTGTAATTATTTGTGTGTTAATATCTTCCTAGTTGTTTGTTTCTTTATATTAACGAGCAAAACTTTTATCTTCCTCCCTCTTGTACATTCATTTGGATTTTTCTTAAAGAAATAATCATACTGAGGTCAAGGGTTCGAAACTTTACCGGGGACAGGGTTTTATGCCTTTCGTTTGACTAATCGTCACTTGTGTGAGTAATTTCTCACCGAGGGTTTGAGCGGCCAGTGGAGTTTTGGTTTATTGAGAAGGGAAAATTCATTGTAGGACGCCATGGATGCCGAATTATGGGCCGCTCGTGTTACAGCCGCCAAACGCCATCATGCCGTTCATTTATAACACAGGTATTTCCAAATCTTTTAGATATTGCTCGTTTTTTTTTAATCCGAAAAAGGATTTCAATTTTTTGGGGTTCTCAACCTGCTCAATTGATTTAGACCTGCATTTGATATCCTGTAAGCTAAATGGCTGGATTAACATTGCCAAATTACTGAATTTTGCTTTGCCTGGCCGCTCGAGTAAAATGACTTTAAGTCGGTTTTTCTCGACCGTAAAATTACTGATTCAATTTTTTTTTGACAATCTTGAATTTAAATGTCAGCATTAAGATTGTCAAATTACTCAAACATAGCTTAGCCGCGCAGTATAAAGAAATGGTCCCAAGTCAGTCTTTTTGAACTGTGAAATTCCATATGAACCTCAAAATTATTATTATTTTTTTCTTGTTTGACAATCTTGAAGGTAAATGTCAGTATTTAGATTCATAAATCACTGCAATTTATCTTAACCGTGCATTTTCAGAGAAAAAGTCCCAATTCTTTCTAAACCACAACAGTCCTAAGTCGTGACTGTTAATGTAAGTAAAAATTCATTTTTTTAAAGCTATAAGTTGTTTTTTCAAAATTTATTGATGACATTTTGAGGGTAAAATCTCAGTACTAAGTTCGTCAAGTTACTTCGAAATTCAAGTGGTTAAAATGCCAGATAATTTGTCAAATTACTGGAATTTACCTTAATTGGACAAAGAAATGGCCTCAATATGGTTGTTCTGCACCTGCACACACACACATGTGCATGCATACTCACGTGCACTCACACGCCGAAAATCAAATGTTGAGTTCATTTTGATCTTGATTTATAATGATTTTGAGGGGTTGGGGTATGTCATCCTAAACTCCACAAACTACTGAAATTTACTTCAATAGGACAGTTTCAGAGCAATGACCTCAATCTTACTGATCAGTGAAGTTACTTTCAATTGTAAGTCTTACTTATGGTATTCTTGAGGGTAAATGCCACAGTTACCAGGAGACGGATATGGGCACTGGTACCGGAACGTGGAGATGGGGGACGTGCATGCCATTTTCAGAAAAATAGGAGATGGGTACTCGGAGATGGAAAAACAATATGTATGTAAATTTTAGAGAAAACAATAATATTCGGCCTAAGGAAAACAGTCTTGCATTTTCAAAATTAAAATATCAGATGTTGACAAAGGATAAAAGTCATTATTTTGATATTTATCTTGAATATCTCATCATATCTATAATGTCAAGAGTAAAATATAGATAGATTTTTAAAAAACACTGAAATACAAGTCTTTGAGATGAGTACCAACAAGTACTAGTCTCCGAGATGAGTACCAGCCTCTCCAAGACGCATTTTTTGGGAAGGAGACAAGTCTCCACACAACACTGGTAAATGCCAGTGATAAGTTCAATTTACTGAAATTTACAATAATGGGAGGGCTTATTAAAATAGGTTTGAAGTTGGTCTTACTGAACTGCAAGTTCATGTTTATGATAATCTTGAGAGTAAATGGCTGTAATAAGTTCATAAAATTACTGAAAATGGCAATAAACAGGAAAGCCTCATTGAAATGGGTCCAAGTTGGTCTTACTGAACAAAATTCATATTATAATGTGAATTTTGTTTGAAACTTTAACTATGATAATATTGAGGGTAAGTTTTCTGTTATAAGTTCGTCAAATTACTAAGGTTTACATTAACATGGCAATCTCATTGAAATGGGCCCAAAGCTGGTCTTACTCAACTGCAAAATTCATATTATTAAGAACTTTACAGGCTGTTTTTTAGTTGGAAAGTTGATCTATGATAACCTTGAGGCTTGAGGGTGGATGTCAATGATAAATTCGTTGTTGTAGTTTTAAAAAAAGACACCAAGTTGTTCTTACTGAACACAGAATTCATTCTTTAAAAAATGATTGTAGGTTGATATTTGTTTGAAATGTTACATATGATAAAATTGAGGGTAAAAGTAAGTAATAAGTCGACAAACTACTTTCGTTACCTTGGAATACATACTAAATGTCCCCAAGTTGGTCTTGCTGAACTGCAAAATTCTTTCCTCCTTTAAATGTAGGCCGAATTCTGTATGCGAATTTATATTGGATTAATGGAAATTGCTGGTTAGTTTCTTTCATTGACGATTTCTAATTTTGTTAGGTTGTAGTCCATAAGCTCTATTTTCCTAATCATTGCTGTTTGGGACTCTTGATTTTGTGAGCTCTTTTGTTTATTCTCAGCAGAATTGGCCTCTTTTTGTATTGCTACAGATCGGCACTTTAGCTTTGATGACTTAGAGGGGGATGATGATATACGAGCAGATTTTACTTGTCCATTTTGTTACGAAGATTTTGACATTGCATTGCTTTGTTACCATCTTGAGGGATGTACATTGCTTCGAGACTAAGAACGTGGTATGTATAAATGAAATCTTTTACTATTGATTTTGAATGTTTTGCAGCCATTTTTTGGCTTGTAGTAATTCTTTCATGCCACATTTTTGTTCTCGGATAGAAGGAAGTGATGGAGAATCCCTGCGCTGCGTACAACTCTGCCTCCAAACATACTATAACTGCACTCGCAATTTAAGGGAAAATTATTCAAATCTTATGATGATAGAGGCAAAATTATTCAAAGTTGATTATGACAAGAGGAAAATATTCAAATAGCAACTACCATTTTTGCCTGGGGTTGACATGGTAGAAAGAATACACATAAAAATCCGGAAAAACTCACCACCGAAGAAGCCAACTTAATAACAAATACCTTGCAAATACAACCAAAAAACAGATTTTTTTGTAGTATCCGAAGGTAGTCGCAATGCTGCATCAGCTGGAAGAAAAGTGGCTGGACAGGTAACAGCTGCATCAGCTGCCTCCAGCCATAACTGCATCATTCTGCCCGCGTGAAAAAACTAAATGTCATGGTCAATGTTTATGGGAAGATAATGACTGAATTTGTGAGTTCTGTCGTGTTCATCCGTGTATTGTCATACTTGGTGAGACCTTTCGGGTTTACTAAATGTAATTTGTAAGTACCTGAACTTTTTGGAAGTCACTTTCACATCCACAACCTTCAAAAATTGTTCCATCTATTTTGGTACTTGAATTTTTGTTGTACTAGGACATTCTTCTTCTTTAATGCAATAAGTGTATATGTCTAAAATGTTAAAATCAGGACTTATGTTAAATATGTAGGGAAAATCAACAACATATGCATTATTATTTATTTTCTTCAAAATTTTGTTGGGTCCAATCTACCTCTTCATTTAAGTTCCTAGACGGAAAATCTCTTTTTCGCATATACACCATTGCTTATTCACCTTCTTGAAAATTTTCCATTCTTATGAAGTTTAGTTTTCTCCTCATACTTTGCTATGATTTTGTGTCTTCACCTCTTTTCACACGCTTTACAAATTACGGTACAGTCCCATTGACCTACTTTTGTGGTCATTCGTTGGACATTAATAAAATTATCTTATCTTATCTGCACCATGGCTCAGATGCATTGTTACTGGAAGATTATTGAGATCTACTACTCCCATGGGAATTCTGGCATAAACAATCTCAAATGGTGATTTTCCAGTTGACATGTTCACACTTCACACTATAATTGTATTGTGGTAGGTCCAAATCCCATTGTTTGGAATATTTCCAGCTATGCTTCTTAGCAAATCACCTTAACTTTTATTCACAACTATTATCTGAGTGCTATCTTGTGGATGATAAGCAAAGCTGAACTGCAATTGGCTATCAAGCTTCTTCCACAATGCCCTCCAAAAATGGCTCAGAAACTTCTTGTCCCTATTGTTGGTGTAGTCTTTGCCCTCGCTTCCTCCCCCTTCCCTCCCCACCTCCAACGCCAAAGTCAAACAACTTTTTCTAATATCAAATCAGCAGTTATACTTGCATCAAAAGTCTTTCTACAATGAAGGAAATGATCCATCTTCGAAAACCCATCAATAACTACAAGAATCAAATTGTTACCTTGCTGTGTACATGGCACCTCAAGTACAATATATATGGTGAAAGATCGCCAATAGATCTTTTTGCCCAAAACTTAAATTTATAACTTGCAAATAATAAAATTTAACTATTGGGAAACCACAGAAAACAACCTAGGGCAAAAGTGGATTTAAATTTTATTCTAGGGCAAATGTGACTAGGATTTGGGCTGGTTCTCCATGCAAATATCACTCAAAAATTATCCTTTTAATCCCAAATGATTGCTAAAATTTTTAGAAGCCAAATCATGATAAAAATCGGAATTTTAGTTGCAGGCAAAACAATCTCAGAAATCAGATCTGAAATCTGATTATTAAACTGCCTGAAAACCCTCTAAATACCACTCAGAAAAATGTACGAAATTGCAGCTGCTTTGATTTATTAAAATATGGAGAATACTTGGCAATGATTTCCAGATGTAAATGCCTCAAAATTAACGCCAAAATATTCCCTAGCCAAGTCGTACCAACTGGAAAGAAGCCTGCTGCAATTTATTCTCCAAATTTGTCTTTAATAACACTACTGGAAAAGAGCCTGAAATATTCTGAAAATCTGATTACAACCAATGGAAAATTTTGAGTGAAACTCCCTCTCTAACTCCTGGGGATTTCGTCCACAAGAGTTGAATTCCGAAGGGGTTTCGTCCTTGGAATTTTTCTACAAAGCTGGAAGCTTGTTGCAAGAGAAAATAACATGTATAAAAATCTAGATATCCTCTAGAGGCAAGTCGACCTTTCCATATAAAGGAGAAAGGACTCCCAAATCGACCTCCAATGACAACTAATAACATTCCATGCTATTCCCTAGGCCAAGTCGACATTTCTCTAATGAGGCTATTTTGTCACATATTTCTAATTTTCCATTACCTCATGGGCAAGTCGCATTTTTTACCTAGATGAATACATTTATTTTATTAATTGCTATTTTGACATTTGCACTTTTCAAGCTTCGAATTTTAATATTAAGTTTTATTATTTTATTGTATGTGCATTTTATAATTTTATATTTTAATATTTGCACAATACAAATAAAATAAATAAAACTTAGTTACCCTTGATTTCACCCCTTTGGCCGTCGGGTAGACAAGAATGGGCCGAAGGGTCTTCGACTACGAACTACTCCGAGAAAGAGGGACATTACAGTCCTCCCTTCCCGAAATTGCTTGCCCCCAAGCAATCATAAGTAGCAAATTTTCAGTCCTCATCAGTTCCTGGATCCCAAATCAGCCTAATCATTTTGAATGGCTTCACATGCAGTATACAAAACTGCTCAACTGCTGCAAAAAAGAACTTATGCAGCTTACTTGTGAAAAGTACCACAATCCTCCTCATGTATGCCCCAAATTTTCCGTATTGTTCATCATGTCCTTGTTGTCCCATGCTGCAATAAAGTGAAAAATCCTCATATATGGTCTTCATTAGATGATTCCTTGTCCACGACTATCATAGACATGGATTTCATTTGATGGGGCAACGTGTATTTGAGTGCCTTCATGGTAACTTGTTTGTCTTCCTATTGGAAACTCAACTCCATGGCCTGCAAATCTTGGGTGACTCTTCCCTAATGAATGAAGCCATTAGATACCAAGTACAATATTGTCATCCTTCAAATCAATAACATAGAAGTCATCACAAAGTGTGTACTCACCAAATAGAATGTTGATTTTGCTTCACTTTCTTCTTGCAAGGAATAGTGAGACCACCAGTTGTAACCACATCAAAGCCATCAAAATGATCATAATGCAAGCCTCTTTTGTTCACCAATCCTTCATCCATGAAGTTGTGTGTGGATCCACTATCAAGACGTGCCATCATCTTACACTCGAACATGGTACCTTAAAATGTGAATGGATTATACCTTGATGCTTCTGAAAGGTAAGTGATTTTACCTCCATGCTCCATGTTTGGTGTTAGCTGCTCCTTTTCCTTTTCTGAATCAGTATCATCATCCCCATCTGACATAACCTCTATGAGATGTATCTTGCCTTTACCAAGGCAATTATGTCCAGGCTCCCAATGATCCCTACAATGAAAGCAAAGCTTCTTCCTCCTCAACTTATTACGAGTTTCTTGATTCATCTTCAATGTAGACTCCTCCACCTTAAAAGAACTAGGTTGCTCGCTTCCCTACTGCTCCGATTTCTCATTCTTAGACACTCTTCTTTTGTGGCTGCAAATGGAGGAGTAGTATCCTAGTCCGTCGTTGTCCGAATAGCTTCATGCAAAGTCCTAGGCTTAAGAGCCTTGACAAATCCTCTCAATCTGTCATGAAGCCCCTCAATGAAACAACATCACTACTCTCTTCTCAGGCATCTATGGCACCATCAATGCTAATACGTTGAAATTCGTTGATGTATTCATCAATGTGCCCACTCTGTCGAAGTTGTGCCAAGTCCATGTAATAAAGCTTCCACATCCTTGCAATCAAATCTCACACTCAACCTCTCACTAAACTCCATGTATGAACTGCAAAAGATCATGATTCTGCATGACTAGCCCATTGATGCCACCAATCATACGCTACTCCCTCAAGGTGCAATGTGGCAAACTGGATAGCCTCCTGCTCTTGCATAGGCTTAACAGTGAGGTATGTGTCGAGCTTGTGAATCCATGCTCTAACACTAATCTTTCCACTACCATCAAATGTGGAAAGGGTCACCTTGTTGGTGGCCTGCTTGTAACTCCTTGTTTTGTTGTGCTCTAGGTCTTTGTATCCTATCTAGCTCTCAAACTCTCTCTCCTATTAGCACAATATTGATGAAGGGGAAAGGCATCCCGTATCTTGCTGTGGTCAAAGCTCTCCATTAAATCATTGGTTGTCATCACATTATCCTGGAAAATTGTACCCTCAAGTGGATCCTCAACCACGGGTGGCTCCTCTCTAGGTAGACAGGCTAGGATTACATAGGTCTATCCGCAGTCTTGGTAGATCTCTTGTCCTATGTATGTGTATGTCTCCTCTCACGGCGAGGGGAATCCCTCACACTACCGACTCTCCGTAGGAGATGTCTTGTGCCTCCTGTTGACTGTTGGCCATTGATATAGATCATATCCCTCCTAGTCGCGTCTGTCTCTTGGCCTATCCACAGGCCATCCTTTGCATCATCTGCTGCATGGATCTATATCAGCTGCTGTTGCTAAGCAATAATCTTAGTCCTAAAAAGCTCACGATCCGGGTCAACTTGCTCATCCCGGGAAGGGCTACGTGATCCATCTCTTCTGTGTCCCATGGTTTCAGTACTACTCCCTGTATCCAAACCTACTATGAGACGTGTTTGTCTCCTTGTATAATATCTGTGGGGCCCAACTTCTCTCGGCTGCATCAATCAAAACCCTCCAAGTGGGAGGAACATTTCTCTAATACAACTGAAAGATCCCCAATAGATCTTTTTGCCCAAAACTGAATTTTTATAACTTGCAAATAATAAAATATGATGTTGGGAAACCACAACGAGCAAACTAAGGCAAATCTGAATTTTTCTAGGCCAAAACGACTAGGGTTTGGGATTGTTCTCAATGCAAATGTCACTCAAAAAATATTCTTTTTGTCCCAAATGATTGTTGTTATTTTTAGAAGTCAATTTATATAAAAATCAGAATTTTTAGTTGCCTAAACAACTCAGAAATCAGATCTGAAATTTGATTAATAAACTGCTTGTAAACTATCCAAAAACTACCTAGAAAATTATGAAATTGCTGTGCTTTGATTTATAAAAATAGGGAGAATATTTGACAATGATTTCTAGATGTAAATACTCCAAAATTAATGTCAAAACAGTCCCAAGCCAAGTTGTCCAACTGGAAGAAGTCTGCTGCAATTTATTCTCCAAATTCGTCTTCAATTACACTGCTGGAAAAAAGCCTAAAATACTCTGAAAATCTGATTACAACCAATGGGAAATTCTGAGTGAAAATCCCTCTCAAACTCCTGGGGTTTTCGTCCCACAAGAGTTGAATTCCAAAGGGGTTTCGTCCTTGGAATTTTTTTGCGAAGTTGGAAGCTTATTGCAAGAGAAAATATGATGTATAAAAATCTAGATACCTCTACACAAGTCGACCTCTCCATATAAAGGAGAAAGGACCCCAAATCGACCTCCAAGGCAGCCAATAACATTACATGTTTTTCCCTAGGCAGGTCGCATTTTTCTAATGAGGCTTTTTGTCACATTTTTCTATTTTTCAACCTCATATGCAAGTTGCATTTCCCTAGATAAATACAATTAAAATTAATTGTATTTTACATTTGCACTTTTCTAACTTTTATTTTAATATTAAGCTTTATTGCTTTATTATATGTTCATTTTATAATTTTATATTTTAATATTTGCACAATATAATAAAATAAATAAAACTTAATCACCCTTGACTCACCCCTTTGGCCGTCGAGTAAACAAAAATGGGTCAAAGGTCTTCGATACGAATTGTCCGAAAAGAGGGACATTACATATGGTGATATCCACCCAAGGTTCTTGCAGAACTAGAAGTGGCATATCAAGGCTGGGTATTTTGAGAGTTTCCCTTAACCACTTGACAAATATGACATGAAGACATGAACCTTTCAACATGCCAACACATACATGACCAAAATCACCTTTTGGCAAGGCCGAAGGTCTTATCTATCTTGGTCATAGGCCTCCCAAGATCACCTGCATGTACTCAGTGATCAATTTCATCCTCATGAATCCTTTAGGTATATGAAATTCCTTACTACGAAACAAGAAACGATCTTTAAGAAAATAATCTTTGTATAAATCATCTCACACTTTAGTTGAAGGTTGTGTTTGCTCAAGGATCTTACCGAAGTATTCATCTTCAGTATGTAACTAATAAGAAAATTGAAAGCCCACAATGTTAGTCTTTAAACTATCAAGCAAATGTATTCGCCTAGTTAGTGCTTCAGCCACAACATTTTGACTTTCCACTTCTACGTTGAATTATATAGTGAGGAATGTCAAAAAAAAAAAGAAATGACACATTGACTTCAGATATGGTCATGAGAATTTGAAAATTTTAATAAGATCCATTTAACATCTTTATGAGACAACTTTACCCATGCAACTATGAAGTTTCCATTGATGAAGTGCTTGAATGTTGGTATACAACTCTGTTATACGTTAAATACTTTCCTTTGAGTTTCATTCAAGTTTTTGTGTTGTAGGCAATGGGCCTTCCTTTATTGCTCAATACCCCACAAACTGTTGTGTCCCAAAGCTTCACACTCCACACGTGACTTTATGTGATGCCTAAAAATTTGCATGTAAGGAACAACTAAGAAAATAGTTAATTTTTTTTTTTGAGAATGTCCAATGCACATTCTACATACCGAATAGTCCTACAGACTGCCACCTCAATGGCAAGTGACACCCAATGCTTTCAAGCAAAAACATAACCTAGACGAGCATGACTTAAGATGTGCAAGTGGCCGCACAGTTGTCACCTGCCTAGGAGAAATGCTGATCTATCCTCTTCGCATAAGTGTTACTTCTTTTGTCAGTCTTGTTTCTTTCTGAAGGCGGCTATCGGTAAAGGACAACCTAACACTCCATCTCTTGCAACATATTAGGACCAATATCAACCATGTCCTCTACCTGATCCCAATTGAAGGTTGTATTGCATTCCCTACCATATAACACCTTGCATGGTGCCATGTCAATTGAACTATGGGTCGTTATTAATTATCATAAGTGAATTTGACCAAGTAAATGTATTTCTTCCAAGGGGGACGGTTGGTCCGTCACATACATGCGAGGCATGTCCTCTAAAACTTGGTTTGCTCACATAATTTGGCCATTCGTCTGTATATGGTAGCAAGTGTTGAAGGTGAGCAAAAGTGCTTAGTGCCTCTCGAAGAGTCATCTAGAAATTGGAGGCACAAGTAGGTTCTTTGGCTGACATGATCTTACAATGTCACCCAGGAAGACCCTTGCTATTGGCATTGTGATGTATGTGGTCTTTGTCAGTGAGAAGTGAGCTACCTTGGTCAACTTGTTTGTAGTTACCATAATCGCGTCATGGGGAGTAGGATGACATAGGAAGTCCAACAATGAAGTGGATGGAAATGGGTGTCCCATTTCCGCTATGAATTTCATAAGTGTATAACAACCTTGGTGGTTGCTAATTCTCAACCTTGATCCTTTGGCACTTAAGGCAATGAGTGACAAAACCTGCAATATAATGCCACAAGCAAGGGCCACTAAAACAACTTCCTCAATTTTACATTCATCTTCTTTACTTTAGGATGTGTCGATTAAGGGACTTGATGAACCTTCATCAAGATCAATCCATGCATGCTAGTCACCCAATTTGGGGATATAGATGTATCCCTTGTGTCGCAAAAGGCTCACTTGTCGGCAAATTGTAGCTCACAATTTTCTCCCTTAAGAGATTGATCCCTATAATGACTAGGGACTCACTACATAACGGTAGCATTTTAGTTTTAGAAAATTATGATTTTTTGAATTGAGGGCTTTCTGCACATCCAACACCCGTTGAACCTGTTGGTAAAATTTTGTATCTCAATACTCAAGCATCTGCTCAAGGATTCAACATCATAAATCAATATGAAGCATCATCATTTCTAACACGTGGCATATCTTGGTCAAAGCATTTGCAACCACGTTCTCCTTCCCTTTGATATCCTGAATATCAAACTTGTACACAAAACTCCATCCAACGCCATTGACAGTAGTTGAGGTTGGGTGGAGTGAATACATGTTGTATGCTCAAGTGATTTGTCTTCAATACAAAATAATGATCAAGAAGGAAGTGTTGCCATCTTAAGCATGTACATGTCTGTGAGCTCTAGATCATGCTTAGGGAAGTTCAACCCAGTCTTCGAGTTTTCAAGACACAATAAATCATTCTGTTCTATTACTTGAGGATTAATCTAAAACCACCCAAGGATGCATTAGTGCAATCCAAGAACTCATCATGCGGATAAGGAACAACTAAAATAGGCACACTAGTGAGATGTTCCTCTAGCAATTTGAAGGCTTGTTCACACTTGTTTGTCCACTTAAACTTCTTCCCTTTCCTTTGAAGAGTAGTGATAATTTGTGAGAAGTTCTCAATGAAGCAATGGTAATAAATTGCTAAGCCCATGAAGCTATGCACCTCAGTGATGCTCGTGGGTGCTAGCCACTCCACGATAGCGCAAATCTTAGAGGGGTTTATTGAGACCCTATCCTTGTAAATGATGTGCCCAATGTAACCTCTGTTTGCTTGCTTAGGTTTCCAAACAATTTGTTTTGTTGTAGAATATGTAACACCTACCACAAGTGGTCCTTGTGTTCTTCCTCGATAGCACAAATCTTAGAGGGGTCTATTGAATTCCCATACCCATAAATGATGTGCCCTTGGTATTGAACCTCTATTTGTGTGAACACATACTTTCGTTGGTTGCCAAACCACTTGTTCACTTGCAAAATATGTAACACCTGCTACCGGTGGTCTTCATGTTCTTCCTCATTTTGTAAATATATCAAAATGTCATTGAGGAAGACCAACACAAAACGGTCAAGAAAAGTCTTGAAAACTCCATTAAAGAGACTTAGAACACCATTGGGGGCATTAGTTAACTTGAAAGGTACAATTGTAAACTCAAGATTCCCATACCACATTCGAAATGTAGTTTTGTGAATGTTTGCCTTTGCAATCCATAACTAATGCTACCTTGACTTCATATCAATCTTGTAGAACACCTTGGCTTCCTTTATCTAGTCAAATAAATCATTGATCTCAAGAAAGGGGTAATAGTTCTTTATTGTTACTTTGTTCAACTGATGGTAGTCTATGCAATAGCTACCAAATTTAGGAATCCGGATCTGTTCAAGAAGAGGGAAACAAAATCCAAAAATCCAGAACTCTTGAAAACTTCGGAAAAATTTGATGCGTTATATATACATATTATATATGAGCATAATTTTTAAATATGCAAAAAATTGACAATTATAGAGAAAAAACATTTGTAATGTAATATAAATAATTTATGAGGGGTGTTGGTTGTCTTCTTATTGCAAAAAATCTTTTTTTTTGGAAAAAAGGCTGACATGGACCAAATTTATCCGGGGCCGGCTGTAAAATCCGGACCTAGCCGAATTTTGAGTAGATTTGGCCAGATGGTGACTATGGTCTATGCAAAGTCGAAGGGATCCATCCCTCTTCTTCATGAAGAGTGCTCCCCGAGTGGAAACACTAGGACAAATTGGGTCCTACAACAGCTTTGCAAGTTGCATCTTTCGCTCACATATCTCAAGTGTCGTCAACCCAAAATGATGCTTTGCGAAAAAGGTTCAGCCCCAAATATTAGACCTAGCAGAAAATCAACGTCTTTAGGTGGGGGGCATTCGAAGTAACTCACTTGGAATGACATCGACAAATCTCCCAGAGGATGGCATGATTGTTTAATGAAGTGTTTTCGTAATTCTTCATCAAAGCTATCACTCATATTGATTTGCAAACATCTAGCACCCCTTCCATGTGCTCTTCTTGTGTGGAAAAACAAGTTGCGAGTAGACCTTCCGGTTGTTGAAGGAACGTTCCCACTAGTACACATTCTAGCGATGCCTAATCCGCACATGGTGAGTTCTTGGTTTGCATCAATGCATCCTTGGGTGGTTTAATAGAGTCCTCATGTAGGATATCTATGTGATTTCCTTTTGAGTCTTGAAAACTCAATGACTATGAGTCTGAACTACTTGACACATGATCTAAAGCTTGCAACCAGATTACATGTTTGCTTGAGATGGCGACACTTCTTGGTTGTCATTTTGTACCGAAGATGGATCACTTGAGCCTACAACACATTCATTCAACCCAACCTCAATGCCCGTTAATCATGTTGGATAGAGTTGTGTGAGTTCAACTTTGATATTCAATATATCAAAGCGAAGGAGAACATGGTTGTAGATATTTTGAGATAGAGACGCCATGATGTAATATCCCCTTCTCGGTCGAAGACCCTTAACCCATTCATTGTTTCCCGACAGCTAAGGGATGAAAAAAAGGGAAACTAAGTCATAATAAATTAATTATAAAGTTTATCATAAAATATTATTATAAACACTTAAGTTAATTTATTAATGACAAAATAGAAAAAAAAGAAAAAGTAACTTTATGTTTTATTTGTCCCTAGAGGAAAAATGCGACCCATAGGGGGATGAAATAAAGCAAGTGAAAAACATTAAATGAGGCAAAAGAAGCCGATTGGTTGTTTTGGGTGGCAAAAAAGGCCAAGACAACTTATAAAAGGAGATTGCCATGCATAAGAGAGGACATCTTTTTGACATCTTATATTTTTTGACATTTGGTCTATAAGCTTGTATGCTTTTCATTTTCACTCCAAAAGATGAAAGCCCTTTGAAGTTGGCTTTAGAGAGCGAAAACCCTCTCCAGCATTGGAAGAAGACCAAAAACTCTTCTTCCCTTATGTGAGGAGGTTTCTATTCAAGAGCTTTCATTGATTTTCAAAGCTATATTTCAGGTTTCCAGCAGTTGTTGAAGGGACAAAGTTGTAGATTTATATTGTTCCCAGCTAGGGGCTGAAGACACAAGTGTTGGGGCATATTTCTACCTTCAGATTCAGTCAGATCTAGGGTTATCTACACCCCTGTGGGTGGAGTTTGATACATTCTAGGGCACGGCTGTCCTGAATCTCATCACCAACATCTTTGACATATTTTTAGAGGCCAAAATCAGTTGAGTTGCATATTTTTTGGGTTGAGGAAACTCTATTTTCAGTCTTGTCTGAGAGCTGTTTATCTGTAGATTTTAATATTAAATTCCAACCCTTCATTTGATCCAATCTGGTATTTTTCTGATGTTCTCAACTAAATAAAAATTGCCGATTTGTTTGGAGAAAGATTTCATTGATTTAACTTAAGTTTTGAGTGACTTCCATGTCCTAAGCGAGTCACACTTCTCAGTAATAATTTAGATCTGCGTTATGTTTATTAGAGTATTTATTCTATACATTGCTGTTCTTAGAAATCAGATATACTGGTTGTTCCTTTTGGGGTCAAAATTTATCCCATTGGGGACATTACATGATGACCAGTGCATGTGCTTATACCTCAAAGTGGTCACCAAAGTCACATCCTTGAGTTTTTTTCTTAGGACACAATGGACTAAGTGTCATGTAATTGACGAATGTTAGTATGTACAGTAAATGTGTTGGAATGTATGTCAATTATTTCTAATAGTTTTGTTTTTGCTATACCTATTGGAGAGGAAATCGACCTGATTTGTGACACAAGGGGCACATTCTTTGTGCCCTAAATCAGGTTACTTCTCATAAAATTGATATTGTTGGAGCAACATCGTTCATAGCCCATAACTTGACCCAAGCAGGCACACTGAACGTCCAACCCTATGCATGCACAGTTGAGTCAGATTTTTTCCAAAGAAGACCTGACTTGCATGGTCATGCATATTGTGGGTTTTGTAAAAATCTTTGTCTTGAGTGCTTAACAGTGACAAGGAACAGTCTATCAATATCCGGTAGGAATGCTACACACTTTTTTATGATTGTGTAGTGCAATAATGGGGCATTTTATCAACACAAGTTTTGTGGCTTATCACCTTACATGCTATTGGGATCAAGGATGAAACTTGTTTTCGTTAGCGGGGGTTCCTCTACACACACGTGATACCGGAGTGGAAATGTGACATCATTTCCATTAACTTGGTGTGCCGAACCTCCTATGTTGTCTTGTTGCCATTAATACGATGTTGATATCTTGTCATGTTTGCACTTCAGAATCTTCAGCCTATGTAGCAATATTGTGTTGAAGGCTTGTATGCAACTATTTCTACTAAGTTTGCGGTTGTCAGTATACCTATTTAAAATTGGTGAGTTTTAGAATTGGGCATTTTACAGCCTTCTAGGAGTTTGCTCTATCAAATTAATGGAAGTTAGTTCATTGTTCGTAATTTCATGACTTACCCACTCAGTCATTCTTGCATACATCCAGATCTTTTTGTGCCACCACTATCTATAGGGTCAGAGGAATGGTTTTTGTTGATAATTACATGCACAATTGTTCTGACTCAAATGCCTCATGGTATCTTGGATCACAATTTGAAATGTTATCACCAAACTGCTAATTAACTTGCTCTTTGCAAATTGAGGTCCCCCTAATAGGGTGGTCAAATGTCGAAACATACATCAGGGCATACTGAATTGTTCAACAAAAGCCTCTAGCAATAATCTTCATCAACGATGGAATGCTTTCCGATCTACAAGATATTGTCACAAAATGGGGTTGTACTGAAAGGCCCTAGAAAATATATCAATGTTCCAATTCCATACTTCAAGTAGGAGACCCTGTGGCAAAACAAGAGTTTTGCAGTAGTGTGTAGAGACATCCGTCAAGGCATGTTACTATAGAAGTCTTACCTTGTCGGATTGGTCACCTTGATTTGATTCGCTCCTCCCCATCACATATCACTGTTGCAAACAATGGTCTAAGATAACATACAATTTCACTGTAGTAATTACGTTATTTAACAAGTCTTAACATTGTTATCCTCCCCAACATAATTCTAAAACTTCATGTCCCTAGGAGTGATTTTTTACTTCTTAAAGTCTATTGTTTATCTGTTGCAATGATCTCCAACTGGTGCAGAGCCCCTGCTCATATATCCATACCATGCTAACCCGGTACTCACATTTCTAAGGATCATATATATTCAAACGTAATGATTATAGAGCTAATTTGTATTTTGTGGTCATCTACTCATGCCTTCGTCGCTGCACAAATATGCATTGAATTCGATGCTACTGTCCCAGCAAAAAACTGGCCACCAAAGGGGAAACCCAAACTCGTATGGTACGTCCCTTATTATTCTTTTTCCATGAAGGCATGTACCTTAATCATTTCTCAGTATTTAAAGGTGGTTGCAAAAGTGTAATTGCTTGTCATGGCATGCATAGACTGGATAGGTAATAAGTACATCAATATTTGCGATGGCAGATTGCCAACTAGAACTGATCAGTAAAAAGGGGCTATTTACAACTGCTATCATGGGCTCTGGAGGTGAAGGGCATCTCATACATGCTTCTGATCTTCTGAAGAACGCACAACTTACATGCGTTTACATGACCATTATTATGCTCGCAATTAGCCCCAGATGTCGCAGGGATTTCCGGCATCTTGTTTACGCACTTATAAGTGATATAAGATTGATTTTTACGATCCTTTACCAAGTTCTATCTAAGGCTATGGCTTCGGATTCGATCCGATGAAAGAAAGTGGTTGAACCTTGTGAGAGTCCTGCATCTAGATTCATTTTATTGTGAACATAGCTGACTCTCTTAAGATGCCGTGTGAACAATTTTGAGACCATGCGCATTGTTGTAATTATCATGTAGATTCATTCACAATATATGAAATATTGGAGCATGAATAATTATTTGTTGCAGGCATGGAGCAATGGCACATATCACAGTGATAGAAGGCATCTAGTCCGTCTCTATAGATGGGGGCTGGGAGGATCACCTCTCTATGGCCTATAGTTTCACACTCTTCCTTACTGACAAGGAAATATGGGGCTGCCCGCAGTTCCGCATATCTATGGAGTGAGGACGATCATCCATTGGCGTTACAGGGTCTTTTACCTTCCCCCATATATGATAGCATGATATATCAGGTGAACTTATTTTAAGCTCCTAATGATGAGAGTGCAAAATCCTTCATTGCAATATGGCTAGTGGTAAACTCTCCATATGTCTAAAAGTGAGGATCATGGCGACATTGAAGATGGCCCGTGTGCTGACCGGTTTCAATTGTGCAGGAGTTGATGCATTGGAAAAGTCCCAATTATAGCCATTTCCCTTTTCAAATACATCAACCGGCAGATAGGATCCTACAATCAGCGAACGTTGACGTTTACCCAGCCGCAGAGAACCATTGTATTTGACGGGTGCATGTCAGAATTAACCGCTACCACTCCCTTATGGAACATGTCTTTCAACATAATGGTGAAGGTAAAATCAGGCCTTATACATAATTAGGAAATCTATGTACATTTCTTTATAGATTGGGATCAGACTCAATCGCATTTTGGACTTCAATCTCTTGTAACTTCATCAAAGTGATGAAAATCTTTTATGAGCGCACTCTTCAAACGATGTATGCACGTGAAACCATTCCAGTCAGTAGACATTCAAAGTGAATTGCATAATATCTTGAATAAGGCTCAACACATACTTGATCCCCCATTCCTCCCCTGCTCATTGATGTCATAAGAGGCTGTCCTTCTATGGACATCTTGTTCTAAATAACAGGGTGAATTCACGTTTGGCAATCTGCTTTTCCCACTCCTTTATATCCTCAAATCTTAACTTTGAGTCTCATGTCGCCCAACATATCCTTAGTCAACCTCCTCCTTGTTGTGTCTGTCAGCTTCATCAACAGCTGACAGTTTCCATTGAACCTATTCATGTTGACTCCACATGAAGCAGGCAGATCGTTGCAAAAAGAATTCCATGCTTGAAAGCATCTAACCCGAAAGCAAACTATAATGGAAATGAGGAGTAAACCCCACTTTTATGGAAGTATGGACATCCTGATGTTTAGATACAAATTCACCCATAAACTAATTGCACTGATGCAGATCAATGGTTCGTCTCGCCTTCGAAATACAGACTTCAATAAAATGGCATTGAAAATTTTTTCTGCTTGGCATAAGATATGCCCCTCACAGAGTTATCTCTAAATCAGGGGCTGATCTGGAAGACCGGAATTTTACTTTTTTTTTTTTCATTTTCATCTGCAGGAACAGACTACCTGCCAGTATGCAGCCGTTGGCGTCAAATGTAATGCCTAAAATCAAACAAGTTAACCTCCTGACAGACAACCAAGAGATCATTTATGAAGTGATAGGGCTGAATCCTCATATCACATATGTTAATGCACTTCGTGCCATGTCCTTGTTGCCTCATCATCTCATTGATTGATGGCTCAACAAACCGATTCAAGCGAGTGACATGATCCTTACCCATTGACTGTGAAGATCAACGAGTTGTTCCAAGGACTTAAAAATCTGGTATAATCTTTCAACACAACATAGTAACTGTTCATTGACTGCGGCTGACACTGAGCTCTGATTGACATAGAAGAAGCATCACATGATGTATTTACCCATTATAATACCCTTTGGCAGCAGAACAAAGAACTTTGGCTGGAATCTGGACGTTGAATTGAATCTCGTTGTTACAGGGTCTTATATTTACCTAGTGCTTCCATCTGCCAGCATTTTCAGAGTAGCTTTAACCATACGAGCCTTACTATTTTCATGGGATTTGAATATTGCTATAGAATTTCAAAATTAAAATCGAAATACATGCACACGACAAGAAATAATCCCTCTATCAACAAAACGTTGAACGTACGCAGCCTTGGCATAGAACCATTGATTTGGAGCAAACAGAGGTTTACATGTCAAAAATTAAGGCACTCCACTCCCCTGGTGTAGAACTACTCCTTTTCGTGCGTACATGAAGAATGCTTCGAAATCCGAACATATCTCATTGCAAGACATAGAGTTAGCTCAACAGATGCTTTGATACCATGTTTGAATAATAATAACAGTCACAAGATCTTAAATTTGCATCTCATTAGAGCAAACTCACAATATAACACCAGAGAATATTGGTACAAAATCCCACCGTGCCAAATTGCATTTGAATTTCCGAGTCAAAGCTTTATAATCTGTCTCATTTTTCTTCTATATTTGGAGCCTCTGTGTCTTTTTTATTATTAAAAATCCATCAGACTTAGTTAGGAATAAATCAAGAATGCATAAAGCAAAGCTCCAAATGCTGTTAGAATTTGCGGAGAGAGAGAATAAAACCGAATAAATGTGTAAAGAATGATTGAAGAGAAAACCGGAATACACACTGTACAAATGGTGTTGTGTCCGGGTATTTATTATGCAAAGACGGTTACAAAATTAGTTAGCAGTTACAACCGCATAAACATACAAAACAATTATAAAAGGGGAAGTCTTATTCATTTATTCCTACACCCCCCTCTTAAGACTTACCCTACGTAACTCAAAAACAAACAATCTAACAAAACAGAACTACGCAATCTTCAAACACTTTCACTTTGAAAGCAATGCTATGATAAGGTAGGGCTCCATCAAGCTGCTTTGTAATCTTCGTAAAGGTGTAGCTCCTGAGTTGAATTCCCGAGTTCCCAGATTCCACCTCCCCGAACTCCCGAATCACAGATCTCTTGAATTATTGGACAACCATCCATACTGAGCCATCCACAAGCTCCATCAAGTTGTCTCATGACCCTCGTGAGGGTATAATTCCCAAGATCCATAGTCTCCCAAACTATCTGAGCAACCATCCATACCGAGCTTCATCTACCCTGTATCCTTTCTTGCCTTCAAAGTTTAGAGCATCTTTATAGCACGTATTCGTCACTGTCCTCACTACCTTCTGCATCTGGTGGGTCTTCAACCATGGCTATATTGGCTGTATTTGACCCTTGAGCACATCATTGGCTCGAACACGACAATCCCATGCTGTGTGACCTCTTTTCTTACAATAATGACATTCAATCTCCTTCTATGATATTTTCTAATTCTAGAATAGAATGCACTTTCTTGCTGGGAATGACCTTGTGCATCCTTTGTAGTTCGTTTTTCCTTAGCTAGAAGAGTTGCTATCATATCATCCAGAGATTGAGATTGAATTTGACTGAGGGTAAAAACTACATTGCTAAATTTTGAAGACAAACTATTTAATAGGATAGCTTTGGCATCTTCGTCCTCAATTGCAACTTTCACTTCTGCTAGTTGTCTGATCAAGGACCTTAGATTATTGGCGTGGCTTGACATAGAGACTCTGTCATCCATTTTGAACTTATATAACTGAAGTTTCAGGGAAAATTTGGCATTGACTGCTTTCACTCCAAATAATTTATTTAGAGTATCCCAAATTTCCTTCGATGATTTGTCTAGGTCTACATGATGAAGTTCAGAGTCAGAGAGAGCAAGGCCAATAATAGCTTTCGCTCTATCATCTCTGCTTTGCCATTCTAACAATTTCGATGCATCGGTAGGTGTTGTCTCTTTCCCGTTTACAATGCCCCACAAATTTTTATTCATAAGTTGCATTTGTATTTTCACTCTCCATGTATGAAAATTTAGACCAGAATATTTTTCTATGGGCATTTCCATTTTAATAAAATAGAATAAATACAACTGTGTATTTTTGGCAATGAATAAATAAAATAAAATAAAATACCAGTTGCACAGTTTTCGTGCCCTAGCACAGGTAGTCTTTTTGCTTCTGTGTCTTTCCTGCCTTATGTCTGTGAAAAATATTTGTGCCCTAGCAATTCGTGACTGTAATAATGCACCATATTAGCGCAAATTGCGGCTCTAAAAATGTCTAAAATCACGATTTTTTCGTGGCTAGTAAAAAATCTGACTATTTGTGCTCGAAAATGCTGTTATTTTCCTGAAAAATGTGTCATTCGCGACTGTATTTTCGTGCTTGAAAATACTGTTAATTTCTTGAAAAACGTGCCATTCACGACTGTATTTTTGTGACTTTTTTAAAATAAAAAACGCGTGTATTCTTCTAATTTGCGACTGTATAGCGTGATTTTTCGTGCCCTAATGGCGTGCCCTTGATTTCCGACTGCAGCGTGCCCTAATGGGACTCACGAAAATATCTTTCTTCCTCCCTTTGTTTGCTTGCCCCATGCTTTGATACCACTGTTAGAATTTGCGGAGAGAGAGAATAAACCGAATAAATGTGTAAAGAATGATTGAAGAGAATATCGGAATACACACTGTACAAATGGGTTGTGTGTCCGGGTATTTATTATGCAAAGACGGTTACAAAATTAGTTAGCGGTTACAACTGCATAACCATACAAAACAATTATAAAAGGGGAAGTCTTATTCATTTATTCCTACAAATGCTTCTTCAAGATAAGGTTATTGTAATGTCCCTTTTTAGGGCTGAAACTGAAAATAAGGGTTTTAGCACAAATGCTAATCTGATTTAAATCTAATTTTGGACCAGCAAACTGAAAATTAAATCAGTACAAAACAACGATATGATTTTTAGAACAACAATCTGAAAAACACAAGATTTCACCCAAATATCAGCCTACAATTCATCCACATTATTTATAGACCTTTTAGGAACACCTTAGAACAATTTCCTCTATGCAAATCAAGCAATTACTCAGCTGGAAAATTAATTAAACAACGAAAGTGCAGGGAATAGAAATTATAAAAATGAGGCTTTCCAAAGTCCAACAATGTCCAAAAATGAGTGATTCCATCCTTATAGATTATATCAAATCTGAATATCAATAGATGAATGAGTGCCATGCCCTAGAAGGCACTTAGAATGACCTCTACTCTAGTCGCTCTCCTAGAAGAGGGCTCCAAAAATATATAAAAGTCCTTGTAGGTCTTCTTCTTGATCGAAATTTGCAAAAAAGAATCTTCAATAGGGATCTTCAGTTCACCAAAATGGAGAGTTCTCGTTCTCCACCAAGCCACAAGGAAGGTTTCCGTTTCCGTCCTCCTTGGATGCCAAATAAGAGGGTTTTCATCTTCAAGTGGAATGCTATTGAGCAACTAGCCCAAAAAACCAAGTATAAGTGTAAATGCACCAAAAGATGATCTCCAAATGAGGCCATACAACTTCTTTTATACCCCTTGCTTGGTGCCAAAGGCCAAATAGATGAGGACCGACCTCCAAGCTCACTTTATCTTTTAATTCCTTGTTGGGAAACTCCCTAATCTCAACCGACCTGCCTGGAGGAGGTAAACACTAAAGAAAAACATTAAAAATAATAAAAGAAATCAGAAACAAAGCTCACTTACTTACCTTGATCAGTTAATCTTCTTGGCCATGGGAAGAGAATGGCAAGAAGTCTTCATTTGGCATTAATTTGAAAAAGAAGACATTACATTCCTCTCTTCCCAAAATTGCTTGCTCTCAAGCAATTGCGAGCTCTCATGCCCAAGTGCCATCATACCAAGGTGAAGGAACATGTTGTAGCGTTCCCATAGTCTAGATCCCGCGCCTGACAAATGAAAGAGATTTTGCCCAAACAAACTCTGACACCCATTGCCCTTGTCTTCATTGGAGTCCCCTTCATCTGCAACTTCAAAAACAACAATAACTTCTTCTTTTGCATACTCAGCTGTATAGAAAGGCTCCCAAACTGCTGTAATCTCAGTCATAGATCAAGAAATTAATAAATAATCAGCAGCTTGACAAGCTAATCCATGTCCCAATGTGGCATCCTCATTCTTCGTTCCATCCTTATCAATTAAGGTGGAAGAACACTCCATATTTCCAAATACAAATGCAACTGAAATTAGGTGTGGGCTGATATAAATGATGACATTAGTAGTAATGATGGTAGTTTGGCTCATGGCTGCCATAGAAATATTTTCCTTCCATTTGGGGTAGACAACCCTTCATTCCTCAACTCTTGATTACATTCTTCACTCAACAACAAACTTGGAAAGGCAAACTCGAGCATCGTGCAAAACTGATCCAAACACCTAGAGTTACCTTGTCGTGGTGGCTTCCTTGGCTGCCCAAAAGATGGTCTAGGCTGCCCTCTTCCCGCTGTCTTAGGTTGGGTTGTACCTTCCTCAAAGCTGTTATGTTTCACTCTCCAATCCAAGTATTGGAGAAACCTTGTTTTTATGCAAATAGAGACCTTCTGCACTCACAAAATTGCCATCCTCCATTATGGCATTTTCATCTTCAGTTGTAGTCCCATATTCTTCATCACATGCTCGGATGGATAACAAATTCAGCTACGCTTTCTTCTTTCTTTATTCCTGCACCTACTCAAAGAATAAGCACATTAAAAGAAACAAGAGCTCTCAATATCATTTTTTTATGCCTCACAGATATGCGAACTAGCTTTTCTTCCTTTGCTTGCATTTTTCTCAAAATTCCCCTTCATATGATGGACTCTTAAAAGTCCCTTCACTCTGTCCCAAGTATGGTTGTAGCTGAGCCATTGCAATTTCTCGCTCAAATTTAGGATTATGGTGGCCAAAAACTCATCTAAAACAACGGCAAACAATCCCTCATTGATGGTAGGTGGAAAACCCTTCCCCCTTGTGACTGAAAACACTTGGTGAGTGTCATAAAAGGGGTTAACGCGCTGGTTCTTATGTAGACAATAGCAAAAAGAATAGGATAACAACTGTCATACTTCAAATTCTTCACAAAAATCAACCATATGGGGACTGAAAATGCTTCAACAACATTAACAAATTGAAGATTACTCCCATGTATGGCTGAGGTTACTTGTATGGCTGCAAATACAATATTGGGCAAACTGAAAATGTTGATAACAACAATATGAATTTTTATGATAGTGTGCCTTAAAACCCAAAAAACACAATTTCTACTACTTACACTCATACCACCAATTTCCAGCTGGGTTACAATCCTCGGGGCAACATGATAACATCCATCTTGCTCACTTCCAAATGTAAAATTTATGAAATCAACATCCACTTCTATTGGAAGACTTCTTCTAAGAGCATGTGCATGGATTAAGAGTTGAAAATCTCTATGATACGACTGCTGTTTTAAAACTGAAAGTATGATGGTTATCTTACCACGTGCAGCCCATGGATCTTGCCTTCTTCCAGTAATTCTTTCCACCCTCTTTGCTGTAGCAACTTGAGGAGCTCCACTTGTCATGCCTTGAAGCACAACCTTTTGATTACCAAGTTTGAATCTCAACTCCCTAGCTTGATAGTTTTGTTTAAATTTACCCAAAGAATGCAACCATTGAATCTCAAGTATCAAATCCGTACCTCAAATATCAACAAAATAGAAATCATTACTTACTATGTGCTTTCCCAAGGTGAGCTTGAGTTGTTGGAACCTCTTGGTGCAAGGGATGATGAGGCCATCTTGTAGTATCTCATTCTTCACAAGAAAATTTGAATGCACAACAAACTCCATATGATTTATCATAAATTTTCTTACAACCATATGTATGAAATGAAGCACTCACTAACCATAGTAACATGGAACCCATTGAAGACTTCACCTTCTTTGTAACTCAAAGGATCTATGTACTCTTTGCTACTTAAAGTGTTCTTCACTTTATCGCCATTTCCACCATGTTGTCCATGATGACCGCCAATTATACTCTGAAGCATCAAACTTGACATAGGCTCATTTTTTTCAACAAGCTTCCCATGATGACACAAGTATGGTAACGACATAGGAGGACGCCAAAAAATTGAAATATGATTTCCAATATCATACCTTGGGTTGTCCCCAGTTTGTCCATCTTCTTTTGCCGAATGAAACTTGTTGAGATCTCTACATATTCAACTAGTGAAACTCTTCCCACCTTGATTTCGTCCATATTTTGTTGGCACATGCATGGAGCCTCTTCGTGGTTCTTGCCAAAGCCATGAACACCCTCGAGTCCTATGAGCTGCTGTTTTGAAAATTCCAGCAAGTTGAACATCATCATTATCAACAGGAGATTTGGCTTTAACCACCAAATTCTGTCCACAATTTTGGAAATCGAATTTTCTTGCTTTCCTTGGCTCATGCTCCATGACTTCTTCCTCTTTCTTCGGAGATTTTGTTGCACCAAAAACCATTTTGGGTTCTTCATCTAGCAACACCTTTCCATATCCTTCAATGTGGTTTTCTTGGGACTCCACCTTAAAATCCTCTTGCAGATCCGATTTTTCTTTTTTGTTCTTTCAAGAGAAACCCCTTTGGGTTTGGTTCCTTGGCGAATTCTTGTGGTCTAGGATTTAGCCCTAGCATCTTCATCCATGTTCTGATTGTCCCTTTGTTGGAGCCATCAAATGTAGAGAAAAATATATTGTCCAACACATTTTGTACCTCTTTTGGTGGCGTATTTTGTTTTGCCTCCGGCTTAAACCTTCCTTCTCTTGTCCCAATGAACTCGGCAAGTGAAGTTTCCTCCCGTATCTCTCTCAGAAGTGCCTTATATTCCTCATAGCTTGCTGCAATGCTTTGCCCCATAGAGGGACTTGTTCCTGCCTCCAGAAGGGTTTCTTCCCTTGGACGGAAAGTAGGTCTAGTGGTTGATCCAAAGGGTTACTGTGATGTTTTTGCTCCGGATGAGCTGCCTTCTCCATTATGAATCCTAGGTTCATGAAATCTCTGAAGGGTTAGGGCTAGGAGGTCCATGGTGTTCTCCAATCTTACTTGCCCTTCAATTAGCTTGTCAATTTTGGCTTCTTGGGCATCCTGACGAGTCATATTGTCCTCCTTTCTTGGTTGGTCTGATTTCTTTTCCCTCCTTTGATAGCAAATGAAACCCTTGTTGCCTTCTTGCATCAAACCCTCAGGTTGGAAGATCGGTGTTCTGATACCACTGTAATGTCCATTTCTAGTGCCGAAATTGAAAATAAGGGTTTTAGCACAAGCCCCAATCTGATTTAAATCTAATTTTGGACCAGCAGATTGAAAATTAAATCAGTACGGAACAACGATCTGATTTTTAGAACAGTCTGAAAAACACAAGATTTCACCCAAATATCAGCATACAATTCATCCACATTATTTATAGATCTTTTAGGAACACCTTGGAACAATTTCCACCACGCAAATCAAGCAATTACTCAGCTGGAAAATTAATTATTAACAAAAGAAGTGCAGAGAAGAGAAATAATAAAAATGAGGGTTTCCAAACCCCAACAATGCCAAAAATGAGTGATTCCAGCCTCATAAATTATATCAAACCTGAATATCAATAGATGAATGAGTGTTGTGCTCTAGAAGGCACTTAGAATGACCTCTACCCTAGTTGCTCCCCTAGGAGAGGGCTCCAAAAATATATACAAGTCCTTGTAGGTCTTCTTCTTGATCCAAATCTGCAAAGAGTCTTCAATAGAGATCTTCAATTCACCAAAATGGGCTTGACAAGGATCTATGCTTGTAGAAAAGACTTGAAATTTTATAAATCATAATATGTAATATACATCTTGAAAGTGAGTGTGAATTGCTGTATGAATTTTGCATGGCACTATTTGGATTTTTGCCACTATCAAATGCAATTTATTTTATATTCCGATGCATGCTCAATGTTTGCATGAATACTTGTCCCAGACCAGTCTTTGTTTTGCTTCAAGCTTGGCAGTATGGTTTTAGGTTCTGTGAAGAGAAAATAATGCACTAGTCGGAGGAAGTAGAGCTTTTTGATTTAGTTGGATGAAGTAGAGTTTTTTGATTCGTCAATTGACAAAGCTGATATATGAAATGCTATTTGATTTGTGTTGTTTTTTCCTTTCTTTTGTTTGATGAATTTCTATTAGCACAATTTGGATTTTTACCACTATCACAAGCAATATATATTAGAGTCCATTGCATGTTCATTGTTTGCATGAATTCTGGTCCCACACCAAGCAATGTTTTTGCTTCAAGCTTCTAAGTATGGTTTAAGATTTTGTGAAGTGAAAATAATGCATTATTCAGAAGGAGAGTTTTTTGATTCAACTGATGAAGCTTTTATGTCAAGTGCTATTTGAATTCTGTTTTTTTTTTCCTGACTTGCTGTTGATGATTTACAGGTATGTCCTGTATGTGCGGCTAAAGTTGGGAGGGATATGGTTGGGCATATAACTCTTCATCATAGTCATTTGTTCAAGATATCCTATGAAGAAGATTATAAATCGATGAAATATACTTTTACCTTTTATTTGTGCAGTGCTTGGCAGAGTAGAATTTGTGTATATTTTGAATTTCTAATTCTTCTTTTTTCTTTGCTTTTGCTGTAAATTAAAAATGTAGTTTGTCATTTTGTAAACGCTTGTTATATCTTTCTTTATCTTCAGTCTAAGTAAAGTTCCTTGATGACATGGATATTACAGATGTTGCTTTATGAATATTCCTTTCTGCTTCCCTTAATAACAATATACATGCAGCGTAGGAGGAGATTTCGTAAAGGGGGGATGACATCTAACTCCACACATCCATTTCTGGGAAAGGAGCTCCGAGAGGGGCAGTTGCATCCTCTTCTGGGAAATGCTTCCTCTGGTGTTGTTCCTACTTCTAGTGGAGTACCTGATCCTCTACTATCTTCGTTTGTGTATAATTTGTCAGTTTCTGAGACCACTGATGAGCAAGTAAAACCAAGTTTATCATTAGAAGAAAATTCAACAAAGAAGTCTCCAGATGTGCAAGTGATGGTCAGGTACTACTCGGAACTGTATTTTTCTTTATTTTTTCTCTCCAATTTATTTAAGATCCTCTCATGATGCAATTTTATTCTCTGTTGTTTTGCTTTTTCTCATCATTAAATATCTTATCACCATAATGCCTGTTTTAGAAATATGATAGGTTAATGCCAAATTTTGTGCAAGAAAACTGACCTTTATCATATAATTTGGTCAGTGGCTGTCAATAATATTGTCAGTTCCAGAGTTTTTGCTTTAGGGGGTGTGCTTAAGGAGGAAATGTTTTTCCCCATTTGCTTTATTCTTGTCGACTTTACTTTTAGCAAATTTTAAATATTTAAAACTAAATAGGAGTTTAAATGCAATCATATGCGGGAGTTAAAAATTGAGAATGATCATATTTTGAGTCTACACTTAATTTTGTCTACTTTTACATTTGTATGTATTCAAAGAGCACTGTGTGATCAGTGCTGTCTGTAGACAGGTTTTGATGTAAAAACAACCTGAGAATTAATAGATTAGTGTGTACTATTGTCAACTGGTGTAGAGTGGTAAAAAAAGACACGATGTCTACCAAGACACAACAACTATATATATTTATCGCTGTTCTCAAGATCACAGCTGGGTAATGTTTAGTTGAGGTCCCAGTGGATATATATATGTTCTTCTCAAGATTGTCATGTTTAGTTGAGGTCCTAGTGGATACTTATTTATGTCTCTTTATTTACAGAGTGCATTTAAGAGCAGTATGTGTGATGAGTGCTGTTTGTGAACAGATTTCTGGAGTTTTTTTAATAATAAAAAATCTCTTAGATTTGTAATTTTGTACATGCAATTGTTGACTGATGCATAGTGATACAAAAAGATCTCTTGTTTACCTATACACATAATATTTATTTATTTAATTGTTTAGCTTCCGAATGTCTGGTTTTGCTGCTCCTGCAATCAGAGTATAACATGAGAAGTTCTATAGTGTGGGGACTTTTATTTAGAACAACCTACATAGTAGGCTGGTTTCCTTCTATCCTAATCCTAGTGCCGAATTGAAATGCATTTGGGAAAAGGGGAAGGAGAAAGACAACTATTGAAAGAGGCGATCGGTCTGATTTCTTTACCTAAACTTAACATATAACTATTGAAACACGCTTGAATATTCTTAAGGCACAATATATAAACAAAAATAATAGGTAAGCACTAACACTGAGGTGCAGGCTAGAAATTGACAAGAACAAAGCTGAAGAGTGAATACCACAGCACCTTTATTGATTGCCTCAAAGAATACACAATCGCTTGTTGCTGTAGAAAGGCTGAGCTGAAAACATTTTGCATAAATTGATAATAGCTAAGGAATTAGTATTGTGAAATAAAACAGGGATCCAAGCAAATCCAAGGAAGAAGCTCCAAAGAATAAAGACTCTATTTATTACAATTTGAGCCAATTAACCTTCTGCAAAACCTTCCTAAGCTGAAAACATTTTGCATAAATTGACAATAGCTAACGAAAAAGTATTGTGAAATAAAATAGGGATCCAACCATATCCAAGGAAGAAGTTTCAAAAACTAAGGAGGAGATGAAGAAATGTGCAACATGCCACCATTTGGGCCACATTTAATCTCATGCAAAACTTGCCTGAGCTGCATATGAAATGTCTGAAAAATCTATATTTTTTCAAAATAATGTATTCGTCCTCATCCAAAAATAACCTTCTTTTAATTCTTGGCTGTATTTCTAATGAATATTTAAATATAAAAGCTTAAAAAACTTTTAGATTCTCCATTTTAAAAATCAAAGCCTTTTAATTCTCTTTCACGTAAATATCTTCTCATATAAAAGCCTAAAAGTTTTAAGTTCTCTTTCACGTGATTATCTTCTCATATTAAAGCTTAAAAGCTTTAAAGTTCTCTTTCTTGTTTTCGAAGGTAAAAAACTTTTGCTTTTTAATCTCCCATGCACCCGTAATTCTCTTTAATTCTCTTTTTAAAATAAAAGATTCTGTTTCTTTTTTAAGTGCATGGGCCATTGAGCTATATTTATATTTAGTAGGTGAGATCACCAATTAAAATAAGGCTTTTAGTCTTACAAACTAAATATTGGATTTTAGCCTTAAGGACTGTTATATAGGCTTTTAACCTATAGAACTATTAGCCCAAAAGGAAGAAGAAAAAAGGATGAGAAATATTCAAAACAGAGAAGATAATGGAATTATTACTAAGTGTGAAATTTCTCAACTGTATTGTAATGAACATCTTTGTGCATAAGCTAATCCAATTTATGTCGACATTTGGTGGCATTGCTTGTCTTTGGCTAACTTGTGGCCAAAGGAGAACACCTGTTGTAACTTAGCAAATTTACATTAAGGGAAACAGCACATTTTTTTTCAGGGAACAAAACGAGGGGTTTTGGTGTTGCTTTTATGCATTGGATTTTGAGACAAATAAACACAACGAAGTAATGTAGATTCCTGTTAAAAGAATCTATTGTGGATTCCTAGGAAAATGCAAGAGTTCGAGGCATTCGATAAACCTTGGACTGTGGCCTTAAACTATTGTTTGGAGACAACTTTAGACTTGTTCATTGTAACTTGGGCTATTCAAGGGTGGGTAAGCTTTATGGCCAAGATAACTGGATTTCTTAATGAGGCAAGAGGAAGGTTTATTGCAAAAGCGTCTACTTTAATTCACATGCTTTGTGTGAAGGGTTTATCACTAGAGCGTGATACTTTATCTAGGGGGAAAGGCACCTAAGGGAAATGAGGTATGACGGTTGTTTGTAGGGGGGAGAGGAAGCAGTGGAAAGCATGATTATATAAAAAATAGTTAAAGTAAAAGAGGAATGTGATTAGAGGAGGAGAAAAAAGAGATTGGAAGAGGTAAAAGCTAAAAATTAAAACCAGAGCAGAGGAAAGGAAGCAGCGGAAAACATGATGAGATAAAAATTAGTGAGAGAGGAAGGCAGTTGGATGAAGAGAAACAAAGATTGGAAGAGGAAAGAGTTAAAACAATGTAGAGGAAGGAAAGAAAAAGAGAAAAGCAAGGCAAGGATTATAAGTGAATTAAAGAAAATGGAGCATGTAGAGGGTGCATCAATCAATAACATTGAAAGTATTAAAAAAACAAATAATCAAGAAAACTGAAAAGAATAGTTAGCTAAACAAAATTGAATAATTAAGAGAATCTGAAACAAGCAGCCAACAAAGTCAAATAAGCAAAATTAGATACTCAAGAAAATTTTGAAGCAGCAGTCATCCAAGCCAAAGTCAACACGATTATATAATCAAGAAAAGACAAATACATCCAATTTACAGTTGATGCTCCTTGCAAAAAGTAGTACAAATGGAATGAGACAAGATAGTGAGGTAGAAGAGAGTACAATGGACGAAATAAAACTCAGAGAAGGGCTATGAAAGCCATGAGGAAATGCTTGACAGGGATTGACAATAATATTAGGATAGTTGATGTCCAACCCTTAGGAGTGGAAGACCAAGGGGCAATACAATCTAGTCCCTAGATCTTAAGAATAGAAGATAATTTAGAGAAAGAATGAAGAGTATTTTTTCAAGAGAATATACAAAACAATGAAGAAGAAGAAAAATATAAGTGGGAAAGGATTTAGAATTAGGATGGGATAAAGAAAATGAAGACAATTTATAGAAGAGGAAGAAATAAGAATTAATGAGGAAGATGATCTTGAAAGAAGAAGGAAGTAAAGAGGATAATGAAGAGAATTGAAGTACCTTGTTCCCAACCCCCTATCAGAAGATACTCCATGAGGTGATGAATCCCCATTAATGAAAAGCCTCGAGAAAGGTGAGACAATGGATATTGGAAAATAACTGTGGGATATGTATAGAAAGTTTAGTGAGGACATTGAAGTGAGGAGTGAGATTGTGAAAAAAATTGTACCACTACCAAGTATTAGGAAGGTTGCACTGTAGAGTAGAATTACAAAGGGATAAAGGACTGCAAACTCATGTGGTAAGATGAGATGGGAAGAAAGTAGCATAGGCCTTCTTCGGTTGAAAGTAATTCAAAGAATGTTCAGTCCTGAGTAAGAGCAAGTTCATGGGAAGATATTGAGGATGCAGAAGAAAATTTGTTTGTACTAGATTTGTATTGGAGAAGTCGTGGGATCAACGATCCCTTGGTGAAGTCATATGATTTTTTGGGACACTATGGGATGTAGCTTTGAAATGGTACTTGAAGGACAGCCTCGGCCATAGTTTGACATGGGATTACGTAAAGACAACCTTAAAAAATAATGCTCATTGACGCCCCATGGAAAGTGGCTGCATAATTCCGGATCTAGTACAAAAAGGAGAGATGATAAAATAGGTTGAAAATTAAAGGAATCATTGAGTTAAAGTCAAGATACAACGGTTTGTATCCGATTCGTGCTGTACTTTAAGAGCATCAATAGATGGGAAAGAGTTTGTAACATTTGCTAAATCACTAGAAATGTCATCGAGACTAGAAGCACAATCATGGAGAAAGGAAAATGACTCAGTGATGAAGATTGAGTTGAAAAATCTTCAGCAAGATTTAACTCAGCTGTGACTGAAACAAGATATACAAATGAAGGGGGACACAAATACTTTTTCCCCATTGTGGATTGCAGCCAAGCCAAAAATATTGTACACGTTGTGTTGCACTGACGACAAAGTGTACACATCATGAGATAGCAAAAAGGGAATTTGCAATTCAAACAAATCTAGTAGGAATGACAACGCCTACACAACAACCAATATACAAAGATAAGAGTATGGTGTGGAATTTGTAGGACTTCGGAACAACATGAGCAACATGTGTCCATTGATGGAGGTATTGCCCCCAATAAATCTGTTGATGTAATTTATGTAGATTATTTAATGTTTCAAGATTATATGTTATCAAATAATTATGATAGAAATTAAATGTAATTACAGATGTGTAAAAATGCAAATATGAAAAGTAAATAGTAACTGAACTAACACTTGAACACAATATTTAATGTGGGGAAAACCATATAGGTAAAATACCCCACAAACAATACACTATCCAGATTGTATTATACAGTGGAATTCAAAAATATTTGTTTGACAATTTCATACATGAATGACCATTACAGGTCAAAATTCCAGCAAGTATCATACTCCTCACTTCTTACAATTTTCACTTCACATGATAATAGTAAATTAAGTGTTCAATCTTAAAATGTGTTTTTCCACAACTGCGAAAATTACCTTATAAAGATGTGTGATTGGGTATAACTGAAAGATTGTACCCAGTCATTTTTGCGACTAATTATATTAGTTGACTCATTTTATATTAATTAATATATGTAAACTTCAAACCTTGGTAAAGGTTATATATATACATATATGTAATAAACTTAATTTGGAGATGGGTTTGTGATGATTGGGCCACAATAAGTGTCTCCCCACAAACATTACATGTTCCAACACTCCCCTATAATGTTTAGTGGGGATACATGCCAAAATTACCTTTTAGAAAAAATGATTTACAATCCTTAAAACTACATAGGATGATTTTAGGCTAGCATGTTGATGAAACTACCTAATAGATAACATCCCTAAGTTCCTCCTAGATAAGTGCATACATGAAGCCTTATACGAGTTTATGGAGCCATTTATAAAACAAAGAATCACCATAACATAATGCTTCTTTGGGTTCTAGTAAACTCACATAGGGTAATGTTTACACAAAATCACATAGGGTGATATTGTACAATGCTTTTTGCAATATAATTGCATTGGGTGATCTTTTACAATCCTTTTTACAATATAAAAAAAGTATGGAGAAGAAAGATACAACAAGGTCGTTAGGACGTGGCATTGTCATGCACACTCCCCCCTCAATGGAAGCTCTGAAAAGCCTAGAATTGCTCTGAATTTGCAAAACTTGTAAATCACAATTTAGTGCGATTCATTATTGGATGTCTCTGATATTGATAAGATGGGCGTCCCCAATAATCATACGATAGGAATCCATTGATATTGCTCCCACACACTTTGGTATGGCTGCATATCCATTTGATATCTTGTATCATCTTTTACACTTTCAAACTAATGCATATAGTTTTTGAGATCTTTGATGCTAGACTGAATTTCTGGGCATAGCTTTGGAACTTCGACTGTTACATAGAAGTGTTGTACTTTTATTAACACTCATATGGAGTTCTTCTAACAATCTTCTCAGTCACATTGCTTCTTTTGCAGCTTCCATAACACTTCTATACTCAAATTTTGTAGATGAGATAGAAATTGTAGTTTTTTTTTGCTCCAATTAATAGCTCCTGTGTGAAACTGAAAAAATATCTAGAAGTAGACTTCCTATATGTAGTATCACTAGTATGATCAACATCACAATATCCAAATATTTTAGCATTATTTGCATGAGAAATAATAAAGGTAATATTTAATTTTATCTTTGATATATTTATATTCTTTGTTGCAAATTTTGAATGATCTAGATATCGATCCTACATAAATTTAGAAGCAACACTTATGACATTAGAAATATTTGACCCAATAATAGTTAAATAAATTAAACTAGGGTGATGCTATACAATGATTTTTACAATATGATTGCATTGGGTGATCTTTTACAATCCTTTTTACAATATAAAAGAAGTATGGAGAAGAAAGATACAAGGCCGTTAGGAGGTGGCATTGTCATGCACACTCCCTCTCAATGGAAGCTCTAAAAAGCCTAGAATTGCTTTGAAATTGCAAAACTTGCGAATCATAATTTAATGCAATTCGTTATTGGATGTCTCTGATATTGATAAGATGGGCGTCCCCAATTATCATATGATAGGCATCCATTGATATTACTCCCACACACTTTGGTGTGGCTGCATATCCATTTGATATCTTGTATCATCTTTTACACTTCTCAAACTAATGCATGTAGTTTTTGAGATCTTTGATGCTGGTCTGAATTTCTGGGCAGAGTTTTGGAACTTCGATTGTTACATGGAAGTGTTGTACTTTTATTGACACTCATATCTAGAGTTCTTCTAACAATCTTCTTAGTCACATTGCTTCTTTTGCAGCTTCCATAACACTTCTATACTCAACTTTTGTAGATGAGATATAGAAATTGTAGTTTGTTTTTGCTCCAATTAATAGTTCTTGTGCGAAACTGAAAAATTATCCAGAAGTAGACTTCTTATCTATAGTATTATTACTAATATGATCAACATCACAATATCCAAATATTTTAGCATTATTTGCACGAGAAATAATAAAGGTAATATTTTAATTTTATCTTTGATATATTTATATTCTTTTTTTGCAAATTTCCAATGATCCAGATATGGATCCTACATAAATTTAGAAGCAACGCTCACAAAATTAGAAATATTTGACCCAATAATAGTTAAATAAATTACCTGTATAATGTAGGATAGACCATTTCATAAGATGATATAGGATCCGATGTAATTCTAACTTCAATAGGTATGAAAATTAGATTACAGTCAATCATATTGAATTTCGATAAGAAGGTCACGTGCATGTCATGTTAGAGGTACTTACATTTGAGTTTTGATTTTGATTTTGACTATGGACTATTGAGACACAAACCTAAATCATTAACTCAAAAAATGATTCAACTTAGATTTGTGAATCAAGGAATTTAATCTGCTGGTTATAAGAAGGTTATCAACATACAATACTATTAGAATGATATGATTTATGATCTATTTTTACAAGCAAATCATTTCTTCTTATTATTTGACCCTTGTGATAATAATCTCTCTTTGTGGCCGAATTTACCATATTTGTTCCATATAATTGCAATTTAGGTTCTTTTTGCTCCCATTTTTATTGTTATAGTTAGAGCCATTAAGCATCTAGGATTTTTCCATGCTAAAATTGTTTAAAGAATCCATTTAAAAAATTTTAGAGTTTTTTTCAAAAATATTGAAAAATTTAAACAATTTTGAAATTTTCTAGGTCTTTTTTAAGAACTAAAACAAATTTTAGAGCCTAGATTTTTTTAAAGTAAATACAAAATTTAGGAACTAAAAATAAAATTTAAAATCAATTTTTAGGATCTAAAATAAGTTTTCTTGATCAAAACGTTTTTTTCAAAAAAATGGTTAGGGCCAACACAATATTTCTTGGATTAAATATATTTTGTTTGGAACAAATATTTGTTAGGGCCTAAAATATTTCTACGTTAAAAAAATATTTTTAGGTTTTAAATTTAATTTTTTGAAATTGAAATATTTTTCTGAGATTTCTAAAATTGATGTATTGTGTCAAAAAATATTTAAATATTTTATTTATTTTTTAATGCTTTAAATAAAAAATTAATCATTTTTTGGAGAAATTTCTAAACCAAAATTAGGTTAGGGGTTGTGAACCCTAACCTCTCCTAAAGAAAGTTTTACCAAAATATAAAGTGGCCAATTGCTAATGATGCATATATCACAATTTAGTATTAAAGAATTGATTCTAAAAATTCAGCTTTTAAAGAAAGGCTTGGGAGTGGGATTGAACTCTTGACTTCCTAGCCTATAATGTCCTTGTATAGGCTTTCTACCGGTTGAGCTATATAGCTTGCCGGTTATATTTAGTTGGAAATTGCTATTTGATCATTAAAATAAAGTGCATAGATTTAAAATAATAAAATAAATAGACTTACCTTTTTTCAAGGTTTTCAGGTGATGTAGAAATTTCTTTTAAATTCTTTGGAAAAAACAAAGGACTCGTACCCAAGTTCATAAGTCATGTTTACAAGGAGATTAGGGTTTGGAACCCTAAATGTTGCTAGAGCTTGTAAAGAAGACAAGAGCTCGCTTAATGTAGTGTTAATCCCAAAATTTTGTTCAAATACCAGTTTAGGGCTAGGCAAGTTTTGATTACAATGCTGCTGCAAAGAGTTGGAAGGGGACAAAGCCAAGTTAGGATATTTCGGACGAAATGCCAATGCCATTGTTGAGGTCGAAGCAAACTCTATCACCAAAAAGAAAGCCTTGATGTGCCAAATGCTACTTGAGCTGGGTCAAGATAAATGGAGGCCAAAGCAAGATGCTCTATTGTTAGTAGTTTGCGCCGTATTGTACAAAAAAGTTGAGGGGACTTCAAGTTGTTTGCCTCAAACCAGGTAATGTCAATGTGAAGCAAGGTAGAGTGTGCAAATCCCAGATGAGATCCATGCACCAAGTTGAGGAGTGCAAGCTTCAAGGGGTTTGTTGTGCGAAGGCCCCATTATGGTTGGAAATGTCTCTTATTATTGTGAGTGTATAAGTTTGATGTAGGGATGATAAGTATTACATCTACTGTTGAGTGTTGAATGCCACCCACATAGAGCCGAACAGGGGTCAAGGAGGAGCTCAAGGTCACGGATGTAGAGGTTTGTGATAGGGTTGCATAGAGTTGTGATGAGCTGAGCTTGTGTTGAGCATGCTAAGATAGGGTGCTAGTTAGGAGATGTCCAAGGGCGAGTTTTGAATTTTGGCGAGTTTGAACTCGTAGAAACACTTCATGGTATAGTAGATGGGGGTTGAGCCCAAAATGCAAACAAGGTCGATAAGCGTGAATGCCAACCAATGGACAGGTTTGCTAAGGAGAGAAAAGATTTGGCGCGCCGAGATGTATGAGAACTGAGCTGTTCTTGTTGAGCGAGTTTGCAATGCAGCAACTCATTGAGTTGTGTTTAGAGGCATCTCATGAGGGGGTAGAAGAAGAGCTCGTTGAGGTGTTGCGTTGCAATAGGGGTACCTTGCCAAAGGCTTCACAGAGTCAAGTTCAATGTTGTAGGGAGCTTGTTGGATTAGGGAATACAAATTTTTTGATGTAATTTTATTTTTTAATTTTTTCTTAATATCATTGTAATTTTCTTTTGAATTTCAAGTTTGCAAAAAATTTTCTACACTTTAATAAATATTCCTTTGGCAAATTTTTATTCCATCTTGCACACAAGCTTGTGTAGCCCACTTCCGAAAGGTTTTTTTTTTAAAAATATAGTTTACTGCACTTGCTACAAAATGGAGCTTCATCTTCTTTGTAAGTTTGTAAATATTTTGTTTCAAACTTTGCACAGAATGATCAAATACTTTTCATAATTTTAAACACCTGAAAAATCTTAATGCATAATTCTTAGACAACAATTAGCTCTGATACCATGTCAGATTATTTAATGTTTCAGGATTATATGTTATTTAATAATCACAGACGTGTTGAATAGAAATAACACTTGAACACAGTATTTAATATGGGGAAAACTATAAAGGTAAAAAGCCCCACAAACAATGAACTATCTAAATGTATTCTAAAACGGAACTTACAAATATTTGTCTGACAATTTCAGACCTGCTAGATTATTACGGTCGAAGAACTTAGCAAGTATCTTTCTTATCACTTCTCCTTACCGTTTTCACTTTACATGATAATAGTAAGTTAAATTATTCAATCTCAAATTGTGTTTTTCCACCAATGTGCGAATCGCCTTATAAAGGTGTGTGATTGGCTATAACCAAAAGGTTGTACCGAATCACTTTTTCAACTAATTCTATTAGTTGATTCACTTTATTAAAGGTTGTATTTTTAAGTTTATTTAATAAACTTAATTTGGAATTTTGGAGATGGGTTTGTGATGAGTGGGTCACAATAGGTATGTCCCCACAAACATTAGATGCACCAACAACATATGCCTTGTGGATCATTCAACCATGCATAGGTATGGATGTAGTGGATGAATTACGGGGGCATATAGGGGGAAGTCGTGGCTGCCCAAAAAACATTGCACATAACCCCAAGTTATGTCGGGCCATGTCCATAAATCCTAGACACAGTATCAAAGGCCACCTCCCCCAAAATCAATCACGATATACCGAGGGTACTGAGGAGGGAACCAAGGAGTACCGTGACAACAATAGTGGAAGCTACGGAGGAAATTACCAATGAGTGAGGATGGTGTGGTGGCTACAGTCAAGACAATGTACTAATAACATGCTTTGGATGCAACAAACCATAACACATTGCTTGTAACTGTACAAAAAATACTCGAGTCTAGTGTGGTTCTTCCATGGACATGAGACTCTTGATTCATTTAGTTGTCAAAAGGTTGCACAATAATTTAAGAATGTGGCACAAAAACAAAAGCATTGGGAGGCATGTTACCCCAAAAGGGTATGCATCATCTCAAAAGGATGTGGTGATCGCTATAATCAGCCTAGGGGTTATGTGAAACATACATGCCACTATCCTCTAAAGTTCCAACATGCAGAACTGAGGGGAGAGGAAGAATGGAAACAATGTTTGAAAAACTTTAAGAATATTAGGGGAAGTGAAAGATTGGAGGGAATTATCTAAGAATAAAACATTTAGAAATTTGGCTATAGACTCGAAATATGAGTTAGAAACACTGTGAGTAGTGTCAACCACTCGAAAAGGAACAAGGAGTAGGGAAGGGTAAAATAAGAGACAATGAAAAATATAGAGAGGATACTGAGTGCGTGAACTATCCTGATAGCAGAGAACAAAACCAAATAGTAGATTAGAGTAAGAAAATAGTATAAAAGGTTTGAGAAAAACAAGAAGAAAAAGTGGCCTAGGTTGAGGAAAACGAAATGTTTGGGATAAAAAAGGGTCAAAATGATATAATCCCAAGGGTTGCTTGATAAATTGAGACAATTCTGTAAATACTAGAACAATCAAGAGGACAAAGGAGTACAAGGGAATAGAAAAGGGGAAAAACTACAAAGAAGAATGTCCTCGGAACAACTTAAAAATGGAAAAAGAGGGTTATATTTTTTTTTGATGATTAAACGCTTTTGACCGGAGCTATGAACCGGAAGGCAAGGCCCCAACCATATAAAGAGAAGAGAAGAGAAGAAGAATCGGGAAGGGTGGGCTGAAAATAGTCAACCGAAAGGAGGAGGAAGGAGAAAGAAGAAACAATGTCGGCAAAAACCGACATCGGGGAAGAACAAGAGAGAAGGGAAGAGACCAAAGAACATTGAATGAACAACGCCACCAGAGGCAAAACCAAAAGATCAATGGTATTGAGTACCCACTTGGAGATTTGCTTTTCGAAGAAGAAGACTGAACGCGTAGCTAGCACAATCTTTGAGCTCGTTCCGCTTGTTTCTATTGTGTTCAATCTTTTCCGCCTATTTAGGAGCAACTTTGTTGGACCCTAGACACGTGGAAGGCCTGTGCTCGTTTGGGGGCCTGCCTTTGGATTTTACCTTTGAAGTTGCGTTGATGAGGCACGTGGAGGCTTCCGTTGGCAAAGAGGGTTATATTGTTAAATGCTATGTTGTGAAGTATTTGGGAGGCACTTGGAAAACCCACTCTCCAAAGAACCAATTATGATATTGCGTTGGCAGATGGGACTCCAAGGTCCCTTAATAGGAGTACAAACAGGAGCAAAAATAGACTTCTAGGAATTAAAAGATGATAAATTTCAAAGTGATTGACATTGTGTGAAACAATAGACATCATATCTTGCACTACTTAACTCAGATTGGCTCGTAGACTACAACAAAGTATTTGATTTTGAAGAATAAATAACATTAGAAGGAAATGGTTTGACACGCTCTTGCCATTAGAAATAGGTATTGGTCCCACATGGACAAAAGAAAGATGGGATGATAAGAAGAAAGTGACGATGACTACATCCATAAAGTATTTGCAAGAAGGAAAACTCCAACTTTTTATTGAGGTTACTAGTCTAATGAGGATGGATAAATCAATTTGAGAAGTGAGGAGTTGGAGTCAAATTTTGAGGAAGACATTTGAGGCATTGTTGTATGAAGAGCTGGAAACAAGGGTCAGGAAGTTATTCTGCACGAGGAAAATGGTCCCCATACTGACTAGAAATGCCACGACCTCAAAGGGAATACAATAGACTGGTACAAAGAAGTTTTTTTTTGTGTTGAAACGAGGATTGTCACATGTGGAGCTTCCTAAATTCTGCTTGATAGAAGACTTAGAAGAGAAATTGAGGGTCACATAAACTTTCAGCCCGAGGAGGCATATCAAAAGCTGTGAAAAACATTGGATTAAAATTGGGGAAACAAAAACATGGTTAGGGGTCCAATGCGTCTATTGGACATTGGAACTGTTACCCCGAACGCTACATGCATCAAGAACTAAGGAGAGGAACAAAAAAATGGGAGGAATTGAAAAAAGACTTCTACCGAGCTTGTAATTTTTGGCGTCTTGATAAAATATTGTGCAGTCATAAGAAGGGTTTGAACATTGATTCCATCAGATTTAGTTGTGGCTAGGTTCAGTATGATGGAGAAAAAGAAAGTACCATTAGGAAGTATTTATGATTGGGAAGCGATAAAGTTCATCACATGACAAAAGGAGAAAAAAATGTCACAATGCTGCAACATCAAAAAAGATGAAGAGGAGCCCATGGAGGAAGATTGACCCAAAAATTTGAACATTGACATAGAAGAGGAGGAAAGAGAGTTGATTGAAACAAATGAAGATAAAACAAAGTATTTCTACCTGCCTTGGAAGATGATAGAAGAAAACATTGCATTAGAATGTCACCCTAATATGACAAAAATAAGAGATTAGTGGGAGGAAGAAGTGAGAAAGATTGTAGATCTTCTCAAGGAATTGGAGTATTTATTTTCTTGTTTTTTAACAATTAAAAGGCATAAAAAAAGTAGGGATTGTAAATACAAATCAAAGATGGTTTGTATATCAAAGAAGATTCCAAACCAATGAGAAAGAAACCATACCGCCTTAACCCAAAAGTAAAAGTAAAAGTAAAAGTCAAAGTCAAAAATAAATTTGATAAAGTGTTGGCCGAAGGAATAATAACCCCTGATGATGATGTAGAGTGGGTAAGTGCAATGATGATTCAGAATAAGAAAATGAGTGAGATAAGAATTGACATTGACTACAAAGAAATAAATAAAGCATGAGTGCATGATCTATTTCCCACATTGTTTACAAATGTATTAGAAAATGTGGTGGGCAGAGGTATATTCATTTATGAATAGATTCTCTGAATACAACCAGGTGAAGATTGTAGACGAGGATAGACCAAAAACTAGCTTTGCCACTAAAGGGGCCCCATCATGCCCTTTGGATTGAAAAACATTTCTATGATATTAGCTAGGATAATGGTCAATGCCTTTAGAGAATTTATTCATGAAGTTGTGGAGGTATACCTAGATGATTAGACGGTGTATGGGTTGTTGAGAGACCATGTACAATTGTTAAGACTAATGTTCGAGCATGGTAGTGTATTGAGAATATCCTTGAATTTGAAGAAGTGCATATTTGGAACACCATTTGGGAATTTTTTGGGACATGTTCAAATAGGGACTAATGGTAGATTCCTTGAAATCCATAATTATAATAAACTTATCGCCACCCATAGTGTAGGAGGATATAAGGTCATTGTTAGGATATACATGATATAAATAAGATTCATTAGGAATTATGCTGCAATTAGTGCACCAATAAAGTAGCTCATGAAAAAGAATAATAAACCATTGGATTGGGCCATGCAACGCAAGAAAACTTTTGACACATTGAAGAGTAAACTTGGGATGGTACCAATCCTGGTGTTCCCCAAATGGAAGCCACCTTTCCATGTACACATACTTGCATGTATCATAACAATAGGTATTGGCACAATTGTATGGACATATTGAGCATCCAATTGCCTTTTCCAGCAAGAAGTTGGCCAAGGTAGAGGTGAGCTACAACGTTGTAGAGAGACAAGCCTTGGCGATGTGCACTTAACGAAATTCAGGAACTATCTATTGGCAAAACCATTTGTGTTCTACACAAGCCCTGAGCCACTAAAGTATTTGATCAATAGACCTATTATACACAGGAAAATATGTAGATGGCTAATATTTTGAGAGTTTGAGTTCAAAATTGCAGTAAAGTTTTGGAAAGACTAACTGAGGACTAGATTACTTATACAAGATTGACATTGTAGAAGACAAAGGGGCAATAAATGATAACTCCCTAGAGCACATCTATTCAAGATAGAGGCAATACAAGAATGGAGGTTGTAGCTAAGTTCTTAGAAACTGGGGGTATCCCGAAAATACCCTAAGCATGAAAGGAAAATATAATACAAGAACTTCCCTTCACGTTGATAGAAGTTGATTTATACAAAAAGGGGTGGAATGAGGTACTAGGAAGAGTAGTGTTGCAACATGAATGGGAGCCCATAATAAGAGAAGCACACAATAGGATAGTAGGGTGTTACAATTCAGGTTATGTAATGGGGAAGGTGTTTCTTGTAGGGTTGTGGTGGATTTTACCATTCAAAGATGCCCACAAGAAAATACACACTTGTGATATATGTCAGGGGCAGGAAAACCTAATGCAAGAGATGAGATGTTGCTTCGACTCATACTTGCATTAGCGCCATCTGAAAAATGCACAATTGATTTTGTAGGACCAATTAATCCTATGACACACCAAACACAATTTATTATCATGGGGACAAAGTATCACACAAGATGGGCAGAGGCAATACCCATTAAGCATTTCCATTGTACCATGAAGAGTGTAATGATTTTTTTATGCTTAAAGATGAAAATCAGTTTGGGCACTGTATAAAAATTACCAACTATCATGGGAAGCATTTTATGGACCACACGATAGAAGAGTTGCAAAAGTGCTTCATAATCAATCACAATAGGTGCACACCTTACCATCCTTGGGAAAATGACTTTGTAGTGGCATTTAACAAGGTCTTTGAAAAGGTGATAACAAGTATAAGTGACATGGAGATGATGGATTGGAATACAAAGATCCTTGTGGTATTTTGGGTGTACGACACGACATACAAAAGTTTGGCTAAGTATTTGCTGTTTCAATTAGTGTATGGGTTGGAAGCCACAACCATAATGGAGTAGATTATACCTAGCCTATGGTTACTAGTAATGTTTATAATGAATGAGGAGTCACTAAAAGAGTGGTTGATAGAATTAGAGAGGTTGGATGAGAAAATTTTAATTGTGGCCTGTAATCAAACATAGGAGAAAAGGCAACAAAAAATTTGATGTGACCGCACTTGCAAATACAACGAGTTTGAATAAGGAGATAGTGTTATTGTATGTCGACAAACATAAACAGCTTATAATCAAACAAGGGAAAATACTAATTGCAGCTTATACTCGAATACAGCAGAAAAGGCGACAAAAAGCTTGATGTGATTGCTACTGTGATAAGGTGTTTGAACAAGGCAATAGAGTGTTGTTGCATGATGGAAAACATTAACACCATGATAAATTAAAGAAAAGATGGATAGCCCATATATCATAGACTACATATTTCTATAGGCGCGCTAAATTTGACAACATTATCTAGGATACTATGGAATGGCTATCTGAATGGCACTAGGCTCAAAGCTGATAGGAGTTAAAAAACATTTTTGGAAAAAATGTAAATAAGACAATTTCTGGAAAAAAATAATCCAGAATAAGAAAAAATAGAAAACAAAATGAAAAAGTGAATGCAGTGTTAGAAAAACTTTCAAATTACACTTGAGAGCTATGAGGAAGATAGGAAGGAGTTATTTCTTGCATAAATGGAGGCTCGACAACTGATCCATTGTTTTCGTCATTAACTGGCAGTAGAAATGGTCTGGAGCTGGTAGTAGCGAATGGTCTGGAGCTGATGGTAGAAATGGTCTGCAGCTGGTAGTAGAAATGGTCTGGAGCTCAAAATGGGGGGGCCATGTTGATCCTTCTTGAGTCATATTTGGTGTTTTGAAGGTTAGAATATCAAAGAATGGTGCCTCCAAAGTCATGACGACTCACTCATGGCAAGGATGATATTTACAAGTTGCAAGGAGGTTTCACAGGCAGAAACAGACCAGTTTTAGGACTGTCATAAAAATATTGCTCTCCCTAGCCTCTCCAAAGCTCCTCCAAGTTTCTGTAGGTTCTTAAGACGCCCAAGATGATATCTTCCAAGTTTCAGGTCTTAACTCAATCATCTTGTGCATTTTTCAAGCAAGGAAAGTGGAAACATCGTCATCTTCAGCTATATGCAAAAACAGGGCAGTGAGGACTGTCATGAAAATTATGCACTTCCAGGTGCCCTACCTTTTTACACATGATCTTAAGATGCCAAAGGAAGTTTTCTACCAAATTTGGGAGCCAACCAATGTTGTCTTGGGCATCAAAATCATGATAAAATTTAGGACTGGTTGGCGTCTTAGTTGTGGGCAATTTTCGGACTGTCATAAATATACCAAGCTTCCCAGCCTCTCCAAAGCTCCTCCAAGTTTCTGTAGGACCTTAAAACCCCCATGATGGTATCTTCCAAGTTTCAGATCCGTACTCATTTGTCTTTGACCTTAAACGCTTGTCAAAAGTCAAAATTGCCAGGAAGAAAACTGTGCAGGGCGGTAGGGAGATCTTTAAATGTTCATAAATTTTGATCCAAGTTACATAATAAGACAATTTATATTGTTGGAAAGGTCTTGAAGAGTACTACATGTTAAAAATAGTTTGGGGTTTGCATTAATGGATATTTATGGGCCGAAAATGTAAAAACGAAGCCATGGGCATTTTCAGATTTGGGTCCTGCAAAAATCTCTGACGCCCCAGCTGGGTCTGCACACTTAAATGCTAAGTGGTCTTTGGTAGTTGGAGAAGTGGGTGGCTCTCTTGATGGCAGTTTTTCCTCTTCCACTTCTCTTTTTTTCTATATATTATAGCTCAGAGCTCATTGAAAAGGCTTTCTCCTAAACACAGGGTTATGTTGCCCTTTTGTGTAGCCATGTATTCCGAGATGCAGGCCTCTGATAGGAGCTTTTGTAATGCATCCAAAGTCTTCCAAGTGATTGTAATTTGACTGTGCATATTTATAAGCAATAATATGATGTTGAATGTGGCTTGTATATGCCCTTTGGCTTAGATTATTGTCGTCTTGTCACTCTGTTGTTTCCATTTCATGTTGTGTATGGACTATATCTGCACGGCTTCCAGTTCACTATGTCATATATGCAGGGATTCAAGTTGATGAAGTTGTAGAGATGTAATGTGGCTGGTATATGCCCTCTCAGCCTGGCATGAGTCTTTCTTCCTTTTTTATGACTCAGGGAGAGAGATCCCCTTTCTTTGATGCTATCACCACTCTTTTACCTTAGTTTTCCTTTCATGCATTCCTCCTTCCCCGTTTCCCTTGCAGATCCGTAGCTTGGATTAGGAGTAGTGTTAGCATTGGTAAGATAGGCAGAAGAAGCCGACCTTCTCCACAGGTTGATCTCATACAGTCAAGTCCCACATGGAGAGATCATCCCATGTTTCACTGAGGTGCTGAGCCTAGCTTCAGCAAGGGTGCGGCTTCAGCTGACAACACGTACCATTGAAACTCTTGTCCATGAAGACTTAGCATGAAATAGACTAATTTTTCTTTCCACCAGTGCTAGGGGACCTAGGCTTTGTAATGGTAGTGTCTGTTCCATTAAAGATAAACCTATGGCTGATTGATTAGTTGCAATCATATTTACTGTTGTAATCTTTGCTCCTAGCATGTATAATATTTGTAATAGAATAAAAGAAATATTAAAGGTGCCAAAAATAAGAAACTTCAGATGAGGAGCCATAAAAAATACTTGCTTTGGTGCATAGGCTAGGGTGACCCCTCGCATGGTGGAAGGCCTGTTTTCATTAATTACCAATAGGTTTCACATATTAACATGTCATCCCAAATAATGAATGCATGGCCATAATGTGTATGGCTGTGATCCCTTTATTGCATGATCAAAGTGTTCACAGTCATCCATATCTTAGCGGACTTCAAACAAAATTTCCAATTTCAACTGAAGCTATTCAACTTTAAAAGTAGTATTTCCAAATAGTGAATGCACGGCGGTAGTGTGGATGGCTGTAATCCCTTTATTGTGTAATTAAAGTGATCACAAGCATCCATACCTTAGCAGACTTCAAACAAAACAAGATTCCCAATTTCAACTGAAATTATTTGACCACAAAAGTAGTTCGCATTCCTGGATTTCAATTGACAGATGTCAAACATGCACAATTTGTATTTGATTGCAAGTTATGACAGTATGGATTTATTATGCTGCTGGTTGCCATTTTGACTGGCATGCTAGATAGTATGTGATATTTGGAAGTATACAGCAATGAACACGGAACTATTTTACTGCATGGCCTGCACATTGATTTGTGGGGTTCGATCTGTGGACTCCCCTGCATGTTTCCAATGGCAATGCCACCCATCCCCAATCCTAATCCTAATCTCACAACATTATGCAGAGGGCCTGTTGAAGGAGGTTGTTAAGATTTAAAAAAACTAGCAAAATAAAAAATATACCAAATCCACACCTTAGCAGACTTCAAATGAAAACAAAATTCCCAATTCAACTGAAATTATTCAACGGCAAAAGTCGTTCGCATTCCTGGATTTCAATTGACAGACTTCTAACATGCATAGTTTGTATTTTAACGCCAAGTTATGACATTATGGATTTATTATGCTACTGGTTGCCATTTTGAATGGCATGCTAGACATGTATGCCATATTTGGAAGTTTACAGTGATGAACAGCAACTGTTTTACCGCATTTCCTGCATGTTGATTTTGTAGGATTTGATCTGCGGACTCTCTGCATGTTTCCAATAGCAAAACCACCTAGCCCCAATCCCAATCTCAATCTCACAGAAATATGCAGAGGGCTTGTTGAAGGTGTTAAGATGTTAAAAAAATAACAAAATAAAAAATAAGCCAGATCCTATGGAATGATTGTAGGATACGTAGAGAATCACTCACTCAAAGATATGATTGGAGACTCTATGCAGAAAATGGGTTTGTTGAAAAGGTCTTGGAAACTTTGAAGCAAATGCAACTGGCAGTTTTAGACCCACACTCCCCAACATTTACCAACATCCTCCCAGTCACTGCCAAATGTGAGCATTATGTGAATCTCAATATCACAGCATTATGTAGAGCGGGTCAGTTGAAGGAGGTGTTCCATATTCTGTAACTTCAACTATTGCAGACCATTATATTCAAAAATGAGATTTGGGACAGCATATATGGTTATGGTATATGCTTTGTCACTCTTTCCTTTAGCATGGCCTTTTATGTAATAGCTAATCTCAGGTCTCTCACACACACACATACTATCCTGGCACCTATAATGAAATTAATGTTTATAATATACTACCAAACATTCCACTAAGAAATAGTAAAAAAAACCACCAAGAAAAAACCAAAATATGCCTATCCAGTTTCCATACATACCCAATAGGAGATCTGCAGACAGCTCGCTCCTATGTACAGGTATAGAGATCAGATCTCAATGTCACAACTTATTAGAAAATCTACAACCTCCTTTTATAGCCAAAATTGAAGTTTTCCTTAACTGGGTTGAGGAATTGGTACCAAATCTTTGATTTCTTGACATTTGGTGTGGTACATTGATGGACAAATCCATACAGGTTAGGGTAAAAAGAAGTTGGAACTAAGAAGTGTAATGGAATATTTTGCCTTTCTGGGAAAAACCATGGAAGCTCTGCAGAAATACTGCTGATATTTATTATGGTATACAGGGAAATGTACCAAACAAATACCAGACAAATCGTTGAAAATAAGAGAGCTCTTACTGGATCAACAAATCTCACCCAACTGAGCTATAAGTAAGTTAGAACTGGTTGAAATCTCTCTGAGAGTTGTGATAAAACATTGAGGCATCTCTCTTGACATGCAATGCAATGTAATGCAAGGCATCTGCTACAGATTTTCCCAAGAGTGTGTGAGATATTATAAACTGAAGAAAGCCACCAGCAAAAATTAAAACTTTTTTTGTTAAAAATTATAGAGTATTGGGACTAGCTTACTTGGCAAACTTTGGCATTACAGTCTAAAATGTTAGAACACACATTAGTAGCAGGTAGTCAAGTCTAGGGTTTGGTCATTATGAGAGGGCTAAAATAATTATTATCAATTATGCATATAGGCTTTTGGGTATTGAAGAAGGAATCAATGTTAGGACTTTGGGAGTACCCCGAACCTTGTGCTGTAGTGTCAGAGCATCAGTAATACTCGAGCATGAATGCCTCTATTACGGTCACGACATTTTAATTCCTCTTTTACCATTTATTAAATTTTGCATAGAATAATAGTAAATGCACTTTTATCAACAAACCTTCTGACAGTGTAATTATAATGCCACGTAGGTGTCAGAGAGACGATATTTTTAAACAACCACGAAGCAGTCTTTAAAAATCAAAACAACTCTTTCGTATGCCTATTGGTTTCTGTTGCACCATGAGTGGCAACTGCTAGCTTTTAGTTCTAATTTCCTCTTTTCAATTACAGCAACAACTACTTTTTCCTGTGTGTATCTTGCTTCGAATGATGTAACAACTTCAACTAGAACTTTCACTTTACTTAATACACTAGAGACCCTAACTCCTATAGAAATGATGGCTTACTCATCTACCTTGGATCGCAAAATTGTTAAATAAAAATAAAGTGGGCTACTTAAATTAGGTTCAACATAACTTGACCGAACACAAAATGCAACATTTCACTGTGACTTATTACAATGCTTTGCCACATTCACATCAAATGATTGAATTCTCTAGCACGATGGACTTCATATAGCAACTTGGGATAAAAATATCACTAGCGCCAATCTAAAGATTTATTACGTCAACCCATCCCACATATGTAGACATTTTATGACCGAACTACTATGTCAAGCCTTTCATATTGACACGTTGTTTTCCTTTTTATGCACAGCAAATTTTTTGACTTGGGACGTATATTGTTTTATACATTTTATGCAATTTTGGAGGGGGCCAAAATTTAATGAAATATTTCAGTCATGTCTTCAGAGACAACAAGTGGAGACGATGCCACCTAGTGTTCACTCATTGAATACGGTAAAGTTGAGTAGGTAGAGACCAAAATCAATACGGGGAACATGAAAAACCCTACTTATATAAACAGAAAAGATCAGAATGGCACAATAAATGAAGGATAGCTGTTAGGTTCAGGAAAACTCAGTTTTGAAAACCCTGCCACTTCTACATTCCCCACTATGCAGGAATTTTCTTGAATTATGGTGGCAATGCATGAGTTTCGAAGGCGATGTCCCAAAACTGGCAGGAATTTTGGGAATCACATCTAGAAGGGAGTTACAAATTGAGCTGCAATGACGAAAAACAACTGGGACATTTGGAATTGACAGAATTGGATTGAAGAATTTCAGCCATTAGGGATTGCAACCATTGACTCTGCCAACTAATATATCCGTTTTCGCACTGTGCGGTTTTCTTGGCTATTTGCTTAGCAACAAAGGGGGAATGAGCGGAGGTGAAGAGTTTTGAGACAAAGTATGTTATTATTGCATTCTTGATTGGATTCACCATACAATATTGTTTCATAGAGAGAACTTCTCTATATTTCTGCTGCACACATTTTAGGACTCATGTAAGATTTTTGAATCGTAGCAGCTGTAACATTTGAGGAGTTGCAGAGCTGTGCCTTCAATATAGAAGCTTTTTGTCTTTCCAGCTCTGCAGCATATCTGAACTATGGCATGATTGTAGCATCATTTGGGGAGCTGCAAATTTGAACATTCTATAGAGAATTCTGTCTTCCAGTGTTGTAGCATTTCTGAATCATAACATGGCTGTAGCATTTGCGGAGTTACAAGGATGGAGATTCAATAGAGAGATTTCTATTTATCTAGTCCCACAGCCTTTCTGAATCATACCGTTACTAGCATTTGGGGAGTTGCAGAGGTGCACATTCCAGAGAATGAATTCTTGAAGGTGTATGAATTTCGATCATTTGAAATTTTGAACACTAGAATCAGTCATGTTAATGTGAATAACCACTATCAGCCGTAGCTCTCGTTGATTTGTTGTACAGATCCTGTTTTGAGTAGCAAGATCATTGAAATCAGCATTTTAACAATTGCACACATCTATCTAGTCGATCTTATCAGCTATATCTTTTGCGATTTCAGATAAAACCAGTAGTTTCCATCTCTGGATATGGTAACTGTCTATCCTTTATCACCCGGTTACTCTTGATGAATGGTAAGGTAATCAATCTTTCTGTCCAGTTTCTTCTTACCCAGTACCATCTCCAATATGGCATTATGGCTGCACAGATGGCAGCCGTCTACCTTTGAAAGAATGGCCTTACTACAACTTAGGACAACATCTGATGTACGATGTAACGAACTTTTACTTATGTCATATGCATGGAAGTGATTAGATGAAACTATAAAGTTTGGAGATAATTTGACAGCCTTACTGAGGTTAAAATCCACTGTGGCATACCTTGAAATTCTCAAGTTCTGCTTGCAGTGGGTATCAATGCTCATCTTCTTTTAAGTTTACAGTTGCAGTGGGTATCAATGCTCATCTTCTTTTAAGTTTACAGTTGCAGCAGGTATCAATGCTCTTCTTCTTTTGTGGTTGTCCTCTGCAACACAATTCTTACACCTCTAAGAGCCGCTGTCACATTCATTCTTCAGGAACTGAGTTTTGAGCGAAGCACCGATACAGAATCACAACTCGTAATTTGCTGCAAGATTTAAGCTGAATTAACTCTCATCATGCCACTAAATTAAATCAAAATGTATGGTATACAGCCAGTCCCACTGTTCCGCAATCTTGATCAAAGGATATTGATGTTGGAGAACATGTCTGCCAACATATCCCACCAACATGGTTCAATGAACTTAACCTTGGGAATACCTTGGTGATTCCCAAGGAGATTAATAAATTTCCAAGGACGATTTAGGTTGATTAGACTATTATGTAGCATTTCTGCCGGTTTTCCAGTCAGCATTGTTTTAGCTGATCAGTATGATCTGACAAAGTGATATTGGAAACTAATAAATTGTCTCCAGATTACATTCTTTTATGAGAATTCGGCCTCTACAACAGGTACGGGTGATTGAGAAAGAGAAAACGCACCAAGGTCCTTGCCTAATTGCTTATGCCCCTACTATTTTATTGGCGGCTTGACCAATTAATTTTACATACTGGTATTTGACCTTTCCTGTTGCTAATAATCATTTCAAAGCTCCCTCGACTAGGTTGGCCACCTTAAAGGAGAAGTCTGGGCTTTCAATGCTGGTCCCTGCTTAGGCATATTCTCTGGTTTTCAGGTATCTTCATTATTTTTTTTATTTTTGTTTGTAACTTATACTTTTTGGGCTGAACACGGATGAATAAATTGACGGGTTTGGAGTGTCAGTGCATGTTGGGGTTTGTTAGGATGGGATTTTTGTTCGGTGAAGAATAAATTGATGGAAAGTGGTTTGTTTACATGCATTTGATTGTGCAATGATCTGTACTTTTATTGCTTTCATAAATATTTTCGTTTTCCGATCAGACATAAAGCAACAGAAATTTATATCATTTGCAAGGGGCTGCTACTTCTGACAAATAGGCCGGTTTCATGTATTTTGTTTGCATGAATCTGGTCAGCTTAATACTTGAAGTAGGGCGAGGGAGGGAGATAGGGATAGCGATGGAGGGATCTCTCTTCTTCTGTAAACCTGTAGTATAACAGTTCTTGTATTAATGTTTGAGCTGCACTGTCTTTGGTGCGTGAATTGAATTTTTATTATTGTGTTTTCTCTTTTGTGAAAAAGATGTTGGCTGATGAGAATATTTTTATGTGTGCTAGTGTTGGGATAGGGATGGAGCGATCTCTCTTCTTCTTGTAAACCTGTAGTATAACAGTTCTTGTATTAATTTTTGAGCTGTTTGGTGTGTGAATTGAATTTTTATTATTGTGTTTCCTCTTTTGTGAAAAAGATGTTGACTGATGAGAATATTTTTATGTGTGCTAGTGTAGGGATAGGGATGGAGGGATCTCTTTTTTTCTTGTCAACCTGTAGTATAACAGTTCTTGTATTAATTTTTGAGTTTCACTGTCTTTGGTGTGTGAATTGAATTTTTATTATTGTGTTTTCTCTTTTGCGAAAAAGAGGTTGGCTTGAGAATATTTTTATGTGTGCTAGTTGCTAATACACAAATTCAGAGATGTTCATATACATCAGTTTTAGTGAAAGTAGTTAAACCATGTTGATTGTTTCAGTGGTGATACATTTGTTTGAAGTCTTTTTCTGCAGGGCATAGTACAAGCACAGTTTTTCAATTGTGGCATCCTTTTAGGGGTTTATGTGCATCATTAAAATTTATCTGTATGTTATTGTTGCAGTGCTGACTTGTCTTTAACCATTGAAGAGAGGCAACAAAAGTTTGAAGAGGAGATGAGGCAGTCAGAGTTTGTGCAGCAGTTACTGCTGTCTACTATTATGGGTGACAGTTTATAACTCCGAAGGATATTTATACATATGGAATGACTTCTCATCTTTGGGCTCTTTAACAATCCTGGTGTCCTGCATTTCTTCCCAGCAATGTAAGATTGCAGATATTGAGTCTGCTACTTTCTAGGCTGGCTAAACTTGATCTTCAGTGTACGAGGCAATGACTCATCTGCATTGAGTTGGTGCCTGGTACAAAAGTTTCAAAATGCTGAGTCCCCTGCTTGAGCTTGATGTTTTTCTTACATTGCAGAAAATTTGTCAAGATGCTGCATGTTTAAAAGACATTCTCCCCGAAGGCATCAAGATTAACGCAGACATATACAGCTAGTGCATGTATTTATACTTATTTAAACTAAACAAATGTCAACACAGGCGAACTTTAGATAGGATCTCTTACTTAATGGGTCAAAGAGTTTTTATATTTTCTTGTATTTTCACGGTTTATTGTATGTACTACGGTTCAGCTGGAAAGGTGAAGACTAATTTTATTTTCTTAACTTAAAAACCTAAAGCTGCTAGTGCATGATGAATGTTTTGGTTGATTGACTAAATCATTCTCTATATTAAAACAATGAACAATTGATATGCTTGGCATAGTTAGATGTGTGTCAGTTACTGTAGATATCCTGTTAGTTCTTAGGTGAAATCTCTACTGTCATATTTTACATCATCTTTCCCAATATCATTATATATGAAATATCCAAAGAAGGCTCATCTCATTCTGGTGGGCGTGAGTATCCTTCTAACTGGCACATCTAATTATAAGGCAACTAGAAATTTGTATCCCAATTTTTACAAAATTTCTTATTGATATTCATATAAACATGGATTCGTATATTATTTTATGTATACAAATGTGAAGTGTGCTCAATTTTCATGGCATTGATATATGAAGTGTATTCCAGAATGAGGAGCTGAAAGTTTGTCATTCCGCATAGTGGCTGGTTGCCCCTTTTGAAGAATGACATGATGATCTGTAAATGTATTACATGCATATTAAAAGAACATTGGCTAGAAAGAAAAATGATTTAACCAGACTGAAGATTTGCTTTGGTGGCATAGCTTCGTATATGATTTCCTAAATAGAAATTCTATCGAAAACTTTGTCAATGAAGAGGATTGAAGATTTGCTTACGTGACATAGCTTTGTATCTGATTTCCTAAATATAATTTCCATCTAAAACTCAATCACTAACTATTCCTATGTAAATGGAGGTGTCCGATTTTCTCAAGAGGCACGCTCCATTTTATTTATTAACTACCAAACCTATAAACTTTGGATTATGATTTGAACATTACTTTCAACGCTTCAACTTTTGAGATGAAAATTAGGAGAATTTATTGTTTTGACATTCTTCACATATATAGTACTTTCTGTTATATTAATTAAATTTCATATGATGTAGGTCTCTCAGCTGAAGGTTAGAACGATCTTAGTTATGATAGCAATTTATAGGTGGCCAAAAACTGATTACAGTCAAAATTACTGTTTAGCTAAGTAAAAAGGTTAAACAACTGTAAATAAACACTCGGTTATTGACTATATGATAACCCAAAATCCAAAAGAGATTCCCAGTATGTGTATATTTTGTCCTGTATCCCCTACTCAAAGCTACATATGGTTAATTAATTGTATATTTGAATCCTGTGCTATTTTCACTATCAATACCTTTCTATTTTAACCTCTACGGTCAAGTGACAGTCTTATTTGTTGCTATTCACCAGTTGTGTTTACAGATCTTAGAACAAAATATTCATCATTGAGTTTGTAATATTGAATCAGCTTGTGCCACAGTGAATCAAAGCTACTGTAGCTCTTTGTTGCTAGCAATATCCGCTCCTAACTGGTAAAGCTTACCATCTCAAATATAACCTTCTAAGCAATTTGAACCATTTGCAATGCCAAGACACTTCATGTCCTGTACTAGCTACAAAGTTGCTTTCGAGCAAAAACAAATTCAGTAGATGGCTATCAGAGAACAATTTGGCACGATTGTGTGAGTGGGAACTTCAAAAGGTTTTAATCACAAGATGTGTGTTAATTACTCTCAACCCTCAAACACTACCTTCCGTTTGACTACTTTTAACAAATCATTTGATTTTGTCTTTATGCCGATAGGCGGGCTATGATGGCAGGGACTAATTTCTCAGAATTTTTGGCAGTGAGTGGGCATTTTATGGAGTATGTGCTAGTTGGTGTATGCATTTTATCGTAATTTATAGTTTTATAAAATGTAGGCCATTTTAGCCATTAAGTGACAACTATAGGTACGACTCCTTGAACATTAATATATGAAAGTAAATGGCTTAGACAACCTTTTTCCATGAAATGGCCCCGAGGCTCATATTTGTCATTGTTTGTGCACAATATTTTTAGGTAATTAATACTCGAGAAAAGACGAGGCAAAAAGCTAAGGTATTGCACATACATTTCACATAGGGAGTAGTTAGTATGTTTGCATTCAATGTTTGTTACCATTATCGATTAGTTTTATCGGGGCTACCTGCTATATCTTGTGCCCATCCTCATGAGATTGTTGCCGTCTTCATTAATATGCATGCAGGGCTAACACGTATTTATAATTTTCGAGCTACTAACATTTGCTGCATAATCCTAGTTTTAGGTTGGTTTGTTTGACAGTAATGAGAAGACCTTAGTCCAGTATTAGCTGAAAATATTGACCACCATATACTTTGATATAGGACACACTCTCTCTAACTTTGTATTGTTGTGTATGTAGACAACATACACTTATAACATACAAACTACATTAATAATGATGTTTTTTTAATTGAATTGCTCTTAATCTTGAATTCTGTTTATCTATTTTTGGGGTTTTGTGTATCACGGCATAATAGTTTACAACCGTGAAAACAACTCTCACAAATCTCATGTGTAATATATGGATTTATGAAACAAGAGTATTATGTTCATTTTCTTAGGGATTGTGGTGGTAATGTCTTTGTAAGGGACACGTGAAGGCTCCAAAACTTAGTAGTTAATCTCCCGAGGCTACTCTATGACTTCTTTGAGGGGCATCATTAAAGTACATGCATTCATTTGTCTCTGTCATCAATTTGCACCAATGTGTCAGTAGTATTCTATAATCAAATTTGTGACATAATGTTGCATTGCCTTCAAAAATGTGAAGTTTTCGATACTGAGTGTTGATCTTGGCATTGGAAGGCTCAATGAAAAAATTAATATCTATGGAAATGCGGACAGTTTATAGGGATGATTATAAGCCAAGATATTGGGATTTTACAAGAAAACCAACTCTTCTAGAAAACAAATCGGATGACATTTTTCTTGTTAATCAAAATGACCCAAAAAAAAAAAAAAAAAAACCAGCGCAAGATAAACTAATTATATCAATTGGATTAAGAGGAGACCAAATTTGGGACACCCCTTCATGCAAAAGGTTGGTAGAGTGTGAATATGCATTGAATTTGCAAATCAATCTTGCTTCCATGAGACATGCGACCATCACTTGAACATCTTCAATACCTAATTAAAACATAACCTTAGTTTATGAAGAAACTCAAGACAAAGACTTGAGAATGAAGATATTTTAGGCTGTCTTGTCGTAGTTTATGAAGAAACTCAAGACAAAGACTTGAGAATGAAGATTTTTTAGGCTGTCTTGTCGAGCTAACCGAAGTCTAAAAGGGCACTTCAATAGTCATTCTAATTATTTATGGAGAGGATTAATGGATCAGGGCCTTCCTAATAAAATATTGTAATTTAAGCTATTGTGTGTGCTTTGACACGATGTTGGGATTATTTTTGGCCTTATCGTAACAGTTAGTGTAATTTAACATGTAGGACATGCTTAACCTCTTTGTCAAAATTCCTGTCTTGAATATATAGGGGCAGGTGTTGGTTAATAATATGCTCGAGGACGTAGTCTTCTTATTTTCAAAAGAAATGTTGTCCTCACTCCACCTTAATTATGCACGCCTTCAAGTGGAATGAATCTTGTTTCCTTTGACATCTGTGCACCAACGACATAATATTATTTTAATTTGTATATGACGTTTGCGCTATTTAATTTCCAGCAAGAGGTTGAACAAATACTTTGCCATGTCGATGTCAATGATGTTTGCACTGCAACCCATGCCGGAAATGACAAAGGTCTTGAAACTCTACTTCATCTGATAACAGTTCAAGATCCACAACACATACAAAGGCGACGTGCTGGAGGTTGAAATGATGATTTTATCAATTTGGTCTTGGTGAAGGGTCGTCTTGGCAAAGTTGTGGTTGAGAATGGACGTGAAGCATTCATGTATCTCTTCTTGCATCGCCTCTAGCATAACCTGTGCCCTGCCCTCGAAGAGAAAGCCCTGCTCACTTTTTTCTTCCACAACCTTGCTCGCAAGTACACATTCCACTGCAGCTCCAAATTGTCTGCCATGTGTGACTAGTATTTACAAGAAAATTATATGTTGGTCTATGTGTTCAACTACCGATCATCGGAAAGGTGTAGTCAACGAGGTAACATTTGTGCCGCTTCTGCATTAGAAATCCATTCACAAAAGCCAAGAAATCATAGCGTAATTAGCGACCAACTGAATATTAGGGATGATTAGCCATTAAAAACAAATCTACTCTTTTGTGACATTGAGTTTTAAAATCGACTTGTGATGGAGAATTTCATTGTTAAATGAAAGAAAGAAAAATACCACCTGTGCGAAAACTAAAAAACAACACAACACTGTAAAGTTAGGTTTGAAAAATGTCATTTTATTTTTAATTATCTAGCTGAGCATATGGGAGCCCTAATAGGTACAAATATGAAAGAACCCTACTGTTGGTAACATTTCAATGTCTGAATTAATTACGCCAAAGGCTCCATTTCGCACATCCCCTGCTTTCCTGCAATTACTCGAGCTTAAAACTGAAGAGGAGCACTACAAAATTCTACATGAAATAAGCATTGTGGTTGGGTTTCAAACTTCAAACCTATTGGATTTTCCTCATTTTTTATTGTTCTCCTTTAAACATAAATTGCACTCACACCAAGACAATAAAGTGGAGTACATGTAGTAGATATTATATGGATAAGAACTATTTGAGTCATTGAATAGGTGTGGGACAACGGTTTGGTTTCAAACCTAGAACTTATTATATTTTTCTTAATTTTTATTTTGGCTCCTTTGAGTGCGAATTACACTCACATGAATAATGTGAGTGACATCGAGATGATAAAGTGGAGCAAAGATAGTAGATATTATTGGATAGGAACTATCCGAGTCATGGAATAAGTGTGGGATACTGGTTGAGTTTTGAACTTGGAAACCTATTGGAGTTTCCCTATTTTTTGTTTTGGCTCCTTTTAGTGCAAATTTCCCTCATGTGAATAATATGAGTGACATCTAGACAGTAAAGTGGAGCTATGGAATAGGTGTGTGATATGCATGTATTTAATTGTATCCTGCTCGAAAGTAAGTTTTGACATGACAGACCTAGATGTTTTACTTACTGCAACTCCAAGACAATGATTTCAAGCAAAATGAGAAAAATTTGTATATTACTCCTTAAATTGCACCATTTCAGGATATTTATCAATACTTCTCAGGTATTATTGACTCAAATATTGGTATGTCTTGTCAAATGTAGGCTTATGTTTACATAGGAAAACCCTTCTTTATAAATCAAAGAGTAATTTGTGCTCAAGAACACAAGAAATTGTATGGAGTCTTAGTCTAAAACATTCAATCGACAGATAGAATCCACCTTTCACTCATTTGACCAACTACTGAAGGGAATCAACTATCGATGATTGTTCGCGCATCATGTATTTAATTCCCAACTCCTCGAAAGTAAGTTATGACATGGCATACCTATATGTTTTACTTACTACAACTCCAGGACATTGTTTCCAAACAAAACAAGAAATATTTGTATATTACTCAAATTGCATCATCGATGATTGTTCAATTATCGATGATTGTTCATGCATCTCCTCATTTCTTGTATTACTTGAACTTAAAACTGAAAAGTGGGCGCTATGAAGTGCTATAAGAAGAAAGTATTGTGGTTGGTTTTTGAACTTGGAACCTATTGGATTTTCCCTATTTTTTATTTTGGCGCCTTTAATTGCAAATTTAAATCACACAAATAGTGTGAACGACACCGATATGATAAAGTGGAGCACACATAGAAGTTATTTAGATAGGAGCTATCTGAGCCATGGAACAAGTGTGGGACACTGGTTGGGTTTCGAACCTGGAACATATTAGATTTTCCCCACTTTTTATTTTCACTTCTTTATGTGAAAATTTCACTCATACAAATAATGTGAGCGACACCACAATGATAAAGTCAAGAACATATAGTAGATATTATTTGGATAAGAACTATTTGAGCCTTGGAATAGGTATGGGACATGCATGCATTTAATTCCCACCTTTTTATTTCCAACTTCCCATTCATGTCTTTGTCTTATCTAACAAATTAAATGTCACCCATTAGAAAGCCATCCATTAGAAAGCCTTGACACCATAAAAGACAAAACAAAACAATAGAGATTTCCCATTTTATGGCGATCATCGCGTTATTGCTATCAGACAGCCCATGTTGCATGCCTAGGATAGCCATCCTCTATGGTACTTAAAGTATAGACAACCCCCATGGATGAAGGACGTGAACATCATTTCTTCCCTGGATGCAAATGGGGAACAAGGTTTGTTATATCCGATTTCATGTGATGGAGGATGTCACATTTCAAATGTGTGGAGTACATTCAGGCTGACCATGATGGTGTCAAATCTAAGGTCATCATGCCCATCGGTTTTCTTTTCACCAGTTTTGATGACTCTATGGTTAAAGAATGGAGGAGGCTTAAGACCACCCAATACCATGTTCTCACATTCCTCCATCCATTGGGGTGAAGAAGTGTAATTTTTAATTATAAATCATTATTATTCTTATTAAACATGTTGTGTTTATACTTGTGTCCTTTTTTCAATGCACTTATTGCAAAAATGTGTTGCTTTTCATTTCCCTAGACTTCTCATGGATCATATATACTTGGAGCGTTATGACTTTACAAGGTATAAGATTGCAAAGATGGTCTAGATGGAGGAAATGTTAGGCATGACTTGTGGCGGAGTCAATAGTTTGGCATCCTAATCCCTACCACCCATTTATTATCTACATACATGCCAGATTTCCTTATGAGAAAAAAACCTAATCTACATACGCCACCAAGGAAATCGAAGCGTGCAGTCTTGTCCACAATGACAAAGTGTAGCTAGCCCATAGTTACAAAGAACTCTACCCATGATTTCTTGGAATTTATATCAACCTTTATCACATCCAATTTCATGAGATCGATGATGGTGAAAATGGGGGTGTGAGGGGTAGGAGAATGGCATCGTAGTTTTTCCCTTCGCCATGCACATGAATCTCCCATCCTTGTTGTATGCAAAACTAAACCGATATCACTACATGTTCCCTCCTCTATGATATAATCATAGTGTATGGTTTGGGCACACCTGATTTCACATAACCCCAAATTTTAAAGAGAAAAATTGAGAGGGGAATCATAGTTTGTTGACGATAATAGATGAAGTTGATGTCAAGCCTCTTGATGTCACATTTTTTCTACTACTCTAACTTAGACACGGGATGAATGCTCTAATGTTTACATTTTCATTTTAATTTGGTGAGGGAAATGCTGACATATCTTCCCCTCCCTAAATCACAACCACACCACCCTAATCAGACTAATGAATCTCAAATGAGTATAGATCTCCATGATAAACCTACCAACCAAATTATAACCTTTAAATTGATCAACTAAATTGTAATCTTCAAACCAATCACCAATGTCCCACACATGTTCCATGGATCAAATAATTCCTATTTAAATAACTTCTATATGTGCTCCACTTTATCATTTTGGCGTCGTTCACATTATTTGTGAGTGAAATTTGCAATTAAAGGCGCAAAAAAAAGGAAAATCCAATAGGTTCCAGGTTAAAAAACCAACCACAATGCTTTCTTCTTATAACACTTTATAACACCCCTTTTTCAGTTTTAAGTTCAAGTTTTTACAGGAAAGAAGGAGATGCATGAACAATCATCGATAAATGAGCCCCTCCAATAGTTGGTCAAAAGAGTGAAAGGTGGATTCTATCTACTGATTGAATATTTTAGACTAAGAATCCATACGATTTCTTATGTTTTTGAGTACAAATTACTCTCTAATTTACAAAAAAGGTTTTTTTCGATGTAAACATAAGTCTACATTGGACAAGACATACCAATATTTGAATCAATACTTGAGAAGTATTGATAAACATGCTGAAATGATGCAATTTAAGGAGTAATATAAAAATATTTCTTGTTTTGTTTGGAATCATTGCCCTGGAGTTGTAGTAAGTAAAACATCTAGGTATGCCATGTCAGAACTTACTTTCAAGAAGTTGGGAATTAAATAGCTGATGCATGAACAATCATCGATAATTGAGCCCCTTCAATAGTTGCTCAAATGAGTGTAAGGTTGATTCTATCTGCCGATCACAATTTTTAGCCTAAGACTCCATACGATTTCCTAGACTTTTCATCATTCGTATATACTTGGAGCGCTATGACTTTACAAGGTAGAAGATTGCAAATATGGTCTAGATGCTAGAAATATTACGCGTGACTTGTGGTAGAGTCAACATTTTGGCATCCTAATCCCTACCATCCATTTATTATATACATACATGCCATATTTCCTTAAGAGAAAATCTAATCTACCTCTACTCAAATGTCTTCCCATGCGCATAACCATGCATACTCCACCATGGAAATCAAAGTGTGTAGTCTTGTCCATAATGACAAAGTGCAACTGGCCCATAGTTATGACGAACTCTACCCACGATGTCTCGGAATTTATATCAACTTTGCTCGCATCCAATTTCATGAGATCGATGGTGGTGAAAATGGGGGTGTGAGAGGTAGGAGAATGGTCCTTGTAGTTTTTCCCTCCACTGTGCACATGAATCTCCCACCCTTGTTGTATGAAAAAATACACCGATATCACTACATGTTCCCTCCTCTTCGACATAATTAGAGTGTATGGTTTGGGAAAACTTGATTTCATGTACCCTAAATTTTGAAGAGAAAAATTGAGCGGGGAATCATAGTTTGTTGATGATAATAGATGATGTTGATTTCAAGCCTCTCGATGTCACATTTTTTTATACAAATCTAACTTAAACATGAGATGAATGCTCTAATGTTTGCATTTTCATTTCAATTTGGTGATGACAATGCTAACATATCTCCCCCTCCCTAATTCAAAACCCACACCACCTTGACCAGAGTAATAAATCTCACATGAGTTTAGATCTCCATGATAAATAAATCAGAGTATGGTCTTCAAACCCGCCAACCAAATTATAACCTTCAAATTGATCAACTAAATTGTAATCTTCAAACCAATCACCTAAATTAAAATCTTTAAATAGAAGTGTTTTCTATTAATAACATTGGATGGGATAGAGCATCAAAGGAGGGCCAAGGAGTGCACACAAAATAATTTATCTTTTTTTTCAATGCCTCAAACATTAATTATGATGATAGGCATTTCCGAACGAGAGTCTCAATAGCTCTCTCTAACACACCTCAAATAAATGGATGGTCGAGGTTTTGTACTAATGATTATTATCAAACAACGTAAAACCCTACTTGTAAATATGCATGAAATCAATGACACAAGGAACCATAAATACAAAGTTCCTATATCTAACAAATGTAGATTTTGGGATTCAAACATCAAGTCTCCCTATCTACAAGTGGCAACAAAGGATAATGTGATGCGACTAGATGACCTGAATTTCCATGTAGTACACCAATAGGTGTCACTCAATGAATAATTAGTGTTGTCCTCTATTTTTTTGACCAAACCAGTGGGGTAATCACTATAAGAGCAGTTATAGGTTGCGTGTTCAAACCTTAATGATAACATTACTAACAATGACAATGTCAACGAAATAATGGAGGGCCTAGAAACCTTGCCTATTATAAATACATATGACAATGCTTCAAGTTTAATGAGATTGTGTTGAGATCCTAAAATGTTGAAGAGGAAGTGTCAACTACAAATCCACAAGGAAAACTCTTGCGTACAATACCTATTGTTACTTGGAAAAATGTGGAGAGTTGCCTGAGATAATGACCTATAAAGACAACACAAAACCACCTTCTTAGCCATGTTTTAGGATATCAAATTCAACCACTACATCTATTTGACATGAGATTCCAAACCCACTCCACATGTCTCTATCTATGAAGTTTCCTGGTATATATAGAAGTGAATTCCCCTTAAATAGATGTGTCCTCTAACTATAATTGAAAACAAAAACTATTTCCATTTATAGTATCGATCGACCACTTATTGTTTTTTAAGATATCTCCAAAGTATTTTTCCTCGACAATCTCTGCACCACACCCCATTTCTCCTTCAAATGATTGAGAAAAATGGCACGCGATTCTTATGTCCCTGGTCATAACAAAGAATATTTCTGCATAGGTTTCCCCAAACATTTTCCCCACCCCTGCGAATCTCCTCCCTCAAACCCCTTCTTCATCACCCTTCTTCCTCCTATAGTATTTTTCTCCCTCAAATTTAACCTTTTCAACATATCTTCTTCGATGTCTCCATTGCACCGTTTGGGTGCAATTGTTAGTGTATAAATAAATTGATGAAAATAACCAAATAGACTTAGTATCATTAGGGATGTTTGTGTCACACAAGTTATATAAGGATGTCTTTGAATTTGTATGGTGGGATTTAAATTTTTTCTTAGGATAGATATTTTTTGCACGAGTGATTTTAATGTTGATGCACAATATTATGGTTGCTTGAATAGAGGCTTAAGTTGGTGGAGAAAGATTAGGAGGGACATTTTGGCTCTCTGTTTTGTATTATACGAAGGGATTTTGCTATGACTTACCCATTCTAATTGTAATGTCAAATAACTTGGTAGTTAATATGAGTCTAGGATAAACAATAAGTGAGGTGTATTGGTTGATCTCTTCATGAGGGTGCTAAGGAAGGATGATGAAATGGAGCCATGCATGTCCTATCCCTTCGACATGTGATTGGAAGCATTTCAGATTTCACATTCATATAAAATGTGCTATTAAAGTTATTTAAGGTATTAATATTAATAAAAACGTTGCTAAAATTATTGCATACAATGTAATCAAATTTCACTCTATACAATATCAATCTAAGATACATGCGAGGGAAGGAACATGTAGCTTTGAGTAATATGGCCCTTTTATGTAAAATATAAACAGTTTGCATCCATATAGAAAGTGTGATAATACATGCAATGCACGTGAAGGGTAAATAAAACCCCGAGGATCATAAAATAGACTTGAAATCATGTCTAAAAGGGGATAATCTAAAACTATAATGTAGCAGGGAAATATACAGTTTTGTGTTCAGTCAATTGTTGGTTTTACCAATTTATTTTTATTATTTTACACAAAAAAGTATTAAATGTTGTAAAACTTGTTTCAATTCATATGTTAAACAAATACATTAATCTAAACTTGAATTAAGGTTGATTGGACTATTTAAAAAGAGAGAAATATAACTAGATAATGCACAATAGAACAATCTAACTTAGTTCTTCTTGAAGGAGGGATGTACAATATACATATGGACTTGGAACCATATCATGAGCTTAAGAGAGTGTCATCACGGTGAAGTGAAAAATAAAGGCAAATATAGTGTTGAGACATTGCCATCGAACGATAATGTTTACAAGGTTAGTGTCTTAGTGGATTGTAACTTCACTTCAAATTCAGGGTACTTAGGCATTGTGATATGATGCTACAAAACCTGCGTGATCTCTCTTTTGTTCTTTGTCCTAACAATGAACTTGAACAACATAGTAAAATTCCTAAGAGGTATTATACTAGATTGATCTCATCATTACATCAATGTAGGTGGTAATACTCATAAGGAGGATCAAGCTGAGCGTAGTTCTACTAGTTCTTATGTGAATGTAAAACTCTAAACAAAGATGTGTAATCTAGAGTGATCATTATTTTGACAATTGACACTTGACACTATTTAAATTCACCCCCATGTACTTCATATTTTAGCTTAGTGAAGCGTGCTTGGAAATTTTGAGATGTATATATTCTTTTTGTAAAATTATCTCCTATGTTTCCCAAGTGTGTGGATGTTAAGAGATGATAATGACCTATGGAGTCATTTGTATATATAAAAAATTCTTCCTTAATTTCTTGCTATAGCCCTCCCATCACGAAATTACAGCACCACTGAATGGCCAAGTTGTGAATGGGGCATTCAATGTAATTTGTGTAACATTGGGTTACTGTACGTACCCAAAATTGTAAGGTACTGTACTGCCAGAACAGTGTAACAAGTGCCCCGATGATGATACAGGTCTCCTCGCAAGGTGTTCGGGATCCGGAAAAGCCCTCGGAGCATGCGTTAACATCCCACATGCCCCGCTTAGCCCCCGCGCCCTTTGTTTTCCCCTCTTTTCCCTCTTTCCTTGGCCTCTTGACCTTCAGTGATGAAACCGCCGCCCTGCAGGGCGGTGGTCTCGTGACCGCCTCCCTGATCAGGGCGGCGGTCCTGTAACCGCCGCCCTGCTCAGAGCGGCGGTCCTGTGCGCGTTTTCCAGAACGCTCTTTTGACGCGACCCGCGTGAAATATCACGATTTACCAGCTTTTCTTTGCCGACTTGAGCATGCATTAATGTTTTTGGTCCCCTGGAACAATGTTTTTCCTTTGTTTATTGTTTAGGAGTTCAATTTGGTTTTGGTTTTTGAGTGTTGGAATTCCTATAAATGCATGGTTTGTGTACATGCAAATGGTCTGAGTTTGGATGAAGAATTTGAGCTGGAGCTTTGGTCACCATTTTTTTCTTGTTAGAGTCTTCTGATTTTTAGTGTTTTGGTTAGCTTGCTTAGGACTGATAGCATAGTTTATTTCGTACTTGGTTAGTATTGCTCAGCTGTTGGTAAGCCACAGACCCATCTTGTGCAGGCAGTGCTGTTGTTCCATCCAATCCAGTTAGAAGCTTGCCTCTGAATTCCTCTTTGCTGTAGATTTGTTTTACTGTGACTTAGAGTTCTTAGTTCAATTCATTATATACCTGGTTAGTATTATTCAGCTGTTGGTAAGCCACATATCCAACTTGTGCAAGCAGTGTCTTTATTTTGGAACGAAATAGCTTAGGAAGCCATTAAAGTTGCAGGTTTTGCTCTTCGTATAGGATAGTCAAAGGTTCTGGTCGCTTCACGTTGCATGACTCGCAGTAAAATCCCGCTAGGAATCGCATAAGCCAAGCTCTGTACTCTTGCGCTATCCCTCTCCTACTCGCATTCTCGGTCTGCATTCTGAGCTGTCCTTGTCCCAAAATCTACTCCTATCGGTGCTAGCATTACACGCTTTTCTGGATCCAAGTGAACACGAAAGAACGAGAAGATCATACTGAGGGGACGAGATCACATACACCATCGGATTCGCCACTGTTCTGCGGAGTCCAGGTTTTAAATTTCAAAGTTCTAGTCAGATTCATATCAAATAGAGTAGTTAAATCACTTTATTTCATTTCATTCTATTCTCGATATTGCCAGGGAAGCTGTGGGGATTGATAGTTTCTGAGAAACTATGATTCACTCCTCACTTCTGAGGTAGGATCGAGAATCTTGCAGGTAGATTAGACAGGCTATTTTATTTAGAATAATTCTACAAATCGCACAGGCAAATAACCACACTCGGTTATCTTGTCTGTTTTAAATTATTGTTTAGTTATTATTTCTAGATATGCTTAAAATAGTTTGCTTTCCTTAAAATTGTTAGAATATTTCAGAAAATAAAAGTTATATGCAGTTAGATTTATTTCACGTAGTTAGAATTTGTTTCATTACAGTTAGATTGCATTTTGTTTCGTATGACAATCACGGGACCTCAAGAGCCCAGGGAATATATATTTGAGCCAATCGTGCCTCAACCAAACCTCGTCACAGCGATAGTTGACCTAGACCAAAATCTCAGGATACAAGTATTCCGAACAACCACAGATTTACAACTGATCAGTTCACAGTTAAGAGGATTAAACATAGAAGACGACCAAGCACATGCGTTTTGGTCAAGTCAGCCAAACTACAGATTACCCTAGAAAATATCCACATGACTGTAGAAGGGCTCGAAAGAGAACAAACATTCGGGTGTGATCCTTTAGTTCCACAGCCAGACGCTGGAGACACCCTCGTAGATATAGATACCAGCTTAAGAATCCAAGTCGCGAGAACGCCTGTAAGGTATTCTGAGAAGATCGCACAACTGTTGGTTCTAAACGTAGAAGCTGAAAAGGCCTACGATTACTGGATACTAGGGATTAGAACTTGATCTCGCGTATGACCATAACAGGACCGCAACAACCAAGAGTCTATGGTTGTGATCCACAGATCCCACAGCCCAACGAATCCACAATTCAGTTAGATATAGACACTAGCCTACGCACACTAGTATTTCAGTCCACTCCACTTCCACCTATCATCATCGAACAACTGTCCTTACTAGATATAGCGGCTAACGAAACTAGGGAATTCTGGACTAGGCCAGAAAATCATCCGTAGAGTCAATTGTATTCATCATCCACCATATGACCTTATCAGGAGATATACACGAAACAATCCCAGGTCATTTTCCACGTATTCCGCAACCCATAGATCGAATCACGCCAGAGCTCGATATTGATTGGAGCCTTCGAGCAGTCATCCTCGCTGATCGATCTATCACACCAGTCCAAGTTAGAAGGGCCTTCTTTGCCTTAGATTCGCAAATTCCACTAGTGCGTGTCGAAGACATTAGACTGCCTAACTAGTTTGTTTGCATCCCTGCATATTCTACCCCCACCGGCTGTCTCGGCACGACCTCGGGAGGTCGGGTACGCGGAAGAGTCACTTGTTGATTCTCACGCTCGCCTGTCGCTTTTCCGGCGTACAAAATTGGTGAACCCGACGTGAAACAAACAATTGTTTCACCTTCTCTTTGAGAAGTTTCATCTTCTCTCTTTCACCTTCGCTCTTTCCCATTATTCTGCGGGTATTCATATACCCCCCGAATATGTCGGGATTTGATGCATACGGCAGACCCCTCCTGGGTCTTGAGGCATACTACGCCCAACAGAATAGGGAATCATCACCCTCGCTCTCAGTATGGGGCGACAACTATTCAACTAATCAGTTGTCAACACAAACCCCAAGAACCAGATATAGTTTGTCTCTTCAAACTCGAGGAGTTAGATCAACTCCCTCGAACCCAACAAACAGAGCCTTCAGGTTCAAACAATATGACGTTTACCGGAGAATCTGGTTCGTCTCCTCAAATACTACTCAGACCACATATTAGTAGACAATCAGATCCATACCTGGTCTTAGACGATGGACAATCAATACCTTATCCTAGGAGTGAACAACGCTCCCGGGGTATGTACCCACCTATAGGAAGTTTACAAGTACAACCCGAGACCTCTTTTCAAGAAAATACCTCTACAGGAAATATTCTTGGAGAAACTTGGCAAGATAGCAATCAGTTCATGACAGGCTATCACATGCCTATACAACACCAGGGTATACAACAAACGCCGCTCAGGCAAAGTACCGTGGCTTCACCAAATGAAGTCATTTCAACGTTAGTAGAAAGAGTGAGAGGGTTAGAACTTGCTCAAGCAAATCAAAATTCTCCGTTCATGCAAACGGGAAGTTCCAATCCTCCATACCACTCTGGCCAAGTAGATCTCCTCACAGGAGTAGGCACGTTAGGCATGCCTCCTCAATATCCACAGCAAACGCCAACAAGGCCCACCATCTCTAACACTATTCCTCCAGGTCTAGTGTCAAACAATCCATTCCTTGACAATACCCCGTCCTATTTAAACATGTACTCTAAATCACCACAAGGAGATATGTTCTCCTCTCCTGGCATGTTTGCTCCAACGCAGGGACCTCCCTATGCCCCTGCCAACGCGTACGCTGCACCGTATCAACAACCTATCCCACCACCACTCCCTCAGCAAACACCATCAATGGTCGAAAGCTATGCGATAGGGACGTATTCAGAATATCTAAAGGAACCCTTAGATTTCACCATACGAAGCGTCATGCTTCCAAGACCTCTCCCTGATTTGCCCAAGTTCAAGGGTGAGGGAGATCCAAACGCGCATATCAAAGCTTACGCTACTGCCATACGAGAATTACTCCCTTGGGATGGGGTTGTTGCTAAAATATTTCCCAAAACCTTGGAAGGCATCGCTCTCGATTGGTATTATAGAATACCTGAAGCTTCCATACATTCATTTAAACAACTCGTGTCAGAGTTCATCAAAGCCTTTGACATGAACAAACTATTGAGAACAGGAATCAGGGAATTCTTACATATCAAACAAGAACACAACGAATCTGTCGCCCATTTCATCCAGAGGTGGCGTACGGTTCTTTATTCGTCAGCAAGTGCTCCAAACATGGATCAGATGGAACTATGCGATTTATTCCTTCATTCTCTCAGCAGAGAAGTGAAGGAAGAAGTCCAGAAGTTCCCACTAAGGACTTATGATGAGGTACTTGAGAGCGCTCTGCGAATTGATCAAGCAGCAATAGATAGTGGTCGTAAGACTTACGGAGCAAATGGGAGGTTAATCACCTCCACTCAAAATACTACAACTACCACAAATGTCAATCAAGGACCCAAAATCCTTAACAAAAATCGTGGGGTAACAACGGATGGGGTAACCGACCAGCCCAAGAGGGTAAATGTCGTTAATACTCCGTCACAAACAAACAACCAGCGAAACAACAACTTTACCCCAGCGGTCAATACAGTGGATTTTAACCATCCACAACAACAACAACAACAACAACGGTGAAATCCCATGCAAGGGCCAAGCCAAAACTCATTTGGTTACCAAAACCAAGGTCAAAACCAAAAACAACAATTCCAAAACTTTAGTCCTAATAGGCAACAGTTTGATCGGAATTTTAGGCCACAATACACACCAAACCAACAAAACGGGAATTATAACCCCAATTCTTATTGTGGTTTCCATAAAATTCATGGTCACGACACTAGAACGTGCCGTGACTACAATAAATTTATGCAACGTTTGCCAGAAGAACAAAGACAGTTCTTCACAGACTTGTTTTTGGCAGATCCCGTCTCATCACAACCAAATACGCTCGCAGGGGCAGTTTCCCCTCAGAATGCTCCCCTCAGGATCTTTAACGATCCGCTCCCAAATCATGATGGCAATAGGCTGAATCCAACCGGAACAAACAAAGGTGCAATAACGGGAAACAATGATCATGAAGCTTCGACTTCATTAAATCCGTCAGTTGCGCCACAGTTGGGAGCTCAACCAAGACCTAAGATAGTTAGTTTGGTAGAATTAGACGCTGAACTACCTATCGAAGCTATAACAAGAACACGAGAGTATTTCTCTCAACTGAGTCCAAGTCATCTGCCAGAAACAGATAGGAGTCAGCAAATAATTGAAAAACCCATCGGTGCCTATGATTTAATTAGTGACCTAACAAAGACCTTTTCACACATTTCATTTTTGGACTTGCTAAAGAACTCTCCCCCTCACAGAGCTGCTCTTTTAGAAGCATTAGGTCTAGGCCATCTAATTAACATCACTCCACCTCCTGAAACACAAGTAAATCACGTAGATTTTGACATCCACCCTCCGGGGCAGCCGGACAAGGATGTCGAATTCATTTTCGAAATAAGTAAAATGCCCACAGATGCTGAGATCGCACGCCGAGGTGACCCAGCCTTACACTTACAGGTGTGGGTTTATAATAACTATGTAAAACGGGCAATGGTTGACGACGGGGCCGCAGTTAACATAGTCCCTTTCTCTTTCCTCCAAAAACTTGGATATGGAGAAACGAACTGTTCCACTACACGAAACACCTTGAGAGGCTATGATAGCCTTAAAGCCACTTCAATAGGGACTATAATACTGCCGGTCACCTTAGGGCCCAAAACCATCTTGACTGAATTTTATATTATAGATCGGGAAACTAACTATAATATGATCCTTGGCCGACCTTGGATACATCGAATGAAGGCAATCCCTTCCACGCTATTTCAGGAAGTAAGATTCTTGCATCTGGGAAAGGTATTTGTAGCCAAAGGCGATCCAAAACCTTTCGATTTGCACCTAGCTGATTTAAAGAAAAGACCAGGGGTGCACTCAGAATTTGAACTGCCAACAAACCAACTTAATAAACCCTCTGACCCAAAGCCAGAGGAAAAGTTGATACCTACGACAGATCTTGAAACTACTAGCATAGCCAAAACAATTCCAACCCCTAAAGGTAAAACTAAAGAAACAGTATCATTAGGGACTACTGCGAAAATCGTTGAGTTGATAGAACAAGATTCACCAATGTTCTTACCATTCGATTCAGTAGGCATAGGATTTTCCCTAGGTGTTGGTTCCTTGCCAGCAGAGGATCTCTGTATGGTAGAAGTAGAGTGTGCAAACGCAGCAGATACCCCAACATTTACACTCCTGGCTAAGTATTGGACTCTCCATTTCGATGGAGCTAAATGTCGTTATGGAGCGGGGGCAGGTATAATTCTTACCTCACCCGAGGAGAAGGTCCTCCCATTCTCTTTTAAATTAAACTTTGAATGCACAAACAACGGCGCTGAGTACGAAGCCCTCCTCCTTGGCCTTACCTTAGCCAAAAGAATTGGTATTAATAACATCAGAGTCTTGGGAGACTCGCAATTAGTGACAAACCAGGTTTCTGAAGTATATGAAACTAAAGCCGAACATTTACAACTCTACAAAAATGCTGTATTAGATTTAAGCAAGGCGTTTAACTTCATATCCATTGAAGCAATCCCGCGAGAAAAAAATCTTCTCGCCGATTCAATAGCAACCTCAGCATCACGCTTCACTCCAAGCAATGAGCTAGAAGACACTCACTTCACAGTATCCATTCGTGATGAACCATTGATAAAAACAATGACAAATCCTCTTTCAAGCGGAAGTGGATCTACCATCCTAGACCATGTTGGAAATGATGCGGCTACTTTGGATTACTTAAATGCCTATGCAGCATTACATCTCTCCTATCATATGCTAGATTTATCCCTGATTCCGCATTCATCTTCCTACTTCGGAAATCCCGTAACGGATCTTCCCTCACAAAGGGAACCTAGCATATACGCAATAGAAAATGGGGATGATATAGATTTACCACCAGCACCACCTGAGTTCGAAGAGGGTAACGCCTCTTTAATCGAAGAAACAATCGATGTCAACATCGGGACAGAGGATGAACCAAGAATATTGAAACTAGGTTCTTCATTAACACCAGAAGAAGTGGAAATACATACTCAGGTTCTCAAAGAACATCAAAAAGCATTTGCATTTAATTACAAGGAAATGATGGGAGTCGCACCCCACATTGCGGTACACAACCTCGTCACTAGATCAGATGCAAAGCCAATTAAACAAAAATCAAGACCCATGAAGCCCAAAGTAGCTCTCATGGTAAAAGAGGAAGTAATAAAACTCCTTCAGGTAGGATTCATCAAGCCAGTTGACTACTCCCAATGGGTATCCAACATCGTTCCCGTTCTCAAGAAGAACGGAAAGATACGCATTTGCATAGATTTCCGAGACATCAACAAAGCGTGTCCTAAAGACGATTTCCCATTACCATCCATAGACGTTATTGTTGATGCAACAGCTGGTTTTGAACTCTTGTCTCTCATGGATGGATTCTCGGGATACAATCAAATCAGAATATCTGAGCAAGATCAAGCTAAAACCACGTTTATAACTCCTTGGGGAACCTATTGCTACGCTGTCATGCCATTCGGTCTCAAGAACGCCGGTGCTACATACCAGCGGGCCATGACATACATATTTCACGATCTAATTCATAAAATCGTGGAATCCTACATAGATGACTTGTTGGCTAAGGCCAAGAAGCGTTGTGACCATCCCGAAGTACTCTGCATCATTCTTTCACGTCTAATAGAATACGGAGTCACGCTAAATCCGGAGAAATGCGTATTTGGTGTAACAGGAGGAAAGCTCCTAGGTTACATCATATCGTCACGAGGGATCGATGTTGATCCAACCAAAATTCGGGCTGTCCTCGAAATGGTCCCACCTTCGAGTGAATCTGGAATCAGATCATTTCTCGGAAAGTTGGGTGCAATCCGGAGATTTATCCCGGATCTAAGCTTCGCCGTTCATCCAATCAACAATTTACTCAAGAAGGACTATAGCATTGATTGGACTGAAGATTGCAATGAAGCTTTTGATGCAGTTAAGCGTTTCCTGTTATCACCACCTACGCTAATGCCACCTAAGCTAGATCGCCCGTTAATTCTATACTCACGGGCTACCGATGTCTCGCTGGCCTGTATGTTGGCCCAAGAGGACGATGACAAGAGAGAGCGTGCGATTTATTTCATTAGCCGAACATTGCTCGACTATGAAACACGCTATACACAGGCAGAACGAGAATGCCTTGCCATAGTCTTTGCTACTAAACGCCTAAGACATTACATGCTGAATCAAGAAACGAAGGTCATGGTAAAGACAGACCATTTACGGACTTTTCTCACACAAGGGTCCTTGTCCAAAAAAGCTGGACGTTTTATAACCTTAATGGGAGAGTTCGAATTAACATTTGTAAATCAAAAGTCGGTTAAAGGACAAATCATCGCGGATTGGTTAGCTGACAACCCATTAGACGGAGGCGATCTAGTAGATTTAGACTTTCCAGATGAATGCGTATACTACATCGAAACTCGACCTGCTATCTCTGAGTGCCCTTGGTACACTGATATCATTAATTATATCATGGACCATACGTACCCGGAGGCAGTTACACCGCAACAAAGAAGGCGGTTACGCATAATCGTAGCTAAATATGTCATCATAGAGCAGGTGCTCTATCGAAAAGCATTCGATGGAATGCTCTTAAGGTGTGTCGACACAGAAGAGTCCAAGAGGATTCTCCATGAATCCCACAGTGGTATATGTGGAGGCCACTTCGGTGGCCATGCCACTGCTCGAAAAATACATCGAATGGGCTATTTCTGGCCCACTCTAGAACATGACGCGATAGAGTTTGCACGCAGGTGCCATAAGTGCCAAGAATTCTCTCACGAGATCCACATGCCAGCACAAGCTCTGCAACCAATCGCTACTCCATGGCCCTTTTCTACATGGGGCCTAGACTTAATAGGGAAATTCTCTCCCTCATCCACAGACGGCCACAATTTTATAATCACGGCCACTGAATATTTTACCAAATGGGTGGAGGCCATGCCTCTTACTACCGTACCTGGCTCGGTGATCGCTAAGTTCATTTTGAATCAAATCATTTGCAGGTACGGTATCCCGCAAATCATTATCTCTGATAATGGAACTTCTTTCAAAAATGAAGAAGTTCGCGAAACTATGCGGTAAATTCAAAATAAGCCATCATACGGCTTCCTTGTATTATCCCCAAGCTAACGGACAGGCTGAAGCAACAAACAAAACGTTGAAATCCATTCTCCTTAAAACAGTGAAAGAAAACAAGCGGGATCGGCATTTGAAGTTATATCCGGCCTTGTGGGCCCACCGAACCTCAATAAGAACACCAACGGGAGCAACTCCTTTCTCGCTAGTATTTGGGGCAGAAGCAGTTCTCCCACTTGAGGTCGAAATACCCAGTCTCCGCATTTCACTACAAGGGATTCTGGATGAAGACGCTTACAGAGAAGCACGTCTTTCCCAACTAGAAAGCCTAGATGAAACTAGGTTAGATGCTGAACAGCGGCATAGAGCTTATGCTGACCGAATGTGCCGGCAGTATAACAGGAAGGTCTATGAACGTGACATATACGAAGGTGATCTAGTTCTAAGACTAGACAACCGGATCAACAAGAAGACCGGTGAAGGAAGGAAATTCCGGCCCAAATGGTTGGGCCCATACCGAGTCATGAAGGACTATGGAAATGGTGCATACCTCTTATGTACGTTAGAAGGCGAGGAGTTTGGCGAAACAGTCAATTCCCTGCACCTCAAACGTTTCTACGCATAAGCAGCTAATGCTACCTATATAGCTATCTACATTGCATTTTCATATAAATTAGGATCATTTTGTCCATTTGTTTCTTACACAGATTGTGATCAAGGAGTCTATTCTCAAAAGCAATTCATTACAAACTCATGATGTCGTTGACACAAAACTTTCTAATCATATCTCTCCATTTTCACGATATCATCAATCATTTCAGAATCTTTTATCAAATAAAATCAAACATGACGAAGTCTTAACGGTAACCATACCAAGATCTGCAAGTTTGTTCTCGCTTTGATTTCTTCTTAGGATTGGTGTCTTGCCTATGGTTTGTTCTAGAAGCTTCATGGTGTCACATCTATCCCATATACACATCTCTTTGGAAATAAGCATATACTGACATTTTACTCAAAAAAGACAAGTCAAGAAGTGATTAAACAAAAAATTTTATTTTACACATTTCCTTGCCCCACCAACCTTCGGTGATGAGCTTGCGTCTCTTACTAGTGACGTAGGGTTGGGAAAGGATGGAAATGCCCTTACTCGCCTATGCCGTGCCCACGGTGATAAACCCATGCTTCTTATAGGTAGCATGGGGCAAGGTGTAGGGGGTCCTCTAGACAAAGTAAATGTTAAAAGGTCATAAACAAACAATTCAAACTTTGAGTCAAAAACGAATGAATCAGATGTTCAAAATTCCAAGAGAGTTAAAAATCTTAAAAACCAGATTTTGTCTACTATGTGGCCATCTACGGGTCTAAGTCTGGATAAACCAGCAAAGTAAGTTACATCCAAAACTATGAAGTCATTCAGGTAGAGTAAGCTTGTAGTTTTCAACTTGATTCCACCAAAGCTTCGTCTGTCTTTCATCACTATCATTTTCACCATATTTCATAACTTGCGCCCTTCTTGGCTCTTGGTGATGAGCCCTCGCATCCTACTAGTTGCGTGGAGTTAGGAGTGGGGCAAGTTAATCTGTTCATCATACTGGTTATTTTCATCACTTTTCCAAAACAAACATGAGGTATCCAATTTGCTCACAGAAACTAAGATTTAAGATCACAATATATCTACAATATCATGTATCAACATCATGAAACAAAAAAAGAAAGCAAACATTCGCATCATCTGTTTTCCATTGCATACATTCTAGAAAGCATATAAAACATACATTGTAGTATACACGAGGAAGATGGAAACAGAAAGGGAAAACACGAGTGACAAAGTTTTGATCCAAAAATGAATGCATATATATAAATAATCAATGTTTATATACAATGCCATCATGCTCTAGGCATGGTCAAAACGCTCAAAGAGCCCGTGACATACAAAAGAATCTATAGTACAAAATACACAGGGCCAAGTCGCCTCTCAACCCCTACGCGACCCCTCCGAGGGTGCGTGCCCTCGCCTAGGACTCCGGCTACGCCGGCGCTCTGAATGCACGGAGGGCTCAGGGTCTCGAGGAGCAGCCACGATCTCACCACGAGAATGGCTCCTCATAAGACGCTCGGCTGTCCTATAGCCTGCCAACTCTATACGGAGAGTCGACACCATCCTAGCCATGTGCCAAACGAGAGCGAAGACGTCAGTATGCCTACCGACTGCTGAGGGCTCCCCGGCATCTAAAGATAGCTCCGCACGGGTCTTATCCATAGGGATCATCAGAGAATCAGTGCATACCCTACGGATTAGATCCCGCCACTCGTCAACAGTCTCTGCAAAAAAAAGAAGAAAAATGAATTAGAAGCTAGGCAAGAGACTAAAATATACAAGATACAAACACAAGGAGAGACAACAATTAAAACAAATCCTAAGTTAGACAAACATTGAAAGGAGAAGAGGATAACTTACTCGGATCACTGGGCCTCCAAGATGGATCGCTGGGGCCGGCACCCGCTGCGGATGCCGCTGCCGACTGAGGGGCTGCTCCTGTGGCAGGGGCAACATGTCGCCCCACAACTGACTCATCCTCTCCACCATGGCCCTAGGAGAGTGGCTCCTCTGAAGCTAGAGTCTCTCTCTCTGCACTCTGCTTGGTCCCTCTCTGCCTGTAAAATATCCTGAGTGTCATGCCACTCAGGATCGCTATAATCTGTCTGCTCCTCCCGACCCTCCCTCTGTAAGCTCCTCAGAATCGGAGTCGATATCTATAGGGTCATCGCTGCTATGAGCAGGACCCGTAGCAATCTGAAGCAAAGGTGCCCGAGGCGCACCGGCTCTAGCCCGAACTACCCTCCTGGCTACAATAGGAGTGCCAGGAGTGATCGGTGTCCAACCACGGCCTCTAGGCCCCCCTCTGGCCTCTCGGATTGATCTATAAACTGGTGCCGCTGGGGGAAGCATGCCCGCATATGGAAGGCCGAACTGCTGAGGAACTCTACCAAAAGGGTGTACCTCCACCCGTCCCACGCGGTCGATAAGCTGCCCTGTGGTGGAGCAGGAGATCAATGTAAGGGTCTCCTTGCCCCATATGCCAGCGATAAGCCGATACGACGTCGCCTCCATATCTGCTGTGGTAAGGGAGGTAACTGGTTAGTGAGGCGCTCTAAGCACCAACATATCTAACCATCTAGCTGCCCTCACAGCCCCTGGGTCTGCCACCTCTACCCCTCTGCCGTAAGGAATAAAATGCTCGTACACCCAACTCATGACTAGAGTCGGGTGACTCAATGACTGTCCCTGTAAACGGACCACCCTGTATAAGTCATGGTAGGCGGTCCCCAGAATATCTGCGCCCTAGGCATATATCCGGCCATGCCCCTCTATCTGAGCAATGATGGGGACCCAAAAATATAGTAAAGTATCTCCTCCCTTGTCCCCTGATAAGCCTCGAGGCAAGGATCCCCATGATAGCCTGTCGAAATACGGGGGGATGGGCAAAAAAAGAATGGATCGAACTCTCACTCCCTTCTTCGACCCCGTGGAGATGGCTGCATCCCCCATGTAGCCTGCCCACTGTGTAATCTGTGCTCGGGACCCTACCGTCTCCAGTGTGAGTCTCCTCCCGATGATCGGGACCCCTAGGATACGGTAAACATCCTCCAAAGTGATGGTCCACTCACCGCGGACCCCTGGCAGTCGGAAAGTGTTTCGATCTGCATCCCAATATGAGAACAAGTCACAAAGAATGTGACTAGACAGTGTGACATGGGGCACGTGCGATATACGCAATATACCGGCCCTCAGTAATGTATCCTCCTCATCCTGAGAAAGGGCATCTAATACCCCCGAAAGCCAATCACACACTCTCTCTCGGCTCCATCTGATATACTCTGCTCTCGCCTACATACAACCAAAACACACAAAACAGGGCAAGTTAGTGTCTAATCAATATCGAGAGAGTCATTAAAAACATATAGAAATGATAAAAATACAAGTGCAATCTCAAAAGTTAAGTTCTTTTGTATTCTGTGCAAAACCGCCGCCTTGAGCAGGGGGGCGGTTTTTGTAACCGCCACCTTAAAGGCGACGGTCGTGTAACCGCCGCCCTGGCCAGGGCGGCGGGTCGCGGTCCGAAAGCCCGCGTGGGTTTTTAAACCTAAAAAGCCCAAAATGAGCAAAAAATGACCTTTTTAACTAAAATATAAAGCCTACCCAGTTAGGCGCCCCCCCTAGGTGGACCTTTTGAACCTAAGATTTTCAAAAATAACCCCCCTATTACAAAGAATTTGCCATTTCAAATTTGAAGGGGGAAAAATGCAAAATTAAAGAAAAACCGACCTGTGATCTCGCGGTGTGGCGTTCCGCACGTGGGGGGCATGATCGCTATCTCGCTCCGGACGTTTTGACTCTATTCACACAAGAAACCGTCACCGTGGTGTCCCATGAGCTCAAATCAATCGAATCGACTCGCGCAAATGAATAGGAAAATGGGCCCACTTTCATATATATATCGTTCTGATTTTGTTTTAAAATGGCTTTTTTCGTAGGTTCAGAGCGCTGTTGGAGGTAAGTTTCTCTCCCCGCACAAATGGTACGTTCTCTTCCCCTGTTATTTTAGTGTTTGTTTTCCAAATTATTGTATCTATCTGCACTTGAGTTCTCTTTTCATTTTGCAGGTAGCGGAAATTTTGGAATGGCGTCATTTCAACACACGGACGTGTAAGGTATAACTTCTAACTCCCTATTTCAGGATGGCCTGTCGACACTAAAATTTTCCTCCAAAATTTCCATTTCATTAATAATATGTATTAGGAATAGGATGTTGTTAAGTGTAATTAGTAGTAGCGTCCGATAGAAGATAACGGTGCCGTCAGTACGGTGCCGCCAAAAATGTGGAGTACGGGTAACAGTCAAAGTACAATAGGAATGTTGTAAAAAGTAAATATTTGTCGTAAGTGGTCCGGTAATGTTAAAATGTCAAAGTTTGGGTAATTAGAGAAGTAGGGTCTACATGATTAGGAATTAGAAATATTATATTGGTAATAAGGACAGGAGTGAGGGTCATAAATATTTTGTGTATTTATTTGTAAAAAGTTTAAAAATGTGGAACCCATGTAAAATGATAGGTTTATCTTATCTTAACAGATAAGCTTACATGTACAGATAAGAGTTAGGTATGGAATATGATTCGTCAGAGTGGATTTCTTATCCTATCTTAGAGATAGGATGGATAAGCCTGGAAGTTCTATAAATAGAGAGGCCACCCCCTCATTTAGCATAGAAAGAAGTTAGTTGAGAATATTGTAGGAAGTTCTACGAAGGAGCCATCCAGTTAAGGTGTGGTGAAGAAGCCATCAAGAGGCGTAATTGTAAAGTTTCTCCCATAGTCTTGTTGAAGTACCTCAGTGGTGAGATTGTAACAATTTCATGTTAATATTTATTATTTTCCTTGATATTTCTGATTGTCATCATTCTTCTTATCATAGTCGATGGTATCTTGTGTTATGTTGTTGTTCGGTTTCCAGATTACATCCACCAAACTAAGGCTGTGCATTAGTAAATAATCATAGCACGAGGAGTTCCGTGAAGAATGATCATAGTGCCGGATGGTGATTGACATAGTTAAGCTTCGTTGCCGTGACCATCTCGTTGGCTGGATTATTATAGAGAGATAGTCCACCAAGTCAACAAATCAATTGGAGGGTAACAATGGTTTTACTGGGCCTAGTAGTACAATGAGTAAAGTCATTGTTACAGGAATTTAGTCACACATGTTAAAGGCATTTGCCTAGAACTAGTAGGTTAACCTGGTAAAAGATCCTTTTTGGGGGAATAGTAATACCAGCAAGTAAGGTCACTTTTTAGCCATGAATAGTAAATTGAACCCCGCAGAACTCACTTTTAATTAGTGAATAGTGTGTTTACCACAGTAAAGATCAGTTTTCGTAGGTAAGTCAAGTTTTACCTAGTTACGTGGTCATTCTATTAGTTTTTATGAGAAAGTGTAAAAAGCCGTTGCTAGTATAGTGATGCCAATTATTGTGCACACATAGTCTAGTTAAGTGTTACTTGGGGTTGGTATTTCACGGTGGGACTTTTGAAAATGGGAAAGATTCCTGTTTTTCAGTCAGTAATGCGATGCTATCTTCTTTCATTCAAGCGTTTAAACGATCTTGTATTGGTAATGGCTTATAAAGAAGGGAACAGGGAGAACAATGCAGACTAAATTTTTTCCTACAGCTTGTGGATGGTTAGCACTTAGGTGGTTTTGAACAACTAAGGTGATACTGTGCAAAGAATGTCATGGGATTTATTAACTGAAAGTTGTCTTGAAGAATGTGAGGGACTAACAGAAATATCGCCAGGGGGGGGCGGGGGATCTCATGAGCGAGATCAACAAGCGATCCAAAGGAGAGAAGGAGAGAGATAAGGGATTAGTCAAGGCTCGTGGTCAGAGCTAAGGAGGAAGCTCGATGGCCACAGAACAGATCCGGAAGGAGGACTAGGGATGGGTGAATGAATGGCGTGGGATAATCTCCTCTGTAAGCACTCCATTCTTGGGATGAAGCCAGAGATAGGACAAGAGTGAAGTAGTGAAGGTATGGAAAGCCGCCCAGCCACTTGAACAAGCAAAGGAGGATTGCAGACGGCAAGACGAACGCATGGAAGAGGAAAGCCTAAGAAATTGTGCAAGAGAGAGCGGGGTACACCCCAAAGCACTTTGGTCCTGAATCCACAGACCACTCCGGGTGAAGCACAATAGTTCATCACTAAAACATCTACTGAGTATGAGAGATCTGCTCAAAAGCGCGTCAAGGGTTAACTATCATATTTTCAAGCGAAAGTATAATAGTCTCAGGGAGGGATAGCGGTCCAAAGAGAAAATCTCTTGAAGGTGTTGTTTAGTTTTACGGTATGTTATAAAAAAGGGTCGCATTATAAGTATAATTGTCCAGATAGAGGCTTCTACATCTGGTAAGGGAGAGAAGATAAAGGAAAAGCACCTGTGATTCTTTTGATGTTGGGTAGATAAGAGCAGAAATCAGAAGTAAAGTCGATGAGTGTAACCAAAAAGAAAGAAAGAAAGAAAAAGTATAATCAAGATGGAAATGATCCTAAGAAGCTTGAAGCAGAAGCAAAGAAAACAGTAAGAAAATAGGAAAGAAAAGTTGGGTTTGTGCCAGGATTTTCTGATTTCAACAGGGGCAAGGACAATAACTCCAGCCTGAAGATCTGTCCAAAAGGCCTGCAAATATTAATATGGTCCAACTCTTGGCTATGTCTTCTTTTTAGAAGAGAGGGGAGGGAAGGGAAAGGGATAGGGGGGAGTGCGATGGTGATCAATGGCTCGAAGAACGGAAGGAGGTTGATGGTCCCTGTGGGAGGATGGCAGAGAAGGGCAGATCCCTCTGTCCACAAGCTGAGGTATCTGTAATGGTATTTCAATCATATGTCTTAGTTGTGGAGGTGCTGCAGTTAAGGTAATGACGGTCTGTAATGTAGGTTGGGTTATAAAATGATCGCCCTTCACATAGGTTAAGGCATTAAATAAGGTGAAAAACGAACAGAAGGATGTAATACAAATGTCGGCATATTGTTATGGTGTGGTATGTGAGGTGATTTCAGGTGATGAAAAATGGTACGGTTGCGTACCCAATGCTGCTAGGAAGGACCAGGGCTAGGAGAAGTTATGCCATGAAGAACTACTGAAATGAAGGTTTCATGACACTTGGACGTTGGTTAGCGTTAGTTAGAGAGAGGTTGAAGATAAACGTGATCCCTGACATCATAATAGTAGAACTGTGGATTCAAGTGATGAAACTGATGATTGGACATCCTCTGATACTCTCGTACCAGTGAAGGGACACGTGAGATGAAGAAAGCGATTGGTGGATGTTTCAGTCATGGATATATGCCGAGTAATCACCAACTCATGACCCCATAAAATTATTGAAGAAAGAAGTTGATGCCGTCTCAACAAATAAAGATTGGTGCTGAGTGATGGAGAGTGAGAAGGATACCTACCTCAGCTCTTTCGAAGGTACATACACCTATGTCCACTTTTGATAACAAGGAAACATCCGCAAGTAACGTTGGGTTAAGACACATTGTATTGGAGCTGGGGTTAGATGGTGCTAAGCCCATAAAGCACATGCCATATAGAATGAATCCTAATTTTCAAAGATGGAAAAGAAGAAATAGAAATAGATAAGTGATTGATGAAGGATTCATATTGATGTAGAGGGAATTAAAGGGTTTCTCCCATATGATCTCAATAAAACGGAATGGGAAGCTACGGATTTGTGTGATTATGGGGAACGCTAAATTAAGGTAAAAGAGAAGGATCCTTACCCTCTTCCATTTTCAGATCAGATCGTTGGACGAAGTATGGACAGGAGGCTATAGTTTGCTGATGGATATTTAGCGGCTACAACCAGTTAGACTATAGCAGAGAAAGATCATGCTGAAGGAAACATTCACCACTACTTGGGACCGTTGGCTTATAGGGGATGCCCTTGGGTGGGTCAATGGCCTCCGAGCAACATTCCAAGTTTAATGAATAGGGTGTTCGAACCCTACATGGGACCTTCATCAGAGTATTTCTGGAGATATTTGTTGCATCTATGGCGCAAGTTGGACCCCATGCACCAGGATGGAGACAGGCATTTCAAAGTAGATGAAGACAAGCCTCACAGTAAAACCTACAAAGTGTTGTGTCTTTGGATGTCTAAAGGCGTGTGTTAGGGCATGTTGTTCCAGAGACGATGTATGTACTGATCCTGAATAAAGTTTCAAAATCAAAGATTACCCTTCCTATAAAATAGAAGTAAGTTGAGCTCATTTTTAGGCATGTGGGTTACTATTAGAAGGTTCATCAAGAATTCTCAAAAGATTCAAGACACTAAACCCAGTTTGCAAGAAGGATGTTGCTTATGACCAGAAAAAGCCGCCTGAAGCTTGGGACAAACTGAAGGACGCCCCTGGTGTCTCACTTGTTTGAAGAATCCAGATGGAGCAAGCCATCATTGTGTACACTGATGCCTCAGATGCTAGGCACTAGGTTAGTACTTGAGCCAAAATGATGAAAATGGGAATTGGAATTTGAACAGCCAATTACTTGGGAGCAGACAAATGAGCAGGGCGAGGATAAAACTATACTTGTAACTGAAAAAGAGGGCCTGGCGATCATTTTTTTTGCTGTAAAGAAGTTGGAATTACTGCAGGGCAGAAATTTTATAGTTGTAACGGATCATCGGCTCTGAATATATTGTCAATAAGCCAACCCATCGGGAGGATAGCAAGATGGTATAAGTTTGCCGACAAGAAGAATTGAATTGGATATTATAGAAAGGCAGGAAGGAAAGATAGCATGTCCAATGAGATGCACTCTCTCGAGCCTATGCTGGTGTAGGCTATTTGGATGATGATGATTTTTCCCGAGCAGCATTGTTATCCATTGACCCATCCCTAGGAATTTACATAGCATTTGGAATCTGGAATTTATCTGATGAATAAGTTTCTGATGGTGCTACTGCAAAGACTTAAGAGAAAGATTACTCCAAAGCAGCGTCCATACCATTCTGCATGGAGCATTATCGAATAGGATCCCTGATGGGCAGTACAAGGAGGGAGTTGGACGTGATCAAGGAAAAAGAGCTTATAGACAGAATTCCAACAATGGAAATGTGGAGGGCACTTCTCTGGACAACTTAATCAAGAAGGATCTGGATGCAGGTTATCAAGCCCAATCGTTTTAAGAATGTTATAAAATTGTAAGACATGTGATATGTCAAACACATGGTAACCGTAAAGACTTCATAAGCTCCATAGTCTATTCTCCCCTGGTCCTTTGGAACAATCGGGGAATAGACGTTGTAGGTCCAATTCCAATAACATCCACGTCAAAATAATGTATGGTGAGTTGCCACAGATTATTTTAACCAAGTGGGTTGAGCTAATGGCCTGAAAGCAGCTCCAGGATGAAGTGGCACAGGTTCATATATGAACGCATTGTCACCCGATTTGGTTTGTCCATTAGAAAATGTGTAAAGATAAGGAATCCACTTCATTAATGAGGTGGTAGAAAGCCTTAGTCAATAAGTTTTCTATCAAGACGGAAGGCAAAAACAACATACAGCCAAGCCTAAATGGACAGGTGTGGCACGAACAAATTTTGTGCTGTGTCAATTAGCCAAAAGATGCAGCCTGCAGGTACCTAAATGGAGAGAAAAGGATTCATGCAGGCATTGTGGGCATATAGGGCAACATCAAAGTCAGCAAAAGATAATCCCCAGTGCCGTGGACCTATGGCATGATCCAGTCTTGGTCCTATTGAGTTTGATTTTCCCACTGTGCGCGTTATGAAAAATGAAAGATGGCTTGAAGTGATTACAGTAAAAGAAGGTAGGTACATCTTCATTGCTAGAGGAAATGAGAAAACGGGAATAATCGCCAACAGGATGACACGCCATAAAGAAGAAATGAAGCAGGCAGAAGGAAAGCAGTTCAAGTACTTTGATCAAAAGATCCGAAGGTGGTCTCCATCACAGCCATAAAGTGCACTGGGTATCGTCATATGATTCCAGGATTACCAAAAAAGAAGACGAGAAATGTCTTCAAAATGGATGGAAGGCCTACAAGAAATCACAGTGGGCCTGAAAATGGTAGCCGTACGACTGGAGGGGATTACATGGCCAACTCCATTAAAACATGGGTCAACCCACGACAAGTTTTGAAGATTTACCAAGCACCCGAGGATAGTCTACTCGAGGACGGAGGTTAGAAGCTAGAAGGGGGAAGAATGTCGACACAGTAAAATTTCCGTCCAATCATTTCCCCATTTCATTATATATGTATTGGCATAGGAGTATGTTAAGGTAATTAGTAAAAGTAGACGGTACGATCTCAGGAGATAACGGCGACACTTCACAGTACGGTGCCGCAATCATTGGAGGACGGTAACAGCAAAGTTAAAATAGGAATGTGTAAAAAACAGTAGAATATTTGTCGTAGCTGGTTCGGTAAAGAGTAAATGTCAAAAGTTAGGGTAATTAGAGACGTAGGGTCTACATGATTAGGATTAGAAATATGATATGGAATAAGGACAAAGGAAGGTGAGTCATAAAATAGTTGAGTGTGTTATTTGTAAAAGTCTAAACTGTGGAAACCCATGTCAATGATAAGGTTTATGCGGTTATCTTAACAGAAAAGCTACAGTGTAAGCCGAAAAGACTATAAGAGTTAAGGTATGGACATATGATTCGTCAAGAAGTACGGATTCTTATCAATATCTTAGCAAGACAGTGGATGGATCAATCATGGAAGATTCTATAAATAGAGAGGCCCACCAACCTCATTAGCATTAGAAGAAGTAGTTGAAGAAATATGGGATAGGAGTCTCGAGCAAGCCATCAGATTAAGGAGAAATGGTACAACGTTTGTGTGGCAGCACGCCATCACGAGGCCCAGTAATTGTAAAGTTTCTCCCCTATGTGAAGTACCTATGGTGCAGAAAAAGTTTTATAACCAATTTCCACTTAAATATTATTATATTTCCTTGATATGTCGATTTGATCATCATTCTGGTATCTTATCATAGTCGATGGCTATTCTGTTAGTGTGTTGTCTGTTTCCAAAGCTACATCCAACCCAACACTGAAAAAGGCTGCATTGCATTAGTAACAATAATGGCATAGCACCCGGAGTTCCACAGGGGTGAAGAAGTATTCATAGTGCCGCGATTGAGTGATGACAGGCCATAACGGACCCAAAGTTTGACGCCTCGTCATGGTAAGAAACGGCGTCTCGAGGGTAAACCGAGGGGAAGAGAACCCGAGCACCGCAAAGTAGTACCCCAAAATTGTAAGTAAAGTACTGCCAGAACAGTGTAACAAGTGACCCGATGTGAGACAGGTCTCTCGCAAGGTAGTTCGGGATCCGAGGAAAAAAGCCGCCGAGAGCGTAATAAAGATTGCCGCGATTAGCCCCGCGCCTTGTTTTCCACTCTTTTCCCTCTTCCTGGGCCTCTGGACCTTCAGTGACCGAAAACCGCCGCCTCAGGGCGGCCGAGTCTCGTGGACCGCCTCAAGATAGACGCGGCGGTCTGTAACCGCCGCCCTGCGGCAGAGCGGCGTCCTGTGCCGATTTCCCGAATGACTCTTTCGAGGACCGCATGAAATTCACGATTACCAACTTTTCTTTGCCGACTTAAGCATGCATTAATGTTTTTGGTCCCCTGGAACAGGTTTGTCATTTGTTTATGTTGAGATTCAATTTCGGGTTTGTTTTGAGTGTGGATTCCTTATAAATGCATGAGTTTGGGACATACCACATGGTCTGAGTTTTGATGAAGAATTTGGTGGAGCTTGGTCACCATTTTTTTTGTTAGAATCTTCTAATTTTAGTTGTTTGGTAGCTCTTAGACTGAATAGCATATAGGTTATTCGTACTTGGTGAGCATGCTCAGCTGTGGGAAGCATAGATCCAATCTGTAGATGCTGTGCTCCATCCAATCCAGGTTAGAAGCTTACCTTGAATTCTCTCTTGTTGTGATGTTTTACTGTGCTTAGAATCTCTTAGTTCCAATTCATTATATACCGGGTTGTATTATTTCAGCTGTTGGAGTAAGCCACAGATCAACTTGTGGCAAGTAGTTGTATTTATTCGGAACGGAATAGCTCGGAAGCATTTAAAGTCTGCAGGTTTTGCCTTCGTAAGGATAGTCAAGGTCTGGTCACTTCACGTTTGCATGACTCGCAGTTAAAAACCCGCTAGGAAATTCAAAGCCAAGATCGTCCTCTTGCGCTATCCCTTCTACTCGCATTCTAGGTATGCATTCTGAGCTGTCCTTGTCCCAAAAATCTACTCCTATCGGTGCTAAGCAATCACACGCTTTTGGATCAAGTGAAAACACGAAAAAAGAACGAGAAATATCATACTGAGGGGACGAAGATCACATACACCATCGGATCGCCATGTTTGCGGATCAGGAGGTTAAATTTCAAAAGTTATAGTCAGATCATATCAAATAGAGTAGTAAATAGCTTTATTATTTCATTCTTTCTCGAGATTACCCGGGAAGATGTGGGGGATTGATCTAGGGAATTTATGGGGAAATATGATCCACTCCTCACTTCTGAGGTGGATCGAGAATCTTGGCAGGTAGATTAGACAGGCTATTTTATTTGAATCAATTCTACCACATCGCACAGGCAAAAGACACCACACTTTTTTTTTTCGGTTTATCTGCGGTTTTAAACTGAGGTTTATTATCTAAGTTCTAGATATGCTTAAAATCGTTTGCTTTACCCTTAAAATTGTTAAACTTTTCAGAGGATAAAAGTTATAGCAGTAGATTTATTCCACGTAGTTCAGGAATTTGGTCATTACAGTTAGATTTACATTTGTATTGGTTATGAAAATCACGGGACCTAAAGAGCACATGGAATATAGATTTGAAGCCAATCGTGCCTCCACCAAACCCTGTCACAGCGATAGTGAAAATAGACCAAACCTCAGGATTGAAAAGTATTCCGAACAACCACTATTACAACTGACAGTTCAAGTAAGAGGATTAAACATAGAAGACGGACCAAGAATATGCGTTTGGTCAAGTCGAGCCAAACTACAGTTACCCTAGAAAAATATCAATGAATGTAGAAGGGGCGAAAGAGAACACACATTGGGTGGGTGTGATCCTTTAGTTCCACAGCGACGCATGGAGACACCCTCGTTTAGAATAGATACCAGCTTAAGAATCCCAAGTCGGAGGAACGCGGTCAGGTATTCTGAGAAGATCGCACAACCTGTTGGTTTAACCGTAGAAGCTGATAAGGCCTACGCTTATGAGATACTTACGGGAATTAGACCTTGCTCTGCGTATGACCATCACAGGACTGCGAAACCAAGAGTCTTCGGTTGTGTATCCACAGATCCAACATCCCAACGAATCCACAATTCAGTTAGATATAGACATGGGGCCTAGCACACTAGTATTTCAGTCACTCCACTCCAATCTATCCTCATCGAAACAACGTCTTACTAGCTATAGCGGTTAACGAAACTAGGGAATTCTGGGCTAGGCCAGAGGAAATGTCCGTGTAGAATCAATTGGAGTCATCATCACCCACAGACGCGCCTTCTAGGGGAGATGATACACGAACAATACCAGTCATTTTCAAGATTCCGTGAGCCCAAGATGAATACGCCAGAGTGAATTGATGGAGCGTCGAGCAAGTCATCCTCGCTGATCGACTATCACACCTAGTCCAAAGTAGAAGGTGCCATCGTTGCTAGATCGTAAAATTCCACTTTGGCATGTCGAAGACATGAGAATTCCTAAACTCAGTTTGTCTGCATTCCCACGCAGTATTCTCCCCACCGGTTATTGTGTCTACGGACAACTCGGGAGGGCGGGTACGGAAAGAGTCACTTGTGATTATCCGCTCGCCGTTCTTTTGCCAGCGTACGTTACCTCCTCAAGATGTAGTTGATTGCGGGCTTAAGATAACCCACAAGAGAAGGTGGTTCCTTCATCATAAAACTATCTTTGCACATCTATCCCAAATAGTAATGTTTGTAAAAGTAAATATTTGTCGTAAGTGGTCCGGTAATGTTAAAATGTCAAAGTTTGGGTAATTAGAGAAGTAGGGTCTACATGATTAGGAATTAGAAATATTATATTGGTAATAAGGACAAGGAGTGAGGTCATAAATATTTTGTGTATTTTATTTGTAAAAAGTCTAAAAATGTGGAACCCATGTAAAATGATAAGGTTTATCTTATCTTAACAGATAAGCTTACATGTACAGATAAGAGTTAAGGTATGGAATATGATTCGTCAGAGTGGATTTCTTATCCTATCTTAGAGATAGGATGGATAATCCTGGAAGTTCTATAAATAGAGAGGCCACCCCCCTCATTTAGCATAGAAAGAAGTAGTGAGAAATATTGTAGGAAGTCTACGAAGGAAGCCATCAGTTAAAGGTGTGTTGAAGAAGCCATCAAGAGGCGTAATTGTAAAGTTTCTCCCATAGTCTTGTTGAAGTACCTCATGGGTGAGATTGTAACAATTTCATCTTAATATTATTATTTCCTTTGATATTTCTGATTTGTCATCATTCTGTCTTATCATAGTCGATGGTATTCTTGTGTTATGTTGTTGTTCTGTTTCCAAATTACATCCACCAAACTAAAGGCTGTGCATTAGTAAATAATCATAGCACGAGGAGTTCCCGGTGAAGAATTATCATAGTGCCGGATTGGTGATGACAGGCCATACTCGGACCCACCGTTTTACGCCTCTTCATGGCTAAAACGCTTCTCCGAGGGGGCAATATGTACGTACCCAAAATTGTAACGTAATGTACTGCCAGAACAGTGTAACAAGTGCCCCGATGATGATACAGGTCTCTTCGCAAGGTGTTCGGGATCCGAAAAAGCCCTCCGAGCATGCGTTAACATCCCGCATGCCCCGCTTAGCCCCCGCGCCCTTTGTTTTTCCCCTCTTTTCCCTCTTTCCTTGGCCTCTGGACCTTCAGTGACGAAACCGCCGCCCTACAGGGCGGCGGTCTCGTGACCGCCTCCCTGATCACGGCGGCGGTCCTGTAACCGCCGCCCTGCTCAGAGCGGCGGTCCTGTGCGCATTTTCCAGAATGCTCTTTTGACGCGACCCGCATGAAATATCACGATTTACCAACTTTTCTTTGCCGACTTAAGCATGCATTAATGTTTTTGGTCCCCTGGAACAGTGTTTTTCCTTTGTTTATTGTTTAGGAGTTCAATTTGGTTTTGGTTTTTGAGTGTTGGAATTCCTATAAATGCATGGTTTGTGTACATACAAATGGTCTGAGTTTTGATGAAGAATTTGAGCTGGAGCTTTGGTCACCATTTTTTTCTTGTTAGAATCTTCTAATTTTTAGTGTTTTGGTTAGCTTGCTTAGGACTGATAGCATAGTTTATTTCGTACTTGGTTAGCATTGCTCAGCTGTTGGTAAGCCATAGATCCATCTTGTGTAGGCAGTGCTGTTGCTCCATCCAATCCAGTTAGAAGCTTACCTCTGAATTCCTCTTTGTTGTAGATTTGTTTTACTGTGACTTAGAGTTCTTAGTTCAATTCATTATATACCTGGTTAGTATTATTCAGCTGTTGGTAAGCCACAGATCCAACTTGTGCAAGTAGTGTCTTTATTTCGGAACGGAATAGCTTAGGAAGCCATTAAAGTTGCAGGTTTTGCTCTTCGTATAGGATAGTCAAAGGTTCTGGTCACTTCACGTTGCATGACTCGCAGTAAAATCCCGCTAGGAATCTCATAAGCCAAGCTCTGTACTCTTGCGCTATCCCTCTCCTACTCGCATTCTCGGTCTGCATTCTGAGCTGTCCTTGTCCCAAAATCTACTCCTATCGGTGCTAGCATCACACGCTTTTTTGGATCCAAGTGAACACGAAAGAACGAGAAGATCATACTGAGGGGACGAGATCACATACACCATCGGATTCGCCACTGTTCTGCGGAGTCCAGGTTTTAAATTTCAAAGTTCTAGTCAGATTCATATCAAATAGAGTAGTTAAATCGCTTTATTTCATTTCATTCTATTCTCGATATTACCAGGGAAGCTGTGGGGATTGATAGTTTCTGAGAAACTATGATTCACTCCTCACTTCTGAGGTAGGATCGAGAATCTTGCAGGTAGATTAGACAGGCTATTTTATTTAGAATAATTCTACAAATCGCACAGGCAAATAACCACACTCGGTTATCTTGTCTGTTTTAAATTATTGTTTATTTATTATTTCTAGATATGCTTAAAATAGTTTGCTTTCCTTAAAATTGTTAAATATTTCAGAGAGGAATAAAAGTTATATGCAGTTAGATTTATTTCACGTAGTTAGAATTTGTTTCATTACAGTTAGATTTACATTTTGTTTCGTATGAAAATCACGGGACCTCAAGAGCCCAGGGAATATATATTTGAGCCAATCGTGCCTCAACCAAACCTTGTCACAGCGATAGTTGACCTAGACCAAAATCTCAGGATACAAGTATTCCGAACAACCACATATTTACAACTGATCAGTTCACAGTTAAGAGGATTAAACATAGAAGACGACCAAGCACATGCGTTTTGGTCAAGTCAGCCAAACTACAGATTACCCTAGAAAATATCCACATGAATGTAGAAGGGCTCGAAAGAGAACAAACATTCGGGTGTGATCCTTTAGTTCCACAGCCAGACGCTGGAGACACCCTCGTAGATATAGATACCAGCTTAAGAATCCAAGTCGCGAGAACGCCTGTAAGGTATTCTGAGAAGATCGCACAACTGTTGGTTCTAAACGTAGAAGCTGAAAAGGCCTACGATTACTGGATACTAGGGATTAGAACTTGATCTCGCGTATGACCATAACAGGACTGCGACAACCAAGAGTCTACGGTTGTGATCCACAGATCCCACAACCCAACGAATCCACAAGTTAGTTAGATATAGACACTGGCCTATGCACACTAGTATTTCAGTCCACTCCACTTCCACCTATCATCATCGAACAACTGTCCTTACTAGATATAGCAGCTAACGAAACTAGGGAAATTCTGGACTAGGCCAGAAAATTGTCCGTAGAATCAATTGTATTCATCATCCACCATATGACCTTATCAGGAGATATACACGAAACAATCCCAGGTCATTTTCCACGTATTCCGCAGCCCATAGATCGAATCACGCTAGAGCTCGATATTGATTGGAGCCTTCGAGCAGTCATCCTCGCTGATCGATCTATCACACCAGTCCAAGTTAGAAGGGCCTTCTTTGCCTTAGATTCGCAAATTCCACTATTGCATGTCGAAGACATTAGACTGCCTAACTAGTTTGTCTACATCCCACGCATATTCTACCCCCACCGGCTGTCTCGGCACAACCTCGGGAGGTCGGGGTACGCGGAAGAGTCACTTGTTGATTCTCACGCTCGCCTGTCTCTTTTCCAGCGTACAGTTACCTCTCAAGATGTGTGACTTGCGGGCTTAAGATAACCCTCAAGAGAAGGTTGGTTCCTGCTCCTAAACTACTTGCCACAATCTACTCCAAATGTAGGAAAACAAACTATCTAATCCTATTTTAACATTCCAAGGGAACGGGGGGAGAGAGAGTGCATGAAAACTAAACCTACAATCAGAGCAGTAATACACCAAAAAAGGAGGTGGTTAATCACACTCCAAATGCCTAAAATGGAGAGAGGTGAGCAATGGAGAGGGTGGAAAAAATGGACGACAAACCAAAGATGAGATTCATACAGAACACCAATTCAAACCTATTAAACACAACTCTCAAAACCTACATTAGACATCAAGAAAGATGCACAATATAACCCTGTAATGGAGAGATGTAAGTAGAGATAATAACACATGTAAAAGATTGACAAAATGCATCACAAAACACATTATATTACTCCAATAAGTATGCAAAATACACCATCAATGGGCAAGAGGAAAGAAAATTACATTACAAAGCTTGGGAAAGGAGGCTTAAGCTCCACATTCAACCCTAGCAGAGAAGAAAGAGAGAGGAGGACATGAGAAAAAATGACCAACTCCTCCATAAATGAGCCCCAGATTACAATTTATAAAATGAGAAGAGAGAGAAAGAGTAAATCCCAAAATTTCCTTTTCCAACAACTTTCAAATCATAATAAATGAAGTGAAATGATGGTATTTGATCTACAAAATATCCCTCATGCTGTCCCATAACCTGCTGTTGAAGAAAATGATGCCCATGCTCATTAATTGTACTTCCAACCACCATGACAGTATCTGTTTAGAACTGAGTTGGTTTTCTGTGAAAATTCACCATCAAGTCTTAATAAATTTCTAAATTTCTTGGTTTGCTATGCAAAGGCATCATAAGCATGACTCCAACAAGACCAATTTTGCATGATTCCGGTTAAGGGATGAAAAAGTTATGGCTTCCTGAGTACATGCAATTATTTGAGTTTGCCTGTTTTCCTTGATTGTCACAGGATCAAGCAATTAAATTCTTGGTTGGGAAATCACAATTTAATTATTTCTCCCCCTCTACAAATGTTTTCTTTATCATTAAAATGCTCAGGACATTTAAAAATATGGTGGGGCCCATTGTACATTCTTCATTTTTTATAATTGAATTGGAAGGGGTTTGTGTTTAATGTGCCCCCTTTTAAGGTTATTAGCCAACTCCCATATCCCTCGAGCTCGATGCTTACATGCTTACGCCAACCTACTCCATTATATGCCTCAATCCCATATATTATGCATCCACTGTCATTGGTTTGAATTTCGATCCCTTTGGTGACTCCATGTTTCACCGACCCCATGTGTAGACCCTCGGCTCTTGAACTATCCACTACCTTGCTCCCCTGCTTCCATGTGTGTTTACCATTTTATCACTGACTTGGCTCTGCATACACTGCCAATGATCTCATTTTCCTCGACAACCTGATGCCTATGTAATGAAGAGTTGCGGCCCATCGGGGAACACAATGGATTGTTACATATGGAGACCCGCGTGAATTTATGATCTCCTCTTCCCTTGACTCTTTGAAGCTGCATTGAGGAGCCACGTGGCGACCCTATGCGACTCTAGCTTTGCCCATGGGCCTACGACAAGTTTTTTTCACCTTGAGCTCAGCTCGGGACTTGTCGAGTTGGCTTGACGAGCTGCTACAAGCCTCGTTTTCCCAAGGTGATAAGTGTCAACTCCCCCATTTCAAATTATTCCTCGAGGTTCAAGTCTTCACGCCATGGCTCCATGCTTTTTAGCTCACCAACATCGTGTCCCTTTGGCATATCTTTGCCATTTTAGATGCCCGCGCTCGCCCATTCCTAGGTAACTCACTCCTTGAACTTTGTCAAGAGCCTGACTTGTTGAAAATGACCTCCTGATATTAGCACTATTAGATTCCTTCATTATTTCTCAGGAAACACAGAGCTCTTCCTTTGTAGTAGGAACAATTTGGCTTACATAGTATACAACCATGATAGGTGATGTTTCCTTTGCATCTTGGTCAGTTAGGTGCATAGAGTAGCTTGGACATGCGATGAAAGTGGGCTCAGTCTGGTTTACAGAGCTCAGTACATGTATGAGCTCTCTTCCATATGCTCAGGTCAATCGAGATTGCCATTATGCATAACTTTGACTATCTAGGTGGATTCGAGGAGCTTGATGTGACACTACTTAGATCCATTCATTGTATGTCCTATCTTGATAGAGAGGATTCTCTCCAATTTCGATGGGGACGACCTCTAATTTGATGTCCCTTCAATTTGAATTCAATTCCTCTTTTATCTAACTAGCTCGTCCAAGGGAAAAAAATAATTCGGCCTTCAACATGAAATATCTCAACCTGCTTTAATTGCTTGATGGAGCTGTTATCCATAGTTCACCCCCTGGGAAAAGTATTGGATCATCCATGACCCCGCATAGGAAGAACCAAAGGAAAACATGATCAAATCTTGCAAACAGGTCACAGAAGGACTCAACGATGAAGGTGGCGGGGACCTGCGAAGGACCAAACTACCCTATGCATGAAGAAAGAAAAGAGATGACTCTAACGAGTGGATCCGTTTCTTAAATCTATTTAACAGGTTATAGGAAGGCTCAGAGATGGAATAGTAGGGTTGGAGAAATAGGATCAGTGTCAAGTAGGAGAAAGAAGGAGAAATAAGAAATGACAAAGATCCGAAGTCTTCGAGCTCAAAATGGTTCAGAACGAGTCCAAAAATCGGCCAAGTATGGAGGAGGGCAACGGAGAGAACCATGTGTCAACCCGACGCTTCTCCAAAGTTGAATAAAAAAAGGGGAAGCTCAAACTTGCACCATCCCTCCATGTAGAAAATGGTCAACAAAGGTCAAAAGGCAGATAGGGCAGGGGCTCAAAAAAGAAGCTAAGTATAGAAGTGCCGTGAAATCCGCCATGCATCAGTTTGGCGCATTTCCAAGGGCAGATCCAAAAGGTGGAGGTGCAAATAAGCACAATTTTGCCACGTAACAAAGGGTTTTGAAAAGGTAAAAGGGGAGACCATTGAAAATTTTAAGAGCCTACGGAGGCTTCCAAGTGTCGATCTGACATTTCTTTAGAAGCAAAATCCTAAGTAGGTTTCCAAGTGAGCGCGAAGCCTCCACGCGTCCAATTTCAAAAAGGGGATAGAGTTGGGTTGAATAGTCAATGTATTGTGACATACCAGTGGAGGGTGCCAAGTGTCCAAACGGTGCTTGTTTAAGAGAAATATTGAAAGGAGGTTTCCAAACAAGCGCCAGGCCGCCACGTGTCCTCGGTCAAGAAATATGACCCCGCGCGAGCAAAGGACTTAGCCAAAAAATCATAGAAATTGAGAAGGTTGATGGAGGAAGCCACGTGTCAACCCCGCGCCATTCTAAGAGAAAATAAAGAGGCCACCCCTCGAACAAGCGCCAACCCTCCACGTGTCCCATTTAGAAAAGGGGGGCCCTTTTTTTTCAAACCGGTCTTCCCGTCCTTTTGTATGGATTCGAAGAAAACTTCGAAGGGGCATATCTTCTGACTCAGGGCTCGAAATATTAAAAATCTGACATCGTTGGAAAGATCTCAGCCTCATCTATGCCATGGAGATCTAAAACTTCAAGTTTGGGGAGGTTAGGTGGGAGAAAAAGGGAAGGAGGAAAATTCTTCAGGGCCATCAATACAGGATTTAATTTTTTCCCTAACAATCAAATCGGATTCGATCTGCTCCACTTTTTCCTCCTCCTTTGAGGCACTGAATAAGAATTTGATGCAGGTTAAGATAGATTTTGGGGGGGAAAATTTTATGGGAGGCATTAATAGTGGTGGTTGAGCTTGGAACTATTTTTTTCCCACTTATCTCTCTCTTTCTCCCCTCTGTGTTGAATCTATAAAGGCAGGTTCGAGACTCATTGTAAAGGGTTGGACATTATTTTGTTTTTACAGAATCCCATTTCCTTCTGGCGAAGGGATTCATGGAGTTCAAACCTTCCCATTGAAATTGCAATATGATTTCTGCCTTCTGGCCATTTTGTAATGCATTATATCAATCTACAGAGAAATAAAACATGTTTTGTGATCGATTTTATATCCTTTCTTGTCTCTTTTACTCTCATTTGGTCTTTCATTATAGATCTGGTTATTTGTACTTGATTGTTGTATGTATTTTGATGATTTTTTTTTTATCAGCAAAACTAATGTTCATCATTCCTTCTATGCATCACCTTGTAGTTTAGTTTTGATTTCTTGTATTCCTTCTTTCCTTGTCTCCTTGGTAAAACTTAGATTAGGTTTAGGAATAGATCCTTTAAAAGTTCCCATGTATGCACCTAAACAGAGGAATATGAACCATCCTTTAATCTAGAGAGTTTTCCCATTTGCAAAGTCCCACGCTTTGGGGAAAAACTCAATGCTATGCGAATCACACTAAATGAATCTACCTTAGAAAAGTAGATCTGACGACTCATTTGGGGGGGTGCTGTGATTTTGCATTAACAGTTTTAGCACACTCGGTGGAACAAGAAGTCTCCATCTTATTACAGTAAGATCGATGTGCACTTGCTGTGATTCTAGCTTTTGAGAAGATTTTAAGAACATTACATCTGGCGACTCCAAAAGGGACCAAAATCCACTGGTTTCAGTAGTCGAAGTTTCCCAAGTTCATGAGAAGGATTTAAACAAGGTCAAGAACAAGAGAAGAAGGACAGTTTGTACACCTAAAAGATGTTTCTAGATAGAAGTAGAAGAGGAGGAAGAAGAGCCCAGAGGTCTCTATCTCCACCAAATAGAGCCTTATCAACACCTCTTCCCAGTAGGTTGTTCTTTCAACCAAAAAGGGTGCTCAGGCCGATCAAGATGGCACAACCAAACCCCTATGTCAATTTCATTGGCAATAGGCCACTCGCTCTGAATGCACAAAATCCAATCCTGGTGGGCAACATTGAAGAGCATCCCATATTTCACTGGGGGAAAACCAGATCTTCTCCTAGTGACCACATTTAAGATATTGCAAATGTCTATACAATCCATGAGATTACTGAGATGGACATTGTAGTCAAGTTACTACCCTTTTCACTTAGAGGTAAAGCTTCACAATGGTTTAGGAGCCTAGAAGCAGGCTCTATTCAATCCTGGGACCATCTGTGTATAGCTCTTCACAACCAATTTGGAGAAAAAAGGAGATAAATTATCCTTGTCGGAGAAGAACTGACAACAATCAAGAGAGCTTCGAATGAGCAATTGACGGATTTCAACCTTAGATTTCAATGGACCTGTGACAAGATTCCAACAGCAGTAAAGCCCACTAATGAAGGTGCCTTCTTATATGTTCTTAGAGCTTTAAATTCTGATATTACTTTAATGATTCAGTCAATGGGGGGCACAACCTTACTTGCAGCCTATAGCCTTTCCATAGGAGCTGAGAATCGTTTAATTCAAGTTGGAAAACTTGCTTCTAGGCCATCCATGCCTCTATACCCCGAATTAGGAAACCCAAGTACCAGCGAAACACCCACAATAGCTCCTATACCTACTCCAAGGAGTCAAAAGTCCAGCTAAAGCCTCCACCTCATCATCCACCACCTCAAAGGAGGTTCAGAAAATTATGAAACAGATTCAAAACCTAGGGAATGAGTTTTAGTAACCATCAAAAGACAACAGGCTCAGAGTTCTAGGCCATATCAACCTCAAGCTCAGTATTAGGCTAGACCCCCATATCAACAAAATAGACCAAAAGCCCAGGCTGTAACTCAGAGTCAACACCAAGGAAAACCTCAAGCTACTAGACCTTTTAGGCCATATGATCCAAACACAACCTTAACATCAAGAGTATTGGTTCTAGCACATAATAACATGGCACAAGAATATGATTGGTGTTTCCCATGTAGTTAGCCACATAATCAATGGATGTGTCAATGGTGCACTAAATCAAGCTTTGATGGTGTAAACTGTTGGTATGTCACAAGAACCTAGCCAAGAAGAAAATCAACAGTAAGTAAACCAGTGAGAGGGACCTCCAAATGAAACTATGCTTATCAATTGGCAAGTTGAAGACTTTTGTGGAATGAATCAGAAACCTCAAAGTATAGCTGCCAATACACAGTCCAAGAAGAGAAATATTGGAGAAAGACATTCACCAAACTCAGGAGATCCTCAATCCTCCATCGCTCCACAAGGTATTGGCATCCAAAATACAACTCCCAATGTGTAGAGCCAATCCAAGCCACCTTCCAAATCCACTCAGGCACTGGTTGTAGTAACCCATGTGCAAGAAAAAAATGTGCCAAGGAAGGGGTAGCAGAAGGATATCTTGTTTAATATCATTGAGAAAATGAAGAGGACAAGTGAACATTTCACTATGGGAGTCACTGGCCATTCCGGGCAGAGAGATCTATTGCAGACTGCCATGCAAAATTGGTCAAGATCAAATCAACCCCCTAACCGACAAGAGAAAGTGCTGATCCATGCAACTCAATCTAGGGGAAACCATCGAGAGAAACAAGGGTAAGAACCTGAGACCTCCTCCACTCTATGTTTCATTAATCATTGGGGATAAATTAGTGCATAATTGCATGATTAATTCTAGGGCAAGTAGTTTTGTAATGCCCAAAAAATAGCTGATCAACTGGGTCTCCAGTATGAAGTCATCTCTAGAGGGGTAGTATAATTGGATGGAACAGTAGTGGAAACTGTTGGAATCATCAAGGATTTGAGCCTCACTCTACATACATGCCCCAATGTGACTATGTTGTAGTACATATTTGTAATAGACTTGCCACCCACATTTTGCATTGTGTTTGTCCAGGGACTTCACTTCCAAAATTGGAGGATATTTGTCTGTTGACTGGTAGAATATGCTCTTTAGAAAAAGGTATGGGGCGAAGGCCACAATCATATCCGAAACCATAGCGGATTATCACATTGAGTCTTATGTGCCTAGCCCAATCAATGCAAATTGTTCAACTTTTGATCAGGAAGACCTCCTAAACACTTCTGAAGCAGACACCAAGGTGGGGTGTATCCCAAACCTGACTCTCGATGAATGGGCGGTCAAAAGACATGCTTTTGATCCTTATAAGGAGATGGAAGAATCTGAGCTAGGGGTGTACTGCCTGCACGAGGAGAATTATCCTCTTCCTGACATCATTAAACTAGAATACAAAGATGACAATGAAGTATGGAAATTTTTCTTTGATGGCTCGAGAAGTAGGCAAGGAACCGGAGGTGGAGATATGATCGTGTCACCCCAAGGTATGAAGTATTACTTAGCCTTCCGTTTCTAGTTTTTTCTGCTCAGATAACAATGCATAATATGAGGCATTGGTTTATGGATTGCATTGGGCTAGAAGACGAGGAATCAAGAACTTGCAAGTGTTTGGTGATAGTGAACTAGTTTCCAATCAAGTCAAAGGATAAAATGCTGTCAAGAATGACCTGATCAAAAGCTACAAGAATAGGGTATTAGATCTCATTGAGGATTTTGAAGCCTTCAACATTGTGTCCATACCTAGGAAGGAGAACGAAGCTTCCGATAGGCTTGCAACATTCAAAGTAACATTTGATGTCATTGACAACATAAAGAGGGAAAAAGGAAAACCAAATATCCATGTGATTGTAAGGCCAACAGTGCCAGATAATAACACATACTGGAAGGTGTTTGAGAATGATCAGTAGATCATCAATTTTTTGCAAGAGGAAGTTGAGTTCTCAGCTAGGAATCAAAATAGATTAGAGCAGCAATATGGAGATCAATTAGTGTAGCTGCATACAAACAAGCTTCCCAAAGGCTTATTGAAATTGGAGTCTATCTTCAATCCTAATGATCATATTTGAAAAGAGAAGGCTAATATATAGATCAAAGGAGAAGAGTCAATTCTAGTTAGAGAAGGCAAAACACTTCAAATTGGCAAAGCGGTCATCGAGCAAGAAAGGTATGAATTCATGTAACTTTGCCAAGAGTTTCTAGATGTATTTTCTTGGAGCTACGAAGACCTAAGAGGGTTCAATCCGAAGCTATCACAACACACAATTGAACTAGATCCAACTACTAAGCCCATCAGGAAAAAATAGAGACCAGTTAATCCACACATTGAACTGCTGATGAAGAAAGAGCTAAACAAGATGATAGAGGCAAGTATCATATTTCCAATCAAACACTCAAACTGGGTTACAAATGTGGTCCCGGTCAAGAAGAATAATGGAGAGATTATGTTATATGTAGACTTTCGAGACTTAAATAGAGCTTCCCTCAAAGATCACTACCTACTCCCTTCAATGGAGAAGATCTTGCAAGTGGTGTCTGGATCAGAGAGATTCTCTCTCCTAGATGGCTACTCACGGTACAACCAGATAATGGTGAAGGAAGATGATCAGTTCAAAACAACTTTCACCACCAAATGGGACACCTATGCCTACAGAAAAATGCCATTTGGATTGTCTAATGCTGGAGCCACTTTCCAAAGGGCAATGGATATGAAATTAAAAGGTTTGATCAACAAAATAGTACTGATCTATCTGGATGATATTATTGTGTTCTCTAAAAATGTAGCAAACCACCTTTTTCACCTAAGGCAGGTGTTTCAAAGGTGTAGGAGATTTGGGGTATCATTGAACCCTAAAAAATGCATATTCTTGGCCCCATGAGGGCAGGCTTCTAGGTCTTATTGTGTCAAAGGAAGGTTTAGCAATCGAACTAGAGAGAGTTGAAGCAATAAGAGCATTGCCATTGCCAAGCCATAAGAAAGATCTTCAAAAATTCTTAGGAAAAATCAATTTTATCCGCAGGTTTGTACCGAACTTTACTACCCTTGTCAATCCAATAACGTTGATGTTGAAGAAGAGTTTGGCGTTTAGGTGGAAAGTTGAAGGAAAATCAAGTTTTGAGGCCATCAAAGAAGATATATCACAAGATCCAACTCTCGTGAATCCAAAATTTTCTAAGGATTTCATACTATATGCCTTTGGTGGTAGTGACACAATTTCTGCAATCCTAGCACAATAGAACAAAGAGTATACAAAGCAGCCAATTGCTTTCTTCAGCTAGGGTCTGGAAGATTATGAAGTGAGATACTCCTTCATCGAAAAGTAAGTCTTGGAAGTGATCAGAGGGTTAAAGAAGTTTAAATATCTAGTTTCAAACAATATAATCCAACTGTTAGTCCCCCATGTAGGAGTCAAGGACTTCCTTCTCAGCAAGGATTTGAATGAAAAATGTGTAGGATGGATCACTCGTGTGATGGAGTATGACATTGAGATCAAGGTCACTAAGCTGGTCCGTGGGAAGGGATTATGTGAAAAACTAGCCTCAAGTCAACAAGATGAAGCAAACAGTGAAAAGGAAGCTATTTTTGTTCTACACAATAGTCAAGAGGAAGGGAATGATGATGTACCCACTCCTTGTTGGACTCAAAGCATGGTGCACTTCCTTCAAATAGGATTGTGTCCTCCAGAAATGAGTAAAACAAAAAGGAGACATTTCAGACTACAGGCCATCCCATATGTGCTTATTGATGGCATCTTGTTCAAGAGGGACATCAATGGCGTTCTTTTAAGATGCACTGGGATAGATCAGATTGAGAGAGTGTTACAAGAATTCCATGATGAAGCAGCTGGAGGCCATTTTTCTCCACGGGTGACAACACTCAAGATCATGAAGGCATGTTATTATTGGCCTAGGGGTGTTTAGTGACTGCTATGCATGGATCAAAAAGTGTAAAAAATGTGCATTCTTCAAAGGCAAAGAAAGGCTAGCAGCACTTCCATTACACCCAGTTTTAGTTGACCAACCATTCATGCAATGGGGATTGGATTTCATCAAGGTCATCAATCCAAATTCGAGCCAAGGCCACAAGTGGATTCTGACGGCAAAAAACTATTTCACTAAGTGGACTGAGGCAGTGGCACTCAAAGAAGCTAATGAGTCTAGCATACTAGATTTCTATGAAGGGATAGTGACCAGATTTGGAGTGCCATCCACCATTATATCAGATAATGCATTGGCATTCATAGGTTCCAAAATCATAGGATGGGCTGTTAGGAACAAAATTTACTTAAGCACTTCATCAAATTATTACCCTCAGGGTAATGGCCAAGCAGAGTCCACAAACAAGAACTTGCTAAAGATTGTCAGAAGAACTCTGGATGAAAATTAGAGAACTTGGGACATGAAACTCAAATCAGCCTTATGGGCTGATAGGACAAAACCAAAGAAGTCTACAGGTAGCTCTCTGTTCAAACTTGAGTTTCCTATATCACTTGAGTTTCCGAGATTGGAACTCATGAAGAAGCTGGAGATGTCTGAGTTTGAACCAATGGAGGCTAGGTATGCAAAGTTGATGGAGTTAGAAGAAACCAAAGAACATGCACTTCAAACAATGGAAAAGGACCAGGTCTTAATCAAGAGATGCTTTGACAAGAAGGAAAGAAAAAGGGTTTTCTAGGAAGGAGACCTAGTTTTGAAATGGGATGCAGATCGAGAAAAACCAGGAAGTCATTTCAAGTTTGATGCCATTTGGAGTGGCCCTTACATGGTCATAAAATGTAAAAGTAGAAATGCTTTCTAATTATCTACATTGGATGGTGAAGAGTTACAGATTCTAGTGAATAGAACCTACCTTAAACGCTTGCTACTAGAAGGAAGTTCCCACCTTGTACATATTAGTTTAGTTTCTCATTCCTCTAAGTGCTTGTGCACATTGTCTTGTTGTAGTTTAGGTTGCTTTTCTCCTAAGTGCTTTGCACGCTTTGCATGTTCTACTTGGAGCATGTATGATTTCAAATTTTGTATATAGTTGTGGTGTTGTTTTGTTACTCTTACATAACTCATTCAGAAACAGATGAAGCCCCAGGTCAAAACAATTTTCTATTCTCAGAAACCATCATTTTGAGATTTCTTATGAAAATTGAGAGTGCAAATAGTCGGGCTAGTGAATCAGAGGCAACATCAGTATCAGACCGTCATCCTTGACTCCACACCCAATGGATGTGACAAGGTAATTAGTATTTTCATTTAGCTGGCAGATACCCCTGTGAGTCACCAAATTGTTATCCATATCTGGCCCCTTGGGGAAAAGTATTAGATTAGCCATGACCCTACACAGGAAGAACTAGAGAAAAAAATGGTCATTTGTAAGCGTGAGACTTTGTAAGCCGATGGAGCAAGCCACATGTCAACCCCATGCCATTTCAAGAGAAAAATACATAGGCCACCCTCGAACAAGCGCAGCCCTCCACGTGTCCCATTTAGAAAAGGGGACCCTTTATTCTTCAAACCGGTCTTCCCGCCCTTTTGTATGGATCCGATACAAATTTCGAAGGGGCATATATTCTGACTCAGGGCTCAAAATATTACAAATCTGACATCGTTGTTAAGATCTCAACCTTGTCTATGCCTGAATGAAGATCTGAAACTTCAAGTTTGGGGAGGTTAGGTGGGAGAAAAAAGGAGAAATGTATTTAGGGCCATCAATGCAGGATTTATTTTTGCCCCAACAATCAGATCGGATTCGATCTGCTCCACCGTTTCCTCGTCCTTCAAGGCATTGAATAATAATTTGATGTAGTCAAGATAGAATTTGGGGATAGATTTTATGGGAGGCATTAATAATGGTAGTTGAGCTTGGAACTATTTTTTTTCCCGCTTCTCTCTCTTTCTCCCCTCTGTGTTGAATCTATAAAAGAAGGGTCGAGACTCATTGTAAAGGGTTGGACATTCTTTTGTTTCTGCAGACTCCCCTTTCCTTCTGGTGAAGGGATTCATGGAGTTCAGACCTTCCATTGAAATTGCAGTACACTTTCTACCTTCTGGCCATTTGTAATGCATTGTATCAATATGCAGAGCAATAAAACATGTTTGTGATCGATTTTAGATTTTTTCTTGTCTCTTTTGCTCTCATATGGTCTTTCATTATAGATCTGGTTATATGTGCTTGATTTTTGTATGTATTTTGATGATTTGTGTCTATCAAAAAAACTAATGTTCATCATTCCTTCGGTGCATCACCGTGTAGTTTAGTTTTGATTTCTTGTATTCCTTTTATCCCTGTCTCCTTGGTAAAAATTAGATTAGGTTTAGGAATAGATCCTCTGAAAGTTCCCACGTATGCACCTAAATAGAGGAATAAGAACCAACCTTTAATCTGGAGAGTTTTCCCATTTACAAAGTCCCACGCTTTGGGGAAAAACTCAATGTTGTGTGAATCACACCAAATGAATCTACCTTAGAAAAGTAGATCTAACGACTCATTTGGGGATGTTGTGATTTTGCATTAACATGAGCCAAATCAATAACTCACCTCCATGACTTATGGCTCATTGGTCTTCAAACTACCATGTCAATTTGGTCCCTTCTATGTCTTGCTTGGTTTCATCACCTATAGCTCGATGCACCATGTAATCAACTCGATGAGCCATTAAACAACTTTGTTGGATATTTTAGAGCTCAGTTGCATGACATCACACACCATTGAGATGACTAGACTAGTTTTAAACCCTTTCAGTCCCCATTTGAATTTCTTCCATTGTAACATGCTAGAGAGCTGTGCTGAGGGACATAGTGGATTTTAGGAAAATAATCCAATTTTCTATTCTTCACTTGCAAGGTGGGTCATGCTACATTGGTTATTAAACTAAATAAACTTGAGATTCAACGAAGACCAAGAAGAGGAAATTCCTCGTGTAACCTTCAATTCTCCCAAAGACCTTGATTTTGCCATGAGTATTGGAATCTATCTTTATCTTTCGAGGTTCTTGTTATGAGAGTCCTCCTGTGTAAGCCAACTCTATTATTTAATTTCATCGAGGTAGTGAAATTGGATAACAAGCCTACCTATGAAACAAGCCTATGCCAACCTAATGAATGCACCCATATTTTAAAAATGTTTTTTGACCATAACATGATAGTGTTGTCAAAGGAGTATATTATTGGTGGATTGAAATGTTTAAGTTGGATGATATTTTATTGAGGTAACGAATACAGATCTATGAGATAAAGAATCTACATGTAGGATTTCTAAGGTGTCCCTATATAGACTAAGTTGATCATAAATTAAGTATAACTAGAAGATAGAGGTGTCTAAGATGATGTATAGGTAATTAGAAATACATGTCAATTGTCTAAGTTTGTGTTTTTGAAATTATTTGTTGTAGTGAATATTATTGGTTTTCACCAACGCTCACGGGGCTAAACTCCTCCTTTTTGGGTATGGGGAGGCTCTTATTATTGAATGTAAGACTAACTAAAAGTTGTGGGGTGGCCATTAGGCCCGGGATCACACAAAAATACTCCTTTAAACCTGTGACAAAGTGCTTGTACAATGTACAAGTGAGGAATTTGCTGTGACAAGAGGTAAAGGGAGAAATAAGGAGAGAGGGTTAATGTTGTGAGTAGGAACTATCATATTCTCACCAAACATAAACATAGTAGGTCCATATTCACTTTGAATAACACAACAATGTAAGAAATTAGAAAGACTAACAAACTAGAGACACAAAGTTTTTATATATTTATTAATCAAAGGCACAAAGTTCCTTCTTGGTTACACAAGATCACCATGCTTGTAAAGTTGGAGAGTAGGGGAGATAGAGGAACATAGACAAGGACATATAGGAAATGAAGCTTTTATTTCTTCATGTAGTAGTGATATAAAGCTGAACAACATAAAACAATCCAAAATTTTGAACCCTTTGGAATGGAGAAGCCATTTCAATTTATATCATACAAAAATGTCTCTTCCTCTTCCCCTCATATGACTTTTAATCTCACCACCATGTGACTTTTCAAATTACCTAGAAATGAAACTAAGTCCTTTCCTTATTTTTGAAAAGGGGAATTTTACAAAGCAACATTAAGTCAGTTAAGTGAATAAGACGAAAGAGTGAAAAAGGACACTCTCAATGAAGGAATAGAATGTTAGAGAGAGAGTGAGGGAGGAGAGAGAACAAGAGAGAGAGGTGGAAATCTAGAGATGGGAAGCCTCTGCCAATGAAGAAATTGTTGACTTGAAGCACTATGGTCACAATATCATTCTTTTGTGAGATATGGAAATATTCTAGGGCATCGAATAAGTGTTCATAAACACTATAATGAGATCTGCATTTCTATGTGGACATGATGATCTTCTCTGATCACAAGGTAGGATTTAGGGTACGAGGATCACTTCCTTACTCGTATAGGCATTCATAATTCACTTTTGTGACCCAAAATCAACTCCATGATGCTCAAAACTTTTATACTTGTTTGTCACTCACTGAAATAGGTCTTCATCTTTTAAAAAATAAGGATTTATCCCTAAATGGAATTATTTTCTTATGAATTCTTATTGAACTAAAATGATTTGATTGTATATGCTTCCTCCTTTGAGGTGTCAACATACTAAAAGGTGTTGAACAAGTGTTTAAGAACACTACTAAGTGAATTGCAACAAGTGACATTGAGATGATTTCTCATTTGGAGTTTTGTGAATGCTGAGGATTTGTCATTTTTGAAAACTTACTATTTTTTAGGCATGCCCAACCTTATACACTTACTATTTTGTAGAAATATGTATTCTGGGTGTTGGGTTGCAACGAAAACACTTTCAAAAGTTTTTATTTTTATCTAGGGATCTTTGCTCCAAATTTCAAGATTTTTTGCCTACCGGATCTCTGTAAAATAAAAAAGAAAAATTTCTGCAAATTTCTACTATAACATGTAATGGAGGTCGGAAGGGAAATCATAGCAATTTGTTTGAAAAATGGCTATGTTTCATGAGTGGATTTAGTTTGATTTATTTGTGTTTTTTAACCCGAATGTGACCATAACTAACTAATTGGGGTTGGGAAAAGTTGCATGGTTGAGGGAGGTCGCATTTTTTGTGTCCCGTCTATCCTCTTTGTCCCCTGGGGGACAATGGGGACAATCAGAGTGCAAATTTGTGACTTGGGAGTTAGAGGGGGATGAGAATGAGCATTGGAGGGGATGGATTAGGTTCTATGCTGACTAAGGGCTGCTTGGAGAAGGGGGGTCACATTTTTGTGTACCCTATGTCCCCTTTGTCCCATGGGGGAGACAATGGGGACACATGAGGTGAAAAATTGTAACATGAGGGTCAACCATCGTGAAGGGGGCAAGTAAGAAGTCAACTTGTGCAACCTAGGGGTAGAAGTGGTGAGAGGTAAACGATGAAAAGTTGGCATGAAAAGGGTGTTGCAGTTTTGTGTCCATATATTCCCCTTTTTCCCTTGGGGGAAAATGGGGAACAATAAGGTGAAAACGTGTGACTTGGCCACTTTGGAAAGATGAGATTACTCACCATGTCCAAATTGGGACACTAAGAATGAAATTTTCACCTTTAGAGCATATGAAAGTGTTTTGGGGTAAAAACTTATATTATTTTGACTCAAAAAAACTTGATGAGATCATTGGAACCATTATTGAGACCCGATTCTTCTTGAAATTTAAAATCTAGGGCATATTTCATCTTGGAATTAGAGGAACAACTAATGTGTTCTGGGTTACCTCAGGAAATATTTGAGTCTTGGAAACAATTTCATGTTTCTATATTGTAGAGGATTCCAATGGATTTCCATTGATATTTTTTCCTCCTAAATCCTCATGGAGCTCCCATAATCATTTGAAGATGTCAGTTTTCATTGTTGGAGCATTCATTCCTTACACCTAAATTTACCCAACGTTGAATATATTGTTCATGAATAATTTTTTTTCCATCAAAATTTCCTAACTTTCCTTGGAAAACTTCAATGTTCTCCAACATCAACCTCATATGTGTTATATTTTCCTTGCATGCATTCAGAGGTTGTTTACTTAGCTACAGAATGGCCAAAAATGACCTTTTTAGGACTCTAGAGGGAGCTATCTTTCATCGAATTTCAATGAGTTCATCAATCACATTACACACTCTTCCCTGCACACTAAAAAAAACTTAATAATATTGTTATAAATTTCCTTTGATTCTGGGTGAGGGTTGAATTAAGGGAAGGATAGTTAGAGGGAGGATGCACAGTGACTGGGAAACATAATTTTCAATTATGGGCTTAGTTGTCATGCTCAAAAGTTTTAATTTTTCATGTTAGAAAATTTTCATGACAACATTTGGTTCTATCTTGAGGAAAATGAAGAACCTCAGAAATATCTTAGGGTAGTAGACCAATGCTTTTGTCCATAGGGCCATAGAGTCACCACACTAAAAAACTAGAAAACCTACAAACACAACCAAGAAATGAACACAACTGGAACCCACGATATGGGAAAGGAAACACAAATAGGAAGGGAAACACACAACAAAAGGGAAAGCATGGAAAAACATCCTAAATCACTTATGTTACATGTGGGGGACAACTCTATTTCACTGTAGCACTGATTCTTACTTAATGTTTACCCGTACACGGGTATCACCAAATGCATTTCTTCTGCAAATCCATTGAAGGGTTCATTGAAATATGACCCCTTTATCAATTTATTGAGAAAATTTTCATGATTGTTTTTACAATTGAGGGTCCTACTTAGTCAGTTAATTTACTTTGTTTCTTTGAAATATTCTTTCCATCTTCTCATTTATTCCCAAGTTCACTCCAATGACTGATTTTCCTTCACTAATATAAGAATGAGTCTTGATCATACTAGGATTGTTATTTTCACATTGAGGCTTATGATCTCTAATGAGAATTTCACCTTCACTTGTCATATTCTTCATGACCATTTTTCTATGAGCTAGTTCTTAGTAGGTGTTTCAAGAGTTTCTACACTATCACAAGCCTCTTGGTGTTCTATATTTACCAATTTATCCAAACAACTATCCTCTTTCACGCACATCGAATCTTTCTTGATATGTTGCTTACTATGATGTGAATTGTACAATGTTTCATCATCTTGAAAATAAAATGAGTATGAGGTTAGGCATGAAAAATGAAAAACATCACATTCTCCATCTTGGTCATTTTGAGCTTCAAAATCCATCTTCATGATGAAAGCATCCTTTCATTGAGCGGAGTCAACATTGAAAGATGCAAACATATTATTATTCATACAATCATTGTTGAGAAATTTTTCATTTTGAATTAAACCAACCTTGGGATAATCAAGCACCATTCCATTTATCTACTCTTCATTAAGAAGGTATCCATCTTCATGAAATGAGAATGAGCACAAGATTGGGGCTGAAACATAAATATCATCATTTTCCCATTCTTGACCATCATAAGCTTAGAAGTTCATCTCCATGATTAATTCATCCTATTTTTGAGTAGAGTCAACTTTAAGATTTTGAAGAATATTTTAATTCATGCATTCCCTCTTGAAAGAGTCATCCTCTCCCAATGGTAAAAAAATATTTGTATTCACAATCATACTTGTTGAACATATATTCATGATGAGCCTTAAGAACATGATTGAGAACATGGGACTCACCTACCAATAAGATGTTTGATGTCCCTTCTCCTTCTTGATCCAAATTTCTCGTCACCTCGAGATTGTTTTTCTATAAGTCAAAATATCCATGACCATCATGATCATAAAAAAAGAACAAACATTCATACTTAGTGGGAAGAACAAACTATCAAGTTTCTGACTTCATGAAGTCATCATTATGCTTTCCATCTGGCTCTGTCACACCTGGGTACTCATCTATCAACATAGGAATCTCAACATATGAGGATATGAATAAGTTTCCATACCTTGAATCTTGAAATAGTAGGATGAATTCATACCACTTCTGAAGCTCGAAATAATCATCCGGTCATGTCACACTCTCATGATGTCTCTACATGGTTTCAGAAGAAGGGAAACCAAAATTTCATTCTTGTATTGATATTGTATAGAAAACACATTTGTATCCAATGACCACTTTGTTACCCATTTGAAAGTTTTTCTCTCTGTAGTCTTTGTTTGATATTTTGAGACCATAAAAAGCCATTCCTCCATGTTTTCAAAAATCAAATATCTGTTTTCAATTTGAAGAGAGTCAGTTATCATCCTTGGTTGAGAATTGCAATTTGTTTGATTCATTTTCATAATTAGTAGGGAATTTGGAAGTGGTGAGAGCAAAGCTGATTCAGACTCAATTCAAAAGATTCTTGTAGATTCTCATTCATTTTTTATAAATGATTCCTTTCTATGCCTACCATCTCATTATTGACCCCGACATCACTTTTTTTGATGGAGGTACTATCCTCATAAATGAATACATCCATAGAGAGATTGGAGCATTTCCTTTCCTTTCCATTCATCATGAATACAATCTTCTTGACAAAATGGGAAAGAGAAGGACTCATATTCACATTCATACTCATCCATCAATGTTTCAAGGGGAACATTGAGCTCCTCTGTTTGTTCTATCTCATTATTGAACATTTGTGCATCAAAAGAAGAATCAAAACTAGACTCATACTTATCTTGCATATCATAACATAGGTAAGGATTTCAAGGCTAAGTTGAGGGTATTCAATTCCTTATGAAACCTTTAAAATCTCTTGCACATATTCATTATTCAAAAGCTTCCACATACTCTCTTTCATTTTCATTTGAAAAATATTCACATTGGGTCTTAGGGAGATGATTGGAAACCCGATCTTCATCATTTTCAAATAGAGAGACAATATCCATGTTGAATGGGAAGGGCACACCTTCCAATTCAAGATCCATCAAATATTCCTCATGAAAAGAGAAAGGGACACAATATTGGATCTTTAACATGAGAATAATAATTTACTTTATCTTGAACATCCATTAGATATTCTTCTTCTTCATTGGGAAAAAATAAGAATCCATACTTAATGTGATGATCAATATCACACTCTTGTTTTGATGACAGGGAATCCAACTCTTTTGAGAGATCATGTGCTATTTTTTCATCCACAATTGTTTAAATAAGGAAATTAAACTCCTTATTTGTTCTATTTCATCTATTGGGCATTTTTGCATCAAATGAAGAGACAAAATTAGTAAGGAAATCATTAATAAATACCTCAAAATCATCCTCTTGAAGATCCTGTGGTGGGGAAGGAGGATTCATCTACTTGAACATCTTCATGGTTAGTGAATTCTCAAGAAGCACTGGATAATCTATCATGAGACAAGAATTCTCATCTCTCGTGCACATTGATCCTCCAAAGGAATGTGCTTTAGAAAAAAGTGTAGCTGCAAATGGATACTCAAATTTTAAGCTTTCCTCATCATCTACTGATGTGTTGAGTTGAAACTCATTATCAAGAAGAGGAAATTCATGAGAAGTACTGAAAAGTCTCCCTAGAATAAACAATTCATAATATGTAGAATCAACAGAATCTTCTTCTGGAAAGGTGGATCTCTTCTTCCTCATTGTGGAATGCTTCAAGATACTCATACTTTTCTTGCATATCCACAACATAGTTCAAGATTTGTTTGGGGGTCAGAACTTCCTTCTGTAACTCTCAAAATTCTTTGCACATACTTCCTTTTCAAGGATACCATTTCGTCATGTCCATAAGTAAGAAAATAATCCAAAGGAAGAGAGATAAAATAAAATGATTTGAGTTTCTTAGTTAGCTGTGTGTAATTCAAAACATCACCTTCAAGAGATTTCTCCTTTCTTACTTCATCTAGAGATTCATCCTCATGTTGTTCATACCAAATTTCATATCTTTTTTGCATTCTTCTCATCAGGCTCTTAGATTCTTGATCATCAGCTGATGTAATTCCCATTTTATTTCCTCTAGCATTAATCCATTTGAATTGAAGCCAAAAATATTTTATAGTGGGATCTTCAGATGTATCAATTTTTATCCATTCTAGATATCCTTTCCATAAATTTTGTAGGGATGTTACTAACCTTATTTCCTTTTTTTGATTGCAATTTTTTGGTTGAAGCAAGAGACCTCTTTGTCGTGTCAGAATCTGTACCTTTGTAAGATCTAGTCCATAATGATGGCTAATCAAAAATTTGGATATCTTTGGTGGTCATATTATTCTTCATTATTGCTATCGCTTATTGGTACTGAACTCCAATCTCAAAATTTCATCATTATGATGCAGGAAATGAATGTGACATGGATTACTTGATAGAGTTGCACTTTAAAATATGATTTCATTTTGATATTTGATTTTTTTTTTTTGGAATATGTATTTTTTAAAATTTTCCAGTGATCTTTAAGGGTACACAAGGGTAGATCTCTCCCCAGCAGAGCCGCCAAAAAACTATTGGTGAAATAATTTGTTGCAGTGCTAAAGAAAATTGGTTTTCACCAATGGTCATGGGGCTAATCTCCTCCTTCTTGGGTATGGGGAGGCTCCCATTATTGAATGTAAACTAAATAAAATCTAATGTGGGTGGGCCATTAGGTCGGGGATCACACAAGAATACTCCACTAAACCTATGGAAAATTTCTTATACAATGTACAAGGGAGGAATTTGTCTGTGAAGGAGGTAAATGGGAGTATGGAGAAATAAGGAGAGAGGGTTAATGTTGTGAGTAGGAACTATCGAATTCTAACAAACAATAACTAGAGTAGGTCCACATTAAATTAGAATGAACATAACCAATGTAAGTAATCATCAAGACTAACAAACTAGAGACACAAAATTTCTACAAAATCATTAATCAAGGACACAAAGTTCCTTCTTGGTTATACAAGATCACCATGCTTGCAAAGTTGGAGAGTAGAGAGGAGATAGAGGAACATAGAAAAGGACATAGAGGAAATGTAGCTTTTATTTCTTGATGTAGTAGTGATACAAATCTCAACAACATACAACAATCAATAATTTCCAACCCTTTGGAATGGAGAATCCATTCTAATTTATAGCATACAAAAATGTCTCTTCCTCTTTCCTCTACATGTGAATTTTCATCTTACCACCATTTGTGACTTTTCAAATTCCTAGGAATGAAACTAATTCCTTTCCTTATTTTTGAAAAGGGATTTTACAATGCAACATTAAGTCACTTAAGTGAATAAGATGAAAGAGTGAAAAAGTACACTCTCAATGAAGGAATAGAATGTTAGAGAGAGGGAGAAGAGAGAGAAGGGAAAGGAGAGAGATGAGAAGATTTTGAGAGATGGGAAAACTCTTTAGATGGGAAAGATATCCTGATGAACCTTTGAGGAAATGATGAGAGAGGGTTGATCAAATCTGATGAGATGAAGCCTCTAAAAATTAAGAACTTTCCTGACTTGAAGCACTGTGATCACAAATCTCCTTCTTGTGAGATATGGAAACATTCTAGGGAATCGAATAAGTGTTCAAAAAAACTATTATGAGATATGCATTTTGATATGGAACATGATGATATTTTCTAACCATAAGTTAGGAGTTAGGATATGAGGATCACTTCCTTACTCCTCTAGGCCTTCACAATTTACACTTTCATGACCAAAAATAAACTCCATGATGCTCAAACCTTTCTATGCTTGTCTGTCACTCATTAAAATAGGTCTTCATCATACAATGGAAGGATTTCTCCCTTGAATGGAATTCTTGTTCTATGGTCATCCATTGAACTGAAATGAGGTGATTGCATATGCTTCCTCCTTTGAGGTGTGAACACACTACCAAGTGTTGGATGAGTGTTTAAAGAACACTAATAAGTGAATTGCAACATAAGTGAAATTGAGATAGGTTCCCCATTCTTACAAACATGGTACTTCACATGGAAATCACCCATTTATCCTTATTACTCCAAAATTCTCCTTGAATGGAATCATCTTTAGGATTTTCATACACCTTATTTCTCATATGCTTCTCATGGGAATAGATGACTTCTTGATCCTACAAACATGATGATCCTGGGTACCTCAGTAGCTTGACTAGATCATCCTGACTTGTTCCTTGAAGAGATTTGAACAACAATGGTAGAGTCAGGATATGATGATCATCACTTCACTCCTTGAGCTTCACATTTCACCTTTGTGACAAAGATGTCACTAAGTGGAAACATACTTAGGATATCTGGACACCCTTTTTCTCAATTTCTCCTCATGGAAATAGGTTTCCTCCTCTAGATAGAAGATTGATCCTCTAAAATGAATCTTGAAGGAATGTCTGATAATGAGTTCCTTGTTCTTGACATCCAAATTGCATTGAAACACTATGCAAATGCCACCTCCTTGACTTACAAGATGTGAGCACATTACAAAGTCATTGGTTAAGTGTTTAAAAACACTTTCATGAGATATGTATTGTTTTTGATCTTGAGATGACTAACCAACATCACTCATGGTGATCCATTCCCTTATCATGATCTTGATGACCATTTCCTTGATGAATTGAGTTTTCAATGAAGTTCTTGATGTTTAAAATCCTTCACAGACCTCATGATGTTCTTGATTTCACCTGTTGTCCAAGTGTCTATCTTTCACACACATTGATTTATTTTTTCTAATGTGATTCATATGATTTCCCTTATCCTTGGAAAGAGAGATCATCATAATATGTTTTTCAGATGACAACTTAAAACTTTACTTATTTTCCTCAATACTCTCATTTTTGATCTTTAAATCACACCTTTGTGCCTCAAGAGATGTAGTCATAGGTACATGGGATGAAGAGTTCAGGAACTCAGGGATCTCACAACATGCTCAGAGCCTCAATTCATTTTGAAGAGGTTGAAAGACTCCATCATGAATTTATTTGGATAGCTTTCCTAATTCACTTTGGTGAAAAATACATTTCCTTCTTGAATAAATTCAACCTTGATGACTCCCTTTCTTCCACAATTGGGATGAGTTGAAGCATCCATATTCTTACATCAAATCGTGACATGTAGAAATCACCTCTGGAATGATGCTTTGGGAGCATGTGGGGGTTTTCTTTCCTATTCTGGACCATGAGACAACTTCCCACACTTGTAATGGTGGAAAAAATAAATGAGATAAGAGTAGAATGGGAGTTGCCACAAGCTTTCTAATCTCAATTACAAGACTTACTATTTTTAGTAAGGTCCTATCTAGGACTGTTATTTTTAGTAAATTTTCACCATTTTTCTTTCATGATGTTTCTTGTTCATTTGGAATGTTGAAAATGCTGAGAATTCACCATTTTTGAAAACTTACTATTTTTAGACATACCCGCCATTATACATTACTATTTTTATAAATGTGTCTTATGGGTGTTAGGTTGCAGTGAAAACACATTCAAAGTTTTTGCTTTTCTCCAGGACATCTATCCTCCAAATTTCAAGGTTTTTCACCTGCTGGATCTTCATAGAATAAAATAAAGAAATTTTGCATGTTAATTGTTGTTGTAGCATTTCTATACATTAATGGAGGTCATAAAGGAAATCAGCAATAACATTTTAAATTTGAAAAATGGTTATGTTTCGTGAGAGGAAGAGTTATCCCAACCTTGTGTGTAGTTTTTTGACATGCTCTATGACCCACACTGTCCAACTGGGATGGATTGAAGTGAGTTGAAGGGGGTCAATTTTGTGTCCCCTTTTCCCCCTTAGGGGATAGTGGGGATACAAGAGTTATCAAAAGTGTGACTTGGGAGAGATTGAGGGTTTTAAATGATGCATTTTCAAGGGGATGGATGTTTCTATGGTGACCAAGGCTGAATGGAGAATGGGGTTGTAGTTTTTTTTTCCCCCTTTATCCCTTGGGGGAATAGAGGGGACAAGGGGATGAGGGTGTCCAAAGTGTGACCTGAGGGAGAGAGAGGTAGGTCACCCTTTGGTGTCAAGTTCCCCCTTGTACCATGGAACCTAGAGGGGGAAGTGGGAGGAGTAAGGAAGGAAAAATGTGACTTGGAGGAGAGAGGGAGGTCACACTTTGGTGTCCCCCTTTTCCCCTAGGGGACACGAGGGAGATAGAAGAGGTTAAAAGTGCTAACTTTTCCACTATTATGAAAGTTGGGATTTTGCACTTGATATGTCCAAATTGGGACACTTGGGAACTGAATTTTTTCACCTTGAAGCATAAGAAAGTGTTTTGGGTTAAAACATTATATGATTTTTACTCCAAAACATTTTATGAGATCATTTCAACAATTATTGAGACCTAATTATTCCTGAAATTTCAAATTTATGTCCTATTTCATCTTCGACCGAGAGGAAAAGCTGTAATGTTTCTGAAAATACCTCAAGAAACATTTGAGTCATTGGAACAAAATTTATTATTTCTATATTATAGATGATTACAAGAGTATTTCCATTGACTAATTTTTTTCCTCTTAACTCCTTCTGGATCTCCTAGAATCATCCAAGAGAAGTCATCTTTCACAGTTAGAGCTTTCATTCCTTACACCCTAGAATTACCCGATGTTGAACATCATTGTTCTTGAATTAAATTTATTCACAACCCAAATTTCCTAATTTGCTGTACACCTTCAATGTTCTCTAAATCACCCTCAGATGCTTTAAATTTTCCTTGTATGCTTCTAGTAGGGTGTTTACTTAGCTGCATAATGGCTAAAAATGACCCTTTTTAGGCCTCCAGAGGAAGTAGTCTTTCATCAAAAATCTTAATGAGTTCATCAATCACATCAAGACACTCTTCCATGTAACACTTAAACACACTTAATAATATTTTTATAAATTTCCTCTAAGCCTGGGTGAGGGTTGAATTAAGGGAAGGATGGCCAGAGGAAGGATGCACAGTGACCAGGAAACATAATTTTCAATTATGGGCTTAGTTTTCATGCTCAAAAGTTTCAATTTTTCATGTTATAAATTTTGCATGACAATAGTGTGCCAAAGAGTGCTGAAATTTATATTTCCAAATTTTAAAGACAAATTTTAAGTGTCTACCTCTTGTTATGTATTGGGTGATTGAAGAATGTAGTTCCCCTCTAGTTTCTGCTCCTTTACTTAGCAATTGATTTGGTGATAGATTCATGTTTGAGAAACCTTAGAGAATAATATCATGATTTATTTGAATTAAATTATAGCAATTTTTTGTATCTCTTGTTGTCACCTTACCATTAGTAGGAAGGTATACGAGGCTCACAAATATAACTTATCACCATTAAATCCCACTTGGTTTTGATTTAGTGTGGTGGATATTAGTGATTTAAGGTTACTCAAATTATATTTGGATAATGCGTATATTGGTTAATTTATCAAATACATGTATATTAACTTGTCATCTCTATTTGGAATATGCTAACATGACTTGATAGGTTCCGTGTGAGGCACACATTACCAATATTGTTGTTATCACTTCTTGTTTTATTGTTGTTGTGATGAATTTTGCTGAGATAATGATATTATGATGTTTTAGATCGACGGATCATGTTTCTATATGGTATTCAATGATGATCGTGATTTTGAGTTATGTATTGTTGATATTGGACCATGCTTCTATGTATCGTTTGTAGAATATGTGTGGTAAAATATTATTCAGTTGATATATTTTAGTCATTTTTCAATATGATTTTATATGGATACTTTATCATGTCAAGCAATTTTAGGTTTTCCTTGAGTGTGCAGGATTTGTAGGTTACACCACTTGGCGAACGTGGGACTCAGTTGTAGTACTAGAAAGGATGCCTAAGCCATTTTGTTGAACCCTTTATCTCAACTTGTTTCATTTTGGCCATTGTTTGCAATTGAGGAATTCGGTTGATTCTTACATGTGAATTTGATTTATTAATATTTTTATTTTCCTAACCTCAAGCACCGTGGTCAAATTTAAATTACTTCATTGCTCACCTAATTTGGATTTCTTTGTGCTAATGAGTTCATTTGGGATGATTTGTGTTATCGGGTGTTTTAGTGTCTTGAATTTATTTAGGGATATCTTGGGAGTTGCTAAGAAAATTTATAATGACCATTCCTTACCTTAATTTTCTCATTCAAACCCCAAATCCTGAATTGAACCTTTAAGGGCATTTTTGAAGGCTTGCATTAAAAGGTAAGGGTCTCCTTTACCCAAAAAGTGGTCGATGAGACCTAACATATGTGTGGGTGAATATTTTTGTGAACCCAAAAAATTCTCTTCCCCACTCCACCCTCTCTCAGGTCACTATCTAAATATTATTACCTTTTCTCACACGTGTGACCTTTGGATTATGTGTGGGCTAATTGGGATTTTGTCCACTCTTGAATTTATTGTTTTTGGGAACATGGAAAGTGACTTGGGTGACATAGAGGATTTTCTTAGTTGGAAGGGTGACACATGTCACCCTCCCATGGGTTTGTGGGATGGAGATTTTCCCTATATATTGTTTGAATTTTGATGTTTGGGGGATTTTTTGTGGAGAACTTTGGTGGGGAGATTTGGGTGCTTGAGGAGACAAATAGATAGGAACTTGTGGACTTAAGATTGGAGTGTGAGGTAGGTCTCACACCTAATTTTATTTTGATTTAGTAAATTTTTTTGTATGGGTGTGGATGTATGATTATAATGTTTTTGATTTGTGGGTTGGTTTTGGGATCCTTGTTGCTTTTGAGTCTTTGCTTTGTTTTGAAAATTTCACCTTGATTTTATTTTCTCCTCCACTCTAATAGGGTGTGGATTTGGAGTGGGGATTTTTGAATGAGAGGGGACCCTCATCTTCATGGCTTCTTGAGGAAGCCATGAATGTTTTCTTATCATAGGAGGAGATAGAAAAGGTATAAGGATTGGGATTTTGTGACGATTCTTAGAAATACTCTTAGAGGATATTTTGAGAACTCTTGATATTATATATTTTGGCACTGGGTAGTCCTTCTCCCCTTTTTTCCATCACCATTTTTTTTTTGTTTTTGGTGGATTTCGATTTGGTTAAGTTTCCTTTTTGTTTTCTCTTGGCCCTCCTTGTTTAGTGCTTTGAAAACCTTTTTTTTCCCTTGGAATATTTTGTAGTATGCTATACCTCTTTCCCATGGGCTTGGGGGAGGATAATGTGCTCTTCTTTTGGGAAGATGACATGTGATGATTCCTCTAGGTTGGGAGGCATATTAGGCCTTCATTTTGTGGTGCTTAGAGCATGATGAATATGAAGATTTAAGTTTCTTGTGGACATCTTTTGGAGGGTTGTCTAGTTGGAAAGCTACCCAAAAATTTGGGCACATTGTTCCCTTATTTGGGAGGCTTGTTATACTCACATTTTACTTGTTGATCTTTATTGTTAAATGGATATTGTGGATATGAAACTCTCTCTTGATAAAAAAGTTGTAAAGATTGTAAACTAATGGTTTTGAAGCTCTTTAATTATTTTGTATTGTATTGGAAACTTAAGTTGTTTGCTCTTCATTATCTTATTATTTTACTTAAGAATTTTTCCTCCCTTATTGAACCATGGAAATGATGTAAATGAAAGTTTATTAGAATTGTAATAGAGTTAATACTCTTATTTTATTGAAGTAATTTATTGTAAGTAAAAAAAAGGAAACAACTTCATTTATGCTTCCATTTCTTTGTCCAATTGGAATTGATATAAGGAAATTTTAGTTTAGGAAAAAGCTATTTTTAAAGTATGTTATGCACCATTATTTCTCTTGTCTACAATAAGAACTTGTATATTCATTTGAGTAAGAAAATGCCATTATTTAGACATTTGTGTGTGTGTGTGTGTGTGTGTGTGTGTGTGGTGTGTGTGTGTGTGTGTGTGTGTGTGTGTGTGTGTGTGTGTGTGTGTGTGTGTGTGTTGTGTGTGTGTGTGTTGTGTGTGTGTGTGTGTGTGTGTGTGTGTGTGTGTGTTGTGTGTGTGTGTGTGTGTGTGTGTGTGTGTGTGTGTGTGTGTGTGTGTGTGTGTGTGTGTGTGTGTGTGTGTGTGTGTGTGTGTGTGTGTGTGTGTGTGTGTGTGTGTGTGTGTGTGTGTGTGTGTGTGTGTGTGTGTGTGTGTGTGTGTGTGTGTGTGTGTGTGTGTGTGTGTGTGTGTGTGTGGTGTGTGTGTGTGTGTGTGTGTGTGTGTGTGTGTGTGTGTGTGTGTGTGTGTGTGTGTGTGTGTGTGTGTGTGTGTGTGTGTGTGTGTGTGTGTGTGTGTGTGTGTGTGTGTGTGTGTGTGTGTGTGTGTGTGTGTGTGTGTGTGTGTGTGTGTGTGTGTGTGTGTGTGTGTGTGTGTGTGTGTGTGTGTGTGTGTGTGTGTGTGTGTGTGTGTGTGTGTGTGTGTGTGTGTGTGTGTGTGTGTGTGTGTGTGTGTGTGTGTGTGTGTGTGTGTGTGTGTGTGTGTGTGTGTGTGTGTGTGTGTGTGTGTGTGTGTGTGTGTGTGTGTGTGTGTGTGTGTGTGTGTGTGTGTGTGTGTGTGTGTGTGTGTGTGTGTGTGTGTGTGTGTGTGTGTGTGTGTGTGTGTGTGTGTGTGTGTGTGTGTGTGTGTGTGTGTGTGTGCGCGTGTGCGCGCGCGCGTGTGTGTGTGTGCGCGTGTGCGTGCGTGCGTGCGTGCGTGTGTGCGTGCGTGTGTGCGTGTGTGCGTGTGTGTGCGTGTGTGTGTGTGCGTGTGTGCGTGTGTGTGCGTGGTGTGCGTGTGTGTGTGTGTGTGAAGACTAAGCTATCTTCTCACCTCTTAGGAAAAAATTTTGTTCATGTTTTATATATGAGCATTACATCTATGTATACACACACACACACATATACATATATGAAATGTGAATATGGTTTGATCTTAAAACCACAAGAAATTTTAAACCCTGTCCTTTAATCAAATACATACATACATACATACATACATACATACATACATACATGCATGTATTTAAATGCTTTTTTTATATACATTTTTTGTATATATATTTTGGATTTGAGTTCCCCATCTCTGCGTATTTAGGAGGAATCCACACACATATAATTTTAAAAAAATAAAATAAGAAAAGAATGGAATTTAGGTTGGGGAAACACATGCTCGAGGATGGAGGGGCCATGACCTGGTTGTGGACCCCTCCCCCAAAACCCTGCACCCACTCCATTGGTGGTGTGAACATGGCCCACCCACCACTATAACTACCACAACCACCACACCTCCTCCCTCTTCACTCAGAGCTGCCCCCAACCTCTGTAAATCCGCCCCAAGCTTGGCTTATTCACTCTCTTTCTCAGTAGAAACCTGTAATATATTCTCCCCTAAGCATGGATGCCATGCAAATAACCAAAAAGATTCATTCAAACACAAGTGAATGCTTCCATTAAACCATGACCTTCTCTCCCCATGGAGTCGACCTGGGGTAGAGAGTGAGAAAAAAATAATACAAACAAAAGGAAATGAAATGTGGTTTAGAATAATTTTAGGGATTTAGGATTACCCTAGATCCTAAGGCCCAAATCCACTTAATCATAGGGTCACTAATTAACCCTCACACTTTAGGATTTTGGTGGGGAAATAATCAAGTTGGCATTAAAAGAAATTTATTAGAACCCTATGAAATTAAAAATAAATAATATGTATAGTTATAATTTCAAGATTGAAATGGGTAGGCATGGGATTCATTTGGTTGGGCCAAATGGAATCCCAAGACCCTTTTTACTCACAAGTATTTAAAAATAATAATAATAAAATAAAATGTGGTTAATAAATCGAATAATTAAACTCTAGTAAATATGATGATCATAGTGAGGATACCTTAGTAAAGGTAAACCGTTCCCGCCACTGCATATCGTTGCGACCTTTAAGATTACCTTTGCAAAACGACGAGCTAGGTTTGAACATACCACAAAATTTTAATGATTTTTTATGACCCATGTTATTTTCAAATCCTAAACTTGTCAGCTGCGGTCTTCAAAAACGCCTGCCTACTTTAAAATTTTAATAGCGCTAATAAATTTTCACCACAAGCACATAACAAAAAGAATAATTAATGAAATAACTTTTGTTACGACATGAGAGATTGAATCAATTTTTTTCCCAAAAAATTAGGTATCCTTTATGTCATTTTATCTTGGATTTTATTGGGGTAAATTTTGGGCATTATAAGGAACATCACTTATTTCCACATAAAGTATGTCTTATTTAAGTAGTAGACCTTTTTAGTAATTTTAGAATACAAATTTTATCTTGAGTATTCTTAAATAGTTAATAAGATAATAATCTTTCACTACTTGTGTGATGGATCTAGGTGGTGGAGGGATATTGGGAGATTTTGTTTGGTTGAATCCCACTTGAGTGAAGGGTGGAAAATTATTCTATGGTCTATTTCTTCGGGTTTCAACAACACTTACCTCACAAGTTCCATAAGAATTTAATATAAGTTTGGGTTTATGATGAAGTGAAGTGAATTTTTTGAGTCCACTTTAAGGTAGAAATGACAGGGCAAGGTGGGAACAAAAGGATCCATAAGGGATCTATACCTTTAGTTAGTAATAAGAAGCATCTCATAATCAACATCCATGTAATGAACCATACAACATGTTTCAAAAATGGAATTAATATTATCATTGTTCATAGTACTTACATCATAACCATGCGAAACATTATCATTTTTGTAGCAATAAGGAAAAATATACATGAGATGAGAAATGTCAATCCCTGGAAATTACACATCTAGCACATGAGCCATTATTGGGAAATTATGGTTTGCAAAATTTATATAAGAAAATAAGAACATCAACCTTAGTGGGATAAATAATGCTATAACAAAAACTAACCCTAAAAAGAAAGGTAACATCCAAATTTAACAATATGAAAATGAACACAAAAATTAGACCTTAAGAGGAGAATAAATGAAACCATACTAGGAATAATTAAAACCATAGGGGTTGGTATACGATCAATATATGATTCATTTTTAACTATTTTACACCCAATCATAAAGTAATTAGAGATAAGTGTGCATTTCAGAATATAAAATGAAAAAGTTCTAATCTAATCTGAAATATAAAAAATGTAAAATGAAGACATTATAAAAATAGATGTGTAATGGAAAAGTTTGACCTATTTTTGAAATCTAGGTAAATGCAAAGTAATAGTATAAGATGGAAATAGGATTAAGAGACAATCATAAACATGAACTGCAATTTTGTCTCTAGAAATCTATTTGGGAAAATTTCATGTGTGTCTTATTTATTTTATCACTGAAAAGGTCTTCCATTATGTTTCATGATTTTTGAAAGCATCCTCTTGTTAGTTTCATAAACAAAACTATCTAAGAGATTAAAAATTGACCCACAATGTTATGAATGATATGAATTTTCTAGTATAGGTATGCCTCTATTTTAGATTTTAAAATTGTGGGTATATGATATGATGAGATGGTGAAAATTGGGATTTTATTTTTCCAAACCCTATAAAAGAACTTGAATAAAAAGTATAATAACATTTCTTATGAGCCATAGGGCTACACTGATCCCAAATCAAAGCATATGATCACTACAATGTGTACAATTACTCTAAGGATCAAGCCACACTTAGTTCTTTGACAATCTTATATGATAAGAAATTATGAATTTGAAAATGCAATTTATAATGTTCTCTCACTTGGCACATGAAACTTGGAAACTTGCAACTTTGACCTTCATACTTCAAATTCGGTCACATAATGCTCTAGTGTTGTTCTTGTATAATTTAGGATAATGTGAAACCTTTGAATAAAAATTTCTAAGGGACATGTTTGATGATTTAGAGCATATAGGGAATTTAATTATATGGGTACTTCCATAAATTTCCCACCCAAATTCAACTTGAAAGTCACACCTAAGACAATTTATGAAGACACCTAATTTGAAAAACCAACCATTTGAAGAGTAGGGTACAATTGCGTAAATGAAACTTTCTCAAAAACTTTGAAACCATTTTAGAGATTAAAAAAACCCAAGAATAAATAATGGAGAGAGGTATGTGAAAGTGTAATAGGGCTCATATATAAACTATAATTGATCATGGATATGAATATAAAGAAAATGAAATTGACCCAATAAACTTAAGACTGATTAAAATGGTGAAAATGTAGGGAAATTCAATCAAATATGTTATAGATGTCCAACTATATAAAAAGTGTCTAATAATTGACATTTCCAATTGTCTCAAACCAAATTTAGGGTACTATAAAACCCTAAATAAGATATAGATGAAATAATTCAACCCAGAAATAAAGTTAGCATGTCTATTCTAGGTTCAATGTAAAACTATCCCGTAATGAAGTGAAATTTAATTCTTCTAAGACCTCAGGGGCTTGCTAACTACAAAATAAAATAGGACCAACACTTAAGTAAATAAATTTAGTAACGTAAGTGAATAGAAATTAATATATGCTCATATTTTAGTGGGGAAAGAACCACAATAACACCAAAAAATTAAGATACAAAGGGAACTATCATTTCTTAAGTGAATAAAAATGTAAAAACAACCTAAACATTAAATCTCATTTACTTATGCATAAAAGGATAAAGATAATATATGAAATGAAAAATTTAAATCTTAAGTTAGATAATGTTTTAACACACATTAACAAATTTTATATTTGAAGAGACTTGCAACTTAAAATCTTGTAAGAAAAAGTGTGAAGGCTAAATTTGATAGTGTGAAACCACATGGAATGAAAACATGACAAATATATTGGCCAACCAATTTCTAGAAATATATGTCATACGCTAATGGAGAGCGATGGTTATAAATCCATGAGTGATTTGATTTTTTTGGTATACACATAGTTTTACATATAATCATTTTGTAACTTGTTTTCTCCTCTCTTGGAAAGAAAATTTGTTGAGGAAAAATTTGTGGGTTTCTTGCCAACGATCTGGGAGTCTAAGTCCCTCTACTTAACTGGTGTAACTGTCGTATATGCATGCGCGAGTGAAAGTGAGTTTTATCTAGGTGGCCTTATGACCGAGGATCCAACAGGGGCACTCCACTAACCCTGCGGAAAAGCTTGCAAATACCTGCAAGAGAAGAATTTTCTAGGAGAGTGGGAAAGGGGAGTGAAAATATGAGGTAGGGGAGCTAATGTTGCAGGTAGAAAATCAGAATCCTGCACGCACTAGTTAGAAAATTCATCACATGCACTAAAATTAGGAAGAAACAATACTACAAACAACAACAAGACCAATTAGAATTTAATGAACACAAAGTATCAGTAAACCCCTTAGTCAAAAAAGGCTCGAAACTCCTTATTTTCGTATTGATGCTCAAGAAGAAATTGTCCATAGTATGAGAATGGAAGACATTAAGAATAAGGAAAAGTGGCCAACTCTTTTAACTCACAAGTGAGAAAAATATCTCTCATGAACTTACAAGAATACAACCAGCTAGAAGAATTTTAGAATTAAAACCCTTTGGAATGAGGAGCTCATTACAATTTATAGTTATTTGGAATTCTCTTCGCCTACTCCCCATTGACCCTTCATATATCATGAGACTTTTAAAATTCTTAGGAGAACGTTAAGTCCCCTTTTATAACTTAAGGGTGAATTATTACATTGAAAAAGTGCAACCCCCCAACATCCAATTAGAACATTGAGGAGAGAGGAAGTTGGGGGGAGAGAAGAGAGAGAGGGAGAGAGAGAAAAAAGAAGAAGGAAGGAAGGATGATGTCAATGATGATAGATTTTTCCTCTGATAAAATCCCACTGATCCTTCTAGATGACTCAATGAAATGCTCCAATGTGATGAAATCTGAATCTCTGAATTCTTACGCACACTGAAGAAGTTCCTTTGGATGATGTGTGAACACCATGTTTAAATACACTGTCGCATGACTCATTCGGTGACCACGGGAATCAATCATAGAGATCCACTCTGAAAAAATATTTTCATGACTCCTTTCAATGCTACTGCACCACGTGACTGATTCAAACATGATCATGATGAAGCATCTTATGAATGATTTGACGGTGTCGATTACGAATTCCACCTCCCACATACCAATTGAAGCATGAAATGAATGTCAAAAGACATTGTTGACATCCTCACTGTCACCTACTCTACATAATATGATGATAAAGAATACACTTTTTTCTATCTCTTACTTGGAAGTGAAAGGTTGTTCCTGATTCTTCTCTATCCATTTATGCTTCATGATTTCTTCAGAAAAAACAACTTACTATTTTTAGTAAGTATGAAAAATTAGCTGCCTCGAACCTCAACTAGATGTTGCAACTCAGATTTCCCTATCTCCATGTGTTATTCTCACCTTCTGGATCAATTTTATATTTTTGGCAGGTGCTCATGGGACCACTTACTATTTTTAGTAAGTGTTAATTTTGGACCAAGACGACCGTTTCGGTGATCTCTCCTTGCAATACATCTTATGTGTTTAATGCCTCTTTTGTAGTTTCTTTAATTGACGAATTTCCCAAAATGGTGATCTTGGAGGTCATATGTAGGTCCAAAGGGATTCATGGGGGTTGGGAAAATTTTCCCAACCTTGATGTCCTTGACCTTGAGGGATGTGAGGGATAAAATCTCGCCAGGCTCCTGGAGATAAAAATTTGACTAACTCCTGAACCTTGAGGACAACTTGCAACGACAATATCTTAAGCTCCTGAAGGATTTTTTTTTTTAAATTTTATATGATCTTGAGTGGAAATTAAATTTTAAATCCAATGGTGGGGGTATTAGGCATTTATTACTTAATTTTATCCCTAAAAAATTGGAGTTTTGATTTGGTACTCCACTTGTGCATGAGAAAAATTGCTTGCAGACCCAACGCGCCAAAGTGTTGTGAAAAAAATAATTTCACCATCTTATAGGGATTAGAATTCCATTTATAATGATGTTTTTTATTTTCTCATAACTCTATCTAGAGATCCCAAAATCACCTTCAGAAGTTCAACAACAGTTTTGGCTTGTGCACTACCTAGGCCTGTGAACCCTGATTTTGATCAAACTACTCCAAACTCCTCAAATATTCCATGAATATTACAAAATAAATTCCATGATGTTTCTATGCCTTCAATTCACCTCCATTATGGTTTTAGATCCTCTGTTCCACTGCAGGGGTTTCTCCAGTCCTGGGAAGGCCAGTGATAGTCTTTCCCAACATTGCCTAGAGATAGCATTTTTTTAAGAACTCCTAAAATAACCTAGTGGGTTGATTTTAATTTCCTAAATCACCTAGGTGAATGAATTAACACCAATTTGGAGGTTATTGGACTGATTGGGCAGACTTGGGGTGCCCCAGAATGATAAAACATAAAAATTTTACTACAGGGCTATCGTTGTCATGCTTGGAAATTGTCAATTTTCGTGTTGTACATTTGCACGACAACATACTCATAGATAGGGAAGGAATATGGATGAGGAGAATAGAGATCAAGATGATAGAATAATGAAAAACCTAAAAAAGTAACTAAGAATCCTATGCTTTGAAACTGCCCTAATAAGAAGGGACATAATGATTGGAAAATGTGTCATTATGTTATTGTCATCGATGTCAAGTAACATTACTGTAAAAGGGTGTTTATGTAGTCAAAAAATCACACACTTTCTATTATATTTTTACCACCAAATATGTTATTTTATATATGGATCTCATGTAAGAAAATTATTCACTAATGACCTATCCCCTAGTCCTGTCGTTAGTTAGTCAGTTATCATAGTCATTTGTATTGCATAGTCGTCAGTTGTTTGCATAGTTTTGGTCATCTCCCAGGGAGTCTCAGGTGTCGTTACTTGGTCACTTGTCATCTCTAGTATTTGCCTATGGTGTCTAGGGTAGTACTGGGGCACCCATGGGCGCCCCTATATTTAATTTTAGGCTCTCTAGTCTCAACAAAAGTTGTGTTTAATTTAGAGTTTTGTGGTCGGTCTTTGTAATTTTACCTCTCATTCCCATACGTACTAGTCGGCATGTTGGGTAATTAGTGTCAAAATTTGAGCAAGAGATCCATATATAAACATAACATACTTACTATCTAATGGGTATACTATCTAATATCAAGGGCTAACTATCTACTAAGGAAAGACACTGCATTTGGGCATCATTGCATCACATGCACTGCATAAGAAGGGTTGTATTCATTCTATTCCATCCACCATTTACATTTTTACATCTAGATATTCCCCCTATCTCTACGTCATTACGCTAGGAAACCCTAGGAACACAATTGCACACACAAGCACACATAACTACGTTGGGTCTGGAATGTAGTGCAACACTTAGTTGTAAGTCCACCATTGTGGAAGCTAAGGTCAGTTCAATCCCTTCATATGAATATTTATTTTTTAGGGATTTTATGCCTTATATGGGGTTTTATACGTAGATCTTCATCACATGTTTACATTGACATTAGCGAAGTTACTGTCACAATCACACGACAAAGATCAAGACATTATGAATATCTAGAGACACTTCCAAATTTAGGTCTTGAGCTTTTTTACAGACCAAAGCGTCCATACTATAGACCAAGGTGCCCATAGGTGTCCTAGTCCTATTTTAGGCACCCCATTTTGATCAAATATTCAACTACTGCAATTTCCTGGGTTGTACCTTCATACTCTGCTTCGTCTACACATAATCCTGTTCAAGCTCGACACATAGTGAGGTAAGTTATTTTTAGGTACCTTATCTCTCCTATTTCAATAATTTCATTTCATTTAAATATCAAATAAAATTATTTATAATTTTAAATTTCAGTTCATATAAGTTATTTCATTGTTGTTTCTATATTAGATTAACTTAGAATATAGAACATATTTTCATATTTTAGTTAATCATTTTGGTGAAATTGTACTTTAGAATATTTTTCCTTAGGATCTGCTTCAAAACCTAATAGCTAAGGATAGTTCATCTTAGTCATCCATCATGTCTCATTTTAGTGTCAACCCTATGTATGATGAGGCTGTCATTGCTAAGCTCACGGCTCTCTATGGTAATTATACTCCTATTCCATATCAAATCCAAAAACAACTTCTAGATGGTCAACAATATGTGCTTACTCATTTAGAGGATTCTCCCATTTTCATATTATTGTTGAGGATCCAATATCCTTCACTCATTGTACACCATGTTATACGACTACTTGTGATCCTCCTTCTAACCTTTCTAAGGAAATTTTAGATGGTTCTCTTATCGATTACTTGTTTGGTATTGACAATCTCTCACATATGCATACTAATTCTTCTCCTATTCAGGCCACTACTACAGTTTCTTCTCATGATTCTCCTAATTCTGATATTTTTTCTCATGACGCATTTCATACTAGCTTACATACTCCTTCACATTATGTCGATGATCTTATTGATAGCATGCTTAGTGATATTCTCATTTCTGAGTCTCTATCTGATACTGATGAGGTGGTTGATAGCCATGGTTCTCCTTCTTTTCATACTACCGAGTGCAAATATCCTATTCCATCATTGAATTATCCTAATATTACATCTATCACTATTCATGAGTCATCTCCATCTATCACTTCTTCTTCTTCTACCATTTCATCTCCTCTTATCACATCAACTACGCCTTTTAGTTCATCTTCCCCTATAGAGGTGTCTTCATCAGTCACTTTATCTCATAGGGATTTCTTAGATGCTACTCCTACCACTTCTATGGATATTCCATCTATATCATCTAATATAGCTTCCTCAACACCTACTCTTAGTGTTCCCTTAGCATCAAAATCTCCCTTATCATCTCTTGATATTCCTATGATCACTTATAATGGAAACTTACAACCTCTTAATACATTATTTCCATCTTCCACTAATCCTACATGGGATATCATTTCTCTCATTCATGCCGTAGGTCAATTACAATATCGTCTTTAGTCCCTCTCTTTAGAAAGTAGGGCTTACTATGCTTCTATTGATAACAACTCATTACATGGTAACCATGTCCCTAAAAAGATTCATAATTCTGCATTTCCTAAGGACTTTATCATGCCTACATTCACATGTTTTGATGGTACTGGTGACCTTCATGCTCATATTCTAAATTACCACATGTTTATGACATCTTTATTATAATGATAAATTACTACTTAAGGCCTTTCGATATAATCTTATTGATGAGGTGTTACAATGGCACACTCATCTTCCATTTGGGGCTATTAGTACTTTCTATGACATGGAGCACACTTTCCTCCATTGGTTTATCATCAAAAACATCCCTAAAGTTACTTGTGACCACTTACCTACTTTACATCAGGGCTCCTCCAAACCTATCAAGGATTATAGCTTACGATTTAATTCTTGTATACATTAACTAATATTTAAACCTATAGGTCTTGAGAAGTAATTCCTTTTCTGTCATGGTTTGATTCTTGCAGTCAACCAAAGATTACAATATGATACATGTGAGTCATTCATTCTTCTATGCTACAAAATTATGGACATAAAACAAGATATTCTCTAAAAAATATCATTCATCCTCCACATTCATCTAATTCTATTATATCATCTACTCCTCCTCCGTCGAAATTGGTTGAGCATCCTGCATAGTCTCCACCTTTTCCTCATAAGTAAGAAAAATAAGCTCAACCTACTCCACCACCACAGATTACTTCTTCTCCTCCTCTATGATAGGCCACTTCTTCTTCTACTCCATCCATGTCATGTGAGCCATTTCATTTCTCCCATCATGGTAGACATCATGATGTGATTTTTTCCTTACTTGAAAAGTGCCTCATTCACTTACCATCTAACCACCATCATAAAAAAACACAGGATGCAACATCAACGTGATCAACCTTATTGTAATTATCATCATATAAATGGCCATATGGATAATGAATGTATTTCCCTTCATGATAGATTTCAACAATTATGATATAAGGGCATCATCTCCTTTGGCTCTCTCTCACATGAGCGATCCATCTCTCGTCTACCTCGTCAGAGAGTTTTTACTACAGTTGAGTCATATTCTCCACCTGGTGCTTGGGACATGGTACATCCCCCACCATAGTTTATTACTAATGCGTTCTCTCCACCATGTCCATACACCATTTCATCATCACATTCATTTTACTCACTTCATCCATCTCATCCATCACATTCACACTATCCACCATATCATATTACTCCTTCACATTGGCTTCCACAACCCACCACCTTCACGCATACCACCGGAACTCCATATGACATTCAGTTTAGCACAAACTCACATGTTGCTTCCATCCCATATGCTTCCACTGCTTCATGCCACCTTGGTCTTTGGTAAGTGATTACTATCACCTTACCCCCCAATGACGCACTTGTGTTCTTACGGTTCTTACATGACTGTTGAGGGTTTTTCTCTAAGAACCTTTCATTATGTACTACATCACTCATCTAGCACACTCAAAAATTTCCCTATGACACACTCTTTCTTTCCATGGTTCATTCTTGACTGCTGAAGGGCCTTAATTAAATGAACCTAATCATCTGTATGTTTGGGGCATCATTAATTTCCCCCTATTTATCACAATAACATATTACGATTACATTACATTATCATGACACACATTCATCACAACATGTTAGTTAGATAATCATACATTATCTCTTTTTACTTTCACTCTACTATCATCATTATACTAACTACGTGTTATAAAATTCCATTTAATAAACATTAAAAATATACAAAAAGATCACATACACCCCAACACTAATCATCCAATCATACACATCAATACACTAAAAAACAAGCTTATCATATATAAATCACATGTGTCCATACATATATAGTGAATACAATCATCACTTGGGGGCAACCCCCTAAATCATATATAATAATACTAAATACATCTCATCATCACTATCACTCTTAGGTACTATGAGAGCCCTAGAACTAGATGTTTTGCCACTAACTCTGCGCCACTGTTCACGCCCTCGATACATATCCACTTGCCTACGTAATAAGGTGTTATTCATATGCTGCTATGAGAAATACTGCTGCAAATCCATGTACCGTGAAGACACATCCTACACTAAGGGAAAACTACCCAAAGCCTCTTGATCTCGTCGAGTCCACTTGCATTCCCCGTCCCTCTCGCTCAACAATACAATACACGTTGCGATTATTATGGCCACTAGATCAAACAAATGGGCATGGTCACCTGCTATATCCCCCACTCGCTCAAGTATCCCTCTGCCAAGTACATCAATAGGCACATTCCACATAAATGTACATATGGATGTGTCTACTATTAGGGACCAATACGTATCACCTATTAAAAAAATAACACAACACATTATAAAAAATTTACTAAGCCATAAACCAACAAGAAAATACATGACATAACTATATATAGATACTTACACTCTACTACAGCAGCTGCCAAATTTTTAGGGGCACATGCTTCCCCCTCTCCTACTCCTCCCTGTGATAACCCTGCTACATCTGCAAACAATGGAAACAAAAATACCCATCAATGTGCCACCCACCATGTGTGATACTCCTTTGTGCAACCCACATGGTCTATGTCTATCAACTCTATCACCACATCTACCTCATCTAGCCCAGGAGGTAGTTGCTACTCTACTGTGAGCCCTGGTCTAGTTCCAGCCCTCCTAGGTGCTCTGATAACTCTCAACCATAAATATGACTATCTTGAGCCATGCCAAACTACGGTGATACTCTCTCCACCTGAAAATATTGGATACGCCTAGATATCGATTGTACAACCACATAGTCCTCTAAATACACCACAACTCTACCGCATCCTCAGGCCATCCCTCATAGTCATGGTATGGCCTCCATGTAACTGCCTTGGGCCCCATCCTATCTATCATTTCCCTGTAGGTATCTGTGTCCATCATGTGACCACGAATATTAATCCACATCCTCACATATATCTTTGGCCTATCCCACTCTCCTTGTGGACCTCCAACTGGTCTCAACACAACTATGTGCTCATACTCTCATACATGTAATAATGTAGTGGCTCCTATCCCACTGCCATGATCATCGTGAGTTTATCAGTATAGATCTCTATATAAGTGGGCCAACACACACCACGCCCATGCATATATAGTTCTCTCCTCCTCTATACACTAACATATATCATGCATCTTATGCAAGATTGCTACACCTCATCCCTCCATGGCTATAAATGATGTAATCACAACTTCTATGAACTTCCACAAGCGTGGAACACCATACCTCAGAATAACATCTAAGTTGATATGGGCCTCGGCAGTTACTTAAGCCCCCAAAAAATATCATCTCGCATCTCACATATGCCTCTCCATATCCTCTAGTGGAGTAACCTACACCCTCTCCCCAATAATTGACAACCATATTATATGATACACATCCTCCAAAGTAACTGTCATCAGCCCCACCGAAAACCAAAATGTATAAGTATCTGCACATCATCTCTCACATAGTGCAGTCAACATAGGCATATTGTAGGGCACATCCTCCATTCATGCTATGTTCCCTAGGATGACACGGTCCATATAATCCCACTCATCATCTGATAGGTCCAATCCAAGAAAATTACTCAAATGACGCCCATTGTAGAACTCCCTCAAGTGAATATCCCTCTACACAACACAAAATGAGAACAAAAACAACATTAGAACATTACAAAAATCCAAACACACTCGTTTATCACATTTCTATAAATTACACATCTAATTTTCACCATTCTAGGCCACATACATACTTTCTAGACTAGGGCACCCAAATGGAGGACTGGGGTGCCTAGGAGCAAGAAAATAGTGCTTAGATTTGGGTGCTCCTATCCCATAGGTCACTAGCACCCTCACTGCTCTTTTCCAGGTCTCAAACGACGAGAAAAATGAAAATTCTCAAATTTACAAAATTTCAATAACAACGATTATTACACCATTTATTTTTTGAAAAATAATGCACTTACCAACTCTGTAATCATACGTAATGCTAAAATGGTCGTCACCCTCTCAAACTAACTAGGATGCACTGTTCTCACTTATGGTATATACACTCGCTTCATGATCAATCTCGTAATCATGTAAACAAAAAATGAAGTGACTAATTGTTTTTTCACTTCACTACTTATAGTTACTATTGTCCAAAATAAATCCCCAAGTTATTTTTTGTAACTTACATCCCCATTCTAGTTTTGAGGTTCCCTGTTATAGGCTGTGCACGCTTTAGTTGTCCTCTTGGAAAAATTCCTTGGCTACATTTCCTTACATGCTTATGCGTGCTCCTCCTTTCAGCGCCTTCCATATTCCCTTCCTTTTCCTCTCTATTTCGTTTTTCACTCACGCCCACTCTCTGTGCATTCACCTTCCTCCATGTAGCTCATGCACCTTACACGTGTGCCTTGGACTTAATTTCCAATATTTCACTAATTCCTTTGCACATTCCCCATGCATCTTTCATTTCCTGCTATCGTGCATTATTATTTTGATGTTCACACCCTGTTTGTATACTTGTATCCTACAACTATTTATCCATTTTTTCCATGCACATTACTTCTATGCGCCCTTCCTCTTCTTTCCTTCCGCACCTTCTTCCAAACCATTTATTATGCCACGTGGCATATGTTAGACATTGAGTGAGATAAATTCAGCCAATAAAAGAACATCATATGGGTGTAGAATCCCTATAATGAACCACTGAGTGAAATGTAATAGAAATGACAAAACAAATGTATAGTTATCCTCCCTTCAACCATTCTACGTGGGCCACATGTCATTGTGTGTCAGAGCGGCCTGTAGACATCAAAACATCATAAATTTTACTACAGTGCTCAGATTACGACATTCAGCCATTAATGCAAACTCAACCACCATATTTTCTATAGATATTGTCTCCTTCCTTCTTCCACAAGCTAGATTCGATACGGGGAAGCATATTTTATCAACTCTACAGGTTGATTTGCAAGAATTCAATGTTTTTTTTGGTGTTTGAGATTAAAAATCCGATTTTCCCTCTTCCTCTTTCTCTTCTCTCCTCCATTCTTCTATAAATGTAAGAGCATTTCTCATTGTAAAGGGTTGGACTCTTTCAGTTTGTATAGGTATTATCCTTGAATTTTGAGTTACAGACCTTTAGATCTGGTCTTTACATGTGGATATCAGCCTCATACACCATTGTAATAGACTGTTCATTTCTAGAAGTAATAGAAGCATTATTTTGTGGCTACTTTCTGCCTTAACTGTTTTTTATTCTTCTTTCTTGCCTTTCCCTTACGTTGTGTGCTTGTTGTGACTTCTCACATCCCTTGCATCTCCTTTTCTAATTGTGTCCCATGAAAATGATTGTACTACTATAATTTTATCTTTTACTACATGTGTCTAGCCTTTCCTATGTACATCCTCCTTCATTTTTGCTCAAATTTGATCATGTTCATCCCCTTTCTTTCTAGTGTTATCACCTTCCTTAGATTATTTTTCCATTTTTGCATATCCTTCTATCTTTGGTCCCTTGGCATGTTTAGCTTAGGATTTCCATTTCCACATTAGGAGTAGCATTAGTAGTAGAAGTAGGTAGAGGAACCGACCTTCTTTAAGGTTTGTCTCAAAGCACGCAAGGTCCCACAACTTGGAGACAAGTCCCATTATTTCCTCAACAATGACCAATTCAACCTGATATAGGAGATGGGTGCAAGTGTAAGTTTGAGCTCCAATAGTTTCTAGCATGCCCTTGGTGGGACCAACATTGAAAGATTAAATTTCATCATTGCTAAGTTTTGGTGTGTGACTTAGTGATTTCCATCCTTTGGAGCTTTTTTAACACATATGGTGACTCCCAACACTTAATCTACTATTTCTAGTAGTCGTGTGCATTTCATGAGAAGAGTGCATACCACAAAGTGTTGTAGAAAGAGTCCTTTGAATACCTCTAGCTATCACCGAGAAGAATACATAGCAGAACTACCATGCACTCATCTCCATCTCCAGCACATCATGCACTTTCCATGCCACCTCTTGGTAGACCTCATGTGTAACCTATCATGGAAGCTCCTCCACCACCTTTAAGGAACTTTTCCAACTTTACTGGTGGAATTCCTCTTCATTCTCAATGCACAACATGATATACTAGAATCACACTCAAAATTATTCCATACTTCACCAGTGAGAATCAAGTTACCCCTATTGATCATATCTAAGATGTAGCCAATGTGTGCTCTATCTATTTGGTCACACATGATGATGTAACAGTTAGGTTACTTTCAGCTTTTCTTAAGGGAAAAGCACTTCAGTGGTACAAAATCTGTGAGACCTACATCTATTGCTAGCTGGGATGAACTTGGAATGACTCTTTGTAACTACTTTGAAGATAAGTTAGATCACCTGTCTTTGGTGGAGCAACTGACAACAACAAAAAAGGCACCCAATGAGACAAATGACTGATTTTAATATCAAATACCAAAAGACTTGGGACAGAATTCCTCAAGTGGTAATACCTACAACCCAACATGTTTTCTTATATTATCAAAGGGCTTTGAATAGTGATATCTCAGTCATGATTTAGTCCATGGGAGGTAGAACCTTACCTGTTGCTTACAATATTGTAATAAGGGCAGAAAATAACCTCATTCAGGTGGGAAAGTTAGCTCATAGGCCACCTGCGCCCTTATTCCCAGAAATGCCTCACATGCCCCAGCCTTCTATTACTCTTATTCCCAAGAATAGACACTCAACCTATTGCATCCACATCCTATTCTCCCATGCAAGTAAAAGGAGGATGAAGAAATGAAATCCTTGATTAGAAACTTATCCAATAAAGTCATATCATTAGAAAATCAGAACAGGCACAAGCCTTCAGAAATAATTCTAATCAAGGATATAACCAAAGACATCAACCCTTCAAAAATCAATATGCAAATCAGAGATATGGGAAGAACCAACAAAAATGATAGATGGAATGTTAATGCACACCTTCCCTTGTAAGTAGTTCCTCCTACGCAACCTCTTCCAGTGCCCAACGCAAGCCAAGCACTAGTTCCAGTTCAAAATAATATGGCTCAAGAGTCAGAATGGTGCTTTCCTTGCAATATGCCTCATAGTCAAAATCATTGTACCAATGTTGTGCATGTGCAAGCTTACATGATTCAAGATACTTTCTTCTATGGTGAACCTTCCACAAGTGCAACTGAGCCTAAGAATCAAGAAATGCCAGAATTTCCTAAGGCCAAACCTTATGTTCTTTAGCACTGAAGAATTTTGTGTAATTAATCAAGTTGTAGATGACACAAATAGACCATGTGCACCCAGGTTACTGATAACACAAGGTATAAGAAAAGAATGCTTGAATTTGGTGCATACAACCTTCAGTTCCTGCAACACAGGTCGATCCTCAAAAAAAAGATATGTATCATATAGCCACCCAATAGTCATGGCATGTACAAGTTCTTATGTGATATTCCACACAATGCTCCAACAGAAGTAGTGCATGTACCCCTCCTTTGGTAGGTCAAGCCTTTACACCAGCTAAGGCACCTACCTCTACACCTAAACAATCAAGAAAAGATGTTGTTGTGCCTCAAATGCATAAGTCAATGGGCCTTCCATTCAACATTGTAGACCAGATGAAGAAGACAAATGTAAATGTCACAATGTGGGATGCCCTGGCCATTCCATCTCAATGTGACATGTTGCATGAAGCTCTGGCACAACTTCCACATGAGCTGATCTAGTTTTCCAAAAACCTCATGTTACTTTCAATATCTATCAAGAAGAGGAGAAAAAAGTAAGTAAATTTTTTCAAAACCCCACCCTTTTATATGTCCTTGATCATAGGTAAACACCTTGTCCATAATTGTATGATTGACTCAGGCACTAGTACTTCTGTCATGCCTAAGAAAATTGTGATGTCCTAGGTCTTAAGTATAACCCTTTGTCTAAAGGAGTTCTTAAGCTTGATGGCTCAACTTTTACCACTCTAGGAGTCATCAAGGATCTTGAGTTAACCCTCCATGCATGTCCAAGCCTCACAATAACTCAATATGTGTCAATCATTGACCTACCTCCTTTTTTTTCCTTGTGTCTATCAAGATATTTCACTGCTAAAGTGGGTGGTTACTTGTCTTCTGATTGGTCCCATATGTTACTAAAGACAAGGTATGGTACCCGGTTTACCATACAACATGAAGCCAATATTTTCCTATCATGTTGAGTCATATGACCCATCCCCTCTCCAAGATAATTTCCTAATCCAAGAAGGCCAAGAACAAGTTTCAGTTTCTGAAGAGTCATCCTATTCCTCCTCCTCTACCTGATTTATTGCTAGATGAGTGGGTAGAAAGGCATCACAAATTTGATCCATATGTTGAAGAGCTTAAAGCCTTTGAAACTGGGCTTGGTACTTATTGCATCCTTGAAGAAGAAGTTGTGTTGTCACGCGCTCAAGAAAAATGAAGAAAATTATGGTATGTGGAAGTTGTACTTTGATGGCTCTAGAAGAAAAAATGACACAGGCACATAGTGTTGTTCTCATTTCTCCCAAGGATGAGAAATTATTCTTCACACAAGTTGCAGTTTGCATGCTCCAACAATGTAGTAGAGTATGAAGTGCATTGGTGCATGGTCTTCTCATTACTGAAAAGAGATAGATTAAGGCGCTGCAAATCTTTGGGGACACATAATTGGTCATCCACCAGGTCAAAAACAAGTGCACAACAAATAATAAGCTTCTTAAAGCTTATAAACATAGAGTTTGGGACCTCCTTGAGAGATTTTATGCTCTAAATCTATAGGTGGTGTGAAGGAAAATGAACAAAGAATTTGATTAGATGGACTCTTGGTTCACAATTTTCCCTTGCTGAGGAATTTGTCAAAGGAAACACACAACATGTCAAAATGGTGATTAGGCCATCTATTCTAGACAATAATACCATTTGGAAAGTGTTTGACAGTGATGCAAAATTATCCTAGTTCATTCAAAATGAAGTTGAGTTCTCTTCAAGCATGCAAGTTGACTTGCATGATAACTATGGTGACCAAGTGATTCAACTCAAGAAAAATAAGTTTCCTAAAGGGTTGGTCACCTTAGAGAAAATTTTTATCCCTAATGATGAGTTCAAGGGTGAAGAAAATTATATGTTCACATGTGCACAAGAAGACTTCTCCCAAGTCACTATTATCCTGTGGAAAGGAGTTACTGCTGAGTAAATCTTGTGCGCATGATGAAAAGAAGGCCTTCATCTCTCTGTGTCAGAAATATAGTGATATATTCTCATGGGAATATGAATACCTCAAAGGATTTGATCCAAGTGTTTCTCAACACTCCATTGACCTTGATCCTAGCATCAAGCCCATCAAACAAAAATAGAGGCCAGTCAATCCAAGGATAGAGCCCCTCATGAGGAAAGAGTTATCTAAACTCATTGAGGTGAAGATAATATTTCCCATCAAATACTCTACTTGGTTCACAAATCTTGTTCCAGTGCACAAGAATAATGGTGAAATCATACTCTGCGTCAATTTCAGAGATTTGAATAAGGCATCCTTGAAGGATCACTATCATTTTCCTTCTATGGAATAGATTTACAGGCTTGTGGATGGCATGCAAAAATATTTTCCATGCTGGATGGGTATTCTGGCTTCAATCAGATCATGGTCAAGGAAGAGGATCAATTCAAATCAACATTTAAAACCAAATGGGGGACATATGCATATCATAAGATGCCCTTTGGTCTGTCAAATGTAGGTGCAACATTTCAGCGTGCCATGGACATTACCTTCAAAGGATATATCAATGAGTTCATCTTGGTTTACCTAGATGACATAACTTTCTTCTCAAAGCAGAGTACGGATCATATGGCACACTTGGAGAAAGTATTTGAGAGATGCAGAGAATTTGGGGTATCTCTTAACCCCAAAGAAGTTCAATTTTTGTGGTAGGGAATATTTTGGGCCATGTGGTCTCTAAGGATGGTATTTCTATTGATCCTAAGCATGTTTTTCCATCCTTTCTCTCTCCTTTCAACGCACAAGAAATCCTTACAGTCTTCCTAGGAAAAATCAATTTTGTTAGGCACTTCATTCCTAACTTTGTAGGACTGGTAAGGCCCATCACCCTCATGCTCAAAAAGGACACAACCTTCAAGTGGACAGAAGAAGGAAAAGAGAGCTTCAAAAATATCAAGCAGGAAATTGATTTTCGCACCAACACTCATCAATCCAGATTATTCCAAGGATTTCATCCTTTATGCTTATGGAGCTGATGTGAGTGTTGTTGTTGTCTTGACACAAGAAAATGAACAAGGACTAGAGCATATAGTGGCTTTATTCAGTCAAACACTGAAGGATTATGAATTGAAATACAGTCACATGGAAAAATAGGTCTATGCCATCATATGCACTCAAAAATTTCAAAATTATGCTTGCCACAAATCATGTTAAGGTGTTAGTTTCACACTCAGGTGTAAGAGATAATTCATCATGGGGGAAGAAATTAGTGAGAAGAGAGCAAGATGGGTGACCAAAATCATGGAGTATGATGTGAATATAAAATCCAAAAAGTTGGTTAGAGAGGTAGTGTGCTCTGTAAGAAGCTTGTTGAGGATGCACAGAATGAACCTGAGACTTCATTATTTCTAGATGATGAAGAATCCACGCTGAAGAACCTGAACATAGGATAAGATCCTGGTGTGCACACCTAGATGAAGGACATGATCAAATTCCTTTCCACTGGCACATATCCTCTTAGTTTAAACAAAGAAAATAGGATGACATCTGAGGCTGCAGTCTATTCCATATGCATTGATTGATGGTGCCCTCTTCAAAAGAAATATTGATGGGTACTGCTGAGGTGTATTGATGGCACATAAATTGACAAAGTGTTAGTAGAATTTCATGATGGATTCTCTGGTGGACACTTCTTTGCCAAGGTGACAAGCAATGAAGATCATCAAGGAAGGATATTTTTGGCCTACCCTATTCACAGACATGCACAAGTGGGTCATGAAATGTAAAGAATGCACTTTCTTTGTAGGAAAGAAGAAATTAGCAGTGCTTCCCCTCTAACCAATCCAAGTGGATCAGCCTTTTGCATAATGGGGTCTTGACTTCATAGGCATGATCAATCCTCCTTCAAGTGCTAGGCACAAGTGGGTGCTGAACAGATGGATTACTTCACCAAATGGATAGAAGCTATGTCATGCTCAAGGAATCAACCATGATTCAGTCATCCTTGACTTTCTCGAAGGTATTGTAACAAGGTTTGGCATTCCTTAGACCATTATCTCTGATAATGCAAAATCCTTCCTTGGTACTAAAATTTCTGATTGGGTGCTAAGCCTTGGTATCTACTTGAAGACTTCTTCCAACTATTACCCCCAAGGTAATGGCTTGGGAAAGTCAACAAACAAGAACCTGATCAGAATCATGAAGTGGACAATGAATATCAATCAGAGGCTAGTGGCACAAAAAGGTCTCACATGCGCTATGGGTAGACAGAATCATAGTGAAGAAGGCAATAGAGTACTTCACCATATAAACTTGTTTATGGAAAGGAAGCTCAACTTCCTTTATCTCTTGAGTTTCCTTCATTAGAGATTTCCCAATAGCTAGAGTTTGAGGGCATGGATCAGAGAGAAATTATAATGGTAGAGTTGGTTGAACTTGAAGAATTAAGGAAATATACCATAATCAAGCTAGAACAACATCAAAAATCAACAAAAAAGTGGTTTGATAGAAAGGCTAGGCCTCAAGATTTCAAGGTTGGTGACTTAGTCTTAAAATGGGATGCTAACAGAGCCAATCCAAGGCACCATTCAAAGTTTGATGCACTTTGGAGTGGCCCATACATCATTAGTTTCATGTAAGGAGGCTAACTCTTTTGAGTTGTCTCATCTTGATGGAGGCAGAACTATCAATCCCAGTCAATGGGATTTATCTCAAACCCTTCCATTAAGTCTTCTACATCATTGTATATATTACTATAGTTTCAATTCCTCCAAGTGCATCGTGGGCACACTATTTTGTTTGTATATAGTTCTTTCTTCTCGTGCACTCATCACGTGTGCTCTTTTGTTGCTTCCAGGATGTTAGTTATCTTTTGGAAGTTTTCAATAGTTTTGCAGGATTCAAGATAGAGCTCAGAAAATCATTTCAAATGACTTCATGGGGTAGTTATTCAAGTTACAGATCAAGAATTTCATATTTTCAAGTTGACTCCATGCCCAATGGATGCTCTAGGCTACTAATCTCCTTCATCTAGCAGGAAGATGGCCCCAAAAGTCACCAAACTATTGTCCAAAATAACTCCCCTAGTTATTTTGACAACTTACATCCCCATTTCTAGCTCTGAAGTTCCTTATTATAGGTTGTGCACACACTTTATGTTGTCCTCTTGGCACAATTCCTTGGTTTTTTTCCTCACACGCCCATGCACACTTTTCTCTTTCTATGCCTTCCATTTTCCTTCCTTTTCCTCTATCTGTTCCATTTTTCTTTGTGCCCACTCTTTGCACATTCACCTTCCTCCCAGCAGCTCATGCACCCTACGCATACCTTGGACTTGTTTTCCAATATTTGGATAAGTCCTTTACACATTCCCTGCACCCCTTTCCTTTCCTACTGTCACACATAATTCTTTAATGTTCACACCCTAGCTTGCATACTTATCTCCTACAAGTATGTATCCATTTCTTCCATGCACGTTACTTTTACACACCCTTCTCTACTTTCCTTCCACGCCTCTCTCTTCCATGTTCTCATCTTGTGCCTTCTTTCACACCAGTTATTGTGTCCACATGGCATACATCATATATTGAAGTGATTTACATGCAAACTAATCAAAATGTGCACTAGTTGGGCACTGAATCCTATGACAAATTGAACCAATGTGTGACACATGGCATAAATGACAAAACATATGTACAATTGGCTTCCCTTCAGCCATTCTATGCACCATGTGTCATTACATGTCAGAGTGACCTGTAGACATCATAAAATGTCATAACTTTTCTGTAGATCTCGGATCAATGGGCATTTTTGGTCTTGATTGAGATTGTTGACGTGGGCTATAGTGTAGGATATTCAAATTCAAATGTTAGGGGACTGGGTAGGTGAGAAGAAAGGAAAAATGGCTTTCAGCCATTGATGCAAGCTCAACTACCATATTTTCATCATATCTTGTTTCCTTCCTTCTACCATCAGACATGGGGAAACATATTTTATAGGAGATTTGTAGGCATTCATTTATGGTTGTTGGTGGTTGAAATTCAAATCTGAAAGTTTTCCCTCTTTCTCCTTCTCTTCTTTCCTTCATTCTTTTATAAATGTAAGAGCTCATTTCTCATTGTAAAGGGTTGGAACTCTTTCAGTTTGTATAGGTATTTCCTTACATTTTGAGTTACATACCTTTAGATTTGGTATTTTCATGTGGATATCAGCCTCATACACCATTATAATAGACTGTGCATTTTTTGAAGTAATAGAAGCATTGTTTTGTGGCTACTTTCAACCTTAACTTGTTTTTATTCTTCTTTCCTTCCTTTCCCTTACGTTGTGTGCTTGTTGTTCCTTCTCACATCCCTTACATTTCCTTTTCTAATAGTGCCCATGAAAATGATTGTGGTGATATATTTTAGTCTGTGCTACATGTTTCTAGCCTTTCTATGTGCATTATCCTTCATTTTTGCTCAAATTTGATCGTGTTCACCCCCCTTTTCTTTCATGTGCTATCACCTCCTTAGATTAGTTTTCCATCTTTTACATATCCTTTTATCTTTGGTCCCTTGGCATTTTTAACTTAGGATTTCCATTTCAGCATTAGGAATATCATTAGAAGTAGAATTAGGTAGAGCAACTGGCCTTCTCCGAAGGTCTATCTCAAGCACGCAAGGTCCCATAACTTAGAGATAGTCCCATTGAATTTCCCTTACATTACCATGTAATTAATCAACACTACAAACTCATCATTTCCAAACATTTACTACCACACTATAATACATTTCACCATCGATTCCCCCTAATGACCTAACTTGGGGACGACAAATATACAAATTTTTTGTGACATTTTATCACTTCCCCCTAATGACCTAACATGAGGGAAACAAGCATTCAAAAATATTTCTCTGTGATTATTCACTAGTTTAAATCAATTCCCCCTAATGACCTAACCTGGGGGAAATTACTGTAAAATATCTCTACGAATAATAAATTGAATCCATTAATCAATCAATCAACATGTTCAAATTCCAAATAATCGAAATCATATCATTCACTCAATATAAATTCAACAAAATTGGACTCCCATATAACCTAACTTGGGAGTTATGTGCGGCCTCCCAGATGACCTAACTTGGGAGATCTCATCCATTGCTTTCCTAGATGACCTAACTTGGGAAGATATTCATCCATTGCTTTCTCGAATGACCTACTTCCAGAATCTATTCTGCATTTTGTTTACTTCTAGATAACCTAACTTGAAATCCATTTGTTTTTACTTCCAGATGACCTAACTTGGAAGCCATCACATTGTGGTGACACCCATGGAGTGGGGGAAAGAGTGCCTTTCCTATACCAATCCTATATGGGTCAACTATTTGATCAAAATTATTTGGATCCAAAAACCAAAAATATTGATCTGAGTCCATCTGCAGCGGCTAGATCTTGAGGATGTAGTTAGAGATTGGAGAATAACACACTTTTCTCCCTACACTCTTCCTCTGGTGGCGAAAGGAAACCCAAATCCTCAAGGTCAATTATTTGTATACACATGTTTGGGTAGGGAAATGATCACTCCCTACCCCATCTTATCATCATTATATGCATTTGAAATCATCAATCATACATTACAATCATCACTCTCATTTAGTGCACTTCATCATACTAGTACGCTTTTTGTTACGTTGCATGGATCAACACATTGATCCATGGTTTGACAAGCTTTATGGTTCTTTGGGCAACTGCTTTTACTACCACATCTATGCATTCTACTACAACATGGGATTCTTCAGGTTTCTCTCAGGTACGCATCTCTATCTAATTTATGTTACCATGAGCTTTCCACTCACCAACATAAAGTGGGGGAAAGTGTAGTCACAAAATCATACACTTACTATTAAATTTATACCACCAAATATGTTATTTTATATATGGATCTTACGTAAGAAAAGTATTCACTAATGACCTATCCCCTAGTCCTATCATTAGTTAGTTGGTCATCAGTTTTCATTTGTTCTTACACAGTCATCATTTGTTTACATAGTTCTAGTCATCTCTTAGGGAGTATCAGACGTCGTTATTTGGTCATTTGTCATCTCTAGTCTTTGACTAGGGCACCTAGGGTAGTATTGGGGTGCCCATGGGTGCCCTAATCCTTAATTTTAGGCGCCCTGGTCCCCATAGCACTTGTGTCTAATTTAGAGTTTTGAGGTCGGTCTTTATAATTTTCCCTCTCATTCCCCTAGGTACTAGTTAGCATGTCGGGTCATTAGTGTCACAATTTTGAGCAAGAGATCCCTATATAAATATAACATACTTACTATCTTATGGGTAGACTATCTACACTCAAGGGATAGCTATATAACTAAGGAAAGGGACTGCATTTGGGCATCATTTCATCACACATACTGCATAGGAAGGGTTGTATTCTATTCTATTCCATATCCACCATTTTGCGTTTTTACATCTAGCTATTGCCCCCTATCTCTACGTCATTGACACTAGGGCACCCTAGGCACACAATTGTACACATCACACAAAAGCACACAAAACTACATTGGGTCTAGAATGTAGTGCAACGCTTAGTTGTAAGTCCACCATTGTGGTAGCTAAGGACAGTCTGACCCCTTCATATGCATCTTTATTTTTTAGGGATTTGATGCTTAGTATGAGGTTTTGCAGGTAGATATTCATTATAGGTTTATGGCGACATAAACAAAGTTACTGTGAAAATCACATGACAAAGATCAAGACATTGCGAATATCTAGTGACACATTTCCAGATTCAGGTCCTGAGATTTTTGTATAGACTAGAGCACCCATACTGCAGACCACTAGGCACCCATAGGTGTCCCTGAGTCCTCTTCCAGGTGCCCTAGTCTTGTCAAATCTTCATCTGTTGTAATTTCTCTGGGTTGTACCATCATAGCCCTGCTTCATCCACACATCATCCTGTTCAGTCCTAGAAGCACAATGAGGTAAGTTATTTTTCAGGTTAGTACCTCATCCCTCTATTTCAATTATTTCATTTCATTTAAATATCAAATAAAATTACTTAACATTTACATTTCATTTCATATCAGTTATTATCATTAGTTGTTACTAGTTTAGATTAACTTAGAATATTGAAATATTTTCATATTTTAGTTAATCAGGTAATCTAAGATGGCACAGGTGAACATCCATGAGGTTGAGACATTCATGTAACAAACATGAAGTCTTATTTAAAATTGATTTTGGAAATCCTTATATCCATTTGGAAGTTTAGGTATTAGTTGCACATGGAACATTGGCTCAACATAATCATATTCTTGATCAAAATGAACATCTACAAATACATTCTGGTCCGAAGTCATGGAGGATTATCAAAGTGTATTTCAGGGAATCATATTTCCATGAGTTTGGTAGTACGCTTTACTACTTATATAACAACAACCCTATCCTATTCCTCCCAAATTTTAGACCATGAGCAATCTATTTTGAATATTCCTATATTGTCCTACAAGGTTCAAAGGAATGCCACTTGATTCTACTACATTAAATCCATGGCTCATAATCTTGGCATTTTTCCTAGGTGGAACCACCCTAATTCATAACCTAAGTCCCCACCTTGGATTTTAAGAAAATATTTCAATGTGGTAAACTTCATGCACGAGAAAAATATTTATAGGAATGTTCATTCAGGTATGGATGCTTTAGGTGTTCACAGTAATACGATTTATATGTAGGTTCCACATGCCTACGATTACATAATTTAAGCTGTTAGTGTTTGAAAATATCAAGTGGAGACTAAGGCTAGAAAGTACACTATAAGTCATGGTTCCTACGGATGAGTTCCTCACAACCACACTAGAGCATTCTTGAATAATGTTCATAGCATGGAATAGGTCATCATTAGAATAGGAGTTCCTGTCAGATCCTTTTAGGACAACAACATGATGCATTTAGGAATTTGAAAGATTGTGGAAATTGAAAGGATGTATTTGATTCCCTACCGAGCTTCAGAATATCCATTTAGCTCGATAGAGGCAATGTTTGAAATTATCCTCCAAGGGCTGTATCAATCATGTTGACTGAATTTTCATGGCAGTAATATATTTTCCACATGTGGTGAGTGAAACCTATAGCATTGAGTTCATTAGATAATATACTTTTCAAGAAGAATGAATTGATTTACCAAAATGATAAAACATGTTCACTACACATGATATGTTGTAGTACATTAAAGGAATGTTATACAGACATATGTCCACTAAACCCCAATCCTATTTAGTGATAGGGAAGACAATGGAGTAAATGGATCTTACCATAGTCCTTAATAAATTTTGTGTGAGTATGTAGTGTTGAACCAAAAATCTGTAAAGTATCTTTGGGTGTCCTGTGGTATTTGCATGCTCCAATTTTTCACCTGGAAAAGTATAGAATTTTCCCTATTTTTAGAATACTTTGAGGTCATGTTGTAGAGACAGTATGGCCCAATGTACTGCAAATCCATTTATAACTAGAGGAGTAATATTGGAGAGTTCAGAACATAATTGATTATTTGAAATAAGTTGGTCATGTTCAGTGTAATGAAATGTATTTATACTCTGATCCTCCATTTTGCCCTACCGCTAGAGGGTAAATATATCATAAAAGAACTAATCAATATGAATTGGAAAAGAAATGGTGAAAATATATTTTTCATCAATCTGACAATGAAATGTTGATGGGGCATTGGTAATATGGTAAAGGACATGCCCATGAATTCATAGCGACCATTTATTAGTGATCAAAATGAGGTGTTTTCATGTTGAAGTACTCATAGCCTAAATTGCCTGTATTTAGGCTTGACAAGAATGATGATAAATATAGTATGGAAACATTTTATCTCCATGTGAAATATTCATATGAGTAGTCCATTGAAGAGGAATGTAAAGTCATTAATGATGTTTGATCCAAGTGATTGAATTTCTTGGAAGTAGCCAATTTTGAGGTGTTTGAGAACAAAGATTGGTTGAAAAGAATAGTTCTTGCATGCTTAAACCTGAATTACTCCTTTCTTAAGGAGTTACAATACCAAAATTTAGGTAAAATTTGTTCCTTGAATTGAACAAGATTGATATGAGAATTTGTTTCAGTTTAAAATACATGAAATAGATTCTATAGTGATGGTCCTTATGATTCCTTGAGAAGGTACATAATTTGACTCCTAAGTGAACTATACCACACTTGTTTTTGAAGACTGTTTCAATTAGGTGTTTGATACCTAATAGATGTGCTTTCCAAATGAAGTGGATCTATGTTGAAATATAGTTGAAGGATGCAGAGTTCTTCAAGAATGATGATGGTTTCATCTGAGGATGTTTCTTATATCTATGAGTTTTTGGAGCCATTGATGAAAGTGATCTATGTTCCCTTAAATATCCAAGATACTACATGGTTAGTGAAGACCTTATTACTAGACCTATTTGAGATAAGTCCTGTGTGAAATTTTGAATTGGTACCAAGGATTATACCATTAAACCTATAAGGTACCTTTATGTGATTTATATGAATTACATAAATGTGTGATTATCATGTTCTTTTATGATCGAACCATGATGGCTATGTGGTCATGTGCCTAATGGTATTATCTGATTTAGATGAGTATTTTATGTGACAAGAGTCAGTGTATAAGTTCAAAGTGTAACAGCTCATAAGAGCTAGTGGAGTATGATGCAGAAGTGAGTGAGCGTAAGGTCTAAGTGAAAGTAGAGTTGTACAGAGCTCGAAGGGAAGAGATGAGACGGATATTCTTGAATGACCTTTGATTTATGAGTATAGGAACTAAGGAATATATTAGGTCACTTGACCTAATAGCATGACTATATGAAGATTTTTGCATATCCTGATAGAAGAAGGAAAATAGTTGAAGCATCTTCCCAAGAGTTTTGAGTTGAGAGAGGTGACTGAAATATGATCACAATCAGTTGTTGACCAAAAATGTGCACTTCAAGTGATCTTTATATCATAGGTTTATGACATTCCATTTTTTGATCATCTTTGGGGCTTGTATCCTCCTTGTATAGGAATGTACTAAATGGGGTTACTTTTCTCCTTGGGTTGGTGTCTCACTAAATTTGTAAGGGTTATCCTTGTGAAGTGTGTCAGATTCACTAAAGAATCCAAAACAAAATGTTGAAAAGTAATATATGTAGTGAGTTTTCACTGGGTTTTCTTCCCCTTGAGGGTTTCCCACTTTATCTTATGTATGTTGATCTCTTGCGAATCATGTTCTTGTGACATGGTTGTTTCATTTCTTAATAAGCTCAAATTAGTTAATAGAATGATGAATGGTAGCCAGTTTTAAAGAAAATTTAATATAACTGATTAAACCGTTTTGATAATATGTGGATTCACCCCATCTAGTCATTAATCTTCCATCGACACTATTGGTATCAGAGCTAGGTCCTTGTGAAGTAATTCTAACAACTTAGAAGGAGATCATTGAAGCAGATTTATGGCATGTATTCACTAGATCAATTGGATGAATTAAGTCACCACTGGTCTCAGAATGATAGAAATTCAAACCATTTTGTTTTGACATATGGAAATCTATTCTTGATGTATGGTCTTCATATCCTCTATAAATCCATCTATTCCTGCTAAGAATATTATGAAAGATGATAAAATAGATGGAAGGATGAACATATTATGGTGCCAAGGTCTTGGTATGACAATATCAGAGAAAAGAAGAATTTAAAATTTCCCAAAATGGCTTTCCACATTCAACATGAATTTTTGTTATGGTATATTGATAGTGGGTGTATGTGGCCACATGACTAGAGACAAATGTAAATTCATTTCATTAGAATTAAAATTGACCATTTGGTTTCAACTAGATTTGAAGATAATACAACTGTAAACATTAGTTGTAAGAGGCACATTCAGTTTAGAGCAATGGAAAAACACTCACTAAAATGTCTTGTCTTGCTTGAGGGAAAAAAATGGACATCTACTCAAGTAAATGATGCCAATATGTGTAAAAAAGGGTTCACTCTAACCTTGGATGAAACAATGTAAGATCATGAACAAAGAATTATGGTTAAGATTGTATGGAAAAGCTGCAAGTTTTTAATCCATCTTGACCTATGAGTTACTAAAGAAATCAAGTTCACAGAATGATTATTTATTCATAACATTAGATGACTAGTTCAGAGACAATGTTGTAGAGAAAGATGTAGCAGATTTTACACAATTTGATGAAGAGACCAAGATAAGAGGGTGCTTGGCACTATTTGGGTATACCCCTCAACTATGTTTAATCTATGGAAATTTATAAAGGGAAACATGGAAAAGAAGGTAAATTGAGTGAGGTGGATGATGTTTAGAACTTGACTGAAGAAAGAATTGATGAATTGATCAATCTAGTTGGAGATTTTGATTTGATGATAGGTGGTAGCTCCATGTTTTCCTAAGATAAAAATTGGTCTCGGAGGGCCCACTTCCAGTCAACATAGGAAAAAGTGATTAAAATTTGATAAATCATGTTAAGAGATTCTATTATAATTCCATGATCTTCTGGTGTCAAGAAGAGGCTAAATAAAGTCAATGTTAGGGTAAAATATGCTTTGAATGGGCCTAAATGGCTTTGAGCTCCAAAACAGCTCACTAGTCAGCTTGGTGAGCTGCTCATCGAGCTTACGCAATGTATAAGGAGGGTGACCTTCAAAATATCTTGGTCAAGCTAAATAGAGGTAAGACAAGCATTTTTTCAGCTCGGCGAGCTCATAGATGTTACAAACAAGCTAGTTAGAGTTGACCTCTTTGGACGCAAGATTGGCAAGGTATTATTCAATGTCATGTGGAGCTGGTAGGAAGGTATTAACAAATTATAACATTAGTGATGGTTGAAATACCAATGTAACTTAGCCAAGTTATCTTGATAGCTCGACATGAGCTCACTCAGTGAGAAGTCTGTTGGAGACATTGATGTGAATGACTCGGGTTGTGGGTTTTCGGCAAGTCATGTTGCATAGTGAAGAAGCAAAGTGGCAAATCGAAGTTGAGGAAATAAGAATGTCGACCCAATCAGGTGGAGGCTGAGTCGATAAAGAATGAGAGTCGAGTTGTATTGAGAGATCAAATTGGGCTCATTGTTGGCCATTTCGATCGAGGCATGTATTAAGGAAAGGAAGATTGGGTTACATTGAGCTAATGCTCAATGGTATTTATAAGGTGAAAATAGACTCGTGAAGGGCTCTGTATGGCTATGTGTAGTTAAGGAGGGTTCAAGTTTGGAGTCACACAAGTAATAGGTTTGATGTCGATTAGAGTGGTAAGTTATAGAAGGACTCGATTGTGTATTTAAGGGTGGCCATGCATCTTTGAAAGATGAGATACTTGTTTAGTGATTTGAAAGGGAGCCCAAATGATAGATTTGTGGAGATCAGTATGCGATCCACGTTGGGAGATTCAAGTCTTGCAATGACTTTGGGATTAAATTTGAGAAATTAGAGTTCAGTTTGGATCCATCGAGGATTGTAGAGAGTAAGGAACCGATATTATCAAGTTCACATAGGCTTGTAGGGTTAGTGGAGTAAGTGAAAAATAGCTCGTTGGGTCAAGAAGTTGAACAACTTAGCAAAAAAATGAAGTTGAAGGCCTAGTTTAAGGACTTATCACGAGCCCAAAATGGAGATCAGGGACTGAGATGAACCTGTTTAAAGATTGAAATGGGATAAAGGAGCTCATTAGAGCTTTAATAGAAACTGCACAGATTGGTATGGAAGGTATCTCATAGTTCAGGAGCTCAAAATTTAGTTTGATAACACAAAGATGTCTTGAAATGTTGTATTTGGTAGAAGTCCAACTCGACAGGACCAAGTTACTTGTTGGTGGGCATGGGTGAGTCAAGAAATTGTTTGTGAAGTGAAAATGGCTCTATGCGGGAGCATACAGGTGACCGTGTTTTTCTCGATGGTGTTTGAAGAGGGATAAAAATTTGGGAGTCATGGTACAAGTCGATGCAGTAATCAGAAGGTGGTGAGTTGTAATTTTAGAGGTCCCCGAGTTCGGGCTTTTGGAGATTGTCGAGTCAAAACTTGATGTGGCGAGTTGGTGTGAAACTTGACGAATGCCTGAAGTTCGAAACTCCAATTTTTTTGGGAGTTTCAGGGTTCAGAAATTTATACATTTCTCATTGAGATCATTGCATTAGTGGTGGAGGTTTTTGAGTCCAAATTTTTGAAATGGGCTTGGGTGTTTAGATTTCGGGCTCTTAGGTGTTTGATGGGGAGACCGAGTCAAAAAAAGGGGATGTTATTTTAAAGGAATCATGGGTGGAAAAGTATTCAAGAATGTGGAGGTAGCAAGGAATTCGAAGCTAACCAATGTAAAGTGAATGAATTGCTTGGGGCAGAAACATTAGATGTTGAAGCTACCCATCTGCCAATATAGACTCACTAGCCAATGTTATGTAGCGCGTAAATAGCTTGGGGTTGTTCAAAAAGGAGTGCTCACTGGTTGAGGAAAAATATGCCACGTATGAGAAAGGATCACTCAATTCAAGTCAAGGAAAAAAAATGGAGGGAATGTAGTGGTTAGCTGAGTCACTTGGCATGAACAAGGGCTCGCCATTCAAAACATAACAAGTGGAGAATAGGTATCTTAATGAGTCAGCAAAAATGGGTTGGTGGTCAGTTTATGAAGGGACACTGGTTTATTTTTGCACCCAATGCATGCAAGCCGATCCATTTTCATGCTCAAGGATGTTAACATGTAGACCCGAAGAGCTTAGTGATAATGGAAAGTGTAACCTGCCATACAATGCATAAAAATAGCTTGCTAGCCACCTCGATGAGCTGGCTGGTGAGCCATTTGCTGAGCTATTACCAAAGAGCCCACCAAAGGCATAATTTATCATTCAAAGATTTTAAATATTATTTTTATTAAATAATAGAGGAAATTAAAATATTTGAATTTATGGAGCATCATGATCCATTACCAGATAGCTGATACTTGGGATGCCCAAACAAACAACTTTTACTTAGGAAGCCATAACTTCCTCCCCGATTGTCTGTTTTCCACAAAATTATAGTCAATGGAATCATCAGAATATGGATTTTAGGAAGTTTTTCATTCCAAAATTTTAGTTTTCACTCAATCCATGAATAGTGCCTCAAAAGGTGGAGTTGTAATTAATGAGGCAAGCATGGTTGATTTGTTCTGCTATGTTCTAGCCTAAATTTTAGGGTTCTTCCTTGTTTTTCTCACTCAGATCAGTAAGTGTTATAAAATGTAAAAGGGTACTTATTCAAAAGGTTAGACATTTTTCAAGCTTCCCCTCTCTTCACAAGTTGAGCTGTTGTGAATTTCCAAGCTCTCAAGCCTTTCTTCTATAATTGTAATGGCAGCCTATGTATTTTCCTATTGTAATGAGGCACCGTGTAAGTGCTTGGAGTAATGGAAATTGTTTTTTTGTGATCAATTATATTTCTGTACATCATATTGCTACTTCTATTTTCCTTTCTCATGTTTACAAATGAACTATGAAATCAATGTGTGCTTATCAAGGAATGAAGTACTGTATGTAAATTGAGTATGTGATGTATCTTTTTCCTCCTCATGATCATTTCTCTTCATTGGAAAACTAGAATTTATTCTAGCAAACCCCTTTCTTTTTTTATCACTTCTTCTAATGTAAGTTTCATTTCTTGAAAATATCTCTCCCTAATCCTCTTGAAATGTTAGTACAGGTCTAGGCAACTTTTTTTATTGCATTAGGAGTAGTGTAGTGCTTATTTTAGTAAGAGGAATCCGACCTTATCCGGAGGTTCACCTCAAGCCAAAGTCCCACAACTTGAGATGTGATCCCATGTTATGCAACCATGATGAATTTTTTGTTCACCTTGAGGCCATTCAGGGGGTGTAGTGATTTGGCGATAACAGGAAATACCATAAATAAAAATGTATTGTATGTTGAGGGAATGAAACATAATTTTATTAGTGTGATTCAAATGTTTAAACAAGGTTACACTCTAAATTTTGATGATAAAGGGTGTAGGATAATAAAAAGGATTCAAGTAAGGTTGTAGGAAAATCCAAAAGGAATGAAAAAATTATGTACATATTAAAGGGGATCAACAAGGAGAAGTGTCTCATGAGAAAGGTAGATGACAATTGGTTGTGGCATAGAAGACTAGGACATCTGATTTTTGATAATATTTTCAAAATAAGCTTTAAGAAATGTGTGAGGAAAATCCCAAGGGAAAACCAAAGAACACTATGAAATGCATGCTTACATGGGAAGCAGACAAGGAGAAATTTCAAAACTAAAGAAAATGAATCTACCACAAGGTCCTTGCAACTAATTTATAATGATCTGTGTGGGCCCATGAGAACTAAAATCAATGACATGTGAGTATTACTTTATGTTGTTAATATATGATTATATAAGATACACTTGGGTTACATGTTTAAGGGACAAATCATAGGCTCTTGTAGATTCAAGAAATTCAAGGCACTTTTTGAGAATGAGAAGAATGGAAGAAGGATCAGATTCCTTAGATCAGATAGAGGTGGTGAGTTTTTGTATGAATTATTTGATGATTTTTGTGAGACTCATGGTACTAGGAGGTAATTCTTAGTTGCTAGGACACCTCAGGAAAATGGTGTGGTAAGAAGGAAGAATAGGAATATCTAGGAGATGGATAGGACAATGCTCAATGAATCCAAATTACCTAATGGATATTGGAAATAAGAAATTTGTACAATTGTCTATATCCTCAATAGATATTAGATAAGGGTAAATAGTGAAAAGACTCCCTACGAGTTATGGAAAGGTAGACCTACTAACATAAAACATTTTAGAGTTTTTGGGTGCATATGTTTCATCAAAAGAACTGAAAAAACCTAGGAAAATTTGACTCAAGATATGATGAGGGTGTATTCTTAGATTAATCCTCAGTAAGTTTTGATTACATGTGTTATAAAAAAGGCTACAAACAATGGTTGAAAGTTACAAGTGTAAATTTTAATGAATCCTATCCTACGAGGTATAAATACAAGACAAAAGATACACCATAAGAATAATAATCTAAAGAAGATGAATAGGTTGTAGAGACAACTAAAGAAGAATAAGATGATGAAGAAGAAAGGAAAGATACTAAAAGCCCCTCAAGACAAATCGGAAGAGACCATCCTGAAGCTCAAATCCTAGGCATGAAGGATGCTATCATAATAACAAGGAGAAAACGGGTAAGTATTCAAAATCAATAAAATGTTGCTCTTTTGTATAAAATTGAAATATAAAATGTTATAGAGGTAAGAAAAGATGAGTGTTGGGTAAATTCCATGAATGAAGAACTTGATCAAATAGAGAAGAAAAAAACTTGGGAGATAGTACCTAAACCTATGAACAAAAATGTTATTGGAACTAAATGGGTATTCAGGAACAAATTAAATGAGGATGGTGAAGTCACAAGGAAAAAAACCAGGTTTGTCTCCAAAGGATAAGTATAGGTTGAGGGAATATATTTTGATTAGAACTTTGCACCAGTGAATAGGATGGAGGCCATTAGACTTTTTCTAGCATATGTATGCTACAGAAGTTTTAAGGTATACCAAATAGATGTTAAATCCACTTTATTTAATGGTAACCTAGAAGAAGAGGTATATATTGAGAAACCTAATGCATTATCATTGAAATATGGGAAATATTATGTGTGAAAGCTTAAAAGGCACTCTATGTCCTTAATCAAGGTCCTAGGGCTTGGTATGGATGATTAGACAAGTATCTAACTGAACAAGGCTTGAAGAAGGGTGTATCTGAAAAAAGTTTGTATATCAAAAATGAAGGAGGAAATCTATTGATTGTGGTAGTTTATGTAGATGATATCATATTTGGAGGGAACAATGAGCATATGACACATAAATTTTCAGAAGTTATGAAAAAGGTATTTGAGATGTCCATGCTTTGGGAGCTGTCATTATTTCTAGGACTGTAGGTCAATCAATAAAAGGAAGGTTTATTCATATCATAGAAAAAATACATAAAGGAGATGCTGAAGAAGTTTCAAATGGAGGACTACAAGCCTGTTGAGACACCTATGGTCATATGATGCAAATTAAGAAAAGAAGACAATTCACCCAAAATGAATCAAACAAAATATAGACCCATGATTGGTAGATTATTGTATGTCACTACTTCTAGGCCTAACATTTTATAGGCTATAGGCCGTGTTGGAAGATTTCAAGAGGATCAAAAGGAGACACATTTGCAAGCAGTGAAAAGTATATTTAGGTATCTGAAGGGAACTACATCAGTATGGATTATGGTATCTAAAAAGTTAGAAGTTTGAATTGAAATAATTTACTAATGCTGATTGGGAAAGTATCCTGGATGATAGGAGGAACAATAGTGGAATATCCTTATTTGTTCATAAGTGTCTTGTCTCTTGGTTGAGTAAGTAGTAATTATTAGTTTCCCTATCCACTTGTGAAGTTGAGTACATAACAGAAGCATTATGTTATGTTATGTTTGTGGAGCCTGTTTTCATGTTAGATTTTGGTACACCTTCTATGTGTTACACTCGGGTATTTTTACAGCAGTCCCACTTGCCAGTGAGTGGGTCAAGGGGGTTCGGGGGCAAAGAACTTGAAGAAAATTTTCATGGGTGGTTTATTAATCCATGGGTAATGGGTAACCGTTATGGGCTGTTTTTGGGCCCATGGTTTTTCGGTACCCATTGTTTTGTAAAATCGCCTCTTCGGCTACCCATAGGTTTATGGGACGGTTTTTGTTTTTACCCATTGTTTTGATACCCATGGTTTTGTAAAACTACTTAAGTAGTTGTCTATTTATATGGTTTTATGCATATGATAGAGATATGAAAAACATTGCAGATGTGCTTTGAATTCGGCTACGAATTCTATAGAGTTTGTTGAGCATAGCTCCAAACGGATATGGGTATTGTATTGAGAGAGCAATGGCTTGTAATAAAATCTGAGCAAGTGATTCTTGGTGGATGTAGCCTAGATTGGGTGAACCACATTAAATACTATCTCTCTGTGTTGTGTTATTTATTATACACTTTTATTTGAGATCTGTGATATTTTCTGCATATTAGTTTCTACTGTTGCGATTCTGTAAGGGATTATTGTGCATATTTTATCCCTTATTTCCTAACAATTGGTATTAGAGCATGGTTTAGTTTGCTGAAGTGTTGAATCATAGGGAAAGTTTTATCTTGAGTGGGAGCTATGGCAGATGATGGAAGATCTAGGGTTGATAAATTCAACGGGTAGAATTTTAGTCTTTGGAAGATGCAGATGGAAGATTTCCTTTATCAGAAGGATCTTTATATTCCGATGTCTAAGAAGGTGAACAAACCCTCGAGAATGATAGATGTGGAATGGGATTTTCTAGATAGGAAGGCACTTGGGAAAATCTGGCTGTGTCTTGCATCTTCGGTATTATTTAATGTTTCAAAGGAAAAGACTACAAAAGATCTAATGGATGCATTAGGGATGTTGTATGAAAAACCCTCTGCCTCTAATAAGATATTTTTAATGAAAAAGTTGTTTAATATGAAGATGTCTGAGAATGGTTTAGTAGCAGATCATCTAAATGATTTTAATATGGTTGTAAATATGCTAGCTTCGGTTACAATAGAATTTGATGAAGAAGTTAGGGATTTATTAGTTCTGTGCTCTTTACCTGAGAGTTGGAATAGATTGGTAATGGTAGTAAGAAAATCGGTTCCAGCTAACTTGAAGTTAAAGTTTGAGGATGTTTTAGAGGTGATTCTAAGTGAGGAAATGCAAATAAAAAGATCTGGTGAATCTTCTACTTCAGGGAATGCTTTGACAGTGGAAACTAGAGGGAGACAGAAGAATAGAGGAAGCCATGGAAAATTAAAGGATCGGGCAAGGTCAAAATCCAAAAGCAAGATAGTATGTTGGCACTGTGGAAAGCCTAGGTATGCAAAGAAGGACTGTTGGGAGCTTCGGGATAAGAAGAAACAATAGGAAGAAAACAAGGAGGTAAATGTGGCATCGGGTAATGTATGCCAGGATGCTTTGATTCTTTCTTTACATAATATTACTAAATCTTTGGTTTTAGATTCAGGGGCTTCCTTTCATGCTACTCCACATAGGCATTATTTTGTTGATTATATTCAAGGGGGTTTTGGTCATGTTTTTCTTGGTGATGATGAGCCTTGTAGTATAGTTGGAAAAGGTTCTGTTTAGGTTAAGATGTAAAATGGGAATACTTGGCTATTGAAGGATGTTAGACATGTGCCTACATTAAGATGAAATTTGATATCGATAGGGTAGTTGGGAAGTGATGGTTATACCATGATATTTACAGCGGACTCTTGAAAGGTTACCAAGGGTGCTCTTGTGGTGGCAAGAGGTAAGAAGGTTGGAACCTTGTATTTAACCACTTATAGCACTAATGTTTGTAATCTTGTGGCTTCAGAAGTAGTTACAACATTGTGGCACTATAGGCTCGGTCATATGAGCCATAAGGGCATGGAGATCATAAAGAAGGATTTGCTTGGATATACAAAAACAAGTTTGGATTTCTGTGAGAATTACATATATGGGAAACAAAAGCGAGTAAGGTTTCTCAAGGTTGGACCTACGAATAAAGAGAATAAGTTAGAGCTGGTACATTCTGATGTGTGGGGGCCAGCTCAGGTATCATCTCTTGGGGGTTCAATTTATTATGTTACTTTTTTTGATGATGTAATAAGGAAAGTTTGGGTTTATTGTATTAGAAACAAATCTGACGTATTTGATAATTTTTTTAAATGGAAAGCCTTGGTAGAGAATGAAACATGTCTTAAGTTAAAATTTCTCAGGTCAGATAATGGAGGGGAGTATTGCAGCAATGAATTTTATGATTATTGTTCTAAGAATGGAATCCGCAGGAAAAAAATGGTTCTAGGAACCCCGTAGCAGAATGGGGGTGTCAGAAAGGATGAACAGAACAATAATGGAATGTGCTAGGAGCATGAGGATACATGCAGGACTGTCTCTTTATTGTTGGGAAAAAGTGGTGAGCACAACTGTGTACTTGATAAATAGAGGACTCTTAAGTTACTTGGATGGAGGCATACGTGAGGAGGCTTGGTATAGTAAGAAAGTTGATTATTCATTTCTTAGAGTTTTTGGATGTGAGGTGTTTGTTCATATAGACAAGGATGATAGGACCAAGATAGAGGCTAAATCAGAAAAATTTACTTTCATTGGTTATGGTGGTGATGACTTTGGATATAAATGTTGGAGTATTAAGGACAAGAAAATAATTCAATCTAGGGATGTGGTCTTTAATGAGAAAGTCATGTATAAGCAACAGTTGCAAGAAAATAGGGAAGAATCCAAGAAAGAATATGCAGCGGTAGAGGATCTTACGGATGGGAAAGTGACACATGAATCAGTTCAGGAACCCCCTCAACAGGAACCCCAAACTCCTATATTGAATAGGTCTTCTAGGGTAAGAAGAGAACCTGAACGTTTTTCTTCTTCTCTTTATTATTTATTACTCACTGATAGTGGAGAGCTAGAGAGATGTGATGAAGCAATGCAGGTAGATGCTAGGAAGAAGTGGGAGAAAGCCATGGATGAGGAGCATAAGTCTCTCATGGAGAACCAGACTTAGGATTTGGTGAAGAATCTGGAAGGAAAAAGAGTATTGCAGAACAAGTGGGTGTATAGAGTTAAAGATGAAGAAGGAGGAAAGAAAAGATATAAGGCCCGGTTGGTGTTCAAGGGGTTTACACAGAAACAAGGTATAGATTTTGATGAGATTTTTTCTCCTGTAGTAAAAATGACTTCTATCAGAACTGTTCTTGGAATAGTGGCAGTAGAAGAGTTACACTTAGAAAATTTAGATGTAAAGACTGCATTTCTCCATGGTGATTTGGAGGAGGATCTATATATGCAGCAGCCAAAAGGATATGAAGTCAAAGGTAAAGAGGAGATGGTTTGCAAACTGAAGAAGAGATTGTATGGCTTGAAACAAGCTCCATGTCAATGATATAAGAAGTTTGATAGCTTCATGATGGAGCAAGGTTATATTAGATGTCATTCTGACCATTGCGTGTATACAAAGAAATTTGAGGATGGAAGTTATATTTATCTTATGTTTGTATGTTGATGACATGTTGGTTGTAGGGTAAAAACATGCAGGAAATAAAAGTACTCAAGAAACAACTAAGTGAATCCTTTGATATGAAGGATTTTGGGGGCAGCTAGAAAAATCCTTGGTATAAAGGATAACTCGAGATAGGAAGGAAAGGAAGCTGACTTTATCTCACGAAGAGTACATTAAGAAGGTATTGGATAGGTTTAACATGCAGGATGCTAAGCTGATTGGGCCTCCTTTGGTAGGGCCATTTTAAGTTCTCAAAGGAGCAATGTCCCAAGACAGAGCAGGAAAGAAACCATATGTCCCATGGTACCCTTACTCATCAGCGGTTGGTAGTTTGATGTATGCTATGGTGTGCACTAGGCCTGGTATTGCCCATGCAGTGGGAGCTGTGAGTAGATTTATGAGTGATCCAGGTAAAGAGCATTGGCAAGCAGTAAAGTGGATCCTTCGGTATTTGAGAAGGACCATGGGGATAGTTTTGTGCTATAGTGGATTAGACACCACTTTACGTGGTTATGTAGATTCAGACATGGCTAGAGATGTAGACAGTAGGAAGGAACATGACATGGTATATTTACACTGTAGGTGGGACAACATTGAGCTGGATTTCATGACTACAGAAGTTGGTGGCTTTGTCAACCACGAAGGTTGAGTATGTTGTTGCCACAGAGGCAAGCAAAGAGATGATTTAGTTACAATAATTACTTGAGGAGTTTGGGCATAAACAGGAGGAATGTAAGTTGTATAGTGATAGTCAGAGTCCTATACACCTAGCTAAGAATCTCTGCTTTCCACTCCAGGAATGAAGCATATATAGTTGAGATATCACTTCATCAAGACAACTTTGGAGGAAGATAAGTTGAAGTTGGAGAAGATTCATACCAATAAGAATCCTACAGATATGATGACCAAGGTGGTCACAAGGGATAAAATAAAGCTATGTTCAGCTTTGGTTGGCCTTCGCGGATGACAGTGAAGGGTTGAGAAGCTTTCTTAGTGGAAATCAGTCTCCAAGTGGGTGATTTTTATGTTTGTGGAGCCTGTTTTCATGTTAGATTTTTGTACACCTTCTATGTGTTACACTCAGGTATTTTTACGGGTGGTTTATTAATCCATGGGTAGTGGGTAACTGTTATGGGCTGTTTTTGGGCCCATGGTTTTTTCAGTACCCATTGTTTTGTAAAACTGCCTCTTCGGCTACCCATAGGTTTATGGGACGGTTTTGGTTTTTGCCCATTGTTTTGATACCCATGGTTTTGTAAAACTGCTTAAGCAACTGTCTATTTATATGGTTTTATGCATATGATAGAGATATGAAAAAACATTACAGATGTGCTTTGAATTCGGCTATGAATTCTTTAGATTTTGTTGAGCCACATAGCTCCCAAATGGATCTAGGTATTGTATTGAGAGCGGTGGCTTGTAATAAAATATGAGCAAGTGATTCTTGGTGGATATAGCCCAAATTGGGTGAACCACGTTAAATATTGTCTCTTTGTGTTGTGTTATTTATTCTGCACTTTTATTTGAGATCTGTGATATTTTCTGCATATTAGTTTCTACTGTTGTGATTCTGTAAGGGGTTATTCCACATATTTTTATCCCTTATTTCCTAACATGTTATGCACAAGTTCTATGGATGAGGTAGACCATAGGTGACTACAAGGTAGAATGTGATGGACCCACTCCCTATTTATTTTGATAGTACTAATGCTATAAGTGCATCTAAGAATCATGTGTTGCATTCCAAAACCAAAAATATTCTAATTAGATATAATTTCTTAAGGGATCATCTTAGTGAGAAAAATTATTAAGTTGGAATATGTGTCCACTAAGGAAGAGATATCATACATCTTGACCAAACCACTCCCAAAAGCAATATTTGAGAACCTAAGGAAAAAATTGGGTATGATTCCTACCCCTGTAAGTCTTTGAAAAGGGTCAAAAAATTAAGGAGGAGTATGTCAATGTGTTATCTACTCCAAGCATTTGTGCCAAGTTATGTTTTCTGTTTGAGGATTGATTAAGTAGATGATTGTGGAATTTGAGTATGATGAAAAGGTGATTCTTAGTTGTTTCAAGATAGTATGGATGTTTTAAGGCATGACAGAGGTTGAAATATGAAAATATGATTGAATGACATAAATTTATGTTTTTAGTTTCTGAGTAGCTAGATGAGACATACTTATTCCACAAGGTTTCTAATATTATAAAGCACATGATCAAAGGGGGAGTCAGTTCCATGACTTGAATTAGTGAAAAGAGGTATGTGTAGAAGGTCTAAGATTGTGTTTTTTGAGCTTTAGGAGTGTGTATCATCTCGGGGGGAGACGATTTCATTCATAAGTGAAAACATTAGAGTTAGGCATGTCAAAATGGCGACATTTGGGACAATGCTAAGAAGGAAGGTTGTATATAACAAGTATGAATACAAATCAGTATGTATGTGTTCAAGGGGAGACTTGAGGAAGTTTAATAAATAGGTTCATAGGATTCTCAGTAGCATTTGAGGTCAGAATAGTGCTAAGAAAGTGAGAGAGCAGACCAAGGAGAAACAAGTAAATATGAATTTGTTTATTGATTGTTTGTATTTCATGTTTATATGGTATAGTATGTATTTGTCATAGATGTCAAAGGGGGAGAATATGCTTGGAAACAAGAAAAATATATTTGAAGGTTATTTCTTATGTGGTTTCCATCAATGTTTCTAATGATGGTTGCCATTAATGAAAAAGGGGGAGATTGTTGGACAATGTGTCATTGTGTTGTTGTAATTTATGTCAAGTAACATTGATGTCAAAGGGTGTCTAGGTGGAATAGGTTTCTCCATGAGGTGTCATTCATTAAACAAACATGCTGGTTGATTTCTAGTGTATGGTTTTAGTGTCTTCAAGTGGTGTCTTGTATAGCTCCTATATTGCATTGGTGGAATAACATTTTATTGGTGCATGGTCAAAACAAGATAGGTTTTTTAGGTGAGCTCCAAAGGTTTTAAAAAGAGTCCATTAGGTCTTAAATGGTTCATATGACGTGCCAGATGTGTTAATGAGTTTGTAAGTTATTAACAAGATCATTTCATGTGAGTCCTTATGTTGAATCAAGCCATTCTAGGCTTTTTCCTAGACCTACTGGATGAATAACATGAATTATGGAGCAAAGGAGGACAAGGTAAGTTAGTACAATCATTTGTAAGGTGTTTTGAGGTTACATAGTAGGTGTGGAAGGAATATCATGTCAGGTTTCAGATGTATGATCTATATTTAAGGTATTTTTGAAGTAGATCATTGAAGATAAGGCTAGAAAGATAAGGTAAGTCATTGTGCTTGGAGAGTTTCAGAGGTTATAGAGTATGGTTAAGTATTTTCAAGAATTGTGGAGGTCATCATAGAGCTATGTGTCAAATTTTAGGTCAGGAATCAATTATGAAAGCAAGAAAATGTGTTTTGAGCCCTACTAAGCTCTTAGAATGCCATTCCTAGCTCGATAGGTCAACTTATTATGCTCACCCACATGTGTGTGTTTTGCATGGGAGTCTTATTTCTCTTGGATTATGTTAGGTAATGGATCTAAGATTATTTCTCAATAAGAATAGATTCTTTTAGATGTCAGAGCTTTATGAATGATTGCTAAGAAGCAGAGTAGGTCTAAAAACCATTAAAAAACCCTAGTTCTAGAGTGATAGGGAAGAGATGAAGTATATGGCCATAAAATTACTTGTGAAAGCTAGTGTGATGATTTAGGGTTGTAGAGAATTCTCTAGGTATCTTTTTTGTGGTATTTGCATCCTCTAGGTCAGCTAGAAAGTATATAAATATCTCTATTTTGAGAATATTTGCATGTATAGTATTGTATTTTTAGGGTTCATGATGTAAATCCTATTGTGGGAGTAAGCTTGGGATGTTTCCTAAGTGTTCATGAAAATAGTTGGGAAATTTTAGTGTAAGAAATGGGAGAAACAAGTCCTCTTATGTGCCCTACCACTAGAGGCTAAAGAGAGATTTTAGTGCGAAATCACATCACCTCCAAATGAGTTATGGATATGCTTTTCTAAGGCAGGGTCATTTGGTGTGATTGCATAACATTGAACTTTCCCCAAGGTGTGGGACCTTGTAAAAGTGGGAAAGCTCTCCAGATTAAAGGTTAGTTCCTTATTCCTCTGTTTAAGTGCACGCATGAGGATTTACAGAGGATCTATCTCTATACCTAATCTAAAACTTGCTAAGGAGATAAGGGTATAAGAGTATACGGAATAAGAGATAACTAAACTACCAGGTGATGCACCAAAGGAATGATGAACAGTTATTTTACTAATACAAACAAACCAATTAAAATGCATACAATAAACAAAGCAAAAATAGCAAAATCTACAATGGGATACCAAATGAAAGAATAAGAGACAAGAGAGGATCTAAGATTGTTCACATACGTGTTTTATTTCTCTGTGGACTGGTACAATTCATTACAAGATAGCCAAAAGGTAAAATTTATCACAATTTTAATGGAAGGCCTGAACCCCACAAATCCCTTGATAGAAGGGGAAGGGAGCTTGAAAAACAAAGAATGTTCAACCCTTTACAATGAATCCTACCCCCATATTTATAGATTTGATCAAAGAGAAGAAAGAGAGAGAGAAGTGGGAAAATCAAGTTGAAGCTCAATCACTGTTGTTAATGCTTATGATGAAATCTACCCCCAAATTTGTCTTTATTGCATCAATCCTTGGTTTGACGCCTTGAAGGAAGAGGAAATGGCGAAACAGATCAAATCTGATCTAGTTGTTGAGGCAAGAAGATCATGTATTGAAATCTCAAAGATGTTTCCTCCATTTTCTTCAACTAACCTCCTCAAAATTAAAGTTTCAGGATTCCAAGGCATGGGCGAGGCCGAGATCTTTCCAATGGTGTCAGATTCATAATATTTCAAGCCATGAGTCAAAAGATATGCCCCTTTGAAGTTTGTATTGGGTCCGTACAGATGGGCGGGAAAAAAATTTGAAAACTGAGTCCCCTTTTTGATATGGGACATGTGGCAGCTAGATTAGAGACAAAAATCGGGCTTACGGGTCCGCAATTTATCTTTTTCCCTTTTGCGCAAAAAATGCAAAACTCAAAAAAATCTTGTAGCCCTGAAGCTCCGCCTGGACATGTGGCTCCTTTCTGTTGGCTGGGGAATGCACTTCCATCTTTATATTTGTGTCTTTTGAATGAAAGGAAAATTTTTCACTTTTTTCCCCTGATGCCCCACTTTGGATTTTGACACAGGTTCAAACGTTGACCTTTTTCTTTGGGAGGAGTTACGGGTGATTTTGTAACTTTTACCCCTTTTGAAACAACAAAGGAGCAAGGACAACCTTTTCCCCTGACAGCCCGTTTTGGCTGGGGCACGTGGCAGTCTGGCACTTGTTTGGAAACCTTTTCCTTATCCAAACTTTGAATCAGCGCCATCATGACACTTGGCAGCCAAATTTTTCACCGATTTGTGGACTTTTCAACAATCCTTCTTACTTTTTAGACTTTGGGCTATGTGGCGAGCTCACAGACATTTGGGTCTCTGCCTTGAGACCAACTCTTGGAGATGCGCCATTAAGACACTTGGCTTTCTTCACTTACACTTTTATACTTAGCTAATTTTGAGGCCCGCCTTGTCCTTCTTTTGACTCTATTTTGAGAATTTTCTACGTGGAGAGCTGGCACAATTTTGAGTCTCCGCCCTGGATTTTACTTTCCGGTTTTGCGCCAAGTTGACACCTGGAACTTCCTTTTCGGTTGAAGAATTTTCAATGCCCCGCAATATATTTGGGGTTTTGGACACATGGAAGCCTGACACAAGTTTGGGCTCCCCTTTTTGGATTCACCTTTGGAGAAGCACCATTAAGACACATGGCTCCTTCCACTGCCTCCTCCATACTTATTCATTTATTGGGATTTTTCCTGAACCGTTTTGAGCCTGAGGAACTTTGGATCTTTGCCGTTTCTTCCCCTATCTTGCTTTCTGATTCCTCTATGGCATCACCCCCTTCTTATTTGACCCTACTATCTCATAGTTGAGTCTACCTGCAACTTGGAGAATGGATTTAAGATGTGGAAACGGCCCGACAGAGTCATTTTCTTCTGCACAGGATCCATCTTTCTCTCTTTGACCTCCACCACTCCATGGTTGAGTCCTTCTCTACAACCAATTTGTAGGATTTGAATGAGTTTTCTCAAGATTATTTTATGCGGGGTCATGACTGATCCAGTATTTGGCATAGGGGTGAAATATGGATAACAATTTGGTGACTCACTGCGGTATCTACCTACTAGATGAAAAGACCAATTGCCTTGTTGCATATCCATTGGGCATGGAGTCAAGAAAGATACGATCTGATACTGATTCCACTTTTGATTCATGAGCTCAGCTTTTGCACTCTCAATTTTCATAAGAAATCTTGAAATGAAGGTTTTTGAGAGTAGAAAATTGTTTTAACTTAGGGCTTCATTTGTCTCTCTGAATGGACTGCATAAGAGCCATAAAACAACACCACACTATATACAAAAATTTGAAATCATACATGCTCCAATTGGAACATGCAGAGTGTGTAAAACACTTAGGAGAAAATAAATCTACACTATAGCAATGTGATGCACACAAGCACTTAGAGGAAAGAGAAACTAAACTAATATGTACAGGGTGAGACTTCCCTTTTAGTAGCAGTGCTTAAGATAGATCCCATTTACTGTAATCTACAACTCTTCACCCTCCAATGTGGACAATTGGAAATCATTGCTACTTTTCACCTTGTGATCATATAGGGGCCACTCCAGATAGTGTCAAACTTGAAATGCCTTCCTAGTTTCACTCGATCTGCATCCCATTTCAAAACTAGGTCTCCTTCCTGGAAGGTCCTTGCTTTTTATTCTTGTCAAAGCATTTCTTGATTGAAGCCTGATTATTATCTATTACTTGGAGAGAATGCTCTCTGATTTCTTCTAATTCTATCAGCTCTGCATACCTAGCCTCCATTGGTCCAAAATTAGACATCTCTAGTTGCTTCACGAGCTCTAATGCTGACAACTCAAGTGATATAGGAAACACTGCCTCTTTCCCATAGAACAAGACTTGAATGGAGAGCTTACCTGTATATATCTTGGGCATTATTCTATCAGCCCATAAGGCCATTTTGAGATTTACTGTGCCAGGTCCTCTAATTCTCATCAAGAGTTATTCTGATGATCTTTAGCAAGTTTTTGTTTGTGGACTTAGCCTGGCCATTACCTTGAGGGTAATAGTTTGATGAAGTGCTCAAATAAGTCCCATTCTTAACAACCCATCCTGTGATCTTAGAACCTATAAATGCTAATGCATTGTCTGATATGATGGTGGTTGGCACTCCAAATATGGTCACTATCCCTTCGTAGAAATCTAGGATACTAGACTCATTGGCTTCCTTGAGTGCCACTACCTCGGTCCACTTGGTGAAATAATCTTGTCACTGTCAGGATCCATTTGTGGCCTTGGATGGAATTTGGATTGATGACTCCAATGAAGTCCAATCCCCATTACATGAAAGGTTGGTCAAATGAGATTGGGTGCAATGGAAGTTTTGCTAGCCTTTCCTTTCCCTTGAAGAATGCACAATTCTTGCACCTTTTGATCCATGTGTAGCAGTCACTAAACACTCTGGGCCAATAATATCCTACTTTCATGATTTTGAGTGTTGTCACTCTTGGAGAAAAATGGCCTCCAGCTGCTTCAACATGGAATTCTTGTAGCACTCTCTCCACCTGATCTGTCCTAATGCATCTTACAAGAATGCCATTGATGTCTCTTTTGAACAAGACACCATCAATCAGAACATATGGGATGGCCTGTAACCTGAAATGTATCCTTTTTTTTTACTCATCCCATGAGGACACAAGGCCTGTTCCAAGGAAGTGCACCATGTCTTGGGTCCAACAAGGAGTAGGTACATCATCTCTCCCTTCTTCTTGATCATCTTGTAGAACAAGGACAACCTCCTTTTCACTGTTCTGTTTCATCTTGTTGACCCAGAGGCTAGTTGTTCACACAACCCCTTCCCATGGACCAACTTGGTGACCTTGATCTCAATGTCATACTCCATGACACGAGTGATCCATCCTGCACACTTTTCATTTAGGTCTTTGCTAAGAAGGAATTCTTTAACTCCCGCATGGGAGACCAATAGTTGGATTTTGTTGTTTGAAACCAAATTCTTAAACTTCTTCAATCCTCTGATTACCGCCAAGACCTACTTCTCAATGAAGGAGTACCTCACCTCATAATCTTCCAGACTCTAGCTGAAGAAAATAAATTGGTTGTTCTGCACTTTCTTTGTTCTGTTGAACCAAGATTGCAGAAATTGTGTCACTGCCACCAAAGGCATACAATATGAAGTCTCTGGAAAAATCTGGATTCACAAGAGTTGGGGCTTGTGATATGGCTTCTTTGATAGCCTCAAAACTTGCTTTTCCTTTAGTTATCCACTTGAATGCTAAGCTCTTCTTCAACATCAACGTTATTGGTCTTAACAAGGGCAGAAAAGTTTGGAACAAACCTGTGGAAAAAATTGATTTTTCCCAAGAAGCTTTGAAGAGCCTTCTTGTGACTTGGCAATGGAAATGCTCTTATTGCTTGAACTCTCTCCAGGTCAATTTCCAATCCTTCCTTTGATACAATATGGCCTAGGAGCTTGCCTTCATGGGCCAAGAATATGCATTTTTTGGGGTTTAGTGACACCCCAAAACTCCTGCATCTTTGGAATACCTACCTTAGATGGAAAAGATGATCTGCTGCATTTTTGGAAAACATTGTAATGTCATCCAGATAGATCAACACTATTTTGTTGATCAGTCCCTTAATTCCATATCCATTGCCCTTTGAAAAGTGGCTCCAGCGTTGGATAATCCAAATGGAATTTTCCTGTAGGCATATGTGCCCCATTTGGTGGTGAAAGCTGTTTTGAATTGATCATCTTCTTTCACCATGATCTGGTTGTACCCTGAGTAGCCATCTAGGAGGGAGAACCTTTCTGACCCAGACACTACTTGCAAGATCTATTCCATTGAAGGGAGTGGGTAGTGATCTTTGAGGGAGGCTCTATTCAAATCTCTGAAGTCAACACATAACCTGATTTCTCCATTTTTCTTTCTGACTGGGACCTAGATTTGCAACCCAACTTGAGTGTTTGATTGGAAATATGATACTTACCTCTATCAGCTTGTTCAAGCTCTTTCTTCATCAGAGGCTCAATATGTGGGTTGACTGGTCTCTACTTCTGCTTGATGGCTTGAGCAGCTAGATCTAGTTTGATTGTGTGTTGTGCTAGCTTTGGATTGAACCCTCTTAGGTCTTCATAACTCCAAGAAAACACATCAGGAAATTCTTGGAAAAGTTGTATGAATTCATACCTTTCTTGCTCGGTGGCCACTTTTCCAATTTGAAGTGTTTTGTCTTCTCCAACTGGGATCAAATCTGAATCCTCCCTTTTGATCTGTATGTTAGCCTTCTCCTTTCTAAACTGATCATTAGGATTGAAGATAGATTCCAGTGTCACTAAGCCTTTGGGAAGCTTGTTTGTATGCAACTGTACTATCTGATTCCCATATTGTTGTTCTAGTCTTGCTCTGGTTTCTAGTTGAGAATTCATCTTCTTCTTGCAAAAAGTTAATGATCTGTTGATCATTCTCAAACACCTGCCAACATGTGTTATTATCTAGCACTGCTGGCCTCACAACCACATGGATATGTGGTTGTTCTTTGTCTCTCTTGATGTTGTCAACCACATCAAAATGTTGCTCCCACTGCTGCAAGTCTATCAGCAGCTTCATTCTCTTTCTTGGGTATGGACACAATACTGAAGGCCTCGAAATCCTCCATGAGATCCCATATCCTACTCTTGTAGTTCTTGAGCAGGTCATTTTTGACAGCATTAAGTCCTCTAACCTGATTGGCAACCAGTTCACTGTCACCAAACACTTGCAAGTTCTTGATCCCTAGCTTCCTTGCCCAATGAAGACCTTGGACTAAAGCCTCATATTCAGTAGTATTATTTGAGCAAGAAAACTAGAATCTGAAGGCTGAATAATATCTCATACCTCTGGGGGACACAATCATGGCTCCTCCTCCAGCTCCTTGTCTACTCCTTGAGCCATCAAAGAACAATTGCCATACCTCATTGTCATCCTTGTATTCTGGATTAATTAGATCAGGAAGAGGATGATTCTCTTCATGTAGGTAGTAGACACCTAGCTCAGATTCTTCCATCTCCTTATAGGGGTCAAAAACATGAATTTTTTGGCCCAATCATCAAGAGTCAAGTCTGGGATACATCCCACCTTGGTATTTGCTTCAGAAAGTGCTTAGGAGGTCTTCTTGATCAAAAGCTGAGCAATTGGCATTGATTGGGCTAGGCACATAGGATTCAATATGATAATCAACAATAGGTTCAGATCTGATTGTGGCCTTCACCCCATACCTTGTCCTAAAGAGCATATGTGACCAATCAGCAGACAGGTAGCCTCCAATTTTGGCAGTGAAGTCCCTGGACAGACACAAAGCAAAATGTGGTGGCAAATCTATGATTGACACGTTTTGCAAAATAGTCACATTGGGGTAGGCATGCAAAGTGAGGCTCAGATCCTTGATGATTCCCATAGTGGTAACTGCTATCCCATCTAATTGGAATACTCCTCTAGAGATGACTTCATATTGGAGACCCAACTGATCAGCTATTTGTTTGGGCATCACAGAACTACTAGCCCCAGAATCAATCATACAATTGTGCACCAATTTGTCTCCAATAATTAATGAGACATAGAAAGGAGGAGGTCTCAGGTTCTTACCTTGTCATTCCTCATGGTTCCTCCCTAGTTGAGCTGCATTGGTAAGCACTCTCTCTTGCTAGTTAGGGGGTGATTTGAACTTGACCAATTCTACATGGCAGTCTACAATAGATCCCTCTTCCCTGGAATGGCCAGTGACTCCCATAGTGAAATATTCACACTTGTCCTTTTCATTTTCTCAATAATATTGAATGAGCTATCCTTTTGTTTCCCCTTCCCAGACACATTTCTCTCTTGCACATGGGTTGTTACAACCGGTGCCTGACTGGGTTTGGGAGGTGGCTTGGATTGGTTCTGCATATTGGGAGTTGTACTTGGAGCACCAGGACCTTGTGGAGTGATGGAAGATTGAGGGTCACCTGAGTTCAGTGGTTGGCCCTCTCCAATATTCCTCTTTTTGGACTGGGTATTGGTAGCCACACCTTGAGAAGGGAACTGATTCATTCCATAGAAGTCTTCAGCCTGCCAATTAACAAGCATAGTCTCTCCTGGAGGTCCACCTTGTAGAGCCTCTTGCTGCTGATCCCCCTCTTGGCTAGGTTCTTGTGGCACCATACTGTTTGCACCATCAAGGCCTGATTTAGAGCACCATTAAAGCACATTGATTGGTTATGTGCTTGATTGCATGGAAAACACCAATCATATTCTTGTGCCATATTGTTCTGTGCTGGAACCAATGCCCTTGATGTTGAAGTTGTGTTTGGCTCATATGACCTAAAAGGTCTAGTAGCTTGGGGCTTGTCCCTGGTTCTGGCTCTGATTTATGGTCTGAGATGGTGGCCTATTCTGTTGATACTGGGGTCTAGCTTGATATTGACCCTGAGACTAAGCCTGAGATATGGCCTGGAACTCTAAGCTTGTTGTCTTTTGATAGTTACTAGCTCATTCCCCAAGTTCTGAAGCTTGTTTCATGACTTCCTGGAGTTCCTTAGAGGTGTTAGATGATGAAGTGGAAGCTTCAGCTTGAACTCTGACTCCTTGGGGTGGGTATAGGAGCTAATGTAGGTGTTTGGCTAGCATCTGGGCTTCCTAACTTAGGGTATAGAGGCATGGATGGCCTAGGAGTGATTTTACCAGCCTGAATCAAATGGTTCTCAGCCCCTATGGAAAGGCTATAGGCTGCAGGTAATGTAGTGCCCCCCATTGACTGAATCATCAGAGAAATATCAGAATTTAAAGCCCTAAGAAAGTATAAGAAGGCACCTTCATTAGTGGGCTTTACTGTTGTTGGAATTCTATCCCAGGTCCACTGGAATCTGAGGTTGAAGTCTGTCAGCTGCTCATTTGGGGCTCTCTTGATTGTTGTTAGTTGTTCCAATAAAGACAGGTTATCACCTTTCTCTCCAAACTGGTTGTGAAGAGCTGTGCATAGCTGATTCCAATTCTGGATAGAGCCTGCCTCAAGACTCCTGAACCATTGTGAAGCCTTCCCTTTGAGTGAAGAGGTGAGCAGCTTGACTGCAATGTCCATCTCATGAATCTCATGGATTGTACAGACATTTGCAATATCTTGGACATGATCACCAGGAGAAGTTTGATTTTCCCCAGTGAAATATGGGATACTCTTTAATGCTGCAATAGGAACTAGATTTTGTGCATTCAAGGTGAGTGGACTACTACCAGTGAAGTTAACATAAGGATTTGGCTGAGCCATCCTGATTGGTCTGAGCACCCCTCTTGATTGAATGAACGGTCGACCGGGAGGAGGTGTTGATAAAGCTCTACTTGGTGGAGATAGAGACCTCTGGGTTATTCTTCCTCTTCTCCCTCTATCTGGGGATAAGTCTAGATAGACAAACAGTCCCTCTTCTCTGGTTCTTGACCATGTTTGTATTCTTCTCATGAACTTTCTTGGACTGCTGAAACTAGTAGATTTGTTTCTTTTGGAGTCGCTAGATGTACAATTTTAAGGCTTCTTAAAAGCTAGAATCATAGCAAGTGTACATCAATTCCTACTGTAATAAGATGGAGACTTCTTAGTCCCACTGAGTGCATGCCAAAATTGTTAGTGCAAAATCACAGCACCCCCAAATGAGTTATGGATCTGCTTTTCTAAGGCAGTGAATCATTTGGTGTGATTGCATAACATTGAACTTTCCCCAAGGTGTGGGACCTTGCAAAAGTGGGAAAGCTCTCTAGATTAAAGGTTGGTTCCTTATTCCTCTATTTAGGTGCACATGTGAGGATTTGTAGAGGATCTATCTCTATACCTAATCTAAAACTTGCCAAGGAGACATGGGTAAAAGAGTATAAGGAATAAGAGATAACTAAACTACCAGGTGATGCACCAAAGGAATGATGAACACTTATTTTTCTAATAGACACAAACCAATTAAAATGCATACAATAAACAAGCACAAATAGCTAGATCTATAATGGGAGACCAAATGAAAGCACAAGAGACAAGAGAGGATCTAAGATCGATCACAGACATGTTTTATTGCTCTGTGGACTGGTACAGTTCATTACAAGATAGCCAAAAGGAAAAAAAATGTATCACAATTTTAATGGAAGGCCTAAACCCCACAAATCCCTTGATAGAAGGGGAAGGGAGCCTACAAAACAAAGAATGTCCAACCCTTTACAATGAATCTTGCCCCCGTATTTATAGATTCAATCAGAGAGAAGAAAGAGAGAGAGAAGAGGGAAAATCAGGTCGAAGCTCAACCACTATTGTTAATGCTTCTGATGAAATATGCCCCCAGATCTGTCTTTACTGCATCAATCCTTGGTTCGGCACCTTGAAGGAAGAGGAAATGATGAAACAAATCAAATCTGATCTGGTTGTTGAGGCAAAGAAGATCCTGCATTGAAATCCCAAAGATGTTTCCTCCATTTTCCTTCACCTAACCTCCTCAAAATTAAAGTTTCAGGCCTCCATGGCATGGGTGAGGTTGATATCTTTCCAATGGTGTCAGATTCGCAATATTTCGAGCCCTGAGTTGAAAGATATGCCCCTTCAAAGTTTGTATCGGGTCCGTACAGATGGGAGGGAAAATAATTTGAAAAATGAGTCCCCTTTTTGATATGGGACACATGGTAGCCAGATTAGAGAAAAAATTGGGCTTACGGGTCCACAATTTATCTTTTGCCCTTTTGTGCAAAAAATGCAAAACTAAAAAAACTCCTATAGCCCCAAAGCTCCACCTGGACATGTGTCTCCTTTTGGTTGGCTGGGGAATGCACTTCCATCTTTATCTTTGTGTCTTTCGAATGAAAGGAAAATTTTCACTTTTTTACTTGACACCCCGCTTTGGCTTTGACTCAGGTTCAAACATTAACTTTTTCTTTTGGGCGGAGTTGCGGGTCATTTTGCAACTTTTACCCCTTTTGAAACAACAAAGGGATAAGGACCAAATTTTCCCCCGATGAACCACTTTGGCTGGGACACACGACAGTCTGGCACTCATTTGGAAACCTTTTCCTTATTCAAAATTTGAATCAGTGTGGATCAATACACTTGGTACGTCTTTCGCCAATTTGTGGAATTTTCAATGGACCCTCTTACTTTTAGACTTTGGGCTACGTGGCGAGCTCACACACATTTGGGCCTCCACCTTGAGACCAACTCTTGGAGATGCACCATTAAGACACTTGGCTTTCTCCACTTACACTTTTACACTTAGCCAATTTTGAGGCCCACCTTTGTCCTTCTTTTGACCATTTTCTATGTGGAGGGCTGTCACAAGTTTGAGTCTCCACCCTGGATTTCCTTTCCGGTTTTGTGCCAAGCTGACACCTGGCACTTCCTTTTTAGTTGAATACTTTTCAATTCCCTACAATCTCTTTGGGGTTTTGGATGCGTGGAATCCTGGCGCAAGTTTGGGCTCCCCTTTTTGGATTCACCTTTGGAGAAGCGCCGTTAAGACACGTGACTCCTTCCGTTACCCCCTCTATACTTAGTCATTTTTGGGCTTTTTCCTGAACCGTTTTGAGCTTAAGGACTTTGGATCTTCACCATTTCTTCCCCTTCTTGCTTTCTAGATTCCTCTGCAACATCACCCCTTCTTGTCTACCCTATGCTATCTCATAGTTGAGTCTTCCTGCAACTTGGAGAATGGAATTAAGATGTGGAAATGGCCTGAACAGAGTCATTTTCTTTTGCAAAATGATCCATCAGTCTCTCTAGCCTCTGCCACTCCATGGTTGAGTTCTTTTATGACCAATTTGTAGGATTTGAATGAGTTTTCTCAGGATCCTTTTATGCGGGGTCATGACTGATCCAATATTTAGCACGGGGGGCGAAATATGGATAACAAGAGCTAAAACCAATCTTGTGATTCAAAGGTGTTGGTGATGTTCTGCATGGCGTGACACTAAAATTTGAGTATGGAAATATGGTATAGGTATGATATGAAGTGTTTTAGAATTTGGTTTGATCTAATGAGGTGTTTTCATGTTGAAGTACTCATGGTATAAACTTCCTATTTAGGCCTAACAAGAAGCTTATTGAATCAAGTGTGAGAGTGAGATATTATCTAAGTGACATATGCATGTTTTTGATTGAAGAGGTGTGTCAAGTCCCTACTGATGTTTTCCAAGTGATGGAAGTTCCTGGAAGTGGCTTTGCATGTGTTTGAGATCAGATTCCTCTAGACCGGTTCTTGAGGGCTAAAACCCATGTCAAGAGCAATTTAAGCGAGTTGAGTTCTTTGGTGCCTTATGCCTTGAATTGAATATTGAAATGAGTTATATAAGCTATAAGAAATCAAGATATTTCTAGTGACGTGCCTTATAAATCTTGGCGAAGAGTTTAAAGGTGTGAACTAGCTTGTTTTTGAAGATTATTTCTCTAGGTGTATAAATATAGTAGATTAAGCTTTCCAAATGAAGTTCTCTATGTTGAAAATGGAGGATGTAGAGTTGTTCAATCATGAGGATGGTGTATTGAGGATTTTTCTAAAGTATCCTAAGTTTTTGAATCCATGATAAATTTTCTATATGCCCTTGAAGTCCAAGAAGGTACTGGTGGAGTGAAGACCTTGTTCTAAGCCTATTTGAGATGCCATGTGAATGTTTGAATTTTATAAAATTATGCCAACCTTTGAGGCCCCTTTAGGTGATTTATATGAATATGAAATGTGTCTTATAATGTTTTTGATGACCGACCTATATGGTTATGTGGTTTGTGCTGAACTATAGTGATTTATGGTATGAGTCAAGTATATAAAGGCTAGTGTATTTACTCATTAGAACTAGTTGTGATGATGGAGAAGTGATCGAGCTAGAAGAAGTGAAAGGATAGTTGTAAGAACTCAAGCGAAGAGTTGAGAAGATTCATGAAGAGTTGAGAAGAGTAGAGGAATAGGTATTAAAGTTTAATTTACTAATGCAACATATGAAGATGCAAGCTTGAGCGAAGAAGACAAAAACCACATTTTAGAGGGTTTTGAGTGGAGAGAGATGAACAAATAATCTAAATCATTTTTTGGAGAAAAAATTACTTCAAGTGATCTTTATATTCACATGGTTGAGTTGCTTCTTGGTCATCTTGGGGGGTTGTAACCTCCTTGTAGGATTGCTATCCTACTAAATTAGGGGTTGGTACTCCTTTTGGGGTTAGTGCCTCACTAAAGAAATATATTGTGATGTGTTATATTCAATAGTGTCCTTTGTGTTGGGTAATATATGCAGAGGTTTAATGGGTTTTCTTCCCCTTGATGATTTCCCACATTATATCTTTTGTTTTTGTTTTCTCTCTTGCATCATGCTCTTGTGATGAGTGTTTCATGTTTAATATGCTCACAATGTTTAATGGATGATGAATGGTTGGTTTTAATGGTTCACACAAAGTAAAGTAATTAAAGAAAAATTTTATAAGACTAATTCACCCCCCTCTCAGTCATTTTTCTTCCAACAAGAACAACCTACAAATATTTTCTTGAATTGACAACTAATGAATCAAGAGGATAAATATAAAACAATGAAGAAAATATAAATAAATTATAGAAATAGAGGTCATACCTAGAAACATTAAAGTTTAGGGATTGTAAAGAGACATAAACCTCTTTTTATAGTCCAAAATGATAGTTAAAGGCAAGTAAAAATAGACTCAAACCATTTTTGAAGTTAAACACCCACTTAATGAAAAATGTAAGCATAAAAATAAACCGGTAACATACTAATGTATAAAACGTATAAATATTTTAGATTGAACTAATAGGAATTAAAAAAATCCTAAATAATATTGTAACAAAGACATTAAACTAGATTTAAGACTAACACTGCAATCTAAAGATAAAGACATTGATTTTGAAATTGTACGAATGTGAAGGATATTATAACAAGGAAAAAGAATGATTTGCATGATGCACATAGGGGAAACAAAAAATATCAGTTAGATTTATGATATTTTGGCCATGTTCAAAATAATAAGACACCTTCATGTTTGAATGTGTCGCCATTATAGAGGTTTAGGTTCGAACTTGTTTAGGGTTGAAAAACCCATCTTTTTCTAGTAAGTGAGATCCTAATCTTATGGTGTGTAGTTATGTATGTATACTAAGTACATGGAAGTGATGTTTGTGATGATGTGAAAATACATAGATATAATGTCTTCTCTTCATTAAAATCCTAACAATACTTTTGACATGATAAAATGGGTCAAAATTTTGGGTTAGAAAACCTTACCACATCCCCAATGATATGACAAGTGTTGCATACATACCAATACTAAAAAAAGGGATAAAACCACATTTAGTTATTACACCAATGTGTTTTTACAAAATATCATTTTTTTCACAGAACCAATTTGGTATAATCATGTAATTCAATGACATAATACTTATTCAAAATGTTTGAAAATCAATCCTTGAATGTAGATGTGTAGTTAAATTTGTCAAAAAATTATCTTGTTCTTAAAATTCCCTTAAAATATTTGTTTATATAACCATTAAATTTGAATTGATAACATATTGGTGTGTAGACTAACTTAATAATATTTTAGAAAGACCAATACAATGACATAAAAGGATCTTACCTTCAAAAGTTTGAATAAATTATGACACTTGACATGCTTCTAATTCCTAGAAAAATTTGGGATTGAACTTGTTTTTAGCCTTTCAAACCAATCCTTGACTCATAAAATTCTCTTGTTCTTAAAATTCCCTTAAAAGATTTGTTTGTGTAACTATTAAATTTGAATTGATAACCTATAGGTGTGAAACTAACTCAATATTTTAGAAAGACCAATATAGTGATATAAAAAGGATCTTACCTTTAAAAGTTTGAATAATTCTGCCACATGACATGCTCCTAAGTCCTAGAAAACTTTGGGATCGAACTTGTTTGAGAATTTCAAACCCATCCTCACCTCAGAGGAAGTGACAAATAATTGAAGAGTGGTAGTGTCAGGATCCTTGAAAATTATAATAATTAGAAACATAGGATTGAAAAGCTATTTAGAGTTGTGATGCAGAACGTAATCAATCAGAAATAACCCACAATGTTAGAATTCACACAAGAAATCAAAATAACTCTTCAGAAATTTAAGACTAACTTCTTCTCAAGTTCAAAATCACCCTCAACATGAAAATTCTTGGCTTTTTAACTCATTACATTTGACCATCCATTTCATCATGTCACTATAACTTGAACTAGACTAAAGTGACCTTCTAAATGGTTTAAAATCACAAAAATGTCAATTTTCCACTTTCTTGCAAACCTGCCCTTATCTAGGATTCTCAAGCAATCACTTTTGGACAGTTTCATAGTTTGAGACATATACAAGGTTTCATAAAAATTAATACTTGATCTTGGTACCATTTATCCCCTTTGTGGTGTGTTATCCAAAATTCACCCCTCAAGGTATTTTTGATAACATGCATCAAATTATTCAGTCCCGAGCAAGTAGATTGATTCAAGGCCCGAAATCATGTTTTTGGGCACCCCTCGGCTTCTCTCTAACTCTCCCATCCAAGAAGGAATCCCCACGGGTTAGAGAAAATGGAAAAAAAATGCAAAAAATAAGGTTGCGGGGACTATTTTAAAGCATTTCAGGTTTGAAGGGTTCGGGTCGTACTGAGGTTTGTCACACCAAGCTTGGGGCCCAAAAAGGCAAGAAAATTGGATAAGTCAGACATTTTTGTCCCAGGCGGTCCGTGGGACAGTTGGGACATCGGGACGCGAAAAGCCGAATCGGCCGAAAGTAAGAAAAATCATCTAAGTCTTTGTTTCGCGTGGTTTGGGACAGTCGGGACAAAAGTACGCGTGGGATGTGAATCGGCCGGTTTGCCGAAAGACAATCCATTTCGAGCGGTTCGGAGATATTTGTCCCAGGTAGTTCGCGGGACAGTTGGGACAAAGTACGTGAGGGACGCGTGAGACGCGAAAAGGTGAAAAAGCCGCAAACAGGAACAAGGAAGCCCGAATCGGCCGAAGCAGGAGATTTTCATCCAGGACAGTTGGGACAAAAGTACAAAAGAGACGCGTGAGACGCGAAAAGGTGAAAAGGCCGTAAAAGAGACAAGGAGGCCCGCAGACGAATCAAAATGTGCCACGTGTCAGAAGGGGGAAAAAAGTTGGAAATTTGTCTAAGTGTTTCACCAAAAATCCAAAAGGAGTGTTTTAGCCCGGCCCCCTTATTGCGAGCCAATAGAATCTTGCCATGTGTCTAGGTGGCGCCAGAAGTTGGGAAAAGCCCACAAGGAAATTTTGGAGGGTCAAACCTGCATCCAATGGGGTTTTTGACACGTGTCCAAGTCAAAATGTTGAAGTGACTCGCAGAAAATTTAGAAAAGATAGGCCCGCTTCTAATCAGCACCCGCCACATGTCTTCACCTCATCAGCGTGGCAGGAAAAATTCAAAAAAATTTCCAAAGACTAAAACGGGTCAAAATTTCAAATTTTTGCCTCTTCGATCCGATTTTGGCCTGTTTTTGCCCTAAAACTTCAGATGGCCATAACTTTTGATCTAGAGCTCTGGTTTTTCGCGTTCTTTATATCAATGGAAAGCTGGTAAAATTATCTACAAGATTTCAGGTACATTTTTTCATTTTGATGGAGTTTGGAGAGAGAAAATTGAAAAACACCTCTGGCACATGGTAATGGTCAGAAATGACGTTTCAACAACCAGTTTTAATGCAAAATACAGTTCGCCACTTTTAAGTTGCTAGGGTTCTCACCTACCGCCATAATGAGATGATTAAATGGAACCTAGAGGTGGTTGGGGTAGATTTAGATTTCCTCTCTCTTCCCTCTCTCATTCTTCCTATAAATTTTAAGGAGGGGCTTCTTTATAAGCGTTGGACATTCTTGTTTTGCCCCTCCCTTCTTCTCTTTGGCAGGTGAATTTGTGGAGTTCAAACCTCCCATTTAAAACTGTAATGCAACCTTGCCTCTTGGCATTTTGTAGTGTATTATATCAATCTTTGGAGCAACTAATGCATGTCTGTGGATGATTCTCAACCCTCTCTATGTTCATTTGCATCCTCCAGATCTTTCACTGCAAATTTTGTTATCTGTGCATGATCTTGCATCACATTTTAATGGTTTGTGTTTATTGGCAAGATAGGTATTCTTCATTCCTCGGTGCATCACCTTTGTTAGTTTAGGTTATTTTTTATGCATCTTCTTACCCTGTCTCCTTGGCAAGTTAGATTAGGTTTTGAGTAAACCCTCTGCATTTTTTTTTCATGTGCATCTGAATAGAGGAATAGGAACTGGCCTTCATCCGGAGAGATTTTCCAATTTCACAAGGTCCCACACTTTGGAAAAGCTCCATGTTATGCAATCACACTGAGAGTCTCAACCCATCGAGTTGCAGGACACTCAGGGGTGCTGTGATTCGGTGATAATAGTTTTTGGCACGCCCGGTGGGACCTTAGAGGTCTTCACTTTTATTGCAACAAGATCGATGTGCACTTGTTGTAAGTTCCATATTTGAAGGAGCTTAAAATCACACATCTGGTGAGTCCAAAAGAAGCATAATCCGCTGGTTTCAGTAGTCTAAGCCTGGTAAATTTATGAGAAGAATACATACCAGGTCAAGAACTAGGGAGGAAGGATTGTTTGTTCATCTACAACTATCTCCAGGAAGAGTGAGAAGGGGGAAGAAGAGCTCAAAGATCTCCATCTCCACCTAATAGAACCTTGTCAACACCTCCACCTGGTAGGCCTTTCATCCAATCAACAAGGGTTCTTAGGCCAATCAAAATGGCGCAACCACCGAATCCGTATGTCAATTTCACTGGCAGCAGCCCACTTGCTCTCAATGCACAACATCCAATCCCAGTTGCAGCATTGAAGAACATTCCATACTTCACTAGAGAGAACCAGGCTACTCCTGGTGATCATGTTAAAGACATTTCTAACCTTTGTGCAATTCATGAAATCAATGAGATGCAAGTTGCTGTCAAATTGTTGGCATCCTCATTCAAGGGGAAAGATTTACAATGGTTCAGAAGCCTTGCCTCAGGTTTTATTCAAAATTGGAATCAGCTATGTATAGCCCTCCATGAGTAGTTTGGGGAAAAAGGGAGACAACTTTTCCCTTTTGGAGTAGCTGACAACTATCAAAAGACCTCCCAATAAGCAACTGACTGATTTTAATTTTAGATTTCAAAGGACTTGGGAGAGAATTCCAGTGGTAGTCAGGGCCAACAGTAGAAGGTGCTTTTCTTTACTATCTCAAAGCTATAAATTATGATATTTCTATGTTGATTTAGTCCATGGGAGGAATAACTATCCCTATGGCTTATAGCATTTCCATTAGGGCTGAAAATTGTTTTATTCAAGCTGGAAAGCTAGCTCCTAGGGCCTCCAATGCCATTATATCCAATTTTAGAGAGCCCAAGTACTAGCCAAGTGCCTAATTTAGCTTCTATTCCCACTCCTAGAAATCAGAGTTCAAATGAAGCTTCTACTTCATCTTCTAGTGCCTCAAACGAGCTTCAAGAAGTCATGAAGCAATTGCAAAATCTAGGTAATGAGCTGGTTACACTCAAAAGGTAGACAAGCTCAAGGTTTTTAGACCTTCCTTCCAGCCTCAAGCTCAGCCTAACAGGTAGCCATATCAGCCTCAAAGACCACCCAATCTAGCTGCAAATCAGAATCAAGCAAGGCCTCCTGCCAACAGACCATTTCAGCCCGATAACCTCAATGTTGCATCCACATCGAGAGCTTTGGTACTGGTGCAAAATAACATGGCCCAAGAATATGATTGGTGTTTCCTGTGCAGTCAGCCACATAACCAATCAATGTGCTTTAACGGTGCATTAAATCAGGCTCTTATGGTGCAAACCATTGGTGGGTCGCAAGAGTCCAGCCACGAAGAGGATCAATAGCAAGAAGCACCTCAGCAAGGAACATCTCTGAATGAAACTACTCTTGTCAATTGGCAGGCTGAAGATTTCTGTGGTATGAATCAAATACCCTCTCAAGGTGTTGCAGCCAACACAAGGTCAAAAAGGAGAAATTTGGGTGAAGGAAAGCCATTGGCTCCAAGTAATCCACAACCTTCTACCACTCCACAAGCTTTTGGCAAACAAAATGTAGTCCCAAACATGCAAGGAGCACCCAAACCAGCTCCTAAACCAACTCAAATACCAGTTGTTGCTGCCCACATGCAAGGGATGAATATGCAAACCAAGGGACATCAAAGAGATCCTTCATCACCATTTAGTATCATTGATCAGATGAAGAAGACAAACGTAAATATATCAATGTGGGAATCCCTATCTATCCCAGGCCAGAGAGATTTGCTACAAGCTGCCATGAAGGACTGGCCAACTTCGAATCAGCAAGTCCAAATGCAAGAGAAGGTGCTCACAAATGCTGCCCAGCCTGAAGGGAATCATGGAGGACAACAAGGTAAAATGTTGAAGCCCCCTCCTTTTTATGTCTCATTAATCATTGGAAACCAATTGGTGCACAATTGCATGATTGATTCCGGGGCAAGTAGCTCAGTGATGCCCAAGCAAATAGCTGATCAGCTAGGACTTCAATATGAAACCATATCCAAAGGGGTAGTGCAGTTGGATGGGACAACAGTAACAACAGTTGGGGTGATTAGAAACTTGAGTCTTACCTTGCATGCATGTCCAAATGTTGTTGTTTTACAAGATGTATCAGTTATAGACCTTCCACCACTCTTTGCCCTATGTTTGTCAAGAGATTTCACAGCCAAGATTGGAGGATATTTGTCTGCTGATTGGTCACACATGCTATTCAGAATGAGGTATGGAACCAAAGCTACAATCAGGTCTGAACCTATTGCAAACTTCCACATTGAGCCCTACACTCCAAGTCAAATCAATGCCAACTATTCGGCATTTGATCAAGAAGATCACCCAAGCACTGATGAAGTTGACACCAAGGTTGGAAGCATCCCGGATCTAACTCTTGATGAATGGGAAAACAAGGTACATGCTTTTGATCCTTATCAAGAAGTAGAAGAATCTGAGCTAGGAGTCTATTGCATACATGAAAAAGATCAGCCCATTCCTAGCATCACCAAGCCAGACCACAAGGATGACAATGAGGTATGGCAGCTATTTTTTGATGGATCAAGGAGTAGACAAGGTACGGAGGGGGAGCCATGCTGGTTTCACCTCAAGGAGTAAAGTACTATTCAGACTTTTAGATTTCAGTTTGCATGCTCCAATAACACTACTGAATATGAAGCCTTGGTGTAAGGGATGCATTGGGCAAGAAAGAGAGGAATAAAGAACTTGCAAGTCTTTGGTGACAGTGAATTGATTGTAAATCAGGTCAAAGGGCAGCATGCTGCCAAGAATGATCTACTCAAGTGCTACAAGAACAGGGTGTGGGACCTCATTGAAGATTTTGAGGGCTTTGGCATCAAATCAGTTCCTAGGAAAGAGAACCAAGCTGCTGACAGGCTTGCAGCAGTTGGGGCAGCCTTTGACGTTGTGGAGAGCATTCAAAAAGACAAGGTACAGCCAAACATCCATGTGATTGTGAGGCCTTCAGTGCCAGATAACAATGTAAGTTGGCAAGTGTTTGAAAATGATCAGCAAATCATCCATTTCTTGCAAGAAGAGGCTGAATTCTCAGCCAAAAATTCAGGAAAAGTTAGAGCAGCAGTATGGTGACCAAGTGGTACAGCTGAGAACTAACAAGCTGCCCAAGGGACTTATCACTTTGGAGTCCATTTTCAATCCCAATGATCAGTTTAGGAAAGAGAAAGAAAACATTCAGGTCAAGAGAGAAGATTCAGTATCCATCTTGGTGGAAGAGAACAAACCATTGCAAATTGGAAAGATGACAACTGAACAAGAAAAGTATGAGTTCATACAGCTGTGTCAAGAGTTCCCTGATGTGTTTGCTTGGAGCTACGAAGACTTGAAAGGTTTCAATCCTGAGTTAGCTCAACACACCATTGAGTTGGATCCAAATACTAAGCCCATCAGGCAAAAACAAAGGCCAGTCAATCCACACATGGAACCTCTCATGAGGAAGGAATTGAACAAGTTGATTGAGTCAAGAATCATATTCCCAATCAAGCATTCTAGTTGGGTTGCCAACTTAGTTCCAGTCAGAAAGAAGAGTGGAGAGATCAGATTGTGTGTTGACTTCAGAGACTTGAATAGAGCATCTCTCAAGGACCATTACCCACTCCCTTCTATGGAGCAAATTTTGCAAGTGGTGGCTGGCTCCGAGAGGTTTTCACTACTTGATGGCTACTCAGGCTACAATCAGATTATGGTGAAGGAAGAAGATCAGTTCAAGACAGCCTTCACAACCAAATGGGGAACTTATGCATACAGGAAAATGCCATTTGGGCTGTCCAACGCTGGAGCTACCTTCCAAAGAGTAATGGACATGGCGTTCAAAGGTTTGATCAACAACGTGGTGCTGATATACCTTGATGATATCACTGTTTTTTCAAAGAATGCAGCAGACCACCTCTCTCATTTGAGACAAGTATTCCAAAGGTGCAGGAGATTTGGAGTGTCTTTGAATCCTAAGAAGTGTATCTTCCTAGCACATGAAGGAAAGCTCCTTGGCCATATTGTCTCCAAAGAAGGATTAGCAATTGATCTAGAGAGGGTTGAAGCCATAAGAGCACTACCATTTCCAAGCCACAAGAAGGCCCTTCAGAGTTTCTTGGGGAGAATAAACTTTGTTCGGAGGTTTGTCCCAGATTTTGCAGCCCTTGTCAAACCTATCACCAAAATGTTGAAGAAAAGCATGGCTTTCAAGTGGACAATAGAAGGCAAGGAGGGTTTTGAAGCAATCAAAGAAGCCATCTCCCAAGCACCAACTCTCATCAACCCGGATTTCTCCAAGGATTTCATCCTCTATGCATTTGGAGGTAATGATACTATTTCTGCCATTTTGGTACAGCAGAACAAGGACAATGATGAGTAGCCAATTGCTTTCTTCAGCCAAAGCCTAGAGGACTATGAGGTGAGATATTCTTTTATTGAGAAGCATGTACTTGCAGTAATCAGAAGCTTGAAGAAATTCAAGCATCTAGTCTCAAACAACAAAGTTCAGTTGTTGGTCTCTCATGCGGGAGTAAAGGACTTCCTCCTCAACAAGGATTTGAATGAGAAAAGAGCAGGTTGGATCACTCGTGTCATGGAGTATGACATAGAGATCAAGGTCACCAAGCTGGTAAGAGGAAAAGGATTGTGTGAGTAGCTAATTCTGGGCAAGCAAAAGGGAAAAGGGAGTATGCAATGAAGAAGAGGCTGTTTTGACAGTTCAAGATAGCCATGTGCAAGGTAACACTCAAGAAGAGGATAATGCTGTCCCCACTCCTTGTTGGACCCAAGGTATAATGCACTTCCTAAGCACGGGCCTATGCCCTCCAGAGATGAACAAGACCCAAAGAAGACACTTTAGATTACAGGCTGTCCCATATGCCATAGTAGACGGTGTTTTGTTCAAGAAAGATGTGAATGGAGTACTGCTGAGATGCATTAACACAAATCATATTCATAGGGTGTTGGAAGAGTTCCATGGTGGACCAGCTGGTGGTCATTTTACACCAAGAGTGACAGCCCTAAAAATCATGAAGGCTGGTTATTATTGGCCCAAGATTTTCAGTGATTGCTTCGCGTGGATCAAAAGGTGCAAGAATTGTGCATTCTTCACAGGTAAAGAGAGGCTTGCTTGCCCTCCCATTGCATCTAATTTCAGTTGACCAGCCATTCATGCAATGGGGTTTAGACTTCATTGGAGTCATTAATCCCAATTCAAGCCAAGGGCATAAGTGGATTTTGACAGCCACAGACTACTTCACCAAATGGACCGAAGCAGTAGCACTCAAGGAAGCAAATGAGTCTAGCATCTTAGACTTCTATGAGGGGATAGTAACCAAATTTGGCATACCTGCTACAATAATCTCAGATAATGCGTTAGCATTCATTGGATCCAAGGTGACTGAGTGGGCTGTCAAGAACGGGATCTACCTAAGTACTTCATCAAACTACTACCCTCAGGGTAATGGCCAGGCTGAATCTACAAACAAGAACTTGTTGAGGATCATTAAGAGGACTCTTGATGAGAATCAGAGGTCTTGGCATACCAAATTGAAATCAGCCTTATGGGCTGATAGGATAACTCCCAAGAGATCCACAGGTAACTCTCCATTCAGGCTTGTTTATGGAAGAGAGGAAATCTTTCCCATGTCACTTGAGTTGCCAACATTGGAACTCATGAAGTAGTTAGAGTTGCTAGAGTTTGGGCCCATGGAGGTGAGATATGTAGAGTTGATGGAGCTCCAAGAGATCAGAGATCAGGCATCCCAAGCAATGGAGAAGGATCAAGCTTTGATCAAGAAGACCTTTGATAGGAAGGCCAAGAGTAGATCTTTCCAAGTTGGAGATCTAGTGTTAAAATGGGATGCAGATAGAGCAAAACCGGGAAGGCATTCAAAATTTGATGCCATTTGGAGTGGCCCATACATGGTCACAAAGTGTAAGGATAACAATGCCTTCCAATTGTCTTCATTGGATGGCGAAGAACTGCAGATTCCAGTCAATGGAATCTATCTAAAGCATTGCTACTAAAGGGAAATTCTCCACCTTGTAAATATTAGCTTAGGTTTTCATTCCTCCAAGTGCTTGTGCACATTGTTTTATTGTAAGTTGTTTTGCTTTCCCTAAGTGCTTTGGAATAGGCTTGTTGTTCTTGGGTAATGTGTTTGCAGGCCTTGCTCCATCAGGTGATATTCCATGTTCCTCCTTGCAACGTTCTAAGTCAGTTCAGGGTATCAATAGACAACTCATGACTCCATGCCCAATGGATGCTTCAGGCCACTGGTATCTTCATCCAGTAGGCAGATGACCCCGCTGAGTCACCAAAATTGTTATCCAAAATTCACCCCTCAAGGTAATTTTGATAACATGCATCAAATTATTTAGTCCCGAGCAAGTAGATTGATTCAAGGCCCAAAATCATGTTTTTTTGGGGTCCCCTCGGCCTTTTTCTAACTCTCCCATCCAAGAAGAAATCCCAACGAGTTAGAGAAAATGGAAAAAATGCAAAAAATAAGGTTGCAGGACTGTTTTAAAGCATTTCGGGTCTGAAGGGTTCGGGTCGTACTGAGGTTCATCGCACCAAGATTGGGGCCGAAAAGGCAAGAAATTGGCTAAGTCAGACATTTTTGTCCCAGGTGGTCTGCGGGATAGTTGGGATGCGAGGGACGCAAAAATCCAAATCGGCTGAAAGCAAGAAAAATCATCTAAGTCTTTCTTTCGCACGGTTTGGGACAGCTGGGACAAAAGTACGCGTGGGACGCGAATCACCCGGTTTGCCAAAAGACAGTCCATTTCAGGCGGTTCGGAGATATTTTTCCCAGGTAGTCCATGGGCCTGTTGGGACAAAAGTACACGATGGACGCGTGAGACGCGAAAAGACGAAAAGGCCACAAAAGAGACAAGGAGGCCTGCGGACGAATCAGAATGTGCCATGTGTCAGAAGGGGAAAAAAGTTGGAAATTTAGCTAAGTGTTTCACCAAAAATCCAAAAGGAGTGTTTTAGCCCGCCCCTTATTGCGAGCCAATAGAATCTTGCCATGTGTCCAGATGGCGCCAGAAGTTGGAAAAGCCCACAAGGAAATTTTGGAGGGTCAAACCCGCATCCAATGGGGTTTTGACACGTGTCCAAGTCAAAATGTCTAAGCGACCCGTGGAAAATTTAGGAAAGATAGGCCCGCATCTAATCAGTGCCTGCCATGTGTCTTCACCTCATCAGATTTCCAAAGACTAAAATAGGTCAAAATTTCAAATTTTTGCCCGCCGATCCGATTTTGGCCTGTTTTTGCCCTAAAACTTCAGATGGCCATAACTTTCGATCCAGAGCTCGGTTTTTCACGTTCTTTATATCAATGGAAAGCTGGTGAAATTATCTACAAGATTCCGTGTTCATTTTTGCATTTTTATGGAGTTTGGAGAGAGAAAATAAAAAACATATCTGGCACGTGGTAATTGGCAGAAATGATGTTTCAACAACCAATTTTAATGCAAAATACAGTTCGCCACTTTTAAGTTGCTAGGGTTCTCACCTACCACCATAATGAGATGATTAAATACAACCTAGAGGTGGTTGGGGTAGATTTTTATTTCCTCTCTCTTCCTATTGAATATATTTAGCCCCGGGTAATTATAAACACGGCAAAAAGGCATGTCGGAGGGGTTGGAAAACCCGACAACAAAGGAAATCGGGTTTTCGGGGTGGAGAAGCATGATGGAACGACATGTCAGAGGGGCAGAAAGACCCGAAAACAAAGAATGTGTCGGAGGGGTTAGAAAACCTGACAGGAAGGACATGTCGGAAGGGTCGCAAAACCTGACACAAGGCAATTCGGGTTTCCGGGTCGGGAAAACAAGTCGGAAAAGCATGGGGCGAAAGCATGTCGAGCCACCTTCCAAACCCGATGCACATGCAAGTCATACCTCCGAACCCGAAAACAAAGGAAATTTTGGTAATAGCGGCGGATGCGGGTTTCGGGAAAGCACGAACATCAAACACATGCCGCAGTGTCCTCCGAACCCGATGCGGATGTAGAAGAGAGTCCCGAACCCGACTGGAATGGAGCTGATGCGGGTAATATGATAGCTCACCATTTTTGGGTCATTGAGGTTCTTACCTACCGCCATGATGGATGGAGTTAGGCGCAGTCTTGGAGGTGGTTGGGAAAATCTTGATTTTCTCACTTCTCCATCTCTTTCCCTTCTATATATTGGTAAAGAGAGGCTCTTTAAAATGGTTGGACATTTTGTTTTGTGCCTCCTCCCTTCTTCTCCTTGGCAGGTGGATTTGTGGAGCAAAGGACCTTCCCATTTGAAATTGTAATGCAACCTTGCCTCTTGGCATTTTGCAGTGTTGTATCACCCTTTGGAGCAAATTAATACATATCTGTGGATGTTTCTCAACCCTCTACGTGTTTATTTGCGTCCTTCCGATCTTCATTGTAAATCTAGCTATCTGTGCATATCTTTTGCATTACATTTTATTGGTTTGTGTTTATTGGCAAAACATATGTTTTTCATTCCTCGGTGCATCACCTCCGTAGCTTAGGTTTATTTTTATGCATTTCTCTCTCCCTGTCTCCTTGGTAGTTAGATTAGGTTTTTGGGTAAACCTCTGCATTTTATTGGTGCATCTGAATAGAGGAATAGGAGCTGGCCTTCATCCGGAGAGCTTTTCCGATTTTGCGAGGTCCCACACTTGGGAAAAGCTCCATGTTGTGCAATCGCACTGATACTTTCAACCTATCGCGTTGCGGAGTCCCAGGGGTGTTGCGTTTTGACACCAACACTTCCCTCTCTCATTCTTCCTATAAATTGTAAGGAGGGGCTTCTTTCTAAGCGTTGGACATTCTTGTTTTGCCCCTCCCTTCTTCTCTTTGGCAAGTGAATTTCTGGAGTTCAAACCTCCCATTTAAAATTGTAATGCAACATTGCCTCTTGACATTTTGTAGTGTATTGTATCAATCTTTGGAGCAAGTAATGCATGTTTGTGGATGATTCTCAACCCTCTCTGTGTTCATTTGCATCCTCCTGATCTTTCACTGCAAATTTTGTTATCTGTGCATGATCTTGCACCACATTTTAATGGTTTGTGTTTATTGGCAAGATAGGTGTTCTTCATTCCTCGGTGCATCACCTTTGTTAGTTTAGGTTTATTTTTATGCATCTTCTTACCCTGTCTCCTTGGCAAGTTAGATTAGGTTTTGAGTAAACCCTCTGCATTTTTTTTTTCATGTGCATCTGAATAGAGGAATAGGAACCGACCTTCATTCGGAGAGCTTTTCTGATTTCACAAGGTCCCACACTTAGGGAAAGCTCCATGTTATGTAATTGCACTGAGATTCTCAACCCATCGAGTTGCAGACACTCAAGGGTGCTGTGATTCAGTGATAACATGGTGTATGCAAATTTAGTTCTTCCACTCTCAATCTATTCCTACCTTGTAATCCCCACTCTTCTCCATTAACTTTAGCTTTTAGTAGCCCTTCCAACACTGTCTTTCACCTTTGACTTCTGAATCAAGTATTCAATAAATCAACAATCCACCTTTTAGAGTACCCATTTTAGTCATTCTTCTCTATATAAACTTTCAATAGGACTTCCTTTATAATATTTCCTTAAAATCCCCTATTTTGAGTTGCAAATTAGGTCTCTATTTGACTTCTACATGTATATGACTAAAATTTCACAAAAAACATGAATTTGTGTGTAAGTTAGGGATAAAATCTTTAAAAATATCATTTGATACAACTCCAAGGTGATATATTTTCAAGTTGGAGTCCTAACTCCTCATAAAAAACTTCACACCCAAAAAACTACCAAACCCCAGGTCACTTTATTCTCTTTTACAGGACTGTAGCTTAACTATATTCTACTGAGGTTAAAAGGAACATATACCACCTTTTCAAACATGGAATTATGAGTGATAAGGGTCCTAAAATCATATGTTCCAAATCACACTCCTTGAAACTAAGTCTTATGTCTCTAAAGCTCGGTTTCACAAGTAAGAGGGTTTCAACTAAGACCCGAGGACTGAGATACTATTGTAAAAACAATTAAACATAACTTCATGGCCTATAAAATTTCTGTAAGGACTATAAAAACCTTCCTAATCTTCATGAATTGATAGTGAAGTCTCATCTTCAATTCTCCTACGAAACTCTTCAAAATACTCCAAATTTTCCTGCAGGAACAAAGTTTCTTGTCTTCAAGGGTTCTAAGCGAACTTAATGTTTTTCTTGTCACAATGAGGATTTCAAAATATTTTCTAAGGTATAAACACTCTATCACCCCTCTCCTTGTATCTACATCTCAAACTTATCCCAATGTTTTGTATTTCTTGACTATGTGCAAGAATTATTCTATCATGGATTCCCAAACATGGTGCTAATCTACCAAACCACAACTTCCTTTGAGAATACCATAAGATAAATTTGTTCAACAACCAATACCTTCAAAACATGGAGATTACATTTTCATTAGACTCAAGCTTGAATGACATTTTTCTCTCAGTACAAATCTATTATAGGACTATGTATTATACACCAAGTTTTTGTCACTCACTGATTAACTAAAATTGAACTAAACTAAGGTAGTAAAAGATATTTAATATAACCTAGGAGGACATATAATGCAATAGATAAATGCACTAAAACAATATGTAAATTAAATAATTGAAATAAAATAATGAAATCAAACCCTAATATGCAAGAAGGAAGTAAGGAAGGAACTCAACTAATAATCGATGACTATTGCAGGTCTGACTGGAAATTTTGGGAACAAGAATGAACATGCCAAAGTCCTAAAAAAAATGGATCTGGAAGATCGAAGTGGACTCGAGTGCCTGGGACTAGACTGGGGGACCCACGGATGCTCTGGTATAAAATCTAGGCGCCCTGGTCTGGGAAAGATGCTCAGAAATGGTCTTCACAAGGTCAGAAGGTGATCTGTAACTTTGTATACCTATTGCACTAAATTCTGTGTTGTACCAAATGTTTCAAATATTCTAAGATGAATAAAATGACCTGTAAGAGACCAAAGAGAAGTATCAAAACCTTAAAATAAGAAAATTCAAAATGAATGGGTTAGATTGACCTCAACTTCCACAATAGTGGGCTTACTAAACTGAGAGTTGCACTACATTTTAGACCCGGATGTAGTTATGGTTTTTGTGTGTGTATGTCGCTCCCTAGGTGCTCTTGTTTCAGTCACACTTTGTGAAATAATGAGCAATAGCTAAATGTAGAAAATGTAGTAGAATGTGTGCATGGAGTAGAATAGAATCCCTCCCCCTATACAGTGTGATGCAGATGTCCTAGTTTGTGCCTTGATGATGGAGTTATGTGGATGCTAATGCAATAGATGGATGCAAATCTAGATGGAGTGATAGTAGATAATGATCTTAGGTCCCTCATTATGGTCTCATAACTTTATATTTATAGGGTTCTCTTGCTCTAATTTTGTAATTAACCTTGAAAGGGCTGACTGCATAAAAGATAAACATGAAAAACAACTAGAAGAGGCCCAAAAAGTGGCGGGAAAGTGCTAGAAGGATCGGGGTGCCTCGGGTGGGACAAAGGCACCTATGGGTGCCCCAGTACTAAATTTGGGTGCTCCAATTACGGCTAAAATTATGGGGGATGTGTGAAAATGGATGGGAATGTAGCTGTAATAGGTCGTAAATTATGAAACAAAATAAATAAAATGGCCAAAGGGATGGGGGTTAATTAGTAGTTTCTTTGCTCAAGAACCTTCTAAATAGTAGTATGAGATTGGGATAAATAAATGTCTAAAGTGCATGATTTTATGACTACATTTTCCCCCCACTTTATGTTAGTGAGCGGAAAGTGCAGTAACATAAAGTAAATAGAGATGTGTACCTAATGTCCGTGAAGAGTGTAGTAGAAATGTATTGAAGGAATATACAAAGCATGGAATGATAAAAATATGGAGTAGCGTGGAAACTATAAATGAGAATTGTGCAAAGAAAAAGTTATGAGAGTGAACCTAGGGTGGAATGCGTGTGTGTGTATTTGCCGTAATGTGTACCTACATGGTTAGTAAAGCATGTGTGCTATCGCGAGATGTTGTTGTACTGTCACTTGTTATTGTCCCCATTTGACTACTTGTTTCTCATATGGCTGAACCTGTAAGGAGAAAAGAATCAAGTCGTCAAATATGTATGTATGTAAGTGTAAAAACACTATGTAAAGGACATATAAAGTATGCTAATGTAAATAGAAAATGTAAATGTAAGTGTAAATGGAACATATGCACCTGATCCATGTCAAGAAATAGTGTAGAATGATATCCTAAATTGTGAGTTTTTGGGTGATCTCATGCCATCCTGGCTGAAGAAGTGTAAGGAGAAAATGCTCTGTGTCCTCCAAGCTCTAACCTCTTCTACTAAAATGTGTTAAGAGATATTTGTAGCATCTTGGTTTTTTGGATGATTTGATACCACTGGTTGAAGAAGTGTAAGGAGGAAATTCTCTGTGTCTTCCAAGCTCTAACTGCTTCCAAGAAATGCTAAGGACACTATGTCCTGTAAAATCCACTATGTATGGGGTTCGTAGACTGGTCTGAACCCACTCGTTGAGTATAACTAAACCAAACCGGTGTAGAATCTCTGTGTTAGTATGTAGAAACCCCCAAATGATGCCCCCCTCTTTGGGGGTGCATGTGATGTTGCTGATAGGAGACATGCAACCCCAAAAAAAGGGCCAACCGCATGTACACTGAAAATTGCTTGGTGAAAACCAAGGATCACACAAACAAGAAAGGTTAGCCAAAGACAAGTGTAAATACACATGCATGTAGAAAACAATGTATAATCTACAAAAACAATATGTAAGCTACCAAACAAGGTAATGCAAACATGCAAGAAGAGAAGTATGCCACACAAAGCAAATTGCAAACATGTGACATCACTCACAATGTCGCAAGACACGTAAGGCCATCGTGACAGCAATAGACAAGTGTGCACACCAAACATAGGAAAAGGTCCGCAAACAATAGAAAACAAGATAAGAAAAAATTAGACAGTGTAACAAATAAGTATGGAAACCAATATCCCTACATAACAAATGATGTACATGATGCACCCATTAACATGCTAGAATGATAACTAGTATGTCAAAAAATTTTATAAGAAAATAATGTAAAATGCTAAATACAAAATGAAACAATAACACCTGGAAGATACAAATGTGTGGATGCCCCCAACGACCAATGTAGGAATGGTAGAAGGAGAGCATACATTCCGCATGTAAAATACCTATATCTGTGATAAAAAATAGAAGAAATGCGTGAACGCGCATGTGTGGATGATATAGATAAATGACATACAAGTAATCAAAATAGCATGTGTAATAAAGTGATCATGAATAAGAAAAAGTAAGCAAGAATAAAAACAACCATATACGCAGTATGTTGTGGATGGATGGAATGGAATGCAAGATGGAATGATAGGAGCCGCGTGCCCCCCAAATGAATGAAAATGTATGTAGTGAGGTTCATTTTTTTCCCCACTCAGTAGTCAAGAATGAACCATAAATGAGAGTGTGTCATTGGGAAATGGTCGAGTAGTGTATATCATGTCTAGCACACTATGATGAATTTTTAAGCATAAAGTTGATGATATATGACATATAGAAGAAATGTGTGTGACCTAAGCGTATACTACTATGAGATGAAGTATGGAGTGAATGAGTGGTGATTTAACACTAAGCGTATATCACTACAAGATAAATGATAAGGAGTGGTGATATAACTTAAGGTGTATACCACTATAAGATGACATAGTAGGTGATGATTTATCCTAAAGAGCATGTCACTAAAATAGAGATGTCACATGATAAAAGGTGGAATAATATAGGTGTGATAAGTGTAAGGTCCATTTGATTTGTAAACCCTCAGTAACCGAGTATGGACCGATGAACTAAAGTGTGTCATCGGGTGGCCAGCGCAACACGTATAAGACAATGTAGTATAAATGATCAAGTGATGGATATGGTGTGTAAATGTGCGGTATGTTGAATGCGATGATAAATGTGTAGGATGTGTAATATGTAATGTGTAAAATTCAATGTAATAGGTGTAGATAGACTAGTAATGTAGGATGCAGTGATGAAATGTAAAGCTAGACTCATATGTGATGTAACCTAACGTAGTATGTATAATATAGGTGATGTATAAATGTGTAGTGTGAAATAGCCTAATGGCATATGTAACATGTAAAATGACTAATATGTGCATGATGAGGATGTAGTATAATGTAGAATATAGACTAGGTGTAGAATAGACGGTGTATGATGTGGCCTAATAATGTATGTAATGTGTAAGATGAATAACATATGATCATAAACACGTAGATGATAGAATTATTAGAAAAAGAGTAGAAATGTGTGATGTAGGAATGAATAAATTTCAAAAGGTTGGATGCATGATGTGTGAAAAAATGCAATGTGTAATTCCTAAGGTGCAGTGTGTGGGGTTCAGTGTAGAAGTAATCCCTCAATAGTCAAGTGTGAACCGAAGCAAAAGAGTGTGTCATCGGGTAACGATGCTAGAATGTATAATGATTATGACTAACGACTGTGTGTAAATATAGTAATGTTACTAAAACAAGGTGGGAGGGGGGATAGTGGAGTGTCATACCCCTGGAGTGAGTGGAAGTATAGTCAAAAGATGCTAAATGGATCCGCGTAAGGAGTAGTTTCCTTAACAAAAGTTATGGGATGTTGAAGTGGTAATGTCATAGACAACTTGAGTGGAAGGGTATTTTATTTAACCATATGATTAGAAAATCGAAGTGGAGTAGGATGGTGAGAAATATTGAATGGCAACATATTTAGCTATACTTTTCTTTTTGAGGAAGGCACATGAGAAATGGTGGTGCGATGGTCATTAAGTGGAGAAGAAACAACATTAAAAATCGGAGAATCATGTGATGGAACTATAGTATTTGTCTGGCTAGGAGTAGAATCATTATACACATGTGAGTGACCATAAATATCAATCATGTGATGAATAAGATAATTATCTAGAAATATTAAGAGGAGACTCACTAGTAGCCGCATAACATGGTTGAGTAGGGGGTGAACTAGTTTTGATAAGCGGTTGAATTTGATAACTTGGGGATACCGTAGGTAATTTCTTATGTGGATTGTGACTAACGGAAGGAGTAGCCTTAGGAGCACATGAGGATGTAACATTTGGAGAGGATGATGTAACATGATGTTGGGAATTGAATGAGATAAACCCTTGATGCTCAAGATGTTTGACTCTACGTTGTAAAGCATAATAATAATTTTCATTATGTCCATTGATCCTATGATAGTTGTAATATGGACGACCTTGATATTTTATAAGATGGTAAGGAGGATAGCAATGAGTAGGTGGTAAAGTGATCAAATGATGACTAAGAAGCTGAGTAATAATGTCATGCGGCATAGTATTATGCTCAAATATGATAGGCTAAGGTAATGGCATGATCTAAGGTTCAACTATATCACATGCAACAGACATAGATTGAAGAGGAGATGTAGAGGGAGTAGAAACATGTGATTGAGAAAAATCCTTAATATGTTGGATTTAAGCTTGAAGAGACATGATTGTGGATTCCATATATTGCATAGAGGATGTATGCGATTGAGAAGCATCCTTAAGCTATTGACTTTCAGATCTAAGATATGTGAGTGTGGATTCCATAGATTACATAGAAGATGTATGCGATTGAGAAGCATACTTAAGATGATGAATTTCAAATATAAGAGATGTGAGTGGGGATTCCATGGCAAAAAAAATTTCATTCAAGTCCTGAATCGAGTCTAATATGGGTTGGTTAGATGGAGGGTCATCAATATCAGGGCCGACAAAGAAACAATGAAGCATAACACTTAATTCGTGTGGTGGCGTATCATCATCAAAATACTTAGTGTCTAAGGATTTTTGAAAAACATCCTAGCAAGTGGGATGTTTCTTAAGTAAATCAGGTAAAGAGACTTGAAGACCCATGATTGAGGAAAATGAGGATCCTAAGTGTGAAGAGAGTCGGGTTCACCAAAATGATTAACTGAAATTGAACTAAACTAAGGTAGTGCAAGTTAGTTAATCTAATCTAGGAGGACATATAACACAGTAGATAAATAGACTAAAAAAACATGTAAATTAAATAAATGAAGTAAACTAATGAAATTGAACCCTAATATGAAATAAGGAAGTAATGAAGGAACTCAATTGATAATCGATGACTATCTCTGAGTGTCGCAGATCTGACTAGAAATTCTAGGAACATGTCAAAGTCCTAAAAATATTGGATCTGGAGAATTTGAGTGGACTTGGGTGCCTAAGAATGGAATGGGGCACCCACGGGTGCATTGGTATGAAATTTGGGTACCATGGTTTGGGAAAGATGCCTGAAAATGGTCTTTGCAGGGTCGGAAGGTGATCTGCAACTCTATCTACCTATTGCACTAAATTATGTGTGTTGTACTGAATGTTCCAAATATTCTAAGATGATTAAAATTTCCTATAAAATACCAAAGAGAAGTATCAAATCCCTAAAAAAAGGAAATTCAAAATGAATGGGTCAAACTGACCTCAGCTACCACAACAATGGGCTTACTAAACTAAGTGCTGCATTACATTTTGGACCCATATGTAGTTCAAGTGTGTGTATGCATGTCGTGCCCTAGGTGCTCTTATGACAGTCACACTTTGTAAAATAGTGAGTAATAGCTAAATGTAGAAAATGTAGTAGAATGTGTGCATGAAATAGAATAGAATCCACCCCCCTATGTAGTGTGATGTAGATGTCCTAGCTTGTGCCTTGATGATGGAGCTATGTGGATGCCAATACAATAGATGGATGCAACTCTTAGTGATGCTAGGTCCCTCATTACGGCACCATAACTTTATATTTATAGGGTTCTCTTTCTCTAATTTTGTAATTAACTGCAAAAAGGTCGACCAAAGAAAAGATAAACATGAAAAATGACTAGAAGATGCCCAAAAAGTGGTGGGAAAGTGCTAGAAGGATCAGGGCGCCCCCATGTGGGACCAAGGTGCCAGTGGGCACCCTAGTACTAAATTTGGGTGCTCCAGTTATGACTAAAATCATGGGGGATGCATGAAAATGGTTGGGCATATAGCTGCAATAGGTCGTAAATTATGAAATGAAATCAGTAAAATGGCCAAAAGAATGGGGGTTAATTAGTTCTTTCTTTGCTCAAGAACCTTCTAAATAGTAGTATGTGACTGGGATAAGTAAATGTCTAAAGTGGATGATTTAATGACTACACTCACTAAAACTATGGAATCCCACAAATACATATACATACATACATACATACATATATGTATGTATATATATATATATGTATGTATATGTATATATGCATGTATATATATATGTATGTATATATATATGTATGTATGTATATATATATATATATATATATATATATATATCTTCTTACCAATTTTTAACCTTCTTGTATAATGCATGCACAAACTCATTAATCACTCAAAAGCACAAAAACCATTAAACACTAACACCAAACTATGTATACACGGAATTCCACTTCTAAACTCTCTTAGAGATCTTATTCCCTTGAATGACCATTCGAATGATGATAGAAACAGTTACAAGAGAGGTTTATATATGATTTACAAGCCTTCCCTAACCAATTTTTGGTTCATAAAGCCTCTTGTTACATGTTTTGGTCTATTTATTGGCTCATTAAAGACCTAGTCTAGTCTAGTAACTTAGGACATAAGATCCAGGTCACAAACAAGGCCTTGCTAAGAATCCTAGAGTTCAACAAGGCTTATTACAAGCTTATTGCATGTTATGATGCTCCAATATTACACACCTAAATGCTAGAACAAGCCAAATATGCCTACAAGATTCAAAATTTTAATTTGGAGGTAAATTGCCAATTTCAAACTTATGAAGGTCTTGAAATAAACTAACTCACCTAATAGACCCTAGATGGAAAGACAAAATTGGTGATATGATCCATATGTATAAATTAGGAAAAGAAAATTTTCCCCATACTTTGTGCTAGCTATCTTATTCTTCCTCTTTCTTCCTCTATTTCCAATTGAAGATGACCTTTTGGAAATGTCTCTTGGATGTATGCCATCTCTGCTTTATCTCTCTCAGTTCTTCTTTGTCTTCTCTCAACTGGTTCTTCTTGGAATTACTTAAATTCTTGATCAAAATGATGCCTCTAGGACTACATTTAGTGTCTCAATCCTTAAGTTTGAGTATGGACCCCTGATTTATGGTTATATATGTTGCATCTTCATTAATCATGGATATGAAATTGTTATTTTCATCTTCTTTTAGTCCTTGAATCATTTCTTCCTCAAAATGCTAATATGCTTGCTTTAGCTTGAAATATTCATTTTCCCTTGATTGCCTCTTCATCAACTCAATTGCTTAACCTATTTTTATGTCACTTAGAAAGGAATTACACTGAAAAAACTGATTTCCATCACTCAGATTGGTTCTTTTATCCATTTCATGCTTTCTTTCATTTGATTCTTTTAATTTTCTAGCTTCTTGGTATAGTATTCTTCTAATTTATTGACTATTTTCCTTTCTTGCAAAGTTTGATTGCTTCTTTTCTTAACTATGTTCTATTTCTTGCTCTTTTTTGTTCATTGTTAGTGTTTCTAAGAATCCATCTTGATCTCCATCTTTTTTGAGATATGTAAAACCTTCTCCCTTTTCATCTTCCTTGTTCACTTACTCTTGTTCTTCCCACTCTAACTTCTTCTTGCCTCTTATCCAATGACTCACACCTTCATTTATTCCTTTTGTACATGTAAAATCAAAGCTTAAAACATTGTTAAATTAAAAAATAGGAGGATTATATGCCTCATTCACCTTCCTTATGCTATTTTTTCCCACTTTTCTACTATTGAATTTTTCCCATAACATATTTATTCCAATTTCCTTCATCTTTCTTTGTTGATCACCTCTATCCACTTTTTCAACTAATTTCTCTTCCACTAGACGTCTCTTCTGGTCCTTAAGTACTTTAGCATGTTATTATCTTCTCTCTCTGTCATCTCTTTCCTATCTCTCATCATCATCATCATCTTTCACCTCTTCTTGTCTTGAAATCATCCCAATATTTCTTCTTTTCTAACATATATCATCATTAAAACTATTACACAAATCAGTCTTATGAGGTTTAACAACTTTACATAGTGTCTTTTTGCATGCTTTTGCAGTCTCTACTAAAAATTTCTTAGTTTCCATCATCATCACTAATTGTGTGTGGTTTTTATTCACCTTTAATGGGTAAAAGTGTATGAATATGTCCATGTTCTACAATAGTATATGTTTTTTTATTTCCATCATTTATTTCTTGTCTATCAAACTCCCATGGTATGCCTAATAACACATAACAAACATCCATAGGAACCAAATCACATAACACTTTGTCCATATACCTTCCAACCAAAAACTCTACCTGACACTGTTCACTAACAAGGATATGATGTCCCTTTTGCATCCATGATACCTGATATGGGTTAGGGTGCATGGTAGTTTTTAGTTTACCATCTCAAATGAAATAAGATTCTCAGTGCCTCCACTATCAATAAAAACATTACAATATTTCCCCTTTGTTTTACATACAATTTTAAACAAACACCTTCTTTGAGTTACATCCTGCATCACTTTACTTGGTTTTCAAAGGAATCTTCTACATAAAAGTGACTTACCTCTATTGTGAAGAATCTAATCATAAGCTTTTCCATCCTCTCTCATCCTTGTATTCACCTCATTACACTCATATGCATTTTGTATTACATATCTCTGACACTTGTAGCACTTACCTGTAAATTGTACCCTATAATTCATCCCATTTTTCTGCATATAGCTCATCTATGCTCTCACCCTCATCTGAATCTCCTCCATACCTTCAAACCTACTCAACATAGTCTCCATCATCATTTCCATTTTCTTTTCCTAAGAAAACTTTCTCTCTTCTTTAACTTACACCATTTTTGTTCTCTTCCTGCAATCACTGATCAAAGTAATTTTTTTTTCTTTTCAAAATAAAATTCACGCTCTGATACCAAATTATGTAGAGCCTAATCAATAAAAAACAACTCACAATGTTAGAATTCAAACAAGAACTCACAATTTTTCTTTAGGTCTTTAAGACTAGCCTCTTCTCAAGTTCACAATCACCCTTAATCATGAAAATTATTAGGTTTTCAACTCATTGCACTTAACCATATATTTAATCATGTCACTATACCTTTAAATACACTAAATCAACCTTCTAAATTGTTTAAAATCACCAAAATGTCAATTTTTCACTTTCTTGCAAAACTGCCCCTGTCTAGGCTTCTCAAGTAATCACTTTTGGTGGTTTCATAGTTTGAGATAACTTCAAGATTCATAACAAAGTAAGACTTGATCCTGACACCCTTTATCCCCTTTGTGGTGTATGCTAAATTTAGTTAGTCCACTCTCAATATATTCCTACTTTCTAAACCCCACTCTTCTCCTTTAACTTTATCTTCTAGTAGCCCTTCCAACACTGTCACCTTTAACTGTTGAATCAAGTATTCAATTGATCAACTATCCACATTTTAGAGTACCCATTTGGGTCATTATTATATGTATAAAATTTCAATAGGAATTCCTTCGAATCCCCTATTTTGAGTTACAAATTAGGTCTCTATTTGACTTCTATAGGTCTGTGACTAAACTGTCACAGAAAGAATCAATTTGTGATTAATTTAGGGATAAAATATTTACAAATCTTGTTTGATACACCTCCAAGGTGATATATTGAAAATTTGGAGTCCAATTCCTTATAAAAAACTTCACACCCACAAAACTACTAAACCATAGGTCACTTTATTCTCTTCTAGAGGTTTGTTATAATGTATGAAGGAAAGTAGAATATATTATCTTCCTTAAAAGCCTAATGATAATATTGACTTGATAAATATGGGTCAGTGTTTTCAGTTAGACAATCTTAGTACATCCTTAGTTATAAAATAAGCATTGTATGCATACCAATACTTCAAAAAAATATCAAGCTACTTAAATTGGCATGAGCTTGCAAAATATAAAATTTAATAAAACACTAAAATAAATTTATTTGTTCCATCTTCATTCATTCGAGATACCTTCATATGAGATATTACAAGAATAAATAGAGTGTTGATATCCTTACTATAATAATTGAATCTAGATCCCAAATATCTCTCATATAGATGCTAAACCATATCCCAATATCTCTAAAAATATCCCATAATCTCTCTCACCCCTATAACTCCCAGAGAATCTCCCTCCTAAAGACTAGTGATTTGTTTTGTGACTAATACAACTCATACATACAATTATTCTCTCTCACACATAAATAATACACTATTTCAAAAAATAAGAACCCAAATAAGTACTAATTCCTAACATTCCACCTTAGTGTGAATGTGGGTGAAGAAAAATCACACTACTAAACTACAGATACTGCCTTTTTCTTGCTCATGATCTTGATGATGGTTTTACAAGTGGCTCACCAAAAATCAAAAGGAATGGTTTTAAAAGTGGCTTACCAACAAAACATTATGGTTTTGCAAGTGGCTTACAAACAACCAGACAAAGGATGACTTTCACCTGGCTTATCAATAATCACAACATGATGGTTTTACTAGAACAACCACAAACCTCACAAATATGGTTTTATGGGAAAAACAAAAAACCTTATAAGGATGGTTTGATAGGACAACTAAAAAAACCTATAAATAAAGTTTAATATGACAACTGAAAAACCCTACAAGCAAGCATCATGATATTGGTCCTCTGTTATTTAGTTTTTGACCAAATTTTTATATAGGCATTTATCACCTATAACATCATATGAACATATTTGCTTCATATATTCTTATTTACTAAAAAACACCATGAAAAATTCTAAAAAGATGAAAAAAAATGAGGACTAATTCCTCATCACCTCCTATAACATTCGCACTCGATCGATGGCACTCGCTTTCACAAAGCATAACTATTTTTCATTAATGTTGGATTCCAATCTCGGTGTTGTTTTTTTTTTGTGCACTTTATTCACCGCTACTCCATTGGGAAAAATAATTGCTAGTAGATTTTGAGAGGATTCTAAATTTCCTCTGGCATATTATGCCTCCATCCTCTAGTGGGTTTAGCTCAGATAGATAAATTATTGAAAATTAATTCCCCCCAAAATTTGTCCTTTTACAATAATGATAATAATTTTCAAAAAGTTAGCACAAATCTTATATAGTTTCAATCCTATGAAAAAAGGACCACTTGGGGTTTTGACCCTTTGACTATTGATTTAATTTTTAAAATTTAGTAGCCACTGGAGCTAAGTAAATCTTCAAGTTACTATATAAAGAAAAAACTATTTAACTTTTAATATTGGTGCAATATTAAGTAAACAAACAACATACCTTATGAGAAGAGTGTAGTGGCTACGAGTTTCAGATCAATATTTGAGTTGGAGTAAACTTTAATCCCAATGTAATGAAAAGTGAGAAAGGTATGGATTTAATATAACTTGAGTTAAAATGACAATGAGATACATAAATGTTATAGAGGAAAAGAAGACCCAGATCCATTCAATCTATAAATACACCATTTGAAGCTAATGTCGAAGAGAGTAATTTGGTAGAGATGTCAAAGAAATGATCCAAAACACGAGTAGAGAAAAAATTCTAGTAGAAAACATGAATAATTATACATATGTTAAAGTGGTAGGAAACCACAAACTTTGCAACAATGAATAAACATGAAGTTGAATAAAAAACAAAAGTTTAAAAAGATAGAGATAAAAGAAATATACAGAACACCAAACATGCAAGTGACAAACACTATATTTACATGGTAAAACCCTATCTAAGTGCTTAGAGAAACATCCATGGTGCAATATGTCAAGCTTTTATTAACTCAAGATGAACAAATTACATGCAAACTTGTTATGAGCTACTTGGATCTCCACAAAGATAAATACACCTAATTAGTGAAGTATGTTGGCCATTGTATGGTTGTGTTGTCATTGATGTCAACCCTAATAGATGGATAAGGGTGTCATGGTATTATATGTGTCCCCATATGATGTCATTCAAGTGTCAAGCATGTTTCTTGGGTGGTTTAGTGAAGTGTATGGTGTCCTGGTGCTTGGCTTGAGTATGCAGAATCATAGTATGAGTCTTCCCAAGTTTCTTAGATGTTTTCATGAGCTCATTCATGGTCCATAAGGTATGTTTCATGAGTATATGTTTCTATATGATATCATCTTGGTCAATTCATGGGTTGTTGTGGTTGAGTCAAGTCATTTTAGGCTTCTTTCTAGCCTTAAAACATGAAGAATGAAGTGGAGAAGTGATATTTGAGCCTCATCAATCATGGTGAAGTATGGTAACAACTTGGTGGTAGTGTACCTAAGGTGTATGGTGAGTTTCAGGTCTGCATTCAGTGACTCAGTGCTCTTATGAGGTCCTTGGGAAGCTATATGTGAGAAATAAGCAAGTTTACAAAGGTAAGCCACTGTGGCTAGAGCGTTTCAGGAATACCTGGACTATGAGGTGACTTTGATCAGTTAAATGATGTTTTCATGGTACTTAATGCCAAGTTTGAGGTCAGTATACTAAATATTTTTGAAGATATGAAAGTTTTGGTGAAACTGGGTAAGTTTTAGTGTGATTTTCAAGCAAATATAGACCTTTTGATGTTCTCTGTGAATTTTATGGTTTGCATGGGGAATTTATCTATTAGGAATATATTATTAAGTTAGTTATGAAACTTTTAAAAAAATAATGATGTGGTTTGATTGTCATATTTTTATGAATGATCGTTAAGAAGATAAAGTTGTCTAAAACCTGTTATCACCGAATCACAGCACCCTTATGTTTGTACAAGTGCATATACTTGAACTCACGGTGTGATTGGATAACATGGGTACTATCTCCAAGTTGTGGGACTTGCTACTTGAGATAGACCTCCAAAGAAAGTTGGTTCTTGCTCCTAAACTACCTGCCACAATCTACTCTAATGCAGAATAAGATAACTGTTCTAATCTAAATTTCCAAGGGACCAGGGAGAGAGAATGCATAAAATGAAAGCCTACACTAAAGCGGTGATACACCAGAAAAGGAGGGTGTGAGAGTAGTCTCCAAATGTGTGAAATACAGAGGGAAAGTGCACACTAGAAGAGGTGATGACAGCTCACCATAATCTAGCAAAATACATTCGCAACAATATTCCAAGCATACACAATGATAATGAATCCCTACAAGAACATAATAAATAGACACAATATTCTTATAGAAAGATAAAAGGGGCAAGAAGAATGCAAGAAAACACAGCAGGGGAAGATACATCCACAAACTGGTATTTTATTGCTTCATGATATGCACAGTTCAATCTATTACAAGATAAGGGCCTGGATCACCATGCAAGGAGTCCACTACAAGGGCCTGCAACACACTACCTTAAAAAGCAATTTTGGCAGAGCTTTGCTACCCAAAAACTCTCTCCCCTGTACAATGAGCCCAACACTCCAATTTATAGGAAAATGAGAAGGGGAAGAGAAGGGAAAATGGAAATCCTAAAATCTGTCCTTCAACCACCTATAAGAGGCATTAAATTGAGTGAAATGATTGTATATTACTTGAAAAAGGCTCCCCATACTATCCCATGTGCTGCAGCAGAGAAAGAATGATGACCATGCCTCTTAATTGCACTCCCAGCTACCAAATAAAACACTGTTCTGAACCCGTCCACGTTTTGTTAAAAAAATCAATCAATATCTGATCAAATCCAGAATTTCTTGATTTTTGTGCATTGTCCTTGGAACCATGATTCCAACGGTACCAATTTTGTGTGATTTCGTTGAGAAATGCAAAAGTTATGGCCTTCTGAGTGCGGGCAGCTATTTTGGGCCTGGCAGGCGTTTTCTGTCATTTGACGGGAATGAGCATTAACTGACTGGAGCCGAATATATTTATTTTATTTAAATATATATACCCTCATTAAAAATAAGAAATTCAGTTTTTGTGGCGTAGAGGATGTCGTGCTCATTCCAGAAAGTCCAATTTTATGAAAATCGGAGCTCGGAGTCAAAAGTTATGGCTGTTTGAAGTTTTCGGACCAAACGTTGACTTTTCTTCTTCTCCTTCGGCCGCTTCGGCTTTTCACGTCCCACGCGTCCCTTTGTCCCAAATTTCCCAATGCTGCGTGGGAAAAATCCTTCCGAACCACCCGAAATGGGCTTCCATGTCCCTTTTCTGCCGGAGACACGTGGCGTGATCTGATTGGCTTTCGGCTCCTTCGGCTATCCGCGTCCCGCGTGTCCCTTTGTCCCATTTGTCCCAGTGCTAAAGTTCCCTGTTTCGGCCGAACCGACCGGTTTGCGTACTCGCGGCCCAGATGTCCCATTTGCTTTCGGACCATCTGGGACAAACTTTCCTGATTCACCCGGTTCGGTTGGTTCGCGTACTTTTGTCCCGCGCGTCCCGGACTGTTTCGGGCTGCCTTGACTCATTTCGGCCGATCCGGCCAGTTCGCGTACTTTTGTCCCACGCGTCCCGGACTACCTGTTTCAACAGTTAGTCAAATTTTTCAACTTTTCAGCCAGTTCGGATTTCCGCATCTTGCGCGTCCCTTTGGCCTGGATGTCCCAAATGCTGCACAGACCGCCTGGCAGCCTTTCGGCCGGATCGCACCCAGATGTCCCAACTGTCCCAAGGACCGCCTAGACTAGGACTTAGCCATTTTTCGTGATTTTTCCTGGCCCGAGCTTGTTTTTTGCAATTTTTTCACATTTTCTCAGAACTTGCTCTCTTCTTCTTGGACAGGGGAGTTAGAAAAAATATGAGGGGACCCTAGAAACATGACTTTTTGTCCGGACTCAATATAATTGCTTGGGACTAAAGAATTTGATGCATGTTATCAAAATTACCTTGAGGGGTGAATTTTGGATAAAAAAACCCTAGCTAGGAGAAGTTCACAAAAGGTGAAGTATACTAACCCAATTTTTATTGAAAATAAAATTTGATGATAGGGTTTTGTAGAGGAATCCTTATGATTTCTAGAAATGTATGGTTGAGCTCATGGTGATGAGTAGGCCCCACCTAAAAATAATAGGAGAGGAAGGTTTTAGGACAGGATGGTCCAAAGGAGTAACATGGAAAATTGATGGTGCATGATGTTATGGGAGTTTTTTTATTTGTCCATTATGGTTTCAAGACAAGATCCTACACGTTGATGGTGTTTTGAGGCTCAAATAGGTTGTGTTATCTAGTTTTTCCCCCCAGGAAAAGTTTTATCAAACAACGACCTTCCCATACCAGAGAAATGAAGAGGTTGGTTCAGTCATGTGTGCCCACATTTCAAATCTAACAATTAGGTTACAGGAAGGCTTGACTATGGCAATGGAAGATGGGAAAATGAATGGCCAATGGAAATTTTGAAGAAGATCAAAGATCAAGTGAAAAAATGGAGAAAGGATTGAAGTTTTTGGACTTCACATTTTTGGGGATCTTGAGAAACAAAACGGTTGAAAAAAATGAAGAAACCTAATTCGGTAAGTCAAAATTGAGCCCAAAGTAAGTTGACTTGAAGTAAAGCAATAGAGCTGTGGAAGGTGCCACTGTTTAAGCTCAGCATGCACTTTCAAAATGAGCAAAAAAAGCGGAGACCCTAGGGATGCACTTGACCCCCACTGTGAATCTCAACATATATAATTTGTTCACATCGAGGCCTGAATTGGCTAAGTATAAAAAAGGGCTAGTGAAATCCTCCACACGTCTCTTCGGTGTACTTTTGGTATGATTCTTAAAATAAAGATTCCCAAAATGAGTGCAGGCTCTCCACGTGGCTAGAGCCCAAGAAATTTGCACCAACCATTGGAAAGTATAAGCATGGAAAGATCCAGTGAAATCCTCCACGTGCCTCATCAACGCAACTTCAATGGTAAAATCCAAATGCTTGTCCCCAATCGAGCACAGGATCTCTATGTGGCAAGACCCCAAGAAAGTTTCACCAACCGTTGAAAATTATAAGAATAGGGAGAGCCATCAGAAGCCTCCACGTGCCTCATCAATGCAACTTCAATGGTAAAATCCACAGGCTGGTCCCAAATCAAGTGTAGACTCTCCACGTGGCCAAAGCCTGAGAACGTTTGCACCAGCCTGTTGAGAATTCTAAGCATGGGAAGAGCCACTGGAATCCTCCACGTGCCTCATCATGCGTAACTTCAATGGTAAAATCCAAAGGTTTGTCCGCAAATCAAGCACAAGCTCTCCACGTAGCTAGATCTCAAGAAAGTTACATCCATTCATCAAAAAGTATAAGAATGGGAAGAGCCAGCGGAAATCCTCCACGTTCCTCATCAGTGAAAATTAAAAGGTAAAATCCAAAGGGGTTGGTCCCCAATCAAGCATAGGCTCTCCATGTGGCCAAATCCCAAGAAAGTTACAGCAGTTGTTGAAAATTCTAAGCATGGGAAGAGCCAGCGGAAGCCTCCACATGCCTCATCATTGCAACTTCAATGGTAAAATCCAAAGGCTGGTACCTAATCGGGTGCAGGCCCTCCACGTATCTAGGGTGCAACAATCTTTCTCCTAAATAGAATGGGACTTAGCCAAAACACAAAGAAAGTAGAGCAGGCTCGCAGAAAATGCCAAGTGTCTAACCATCGCAACTTCAAGAGTGAAGGGAGGGTGTAGAGTCTTGGAATCCCATGCAGGGTTTCCATGTGGAGCTAACTACAAATGTCCCACCCAAAAAGGGGTTTTGAAATTATATATAGTGGGGCCCTTTACTCACCCAAAGGAACGAATGCAGCATGTTTGTGAACAATGCCAAGTGTCAGAACGTCGCATTCCTAGGGACTTTAAAAGGCAAAAAAAATCCTTAAGAATGTGTGCGGGCTTCAATGCGGATCTTGCACGGATAGACTCCAAACCCAAAGTAGTTTGAAAAATATTGGTGGAAGGTCAATTCAATGAAAAATGAATCATGAAGCCCACCAAGAATTTTAAATGCTTAGATCTTTTAAAATATTGTGAGAGCTCGCGTGGAATGCCCGACCTTGACCTTCAAATGATCATAACTTTTGACTGGAAGCTCATATTTGAGCAAGAGAGGAATTTTTGGAAAGCCCTTGATGTCTGGTACTCAACTATGACTAGATATCTTTAAATTAGTGGGACTAGGTTCTTAAAAAATGAAAAAATACAGTCCACCATTTTTGAGGCTGTCAGGCTTCTCACCTACCACCATAATGAAGTATGGGCTTCCTTTCTTTCCCAACAAGGAACAACACATGGAGGCATGGGTTTTTGTAGTGGAACCCATCATTGTTGTAGGATAATTCAATGCTATTTTGGGGTGGTTGAGGTAGGATTCGATTTCTTCTCTCCTTTCTCTCTTATATTCTTCATATATATTGTAAGGAGGGGCACTTTTAAAGGGAATAATTTTGCTTTGCACCCTCTCTTCTTCCCTTGTCTACAAGTGAATTTTATGGAGTTTCAAACTTACCATTCAAGTTGTAATGCAATTCTCTACCTCTTGGATATTGTAATGCACTATATCAATTTTGGAGCAATAAGACAAGTATGTGGATGATTTCAACCCTCTCTTGTGTTCATTGCATCCTCCTGATCTCTCATTACAGTTTTTGGTTAACTGTGCATGGTGATTGTATTGCATTTCTATGGTTTGTGTTTAATTTCAAATAAGATTGTTCAACATTCCTTTGGTGCATCACCTCTGCTAGTTATGTTTATTTTCTTGTATCTTCTTAACCCTGTCTCCTTGGAAAATTAGAGTAGATTTTAGAGTAGACCCTCTGCAAATTGTATGTGTGCACCTGAATAAAGGACTAGGAACCGGCCTTCATCCGGAGAGCTTTCCTGATTGAAAAGTCCCACACTTTGGGAAAATATCCATGTTATGCAATCACACTGACGATATCAACCCATCGAGTTGGAGACATTCAGGGGTGCTGTGATTATGCATCAACAAGTTCACTGGTCAAAGGGTAGCTTTGGGGTCTCAAATAACATGGTCCAATAAAATGGTCATAACTTGAACTATATGTGGAGTTTGAAAGATGATTCAGAGTTATGTTAGAAAGATAGATTACAAATATATTTCCATTGATATGAGGTTTGAAATCATGATGAGGTCAGTATGACATAGGGTTTCCAGGAAATTATTTCAGGATAGTAATTTATTTAGACAGTTTAAGACAAGATCTATGTGTTCAGGTGCAACGTTTGATGTTATTTGAAGAATGATGATGGATTGGGTGATGCTTACTATCACTTGGAATGTTAATAGGGATGAATATGGCATCCAATTAATCCATTTAATAGGTATTGAATATTTTTATAAATTATTTTATGACCTAACCTTTGGAAACAACTTTTTTGGTAGGTTGATCTAGTGGAGGCAAAATGTAGATGTGGTTTGAATTGAGATGGATGATTCAAGTAATTATAACATTTATTATAAGTGTTATAAAGGTTCTGAAATTCCATTTCCATAAAGTTGTTACATGGTATGTGTTTCTCTTAGTATAATGATATTTGGTGATCAAATGAAGTTTCTAGGGTGCTGAAGGGTGCATTTTAATCAACTGTTTTGAGAATTGTAATATGGGAACTAGGCTTGACTAAATGCATTAATTTGGAATGATTGAGAATTAATTGTGACCATTTATGAATATTTTTGCATGTGTTACTCATATGTAAAGATTTTTGGTTACATGAAATATTATACATTTTTTCTAAGGGCATTTTTAACAATGTGCATATGGGGTTTTAGACATGTTGTGACACACGTAAGGAGGTTTTTAGCTAGGATGACCTACTTAGGTTATGTGAATGTTTTAATTGGTCATTTTTAATGTTATAGAGATGTATGAGTATAAATTATGAAGAGGGACTGACCTATTGGGTTGGAAGAAAGAAGAAAGAATATAAAAGTGATGTTTTGGGTTCATTTTTGAGAGCTAGTTCATGCTTAGAGGGAAGAATTGTGACCTAGAGAAGAGTTGTTTTACAGGTATGAGAGGCATGATGTTGAAGGAAGATAAAGTGTTTTTAATATTGAGGAAGGAATGGAAGCATGAGAAAAAGAGGTTAGAGAAAAGAAAAGAGAAGAAAGAGCAAGTTTGATGCCCTAGGGTACGAGCTAGGGTTTGCGAGTTGAATATAGTGATGTCCATGAGTTATGGTAGTACAATTATCAGAGATAAAACATAAATAGGTGGTTAAGTTGGTTCTTGGTCATCCTAGGGGGCTGTAGCCTCCTTGTGGAGTGGCTGCTTCAAAAAATTAGGGATAAGTACTCCTTCTAGGGTTGGTGATTTAATAAAATAGGGGTTGGTGCTCCTTGTGAAGTTGGTGCTTCACTAAATTATTTTTTATAAAAATTTTAGTGGGTTTTATTATGCATGAGGGTTTCCCACTTACATATGGTGTTCTTGTGTTGAGTATTTTATCTTTGTTACTCTTGTGGTTGATGTTGTATATCTTAATAAGCACACACAATTGTGAATGATGTATGGAAAATTTAATTCACGATTATATGGTTTTATTAATGAAGTAATTTTTTTTGTAGGACTGATTCACCCCCCCCTCTCAATCCATTTTTCTTCCAAAAATTGGTATCAGAGAAAGTTCTTGTGAAGCAAGTTTAGTAACTTGAAGGAGATCCTTTGAAGTACAAACAATGAGTAAATATTCAGATCTTGTATAGCTTTAAGAATGTAGAATGAAGTAGCTCAGTCATGTATTGAGGGCTATCAATATCAGGTAAAAATAATGGAGGAAGATCATGATCAAGCCATCCAGGGTTAGAAATCTCAAATTGAGAGTTTTTCTAATGCCCTTAAGGAGAAAGAAGATGCCTGTTCTAGGTATGAAGACAAGTTGAAATCCCTTGAATCAAATTTGAGAGGATGTAAATAGTGATTTATAGATGTATGAGATATTTTAAAAGATATCTAAGGCTCTTAATGACATGTTGGAGAGTCAAAGAGGCTCAAATGACAAAACAGGCGTAGAGTTTGAACGAGAGCAAAAGAAGGACACTGATGGAGCTGGTCCAATTTCAAAATCAAATAAGAAGGTGACCAAAAGGAATGATTTGAGAAGGTCTAACATAGTTAGAAAACCTAATGATATGAGGTATGGTTCATCATTTCATGGATATTTCTTTGTTTGTCATGATTTTGGTCATAGAGCTAGAGATTGCAAAAGGAGGTCTCTTAAGAATGATGTAGCTCTCTTCAAAGCTGAATGTTTTCCATGTTGTGAGTATGGTCATACGCCAAGGATTTTGGATGAAATATAAGTGTATTTGAGACAAGAAGAAAAAGGGATATTGTTTGCTTTAATTGCCAAAAATTAGGTCATATAGCTAGATTTTAAAAAACAAGAAGAAGTTCATTGTGAGATATTGCTCCTATGGTCAAGAAGGAAGTTACTCAGGTTAAGAAAGTTAAAAAAATTGATTCTCATCCCACCATATGACATTTAAATGTTTTCAAGGAATATTCAAATGCTATCAAGTTGGAGAACAATGTCAACATGTCCAAGTTATCTCAAGGGAGTATGTTTTCATTTATTGAAGAAGATCACGTGTTTGAATGGCTTTCAAACTCTTGTGTAAGAAGAATTGAAGTAATTTGGTCTTTAAGACACCAATAAAGTTATAAGGTATGTTAAGTGAATCCATCCATGTGTTTTTGTGCTCCTATGGTTGTTAGGTGTCTAAATTTGATAAGTTTAAAGCATGAAGTCATCATTCATGTTGTCTTTTTTTTCTTGAGTGTGGGTTGAAGGTGTACTAGTCTCATGAGAAGCTTGCAAGCATTATTCACTGTGTTACTGACTCTGAGTATGAAGTGTGTGATATTTGGTTTGTTGTAAATACTTGTGAAAGTTACATGACAAGTGTTTTGAGTCCTAAAATTTTGTATCAGTCGGAGTAGCGTGTTTTCATTGTCTTGGTCATCAAAAGTATGAACTTATATCTCAATTTTTCAAAGGTCTGAGTACTATCAAGGTCTTTTGAGAATAAATATTTGCTCATATAGTCATTTTGAGACATATACCATTGTTCAAAATCTAAGTTAGTCCTTAAAGATGTTGATCTTTAGGTCTGGAGGACTGTAAAGTTAAGGACTGTATTTGTCTATAATGCATAGTTGTGTCTCAAGATTATATCATGAAGTTATTGTGTCAAGAAGTGTACGATCTTAGTAGAATCCTTAAGGGTCTATACTTTTTCATGAAAATAGAGAGTTTTGTGTTGTATCTTTGAGAATTTTGTGTATGTGTCAAGCAAGATCATGGATGAGGTCCTTGGTATGTGTTCTAAATCTCATGAATTAGGTACTCTTTTAAGGGGAGATCAGATTCTTGTGTGCTCTTCAGTATGCTTAGATGACTAGATATGATCCTACAAGCAAGAAGATGTGTAAAAATATTTACAAGGTCTGATAATTCACAATTTTGATAGTATATCCATATGCGACAAGGTGTATTGATAGTTTAGGCATTAAAATAAGTCAGGCTAGCCCAAGATGAGAAATTAAGGATCACCAAATGAATGCTAAACTTTCCCTATGAAGAAGTATCTGTGCTCAGTTAGGCTTGATGATCTATGTCTCAGTCAACATAAGTGATGCACCTTGAAGTGCATAAGTTTAATAGATGTCAGTAAGAAAATGTGTTCAGTGATGTTGAGCTACATGGGAATAAAAAGTTTCCTTGCATTAGGATGTGCTACTAAGTTTCCGAGAAAGAAATAATGAGTATGTGGATACTTAACCCATCACAGGTCTATTTGGTATGCTTTTTGTCATCTAAAGTGGTGTGGACTAAGTCAAATAACTATGAATAAGTTCAACTAGATTGTGAAAGCACTGTATATATGCTTAGAAGTGTACTTGTATCAAATGACCTAGCTATCTCAAGTCATCTTAGAGAAATAAATGATGGTTACAAAATGTTCATTAGTAATATATCAAGATAAGGTCATATGCACACCAAACAAAGGAAGTGTTATCCAATTTCACCCCCGGATGAGATTGGGTAATAAAGCAGGTTTTTCCCCAAGGAATTTCTATAGCCATTCGGAAGAAACAAAAAAATTTCAGCTCTGAGGGAAAAATCAGGGTTGTAGGAGGAATTTTTCCTCTTCTTGGTTTTGTTTGAGTTCAAATTTCCACTCAGTTCGGAATGAAAAACATGAAGCCCACCTTGCAAGACAAACGATAAAATTAGGTATATTACTCTGAAGATACCCCAAAGCATATTTAGGAAAGCCTTAGAGCACTCATGGTTCAAAGGGTTGCATTAGATGTTTAAAATAAATGAGGGAATACAAAAATATCCTAAGCTCCTAAAGGAAGCTCACCGAATTGATTCCCTTGATTTGGCGAGCCGAAATATAAATTATGCCCCTTGGCCTAGTCCAATCTCGCAAAGCTATTGCGAGGAAGCAAGACTGAGATGTCAGGTGCAATGAGCAATGCAATAGAGTGAGCTCTTGACTAGGCTATATAAGCGTGAGAAAGATATATGGAGAAATGAGTTGTTTTACTACATATCGAGCTTGTGTTAAGCTCATCGAGTTGATCTAGGGAGCTGAGCTGAGCTCAAGCCCCAACAAGTCACTTGCAAAACTCAGATGAGCTAGTTATGCTAGAAATCAAGCTCATGTGACTAAGGACTAAGCACCTTGTTTGTGCTTTTAGCTATGTATTTAAGAGACCAAGTTACTTCAAGATGGGTGAGAGGACTGTTATAATAAGACAGGTCAATGAAAACCAAGCTACTTTTATGCACATTGAGCTATTTTTATTAAGGACTAAGTTATTTTATTGAAAGGCCACATTGGGATGGGGTGGTTACATGTCTCAAGGCATAGGGTGGTCTAAAGGGTGCATCTGTCGAGTTGTTTATGGGAGGAGCCATGTTCCAAATGGACCACACTGAGTATTTCGTGGTAGGATATTAGACTAAGCTTAATCTTGCACATTGGGTCGAGCGGTTCACTTTGGTGACCATTTGGTTCAGTAGTGCATGAATGAATTAACACAGAGTCACTCTTAGTAGAGCCACACGGAAGGTGAGCTCACATAGCTTAATCAGTGGAGACCATGCATTTATCGAGCTCATCTTGAGTTGATCCCCAACGTATCATTTCCAAGTTCGATCGAATGAGTTTTCTTGAAACACCGTGGGCCCAATTGAATCATTCGTAGAACATTGAATAGTCGACTATGTGGAAGAAGTTTGGTGTATGCATTATTGAGAAACTGAGTCAGTGCAATTATAGACGAACCAAGAAATTTTCGAGTAAAGCCACTGGATCGAGCTAAGTCTGAGTCCATGGAGAAAATAATGCCACAAATGTGGATGGATTTTGCCTAGATGTCTCGGAACATGTGTACCCTAAGGTGAAAAAATCACCAAAGTGGTGAGGTTTGCAGAGATGGAAAAAATAAATGGCTAGGATGGTCTATGGAAATTTTGTGGGGAATGGGCTCGTTAATGCTGAAACACCCGTAATAGGCTAGAAGTAGGTATGGAGGGTGGAATTGGCCCACACGACCCATGTGACATACATGCTTAGAAAACCTGAAATCACCGCGATGGTCTAATGTGGATGGGGGGCGAGTCAAATTCTCGGTGTGGACGGTCAACGGGTTCTAGGAACCCAATACAAAGCCGAAGAGTGTGGAAATCTTGAGTTGTGGGTGAGTCTTAAGATGGGCACACAAGCGACACGAGCCATAAAGAGCTAAGTTCACCGCTAGGTGGCTGGATCTATAATACAAGGTGGTGATGTGGTAACCAAGCTGGGGGTTGCGCCAAACAAAATGAAAGGCTCGTCGACTTGTCTAATCTTGCGAACGTAAAGGATGTGGGTCAAAGGAGTAAGCAAGGTGTCAGGTTGGTAATGAGATGAGTCTGCAGTAGATGATTAGGAGGAAAAGAGCTCAATACACATTCAAAAGAGATGGCGGTGTAAACACCAAGGAACCTACCATAGAAAAGTAAATGGGACTCAATTCAGCCTGTGGATTTGAGTCAGGGGGGTCTCACATGGCATCAGGTAGGAGCATGTTGAGTTGGCGAGAGGATAGATTAATGGACGCACACAAAGGTTGAACCCATAGAAAACGTTAAAGGGGATGACTCGGAAACAAAAGGTAGGAGCTCCCTAATGTAGATGGAATATTGGTCGTTGCCAATGTAAATCCCGAGGAGGTGATAGCCAACTCAACGAGTCACTACCGAGATGGATATAAATAATGTCAAACATTAAAACACCTTTTTTTGTATAAACATGTAAATGAAGACGAAAAATTAAATATGGGCCCCACAAAACTTAAAATTAAAAATCATTTCAAGGGATGTAGAAAATATTAAAAATTAAGGAAATAACTTAAATGACATTTCCAACAAGAGATTTAATTTCTCAGTCCCGTGAAGCCCAAGTAAACCTGCGCAACTTAGAATTGTTGCCTACACTCAGAGAGTCATAACTGGAAAAATTCTCAATTGATTTTCACAAAATTGGTCTCATTGGAACCATGGATTTGAGGCCGATACACAGAAATACAGAAATACAAAAATTAATGAATATTTTATGGTGATTTTAAAGGAAAACTAACTCAGTTCTGTTTGTTTGTTGGAACGTGGTTGGAAGAGCATTCATTGAGCATGGGAAATCATTCCTTCATTGCTGTAGGTTATGGGATACCTTGAGATTAATTTTTCAGCTTCAAAAACACCAACCAAACTCATTTATTATGACTTGTAATTTGTGGGAAAGGGAATTTTAGGAATTGCATCCCCTATCTCTCTCTCCTCTCAAAACTCTATAAATTGAAGTGTTGGGATTATTGTAAAACATGATAGTTTAAGTAGCAAAACTATGTCATTTTGGTTTTTTAAAGCCAATGTGATGTAGGCATTTATAGTGGAATCCTTGCATGGTGATTCAGGAATTTCTTTTGTAATAGTTTGGACTATGCATATTAATGAAGCAAGAGATGAAAGTTGTGGATGTATCTTCCCTTGCTGTGTTTGTTTGCATTCTCTTTGTCTCTCTAATCTTATTGCATATGTTTGTGTCTACTCTATGCTCTTGCAGGGATCTATTATTGTTGTGTATACATGTAAATATGTCGTGAAGGCTATTATTAGACCGTGGAGAACTGTTATCACCCTATATAATCTACATTTTGCCTCCATTTTCACACATAGGGGGATTATTCTCTTACCCTTCTTTTGGCGCATCACCTCTGTAGTGTAGATTTTCTTCATTTGCATGTTATTTCTCTCTCCCTAGTCCCTTGGAAATTTTAGGATAGAGATACTCAATAGCTTCATTTTAGTAGAGTCAGTTTGTACTAGATTAGGAAGAAGAACTAACTTTCTCTAGAGGTCTATCTCAAGTAGCAAGTCCCACAACTTGGAGATAGTACCCATATTACCCAGTCACACTGTGAGCTCAAGCACACACACACTTGTGCAAACCAGAGGGTGATGTGATTTGGTGATAACAGAAAGGTTACTTGTAGAAGAAAATGACAAGTGATCCTAGTCTTTGTTTAGAGGTTTGTAAAGTTGGTCATAGTCAAAAGCTCTTTTAGAAACAAGTTTGGAGATCATGATCATGATGTCATTTGTGTACACATGCCACAAAATTATTTATGGGTCTGTACAGTGTAATTGTATCTTCAATAAGAGGTAAAGTATCATATCAATACTTGAAGTCAATTCAATGGAGATATGAAGAAGTATGGGACCTTGTTAGTGGTCTGAGGTAAGTAAAGTAAAGAGAAAGTTATGTTATAGAAATTTGGAAATTGAACATCCATTATGAGGGTTAGTGTAAAGAAAAAATGACTCTAATATATAATAAGGAGATAAAAATATACAAAAGTGGTCCTAAATCTATGAAGGAAGAATCAAGTTCTGTGTAGAGCTAATGAAGATTCAGAGGTTTGTGATCAGTTACAAGGACAAGCTTCGTGTGAGGTTTTTGAGGAGTGTGATGATGCATTACTAGAAAGGTGTGGACAAAGTGCAAGATAAGTATGTGATTAGTCACTTTTCATCACTATTACTACTCTATAAGGTCTGTTATACTCCTAATTGGGAAAATATGTAGCCTTTAAAGGTTGAATCCATTAACCACATTGGTCAAAGAAGGACAAGAAAGATGGTTTGTCATATTTCTACATGAATTTGAAAGCTAAGATCTTTAGGAGGGAGAAATGTGAAAATATGCCCAAGAGTTGATGCTTTGAAGAAATTTGTATCAGAGTTCTCATAATGCATTTCAGGTTTTCTTAGATCAGACATCAGGATTAGAGATTATGAGATGCTAAGACTGTCTCAAGATAACATGTGTTCCAAGAATGTGATGACCTACAGGGTTGTCATGAGATATTTTTGAGCCCCCATGAGTCCTTTTATCTCATAATCTATGAATGAGGAAAGTTTGAAGCATGATTTCTATGTAGTTCCATATCTCTCATAAGGACAGAGATCTTGTGTGTAATATTTTTGTCAAAAGTAGTGAGTTCTCAGTCATGAAGATCATGTCAAATGAAAATGTTGTCAATAGAATTCTGTTACCTGGGTCATGGATCTTGTGGAATGTTCTCTCTGTATGAAAAAAAGAATGCTTGAAATCTCTTATCTCCCAGGTCATGTGAAGAAAAGGTTGTCATGATTCTTAAAGCATTAGAATTAAATGGAAGATGTTGACATCTGGTTAAGGTTATGCTTGCAAAAGTTCTGAATTTTAGTTTTTCCAAGATATTTAAGGATGTTAGAGTATCTTGAGATCAAATACAAGAGTATGGAGGAAATTCAAGGCTTGAAAGGCCTATACAACCATTTTCAAGGAATCAGTGTTATGAAAGTGCTTCAAGTTCAATGATTCTGAAGGTTATCTAAATTCATGAATATCAATGCTCTATGTGCTTATTCATGGTATGATATGAGGATGAGATCATCAGGAGAAGGGTTTACCAATTCTGCGTAGTTTCTCTATCAGGTCATAGAGGTGTTATACAATCTAAGAAAAAATGTATGTGAAGTTTTGATTAGTATCTGCATCTACAGTCAGATGGTGGTAATAAGTGTTGTGAGCTTCTCTAAATTCTTGCTTCATAAATGATGTACATGAAGAGATAAAAGTTTGAGGGAGTGTCTTAAGAAAGGAGTTTCAGTTAATTTTTAAGATGTGTAAGACATGATAGGGCTAGTTTGAATGTGTACTCAGATGTCCATGAAGAAAATGCATAGAAAGATACATGTACGAATACTACAGAGTGTAGTTATTCTATAACAGTAATTCTTATGGTATTTTGAGATAATGGAAGCAATCATGTTAGTCCTCCATGTCATGAAAAGTGGTATGAGGTGTCTCAAATGAAGAAACACTATCAAAGTTGTATTAGAGGCAAAATGGTATGTAAGGATCAAGGTGCTACTAGTTCATTTATTAGTACTATCACTTGTATCAAGTGTCAAGAAGGTATAAGATGCTTAGAGGAATGTGCAAGTAGTTTGAAGCATCAACAAGGCTTGTATGGTCTCTAAACAAGTTTGTATGAAAAATGAAAATTGATGTACTAGCTAAGTAAGGTACTGGCTCAAGAAAAGCGTATCATCATGAAAAAATGATAAAGACATGGTAGAAATCACTGAAATAATTCTTCAGAACATAAGAGAAGTGTTTGGTCCTTCTTAAATGAATGGAAACAAGGTTTGAATTCAAATTCTTGCATTATCAGCTAGAGATGGATGTAATTTTCCCAGGGAGAGTGATGAAAAGTAGTGTCATGGTTTGTATGAAGTTCTATTGCAAGGACAAGTTTGTCTCAGTTTGATTGAAATAGGTGTTTAGGGACAATGGTCCTAAAGGGTGCATATGCAATAAGTGAAATAAAATTTTGGGTTCTTGAGCATGGTATGGGCCTAAAAGGTGATGTTGATATGATTTAAGACAAAATAGAAGGAGTACAAGCTCAGGGGGAGTTGTGTTGAAGTTCTTACAGGTCCAAAATATCATTGTATACTGTTATTGGTGTAAGAAAAGAGATATTATAGTCCCAGGGGGAGTTTTCTTGGTCAAGTAAGTCATTTTTTGCATTTTTTTCCATATTTCTAGTATTGTGTTATCAATTTTCATATCTTGGAGTAAATGTATCATTTTTCATAGATGGCAAAGGGGGAGAGAAGCATTTGGAGTTGAAGTCATGTAGGTGCTTGTCATATGGTTGCCATCAATGTTTCTGAATGATGGTTACCATCAATGACAAAGGGGGAGATTGTTGGCCAATGTATGGTTTTTTGTCATTTATGTCAACCCAAATTGATGGAAAATGGTGTCATGGTGCAGTATGTGTCCCCATATGATGTCATTCAAGTTTCAAGCATGTTTTTTGGGTGGTTTAGTGAAGTGCAGGTTATCCTGGTGTTTGGTTTGAGTATATAGAATCATAGTATGAGTCTTCCCAAGTTTCTTGGACATTTTCATGAGGTCGTTAATGTTCCATAAGGTATGTTTCATGTGTACATGTGTCTACATGATGTCATATTCATGGATTTTCATGGTTGAGTCAAGTCATTTTACACTTGTTTCTAGACTTGGAGCATGCAGAATGAAGTGGAGAACTAAGATTTGGGCCTCATCAGTAATGGTGAAGCATGGAAACATATTTTTGGTAGTGTAACTTTGGTGTATTTTGAGTTTCAGGTCTACATTTAGTAATTCAATGCTCTTCTGAGGTCCTTGGGAAACTACATGTGAGAAACATACAAGTTTGCATAGGTAAGTCACTGTGGTTGGAGAGTTTCAAAAATACCTGGGATATGAGGTGAATTTTATCAGTTAAAGGATGCTTTCATAGTTCTTCATGCCAATTTTTAAGTTAGTATGATGAATATTTTTGAAGATATGCAAGTTTTGGTGAAACCGGGTAAGTTTCAGTGTGATTTTCAAGGAAATATGGACATTTTGATGCTCTCTGTGAATTGTATGATTTACATGGGGACTTGATATCTTAGGAATATATTCTTAGGTTAGTTATGAAACTTTCAAAAAATTAATTAAATGTTTTGATTGTCACGTTTTTATGAATGATCATTAAGAAGATAATGTGGTCTAAAACCCTACCTAAACCCTAGCTAGGAGAAGTTTGCAAAAGGTGACATATAGTGACCCAATTTTGGTTGAAAGTAAAAATATGTTGATTTTATGTTGTAGAGGACTCCTCAAGATTTCTATAAATGTATGGTTGAGGTCATGGTGATGAGTGGGCCCCACTTGAAAATAACATTTTCTAGAGAAGAAGGTTTTAGGATAAGATGGTACAAAGCCGTACCATGAAAAATTGATGGTGCATGATTTATGGGATTATTTCTTGATGTAAATGGTTTTTTCAAGACAATATATTGCAGGTTGATGGTGTTTTGAGTCTCAAACATGTTGACTAGTCAAAGGGCAATTTTGGGGTCTCAAATAGTAGGGTCCAGTAAAATGGTCATAACTTGAGATAAAGGTAGAGTTTTGAGATGATTAAAGTTGTGTTGGAAATTATATTCATATATTTATAGTGATAAATGGATAGCATCATGATAAGGTCATATGATAGGGTTTCTATGGAATTATTTTAGCAAGAAGGTTTTTTGGTAGTCAAAGAGAGGATATGTCTTGATGAAAGTGATAGAGGTTGTTTGAAGCATGCGATGGATTCAGTGATGATTCATATCACATGGAATGTGAAGAGTGATGATTTTTTCATCCAATGAATCTATTTAGAGGTCTTGAATGTATTTATAAATTTTTGTATGAGATAACCTTTGGAAACAAAATGTTTGGCAGGTTGATCTAGCGAAGGAAAACGTTTATGTAGATTGAATTGAAGGATGTTTCATGAATTCTTACCTGATTATAAGTGTTATAAAGGGTATTAAATTTATTTTGAGTGGTCACATGGTATGTCTTGGTTTAGTAGATGATATTTGGTGACCAGATGAAGTTTCCAGGGTGCTGAAGGGTGCAGGAAACAACTATTTTGAGAATTATAAAGGGAAATGGGCCCAGTAAATGAAATAATTTGATTGGTTAATATTAATTGAGACCATATATGATTTTTTTGTGATGTATTACTCATATGTAAAGGATTTTTTGTCATGAAAAAGTAAAAATTTGATGTAAGGGAATTTTTAAGAATGTGCCCATGGGGTTTTGAGACATTTTTGGCACATGCAATGAGGTTTTTAGCTAGGTAGATCTACTTGGGTCATATGTGACTATTTCAACTCAATTTTTTTAATTTTATAGAGACATATGGGTCAAAATTATTATTAGAGACCGACATATTTTTAAGAAAGAAGAAGGAATGCCTATAAAAGTGAAGTTTTAGCTCATTTTGAGAGCTATTCATGCACAGGGGAGTAGTGCGACCTAGAGAGGTGTTTTTTGAAGGTATGAAGGAATGTTTTAAAGACATATAAAGTGTGTTTCATATTGAGGAAGGAATGAAAGAATGAGAACAAGAGGATATAGCAAATAAAAGAGAAGAAAGAGCAAGTTTGATGCCATAGGGTATGAGCTAGGTTTTGTGAGCTAAATTAGTGATCTCCATTAGTTGTGGCAGAATACTTATTAGAGATCAAACATATTTAGGTGGCTGAGTTGGTGCTTGGTAATGCTATGGGGTTTTATCCTCCTTTTGGAGTGTGTGCTTCACTAAATTAGGGGTTGGTGCTTTTTTTTAGGGTTGGTGCTTTACTAAACTAGGGGTTGGTGCTCCTTGTGAAGTTGGTTCTTTAATAAATTACTTTTTTGTGTGTAATATTAGAAAGTTTCAGTGGAATTTCCTCCCCATGAGAGTTTCCCACTTATATATGGTGTTCTTGTGTTGAGTATTTTTTCTTTCTTGCTTTTGTGGTTGATGTCGCATATCTTAATAAGCACACATGATTATGCATGATGTATAAAAAAATTAATTCATGATTGTATGGTTTGATTAATGAAGTAATTTTTTTTAAGGACTGATTCACCCCCCCTCTCAGTCCATTATGCTTCCAATAAATTACAATTAGGACTCATCCTAAAAATAGAGTGGAAATATGCCGTTAGGATTTTGCTTCCTAAAAATAGAATTTGGTGGAATTTGTCTTTCTAGAAACAAGGGATTGACTCCTTATTTTTTTCTTCAGGAGCTCCACCCTTGAACCCCCACTAGGGGATGATAGTATTGGGGAGGAATACGGGAAGCCCTCCCACATCCCCCTTTGGGAAGTGAGCTACAATCCACATCGAAAAGGGACCCAACATTTAAATTTAGTGTCACATATCTAACATAAAAAGCTTATATAAAAACCATCTATCAAAATACAAATATTAACATAGTCACATAATGTGAGATTACTAATGAAAATGTGTTAGATATAAAATTTAACACTTATTATCTAATTTTCATGCACAAATGTCAATATAATTAGACATCTACAGTCATATTTGGGAGAATGTACCTTTATGTGAGACCACAATCCATGGACCTGTAGGGACTGTGAATAATATTTTCAAGGTTAAAAATTTTAAACTTGGATTGGATGACTGTCAAGAACAATAATGGTTTAAACCTTCTTTAAAAAATATATAACAATGACAACAATGTAAAATTACATGACTCAAGGGTCGATTGGATCTTCACTATGTCCTTCCTATAATCAAAGATGCCACAAATCTCTCCAAATTATTAGCTAGAAATATCACTCTTGCAGACCAAATAGGTGCACATGAAGGAGAAAATATGCAACAAATTATGGATATTGGAAGATTAGAGAAGGAAGATGATGCTATAAGTAAATATGTTATATTTAAGGCATATGATATTAAGGAAATAAAAAATGTATGGAAGTTTGACCTTCACAAAATAAAATAATAGACTTTCATTTTTTCTTCACCATGCTCTCGTAGGATTGGCTCTTATTTAATATGATACCAAATGAAATTGATATGATCTTGTAGAATATGAAATCTTAATAAGACACTAATATAATTTTCTTTGTTCCATCTTCATTAATTTGAGATAAATTCATATGAGAGATTACAAGAATAAATAGAGCATTGTTATCCTTTCTATAATGATTCAATATAGATCCCAAATATCTCTCCTATAGATGCTAAACCATATCCCTATACCTGTACAAATCTCCCATAATCTCTCTCACCTCTTTAACTCCCTAAGAATCTCTCTCATATAGACTAGTGAGATTTTTGACAAATACAACTCAAGTACAATTATATTCTCTCTCACACATAAATAATAGAATATTACAAATAATAAACACCCATATAAGAGCTAATTGATAATAGTTATAAGTATTTTTCAAACCTATGTGTTTGTAAGAAATATCATGTGAAAAATACGTGTAAATATATATGCAATTTAACATTATTAAAAACTTGGAACATGCATGTGATTGAAGAAATAGTACTTCAGATATTTTTTTTTTTGAAAATAAGTTCCTGATAGCATGTGTAGCTGATTTTTTAGTAATATCTCTTGTTTTTAAAATACCCTTAGGTCAATAAGAATTAAAAAAATCCCGATAGACTAAAATAGAAGGAGTTCACCTTCAAAAAATTGAATAAAATATGACATCGGAGAGCTTCATGGGCCTTGGATGGGTTTGGGATCAAAACTTCTTAGGAACTTTGAATGTATACTCGAATAAGAAGAAGAGATAGAGAATCAAAGAGATAATATAGGGATCCCTTGAAAATTAGCTTATCATGAAATAAATAATTAGAAGTTGTTTACAAGTTGAATGAGAGGAATAAGAAACCAAAAAGTGAGAGAAATGTTCCAATAAGTCATTAATTTAAATTAATAGAAAATGTACAAAAAAGGCCAAAAAGAATTATTAAAACAAGGCTTATACCATATTTGAGTATGTATAGATAGAAATAAGAAAGGATACAAATAAAATTCTTAACTTAAGAGAAGAACATTCAAAACACTAATAAATATGTCAATATGGTAGTGGTGATTTAGGAAATTTCTTGTGGATAGACCTATATAATAGTATCACTTTGAGAAATATAAATATATATCTCAAAGTGGGATGTGAATATTATATGTTTTTGACCAAATCAAAAATTAAAGGTGACACTTAATACCAAGCCACATGTAGTCACTTGACACCTTGGGCTAGGCTCCCACTAACCCAAAAAGTAAAAAATAAAATATTTGTGATATTTCAAGAGCTTGCAAATCACAATGGGATAGTTTTGTTTGTTTTTAGGTGGTTTGATTTGATTGGTAATATTTTAAAGGGATTATGATGAGAAAAATGTGAGGTTCGAGAGATGACCCTTATAAATGACACATGACTCATGCATGAAGATATGAAAGGGCTTTTAGAGGCACAATGAAAGGTATTAATGTGAAAGAATGGTGGGTCCCAAGACCTAACAAGAGTGTCTAGGAGTAGGATAAAATGAAATTAGTTTGTGTAGGTATAAGGGTTGTTGGGAACTATCGAACAACATAACAAAGGCATGAATATGTCAAAATTATCCCAACTTGGTTAATTGAAATAAATCATCTTGTTAACTTAGGTTTACTAGAGACAAAGAGGACAAGATAAGAGATATGAAAAATGCATCAAAAATCGAAAAAGGAAAACTAGAGAAAAAAACTCAAAATGACATAAGGGATGACAAAACTTGAAATTAAGAAAAACAGGTTCTAAAGAATCCACACCAAGGAGATCAATGCCAAGAAACATGACATAATAGAAGACATGTTATATATTAAAAAAACACATTAGAAGAAAATTAAGTCTCTAAAGTATAAAAAAACACATAAATAAGGAAAGTGACAAAGATCAAAAATCATATAACAAGTTAAAACACCATAAAAAAGAGCTAAAACCAAAGGAAAGGTATGCATACATTATTTTATTGTGTATTTCATATGATTATGTAAAATAATTAAATGAAGAAATCATCATTGGATAGTTGGAAATATATAAATGGATCAGTTTGGGTGAATACAGTTGATGACATTAACCTCATTTTTACATGTTGACTTCTTATTCTTCTATATGTAGGCCTTGTTCTTTCTCCATTCATCTAGTTTCACCTTGTCCCTTTTTTGGCTTGTTTAAGACCAATTTTAACTTTTTAAGATGACCATTTTCATATGAATAAAATAGTCACATCTTTGCAAAAATGGTCATTTGTTTAGTAGGCCCTTTTGACCAACATTTGATTTCCCATAGTTTTTGACTTTTTTTAGCTTTCCCACTTGTTGTGGGTTAGATTGCATGCCAACACGATCTTAATTTATATTTATAATATAATAAACATGAATGTGTGTCAGTACATTTAGTAAGAAGTGACATTAGATCACATCCTTATTGAATATGTAACGATGGAACTTGTTTTTTCTAAGCATCCCTACACCAAAAGTTTGATTTTAAGCATATAGAGCATGTATATTCTCTTCATGTTTGAAAGAATTGAAAATATATGGATTGGGAAAATTACAATACACATGAATGCTTGTTAAATGCATTATAGTTTGTGCTATTTGCTACATTGTTCTCTAATTGAGGGTCCTGATTAATTTTATGCCCTTAATTCTATGTCATATATCAGATATATAGCTGAATCGTGGCTAACATTATCTCTTAATATGTCATATCACATTAATTTATGCTTTTATATACTTAGTAGGTCATCCTAGGTAGATTACATAGAACAAGTAGGATATATATAGGAGGTAGTAACTAGTACTTGATTATCATTTCAAGCATTGAAGTCTTATTGTAAGGTTTGGAGGGTTCCCCCTCAAATTGGCTAAGTCATATATACTTGCATATTATCACATTATATTTCTATTTAATTTTTCTATTGCTATTGATATTTAGATATATCAGAAGTAATTTCCTTACAAGTGGTATCAAAGATTTGATTTGGGAAAAAATAGGTCAACACTCTAATTTTTTGGGAATCACCTATATCTTGCAATTATTTTGATTTTTTTCTGTCATTTGTTTATTGGAGTTGTGTTGGTTGGATATTTTGTCAGCACAAAATATGAGGTTCAACCACAGTACACGGGATTAAATCCCTACTCAAAGACAGGTAAGGCAACTTGTTTATTACTGATCTAAAACACATCAAAAATAATATGTACAATATTCACACTATTCTAACCATTGAGGTTGGGATACAATCTCGAAATCCACATCAAATCAAGCTTGAGATGTTACAGATTTAGAAATAGAATGGATTAGAAAGGAAAATATTATAGATAAAACAGAGCGGGAAGGGAATGAGAGGAACGTATTTTCTTTCAAGCAAACACAAATCAAGAAATACTCATACAATTTTTAGATAATGAGTGTAATATTTGAAACGATTAAAATAATCTAGAACACTAAACAAATAATAGCTTAAGATCTTAGATGTAAGAACCATCTCTCAAGATAGATGAATCCCACAACACAAATTTTACAAAATAACACCTATTTCTATTCCTCAATGATTAAAAAGAAAATACAAAGTTTTTCTTCTTCTTCATAATAGATCTTAATATTCTAAAATTCTCCCCCCTTTGGAATGCACAAACATCCCTTATTTATAATAGAAGAGCAGAGAGAAAATAGGATAAATCCTAGAAAATAGTCATTTAACGAGAATCCTATTTTGCTTGACTGTCACGCAGGAGAACAAGTCAAAATTTGCTTGCTATGTGACGAAATGAAAATGAAAAAGACATGTCAATCCCTAGATGGAAATGACATAAAACCTTATACTTATTCTGTTTCGTCATCCTTGTCTTCCTCCAGTGAAGCCTACTTGTCTCGAAATTCCTAGAATCTAGATTATGCCCTGCATCTTAGCTTCATCTGGTGCACTGGAATAGTCACTCAGAACATCACAAGTTTCTTGAGTGTCGCTTGCATTGCCAATAAGTTTCTTCAATCTCTTATTGAGTTTCCTTAGTGATTCTAAAACATTCTCAATCCTTATGAACTTATCAATGGTTGTCAGGTCGAAGACGGAAGGTGGTTCATGCTGGATTGATTCTTGGATTTGTTTATAGAAATCATCAACAGGTAAAATATTCGAGCTTTCATCCAACACCTTGGTGAAGATCCTGGACATCTCCTCTACTATGTCATTGGTGGCATCAAATAACTAATCTCTAGATTCCCTCAACTTTCTGCAAGCTTCACTGAGAATCTTTATCTTGAATCTGGTGGCTTTGGTTAGCTAGAAATGCTTATCCCCATGTGGGATGATTCCTTCTTCCATTAAGTTATGGGATGGAACCTATTTTAGCACATTGTGAGCCTCCAAAGTTAACTCAAGGTTCCCGAATTCCTCTGAAAATTCATCATCCATTTTTTCTCTATCCTTCTTTATTTCCTCCAAGGATTTATAAACCTCCATTATGTCATCAATGACCTTTCTTCCTTGTAGGAGTAGCCTCTAAATCCATTCATCAACCATTCTCCCTTTCTCATTGATATTTTTAATCATAGGTACTGATGAGAAATCAAACCTGATAGGAGTAGGGGTAGAAGATGGTGGTGTTGACTGAGAAGGATTTGAAAGCTTGAGAAATACCTCTGTCAACTGTTCAACTTTCTCTTTTAGCTCATCTCTCTTCACCTTTGTTTCCTTCAACTTCTGGCACAACACGTTTATGGCATCCTGGGCATCATGTTATGCTCCTTCTATTGTTACCTTTCCCAGATCAACCCTTGTAATTTGATAATTAGTGACCATTATAGCATCCTTTGTTTTGTTGGCCGTGGGAGTGGTAATCTTTGTAAACATATGCCCTAAGGCATCCACTGAAACCCTTGAAACTATTTAGGGTTTCTTGGCAGATTTGACAGGAGAGGCCTTGAGGGAATTAAAGTCGAAGGCTAGTAAAGGAACTACCACCTTCCTCTTCCTTAGGGTATGATCAACTAACCATTGAGGTATGGTGGAAGAAGTTTCTCCTATCGAAGGTGTTATGGTTGCATTTGCAGGTGGAGGAAGGTTTACTTATGGAGTAGTGATGACTGCAAATGTGGTGATTATGGGGATAGATTCAGTGAATGAAGGTGCATAAGGAGGAGGTATATCTATAGCCATCTTAGTTCCAGCAGAAAGAGGTGAGAGGTTGGAGAAGATGCTGGCCATGGATGATGAAAGTGGCATAGAAATATGAGGTGAGGAAGATTGGGAGGGAGGAGGTAAGGAATCTGAAGTCAAATCTTGAGATGTAAGAGAGAGACTTACCTCCGATGAGAAATCAATAAAAGAAGAAACAAGAGGTTGACCAACCTCGTCTTCTGAAGGAATTTTTCCTTGTTCTAGTGGAGGAGGTGAATCCAGTACCTCAATTGTTTGTGAAGGAGTGGTAGATGATGTGGCTCCTTGATTTTCTCCCCTTCTGGAAAACTTAAATTTTCTCTACCTCTTGGTAGGGATTTTATCCTCTTCCCTCTCTCCCTTGGAGGGTCCCGCTTCTAAAGTAGCTATTTTTGAAAATATGTTTTCCTTATAACTCATTCCCTAAGAAATGAACCATGCCTTGGTACGGACAAGAGTCTGAGCAGATCTTTCAGCAATATAAGCTTTTTTAGCAACATACCAATCAATGGTTGGGAATCCGTGTTGGTCTCTATTCGACTGTTTGTACCTAGTGTCCAAGACACTTTCATTGTCCACGATGCCTTCAGAGATATTAGCTAGATCTAACATCTGAATTTATTCAAGTACCAGTCTGCTATTGTCTTTTCTTTGGACAGAAACTTCATCCCGAAGATCAACCCAGATGTCTTCCACATTAGGCACATGCAGATACAAGGTTCCATATGACTTGAGGACTCCTTGGATGTCAAATCCCTCCCTGAGCTTAATATGTTTCTTCAATTTGTCCTGAATCTCATGCACCATGTTCTTGGCCTTAACCACTATAGAGCATGTATACCTTATAATAGAAATAGGGAAGGAGATGGCGGCTTTGTGCTTGCTTTGCTAGAATTTGTGAAAATCCAACAATTATCTAACTAAATCCATAAGGATCAGTTTGTCACCTGGGAACCTAGGAAAATGGAAAGGGTTACCATGGAACCTTACCACCTGAAGATAAGTAAACTTCTTGAATTGCAAGAAGATGTAACCCCATTTTGACACTTCGGCCCATGCTTCATCAGAAAACCTTCTTTTCCTCAGATCAGGATACATCCTAAAAATGTTTTCATAGAAGAAGGTGTCATTTACTCTTCTATATTGGTCTTCAGACCCTTTTATTGTTAGCTGAGGGAAGTACCAATATATGTGTTCCGTTACTCGGTTTCCCTTTGCATCTAGCCCTGGGTAGTTTCTCATGCCTACTGCTACATAAGTGATGTATGACATCATATAAAACTTGCTGGTAGACAAGACTGTTTTCATTTGGGAGTCTATCTCCTCACTTATTAGGTTACCCCAATCAATACCTTGGTCATTCTTCTTTATGAAGACCATGAACTGGTACATCCACCCTTGGAAATGTTTTGACTCTGGGAGTCTAGATAATTGACTCAATAGGGTGATGATATCACTGATTTCAAGAATAAAATCACTTTTAGGGACCAACTTGGGAAACCTAGAAATGGTTGGCTTAGCCTTGATCAAGAACTTCTTATTTACATGCTTGATGCAATCTTCCTGATCTTTGTCCCAGGCCTTTTGTGCTGATTTAAGGTTTAAATCAACATATTCCACAAAGTCGGGAACCTTAGGAGTTGATCAAAGTAACCCTCGTCCAATTTCACAATAGACTCTCTTGCTTGATTTCTTACTGAGCAGGAGGCTGAGTCATAGTTAGAAGTGCAAGCCATGTTGAATTCAGGGCATTGAGCTGATATTGGAAATCCTGTTATAAGAGGGAAACCACTACTAGCTATCGACTTCATCTAGGAATTCTGAGAAGAATCCTCAATTCTCTTCCAGAAGTCCTCCACATCTATATTGCTGAGCTTTGTGTCCCGAATGTCATAATTTCCGCTTATGTTAGAAGAAGACTCCATTTTCTGATACTTATACTTCATATTTCCTGAATTATCCTTAGATTGGCCGGGGTTCGTCATGAGGAGTTTCAAAAAAAATTCCTTGATGATTTCTAGAAGAGTGATCCGGCTTGAAAGTTTGTTGGACAAGTGCACATACCCACTAAACTGTTTGGATTTTGAGACTTGTAAAACACCTTCGGAAACCCGACACAATGGAGTGTATGTTGGAAGTCAGGACATGCTGAGCATCAACGAAAACCTGACACACTGCGGAAGTGAGGAAGTGTCAGACAAGTAGGAAAACCTGACACACATAGTGAAACCTGAAGGATGTCAAGCACTTGTAAAAACCCAAAACAAGGCGGAAAGAGCAAAATGTTAAACACCCTGCAAAACCCGAAACAAGTATATCGGGTTTTTGACTGTCAGAATATGAAAAATTCCCGCCTCGTGATCACTTAGGAATTCTAAAATCTTTTTGAAAACTATAAGTTACAACATATGAAAAATAAGTAAATAACCTAGGGGTGAATTTCAACCAAGAACCCATAGGGGAAAAAGACAAGAAACAAGGAAAATAACCCAAAAACCCTAAACTAGAAACAGGGAGGAAAAGAAATGGAAATCCTAAACAAACACCTCATAAATAACCCAAAAAGCTTCAAAATAGAAAGAAGAGAAGAATACCTTCAACTAGCTTGCAAAACGGATGGTGAAATTGATCGGGAAGCTCGATCGGGTTTGGAGGTAGAAGAAGCATCAACGAAAATCCAATGCAGCAAAAATGATAAGGTAACAAATGATGTGGAAAAACTGACTATTTATGCTAACCTATCATTAATTACACCTCATTTGACGTGTGTTCCAACTGCCAGAAAACTAGAAATTAATGACATGTTATCATACTTGGAGTGCCCAAAAACCCGATACAAATGATTTGATTCAATTCGAGTTTCGGATTTTGGGAAACAAGTGACATGAAACATGCATTTGACAAAGCATGCTATGATGTTTTGAAGTTCCAAAAACCTGACGCAATGGACTTAGGCAATCGGGTTTCGGGAAACATGAGACATACAAGAAACATGTTTTCATGCAATGAAAACCCGAAAACCTGAAAATCTCTTTCAAAGGGAATTTTAAGAGATTTTTTCAAAATTTTCCTATGGTTATCTCCATTTTAGCTGAAATCACTAAAATGAGATAACAAGTTGCTACATAAGACGAGGAAGCTACCCGCTAATTTTTAGCTGATGTCGATTTATGTTGTGGAAGATATAACATTGATATGTTTTTTGAAATATTCACTCCATAAGCAACAATTTTTGGAGTTTTTCTAAGTTTTTAACATTTTTTAGAAATATATAAACAAATTAGAGGGTTTATTCTATGTATTTTTATTTTTAGGATATCATATTTCTAAATTTGGAAGGCTAAGTCTTGGTCAAATGAGTTTGTTCTTGAAACCCTAATTTTTTGTGCATCATGGGGATATAATATTTCTACGTTAATGGAGAGATTGATGTTAGAGAATGGTGGATATAATATACAAAGGGTTATTTTTCATCTAGAAGCACATGGTTTTGGTTATAATTTTGGCTTGCGAGTCCAACACAAAGTCAGGTCTCTCAATTGAATCATGATATTTCATATTGGTTTTAAGAGAAAATGGAATAAGTTTTCTTGGCTAGATGGAAAAAAGAAAAAGAATAGGGTAAGGAAGAAAATAATGATGATGTTGTAAGAGAAGAATAATAAGAAGGATAAGTAGAATGAGAAGACATTGCAAGTGATGCAATAGGAAAGGTAAAGGATGAATATGAAAAAAAAATAAAGGATAAGATTTCAAATAATGTAGCTCCAAAGATGGAAGATTCAATATTTCATTTTGAAGAGTGCATCCAAAGGAAAAAGTAATTATTTTCATAAAAATATAGCAACAAGTATAACTTCATCAACTTGGATGTAGCTCAACATCATGTTCAAGGAAAAAATATAAAGGAAGTTCAAGTGGAAGGTAAGCATAGTCACATTTTTAAAATATTTAAAGCTCTCTAGTCTCAAAGAGTTTTTTCCAATTTTGCATATGAGTCACATTTATAGCTTGGAGAATGTCATTACACAAAAATTTAAACCTTGAAAGAGTTACTAGAGCTTGTTGAAGAAAGCGAAATCAGTTTGGAAGCTGAGAAAATTCTTCAAAAATGCACCAAGAGGCTAGAGAAGAAGGTAATTCATGAGCATCTAATCAAGTGGAAGAATTAAGAAAATAAAGCTGCAACATGGGAAGAGAAATATTTTATACACCAACATCTAGAGGACATCACCATTGAGGACTATGCTTGTGTGAAACAACATTAAGAAATTGTCAACGTTGGGGACAATGTTGCTTTGAAGGGGAGGGGCATGCTACACCCTTAATCATAGGTCATATATTGGATATATATAGCTGATTTTGACTTACATAACCTCTTAACATGTCATATCACATTTAATTATGCTTTAATATGTTTAGTATGTTAACCTAGGTAGATTACATAGCATAAGTAGGGTATATATGAGGTAGTAACTAGTACAAATATCTTAAACACACCTATTTGAAAAATGCCCATAGATATAAATTTTAAGGATTTTATTTTAGATATTACACATATCACATTGATTAATAATTCCATTACTCAATGTTCATATTTCCCATAGATTGATGAAAATAATATTTTAGAGAAAAAGGGTCTCAAACTCTATGACACGACCAAGATATTACATTTTTTGTGACGTTCTAAAGTTCAAAAATAAAAAGATTTTAAGTGATAGTCAATTAGACATAATATTTATTACAAAATTACCTTGTGATGGTCAAATGGACATTAAATTTAATATAGAAAATAAAACCTTACTTGGACACACCATCACATCCCACCACTTCTTACCATTATAAAATCCCAACGTAACTAGTACTTGATTATCATTTTGAGCATTGGAGTCTTATTGTAAGGTTTGGAGGTTTCCGCCTTAAAGTGGCTAAGTCATATATACTTGCATATTATCATATTATCTCTCTATTTTGGTGTTATTTGGTGTTCTATTCTTGTTGATATTTAGATCTATCTATTTAATTATATTACAATCAATTTATTAAGGAATCTCCACTTTTATCTCATTTATCATAGGTCCAAAAACACATTTTTTCCCTTATGCATTATGTATACCTAGAGGTAGTACAAGGGTTTTGGAGATGGAAGTTGATTTCTCAATAGTTATGACAAATCTAGAAAAATCGAGATATGATTTTGTAGATTAGAACACATAGAATCATTCAAAAAGTTAGATTCAGGTCTAAGCTTAGACATATCCTTTTTAAGTTTCCCAACATGTTCATAGTTTTTTGGACCTCTACGAAAATAGTCCACTCTCCACAAAGCTGATAAGTAAGAGCTTAAGGTCTAAGTTTTTTAGAAGTCATTCATCTTACTTTCTAGATGTTAGGACCTTTCATCCTACCCTTCTTTTTGCATTCTTATTGTAATAGATACTATAGATGCGTATGCTTTGTATGTTGTCCCTTAAGCTATTAAGAATAATCCCACATGCATGGGTAGTAGTAGTTTTTAGAATAGAACTAGTATATAATTAGGGAGTTATTAGGACTACAAAAGGTATCCATGAATATTATTGTTTTGAGCTTGCTCAAAGGAGGCTGCCCCCTTGAAGTGGGTTGCGATCTGGTAATGTGATTTTGGTTTTTTTGTCAATAAACTAATTTTTAACGCATTGTGTTGTTCAACTTAATCTATTACAGGAGATTTACTACACTTGATTGTTTTTCACATATTGACACTGAAAGGAATGATAAGAAGATTGTTCCAAGCCGTGATCTCAGATGATAATAGTACACCACATTAGATTTGTAAAACAAAAGAGCTAAAATACCATATATGGAAATCCATCATAATCCATAATGCTCAATGCATTACAATAGAATGACTTGAATTATTCAATAAGAAAGATATACATATAGGAGGAGGGAAGTGCAACTACTACCTAAATCAGTGGTGAAGAAATCCCACTAACATATATTAGTAGTTAACTCCAAAATACTAGTAAGCTAACTCCACATAACTGAGAAGCTAACTCAACACAACTACTATGCTAACTCCACACAACTAGTACACCTAAGAAAACTAACCCAACAAGTGTAGGGCTAACACAAGTGTAAGAATTATCCTGATAAATAAATAAAAGGATAAATAATAACCTACACTAACACCCTCCCGTAATCATAGCTTAGGTGGGTGGAAAAGAAGGTGGGTCCCAGCAACAAGGCCTGATGAGGTACCCACGTACAATAACTGAGAAAATTAGACACCGCAAGGTACCCATAACCAGTAATAACAAAGTAGAGAGGGAAAAATCTTGCTGCAAGATATCCTCAGAAGCTCGGCTCCAAAAACTAGTACAATGTTGAAGAAGTGTGGTGCGCACTATGGTCTGAATCTACTGCTTGATCATAGAACTCAAAAACAACTGACACTGGACTTCACCAGAATAGCTCTATGCAAGGAGACTGTCAATGAAGTGATGTCAAAAATGTAAAAAAACACCAAACATAATTTGATCAACTACTATAAATAGGTGTGCCACGATCCAAGAACAACCAAGGCAACAAGGCAAGGACATGAGATCCAAATAAATAGGCGTACCACCATCTAACAAAAGCCAAGGTAACAAGGAAATGACACGAAACCAGAAGAAGTAGTATCAACACCACACCCTCCCATACTGCAGAATGGGTAGAGTGACACCACAGATCTATATGAGTTGTCAAAATCAACTACTCGAACACTGACAAACTAACATTGGGCTCCACCAGAATAGCTCCCCCACAAGAGAGACTGTTACCATGCCAAAAAAAATGTTGAAAATATAGATCCAAAATATCTCAACAAACAAGAGAGATATAAATTTATACACCCATAGATATAAGAATGCAATACCCAAAAGTTTAGGACATCGGGCTCAACCGAAATTACGTCCACAAGTGATCACAACACCCTCTCGAATTTGGAACTTTATAATTGAGTGCATGTAAATATTACAATGAGTAACAATACCTTTTACATTTGAAATATGTGTATAAAAATGTTACCAATGTGTAGATCTCGAAAAAATACACAATTTAAAAAAAAAAGATCACCTTAATCCGAGCTACGGATCAAAAGTTATGAGCTCTACACGATTTTGCTATTAAAATAATATTTTAGTGCTGATCTTTTTAAAAGGTACACGTGACACCCAAATGTCCAAAGGGTAAAAGAGTGCATCCACACGATACATGCTTGTGACCAAATGATAAAAGCCTGCGCCCAAAACCTAAAATATCAAGAGGATAAATCATTGCGTCCAAAGGGTACACGTCAATATCTAATGGATAAAAGAATGCACCAAGAGGGTACTGATCTGCGTCCAGTGGATAAAAGACTGCATCCAAAACCAAAATATCAAGAGGGTAAAAGAATGCATCCGTAAGGTACACACTTATATCCAATGGATAAAAGAATGCATCCATAGGGTACATATCTGCATCCAGATTTGACTGTCTCAAAACATGGTCCAGTTTACGGTCGATTATAAGGTTTTGACACCTTCTAAATCCAATGCCGCACTCTGTTTTGCATAAAAATTTATGCTGCAAAAAATTTCTAACAAATTCCAAATAAACTAACCCAACAAGTGTAGGGCTAACAAAAGTGTAAGAATTATCCTGATAAATAAATAAAATGATAAATAATAACCTACACTAACAAACACTAAATCTATAAACTTTTGATCTCTTAAATAATTTTTTTTTTGTATTTTCCTATTATTTATACACTTGAAAATATATTTATTTAAAAATTAAATTAAATTTAAGTCTGATATATTGTGTTGAAATTAATTTAATACATTTATCAATGCAAAACCTTTCAACATTGATAAATGTATAAACTCTTTCAACATTTGATTATCCCATTTTAAAAAACATAAAACCAATTTCATGAGAGGGATTGGGAGAAGAACTTTCACTCAAAAAAATTAACATCCCTGGCCTATTACTTCTCATGTATGGAATTCTACGACGGCAGTTTTTAATTATGGCTAGACAACTCTTGCCGTTGTTGGGAAGTCAAGTCAACCACAACTTTCAAGGGAGCATATATTTTTTGATCGATTAAATGGGGGTTGAATGGGCATATATCATTAAGCACATTTTGAAAACAAATTAGTTCTGTTGGTGTCGAATCACAGCACCCCTGGGACTCTGCAACGCGATCGTTTGAGACTCCCAATGCGATTGCAAAACATGGAGCTTTTCCCAAGTGTGGGACCTTGCGAAATCGGAAAAGCTCTCCGGATGAAGGCCGGCTCCTATTCCTCTGTTCAGATGCACCAATGAAACACAGAGGTTTACCCAAAAAAATAATAATCTAACTACCAAGGAGACAGGGAGAGAGAAATGCATAAAAATAAACCTAAGCTACGGAGGTGATGCACCGAGGAATGAAGGACATATGTCTTGCCAATAAACACAAACCATAAAAATTGCAATGCAAGATATTATGCACAGACAACCATATTCACAGTAAAGATCGTAAGGAGGCAAAAGAATACATGGAGGGTTGAGAATCATCCACAAAATGCATTTTTATATTTACTCCAAAGGGGATACATCACTGTAAAAATGTCGAGAGGCAAGGTTGCATTACAAATTCAAATGGGAAGGTCTTTTGCTCCACAAATCCACCTGCCAGGGAGAAGAAGGGAGGAGGCACAAAACAAAAATGTCCAACCTTAAAAAAACAGCCCCTCCTTACATTATATAGGAAGAAAAGATGAGAGAGGAGAAGAATTCGCCCCCCCCCCCCTTTTCCCAACCACCTCCAAAACTGCATTCAATTCTTCAACAACCATGGTGGTAGATGAGATCCCCAACACCTGTCGGGTTCGGAACTCCCTCATGCATTTGCATCGGGCTTGGAAACTGGCTCGACATGCTTCCTTTTCATGCTCTTCCAACGTGTTTTCCCGATCCGGAAACCCGAATTCCCTTGCTGTCAGGTTTTGAAGACCCCCCGACATGTATTCGTTGCGCCATGTCGTTCTGCCCCCGAAACCCGATTTCCTTTGTGCGTCGGGTTTTGACGACCCGATGACATATCCCTTTGTGTTGGGATTTGAAAGCCACCCGACATGTTTTCCTTCCTTGTTTATCCGACATGTTTTCCCGACGCTTAAACCTGCGTTTGCTGTGCGTCGGATTTTTTACCCCTCGCGAAATGCTTCCTGGGCGTCGGATTTTGAAGGCCCGCATACATATTTCTTTGTTGTTTCTCTGCCATGCTTCCTCGGCGTGTCTTTCCGACCCCGAAACCCGCTTTGCCTTTGTACGTTGGGTTCTCCATCCCCCACGACATGTTTTTCCCGCGCCCTGTTTACCCGACTCCTCTGCCCACGTGGTTCTCGCGATTTTCCCTGGTGTTGGGCCGGAGAGGGAAAGATATACAACAATTTGGCGACTCAATGGGATTACCTGCCTGCTAGGTAGAAGATCAGTGGCCTTTCAGCAATCCATTGGGCATGGAGTCATAAGCAATAACCCGAACTAAACTGATATTTGAACTCCCTCTCCGAGAACACGCTGCAATGTAGAAAACCAAACCAGGAGCAACGAAACCTATGCCAAAGCACTTAGGGAAACTGAAACCTAACTACAACAAGACAATGTGCATACGCACTTAGCGGAATTGAAATCTAAGCTAATATTTACAAGGGTAACCTTTTCTTTTCAGTAGCAATGTTTAAGATAGATTCCGTTAACTAGAATCGGGAGTTCTTCTCCATCCAATGTAGACAATTGGAAGGCATTGTTACTCTTACATCTCGTGACCATGTAGGGGCCACTCCAAATGGCATCAAACTTGGAATGGCTTCCTGGTTTTGCCCGATCTGCATCCCATTTCAGAACTAGATCCCCTTCCTAGAAGGTCCTTGCTCTTGCTTTCTTATCAAACCATCTTTTCACCAAGGCTTGATCTTTCTCAATTGCCTGAACTGCACGTTCTCTTATTTCTTCCAATTCCATCAATTCCGCATACCTGGCCTCCATTGGTTCGAACTCAGCTGACTCCAACTGCCTCATGAACTCCAATGCAGGTAGTTCTAATGATATGGGCAATACCGCCTCCTTCCCATAGACCAGCTTATAGGGAGAATTCCCTGTAGACTTTTTTGGTGTTATTCTGTCAGCCCATAATGCTGATTTTAGCTTGGTATGCCATGTTCTTTGATTTTCATCTAGAGTCCTCCTGATGATTCTTAGCAAGTTTTTGTTCGTGGACTCTGCCTGCCCATTACCCTGTGGGTAATAATTGGAAGAGTTGCTCAAGTAGATTCCATTTTTAACAGCCCATTCTGTGATCTTGGAACCTACGAATGCCAATGCGTTGTCTGATATGATAGTGGCTGGCACACCGAACCTGGTTACTATCCCTTCATAAAAGTCTAGTATGTTGGACTTGTTTGCCTCTTTGAGCGCTACCGCTTCGGTCCACTTGGTGAAATAGTCTGTTGCCGTGAGAATCCACTTGTGGCCTTGGCTTGAGTTCAGATTTATGACCCCAATGAAGTCCAATCCCCATTGCATAAATGGTTGGTCAACCAAAATCGGGTGCAATGGAAGTGCTGCTAGTCTTTCTTTGCCTGTGAAGAGTGCACATCTCTTACACTTTCTTATCCATGTATAACAGTCACTGAACACTGTGGGCCAATAATACCCTGCCTTCATTATCTTGAGAGCCGTTACTCGTGGGGCAAAATGTCCTCCAGAACCTCCATCGTGAAAATCTCGTAACACCCTCTCAATTTGACCTGTCCCAATGCACCTCAATAAAACTCCATTGATGTCTTTCTTGAACAGAACACCATTAACAAGCACATAAGGAATAGCTTGTAATCTGAAGTATCTCCTTTTTGCTTTGCTCATTCCTGGGGGGCATAGTCCTGTCCGTAGGAAGTGTATCATACTCTGAGTCCAACAAGGAGTGGGCACATCCTCATTTTCTTGTTCTTGACCATCCTGTAGTACCAAGACAGTCTCTTTTTCATCACCTGCTTCAACTTGTTGACTCAAGGCTAGCTGCTCACATAGTCCCTTTCCACGTACTAGCTTAGTGACCTTAATTTTGATGTCATATTCCATGACACGAGTTATCCATCTTGCACGCTTCTCATTCAGATCCTTGTTTAGAAGGAAGTCTTTGACTCCCGCATGGGAGACCAACAATTGGATCTTGTTGTTCGAGACTAGGTGCTTGAATTTCTTTAAAATCCTGATCACTACAAGTACATGCTTTTCAATGAAAGAGTACCTAGTTTCAAATTCCTCCAAGCCTTGACTGAAGAAAGCAACTGGTTGCTCTAATCCCTCTTTGTTTTGCTGTACCAAGATTGCAGAAATTGTGTCTCCGCCACCGAAGGCATATAGCACGAAGTCTTTGGAGAAGTCTGGATTGACGAGATTCGGAGCTTGAGATATAGCCTCTTTTATTGCCTCAAAACTTGCCTTGCCTTCCGCTGTCCACTTAAATGCCATGCTCTTTTTTAACATCAGCGTTATTGGTTTCACGAGAGCTGCAAAGTTTGGAACAAACCTGCGGACAAAATTGATCCTTCCTAAGAAGCTTTGAAGAGCCTTCTTGTGACTTGGCAATGGCAATGCTCGAATTGCTTCAACTCTTTCTGGGTCAATCGTCAACCCTTCCTTTGAAACAATATGGCCTAGAAGTTTTCCCTCATGAGCCAAAAATATGCATTTTTTGGGATTCAAAGATACCCCAAATCTTCTACACCTCTGGAATACTTGCCTCAAATGGCAGAGGTGATCCACTGCATTTTTTGAGAATACAGTGATGTCGTCAAGATATATCAGAACTATTTTATTGATCAACCCCCTAAATGCCATATCCATTGCCCTTTGGAAAGTGGCTCCAGCATTTGATAGCCCAAATGGCATTTTCTTGTAGCCATAGGTCCCCCATTTGGTGGTGAAAGCCGTCTTGAATTGGTCATCTTCTTTCACCATCACCTGATTATACCCTGAGTAGCCATCTAGGAGAGAGAATCTCTCTGAACCAGATACTACTTGCAATATTTGTTCCATCGAAGGAAGTGGGTAATGGTCTTTGAGAGAGGCCCTATTGAGGTCTCGAAAGTCCACACATAACCTAATTTCTCCGCTCTTCTTCCTGACCGGAACCAAGTTTGCAACCCAGCTTGAGTGCTTGATCGGGAATATAATGCTTGCCTCTATTAGCTTGTTTAGTTCTTTCTTCATCAGAGGCTCAATGTGAGGGTTGACAGGATTTGCTTCTGCCTGATGGGCTTAGCATCTGGATCAAATTCTATGGTATGTTGTGCCAGCTTCGGATCGAATCCTCTCAAGTCTTCATAGCTCCAAGCGAAGACATCTGAAAATTCTTGGCAAAGCTGTATGAAATCTGATTTCTCCTGCTCAGTGGCCACTTTACCAATTTGAAGTGTTTTGCCTTCCCCAATCAGAATTGGCCCTGAATATTCTCTCTTGACCTGTATATTAGCCTTTTCCTTACGAAACTGGTCGTTAGGGTTGAAGATAGACTCCAATGTTACTAAACCCTTAAGAAGCTTGTTTGTCCGCAGCTGCACTACTTGATCCCCATACTGCTGCTCTAGTCTATCCTGATTCCTAGCTGAGAATTCAGCCTCTTCTTGTAAGAAATTGACGATCTGTTGATCGTTCTCAAACACCTGCCAGCTTGTGTTATTATCTGGAACTACTGGCCTCACAATCACGTGAATATGTGGTTGTGTTTTTTCCCTTCTGATGTTTTCAACCACATCAAACGTTGCTCCAACTGCTGCAAGCCTATCTGCGGCTTCATTTTTCTTCCTAGGTATGGACATAATGTTGAAAGCTTTGAAATCCTCGATGAGGTCCCATACCCTATTCTTGTAGCTCCTCAACAGGTCATTCTTTGTAGCATGTTGTCCTCTAACTTGGTTGACGATTAGCTCACTATCTCCAAACACCTGCAAGTTCTTTATGCCCCTTTTCCTGGCCCAATGAAGTCCATGAATTAATGCCTCGTATTCAGCCGTGTTGTTTGAACAAGAAAACTGGAAACGAAAAGCTAAATAATATTTGATGTCTTGTGGTGAAATCAACATTACACCACCTCCAGCACCTTGTCTGCTTCTCGAACCATCGAAGAATAGTTGCCAAAATTCATTTTCATCCTTTTGTTCAGGCTGAATGATGTTGGGAATGGGTGAATTTTCTTCGTGTATACAATACACGCCCAATTCAGATTCTTCAATTTCCTTGTATGGGTCAAATTCATGACTCTTATTCGCCCATTCATCCAAAGTTAAATCAGGAATTCCCTCGACCTTAGTACCTGTTTCTAGATCATTTGAATACTCGTCCTGATAAAAAACTGAGCAATTTGCATTAATAGGACTTGGTACATGAGGCTCAATATGGAAGTTGGCAATTGGTTCTGACCTGATTGTTGCTTTGGCCCCATACCTTGTCCTAAAAATCATGTGTGACCAATCTGCAGATAAATATCCACCGATTTTTGCAGTGAAGTCTCTTGATAGGCACAACGTAAAGAGTGGCGGGAGGTCAATCACAGACACATTTTGCAGAACTGTAACATTAGGACAGGAATGTAGTGTTAGGCTTAACCCCCTGATGACTCCAACAGTTCCTACTGCTGTTCCATCTAGTTGCACTACTCCCTTCAGCACCGGCTCATACTTCAAACCCAGTTGATCTGCTATTTGCTTCGGCATCACTGAACTACTTGCCCCTGAATCTATCATGCAGTTGTGTACCAAGTGGTTTCCAACAACCAATGACACATAGAACAGTGGAGGCTTCAAATTTTTCCTTGTCTGGCCCCCATCATGTTGCACTGCATTAGTGAGAACTTTCTCATGTCCTTGGTTTGATACATTTGTGGCAGACCAATTAGCCATGGCAGCTTGCAATAAATCTCGTTTCCCTGGGATCGCCAGTGATTCCCACATGGAGATGTTCACATGTGTCTTCTTCATTTGATCGATGATGTTGAAGGGGAATGAACTGTCTTTTTGCTGCCCCTTACTTGGTGCAACCTTTTCTGAAGCTACAACAGGTACCTTAAGCTGATTTTGCACATTTGGAGTTGTGTTTGGTCTACCGACCCCTTGTTGTGTAGGAGTGGTCTGAGAAACAACTGGATTACACGGTTGTCCCTCTTCCATGATTCTCTTCAATGACCGTGTTTTGGTAGCCACGCCTTGAAAAGGTTGTTGGTTAACTCCACAGAAGTCTTCCGTTTGCTAATTTGCCAATGTGGTTTCTGTTGGAGGTCTCTCTTGTTGTGTTTCTTGCTGCTGATTCCCTTCTTGGCTTGGTTCTTGAGGCACACCAATGGTTTACACCATCAAGGCCTGATTCAGTGCACCATTGAAACATGCTGACTGATTGTGAGGTAGATTGCAAGGGTAACACCAGTCATACTCCTGTGCCATGTTATTTTGTGTTGGGACCAAGGCTCTTGAGGATGTCGTTGCATTTGGATCATACGGTCGAAATGGCCTGGCAGCCTGAGGTTGTCCCTGGCTTTGGTTTTGATTTGTAGCCTGAGCTGGTGGTCTATTTTGTTGGTATGGGGGCCTAGCTTGGTACTGCGCTTGAGGCTGATACGGTCTAGCACTTTGAGCTTGCTATCTTTTGATAGTCACTAGCTCATTTCCAAGGTTCTGCAGCTGTTTCATGACCTCCTGCAATTCTTTTGAAGTGTTTGAAGATGTGGACGCCTCATTATTGCTTTGATTTCTAGGAGTTGGAATGGGATTCAACTCTGGTGCTTGACTGGTTGTCGGATTTCCCATATCTGGATAGAGAGGCATTGGCGGCTTTGGTGCGAGCTTACCAGCTTGGATCAAATAGTTCTCTGCTCTGATCGCTGTGTCATAGGCTCCTAGCAGCGTTGTCTCTCCCATTGATTGGATCATCATGGCTATGTCTGAATTTATGGCCTTTAAAAAACAAAGGAATGCTCCTTCGGCTGTTGGTCTAACAGCTATTGGAATTCTGTCCCATGTCCGTTGGAACCTGAAGTTAAAATCTGCCATTTGCTCGTTAGGAGCCCTTTTAATTGTTGTCAGCTGTTCCAACAAAGACAGATTATCTACCCTTTCCCCAAACTGGCTGCAAAGAGCTGAACAAAGTTGGTTCCAATTTGTAATAGACCCTGCTGTTAGGCTCCTAAACCATTGTAAGGCCTTGCCTTTGAAAGATGAAGCTAACAGCTTGACTGCAACATCCATTTGATTTATTTCGTGGATTGCACATACATTAGCAATATCCTGGATGTGATCAATAGGAGTAGTATGATTCTCACCCATGAAGTAGGGGATATTCTTTAGTGCTGCAACTGGAATTTGATTCTGAGCATTTAGGGCAAGTGGACTACTGCCCGTGAAATTTACAAAGGGATTCGGTGGTAGATGCGCCATTATGATTGGCCTAAGAACCCTGGTTGATGCAAGAAAAGGCCTACCAGGTGGAGGTGTAGATAAAGTTCTGTTAGGTGGAGATGGCGATCTTTGTGATCTTCTTCCTCTCCTTCCCCAACCTGGTGAAAGTTGTAGATGGACGAATAACCCTTCTTCTCGAGTATAAGACCTTGTCCGAATCCTTCTCATGTGCCTGGGCAACTTGTGCTACTACACCGCTGAATTCAATCCCTTCGGAGTCGCCAGATGTGTTGGAGAACAAGCCTCTAAAAGGATGGATTTTGCCAAGTTACACACCAAACTTGACAATATTAAAAATGGAGTTTAAAACCTTGAAGGACCCAGAGGAGACAGACTTCAATTCGGAATTTAGACCCTGCTGTGCAGCTGCAGATTCCCAAAAAGCACAGTCGGAACTCAGGTCACGCGATGCAACTCACAAAACCCGAATTGCTATGTGTCGGAACTTGGAACATGTCTGACATCCCTCAAATCCCGATTTTCTTTGATGTCAGGATTAGGACCATGCAATGCATCTCCCAAAACCCGAAATTGCTGCTTTGATGTTCTCGGGTCCCGAAAACCCGAAATCACTAAAAAACCCGAAATTTTGAAAATCAAAATCTAAAAAAACTAAAGATACCCTTTTGAAGATTACAGTCGGATCTACCAACTGGTGAAATTTTGACTCGTTTTGAGCAAGTTAAGCCCTTGAAAATTGATTTCGGGGTTCAGGCTGGGAAGTGCAAAATTCAGAATTTGTAACAAACTGCAATTTTTAGTGCAAATTTCATGGAAACTCCTTCAAATTTTTTGATGGAATGACCTCTTGGTCCCACCAGGCGTGCCAAAACTGTTGGTGTCGAATCACAGCACCCCTGGGACTCCGCAACGCGATCGTTTGAGACTCCCAGTGTGATTGCACAACATGGAGCTTTTCCCAAGTGTGGGACCTCGTGAAATCGGAAAAGCTCTCCGGATGAAGGCCGGCTCCTATTCCTCTGTTCAGATGCACCAATGAAATGCAGAGGTTTACCCAAAAAAAAACTAATCTAACTACCAAGGAGACAGGGAGAGAGAAATGCATAAAAATAAACCTAAGCTATGAAGGTGATGCACCGAGGAATGAAGGACATATGTCTTGCCAATAAACACAAACCATAAAAATTGCAATGCAAGATATTATGCACAGACAACCATATTCACAGTAAATATCGTAAGGAGGCAAAAGAATACATGGAGGGTTGAGAATCATCCACAAAATGCATTTTTATATTTGCTCCAAAGGGGATACATCACTGCAAAAATGCCAAGAGGCAAGGTTGCATTACAAATTCAAATGGGAAGGTCTTTTGCTCCACAAATCCACCTGCCAAGGAGAAGAAGGGAGGAGGCACAAAACAAAAATGTCCAACCTTTAAAAAACAGCCCCTCCTTACATTATATAGGAAGAAAAGATGAGAGAGGAGAAGAATTCGCCCCCCCCCCCCCCCCCCCCCCCCCCTTTTCCCAACCACCTCCAAAACTACATTCAATTCTTCAACAACCATGGTGGCAGATGAGATCCCCAACGCCTGTTGGGTTCAGAACTCCCTCGTGCATTTGCATCGGGCTTGGAAACTGGCTCGACATGCTTCCTTTTCATGCTCTTCCGGCGTGTTTTCTCGATCCGGAAACCCGAATTCCCTTGCTGTCGGGTTTTGAAGACCCCCCGACATGTATTCGTTGCGCCATGTCGTTCCGCCCTCGAAACCCGATTTCCTTTGTGTGTCGGGTTTTGACGACCCGACGACATATCCCTTTGTGTCGGGTTTTGAAAGCCACCCGACATGTTTTCCTTCCTTGTTTATCCGACCTGTTTTCTCGACGCTTAAACCCGTGTTTGCTGTGCGTCGGATTTTTTACCCCTCGCGACATGCTTCCTAGGCATCGGATTTTGAAGGCCCGCATACATATTTCTTTGTTGTTTCTCTGCCATGCTTCCTCGGCGTGTCTTTCCACCCCCGAAACCCGCTTTGCCTCTGTGCGTCAGGTTCTCCATCCCCCACGACATGTTTTTCCCGTGCCCTGTTTACCCGACTCCTCTGCCCGCGTGGTTCTCGCGATTTGCCCTGGTGTCGGGCCGGAGAGGGAAAGATATACAACAAGTTCATTTAATTATTTTAAAAAAATATTATTGATGGTAGAAAGAATTCCCATAAAAGATTTGAATTTCTCCCTCACGGAAATATTTTGAACAAAATTTGATTAGATTTGCCAAAATATTGTTGATTTTCAGAATGAGATCCCTCCTTTTTCTTAAAAGATTGTGGAGGAGAGAATGCCTCCCACAGATTTGGGAGGGATCCAAGCCCTTCTAAGTTTTTTTCCAATTTTCTTAATAATATGGATTCAATTATGAATAAGGACTAGAAAGTGGTGTGTAATAAGAAAAAAAATCCAAGTTCTGAGAATGTTTATCTCAAAATGAACCTGTGCTCCCACTTGAGGGTTTAGTTTCGTTTGGTTGTAATGTTGGGGTTGGTAGGAGTCAGCTTTTTTTGACTCATCTTGATGTTTAGTTTGGGTATTGTTGTTTGTGATTTGAGTTTAAATATCTTATAGTGGTTGTATCAAATTTTTGGATTCCTTCAAAATTTAATATTTATCAATCAAAAGGAAAAAACAAAAAAAAAAATTCAATCCACTCAATATAGATTGTGTTAGTTCTTAATTCTTTTATAGATATAATTTACACTAATTTTTTTTAATATTTTAAATTTATTGTAGAAAAACCTATTTATTACATGTATGATGTTTAAAACATATGCGATGTTTAGGCTGAACTAAAACATTTCTTATACATTTTTCTACGGAGGACCAACTAATCTGGCTGATAATTCACAAACAGTGGTGGGTTGTTTACTACTTTTACAAAAGTTTGACTGTTAAACCACCGAAAGCCAACTGAAACACACCATAGATTGATCTCATGGTGTTCTAACAGGACTACTGATTCCTTGCCGTTTAGAGGGAAATTTAACAAATATAGCCCCACTTGCTGCGCCCACTGCAACGAGAAGTGCCTGATACATCTTCTTTATATTGTTTTCTTCAGATGGATACAAACACTGCACCACGTTTTGATCTGTGAGGGCCATTACGGCGAACACCAAAACCGCCACAGCTGCATGCACGAAATCCTTCAATTTTATCCTGTACTCAGATTCATTACAAGGCTTATTCTTCGTACCAGTGGCAATCCCATTAATGGTGGCAATCCCATAGTGCACTTCCCCTGTGGAGTCATCTGTGAAGGTGTCTATCAATGACAATATGAAGCATGCTATTCCAAGAATGCCCACCATCACTCCCACAAAAATCTTATCCGACTTTTGACAGACCCCATTGTTGGAAAGAAGATTAGAAAGAGCCTGAAATACAAACAATATTCCAGTGGGCAATATCTTTGCAATGTTGGATACTGATGACAATGCAGTGTTTACCAAACCTGAAGAAGTGCTGCTTGTTTTCTTCGTTGAATAGAGAGGAAGTAGAATATCTCCATTGGGCTTCATGACCGTGCTCTCGGATTGACTCATATTGTTTATGCTTGTTAAATTTATCTGCAATTCTGCAATTCCAGAGATTAGAAATAATTCTGCTGATGCGAATGCAATTGATTTCTGTGTATTAGTAGGAGTTTACATAGCATTATTCTCGCACATTACTCTCATGACCATACCCATTTTTGTTTCCATATACCTAATTTCGGAATGAGCTAACAAGAATGCTAACTACTTTAACTGGTTTTAGTAAAGACGGATGTTGATCAGTTCAATATTTGGTCGCTTGTGAGTCCTTATTGTAATTCATGGGCATCGTCCATATGTTCATGGAGGAACACGCTATGCACGTTGATTACAGAATTAGTAATAGCATTTAATTTAATTTTTTTTTTTAAACAAAATATTAAAAGAATGGTTGAATGAGATGAGCTCATAACAATTACAAATATGGTCATTTCTTTGCAATATAACAATATCATGCCAAGATTTTCACCTTGTGATACACCTAGATGAATTTATGTTCTTTATAAATATTATTTATTACAATGGATGTGGCTCTCGTAGTAATAAAATAATTGATTGTTGTGGATATTATATATAAAAAACTTTTAATTGCCTTTAAACAATATTACTATTTTAAATTCTACAACTAAAAATTTTCATTCTCAAAATTTCATGAAGTTGCCTATTACTTTCAACAAACAAAGAAATATGACTCACTTGTTCGAGAGTTGCAAGAAGGTTATCGATCTTGCAAAACTTTGATGTCCAGTCAAAACTCACCAACTTAACTGACCAACTAATATTATTAGTTGGTTTTGGAGGACTTAGAAACTTTCATTCTTGGAAGTAATGACTGTAGACAGAGACTGTCCATTGGTTTGAGGCGGACGTAGCCAAGTGATCCAAAGGCCGTGGATTGCGAATCCACCATGCGTGGATTCAATCCCTGTTGTTTGCCCGTTGACCAAATGAAAATAAATAAATGGAATGAACATAATTTTACTTCAACATCATATAATTACAACTGAAAAATGATAAATATGCAAAAAATGATAAAAAAAAAGGAAAAAATGAAATTGTAAGATATGACGTGGAAGAATCTACCATCCTTAACATGATTCACATGATCTTTTTGCGGGGGGCTTGCACTCCACACTGATGACATATATGATTTGAAATTATTAGAATGATATTGTGTTGAGGACCCAACTTTAACAACAACTTGTAAAGGAGATCCCATCCCTAAGTGGTTTTTATGTGTAGATTTTAATATGATTAAGAACCAGAAAGATAATAAGGGGCATCTCTCAATATGTATGGGTGAATAGTATAAGTTTGATAGGGTTGGTTTTTTCTTAATGTATTATAGTAAGTATAAGAGGGTATGGTTAATTTCTTTTTGCACTATATGATGAATATTATTTTGAAGAAGTAATCTCGTTGTGAGTGCAAACAAATTGAACTATATGGGGGAAGCTAACAATTAAAAAGTAAATTGATTTTCCTTCTAAGTTAATTTTTTTGGCATGGAAGATAAGGGGGGATGATTATGCAAGAAGTGAGTTAAATAAAAACAACTATATTATTAGTTTTTATTACTAATTATTGAATTGTTGTATAGATATCGACATCTCTATCTATGTTTATGGATTACAAGATAAGAAGTCTATATCTACAATAGAAAATCCTTTAACTAAGCCACCATGAATATGAGATACCAATCCCTTAAAGTAACATGGGAACCAACCTTGACCATGTCTTTTCTTATTCCATTTAAATGTATTTAGATGAATTTGTATATTGATGGATGGCTTTATATAACCATATCCTCACTAGTCATATTACATCCCTTTTGATATCTCTAACTTTAAGTTAAATAAGGGACACTCCAAAATAAGTAGAAACCATTTTATTTTTGTTTTTTATACTATTAGAGGGGTAGGGAAGAGTAGGGGTGGGTCTAGAAGATGGATGTTTTTACGTTTGATAAGTCATTTTATGAAATGCTTGAAGTGATGCTCCAAAGGCCCTGGGATTTCTAATACTTCATGGCATGTTTGCACATTTCTTTGCATCATGATCTAACTTCAACAATTGACTCTACATCATACCACACACTTGTTTGCATGCTGCAATTGTCAGGATCCTCCTTGGCGTTCTAAGGACTTCATGGCTCATAGCATCACAATGTTTATCCACATAATAATACAACTTCAACATTTAATTAAATATCATACACTGTACACAGAAATGATTTCCACGAGATCCTAGCTCCTCCCTATGGTATTGTCCAATTCTATAGGTTTTTAGTGTTCATATTGTATAATGTAATTTCATAATAATACAAACTTATGGTCATGATCGGTTATGAGGAGGTTGTAATGGTTTATAAAATGCTTCATATTCCTTCATTGTACATTTAAGAATAGTTATATTCTTGTAATATGGATGTGATAAATTAGTGGATTAGATATTAAGGATTGCATAGACATCCTACATCTAACCTCTTGGTCTTGCATAGGAATTTGCATAGTATAACTTTGAATTACAATTATAAATATGGTGTTATGAACCTAGTGTGTGGATTCACTAATGCTTTGAGGTTTTGGTGTAATGGTTCGTTACATTTGGTATCAGAGCAACAACCCGTGGTCGAATCCTACTTGGTTGGTTACGCCATGTAGTCGGGGCCCATGAGGCACCTAAATGTAGGTGAAGCGGGGATCACGCATATGGGAGTGCAGGCACAGACCCAACCTAAGGTTGGGCTTTGTAGAAGCATGGTGAGATGTTATGATCTTGGTGTGTGGATTCACTAATGCCTTGAGGTTTTTGTGTAACGGTTCATTACATATGGTGTCTTTCATTTACATTTTTTATCATCTTTTGCATTAACAAATTGATATATCATTCACTCTATATCATTTACATTTAGATAATTTTCTACATACAACAAATATATATTTATAGTTAGATTTTTATCCACTAGGTCTCGTCTTAGGCCTCATATTAGTGGTATCAAAATACATACTCACTCCATTGTATCCCAATGGTATTGAAGTATAATAAAAAAATTTCTCTATGTTTGTACTCCCATTCACATATGCATGAAGTTAAGATTCAAAACCTATGATACTTCTTCATACCTTCCTTCACATCCTTAGATGGCAAATACAACTTTATAAAATCCAACTTTAGATAGGTTTACGGAAATGATTTATATAAGTAACAAAAAGAATTATAAAGATGTTATTGTTGATTACTGAACTCTCAACATATTAAGTATGTATAAGTGAATCCCAATCATACTCCTCCATAGGGATATTTCAATGGTTGTAACCCATATAAGGTAGAAGTAAATCTAGACATTCATATGAATATAAAATAGATGTAGATTCCATATATAATTGTCTTAACCTTATCTTCTCATACTATGCAGTAAGTCACTTATTGATAGCGATAAGACTACATTTTCCCTTCTAAAAGTTTGTTTCTAAAAATAAATGGTGGGATAGCTATTGCAATGCATATGAAGATGATGTGAACTTGGAATTTTATGTAGAAAAATGGAATGGTTTTCTAGAAGTAATAATAAAACATCACTTTTTAGGACATCTCACAAAGAGACATCTACTATTCCTACTTCCACTATGCCTATATATACGAGGGAACCTAATGTACCAACTCATCATGTCTTTATGCCTATTCCTACATCAACCATTGTGATTACTTGTAATCATAGTGCTTCACATGCTTATTATTCAAGCATGTAGGCCCTTGAAACCCCTGTTCATAATCTGCAAGCTCAAATCTTACGATTACATTAAAGTACATCCACTAATGTTCACACTATGGATTCTACTCAATTGTTTCATATCCCGCTTTCCTTAGAAGTGGCTTGTTATCCCTTTCCTCTTGGTTTTGTTTTCTCCTAAGATTTCTATTTATGATGGAAAGAGTGACCCCAAAGAATACCTTCGATCATTCCACGTTGCTTGATTTGACTATGCATATCACGATATTTTACTTGTAAAGTTTTCCCTCAAAGTCTCAAGGACTTTGCCTTACAATGGTTAAAAACCTAAGTACTAAATGTGCATAAGGTTGGGGCACGTATACATGAGGGCACATAGGCACGCGTGCAAATATAGTAGAAAAGGGCATGCCTAGGAAAGTCATAGAAATCCAGATTGATGGGCTAAAGATGAGATTAAGTGTTTTGAAAAGAAGACTTGGAGACTAAGCAAAGGCTATTTTGGACAAGTGGGAGATCAAGTGACATGCACAGTTTTGGGCTAATAATAGGATTAGATCTGTAGTTATTATTAGATAATCTATTATTAGCGAGCTTGCATGCTTTTTGTATTTATCTTGTAGTAGTGCATGGCTATTCTTAGCATGCAACCTATTTTGAGGATGCTTAGGTGGTGAAGGGAAAGTCCCCACTCCTATATATATGTATTGATTTGCATGGTTTAGGGATCCTATCCGTGAATGCTTATAAGGTTATGTTGTTGGTTTATGAGGCACATGACTTATGGTGATATTCTTATGTATGTATTCAACTTCTATGTTTTACAGTAATTAATACAATGGATCTATGTGGTTGGATAATGGTTATTGACATATTTGTTTCTAGATCTTGTATGGTAAATATGATCTTAGTTCTTGTTTATCACTTTTGCATATGGTTGTGATCTAGATTTATTTTATGCTTTACTTTTGAATGGTTATTATGGATCTAGATTATATGTGTGTTTATCATGCTAACTCCTTGACAAAGTTTCCATAAAAGAGGGACCTGGTACCCTTGCATGCTTCGGGTGAGCACTCAGGTCTGCCTGAGTGATGTCCAGTGTGCCTTGGGCTGTTTGGTAAAATAAAAGACTACATTTTGGTTCCATTTCTGGGACCTCTTTTCAAGTTATTTGCAAGGATGTTGCATGATGAAGACGTACCGGTTGACTTTGGCCAAGTATTGAGGATTGGGTAGAGAATTTAGAGGAAGATTTTCTCACATATTTAACATTGGACCTGAATTTGATGCACGCATGTGGGTTGAACAAAATTGTATCATGAGCTCTATGAGACATTCTTTTCTTATTTCCCTATAGAGTTGTACGAGTGGCTGGTAGCATATGCATCAAAGAGAAATTGGAGGTATAGAAGCACTTGTTTGGACACAGGAAGACTACCAAAATTTACATGATGTCGATCTGACTTGGACACGTGTTGTAGATCATTGGTGGAGTGGTGTTTTGTAGAGTTACACCTTGGAGTACATTGTTTCTACTTATTCCTGTCCAGAGGTTATTGAGTTCCAGTTCTTGCGTGAACCTAGAGGATCTTATTTGTGTTATCCCTTTAGCGATTAAGATCTTGATTGTAACTCTGGATTTAGAGGCATGACCTATGGCTAGCTAAATCCCACCATGTGTGGGGGAAGGAGCAGGTGTGGTGAAGGATGGAAGACCTGGTGGCAGAAAGGACAGAGAGAAGAAAGGTGTCTTAATTTTAATGAAGTGCGTGAGAGGGACTTGGCGAAGTAGCATGTTTGGAATGAATGGTGTTGCGGAGAGAGATGGCTCATGAAGGATTTGGAGCTCACATGGAAGATGTGGAGCCAGAGCATCTGGTACTCCCCCATTTGGGTAAGCATGGTAGAGAACCCTCTTTGGCTTCAGATGAGAGTGCATCTGAGGAAGAAACTAAGAACCATGGGCATGCATCTGATCCCACCTAACAACCTAGCCCTTGCACTTGGTTTTCCAGTTTCTGAGACAAGTTATTGATAAATCAAGCTAGTGTAGGTGCTTCAGTAGTGACAGGTAGATTTCATTTTCCATTAAATTCAAGAGTTAATCAAATAGCATATTCATCTATGGTGGTGTAGACATCGTCTATTTTATTTGGGGGTCCAGTTGGAGGTATATTTTCTGGTGTCATCAACATAGAACGTGGGCACGTAGAATGTTGGTAACATGTCTAGGAGTAGCACAACTTTATAGACCATGGGAGTTCAATTTAGTACAACTGTTGGAACACAAGGAACACATCCTCTGGTTTGTTTCCCGCTATAGGGGAGGAGGAGGATCAGGTGGTTCAGGATCTAGTGGATCTGGTGGTTCTGGAGGTGGAGGGAATATAGGAGGTAATACAGGTTTTGGATCTGGTGGGCATGGTCTACACCAACCCCAACAAGTTTATTATGAGATGTCTCTTCACCTACCAGAATACAGAGGAATTGAAGATGCAGCTGAGCATGTGCATATGTGTGAGATACTATGGCATGCTAAGGGGATCACAACTCCTAAGTGTAAGGCAAGTCAGTTTGCTACTACTTTGCAAGGGTGCGCATAGTTGGTACAGGAAGTATGATCCAAACCAGACTTGTGTAGACTATACCATGTTGCGTGATGCTTTCTTAGTTGAGTTCCATATACCTGAGTTTGAATAGAAGAGCATCAGTGTGCTAAAGGACATTAAGCAGGGCATGGCTGAGAGCGTAAGGGAGTATGATGCATTTTAAAACTTTGTTATCAAATTTTTCTTATGATATTCACCCTAGTCAACATGCTCAATGGTTTGTTGGAGGTTTGATCACACCTTTCAGAAGGGCACTCTCACACAATACTTTTATAGATCACATGAGGCACTTGAGGTAGCTCTACATGCTGAGGCAGTTGGGAGTGTAGACACTAGAGTTAGCCCATTTTTGGAAGCTCAGATTGCATCTATGGAAAAATAGTTAGAAAATTTGTCAGCTAATTCAGCCCATGAGACATGCAGTGGTATTTGGTGTATGGATTGTGAGGTAGAAGGACATACTAAGGATAGTTTCCCTCATAAATTGGTGTGCACCATGTTGCTGGATTGTGAGATCTTTCATTTGGATCATGATTCAAGTAGGTGCCCCCTGTTATAGCATGTGATAAGGAAGAATGTGTCTTGTTATTGTAATATTTGTAAGTCTACCACTCATGATATAAATAATTACAGATTGATTGATCATATTCATGATGCCATTGAAACTGGTGTACGTCAAACTAGTGTTGCAAACAATTCTAAGGAACAAGGTGAACATCATAATCATAATCACAATGAAGGGTGCTCTGATGGAGGTGGTAGAGGTAGAGGTTACCATGGAGGATTCAGAGGTCGAGGTTGTGATGGTGGAAGAGGTGAATTCCCATGAGGAACATGTTATACATGTGGATCCCTTGATCATTATAAGTGTGAATTCCCTTAGAACATTATTTTCTCCTGGTGCGGAAAGAATCACAAGTTTGAGGAATGCATGATTTGTATGAGCATATGAGCAAGCAGCACAAGAAGGATAAGGGTGCGGGAATGGTTAGAGTACAATGCATTGTGGAAGATCAGTGGATGTCAAAGTTAGCACCTGACCCTGAGATAATACCGGTGTTGGTGACTACACGCACTGAGGTGGTGCGCGTGTGAGACCCTGAATCAGAAACCTGTTATTACAAAATAGGAGGTATTGCATGCAAAGTATCCAGATCCTACCCATCAAAAGGAAGTTTATCAGGAAACTATGGAGGTTATTAGAAACTTACAGGGTGAGATACAATGCTTGAAAGAGTAGTTCAGAAGCTGGAGTAGGAAAAAGTAGTTGAGCTTCCTCAGAAATATGTTGATGACTTGAAGGAGGTTTGTAAGTTTTTGCGCCAAGAAAACATCATTCCTTTGTTAGGGGAATGGTTAAGGGAGAAGATACCGTGTGTTGGAGTTGAGTGTGAGAGATAGATATTACATGCAAACTTACCTCCTCATAGTCTTGATTATGAAAAAGAGATCACTTTGAATGCAGTTGTTGATGGATGGTTGTTGAGTAACATTTTGATTGATACAGGTGCAGAAGTGAATGTACTCACCTTGGATGCATGGAATCAAATGGGGAGGCCACCATTACAACCATCTTCAAATGTGTTGTATATGGCGAATAGAACTAAAGCCACACCCATTGGAGTATTGAAGGATGCCACTATTACTATACAAGGGGCCAAGTTTACTGGGGACTTTGAAGTCTTGGTGCTTGCAGAAGTAGATAGTTTTCCAGCTTTACTTAGGCACCCTTGGTGTTATGTGAATAATGTTGATCTGTACTTTAATAAAGGTTATATCAGTTTTGAGAACAAGGAAGAGCATGTGATCATTCCTTTGACAGATGGAAAATTTGACCTTATGTAGAACCTTTGAGTGAAGAAGGATTTGAACAGAATTTATGTGCACACCATTAGAGATCCTGAAGTGCTTGAGCCATCAAAGGAAGGAGTTATTCAATGGGATGATGCACAAGTCTATGAGTGATACAACAAGCATTACTTGTGACAACTGGGTGCATGGGACTTATGAAATGGTTGGGCGTGAGATGAAGAGTGTAGTTACTCACATAAGTAGGTCATGTTGTGTTAGGTGCATTTAGGCAAGTAACCAGGTACTAAGGTACACTGGCGAAGGAAATCCTGATGTATTTCTATGTGCTATGGAATCCCAGTGGAAGATCAAGTGGAAAGAAGGAATATGTTGATATATACCTTGTGTGGGATAACAACATGCTAGTGGATGGACTACACATAGAGATAGTCTTTTAGAGTGGCGAGAAGTGAGAATCACTTCTCTACTAGATTTATTAGGAGCAATGCACCTACCAAGACATGTGAATTTCATGGGAAGGATTCTGCTTCACACCACATTCAGAAGTGTGAGAGACTCTGGACAGAGAGGGGCAGGAGGCCTTACCACCTTCACTATGGGTGCACAAGTTCTACTTCACTTTGTGTGGATATGCATGCACATGGTATGTTTATGCAGAGTTGAATAGAGAAACAAGGAATTGGCAAGAATTGACTGCATAGGTATGATTCAGACCTTTGACTATTTTTCTACTAAACCTCCAGTGAATGAGGCCTTACAAATTATGAAGCACTTGACTATGGGAGATAGTGCAAAGGCTGAGGAGCTTATTCAGGAATTACTAGGTGAGTCAGATCTGGAGGCACACTTTTGAAGAAGAAGAGATAGATGAAGAACAGCTTGGGTGTACCTTCCTAGAAAAAGAAAAAGGTAAAATGGTTTACATGATTGATGATGAGGAAGTGGAAAATCTAGATGTTGATCATATTGTGGGTATGTGTGAGGTCTTAGATAGTGTAGATGAGAAGGTGTGCGTGCATATCATGAGCCTATGAAAACAAAGAAGGTCAACATTGGGACAGATGCAGAACCTAAGGAGGCCATCATTGGTGATTACTGGTCTGAACTTAGAGGTTACAAAGATAATTGAGTTGTTGTGACTTCTAGGACTTATTTCCTAGAGGCTATCATGATTTGAAAGGGGTACATCACTCTTTGGGTGAGATGAGGATCAAGTTAAAGGAAGGTGTGTGCCTAGTTAGGAAGAGGCCTTATAGGATGAATCCTAATCTGTGCATCAAGGTAAAGGAAGAGATTGATAAGATGTTGAAATTTGGAATCATTGAGCCCATTGAGGAGTCAGAATGGGTTAGCCCTATGGTGATAAGCATAAAGAAATATGGAAGGATAAGGATCTATGTGGATTATAGGGAGTTGAATGTTTCTTGTGTAATAGATCCCTTTCCCACACCATTTACAGAGGAGATTCTGGAAGGTGTTGCAGGGCGCGAGATATACTCCTTCACTGATGGATTTTTTGGATATCATCAGGTGTAGATTGCTAAAGAAGATCAGGAAAAGACAACTTTCACCACTAAGTGGGGAAGTTTTACATACACAGTTATGCCTTTTGGATTGAAGAATGTGCCTATAGTCTTTTCATGCATTGTTGTGCAAGCATTTCAGGACTTCATTCATAAGTTTTTGCAGGTTTACTTAGATGATTGGACATTTATGGGCTAGTAAAAGATCATTGTGATAATTTAAGACTTATGTTTGAGAGGTGCCATAAAGTTGAGCATCTCCTTAAACATTAAGAAGTGCATTTTTGCTACACCCTTTGGGACTTTTTTGGGACATATTATCTGTAAAGAAGGCTTGTTGGTAGACCCTGCTAAGGTTGTTGTTATTTTGGGCTTAGAGGAACCTACTAACCAGAGTGAGGTGCATGGATTCTTGGGGCACACAGGTTATTACAGGAATTTTATCAAAGGTTATGCTAGGATTTTCATGCCCTTAGAGGAATTATTGAAGAGTAAGGGAAAGTTCCATTGGGGTGAAGCAACAACACACATTTGAGACATTGAAGGAAAGGCTTACTTCTGCACCTATTATGCATTTCCTTCTTGGACCAAACCATTCCATGTGCATGTGGATGCCTCTAGCATGGCCATTGGTGTAGTATTAGCCCAACCTAGGAGAAGGTATTGTTGATCATCCTATTTTCTTTGCAAGTAGGAAATTGACCCCACTGAACAAAATTATACAACTACAGAGCACGAAGTGTTGTCCATGATTTACGCACTGCATAAGTTTTGACAATACTTGTTGGTAACTCCTTTTATTTTCTATACAGATCACATGACACTTAAGTACTTGGTGAACAATCCATTTTGCAAGGGTGCATATGCCTGTTGGATTATGTTGTTCCAGGAATTTGACTTTATAGTTGTGGTGAAGCCAGGAAAGAGTAACTCAGGACCAGATCATTTTTCTAGGATTAATTCAGGTGAGGATGCACAGAGCATTGAGGACACAATGTCAGATGCACAACTATTTTCAGATTAAACCGCATGCCCTCTGACTTAGAGGATATTGTTGTATTCTTGCGTACATGTGTGGGCACCTAAAGGGAATGAAATATTTGGAAAAGAAACAACTTGTTATACGTGTCATACCTTACATGTTAATTAGTGGATATTTATACAAGTTAGGTTGGGATGAGGTTTTCTACCGGTGTGTACTAGAGCATGAACGTACTACCATTATGGAGGAAGCTCATGGTGGAATTACAGGTGGCCATTATGTAGGAAATGCTACTACATGCATGCAAGATTTTATTAGCAGGCCTTTGGTGGGAAATGATTTATAAGGATTGTATAGAATATTGTAAGGCTTGTGACCATTGTCAATTCCTTGGAAAGCTTGGGCATAGAGATGAAATGCCTTTAAGGCCTATTGCTAGTGCAGAACCTTTTAAAAAAGTGGGCAATTGACTTTGTGGGTCCTATTTCCCCACCCACGTGTAGGACATGGATCACGCTACATTATAACTTGTACATATTATCTTACAAGGTGGGTAGAAGCAACACCTATAAAGGATTACATGACAGCTACAAAATAAGGTTTCTTATGGGAGAACATAATCAACAGGTATGGATGTCCACTGAGTCTGACAAGTGATAGGGGCACTCATTTTCTTAATGAGACTATCATGATACTATTGGTAGAATTTATGGTGGCACACCATAAAACAACACCCTATCACCCATAGGCCAATGGAACTGCTGAAGCTTTCAACAAGATATTGGGACATACATTGACAAAGATTTGTGATGTTGGAAGGAAAGGATTGGGATGATAAAGTCTCTGTTGTACTTTGGGCATACAGGACAACCTACAAAAGGTTGAATAAGGCCACACCTTTTAGTTGGTGTTTGGCATGGAGGTTGTTTTACCTATGGAATTCATGTTACCTTCCTTACGTATTTGCATAGGTAGGGACTAGATGATGAGAAAACACTTGAAGAGTGCATTGATAAACTGATGTAGTTGGATGAAAGGGTGCATTATCAGCTTGTTGGAGTTAGAAGATAGAAAAGGCCAGGTAGAAGGCATGACATGATAGACATATTAAAAATAAAAAAGATTGAAGTTGGACAAATGGTTCTTCTTTATGATTCAAAGTTTTTGTGCCATCCTAGAAAGTTCCAAGTGCATTGGTTGGGACCGTATGTTGTGACTTATATACTTGATTCAGGCACTTGTTAGTTACAGGTGTTGGATGGGACATAGTTTCTTGGTTATTTTAATGGGAGTAGGTTGAAGCCCTACTATAAATAATTCTTCTTGGTGTTTGTAATAAGGCAATATTTCCATTAGATTAGATTTCCTTTAATGCATTCCTTTATATGTGTTTCCTTTCAATGTTGTTATGCTTTGTCAATTTAGTTCAGTGTTTTTTTGTAATAAGCATGCTTGCATGCCAGAAGCTATGATTACTATATATTGAATTCATGCACAGAGGACCACACATACTTTTAGTGTGGGGTGGAGTATATACAGGATAAATGGACCAAGTTTGAACATTCTCTGGAAGATGGGTATGCATAGAGAAATATTGTGTAGGTGCTTGAAGTAAGGGTGTAGATAAAGAAAATTTTCTCCACCATGTGTGGATGAATGGACACACAGTGTAACATGAGGTAGGATGTAGTAGTGGAAACTACTTGGTTTGAGGCACATTGGATAGGCACTTTGGTGCATGAAGGCACATGTAAGGGAATATGTGGCCAAGAAGTAGTGGGCATGCCAGAAGGTTATGATTGGGGTGGGGAAAAATCAACATGGAAAAAGGAAAGAAAAACCATTTAATGTTGAGTACGGTGGTAGGTGGAGAGAAATAAATGTGGAGGAATTTGCAAAAGTTATAAAAGGTGGGCTTGCATTATCATTTTCACCTTGCATTGTGAAACGTTTGAGTGAGTTGAAGAAGATGAGCTAAGAGCGGGTTGCATGAGAAAGTGTGCAAAGAGAACTACATGATAGATATTGAACTAGACAGATTTGTGCATGGGATTGTTTGGTGCTCCATCAGAGAGAGTGTTTGAGTAAAGAAAAGGCATGCTGGGGAAGAAAATCAGAAAGTTAGGGTTCAGGTTTGAAGCTAGGGCATGTGATTTTTAAGCTAGGAGGGTTTTAAGTCATAGAGCTTGATTTGATTGCAAGAACACTCTTTTATAGTCACTATGGCACCAAAGTGAGCAACTGGAGTGAATACAAGGGGAAGGAAGCAAAAGGAAGTAGAAGTGGAGGTGGAAGATACCCCCAAAAGTCAATTTTTAGAGATGCAGTACCCAGAAGGGGTATTCATGGGCCATGATTGGGAGTCACACATTTGGCAGATGCAAAGTAAGTGACTACAACCATCAGACAAAGGATAATAAGGATGAATTGGACAAAATTGTTGGTGGTGAAAACAACTTTGTGAATAGAAAATGACATGGCCATGTATATGATGACGTAGGAGAGAAACTTGCTGTCAAATGTGGGAGTTTTACAGCTCTATGAGCTCCCATATTTTGGCAAGCCAGAAAATATTTACCAGTGGTTGATGAGCCATGAGTCCATGAGGAATTATTTTAATTTTTTGGGCAGCGAATAAGACTTACCATGCCCCTAATTGGGAGATTGACAGGGTTAAGAAGATCGGGCACTGAAGATCAGCAATGATCTTACTGATAAGGAGGGAATAGAAGTAACCAGAAAAGTGTTGTCTTATGCAAAGGGAGGGTGTACATAATGGATATCTGTAAGTTGTAAAAATACCCTGTTATTCAGGTCAGCAATGCACCTCCTCACCAAGCTAAACAATAAAGAGCGTTGGTCATAAGTGAACAAAATGTGGTTACATGTTGCCAAATAAGATGACAAAAGGAGTGATCTACAATTTTTCTAACTTCATTGTTGAGACTATCGTTGCATAGAGGTGCACCAAGGGGATAAGATAAGTTTTGGTGTTATCCTTTTATCCATTGTGTTTGTAGAGATTAGAGTGCCTGACACGGCCAAAAGATAATATTTTTCAATACCTTGAAGAAAAGAGATCCCTTGCAGATAGATTTGTAAAGTATACATGTGATGGATCCATGAGTGGACCCTACAAGCAGAGGACGTAACTCTGGTATGATCACCTATGTGTTGCATTTGAATATGAATGGAGAATACCCAAGGATCTTCCTTCGGTATTGGAGAAACAGGTTCAGTTTTTTGTTTACCAACATTTTTACATAGGTCATTTTGGCATGAAGGATGGAAAGTGGAGCCCTTGGTGCAAGCTCCCATATGCCTTCACTGCACGCTATTTTTAGGAATCTGTACATAGATTTTCAAATGCGCACAAGTTAATATTTAATGTAGAAAAAGTGGATTGTGACTATCATACACTCGGAAGACATATGTCTACCTGGGTAAGTCTGCTTATATTGAGAAGTTTGATTTCAGATGATATTAATATCAATTCTATGAGCTTGGAAATTGAGAAGGCTGGAGAGCAGCTAAGGTATACATCTACCTTAAGCCCAAGTTAGAGAATGGAAAATACGTTGAGAATGAATTCAAGCTCCCTGAAGTTACCCAAGGGGAAACATACTGTGGGCACATTTTAGGATGAGGAGTCTACTTTTCCCCTTGATGATGAAGGAGAAGAGGAGGAAGAACTAAGGGAAGATAATGACAACCTAGAACATGGTAGAAGAAGGAAGCTAACTATGGGAGAGAAGCGTGAATGTGCGAGAGCCAACTCCTCTAAGGAGAAAGAAGAAGGTGAGGAAGGAGAAGGGGTGGAAACATGCATTGTAGGGATAGGTTCAAAAGAGGGTGCTAAGGACCAAAAATATAGGAGAGTATTGAGGAGAACAAGAACTCAAGGTGCGGGCATGCGGGGGCCATCACAACCACCAAGGAGGTCCTAGAAACTCTCCTATGAAGATAGAACTAGTAAAGAAAAGGTGCAAGTACATCCCCACTAAGGATAGTGAGGGTGATCACAATGCCGAAGACATGACATATAGACGTAGAAGAACCTCATGAAGAATTGAAATTAAGGATGTAGAGGAACCTTGGGATGAAAAATTGAAACAAGATGCAGAAGGGTTGGAAGAACGAGAAGTAGGAAATGATGTTGTTGATGCAGAGAAGAGTGAAGATAAGGGTGAACCATTCTAGTACATCTACTGATACACAAACTGGTGAAGGACCAGTGCTTGACATGGGAGTGCGTATTCTGAAAGGTAAGTGCTCAAGGGGAGAAAATGATGAAGGAATGTATGAAACTCCTACAACTGGTTATATCAATGATCCTACCAAGATCATTCATGCTAGGTTCCAAAGTACCTTGGAACCTAAAGAGATTTATGGTTGGAGTTGATGGATCCTAAGATGGAAACCACACACACCCGTAAGTAGTTGTCATGGAGTATGCAAGACTCACATGGATGAGCTTGATTTTTATGTGTGTGAAGAATCATGTGTCTCTCGGAGGATGAATAAAGTCCCCACATTCCCACCATGTAACAGTCAAGCCAACTCAGATGTCAGATGAGCAAGTAAGTAATGCATTGAAAAAAGTATCTACAGAGGTTGCGCACATAGAAATATAGATAAGGAGGAAAATATTCAGGATTTGTTAGAAGATAGAAAGGATAAATAAGTAGAGATCAAACACCTGATAAAAGGAAAAGGAGAAAGCTGAGGTGAAGGCACGAGTGGTACTTAATATGGTAGAGATCAAATAGGTGATGAAATTTTGAAGGCAAGGCCATGCATTTGGAAGAGAAAGTGGCAGAGAGGTTCCCATCTGCTATGCATTATTTGCACACACTCGTTTATATGGTGTTTTGGATGAAGGCATAATGAGGATGTCCAAAACCAAAGGATGTTGTATAACATAGACAGAAAGAACTAAAGCAACAATAGTGCATAGGATAACAAGTTATGAGTCTTTGCTACAAGACCTTGAAAAGATGAGATGAAAAAGGAAGATTTGGTGCTGAATATGTGTGTAGATCCTAAGGAAATAATCAAGACAAGGACTCTGGTAGAGGAGAATGTAGTCCTTGTAGAAAATAATGATGCAACACTTGGGCATGAGGAGAGGCTGACACTATTAGCAGAAAAGCGTGATGTGCTTACAGTATCCTGGGACCCTCATAAGGATAGAATAAAGGAGATTGGAAATTTATAGTAGAAAAATGCATGGATGTGATGGATGGGATGGTCTCGAGTCTAGAAAATGTTCTTAGAGTGTTATAGAATGAAGGTGAAACCATGACTATGGATGAAATGGAAGGAGTACTCACGCAATATCCTAGAAAAGACAAATAAGTGCTTGGTGATTGGAATGAATTAGAGGAAGAAATCAAAAGTGAATATCCAAGTTACTGCTGCCATTAGAGGAGTAGGGCTCCCACATTCTTTGTGGTATTTATTCATTCTTTATGTACAAAACATTCTTTTATTCCTTAGTCTTATTTTTGGAGAGATAAGGCATGATTACCCATTGTCGAGGGCGACAATGAAACAAGTGTGGGGTAATGTTGGGCTAATGAATTACAACCTAAGTACTGAAGGTGCATAAGGTTAGGTGCATGCACATATGGGCGCATGTAGGTATGCAAAATATAGTAGAAAAGGGGTGCACCTGGGAAAGTCATGAAATAGAGATTGAGTACAATGAGCATAGACGTTTTGACAATGAAGACTTGGAGACTAAGCAAAGGCTATTTTGGACAAGTGGGAGATCAAGTGACATGCACAATTTTGGGCTAATAATAGGATTAGATATGTAGTTATTACTAGATAATCTATTATTAGCAAGAGCTTGCATGCTTTTTTATTTATCTTGTAGTAGTGCATGGTTATTCTTAGCATGCAACCTATTTTGAGGATGCTTAGGTGGTGAAGGGAAAGTCCCCACTCCTATATATATGTATTGATTTTCACGGTTTAAAGGATATTACTATGAATGCTTGTAAGGTTATGCTATGGTTAGTTTATGGGCGTGCATGACCTATGATGATACTCTTATGTATGTATTCAGCTTTTATGTTTTTCAGTGATTAATACAATGGATCTATGTGGTTGGATAATGGTTATTGATATATTTGAAGTTCTTGATCTTGCATGGTATAAATCTGTTATCTTTGTTCTTGTTTTATTCATTCTTGCATATGGTTGTGATCTAGATTTATTTATGCTTTAATTTTGAATGGTTATTATGGATCTGTATTATATGTGTGTTTATCATGCTAAATCCTTGAAAAATCTACCATAAAAGAGGGACCAGGCTTGAGACAATATATTCAATTTGACATGGAATTATTGTAGATATCCTCTTTGGGAAAAACTTACATATTTTCTTACAAATTTAAAGAAAAATCTAAATTTTTTAAGCTCTCAAAATCCAAGTCTTAGAACAAGCTACAATGAAATGATTATGCTCATGTAATGAAGAAAAATCACAACCAAGAAGATGTACCTTAGACCTAACCTTAGAAGGAGAAACAATTAAACAATGCAAGTCTAGAAGGTGGTATGAGGGTCATGGTGGTGACTGTATAAAAGTGGTTTGATAGAGTAACACAACGTAGGCTTGTGACATTAGGAGGAAGTGAAACAGTTGGCAAAGTGACCAGTTATGGATGTAATAAATGTATGGGAGGGGGTGAGTAGAGATATTAGGTAGTTTTTTGGAAGTGGGAACATAATAATTAAGTGGTCTAGCCAACCCTCAATTAATATGGGTCCATCACTATTATATAGGTTAAATATTTAATAATATGAAATACTTTTCTATTATTAAATATTCATACCTAGGTAATATACATTAGGTAAGTATTTAAAAATGTGAATCATTTATATTTATAATTATTAAATACACTCACCTAGGTATATGTGTAAACTATTTAGGTTGAAAAGGTGGATTGAGAGACATACCTGATCACCTAATATAAAAAAGGATTTTTGGTCCTCATTTGATATATTCAAAAAATATATCAAAGGCGCGCAAATCAAGTGATTTAGTTTTACCCTTGGTAAATAGGGTTTTAAGGAGGAGGTGATCTCACTAGATGTAAAATAAGTTCTCTAAAGTAAAAGGTTATTTTCAAAGTGGTTGTTACCCTTTTGGGGTTTTCCACTATAAATATTGTGTCACATGTGTTATTTATTTCATGTAAGTATTTCTTTATTTACTTATGTTAGGGTGTAATGTTTATTTAAATATTTATTGTAACATTATATAGTATTTAAGTTGATTAAATCCGTATTTATTAGAATCCTTAAATTATAACATGGTAACATAGCAAGGTAAATTAAATAAATCAAGATCAAATGTTTTGTATTTTATTTATTTAATTTGTACGAGTTTTTTAAAACCAACCCGGGAAAGGAAAATTAAATAAATCGAGAGCAAATGTTTTATTTTTTATTTATTTAATTTGTACAGTTTTTTTCAACCAACCCAGAATGGTATTTAAAATAAGTGCAACCTAAAAGTTTTTACTTTGTGAAGAATTTAGGTGAATTCACAGGTAGAAAATTTAGAAACTTCTTACCTTTCGTGAAAACTTTTGTAGAGGTAAGGGTAAAATATTTGAAATATTTTTTTTCTATAGTTTTAATATGTGCAGGTTGAATTTTGTCAATGGTAAATGAAGGAGGAGACAAAACTCCATCAAAATAGGATTTGAATTTTTTCTATTGGATGTGTGAAAAATGTTGTCTCCTCTGTAAATTCTAAGGTTTATGTAGAATTTAAAGTTACATGGCCTCGTAAATGTTTTCAATCTTTTTTTCATGAGGGGCCTTGTAATAAGGGTTATATGTGTTTATTATATATATATATATAGTATCACACACTATAGTTTATATTTTTTTACAGACTATATGTTACTTTTTATTTACATTATATAAACTATATACCTCTTTTTTAAAGTGAGTATATTTTTACATTATAAATTATAATAGGTGAATGTAATGTATTAAAATATAACCTCCTTAATATTATATAGAAGAATAAATTCTAGAAATACACAACAAGTTTTGACTCCATTAAATTTGACGATCAAATGACAGTCACGACAGACCAAACATAAGGCAGTATGACAGTCATTTAGATGTCAAATTTAAACTGGACGGATCTTTGTCTACATTATTTTTTTTCCAGAAATTTGAAGTTATTTTACATTCTTAAGGGTTTCTTCTTCACTTATATATGGTTAGAATTTATATATATATATATATATATATATATATATATATAATATATATATATATATATATATATATATATATATATATATATATATATATATAAGTCTGGGGTATAATGCAAAGCCCTTTATATTGTAGGTTATTATTTTGATCATGTGAGCTTAATTAATATGCATTGTAATGAAAAAATTAGTTATGATTAAATAGTTTATGTAGATTTATAAAATTTATATCTATTTCTATTAAAAGTGTTACTTTTTTTTTAATAAACATGTATCTATCTTTGTGGTACATTGTATATTATAATGGGGTGTGTTTTATAGGTTCAGGAAAACAATAACGTCCAACTATTTAAGTTTTGACAAAACCCAAATCCTAAATGGGACCAACTACAACATTTGGAAGATCAGGGTCAAATCAGAACTTATGGCGAGGAAACTCTAGAAAATTGTTTCTGGATCTGAGGTTTCTCCCACCGGTCGTCAAACAACTGTAGATAACATGAATATATTCTTGTAACGAATGCAGGGGGCTCTTTCCATGATTTTGTACAATGTGAATGATGAGTACCTTCTACACATTGGTAATATCGAACATCTGAAAGAGGTATGCACACAATTAGAATCTATGCATGAAGGTACACGTTTATCTAAAATTATTAAATTAGTTTTAAAATTTCCTACAACTCCTATGAAAGGAGATGAAAAAGTAGTTAATTTCTTAGCCAAAATTAAAAATACTAAAGCACAATTAGATGGATGCAATTGTGATTTAATTGGTGAAAAATTAATCTACTTTATTGTTCAATTAAATATACATGAAAGATTTTCTATCTTAAACTCTAAATATCAAAACGAAAATGATCTACTTGATTTAAATACCTTGAGTTCACTTTTGATACAGGAAGAGCAAGTGATGATGAACTTTGACTCTAAGGAGAATTCCTCTCAAGCAATTCTTGCTCAGAATTCAAAGTTCAAACCTCACAAGCCCTTCTCAGATAAAAAATTTAGATCTAAATCTTCTTTTGTTGATAAGAATTTTTTTTCTTCTGATCAATTGTGTGTTAACTTTAGTGGTAAATGTCACAAATGTGGTAAATTTGGACATAAAAAGGAAGATTGTAAAACTAAGAAACCTATCCATAAAAATAAAAAATAAATTGTTTCTTCAAAATACAATTTAAGGAAAAAGGATAGCTCTAATGATATTCCTAAAACGATTGCATTATATGCTACGTTGTATTCTTCCTCTAATTTTGAATGGATTCTAGATTCAGGTGCATCAAATCATATGACTAGTGTTTCAAATTCTTTATTTGACGTTGTGAAAATCAATGAACGTGTGTATCTTGGTGATAAATCATCTTTAGAAGCAATAGAGAAAGGGAAAGTAAAATTTGCTGATGGTGTGTTGAATAATATTTTATTTGTTCCTAAGCTCAAAAATAACCTTTTATCATGTTCTCAATTAACTCATGATGGTTTGGCTATTCAAATTTTGAAAGATACTTGGTATATCAAGGATAGTAATGATAATATAATAGCTAATGGAATTCAAAGAAATGGTCTGTTTATTTTTGATGATTTTCATTCTGCATCCTGTTTTGTTTCTCAAAGTTTGAATAATTCAAAACAATGGCATGAAAGATTATGACATGTTAATTATAGAAGTTTATATGAAATGGCTAGATATAATCTTGTGAAAGGTTTTCCTGTGTTGTCTTCTTCTCATGATGCGTGTGAAGGGCTTTTACACTCAAAACAAAGCGCTAAACCATTTCACTCATATCTTAAAGAGAGTTCGTCTTCCTCACTAAAACTTATTCATAGTGATGTTAGAGGACCTCTTGAAGTATCTTAATTAAATGGATCTTTATATGCTATGACTTTTATTGATGATTTCACCAGGATGATTTGGTCATATTTTCTTAAAAATAAATATGATGTACTAGGGAAATTTAAGGAATTTAAAGCATTTGTTGAAAATTCTTCAAATTATAAAATTAAGAGACTTAGAACAGATAATGGGGGTGAATATGTTAGAAAAGCATTTGATTTTTTTTTGTATTGATTGTGGTATGAAAAAGGAATTAACTTCTACTTATTCTCCGCAATCTAATGGTGTTGTAGAACGTAAGAATATGACTATATTAGATCTGGCTCGCACTATGCTTCATCTTGCTAGTCTTCCCAAATTTATGTGGTCAAAAGAAATGAACACAAATAGTCTACATTCTAAATAGGGTTCATACTAAATCTATTCATCTTTCAACTCCTTTAGAAAATTTGTCAAATAAAAAACTTGATATTTCTCATCTAAAAGGTTTTGGTAGTCCTGCTTCTTTATACATTCCTAAAAAGAAAAGAAAGAAACTTGATATGACTTCTTTCTCTTGTGTTTTCATTAGATATGGTATTAACACTACATGTCTAAGGATTTACGACCCTGTAAAAAGGGAAGTAATTGAAAACTACAATGTGGTGGTTTTAGAAAAATGCTTTTGTTCATCTGATAATGGTAAAGATGTTCCTAACTCTGTCAATATTTCTAATAATGGTTATGATTATGATATTGAGAATATAGTAAATGGTCATGATGATGTTTCTTGTGTTGATACTATAGATGGTTTTGAATCTCCTAACTCCCTAGTTAAGAAACCAAAATGGGCTCAATCTGTGTTAGAGAGTTCTAATTCTATTGATCGTAGGAAAATGACTAGAAGCCATCATACGTACCATGCATTAATGACATTGTATGAACCTGAGCCTTAAAGTTTTTAGGAAGCTTCTTAGGATGAAAAGTGGATCAATGCAATGCAAGTTGAATATAATTCCCTAATTCAAAATAAAACCTGGGAGTTGGTTCCACCTCCAGAGAAAAGAAGTATTATAGGGTCTAGGTGGTTATACAAAGTAAAATATAATACAAATGGTAGTATTGAAAAACATAAAGCTAGACTTGTTGCTAGAGGTTTCAATCAGAAACCTGGTATTAATTATGTTGAGACATTTTCTCTTGTAGCTAAAATGAGTAGTATTAGGACCTTATTTGCAATTGCCACTCAATTTGGGTGTAAATCCACCAAATGGATGTGAAAAAATGCCTTTTTGAATGGTGATTTAAAATAAAAAATTTACATGTCTCAACCTAAAGGATTTGAAGAAACTGGTAAAGAAAACTATGTTTGTAAATTGAAAAAATTCTTGTATGGTTTAAAGCAAGATCCTAGAGCTTGGTATGCAAAAATTAATTCTTTCTTTAAATAATTAGGATTTGATAAATGTTCTTTTGACAATTATCTATTCATTAAGCAAGAAGGATCACATATTATCATTGTTTGTATATATGTTGATGATTTACTTATGACTGGTGATAATCTTGCTTTAATTTGTAGAATTAAAGAAAAATTGAAACAATACTTTGAAATGACTGATTTAGGTCTCTTACATCATTTTCCTGGCATGACTATATTTCAAGATAAACATTCTATTGTTGTTTCTCAAACACAATTTGCAACCAATGTATTAAATTTTTTTAACATGATTGATTGTAAGCCAATTTCTACTCCTATGGAAGTTGGACTGAAAATTGATCCTAAACCTGCATATGAAAAATTTGATCCTACTTTATATAGGCAGTTAGTTGGTAGTTTGATATATCTCACTATCACCAGACCATATATTTCCTATGTAGTAGGAATTGCTTCTAGGTTTATGCAGGAACCTTATAGAGATCATTGGAATATTGTAAAAATGATTCTTAGATATATTAAAGGTACAATCAATTATGGGTTGCATTATACTAAGAATGAAAATGCTAACTTATATGACTTTTGTGATTTTGATCATGCTGGTGATGTATTGCATAAAAATATACTTTTGGTTGGTGCAGGTGTCATTACTTGGTGCAGCAAAAAGCAGCCAACTGTTTCTATCTCTTCAACAAAAGATGAGTATAGAAGTGCAATGGAAGCTGCAAAAGAGGCTATATGGCTAAAGAGGTTGTTCGATGAGATAAATATGAAGGATCCATGTAGTGTTCCTTTGTTTTGCGACAACCAAAGCACCATAACTCTTGCACATAATCCAGTACAACATCAGAGGATGAATCACATTGAAATACATATACACTTCATCCGTGAGAAGGTGCTAAGTGGTGAGATAGATCTCAAGTTTGTGCCGAAAGAAGAGCAGGTTGCTGATATCTTCACAAAGCCCCTGAGTGCTATAAAGTTTTATCACTTTCATGAAAATATTGGATTTTCAGAGTTGCCATTGAGGGGGAGTGTGCATGACAATGTCACCTCCTAATGGAACTTGGTGTTTGTAAAAATAATTTTAGGAATTTGTATAAAAGACCTTCGGGAAAGTGTAAAAAGACCTTCGGGCATGTATAACTCCTCAGATTCATTTTTAGAAAGAAGTGTAGAAAGATCTTAAAGGTGGTCTTAAGTAAAATCTTTAGTGCTATTGAGTTTACTGGTAAACATTTAATACAAGCATATTATTAAGGAGGTCATTGGTTATAAAAGGCTCCTATATGCTTGGGTTCAATAACCTTTTATGAGAACCTGTGAGAATATGTAAAACTCACAAATCATACTTAGCCACTGATCATGGGATGATCTTTGGGATTCCAAATCCTTTTGTACCAAAAAGTAACTTGAGTATGATGAAGGTGTTATAATTCCTTCACATGATATGCTAGCCTAAAACCTTTATGGTTTAAGGATTGTAAATCCTGTAGTGTACCACGGGCAGGTAATCTATTGGCATATGTTATCCCACTTAGCATTAAGGGGGAGTGTTGAAACATAATGATTAAGTGATTTGGCCAACCCTTAATTAATATTGGTCCATCACTATTATATAGGTTAAATATTTAATAATATGAAATACTTTTCTATTATTAAATATTCATACCTAGGTAATATACATTAAGTAAGTATTTAATAATGTGAATCATTTATGCTTATATTTATTAAATACACTCACCTAGGTATATGTGTCAACCATTTAGGTTGAAAAGGTGGGTTGGGAGATATACCCGATCACCTTATATAAAAAAGAATTTAGGTCCTCATTTCATATATTCGGGAAATATATCAAAGGTGTGCATATCAAGTGATTTGGTTTTACCCTTGGTAAATAGAGTTTTAAGGAGGAGGTGATCTTACTGGATGTAAAATAAGTTCTCTGAAGTAAAAGGTTATTTTCAAAGTGGTTTTTACCCTTTTGGGATTTTCCACTATAAATATTGTGTCACATGTATTATTTATTTCCTGTAAGTATTTCTTTATTTACTTATGTTATGATGTAATATTTATTTAAATACTTATTGTAACATTATATAATATTTAAGTTGATTAAATCCATATTTATTAGAATCCTCAAATTCTAACAGGAATAAGAAGTCATGGAAAAATTTCCTCCTATATGAAATAAGAGGGAGTAAAGGGAGATTCTAAAATAGGTAGGGGAGGGTTGGTAGGACATTCATGATAGTGACCCAAGGAGTAGGTGGTGTGGTGGTAGGGAGTGAAGAGAGGAGAAAAGTGGATGGAAAAAAGGGGAGCATTGGGTCATGGTGGTGATTGTGTGGGGCATAGTCGTAGAGTAACATAGGTGAAGAAGAGGAGAGGGCGTAGTAGCAGAAGGAGGGTGAGAGATTTTTATAGGAAAAAATGGATAGGCTTGTTGTAAGCTTGACTAATAGGTGGTATGAGGGTCATGGTGGTGACTGGATGGAAGAAATAAGAAAAAGCAATTTGATACAATTTTGTGGCATTATGATGAAGCACCAAATGTTGGAAAAGCATCCAATAACAAGCATGGATGGTAGGTGGGATGGGGGTGAGTGGAGAGGCCGAGTATTTTTGGTGAATGGGAAAGAATATTTCATGGAAAACCAAAATGTGACACATAGCGAGTGAGAGGTTCATCATCAAATAGTTTCAAGTTGTATAATTATGATAGTGTAGTAAAATTGGTAACATAACTAAAAATGTTCAAGGAATAGTCCAATAATTTGTTGAAATAAGATGCGACTATGTTTTTGAATGTTATTGTACCAGTCCAAATCTTGGCCACCTATAGATAATGGGAAGGTGTGAAATATGAGAGCATCACCATGGTTGATTAGATAATAAGCCTATTTGAACATATGGAGATGATGTTGTGTTGTGGGAGTTGTGAATATTATATACAGGCCAATGGGAAAGAAGAGGACTCCAAAATATAATTAAGAAGATCCTACAAAAGGTTGTAAATTCTTCCCACCTAGATTAGAAGACATATTTTCCCTACGTCCTTTGGCTGTATCGTACTAGCATCCACACATCTATTGGGGCCACGCCATTTTCACTCATTTACAAGGCTAATGTTGCCATTTCCATTGAATTTGGCATCCCGTCACTAAGATTCATGCTCCAAGACTTCATCACTAGCAATTATTATCATCATGAACATCTTGCACAACTTGATTTTATTGAAAAAAGGGGTGTTAATTATTTATATCACCTCCAATTATACTGCAATCATAATGCATGAGATTATCAAAAAAAAGTTCAAACTCACGAATTGAGTTAGGTCATCTTGTGTTTAAAGAAAACTAATAATATTTTTTCTAATAACCCAAAAAATGTGACAAGTTCACCCCTAACTATTTTGGAACCTATTCCATAATAAAAAATATGGGTATGACACTTATAAGATAGTTGATATTGATGGTAATGAAGAACTAAAGCTAATCAATCCTATGCATCTGTGGAGATTTTATACTTTAAAAGTATAATAATAATGTAAAAGTTTCTAAAAAATCCAAAAAATGTATTAAATTTTCAAAATTGCAAAAACAATATAAAAGTTTCAAAAGATAAAAATAGTACAAAGTGTTCAAAAAATTAAGAAAACACATAATCATTACAAAAATTGAGTCTGCAAGTATCCATGTGCACTACCATTTCCATTCACTTTCCACGGACATGTCCACCCATCCAAAATAAAATAAAATTTCCCCATAACCATATGTATAGGTGTGTTAGTTCTTGTAAGCTACTTACACTTGATCTGGTCACACACATAGTGGTCTACACATAGAAACCTCCAAAAATTTGAACATGGTTGTCATTTTTTGGTAGATTAAATAAAAAAATCATCTTTTGAGAGATCCGTGAACTATAAACATATTTAATTTCTTGTTGGTAAACACCAAAAATCTTTATTTGTCACATACTATTTTTTATGCATGCAAGATGCACGCTTAGATAGGGTGACATGATATTAATATCATCCTTGTTTTAGATTCAAGAAAATAATCAATGCATGAGCTACAAATATGGGGTCTTTTAAATGACTAATGAGGATATTTTTTGGATAGTGATATAGTCCTTATAGTGCCACTTCTTATACCTCATCATTTTTTACAAACTAAAATATACCTAAGGCTAATTGGATCCTAATGAATGGGAATTGTTTTAAAAAATAAATATTAGGGTAGAGAGAAAATAAATATCTACAGAAATTAAATTTCATAAAGTTAAATCATATAAATTAAGCATACATACTCCTATAAAATAGTTCACTCAATCTACTTTACATAAACTGACATAAAACTAATACAAAGATTCAAGGGAAATTAGAACTGTGAGTGTAATTAAACATTCATAAACTAAAAAAACCATTACATTCATAAATGCATAGCCCTTACAATTTATCCAAATTTGAAGCCTATTACATCCATTAAAATTGTAAATAACAATTTAAAGGTCATAAGTAAGGGCATGCAAATGATTATAATTCAATAGTAGTTCATAAAACTTATATAAAACTAGAAATGAACACATAAAAATTTAACTCATAGGAAGTATTTAAACTAACTTGCATTAGAATTCATAAATTCACCTCCTTTTTCAATGGAAGGGTACATATATATTTATACAAGGTGAGACCCTTAGGATCCCTCCATGTGTAGTCATATGCATGTAAAATACTAAATATAATTGGCCTTCTAAAAATATCCTAATTGATTCAAGTAGGATGTTACATTGATTACATGGATCCCTATGCCAAAGGAATATTCATAGGATGCATTAATGATCATTTACTCTACCTTTACAACTAGTCCCTTTGGAATCCCTAGGGTTTATTGTGAAAGATTTTATTAAGAGGTTTTTAATGCATCCTTACATACTTTGTAGTCCCCATCAAGTTTGTTAAGGTCAATAATGGGTTTTCTAAAGAGATTAAGAGTTTTTTCTAGAAGGATTGTTTGAGAAATAATTATTGACTTTGAGACCTCCTTCATGGTCTAGATTTGGATCTTTTCCTTGGCATGAGACACTAATTCAATGACCTTCGAAGATTTTTTATTTTGAAGACCTTTTAAGAGAAGGATTTTCCCTTTTTCTTGACCTAAAGGATCTCCTTAATGATGTTGAATAGGGACAAGAGAATTCTAACACCCATGTTATGATCATCCAAATTAAGGGTCTTTTTTGTAAAACATACACTTAATGTACAATTAATGATACCAATGTTTAACTTTACTTATTTAGCTTGCTGTTAAATAATCGAGCATAGTTAAATTATTCATAATCTATTTGATAATATACAATAACCAATTTTAGATGCAAGGGCATACCCAAATCTCCATGATCTCCCTTAAGTCACTCTAACCTAGTGTGTATACTTTGTATACTTGGTTTAACATTTTACAGGTTACGAGAGCTATGCACATCTCCTAAGTTCCTACTTGGAAGACATTAATGAAGCTTCCATCTGGTATCTAAAACTGATAGTTTAGGGGATTGGTGATTAGACAATGTAGTAATTTAATGCATTACTTTGGCCAAAGTTTCAGCCATTTCTTTGCATGCTTAGTTTTGAGACCACATGCTAGCCTACAAAACTCATCTTATGTCACCACATAGCCATATCAATATAGTTATATGGATTTCTTGTTGTTTAAGAAGGTGAATTAGTAAATAAGAGGGAGAGTCCACTACCAAATCATTTCCCTAAATGAAAATAATCCCATCCTTACCATCTTAGAATTCTTATGGGAAACATAGTGACCATGTAATGATTACCCATCATTACGTCCTCACTACCCTTCCCGTAGCCATCCTAAGTTGGCACGAAGATAAGATGTTTTTAGCAAGTTTTTAATAAAGTATATTTTCTAAATACTAATAAGTTTCCAAGAGAGGTCATAATAACTCCACAAGTTACTAACTTATATTAGTTCCTCTTTTCGTAATCTTAACAACTTAGAAATTTTCGTTAGGTGCATTTTAATCATTCATTTTTATATACCGATTCATTTAAGTTCATTTACTCTTCATGATTAATCCATTATTACTATAAATTACTTTAAACATATTTATTTTGTTTTCTATGTTTCCTTTAGGTATATCTATCGATATACATTATACTTTGATTATTCTATATGAATTAATGAAATTAAAAATAATCACATAACATAAGATACTATCATCTTAATTAAGTAATCAAATTTATAAGTATAATATCCACATTTTCAGTTCAAGTAAGACAATTCATATGACCAAATTACAAATAAGGGAAAAATATCCCAATCATCATTAATAATGATTTACAACAATCAACAAAACTAATACATTGGGCCATAATTCCCTTTCTAAGATGTGATGATATTTCAGTCTCTTACACAAATTGATTATAAAGAACCCTTTTGGATTTATTTCCAAACAAACTCAAAACATCAAAACAATCAAAAATTCTAATCTAAGCAATTAATTCAAGTATGCCAATATTTCCTACAAAAGTGTAGGAGAGAGATAGATATGGGTCAATGCATAAGAACTGGTATGAGTTCACATTCTCTTATTATATGATGTAATTATAAGGAAATAACAAAATAAGAGATTGGCTAAGATTATTCTTATTATAATCATAACACTATAACTTCTATTATGAAAACTACCTTAGAAACATATCTGAATGAAACCTCTAATTAAATAAAAAACATTGTGTCATCTTTTACTGTATACAACCAACCAACATGACTTAGTCATTTAGACAATAATGGGTCATATACTACATCACAAAAAATAATTAAATATGTAATAACTCACAATATTTTCCAACTTTCATGTTGTTAATGACAACTAGAAAGTTCATAATACAGGCAGTCGATAATGACCATGATATATCTAACAACTCACATTTTAGCAGATTTGACTATACATACATACATACATATATCGTTGTTTACAAGAACATATACAATCCCGCATAAGGACTCATTTAATCGTAATAGAAGATAACTAAAATATTGAGTCCTAAGAAGGGAGAAGGAGTACATCAATAATAACAAATAACCATCAATTGAATTACACCTATCAGAAACAATTAATGGTAGACAACATAACTTTTATTCCTTCCTAAGATTTTCCAAACTAACTCAAAAAAATCATTGCTTAATTATCATAAAATCAAGCCATTTTACATGTATATTAACAACAATAGCCCCAAATTGTCCTAACTAAAATCATGTAAATACAAAATGAAGAGGTCATTTCTATCACTATAGTTACTTGATCAATGGATTTGACTACTATTACTTCATTTCCATATTTAAAATTGAAGAAACAATCAACTAAAAATTAGACAATTTACGTTTTCTAAAAACTTCATCTTCTCAAGTTTCCAATCAACAAAATACTGCCAGTTTAGGAATGGAACCATTTAACTGTTCCAAAATAGAAACAAATGAATACAAATAAACCCATAACTCCCTAGAGTTGTTTTACCCAAGTTTAAAACCCACAAAAACATATAATTGATTAACTCAATGCATCCATGAGAGATAGAATAATATGAAACAACAACCAATCCATACTATATAAAACCAAATTTTTCCTGAAAACCAAATCTGGTTAAAAAAAAAAACGTGAAACCTATTTAATCTATGAACTTAGCAGGGTATTACCATTTATTCATATCAAACAAAATAATGATAACAACAATTCTATTAGAAAGAGCTATAAATTTAAAAGATAACAATAATGCTCAAGGAAATATATATTTAACTTAACCAGTTTGTTTTCACTTCCTGCAATATTCCATTATATTTTTCTAGATTTTACACAATAATCCCAACCAAACATATTCAAAATAATAATGAAAATGCTCTAAAAGGAGATAGGGAAAACTTCCTTTTATTTTCCAAATCATAATAACCAAAATCCAAAAACATATTCAAAGAAGGAACAATAACAACAATGCTCTAAAAGGAGCTATATAAAATTATCAAAATCATTTTTATTTCACAAACTATCTCATTGTAAACCAAAACAAAAAATATATTATTTTTCAGATTTCTCATAGTAACCGAGAAAAAAAATGTAGTCCTTTTCCAAATTTCACGTAATGACAAAAACCAAAAACATATTCATTTCCAAATTCCTCAAAATAGCATAAAAAACAAAATGTAGTCATTTCAATATTTCCCACAATAATCCAACCCAAACCGTATTCTATTTTATCATTAACATAAAAACAAAGAGTAAGAGTAGAAAAACCCATGCCTAAGTATTTTTCTACCCATTTCTCTGCAATCTTCCAAGTTCAAACTCCAAACAATACGTTTTCTTTCAAAAACGTATTTATCCACTAAAAATTGCATGATAACCAATGATAAAAACAATATCTTACATGAAACAGTCGCCAAATAGACTTCCCCCAAAAACTCCATCTACGTCCCACAACCGATCTCCCAAAAACAAAACAAATGAAAATGAAACAATGCGTCTACATGCATGAATTAGCTTCTCAAGGAAGCTAATGGTTTCCAAGGAGTCTGCCAACAATAAATTCTCACCATATTCTTAAATTCCATGCCATGTTGTGGCTTTACGACCACCCAATAAAACTATAGACCCCAATGACATCTGTTACCAACATGCAACTTAGGTTTAAAACTTAAATTTCATAAAATTTGTAAAACAAATAGCTTGCATGGTGGGTCAAATACCCACCTCACACCATTCCATGAAATAATTTCATGAGATCAACCAAACCAAGATCCATTACACATAACTTAAGTGGTCTAATGACTGATCAATATGCCATTAAAGCCAAAACACACACACACACACACACACACACACACACACACACACACACACACATGTATGTATGTATGTATGTATGTATGTATGTATATAGGTATATATATCTTTATACATATACATACATACATATACATATACATATACATACACACACACACAAACACACATTCCTATGGATATATAGAATATATATTAAATTAAAAGACGACAAGTCCATCCATATATGAGAAAGCTACTCAGAATACTTTTTCGAATGAGACAAACAAATTCATCCTTGTCACAATTTTAATCCAAATAATTTTAGGGAAAATCGATTCTCTTCACAACCCTCTTTCACACTTTAGATCGCTACCACCCTAACACTTTCTAAACTTGGTGTAATCCTCTGTAACCCTAATTTGTGCTTCATTATTTATCTCAACTTTGTTATTGCAGTTTCTATTTTTATTTGGATACGATTTATGATATGTACATGTTTATTATTATTTACTATATTATGTTATTGTTTCATCTTTACATAATGTAATCAACCTAAATGTATGTATGTATTTTATTAAACCATGAATATTACATTTACAAGAAGTAATGGATCAATTAGTTGTATGTGGATTTCATACATGGATATCGAGCCTAATATTATGATATGCTATTATAATTATCTTTAATGAGATTTATATGCCATAATTGAGTCCACCATGTAATTTATTAAGTGAGTAATTGCATGGGGCACTCAATTAGGGCATGTTGACTCTAAAATGACAATAACTTATTATAATTAGGTTTAAGAGGCCTTATATTCCATAATTGTGCAATGTGTGTAACCAATCGAGTAATTAGTTATATAATTAACTAAAATAATGTAAACATATTAATATGAATTAACATTGGGATATCAACAATAGGTTTAGAGGGCTTGATATTCCCTAATCGAGTGACCCTTTCATTTTATGGATTGAATAGTAGTAAAAGGAACTCATATAGGACATATTGAGTACAAGATGACATACATTTAAATAGTAAATATATTTAGGGGGATTGATATTAAACAATAAAGTGCCTCACTCAACTGGTTTCATAGGGATCTCAATTAGGGCACATCTAATTTGAAATGACATTATATGTTTCAATTAGGTCTAGGGGGCTCAATATTCCCTATATTGTTTGCTGAATGTTAAAAATTGAGAGATTGGTTACATAAGGTAATTAAATATGAATATCAAATAAAATGACATTGAGTTATCACAGTTATGTTTGGGGGGTGAAGTACCCTTCTTGTGCACCCCATACAACCATCAATCGATTGATTACATAGGGCACTCAAATAGAGAATATCAAGTGAATTCAAATTAGTTTTTTGTAATTTTTGTTAATTTGGATCAATATGCACTAATTATATTACCCATATAACTAATTGATGCATTAGTTGCATGGACCACTCAAATAGGTCACATTGAGTCTACACTAACATTGGGTTATCAAAACTATGTTCAGTGGTCTCAATATTCCATAATTGAATGCTCCATGTAATCATTAGATTGATTGGTTGTAAAGAACACTCTTATAAAGATTATTGATTCATAAATTACATTAAGTGGTTGTAATTTTGTTCTGGTGTCTTGATATTCCCTAACTGTGTGCCCCATGTAACCAATTGTAGTAAATAAACTATGCATTTATTACTATTACATTACTCCTTTAGTATGTTGTTATATACATGTTTTAAGTATAGAAACTAGGAACTCGTGAAAACTATTTGGTCCTTGTATTGCTTTTGATTGACTATGCTCACGTATTTGATTTGAAAGCTACATATTTTTAGTCAAGTCACAAGGATCCTTGTTCCTGTATTTTGTTTAGTTTCTATTTTCTTGTTGTAAGACAACACCTCCTAGATAGGACAGTAGTGCCCAGGTGCTAATGTCCTTTTGATTGTTTTTGTCCTCTTCACTTTACTTTATAATTTTTCAGTTTTTCTTTGGCTATGGGTTTTTCCTTGGTCCCTTTTCATGACCTAGGTTAGTGTTTTGGTGTCACTATATGTGGAAATTCATTCTAAGAACTCATATATATATACACAACCTAATAACTATTCTAAAGGGAAATTGGGATATCATTTCTATATCTACCACATACAAAATAAAAACACAAGGGAATGTATTTTGGTATACATTATTCACTGCATAGGGGAGGATATTATAAATTCCATACCACACATTTTTTCATTGGAAAAAAAATAGTTGTAGGCCATTATTATTTGTGCAACTGATACTAGGGAATCCTAGCTCAATTGACACAATTCCTATCAAAAACCAAAATAAATACATGGAGTCTGAAATGTAGTGTAGTGATCGACAACAAGATCACATCGGGGTGAGTGTCGGGGTTAGTATGACTCTCTCATATGCATTTTTTATTCTATCTAATGTGTGCTTAAATATTTTGTAGGTATCTAGGGTTTGGTTTTCAAGTACATGTGTGAAAAAAATAGAAGCGAAAAAAACTTGACATGACCTACAACAAACTAAAGGTGATAAGAAATTACATACAAAGAACTAGGATCAAAGATACTCTGTGGATGCTAGTTCCCAAAACATATGTTAGTGCTCATGAGGTCATGTCCTCTCCCATGTGCTTTTGTCCATACGATTGTTACATTCTATATTCTAAAATATAGTTTACACAAACCAGAATTCACCTTTTAAAATTTTTCATTAGGAAAAAATCATGGTAGACCATTGGAGGCAAGATGAGTCATTCTATAGACCATATCTATCATTATTGATTGTACTTATTTAGCTATATATTGTATATTATTGTTATATTTATTTAATCAATAATATCCTTACATTAGATTTAAATTTAATTAAATCATTTGGTGAACCTGTTTATTGATCGGACCATATATTTCTCTAGGATCCTTTATTTTTTGTATATTCCTCATGGCCTAAAAAAATGTGTTTCAAAACCGTCCATCTAAGTCTAGTTCTCCTAAGTATAACTCAAAACATATGACTATTATTCAAACTTATTTCACCAATTTTTAGGATGAAGCCTCTTTCTATCGCGAGTCTCATATTACCCCTACTTACAATCCCACAATACCTAGTGCATTTACCAATCTTTACAACCCTAGCCATGATGTTATATTATTACCCCCAATAGAGGCCACTTGTGTTTTTGATTTTGATAGTGAGTCTATTTCTACTAATGAGACATGTGTTGATGTAGACACAAATTCATGCACCTTAGACATTATTTAGTCCTGGTCTTATACTACCATTCATATGGTTTTTGAGTGAAGAAAGTACTAATTAACCCCTGTCTTTTGGCCATCTTACTTTATTTCCTTTCATCATTCCTGACCTCTTACACCCACATGCCCAGTTAGATTTTGTCATTTCATGTTGTTTTATCTTTGACTGAGGCACCCATGGGCGCTTTGGTCCCACCAGGGGCACCTCGATCCTTTATGATATTTCCCGCCACATTTTGGGAACTTTCTATCCATTTTAGCTTCTTATCTTTTTGGTGGTCAGCCATTTCCGGGTTAATTATGAAATTAGATCAATAAAACCCTATAAATATAAAGTTATAAGACCATAATGAGGGACCAATAACTAGTCACTACCATCATCCACCTAGGGTTGCTTTCATCTAAGGCATTTGGAGATCATTTGCATACATTTAGCTCCATCACAAAGGACAAGGCTGGTTCATATACATCACACAAGCATAGGAGTGGCTTCTATTCTATTCCATCTACCATTCTACTACATTTTTACATCTAGTTATTGCTTGCTACTTCAAAAAGTGTGATGAGCATAAGAGAAGTTGTTATCCAATTTCACTCTTGGGTGAGATTGGGTAATAAAGTAGGTTTACCCTTAAGGGATTTCCATGGCCATTCGGAAGAAATGGAAAAATTTCATCTCTCAGGGAAGAATCAGGGTTATAGGAGGAATTTTTCCTCCTCTTAGTCTTGTCTGAGTTCAAATTTCCACTTAGTTCAAAATTAAAAACATGAAGCCCAACTTATAAGACAAACACTAAAATTAGGTATATTACTTTGAAGACACCCTAAAGCATCTTCAAGAAAGCCTCAGAGCGCTCAGGGTTCAAAGGGTTGCATTGGATGTTTAAAAGAAATGAGGGAACCCAAAAATAGCCTAAGCTTCAGAAGGAAGCTCGCTGAGTTGATTCCCTTGACTTAGTGAGCTGAAATCTAAATTAAGCCCCTCGACCTAGTATGCTCATTGAGCTATTGCGAGGAAGAAAGAACGAGCTATCAAGTGATATGAGTAATGCAATAGAGTGAGCTCTTGACTAAGCTATATAAGCATGAGCAAGCTATATGGAGAACTGAGCTATTTTTATGCATACTGAGCTCGTGTTAATCTCATCGAGTTGATCTAGAGATTCAAGTTGAGATGAAGCCCCGATGAGCCACTTGCAAAAATTGAATGAGATGGTTATGCTAGAAATCATACTCATGTGACTGAGGACCAAGACCCTTATTTGTGCTTTGAGCTATGTATTTAAGATACCAGGTTACTTCAATATGGGTGAGCTTATTGTTATAAAAATCCATGCCAATGAAAACTGAGATACTTTTATGCACATGGAGCTGATTTTTATCAAGGAGTGGGCTATTTTATTGAAAGGTCAGGTTGTGACCAAATCCATTGAATCCAGGCTATGGTGGTTACATGTCGTAAGGCATAGGGTGGTCTAAAGGGCATGTCCGTTGAGTTGTCTTATGGGAGGAGCCATGTCCCAAATGGACCATAATAAGTTCTTCGTTGCGGGAGATAAGACCAAACTTAATCTTACGCATTGGGTCGAGTGGTTCACTATGGTGACCATTTGGTTCAGTAGTGCATGAATGAATTAACACATAGTCAACCTATTCGTAGAGCCACATGGAAGGTGAGCACATATAGCTTAACCAACATAAACCATGCATTCATCGATATCATCTTGAGCTGAGCCCCAACGTATCATTGCAAAGTTTGATCGAATGAGTTTTCTTGAAACACCATGGACCTAATTGAATCATTCTCAGACCATTGAATAGTTGAATTTGTGGAGGAAGTTATGTGTATGCATCATTAAGGAACTGATTGAGTTCAATTATAGATGAGTCATACCATTTTCAAGTAAAGCCACTAGATCAAGCTAAGTCTCGAGTCCATGGAGAAAACAATGAGGCACATACAGATGGATTTGGCCCAGATGTCTTGGAACACATGTGCCCCAAGGTGCCAAACTCACCGAAGTGGTTGGGCTTGCGGAGATGGTGAAAATAAATGGTCGGGACGGTCCATGAAAATTTTGTGCAGCATGGGCCCATTAATGCTGAAATTCCTGCAATAGGATGAAGGTGGGTATAATGGGTGGAAATGGCCCACATGGCCCATATGACATGCATGCTCGACAAACCCAAAATTTCCATAATGGTCTAGTGTGGATGGGGGTCGATTTAACAGACTTTGTGTGAATAAGTCAATGAGTTTTGGGAACCCGATGCGGAGCCAAAAAGTGTGGAAATCCTGAGTTGCAAGTGAGTCGGAAGGTGGACACACAAGAGGCACAGAGTTGCGAAGAGCTAAGTTCATCGCAGGGTGGCTGGATTTGCAATATGAGATGGTGATGTGGAAATCAAGTTGGGGGTATAAGGGGAGCACTAAGAAAAATGAAAGGCTCGTCGACATGTCCAAGCTTGCCAACGTGGATGAGGTGGGGTAAAGGAGTAAGTAAGGTGTTAGGTTGGTAATGAAAGGGAAAGGACGAGTCGACAACGGATTATTAGGAGGAAAGGCGTTCGACGCACATTCAAAAGAGCTAGCAGTGTAAGCACTAAGGAACCTACCATAGAAAAATAAAATGGACTCGATAAATCTCGTGGAGTTGAGTTAGTAGGGTCTCACGTGGCATCAAGTAGGAGCACGTCGAGCTGATGAGAGGATAAAATAATGGACGCACGTAAAGGTTGAACCTGTGGAAAACGTAAAAGGTGATGACTCGGAAACAAAAGGTAGGAGATTGATAATGTAGAGGGAATATTAGTAGGTGCCAATGCAAAGCCCAAGGAGGTCATTTCCAGCTTGATGAGTCAGTATCGAGCTTGCTATAAATAATGTCAACCATTAAAACCCCTTTTTTGTATAAACATGTAAATGAAGATGAAAAATAAAATATGGGCCCCACAAAAAATTAAATGGAAAATAATTTCAAGGGATGAAGAAAACATTAGAAAATAATGAAATAACTTAAATGAACTTTTCAGAAAGATATTTAATTTCTCAGTCCCATGAAGGCCAAGTACACCTGTGCAACTCAAAATAGTTGATTGAACTTAGAGCGCCATAAATGGAGCAATTCTCAATGGATTTTCACAAAATCAGTCTCGTTGGAACCATGGCTCTAATCCTGATGCAAAGAAATCAATAAATGCATAAATTGAATTAGATTTTATGGTGATTTTTAAGGAAAATGAACCCAGTTTTGTTTGGTTGTTGGAAAGAGGTTAGAAGAGCAATCAATGAGCATGGGAAATCATTCTTTCATTGCTGCAGGTTATGGGACACCTTGAGATTTATTTTACAGGTCCAAAATCACCAACCACACTCATTTATCATGACTTTAAATTGGTTGAAAGTTAATTTTGGGAATTACATTTCTCTCTCTCTTCTCAAAATTCTATAAATTGAAGTGTTGGGCTCATTATAAAACAGGAGATAGTTTTGAGTAGAAAAATCTTCTGTCATTTTGGTTTTGTGAAGCCAATGTGCTTACATGACTTTGTAGTGGACTCCTTGCATGGTGATCCAGGCCTTTATTTTTGTAATAGTTTGAACTGTGCATACCCATGAAGCAATAGATGCAATTTTGTGGATGTATCTTCCCTTACTGTGTTTATTTGCATTCTTCTTTCCTCTCTAATATTATTGTAGATGTATTGTGTCTACTCTATGCTTTTACAGGGTTCTATTATTATTGTGTATGCATGGAAATGTTGTTGTAAAGGTTGTTATTAGACTATGGAGAACTGTTATCACCCTCTCTAATCTACATTTTACTTCCATTTTCACACATTGGGGGATTATTCTCTTACCCTTATTTTGGTGCATCACCTCTGTAGTGTAGTTTTCCTTCATTTTCATGTTATTTCTCTCTCCCTGGTCCCTTAGAAGTGATAGGATAGGAGTAGTCAATAGTTTTCATTTCAGTAGAGTTAGTTTGCACTAGGATTAGGAAGAAGAACCAACTTTCTCTGGAGGTCTATCTCAAGTAGCAAGTCCCACAACTTGGAGATAGTACCCATGTTACCCAGTCACACTGTGAGCTCAAGCACACACACTTGTGAAAATCAGAGGGTGTTGTGATTTGGTGATAAGAAGTTCTTGGCATGCTTGGTGGGACCAAAGAAGTTTTCATTTTAATTGCAAGCAAGACTAGTGTGCACTTGTAAAATTCCAGCTTGTAAGAAGCTTTCAAAATTACACATCTGACGACTCCAAAAGGGAAGAATTCACTGGTTTTAGCAGCCCAAGCTTGGAAAATTTATGAGAAGAATTTAAATAAGGTCAAGAACTAGAAGAGGAAGGAATATTTGAATACTTGCAGCTATCTCTAGGTAGAGGAAGAAGGGGAAGAAGAGCTCAAAGGTCTCCATCTCCACCAAATATAACACTATCAACACCTCCACCTGGTAGGCCTTTCATTCAATCAACCAGAGTTCTTAGACCAATTATAATGGCACATCTACAACAACAACCACCACAAAGGCCACCAAATCCCTATGTCAACTTCACAGGAAGCATCCCACTTTCTCTCAATGCACAAATCCAATTCCAGTTGCAGCATTGAAGAACATTCCATATTTCACTAGAGAAAACCATACAACTTCGATTGATCACTTTCAAGACATTGAAAATTTCTTGTGCTATACATGAGGTTAATGAAATGGATGTGGCTATTCAAATTATTGGCTTCTTCTTTCAAAGGAAAGGCTTTACAATGGTTCAGAATCTTGACCAACAGGATCAATTCAAAATTGGGATCAGTTGTGCACAGCTCTTTGTGGTCAATTTGGAGAGAAGGTAGACAAATTATCTCTATTGGAACAACTAACCACAATCAAGAGAGCACCAAATGAGAATGATGGTTGATTTCAACTTCAGGTTTCAAAGGACATGGGATAGAATTCCGCTTGCTGTGAGACCAACAACTGAAGGTGCTTTTCTCTACTTCCTAAAATCTCTAAATTATGATATTGCAATGATGATACAATCCATGGGAGGTACAACTTTACCCGTAACTTATAATGTTGCTATTAGAGCTGAAAATTGTCTAATTCAAGATGGTAAACTTGCACCTAGGCCACCCATGCCTCTTTATCCAGAATTAGGAAGTCCAAGCACTAGCCAAGCACCTACATTAGCTCCCATTCCTGCCCCAAAAAATTAGAACTCTTACTGAAGCCTCTACCTCTTATTCTAGTACCTCAAATGAGCTCCAAGAAGTCATGAAAAGTTGTCAAAACTTAGATAATGAGTTGGTGACAATTAAGAGGCAACAGTCTCAAAATTTTAGATCATATCAGCCTCAAACCCAACCCAATAGACCTCTGTATCATCCTAATAAGCCACCTACTCAAGTTGCAAATCAGAACCAAGTAAAACCTCCTGCTAATAGGCCATTTCAACCTTATAATCCTAATGTTGTATCCACATCTAGAGCCATGGTACCAGTACAAAATAACATAGCTCAAGAGTATGACTGGTGTTTCCCATGTAATCAACCTCATAACCAGTCAATGTGTTTCAAAGGTGCCTTGAATCAAGCTCTTATGGTGACAATAATGGGTGGAAAAAGAGACAACCAAGAAGAAAATCAGTAGTAGGAAGCTACCCAAGAGGCACCTTGAATGAGACCACACTTGTCAATTGGCAAGTTGAAGATTTTTGTGGTATAAATTAGGTCACTTCTCAAGTGTGGCAGCCAATACATGATCTAAGAAGAGGAATATTGGAGAAGGAAAATTCATCTAATAAAATGATTCACAACCCTCTATCACTCCACAAGGTGTTAGCAATCAAAATTGCAGACCTGAATGTGTAAAATCAGCCCAAACCACCTTCTAGACCAGCTCAAGTACCGGTTGTAATAGCCCATGTGCAAGAGAATACTGTGTAAGGTAAAGGGCAGCAGAAAGATAGCTCATCCCCATTCAATATTCTTGAGCAAATGAAGAAAATGAATGTGAACATTTCAATGTGGGAGTCATTAGCTATTCTCGGGCCAAAGAGATCTATTGCAAGCTGCCATGGAAAATTGGTCCAAATCAAATCAATCATCCAAAGATCAAGAGAAAGGTGACTTACCAATGTAGCTCAGTAGGGAGGAAATCAAGGAGGTCAACAAGGTAAAAACATGAACCTCCCCCATTATATATATATCTTGATTATTGGAAACAATCTTGTACACAATTGCATGATTGATTCGGGAGCAAGTAGCTTAGTCATGATGAAACAAATAGCTAATTAGTTGGGCCTCCAATATGAAGTCATTTATAAGGGTGTAGCAATTGATGGGACAATGGTAATAATCATAGTTGGAGTAATCAAAGGATTGAGCCTCACATTGCATGCATGTCCCAATGTGACCATCTTGCAAGATGTATTAGTCATAGACTTGCCACCACTCTTTACATTATGTTTGTCAAGAGACTTCACCACTAAAATTGGAGGTTATTTTTCTACTGATTGGTCACACATGTTATTTAGAACAAGGTATGGAGCTAAGGCTACAATCAGGTTCAAACCAATTGCAAATTTCCACATTGAGCCTCATACACTGAATCCAATCAATGCAAATTGTTCAACATTTGATCAAGAAGATTACCCAAGCACTTATGAAGTGGATACCAAAGGTTGGAAGTAATTCTGAACTTAACTCTTGATGAATGGGAAACAAAAGGCATGCTTTTGACCCTTACAAGGAAATGGAAGAATATGAATTAGGATTCTATTACTTGCATGAAGAAAATTCACCTCTCCCTAGCATCACCAAGCCAGATCACTAAATATGATAATGAGGTATGGAAACTATTATTTGATGGCTCAAGGAGTAGACAAGGTTACTGAGGAGGAGCTATGCTTGTTTCACCACAAGGTACAAAATATTACTCAAACTTTCTATTTTTAGTTTTCTTGCTAAACAACACAACTAAGTATGAAGCCTTGATTCATGGATTGCATTGGGAAAGAAAGAGAGGTATTAAGAACTTTCAAGTGTTTGGGGATAGTGAGCTAATTGTGAACCAAGTAAAAGGACAAAATGCTGCTAAGAATGATCTTTTGAAGAATTAAAAAAATCAGGTATGGGACCTTATTGAATATTTTGAAGCTTTTAACATCAATTCCATCCTCGAGGAAGAAGAATGAGGAAGTAGAACAAATTGCAGCAATTGGGGCAACATTTGATGTTGTGGAAAGTATCAAAAGTGAGAAAACTCAGTCCTCATATCAAAGTGGTTGTAAGACCAGCTGTCCCGGACAACAATACAAGTTGGCAAGTCTTTGAAATGATCAACAAATCATCAATTCTCTACAAGAAGAAGTTGAGTTCTCTACTAGAAACTAGGACAAGTTGGAGCAACAATATGGTGACCAAGTGGTGTAGCTAAGAACTAAAAAATACCAAAGGGCCTTGTAACTTTGGAATCAATCTTCAACCTAAATGATCAATTCTGGAAAGAGAAGGAAAACATTCAGGTAAAGGGTGAAGATTCAGAGCCTATTTTAGTAGGTGAAGGCAAGATATTGTAAATTGGCAAAGTAAGTACTCAACAAGAGAAATCTGATTTTGTTCAACTTTGTCAAGAGTTTCCTGATGTCTTTTCTTGGAATTATAAGGATTTGAGAGGTTTCAATCCAAAGTTTAGCTCAACATACTATTGAATTAGATCCTGGAATCCAAGCCCATCAGACAAGAAGCAAAGACCAATGAATCCTCACATTGAACCTCTCATGAGAAAATAGTTGAATAAGTTGATTGAGGCTAAATCATATTCCCTATCAAACATTCAAGTTGGGTTGCAAATTTGGTGCTGGTGAGAAGAGAAATGGAGAAATCAGACTATGTGTGGACTTCTGTGATTTGAATAGAGCTTCACTCAAAGATCATTATCCACTTCCATCAATGGAAAAAATCCTACAAGTAGTAGCTGGTTTCGGAAAGGTTTTCATTTCTAGATGGCTACTCAGGCTATAATCAAATAATGGTGAAGGAAGAAGATCAGTTCAAGATAGCCTTCACCACAAAATGGGGCACATATGCTTACAAGAAGATGCCATTTGGATTGTCAAATGCTAGAGCAACATTTCAAGTGAGCTATGGATATGGAATTCAAGGGGACTAATCAACAAGATAGTGCTCATTTATCTAGATGATATCACCATATTCTCAAAGAATGCACCAGACCATCTCTTTCACCTCAGGTAAGTGTTTCAAAGGTGTAGAAGATTCAAAGTGTCTTTGAATCCAAAAAAGTGTGTATTCTTGGCACATGAAGGAAAATTTTTGGGCCATATTGTTTCAAAAGAAGGATTGAAAATTGATCCCGAGAGAGTTGAAGCCATCCAAACTTTTCCATTTCCAAGCCACAAGAAATCTCTCCAAAGCTTCTTGGGAAGGATAAACTTTGTTCATAGATTTGTGCCTGATTTTTCCACTCTTTGTGAATCCATTAACAATGATGTTGAAGAAGGGTCTTGCATTCAAGTGGACAACAGAAGGTAGAGAGAGTTTTGAGCTATCAAGCATGCAATATTACAAGCTCCAACTCTTATCAACCCAAATTTTCAAAGGACTTCATGTTATATGCTTTTGGAGGTTCAGATACAATCTCAACTATCTTGGTACAACTAAATAAAGAAGGTTCGAAGAATCCCATAACATTCTTCAGCCAGAGCTTGGAAGATTATGAAGTAAGGTATTCTTTCATTGAAAAACATGTTCTTGTTGTTATTAGGAGTCTTGAAGAAGTTCAGACACTTGGTCTTGAACAATAAGATTCAATTATTGGTGTCTCATGTCCGGGGTCAAGGATTTTCTCCTAAACAAGGATTTGAATGAGAAGAGGGAAGGTTGGATCACTCGTGTGATGGATTATGACATTGAAATCAAGGTGACCAATCTGGTTCATGGAAAAGGTTTGTGTGAATAGCTAGCTTCCAAACAACATGTTGATTAGAAGGTGAAGAAGAGGTTGTTTTAGTGCTGCAAAATGATCAAGAACAACCAACTAATGATGCACCCATTCCATGTTGGACTCAAGACATGGTGCATTATCTCCAAATAGGTTTGCCCTCCAGAATGGAACAAAGCTAAGAGAAGATATTTCAGATTACAATCCATTTCCGTATGTGTTAATTGATGGCATCTTATTCAAGAAGGATGTGAATGGGGTGTTATTGAGGTGTGTCCCAACCAATCAGGTTGAGAAGGTATTGCATGAGTTCCATGATGGAGAAGCAGGAGGCCACTTTTCTCCATGAGTAACAACTCTCAAAATCATGAAGGCTGGTTACTATTGGCCTACAATGTTTAGTGATTACTATTCATGGATCAAGAAATGCAAAAAGTGTGCATTCTTCACAGGGAAAGGAAAGGCTAACAGTGCTTCCCCTTCATCCCATCTCAGTGGATCAACCATTCATGCAATGGGGATTGGACTTCATTGGAGTTATCAATCCTGAAATTCAGTCAAGGCCACAAGTGGATACTTACAGCAATGAGACTATTTCACCAAGTGGACTGAAGCAGTGACACTCAAGGAGGCAAATGAATCCAACATCTTGGATTTCTATGAGGGGATAGTCACAAGGTTTGGTGTCCCTGCCACTATCATATCAGATAATGCATTGGCATTTCTTGGCACAAAAATCACTGAATGGGCTGTCAAGAATGGTATTTACCTTAACACTTCTTCTAATTATTACCCTCAGGGTAATGGCCAAGTAGAGTCCACGAACAAGAACTTGTTGAGAATCATAAGAAGAACTCTTGATGAGAATTAGAGAACCTGGCACACGAAGCTCAAATCAGCCTTGTGGGATGATAGAATCACACCCAAGAGGTCAACAGGAAGCTCTCCATATAAGCTTGTATATGGAAAGGAAGCAGTGCTACCTATATCACTTGAATTTCCAACATTAGAAGCTCATGAAGCAGCTAGAACTAGCTGAGTTTGAACCCATGGAAATCAGGTATGCAGAACTGATGGAATTGGAAGAAACAAGGGAGCATGCAATGAAAACCATGGAGAAAGATCAAGCATTGATCAAGAGGAGCTTTGACAAGAAAGCTAAAGCCAGGAAATTCCAAGTAGGAGACTTGGTGTTGAAGTGGGATGCTGATCATGTAAAACTAGGGAAAACATTCCAAGTTCGATGCAATATGGAGTGGTCCCTATATGATCACTGAATGCAAAAGTAGCAATTCCTTCTGACTGGCTAAGTTGGATGGTGAAGAATTACAGATTCCAATCAATGGAATCTATCTCAAACATTGCTACTAGAAGGAAGAATTTCTCACCCTTGTACATATTAGTCTAGGATTTTCAATTCCTCCAAGTGCTTGTGCACATTGTTGTTGTTGTTAGAATAGGTTTTAATTTCCCTAAGTGTTGGTGCACATGTTCTATTACTTCTAGTGTATGCTTTGTATATAGTTCATCATGCTTCAGGAAAGAGAAGTTGTAGTAGGGAAACTCATAGTTGCTTGCAACAATTTCAAATCTCAAATTCAAACAAATGCAGAGACAACTAAAATCAGGTCAAGAGGTAGATTTCAAATATTCAATTATTTTCTTCCTCATAATTAGCAGTTGAGTTTCTCAAATCAGGAAAATCAGTATTGGGGAAGATTTGGTATTGCAACAGATGGCAGTCCTTAATTTTCACTCAACCTTCTAGAAATGTTAAACAGACAAGTATATGCCACTATGCATATCTCTAATTTGATAACAACCTTTTCAGCCTATAGCAGTAGTCCCATGATCAGCTCTAGTCAAGAAGAAATAAAATTATCAAAAGGAATGAACATTCAGAAGAAGAAAGAAAGAGAAACTTAATAGAGTTCAATGATGTCCAAGGTAATTATGTTCATCATTCAGCCTCATAGATTGTAGTTGCTAGGAAAAAGTGAAATTCAAGTTTTAAAACAATTTTCTACTCTCAAAAAATAAATTTCAAGATTTTCTTATGAGAGTTGAGAATGCAAGCAGTGGAAGGTAGTTCCAGAAGCAAGTAACAACATTTCAAAGTATTCCAGGGTCAATTTTTCCAAGTTTGGACCAGTTCATATTGATCACGTAGACTCCATGCCCAATGGATAGCTATCAAGCACTGGTCATGCTCCATTTAGCAGGAAAATGGCCTCGTGAGTCACCAAATTGTTATCCAATTTCACCCCCTGGGTGAAATTGGATAACTAAGAAGGATTTCACTAATGGGTTTTCATAGCCATTTGAGAAATGAAAAGATTTTAGCTCTTAGAGCAGAATCAAGGTTTTGGGATGGAAACTCAAACACAACTCTTTTTCCTCTTCTTAGTCATGTCAGTTCAGAGTTCCACTCAGTTTACAACTGAAAAAACATAAATCCCACCTTGCAAGATAAATGAAAAATTCAAGTATATTGTCTTAAGACACCACAAAGCATCTTAAACAAAGCCTAACAAATACTCATGGTTCAAATGGATGGCATTGAGATGTTTAAAATAAATGAGGGAACCCACAAAATAGCCTAAGATCTAGAAGGAAGCTCATCGAGATGATTCCCTTGACTTAAGAAGGAGCTGAGATCTATTTAACATTGCATCCCCTCGACCTAGTCCAAGATCATCGAGATATTATGGAAGCAAGTTATCAGGTGCAATGAACCAAATGCAATAGAGCTGAGTTTGATTGAGCTATATAAGTGCGAACAAAATATATCTGAGCTATTTTTGCATAAGGATTTGAGCTGATTTGAAGCCCCGATGAGCCACTTAAAACTCAGATGAGCTGGTCATGATAGACTAATCATAGCTCATGTGACTGAGGGACAAGCCCCTTGTAAGAATATTTGAGCCATCAGAATCTAAGAGACCAAGTTGAGCTTTAGATGGGTGAGCTGAGTTCAAACAAGCAAAGTCAATGAAAAATGAGCTACTTTTATGCACATTGAACTATTTTTTTAAGGAAAGAGACATTTTAAAAGGTCGGGTTATCGACCAAATCCATTGAATATAGGCCAGAGGTGGTTACATTGTCTCAACCAATGAGGTTGGTCAATGGGCATGTCCATCAAGTTGTTTAGGGAGAAATTCAAGCCTTGGTGAATAGACCACAATGAGTTATTTGATGTGGGAGATTAGACAAAGCTTAATCTCTGCACATTGGGTCGAGTGGTTCACTATGACCATTTGATTCAGCATGTACTGAATTAATTAACATCATAGTCACTCTTTAAAGCCACAGGTGAGATAGCATAGCATTAACCAGGGGTGAGATCAGAGAGAAAATACATTTATCAAGCTCATCTTGAACCTGAGCCCCATCATATCATTGCATATGTTTAATCGAATGAGTTTTCTGGAAGTCACTGTGGAGAGGAAGTTGATCATTCAAGACCATTGAACAATCAACTATCCTGGATGAAATTTTGCATATGCAGCTCATCCTGAGAGAACTGAGTCAGTGCAATTACAGATGAGCTAGACCATTTTAGAGTAAAGCCACATTGAGTAGATGGAGCTATGTCTGAGTCCATGAGAGAAAATAATGAAACAAATGAGGCTGGATTCAATCCCAATGTCTCGGAACATTGATGCCCCAAGGCGAAGAAATCACCGAAGTGGTTGGGATTTCACGGATGGCAAATAAATTATTGGGAGGTTCATGGACAATGGCTCTGTGCGACATGGGCCCGTTAATGCCGAAATGCCCAAATAGGCCGGAGGCAGGTGGAAATGGTCCACATGGCCCATGGTGATGCATGCGTTCTCAGAACCCATGATCTTCGTGATGGTCTAGTGAAAATGGGGGTCAAGTTGATGGCCTGGTCGGATGGTCAACAATTTTTGGGAATGTGGTGCAGAGCTGAAGAGTGGTGAAATACTGAGTTGCGAACGAGTCACAGGTGGGAACATAAGTCACATGGGCCCAAACAGCTGAAGTTCACCACAGGGTGGCTAGATCCACAAAAGAGGTATGAACTGGCATCCAAGTTGGGGGTCTAAAGGGAGTGCCGAAAAAAATGAAAGACTCGTCGACTTGTCCAAGCTCTCCAATGTGTGAGGAGGTTGGGTCATGGGGGTTGGATGGGTCAAGCAAGGTGCCCTAGTCGGAATGAAAGGGGACGGACGAGTCAGTAACAGATGATTGAGGAAAGGTGCTTGGTGCACTGATTCAAAAGAGCTGATGGTGTAAGCACCAAGGAACCTACTGACATAGAAAATTAAAAGGGACTTGATGTATCCCATGGGTTGATGGTCAAGAGGGTCTCACGTGGATGTGAGCACGTATGAGCTGGTGAGAGGATATGTGATAATGGACACATGTAAATGAACCCGTGGAAAAGTCAAGGTGAGGGATAAATAAGAAACAATGAAGGAGCTTGCCATGTGTAGAGGGAAAATTGGTGGGAGTTATATGTAAATCCTGAGGAGGTGAAGATCAGCCAACTCAGTACCGAGCTGGCTATAAATGTTTTCTTTTCAAACATTAAACCCCTTCCCCTTTGTATAAAATGCAAATGAAGATGATAAAAAATGGGCCCACAAAAATTTAAATGCAAAATCATTTTAATGATGAAGAAAACATTAGAAAGAAGGAAATAAATTAAAATGACATTTCCAGCAATCAAATTTAATTTCTCAGTCCCATGAATGCCAAGTAAGCCTGTGCAACTAGAATAGTTGCTTCCACTCAGAGAGACATAACTTGAGCAATTCTCAATGGAATTTCACAAAATTGGTCTCGTTGGAATCATGGATCTGAAATTGATGCAAATAAATAAATAAATTAGAAATTGATTTATATTTGATGGGATTTTTAAGGAAAATGAACCCATTTCTGTTTGGTTATTGGAAAGTGGTTGGAAGAGCATTCAATGAGCATGGGAAATCATTCCTTCATTGTTGCAGGTTATGAAACACCTTGAGATTTATTTTGCAGGTCAAAATTCACCAACCACACTCATTTATTATGAATTTCAATTGGTGGAAAGTGAATTTTAGGAATTGCATCCCCTCTCTCTCTCTCTCTCCTCCCAAAATTCTATAAATTGAAGTTTTGGGCTCATTGTAAAACAAGATAGTTTGAGTAGAAAAAACTCTGTCATTTTGGTTTTGTGAACCAATGTGTTACATGGCCTTTATAGTGGACTCCTTGCATGGTGATCCAGGCCTTTATTTTGTAATAGTTTGAACTGTGCATATTAATGAAGCAATAGATGCAAAGTTTTTGGATGTATCTTCCCTTGCTGTGTTTGTTTGCATTCTTCTTTGCCTCTTAATCTTATTGCAGATGTATTGTGTCTACTCTATGCTCTTGCAAGGGATCTATTATTATTGTGTATGCATGTAAATGTTGTTGTGAATGTTGTTTTTAGACTATGGAGAACTATTATCACCCTCTCTAATCTACATTTTCCCTCCATTTTCACACATTGGGGGATTATTCTCTTACCCTTATTTTGGTGCATCACCTCTGTAGTGTAGTATTTCCTTCATTTGCATGTTATTTCTCTCTCCCTGGTCCCTTAGAAATTGTAGGATAGAGATATTTCATAGCTTCATTTCAGTAGAGTCATTTTGCACTAGATTAGGAAGAAGAACCAACTTTCTCTGGAGGTCTATCTCAAGTAGCAAGTCCCACAACTTGGAGATAGTACCCATGTTACCAAGTTACACTGTGAGCTCAAGAAAACACACACTTGTGTAAACCACAGGGTGCTATGATTTTGTGATAAAAAAACCTAGGGAGCATGATTCATACCACACACACTAGAACTATATTTTGGTCTCGAATGTAGTGTAGTGATAAGTTTATAAGACACTGTTGTGGGATCTGAGGTCAATCCGAACTGTTTATTTGCAATCTTAGTTTTCTAAGATTTTGATACTTATTACGGTCTCTTATAGGTCTTTCTTTATTCTTGGATTATCAGTAGCACTAGGTGCGGTGTAGTAAATCTAATGTGACACATAGCGAGGGTTTCAGACCACTTGCCAAACATGTGAAACTCAGTTTTGGGCCTCCTACATAGTCGAAAGTTCCCAAACTACAGACCAGGGTGCGCATAGGTGCCCCAATCCCTCTCTAAGATCCCCCATCTAAAGAATCAGTCTAGATATTTCCTTTTTAGGACCTTTGCTAAGTCGTTCGTGCTTTCCAATTATTCTATTTATTCTGTGACACGGTCTAATGAGCTCCTCTAATCAACTAAGTCACTTCCTTACCCATCTCGTATATTAGGGTTTCTACTTTCATTAGATTAGTTTCTTCGGTCATTTTCCATAGTCATTTAATGCATTTATTTACTGTATTTACCTGTTATTCTAGATTAGATTAACTATCATATATCCACATTTTTAGTTAATCATTTTAGTGAGCCTGATCTTCGAATCCACATTCGTTCTAGGGTTTTTCTCATCTTTTCTGTCAAAGCTTATAATGTCTGTCAAGTCTCCTTGCTTTAATTGATTCAAATGGATCCATTTGGTAAATATGCTCTTCAAAAAACCCTAGAGACTATGCGTCCTCCTATTAACATATTGCATATCCACGTCAATGCTATTTTTAGTTGTCTTCTTGAGGACTCCCTTGATTCCAAATCCAATCAATATATTTACAAATATTTTCAAGCTCTTCATTTTTATGTCAAGATAAATTTTATTCTATGGAATCCACGATTACATCCCTAAAATATGAAATCTAACATCTTAAGGACGCTTCTCAAGCTCACGTTTGTTCTCTTTCCACATCAAATATTGAGTCTATGTCTACTAGATGTGCTCACATCAGTGAATCTCAAGTAATACCATTACTAGAGCCTCTCATCTTTGACCATACTTCAAATCAACATGACATTCTTACTGAGCTCCTTAGTTGTTAACTGATAGATTTACTTCCTACTCATTCTTATCCTCCTTATCAGCTAGCAAAATATCAAGGTCATCCATATTTCTATTATCATCGACTCAATGGAAATAATGAAAATGATTCTTATGCTTTACAACAAATAATTAAACATCTTGAGTGTCATGGCTTTATCTCCTTCAATGAAAAACATTATGTTACATGCCCATCTACAAATGCTACATCTCAATGGGTTCCTAAATCTGATTCGTCTATGTCTAATAAGCATCATGAAATAATATTTACGAAAATTCAAGAATCACCTATGCAACCACCCCTCAAAATCAACATAACACCTCTTCTTGAGTCATCTACAACATCAAAAAGTTAACATAAGCATCCTCCTTTAAAAATCAATGCAACACCTCTTCCTCTCAAGTCATCCACAACATTACCAAGTGAAATTATGCAACCGCATCTCAAAACCAGTTCACCTTCTTCTCCTATCAAGTCTTCTGTAGTATCCTCAACCCCACATAAGCTAAAACCAATCACTTTTTTCAAAGCTACTACTCTTACTGATGAACAAGACACAACTCAAATTCTTCCACCATCTGATGGTCCTACTATTTATTCACTCTACCATTGTGTTGTTCCTCTCTCTTATCATGACACAAACAACCCTCTCATACAATGGAATGACAACTATCACATTTTTGCATAGATATCCATAATTATAGTACACTTGGGGGGAATCACACTTATTTCACCCCTCCTTATATTCGCATATGATTATCTCTCATCTTTGCATTATCATACATTCATATCCTCACATAGGCATATTCATCACACGTTTTAACATCAACATTACCCGATAACACACTCTTGTGCTTCGGTTCACACTTGATTGTTGAGTGATTGCTACACATGAACCCCACACACTACATTATAAGTCTTACACACCACATCTATTCACACATTAATCTTCATACACCATACTTTCTACATTTATTTTGACATTTGTGCATTTATACATCATCCATGATACTAGTCTTCATCATACTCACCTTGCATTACACACTACACATATTGCATTCAATACTATACACTACATACATATCACATGGTCGTTTATCATCTTCATTAGATATGCTACATTGTCTTCTATGCACTGCACTCACTACCCTATGATGCAATTTAGTTCCTCGGTCCATACTTGACTACTAAGAGTTTACAAATCAAATGGAACTTGTCATACTCATATGTCTATCATTTGACCTTTCATCATGCAACATCCCTAGGTTGGTGACACATAATATAAGATAAATGATCACCTACTCTATCATTTTTTAGGGGTACACACTTTTGGGCTATATCACCACTCCCTTTATTCATCATATCATGCTATACACTTTAGGTTATATCACCACTCCTACTTACATCGTCATCACCTTATCTAATCATCATGCAGTGATATATGCTTAGGGATAAATTATCACTCATTTCTTCATTGTTTTGTGATATATGATTGGGCTATACGGATCACGTAAACATCATTTCTACGTTGCATCTCAACAACACACATACACATTCATCACAGCGTGTTAGACACAAAAACACTTCGACCATTTCCCTATGTCACACTCTCATTTATGGTTCATTCTTGACTTTTAAGGGGGAAAACCAAATGAACCTTAATACATAAATTTCTAGTCATTTAGGGGGCATGCGGCTCCTATCATCCATCTTGCATTAAATTCCATCCATTCAAAACATACTGCATATTATGGTTTCCTATACTCATGCTTACTTTTTCTTGTTTATAGTCACTTTATTACACATGGTAGTTAGATTAATTTTATGTCATTTATCTATATCATCCACGCCTACACATTCATGTATTTTCTAGTTATGATAACAAACACATGTATTTTTCACGCAATACAGATGCTGACCTTCTACCCTTCCTACACTAGTCATTGGGGGCATCCACATTCATATCTCACATGTGATATTGTTTCATTTTGTGCTTAGCACTCTACATTACTTAGTTATATACACTTTTGACATACTAGTTATCTTTCTAACATGCTAACGGTTGCTTCATGTGCAACATTTGTAATGCAAGGATATTTCCTTCCATACTTATTTGTTATATTGTTTGTCTATTATTTTCTCTTGTTTGTGGGAATTTCCATTTGTTTTATGTGCACACTTGTTTATTTTTATGCATACACGATGGTCATACTTGTCTTTCAACATCGCGAGGGATGTACCTAATTAACTAAAAATAGGGAATAAATGTAGTTAATCTAATCTAGAACATCATGTAAATACGATAAAATAAATGTAGTAAATGACTATGAAAAATGACCCAAATAACTAATCTAATGAAAGTATAAACCCTACTATGCAAGATAGGTATGGAAGTGACTTAGTTGATTTTATGAACTTATGGGATTGTGTCATAGAAGGGACTAGAGAAGTAGGAAGTCAAAAAAACTATGCAGAGGCACCGAAAATGATGGATCTAAACTATCTAGCCGGAATGGAGCACTTGGAGAGGGACATGGGTGCTTTTGGGTGCTCTGGTCAGTAGTATAGGTACTCTGGTCTATGCAGGAGGTCCAAAAATGAGTTTAGAAGGTGGTTTGAAACCCTTGTTGTTTGTCGTGTTAACTTCTTTACACTCATACAAGTGTCGTTGTTAATCAAGATGATAGAAAGACCTATAAGAAACCACAATAAGTATAAAAAAGCTTAAGAAAAAGAATAATGCAAATGAATGGCTCATACTGACCTCAGCTACCACACCAACATGCTTACTAATTAATTGCTACAATACATTTCAGACCCAAATGTAGTTCTGGTGTGTGTGCATCATGTAGCCCGCAATAAATAGATGTAAAAAAATGTAGTAGAATGGTGGATGGAATAGAATAGAATCCCCTCCTATGCTTGTGTGATGCAGATGAACCAACCTTGCCATTTCTAATGGAGCTAAATGTTTACAAATGATCTCCAAATTCCTAAGATGAATGCAAACCTAGGTGGATGATAGTAATGACTAGTTCTTGTTCCCTCATTATAGTCTCATAAATTTATATTTATAGGTTTCTCTTGATCAAATTTCATAATTAATCCTGAAATGGCCAACCACCAAAAAGATAAGAAGCTAAAACAGCTAGAAAGTTCCCAAAAAGTGGCGGGGAAGTTCAAAAAGGGTAGGTGTGCCCCTTGTGGGACCAGGGCACCCCAGTGCTAGCATGGGTGCCCCAGTCAAAGATAAAATAATGTGAAATGAAAAAATATGAATGGGCATGCAGGTGCAAGAGGTCAGGAATGATGAAAAAAATCAAGTAAGATAGCCAAAAGATGAGGGTTAATTAGTCATTTCTTCACTCAAAAACCTTCTAATTAGTAGTATGAGACCAAGTCTAAATAGTGTCTAAAGTGCACGATTTTGTGACTACATTTTTCCCCCACTTTATGTTGGTGAGTAGAAAGCTTGGTAACATAAAGTAGTGAGAGATACGTACCTGATGTTCATGAAGATTGTAATAGAAAATGCATTGAAGTATTAGAAAAAACGTGGAATGAAAAAAATATAATAGATCGTGGAAACAAAAGATAAAAAAAGTGCAAAAACATGGTGAGAGTGAACCTAGTGTGGAAAAATGTGTGTAGTTGTTGATGTGTGTGATGTATCTGCATGGTTAGTATGGTGTGTGCTTCCATAAAATGTTATTCCTAATTTTGTTGTTGTTGTAAAAATGTAATGTAAAAGACATATAAATGTAAAAATCACGTGAATGTAAAATACGTAAATGAAAATTTTAAAATGGAACATGTGTACTTGATCCACGTCGAGAAAGAGAGTGTACAAGGATATCCTATACTTTTAAGGTTTTTTAGGTGATCCAATGTTATAGGCTGAAGAAGTATAGGGAGAAATTATACTGTATCCTCCAACCTTTAACTGCTTCCCTGAACATGTGTGAAGAGATCTCTGTACGTCTTGGTTTTTTGGGTGATCTGACACCACTGGATGAAGAATTATAGGGAGGAATGCCATTATATCCTCTAACCTTTAACTACTTTCTAAAATGCGAAGGACTACCATTTCCTATAAAATACATTTTGTATGGGTTTCCTAGACTGGTCTAAACCCACTCACTGTATGTAACCGATAATGCCAAGGGAAAATAATTCACTGAACGGAACTAGTGTAGAAGAGCTGTGTAGTATGTAAAAACCCCAAACAATTCCCCCCTCTTTGAGGGCACATGCAACGTCGCTGATAGGAGGATGCAACCTCAAAAGAGGACCAACCACATGAATTTTCTAACTCTGGAAATTTCTTGGTAGAAACCAAGGTACGCACAAACAAGTGACTATCCAAAGACAAGTGTTAGTATGAATAAGTATGCACATAAAAAGCAGTGTATAAGCTACGTAAATAATGTATACACTACCGAGAAAAGTAGTAATGTAAACACGTAAGAAGACAAATTAAGCCACACAAAGTAGGCTGCAAACATGGGAAATCAATCACGATGCCATAAGACATGCAAGGCCATCATGGTTGTAAACAACAAACAAACGTGTACACCTAAACATAGGGAAAGGCCCACATATAAAAAAAAACAATAACAGACAATGTAACAAACAAATACGAAAGTAAATATCTATGCATAACAAATGTTGCACATGAAGCACCTGTTAGCATGTTAGAAATATAACTAATATGTCAAAAGCATGCATAATCAAGTAATATAAAGTGCTAATTACAAAATGAAACAATAGCACCTGTGTGAGAAGGATGTGGATGCCCCCAATGACCAATGTAGGAAGGGTAGAAGGAAAGCATCCGTGCTGTGTGTAAGATACCTGTATCTATAATCACAACTAGAAAAGTATGTTAACGTGCATGTGTGGATGATATAGATAAATGACATACAACTAATCTAACTAGCATGTGTAATAAAGTGATCAAGTGAACAACTAAAAGTAAGAAAGAGTAAAAGCAACCATAATATGCAGTATGTTGTAGATGGATGGAATGGAATGCAAGATGGATGGTAGGATCTGCATTCACCCCAAGTGAATGGAAATGTATGCAGTAAGGTTCATTTGGTTTTCCCCCTTAAATATCAAGAATGAACTGTAAATGAGAATGCATCATCAGGAAATGGTCTAATAGTGTGTGTTGTGTCTAACATACTATGATGATTATGTATGTATAGTGATGATGATATGTGACATATAGAAGAGATGTGTGTGAACCATATATAGCGTAAGTGTATATCATGCCAAAATGAGTGTATGAGTGATTATTTATCCCTAAAGCATGTATCACTACAATATGATAGAGGAAGTCATGATTTATCCAAAAGTGTATACCACTACAAAATGATAGAGTAAGTGATGATTTATCCTATAATGTCTGTCACTATCCTATAAATGTCACATGATGAAATAATAAATGATGAACGTGTATGAGTCTGATAAGGTCAATTTGATTTGTAAACCCTCGGTAGTTGAGTATGGATCAAGGAACTAAAGTGTGTCATAGGGTTGTGAGTGTCACACGTAGAAGACAATGCAATATGCGTGATGATAATAGATGACCATATGATGAGTAGAATGTGTAATGTATGATGTATAAGATGTAATGTGAGATGCAATGTATGATACATAAGATGTAGTGTACAATGTATAAGATGTAATGTATGATGTATACTAATGAGTGTAAGATGCACGTAATGTAGTATGTAAAATTCTAGAATCCTAGACCATTAAAGTGTATGTATACTAGTATGATGTGTATGTATGATATGAAAATGTGCAAATAATCAAAATGATGTAGTCTAAATGCAAGATGTATGATGTAAGATGTATAAATGCGCAAAGTTTGAAATGATGTAGACTAAATATAGTATGTATGATGTATGACACAAGATGAAATGTGTAATACCTATAGTTTAGTGTGTGGGGTTCATGTGTAGTAAGCCCTCAACAATCAAGTGTGAATTGAAGCACAAGAGTGTGTCATCAGGTAATGATGATGCTATAGTGTAGATGAGTATGCATATGTTATGATATGGATGTATGATAATGTAAAGATGAGAGGTGTTTTGATGCTAACATGAGAGGGGGGGTGTGTTGGATGTTATGTCCCCCAAGTATGTGGAAAAAATGATGAGAGTATAAGATGTCACATGATGTTAGGGGGTATAGATGTCATGCCCCCAAGTATGTAAGTGATGGAGATTTATTCAAAATACTATAAGTGGATCAATGTAAGGATTAGTTTCTTTGAAAAAATTAATTAGATGATGATGCAAGGACTTGATAGGGTCCTTAAATTGTGAGATTATAAAAATATCGGATAGAGTGTGCTTACCTTATGTAACGATTGGTTTTTTGTTGACTGTGGATGACTTTAGTAGGTGAAGTAATTACATTGATCTTTAAAGGGGTGGCTTAGTTTGGATCTGTAATAGTGTAGGTGACTTAGTAGGAGGAATTGTTGGACTAATTTTGAGAGGTGGTTTTTAACTTGAGTAGATTGCATAGGTGGCACTTGAGTGATGGAAGAAGGAACACTAGAAGTGATGGCTTGATGGCTAGTTAGATATAGACGAATCTGATTTAGGAACCAATTTAGAAGTAGCATTTCTAGATGGGCGGGGTAACAAAATGTTGTGAAGTGAATGAGATAAATCCCTAACACTCAATATCTTTAATTATTCATTTTAAAGCATATAAAGCATTTTCATTATGTCCATTGATTTGATGATAATTGCATTATGGATGACCTTGATATTTTTCTAGTTGATAAGGAGGATAGTAATGAGTAGGTGGTAAAGTGATCAATTAATGACCTGGGAGTTGAGTAAAAATGTCATGTTGTTTAGTAGTACGGGAAAAGATGATAGGATCTGGTAATTGTATGAATTGAGGCTTTCTGATATGAGCACATGTAGTAGACATAGAATGAGATGTATAAGGAGAACAAATATGCATCTGAGAAGCGTCCTTAAGATGTTGGATTGCTAGATTTGATAAATGTGATCATGGATTCCATAGCCTTAAATTTGTCTTGAAATAAATAATTCAAAGATTTAATTGACTCTAATAGGGGTTGAATAGATGAAGGATCACTAGGACTAGGGTAGTCATATAAAAAATCAAATATAGGACTTATTTTGTGTGGCGGCGTATCTTTAGGTCGATATATGGTGTATAGGGAATTTTGAAAAACAACTTGGAAATTAGGATGTTTTTAAAAGTAAATTAGATAAAGAAACTTGAGAAACTTCAAGAGCCATATATAGGGAAAATTAGGATCCTAAGCATGAAGATCGAGTTCAGGTTCACCAAAATGATTAACTAAAAATGGGGAATAAGTGTAGTTAATCTAATCTAGAACAACATGTAAATATAGTAAAATAAATGCAGTAAATGACTATGGAAAATGACCCAAACAACTAATCTAATGAAAGTATAAACCATAATATGTAAGAGAACTTTGGAAGTGACTTAGCTGATTTGATGAACCTGCAGGAATGTGTTGCAAAAGGGGCTAGGAGAAGAAAGAAGCCAGAATGACTATGCAGGATAAGAGCTATCTAGCTAGACTGGAGCACCTGGAGAGGGACTGGGGTGCACCTTTGAGCACTCTGAGTCAATATTATGGGAACTCTGGTCTATGCAGGAGGTCCAAAAGTGAGTTTCAGAGGTTCTTTAAGGTAGTCTAAAACCCTCATTATTGGTCGTGTTAACTTCATTGCACTGCTTCAGGTGTCACTGATAATCCAAGATGATAGAAATACCTACAAGAAACCACAAGAGTTATCAAAAACCCTAAAAAATAAGAATGCAAATGAATGGGTTATGGGTTGACCTCAGCTGCCACAACAATGGGCTTACTAACTGACCACTGCACTACATTTCAGACCCAAGTGTAGTTTTGTGTGTGTGTGTGTATCATGTGCCCTAGGTGCAATTGTGCCAGTCTCACTTTGTGAAGTGGTGAGAAATAACTAGATGTAAAAAAATGTAGTAGAATGGTGGATGGAATAGAATATAATCCCCTCCTATGCTTGTGTGATGCAGAATGAACTAGCCTTGTCCTTTGTGATGGAGCTAAATGTATGCAAATGATCTCAAAATTCCTTATATGAATGTAACCCTAGGTGGATGATAGTAGTGACTAGTGTTTGGTCCCTCATTATGGTCTCATAACTTTATATTTTTAGGGTTCTCTTGATATAATTTCATAATTAATCCCAAAATGGTTGACCAATAAAAATATAAGAAGCTAAAACAACTAGAAAGTGCCCAAAAAGTGGAGGGAAGGTTTAAAAAGGATCAAGGGGCACCCATGGTGGGACAAGGGCACCCATGGGCACCCCAGTACTAACCTGGGCACCCTAGTGAAAGCTAAAATAACATGAAATGAAAAAATATTACTGGAAATGTGGGTGTAAGAGGTCGGGAATGATGAAAGAAAATAAAGTAAGATGGCCAAAATATGGGGGTTAATTAATAATTTATTCACTCAAAAACCTTCTAAATAGTAGTATGAGATCGAGACTAAATAGTGTATAAAGTGCACGATTTTGTGACTAGAGTCCCATGTTTGTAGCCTACTTTGTGTGGCTTAATTTTTCTTTTTGTGTGTTTACATTATTACTTTAGTTGGTAGATCTTTTACACTATTTGTGTAGCTTACACACTGTGTTATACATGCTTGTTTGTTTTTCCTAACACTTGTATTTGGCTAGCTTCTTGTTTGTAGGTGCCTTGGTTTCTACTAAGAAAATTCCCTTCCCCCTGTAGGGAAGAGTTAAAAATATCATGCCGTTGGTCCTCTTTTGGGGCCGCATTCTCCTATCAGTGACGTCACATGCACGCCCAAAGAGGGGGGCATCATTTGGGGTTTTACATAATACATAACACTTCTACACCAGTTCCGTTCAGTGTACTTTCTACCCTTGGCATTGTGGGTTACATACAGTGAGTGGGTTCAGAATAGTCTATGAACCACTTTACACAATGGCTTTTACTGGACATGGTAGTCCTTACCATTTTGGGAAGATATTAAAGGTTAGAGGATACAATGGAATTCCTCCCTATACTTCATCCGGCCAGGTAGCGTTGGATCGTCCATAAAACCAGGATGTACAAAGATCTCTTCACACACATTTAGGGAAGAAGTTACAGGTTGGAGGATACATCAGAATTCCTCCTTACACTTATTCATCCTATGGTGTCAGATCACCCAAAAAACCCTAACAGTACATGATATCCTTCTACACTCTCTTTCTTGACATGGATCAGGTGTACATGTTCCATTTATGATTTTAATTTGCATATTTTACATTTACATGATTTTTACATTCATATACATGCGTCTTTTACATTGCGTTTTCAAACATACATACATATATATTTGACTAATTGATCATTTTCTCTTTCCAGGTTTGACCGTATGAGAAACAAGCAGTTAAATGAGGGAAATAACAACAACAACAACAATGTCAAAAACAACATTTTGTGGCAACACACACCATACTAACCATGTAGGTACATCACGCACATCATCAACTACACATGCATTTTTTTCACCCTAGGTTCACTCTCATCACTTTTCTACACTTTTTCATCTTTATTTTTTATGATCCATCATATTTTTGTCATTCCATGATTTTTCTATTCCTTCAGCACATTTACTACTACAATATTCATAGACATCAGCTACACATCTTTATCTACTTTATGTTTCTGAGCTTTCCGCTCACCAACATAAAGTGGGGGAAAATGTAGACAAAAAATCATGCACTTTAGAAATTATTTAGCCCTAGTCTTATACTACTATTCATATGGTTTTTGAGTCAAGAAATTATTAATTAACCCCCATCTTTTGGTCATCTTACTTTATTTTCTTTCATCATTCCCAACCTCTTGCACATGCATGCCCAGTCAAATTTTTTCATTTCATATTATTTCATCTTTGACTGGGGTTCCCAGGCTAGTACTGGGGCGCCTATGGGTGTCATGGTCCCATAAGGGGCACAATGATCCTTTTTGAACTTTCCTACCACTTTTTGGGAACTTTCTAACCATTTTAGTTTCTTATCGTTTTGGTGGTCAGCCATTTTGGGGTTAATTACTGAAATTAGATCAAGATAAACCTAGAAATATAAAGTTATGAGACCATAATGAGGTACTAAGCACTAGTCACTACTATCATTTATCGATGGTTGCATTCATCTAAGGCATTTAAAGATCATTTTCATACATTTAGCTCCATCACAAAGGATAAGGCTAGTTCATCTACATCACACAAGCATAAGAGGGGATTCTATTCTATTCCATCCACCATTCTACTACATTTTTACATCTATTTATTACTCGCTGACTTCACAAAGTGTGATTGGCAAGAAGAGCACCTAGGGCACATGATTCACACACACATGCACGCACACACACACACACACACACACACTAGAACTACAATTGGGTCTGGAATGTAGTGCAACACTTAGTTAGTAAGTCCATTGTTATGGAAGTTGAGGTTAGTATAACCTATTCATTTGCATTCTTTTTTTTATGGTTTTGATACTTCTTATGTTCTCTTGTAGATATTTATTTCATCTTGTGTTATTAGTGACACTGGGTGTAGTGCAATGAATCTGATGTGACACACAACGAGGGTTTCAAACCACTTTCCGAACTTGTGAAACTTAGTTTTGGACCTTGTGAATAGACCAAAGCACCCATACCATAGACTAGGGAACCCATAGGTGTCCTAGTCCCTCTCCAGGTGCTCCAGTCCAAAGAATTATTCTAGATTTATCCTTTTTAGGACCTCTGCATAGTCATTCCTACTTCTTGATTATTCTAGTTTATTCTACGACACGATCCAACAAGATCCTCTAATCAGTTGAGTTACTTCCTTACCCCTCTTGTATATTAGATTTCTAATTTCATTAGATTAGTTTCTTGTGTCATTTTCCATAGTAATTTACTAAATTTATTTACTGTATTTATATGTTGTTCTAGATTAGATTAACTATCATATATCCACATTTTTAGTTAATCAGTTGAGGATCTAGTCAATTTTTATGATGAATAAGGCCTTGATAATGATTCTTCTCTTTCTCTCGAGTCTCTTCATTTGGTAAATTCTATTGTATATGGCCCTATCAATCATCCTCATTCCTCTTCTTCCCTTCCCCTTATATATGCACAAATCCTCAGGGATAATGATGTTGAGGTTGATCTTCCTATTTCTGATCCTTCACCATCCCCTATATCTTCTACTTGTCCATTGACCATTTTTCCTAAAAATAGATATATTTCTTCTTCTCTAACATGCACGAATTCTCCTATTTATTGTGCTCCTATTGCTTTTCATGATGTGTTACAATCTGATTTTAGTCATGATGCATGTTTACTACTCTTGGTGTTACTAAAGATAATATACTAAATGATGATGATAAAAAAATACACATGTTGTTTTTCCTCCTCCTTTGGTTGCACTTGTTGATAAATGTGTGCAAACCTCCCTTCCTATTTATGTTCTTCCCATTAATAATAGTAGTTATCCTCTTGTTGATCCAAAAGTTGACTTCCAACCTAATAATGTCCCCATGGCTACTTATAATGGAAAAATCAAGCCCCTTAATGAGCCCATGAATGTGTATGTTATTCCTCCCCAAGAAGTTCCTTTTCTTATGCATGTTTTTGGTGATTTGAAAAATAAGATACATACTATTACTCTTGAAAGTAGGGGCCTACTATGATAGTAGTGATTATAATTACCTTCATGGAAACCCTATACCTAAGAATATTTACAATTAATCTTTTCCTAAGGGTTTTACTATGCCTAAATTTTCACTTTTTGATGGGACATGTAATCGTTATATGCATCTTTAAGCATTTTAGGCTAGCTATGGCTTCATTTTATAATGATAGATTGTTACTCAAAGCTTTTCCTAATAGTATTAATGATATTTATTCTCATTAGTTTCATCATTTTCCTAGTGGATCTATTCGTACTTATCTTGATATGGAAGAGTCATTTCTTAGACGTTGGTCCTAAAGTTACATTTGAGCATTTACCTTCTTTACATCAATGAAAGAATGAACCAATTCATGAATCACATTTTACATTTCAAATCTTGTATGCATCATTTAATGTTTTAGTCTATTGATATAAAAATGAAATATATCTTTTTTATGGCTTAATTATTTCCTTGAAAGAAAATTTACTATATGATACATGTGAATCATTTACTCTCCTTCATTTTAAAGTTATAGATTTAGAAAAATAATTACTTAGTGGTCATGCTATTGTGCATGCTTCTAGTTCTTCTACTCCTACATACCTAGCAATTCTTATTCTCTTCCACCGATTGCACCACCTTCATGATCACCATATCCTCCTAAAAATACTTATGCACACCATCCACCCTTTTATAAACCTTCACCTCATTTCACTCAACCTCCTAAGAATGAGCCATTATACTTTTCACATTCTACTAGGCCACATGATGTTTTACACATCTTTCTTAATGAGAGGTCGATTAATTTACCTTAGTAATGAGCATCCTCCTCCTAATCAGTTACAACATAATCATAACTAGCCATTCTATAATTTTCATAGGTTCAATGGTCATCGCGATAATGATTTCTATGTTATTTATGATTGTCTTTAGTTGTTTGAGGATAAATCTGTCACTACCTATCCGTACATGTCCATGTTAATAGATCCCATTCTCTCATCCCATAACACCACACACCAGCATCCATGACCTTGACTACCTATCGTTCTCCTCATATCATCTTATCTCCTCCTATGACTATGCATGAGACACATGTCCCACTTCTTGTTCGACCCACACCAAAGTGAGTCCTGAAGGAACATCGATTGCTATTTTTAGATTCACATCTTCCTAATTTTGTTGCGATCACTTTGAGTTTATCTTTTGGCACCTCTACTTGGGATATCACATCCGTTGAGTCACTTTTTCATAGTCATCACTTTCTCTCTTGCTAGAGGCCATACATTTCTTTTATATTATACACTTACATTCTTATCCTCCACTAGTATGATTATTTACACATGTTTAATTATTTATTACCTATATTTATCACAATTCTAATCAATAGTTAACATACATGCCTATCTTATTATCTATTATAACATTTCTAACCTCATTTCAATATCTATGCTATTATTTTCATCACTTATAAGGATACCAAGATCAATTCACATAACATAGTAAGATAACTCAATATAACTCAAAGGTCACATCATCAAAAAGATTTAATCATACACATGTGTGTGTGTGTATCTCTGTGTGTGTATATATATATCTCAAATTTTTTTATAGTACATCATCCTTGTTAATGAAGGCTATAACTACCCTAAAATGTGATGCATTCCCACTCGTTCTCCAACGTTGAGCTCACGAATGTTTCTCCACCAAGATTTCTCGTAAATCCTCTACCTCAGCCATGACCACTACATATTTTCCCTGGAGCTCCACATATCTCTCAAACATTATTGGAAACATTCTCCATGGGTTCCATGTTATGTTTCTTACTATTGGAACACTCAAGGTACACCTTCTTTGACCCTTTTAAACTACATTCTTATTATATCCTTTATATTACTTAAATTTCATTCAAATAACATAAAAGGGGGAAAATGTAGTCACTAAAATATACACTTATGGCAACATTACGACTATAATGTATTGTTATATAAATGATTTCTAATTATGGAAACTATACACTAGTGACACTATACGCCTGAATATCAACATGCGATTTTAGACGCACGCGACCTCTTGAGGTCATGTCGGGACAACCGGAATGTGATGGATGGGATGGTAATGTAGTAAATGGATAAAGTGTAGGTGGGATAGATGGGAATGGTGACAATAAATCAAGGTAATCAAATATTCTCAACTGGAAGAAGGGTTCATTTAAGACCCCCCTCTGAAAAATTAGTTTAGAATTGGTGGCAAATCTCCAAAATCAAATTTCACATCAATGGAAAATTTCTAAAAAATTGTTTCATGGTAAAGACGACTGGGTTAGATGGTTGTCCATTGTCTACCATCCAACCCAGGAATCCAACCTCGTTTAGATGACTATCCTTCGTCTTCCATCCAACCCAACCATCTAACTTGGGTTGGAAAACTATACATTATTTTCCATCCAACTTGGGTTGGATGACTGTCCATCATCTCCAGTCTAACCTAGCCGTCCAACCTAGGTTAGATGACCATACATTATTTATTGTCCAACCTGGGTTGGAGGAATGTCCATTATCTTTTGTCTAACCCAACCATCTAACCTGCGTTAGACGAATGTACATTATTTTCCATCTAGCCCAGCCATCCAACTTGGGTTGAACGACCATACATTATCTGCCATCTAACCCAGGTTAATTGGATAGGTTGGACGATAGATAATGGATGACCGTCCAGCCTAGGCTGGACGACCATCAATCATCTATCATCTAACCTAGGTTGGACGATAGATAATGGTTATCCATCCAACCTAAGTTGGATGGACAGTCACTCTTTATTGGATGTCTTTATTAAACAGGTACTCCCTGTAATCCCTCAGGATATATATTATACCTTGATGAATACACGCATCATTTAATTTTTACATACAAATAGTAGGAAAAATGACCCATACAAATGAATTTTCAGCCAAAAATTTTAGCAAATTGGGTGGCAACTAATTGCTTAAAATTCGCTATTTCCAATTTCCAAAATTCCTAATTTTCACGAGTTTACAAAAATTCACTTTTAAATTTTTCCTTGGACTAGAAAAATGGGGATCTGTTCATTGAGAGAAATGAAAGATTTCCTAACTTGTTCATGGGTGATACTATGATCAAGGATGATCATGGTGTGTAGGTCGGTTTCGATATCAGTGGAACCAAACAAAACCTGACTCAGTTGTGGAATGCGATGGAATTTTCCTTCGTCGTTTGTGTATTACTCTCTGAAGAGGGTCATGAAGATACGAAAAAAGATGTGGCAAGGAAAAATCAAGGGTTCCAGGGTCAAATCCTATCTACCTAGTTATCTCAATATTCCTCAGCAATATCTATTTCTTCTTTTAAGGCAATGAGTTAGCTGATGATTGTAGGAGGCATGGGTGTGGCTCTAAAAAAAAATTGGTGCAAGCCTTGTTTAATGTCAATTTGGTATTTCTAAATTTTTTACTACCTAATAAGAAGGTCAAGTATTCAAATGAGTTTCTCCGGTGGACCCATAAGGCTCATGTGGGCACAAGAAGAAATGGAAACATATAAGCAAGATAAGATCCAAAGGGTTGAAAATTAAGTTCAGGTAGAATAGGCCGCTAGGGAAATAGAATTTATGTTCTTTCCAATATAAATTACTTTAGTTCCTACCTTTAAATAAATTAAATAAAACATAGTTGATTTCCTCTTTTAATTAACTAAGTTTGATTTGCAAGAGTTTACTCAAAGTAAATAAAACAAGCTATCTAACTTCTAATCTATCTTTTTTTTCTTTTATGGAAATTATATAAAACAAATCTACAAACACAAAGCAAAAAATTAAAATAAAATAAATCTACTTCTATTCTAAAAACGAAAACAAACATGGAATAGTCATATGTATCTATTCCTATGTTGCAGGATGTGAGGCTAATCTAATCTAAATAAATATTTATTCTAATTTGTAATTTTGGATATATAAATTATTTTAATTGTTTCACCTCATAATCATGGGATGAAATAAGGCTTCTTTGAATAAATTTCCTCTTCCCTTGAGACTCCCCAGTAAAACAAATAAAATACATAGACAAATTTTACAAATAAGAATTAAAATGACAAGCACAGTCACTGAATCTTCCTTAAGATATTTTCCCTTGCAGATCCACATGGATAAGTATGGAAGAAGTTATTGAATCAGAAGTTTTCTCATACGCATATAAATCTAGGAATGAAGAAATGAAAATGTACGGGTATTATAAAACAAAGAAATGAATAATCCATGTACATAACCATTCCTCAAAATTCTTTCCTAGGAAAATCCACAGGGATAAATTGAGAAGGAAATATCAAAGGAAAGATTCTTTCTGAAAAATAGAGAAAATTCCAAAATTTACTTCTTAAAATAAGTGTGTTGCTTCTTTAGTTTTAATGACAATATTCTAAAAAATGAAATCTTTGAAAGAACTTGTAAATACACCCCCAACCTGATTATTACATAACTGTGACAATTTCCAAGTGTGGTGATGATTATTGGGTATCCTCAATTTCCTTTCCAGAGATGAGAGTCTAATTGATCCAGAGAATAAAGTTGGTTTGGTTTTAAAAGAAATCAAGAAGATGCTGGAGCAGACTGGTTGCAGGCTAGCTGGTCACAAACGCAAACATGAAGCAAAAAAGTAATGTACTGAGTTTTTTGTATAATTCTTGGCAAGATTTTGGCAGAGTAATGATGCAATTCAAATAAAAAATATCCAGCCCATGACATGGGTAAACACTTGGTTTTTTTATAGAAAATGGTAGAGAAGAAGTCTAACACACTTACTAATTAAGAAACACCAAATCACCCCAAAGAGAGGTAGTCAACATTATAATAATAGTAAAAAGGGAAGAGGAGTTCAATACGTATCAAAAAAATCATAGATCATGTGAAATAGTCAAGAAATGGTAGAGAAAGAGAATCTAAAACTTGAGACACATGTATAAAACACACAATTTAGATTCTTAGATAAATGCACATGGAATCGACGGTCTTCACAGGATGGTGGTTATGTAATCGCCAGTATAAGAAGACTGGAATTTATGTAACCACCATGGTGGTTACATGAATTAAAGTCATAGAAAACTTGCAACAAGAAAAATATGGTTCGGGAAGATAGAAAAGTATGAGACAAGGATAAGTAAATAAAAGTAAGCATGCTAAGAGAAAGGGGACATGATATAGACTTCATTACTATTTTGGAAAAGAGAAAATTGTCATTAGAGACTTTTACCATATCGCCAATGTGGCACCTGTGAAAATTTTGGGTATGTACATATTTCCCCCTCGGAGAATCAATTTAGCCATGGATGGACGTAAAATGTGAATTTTGAGTATGGATGAGTGCCAAATATGAGAGTTAAAAATAATACCATAATCATCAATGTGTTGAGACCACACGAATCCAACCTTCCCGCCACATGCAAAAGAGAGATAGGAATCAAGTGAAGATATAAAACATGATTACATAAATACTCTAAAATAAAATGAAAGGATTATATACCATAGCTGCAAGGGTGATAAATATACCTGCTTCAACACAACAACCTTGCATACACCCATTTAATACTATATTAGAAATTTAAATTTACATTATATATGTATATGACTTTTTTACTATTTTGGAATTCATTTTCACACTCACTCTTTATTATTTTAGACCTTTGGATTACTGGTGACCATTTCATGTATAATCATAGTCGAATCGATGACCATTCAGATATGATGGCAACGCAAACATCAGCTACGATAAAGAGCCATGAACATATAAGTTATACGCCTTAATTCATTTTTTACCTAAAATGTAGGATTTTTTTAAATAGCTATAGGGGGATTTTTTTGATAATTTTATAGTCAAAATGATCACAATGGGGATATTTTTTCAGTTTTGTATTTTATTTGAGTCAATTTGGTGTATCTCTTATGTTTTTGCAAGTTTTTAGGCTTAAGGGCACGACTCGAATTTCGTCGGTGAAACTGCCATGACGGTTATGCAACCACCATTCTACATAGAGTGGAAAATACACAAATGCTATGATGGTTACATAACTACCTCTTGAGAAAAGTGACTGTTACGCAACCACCATGGTGGTTATGTAGCTGCTACCCTACTTAGAGCGGTAGTTACTTAACCATCACAATGTTTTGCTTATTATGAACTAAATATGCATTTTTGTAATTTTTACTTGTGTTTATATTATTTTCGTGGGCATGTTATGGCTTATCATGTTCTAACTTGATTTTTTATTGTTGTTTATAAATTCAAGGAAGCTACATTAGGTGGTGTAGGACCCGTGAGAAGGATTGGTTGGCCCAAATACTACATTTGTTGACTCAAGTTGAGAGGGATTTATTAGGGAAGGCCAACATATGGAGGAACACTCAGACACAACTAGTTTCCCTCACGAGTCACCTTATTTATGAAATACTCAGTTATTGGGATGAAAATTGGAACACTTATTGGTTTCTTGGGGTTAGGGGTGAGTGGACTATCACCTTGGAGGACGTTTATAAGATCCTCATATTTCTTTTCACTGATAGGAAGTTGGTACTGAGTAGCACTAGTTTGATAGCTGAGGTCCACATTTTGGTGACCTATCTCATTGATGCATTGGAACCTGACATGGGTGCTAAGTAGGGGGACATGCTTGTTACTATGGATATTAAACCTATCCCCATTTTTCACAAGCCCATAATTTGTATTTTGGCTTCGCATCTGATCAAGGACAAGGGAGGAGAAAGGTTCTTGTTCTGCTAGGATCCTATTGTTCAGATTATTGATTAGTATGACAAGTTCTACACTTGGGGAGTGAATATTATTGGGACCACATATCATGATCTCTACAAGATTATTAGATTGGGGGCTATATCACTTAGTCAACCTACACTAGTTCTGTCTTGGGTATATGAGCGGATGATCCCAATACTAGAGGGGAGATTGGATAGCATATCCCATGGATATCAAGGAATCTCAATGGGTTGATATGGCTCCACTTGGGGGCCCATCACAGTTAGTTTTCAAATTGACTATAACAAACATGATTATGTAGTTGTGTCAGGATATGACTGAAAAATGAGGTAAGGAGGTTATTATACTAACCACATGTCATACTACTGTTGAGTTAGTCAACCTTGTTGGAAGAAAAATAGAATGAGAGGGGGGTGAATCAGTCCTTTAAAAACTTTAATCAATTTCATATTTTCTTATTTAAACCATAAATCATTCATGTATTTGTTAATGTGTGCAAAAAATCAATAAAATAAACATAACCTTGCAAAAGACACAAGAATACAAGATATAAATGGGAAAATCTCAAAGGGAAGAAAACCCACAAAAAATTCAGATTATATTACTCAAATCAAAAGTATTTAGTGAAGCACCAACTTCACAAGGATCACCAACCCCTATTTTATTAGAGTACCAACCCTAGAAGGAACACCAAGCCCTAGTTTAGTGAAGTGTCAATTCCATAAGGAGGATGCAACCCCCTAAGATGATCAAGCACCTAGTCAACCAACTTTTAATGAATATATATGATGTATTGTTGCTGCAATAACTGTTGGAGATCACAACTTCAGCTCAAAACCTTCAAACCCTCATTCACCCAACTCACTCTTTCTTCTTCTTTCATGAAATTTTCTTGGCTTCAAACCCTTGCACACACAAACTCAAAAATTCCTCAACCTTTCACACACTTATTCAACTCTTATATCATTCCTTCATACATGTTTCAATCACAGACATGGTTCACACTTTTCCGCTCTCGTTTGACTTATACAATTTTGAATTCAAACTTTCCTTTTATATGCACTTCAACTCATAAAAATAAATGTGATTAGTCCTACATCATAATTTATAAAAAAACAAACTTAAAAACATCCCAAAAAATTCATACTAGACCCATGTAAGTAGGCCATTCCCAAATGCACCAAACTAGCACAAAACAAGCTCAAAACACTATCACCTGGATGAGCTAAGACCATAAACACCATAAATATGATTATTTAAGCTCCATAATTCATAAAAATTTCAATTATGACATTACAAAATCATCCATGGTCATTAATTATCTTTCACCAATCAAATGTATCATAACACACTTAATAAGGCTCATATCCTTCACCAAACAGTTATTTCCAAGATGTTGTCTTAACCTTCGGACCACAAGAACACACCAAAACATATCAAATATTGATTATAGCCACTCATTGGAATCCCCTTGACCTTCATATCACATCCATTCATGATATATACCTTGAAGCAACCATATGTACAAACCACACCAAATTTACTCTTCATCAAATTGAGTTACCCAAAAATCCGTTTTAGGAAATCAATTGATTTGTTCCACCACTTTCAAGACAACTAAAGTCCTTAAATAGGAACAAAATTACTCCTTATTCACTCTAAATCTGATATAAATAATCAAATAAACCATCTCATTCCTATTATACCTTAAACTTTCATCCCGAGAAAATACTATTTGAGAAACCAACAACCTTCTTCTCTACAGAGTGAGCTAGATGAAAAATAAAATATCATCATTATGAGACAAACCATATACCACTGGAAATCCCTCTAAATCATATTTCCATAAATTCTTACATTTCCTTACAACTCTAAGTGGAAGGCCTTCAACCAATTCCATCTTTGTAAAAAACTTGAAACTACCCCAAAACTGCCTTACGACCAATATTCCTAAACAAGGCACAATTTTCCCTCTAGAGGCTCAACCATGAAGTGAAACCATCATGGAAATCAAGTAACATTCCCATACTAAAAAAAATCAATTTATTTTGTAACTCCTTTGGACAACCTTGCCTCAAATTGGACTTCTTCATAAGCTTATATTTTAAGGTGGGGTCCACTCATCACAACATGCTATACCATACCTTTTCTAGAAATATGGATGATTCCTATAAAACATACAATTATCATAATAAAACAAGAAATCAATTATGGTCACTTATTATCAATATCTCTCCTACCTCTTTCGAGCTAGGGTTTTAAGCACACAAAAAAATATGCACCTTCTTAACATTTGTTCATAAAATCTTGATGATGAGATGACCTCATTATTTTTGTGAAACCTTATTAAATCAATTAAAAATAATTCCTAAAATCCAAAAGGTCCCATGCAAAGCACACAATTCATGGTGATCATCAAAAGGTGTAATTTGAGCTGGAAATCACCTTCTTCTTGACCCTATTTCATCAAATACAACATAAATTGCAAAATATTCTTTAGAATGACTCAAAAAAATTCTCACACCTCTAGGACACACTTTTGTACCATCTCGAATCATTATAATATCTCAAATAGATCTCCATATTCTCATCCCATCTCATTTTCATGACCATCCCTTGGGGTTTTGCATGGAAACTGAAGCAACACTATAACTCATCATGAAACATCTCCAAAATTCCAAAACATACTTGGAACAAAATTTATGACATCCCTGCATGCTTCCATGAGCTCTCATGGCTTTGTAACTCATCTTCATTCCTCCAAGCACCTAAAATGGGTCTAGATGAACACTTGAAACTGGGTCTTCAACCTATACCTGCACCTTGAAACTTATGTGAGTGCAAAAAAACTCTCAAAACATGTTTTCCATGTTTCTACCATGCTCCTCAAACCACTAAACAACTCAAACCACCATGCTTCATCACCTATGTCAGGTAAGGCACCTGACTAGGCTTGCTAGACCAATTTAATCTCACTAAATCACTTCATGCCATCTTGAAACCACCTAATAATCCATGTTATCATCCTAATAAGCATGTTATTACACTTATCCCTCATGTTATTTGTCATTAATGAACTTTTACATCAATGAAAACACCTAAAACTCAACATGCCAACAATCTCCACCTTTGTCATTGATGGAAATCCACCTAATTTTATCCCCATTTTTTACATTAATGAAAAATTACATACCTAACCATCATATTCTTCATCTTCCTCAGATTCATAAACCACCTATTGGTTGGAAACATCAACAAAAATCATCAAATTTGGCTCTCAAACTTGTAATTTCTCACTAATTTGTGATTTTGACCTCTTTCCTCAACTAAAAATCATTGAACTCCCCCTTAGAATAAACATACATGAACTTACACATGCCAAAAATGATAATACATGGATAAGAACATCATCTTTCCTCTTCTTTGAGTGAAAAATCAGACAAAATGGCCATTTGAGCTCAAGAACTTGTTTTACTATTTTTATACCCACTTTTTTCATCTTCATAGCTTGAATTACATTGTAGCAGTCCTTTATTAGTTGTTTATTTCTCATGCCAACCATCCTTTGATCATGATATAACATAAAATAATCATACATACCTCTTCTTGGACATATCACAACTTGAGAAGGCTTAAAATAGTCATGTTTCTTCCATATCTTTCCACTTTTTAGGAATAAAATCCATAAGTCCACTCTTTAGAGCAATTTGGAAAACTTTTCTCAGCTCTATAATCCAAATCACAACATGAAGTTCATATGCATCACTCCCATTGGCCTAATGACATCCCTCTCTAATAGAAAACATAAGTTTTAGGCTTCATACCTTGATTTCAAGCCATGGAGGTGGCCCAACCATTTTAACACTCCTTTAAGACAATTGATCAATATTTTCAACCTTCTGACCTTACTACCATAACCTCCTTGAGTCAAATACTTGCTTTATAAGCTATTATACTTACAAATACCATCTATACTTCCACACAAGCCTCTTAAACACCTTTTATGCCTAAATAGATGACAAAACAAACTCTTCTTTCCTAAAATACTTTCACATACCTGTAGGTGATGTGTATAGAGAAATAATATGCTACAATACCCATATAAGATACATTAATTGATCATGGTATAATGAACCAGTCAAGCTAGTTTTATACCATACCATTTTTCATATTTCTTGCACTTCTCAAGGTATACAAACTCCTCAACATCTTCTATACTTGATTTAAGATAGGTACAAGATCCTCATGCTCTGACAGACCTATAACAACATATTATTTGTCTTTCAATAACATTAAAATCATGAAATAGTGAATGTTTCCCTCAATGTGATATATTATTACAACCTTTCATACTTGAATTTAGAGTTAATACATTCTCCCCTATCTTGGAGGCCCCTACAAAACATGTAGCTAACCATTTTACACCCTTATTATCTTGCATACAAACCAAGCTTGCTTATACCCTCACTAACTTACTTGACAACTCTTGTTCTTACACATCTCACTGTTACACTTATCTTCACATCTTTCAAGGCATGTAAGACCCCAATATTCATTGCTTGAAATCATGCGATAGTCATCAAACCTTTGAAAAACCTCATCACATACCTTACCTTGTTGTTCTTACACTATCACAAAGACACATCTACCATGCAATTAGGAATTTTCAAATTATTTGACGTGACATATGACCTTGTTTAGATAATAATACCCTTGTAGACTATATAAATGGTCACACCTATATATGAGTATCTATTGTAGGCCCAAAAAATAACCTCCTAAAAAACAAAAACCGTTATTTACACTTGAAAAACACATTTTGATCTACCATTATACCTTGTTATTTCATGTTCCTCTTCACTTTATGATCTCTGTGATCCAAAATTTGGAGGTTAAGGATCATGTAAGCCATATTATTATTCCCTTAATAGTGATCAAGGCATTTCTCAAAACTTGGACAGTTAGTCATAGGCTTTCCTCTGGTTTTTAAATATAGATATTAGTCATTACTTCATGTTAACTGTCACCATCAATCTTCTATGACTCCTAGAAGCCACATTAAAGTATGTATACCTCATGATACACTTCATACTTGAGTCAATACATTGAGATACACCATATAGACTATGTTATTCTAAAAACATACCTAAAATCATCCACCTACTCTACCTTTGAAGTTCTGGTATATGATGATTAACTTACTTCATGTATTCTAACACATTTTCATGTATGACTCCCATATAATCTTCTTCATAAGCATGATGAACACAGTTATCTGACCCTTATACCTAAAGATATCCAAGAGACACTATTTTATGAAAAATCTGGTAACATAACCTTGACTGATCTAGAAGATCTACTTGAATTCTACTATATAACCCTTTTCAAGAAAATTACATGAATCATTGTCAATTCTACATAGTTATTCATACCTAGGTCTCTTCATTTTCAAGTTTACAGTTTTGTGTACCTGAAAAACATAATTGAACTTGTGTCCCTGTGATGACAAAAGGTTTTTACCCTTAGGAATATCATATCCTCATACTGATTTCATTAATATCCCTTGTAGTTACTAGGTCAAAAACTGCTTCTCTATTTCTTTCTTGAGGAAATGACATTTAAATTACCTTTGATCTCAAATCACATGAACTCAAGATACCGATCTTGACACCAACATAGTACTTTTGAAAAATGATCATGGCTTAAACTTAACCAAATACACTTGAGTCAACCTTACACAAACAAGTATCATGACAGAATTCCCTTAATACCATACACATGAAACTTACTTATTAAATATGGAATTTTGTCAGACTGTCAAAATCTTATGATCAGACCTAGGTTATACACAATTTGATCAAAAATGACTTTACATGACTGAGACAATAACACTTTTCTTCAGTTGATATCAGAACATTGACTTCACACTTTTAATTATGACTACATTATGACCTATGACTAATTTTCCTTTGAAATGTAAACTCATAATCAACAAGATACTTCAACAACCATCAAGACTCCATGACAAACCTAAGACCTAACTGTGCACCTCATATGACCTTTTTATAGTGATCATACGTTTTTCAGTACTTGAACAACCAAGGAGGAGAACAATACATACTTTGAAGCTATGATAACTATACCTTGATCAACTTGGAGGCATACCTTGACATGCTTTGACCTCATAACAAAATATCCATAAAAACATGTTGTCAATCAACTAGCTCCCCCTATTCTCAATGCTTCATATGCGACCATTATACCTATAAGAAGCCTAGTAGAGGTATATCACATCATGATCAGATCTAAAAGAATGACCTAAAGAGGTCCCAAGCCCTCTTAGATACCCACACCTCACCTTTTCATCTATTTTTCTGATCAACATTCTGTGACACACCTTATCTTGCATTTATATCAGCTCTTGGTGAACCATTGAATTCCTTCTAGGTTCCCATGGTTTGTACCCTTTTCCTTCTATCCTGCACATCTAGACCCCTTGAAAGTCTCCTTTCTTTCCTTGTAGGATCTCATAACATTTCTTTAACAACATGTCTGACTTCATTACAACTGAAACATACCACTAAACTCTTGCCTTTGTAGCACTTCAACTTGACTAGGTGGGTCATACAAATAATATCTAGCAACATGACCTCTTTCATGATAATTTTATCAAACTACATTCTTAGATTTACTCACTCCTATATCTCTCCATGGGTGATAATCTCTAGAAAACATCATACACTCCTTTTCCCTATGACCAAATCCATTACAAGTAAAACAATAACCATTGAAATATATTTCATACCTTGAGGCATTAGGCTTCCTAATGGGATTTTTCTTCACATTGTCTTTAGTGGAACTTTCCTTATTTCCTTCCTTGATGCTTGGTCCTTCACCATCCTTTCTTGGAGCACTATTCTCTTATTCATCTCTTTTCCTTTGGATTCCTCTTTGAAACCAAAACCAACTCTATTGCCTGCTGATTTTTGATTGCTAAGAAGATCATCAAGATATTGGTGATTTTCTCAAATCTCTGAAAATGATATTTATCCTTGCTGAATACATCAGAAAACTCTCTCTTAAGAATAGTCACTTCTTCTTCCTTAGATTGCAAGTTTAGAGTCATTAGTACTCATCTGCATCTCTAGCTTTCTCACAGTTTCATCAAACTTCTTTGTAACAACCCAATGTTTCTCCTCTAAGTCATAAATCTTTGCCTCATATTCTTTAACTTTATATTTCAGTTTCTTTATTATTCCTTCTCATCATACTTTAATTTAGATTGAACACATACCAATTCAGTTTTAATATCACCTTATTCTTCCTCAAAATATTTGCAAGAACTTGATATGAAATCACCTTAACAATGTATACCCACCACTAGTAGATCTCATAGCATTTTTTTTCATGAAAATACCTCATATCCTACATATCCATGATCATATTTAGACTCATATTTGAAACATCACTCTCACTACTTGTTTCAAAATAATACACCTCTTCCTTTGTGTAAAAATTCTTTTTACCCTTCTTCTTGTGGTCAAAATTCTTGAAATCCTTCTTGTATTTACTATACATTTTGATTTTTATTTTCATGACCACCTTCATGATCATCATCACCTTCCTTTTCATTCCTATGAGGACATTTAGTAGAAAAGTGACCTACTTTACCACAATTAAAACATTTAAAAGGAAGTTTACCTTTGTACTTACTAGATCCAACATTTAGTCTTCTAGCAACCATGGACAAATAACTCATAATCATCCAGCTCATGAGCAACATCATCAACCATGGTCTTCTTGTATATTTTGTATCTTCTTAGTCCTTGAAAGCTATCTCTTTCTTAGTTGTTTTGGAGTCAACAACCCTCATCTCATAGGCAGTCAAATTCCCATGTAATTCATCCATTTTCAAGAGAGTTAAATCCTTCTCTTCTTCTATAGCAAACAGTTTGGAATCAAACTTAAGGTGTTATAGATCTCAAAATATTTTGAAAAAAAAACTTCTTCCTTCACATTTTAACCTAATTCTTTCCTTGTGTTGACAAGCATGTCAACCCTAAGTAAATATGTAGTAATAGACTCATCATCATTCATTTTTAGTCCTTCAACCTGATTTCTGAAACTGTTTAAAGCTTAGAAATTATTACCTTGGAGTATCCTTCATACAATACCTAAATTTTCTCCCACATATCCTTAGTTGACTGGAAATGCATCACCTTCACAAGCTCATATTCACCTAAGACCACACATGATAACATTCATAGCCTTTGAATTATCACTACACAACTTATTTGTCTAGCATTACTAGTTGGTGGAGTAGTAGGAGAACTATAACCATCCTCCACATATCAAATCCTAGGGACATGATGTGATTCCTCATCCTTAGAATCAAAAAATCATAGTTCAAAATCCATGAAATAATGGTGCCTTGCTGGTGGAAGAGCCACTCTTTTGACTCACTATTTTTGTTGCTTCAAGGATCTCCTTTAAAGTGATCAAAATTCTCCAAAAGGACCTTGCTCTGATACCAATTATTGGAATCACAATGGATGAGGGGGGTGAATTATTCCTTTAAAAACTTTTTTCATTTTAAATTTTCTTATTTAAACCATAAACCATTCATCCATTCATTAATGTGTGCAACGTATTCAATCAAATCAACATAACCATATGCAAGAGACACAAGAACACAAGATATAAGTGGGAAACCCTCAAGGGAAGATAAGCCACATAAATTTTTGATTATATTTCTGAAATAAAAAGTATTTAGTGAAGAATTAACTTCACAAGGAGTACTAACCCCTAGTTTAGTGAGAGCACCAACCCTACAAGGAGCACCAACCCCTAGTTTAGATGAAGCACCAACTCCAAAAGGAGGCTACAACCCCCTAAGATGATCAAGCACCCAACTCAAAAAACCTTTGAATCAATAACTATAATGTATTCTTGTTGATATCAAAACCTTATGGAGATCACAACTTCAACTCACAACCTTCAAATCCTCATTCACCTAGCTTGCTCATATCTCTCTTTTCTCATGAACTTGTCTTGGATTCAAACCCTTACACACTCTCTCTCAAACATTCCTAAGCCTATTCAATAACGTTATTCAGCTCTGATAACAATTCCTTCATACCTGTTTTAATTACACACATGGGTCACACTTTTTCCCTCTCTCACAATTTAGTGAAAATTTGAATTCAAAATTCACTTTTATATGCGCTCAAAACTCATAAGACATAAAGGGATGTCAGTCCTATATCCTAATTATCTACCACAATAAATATTTAAAAAGATCCCATAAACATTCATAAAATGGGCCCATTTATACTAGACACGTGTAGGTCAGGCCAAATGCACCAAATAGCACAAAACAAACTCAAAACCCCATCACCTGGATGAACTAGAAAACCACAAACACCATAAACATGATTAGTAAAGATCCAAAATTCATCAAAAATGTCAACATATGACGGTAAAAACAGTCATCCATGGTCTTTAATTAACTTTCACTAATCAAATTTTACATAACTTTCAAGAAGGCTCATATCCTTCACAAAACAGTTGTTTCCAGGACCTTGTCTTCACCTTTGGACCTCAAGAACACACCAAAACATATAAATATGGCATGTAGCCACTCATTTGAATCAATTTTACTTTTATGCCACATTCATGCATGTCTATAGATCTTGAAACATCCATATGTGCAAACCACACCAACTATTCCTACTTCACCAAATTGAGCTACCCAGAAATTAATTTTACAAACTCAAATTAGTTTACACCCTTGCATCCACTTTCAAGACCTAAAAAGGAATTAAATAAGAAAAAAATACATCCCTCTTCACTCTCCAAATTATATTAAACATCATAATAAACCATTGTCATGCCTCATCTACCTTAATCTTTCAGCCTCGAGAAAATTTTTCCTGAGAAACAAACAACCTTCTTCTCTACAAATTGAGCTGGTTGACAACACATAAAATATCATAATCATTGAGAAAAGCCATATACCACTAGAAATAATTATGTATATTCTTTCCATAACATCTTACATTTCCTTCCAAATCCAAGTGAAAGGCCTTACACCAAGTCCATCTTTGAAAACTGCTTGAAACTTGCCCCAAAATGGCCTTAAGACCGATCTTCATAAATAGGGCACACTTTTACCTCTAGAGGCTCAAACATTATCTGAAACCATAATGTAAATAAATTAAAGGTACCATACTAAAAATAATGTCACTTTATTTTACAACTCCTCTTGACAACCTTTCCTCAAACTGGACTTATTCAGAAACTTGCATTTTTAGGTGGGGTCCACTCATCACCACATGATATAATCATACCTTTATGAAAGGATGGAGGATTACTATAAAACATTAAGTCATCATACTAGTACAATAAATAAATAATGGTAACTTATGATCATAATCTCTCTTTCCACTTTTGATTTAGGGTTTCAAGCACACAAAAAGTTGTTTACCTTCTTAACATTCATTCATAAAATCCTGACAATGAAATGACCTCCTTATTTTTGTGAAACCTTCTTAACGCAATGAAAAATTATCCCTGAAATCCACAAGGTCCCATGTAAAGAACACAATTCATGGTGAGCATCAGAAGGTGCAATTCAAGTTGGAAATCACCTTCTTCTTGACCTTTTTTCACCAAAAACAACATAACTCACAAAATTTTCTTCAGAATGACTCCAAATTTTTCTCACACCTCTAGGAAACCCTTTTCCACCATCTCCAATCATCATGGAATATCTCAAATAGGTCTCCATATTATCATCCCATCTCATTTTCATCACTAGCCCTTGGGGTTTTGCATGGTTTAGGCTAGGGTCAACTGAACCAACACTATAACTCATCATGAAACCTCTCCAAAAGGCCCTAACATACCTGGAAAAGCATGTATAAATCCCTTATTTCTTCCATGACATCTCATGGCTCTGTAACTCATCCTCATGCCTCCAAGCACCTAGATCGGGTCTATATGAGCACCTAAAACTGGGTCTTCAACCTGAAACTCACGTGAGTGCCTAAAAAACTCTAAAAAAATGCTCTACCTACTACTACCATACTCCTCAAATCCACCATGCTTATCAAACTCACCATGCTCTATCACCTAGGCTAGCTAGGTCACCTGACTAGGCTTGCTAGACCAAGCCAATCTCATTGAATCTACCTCATGCCATCATGAAACCACCTGATACTCCATGTCATCATCCTAATAAGCATGTTATGACACTTATCCATCATCATATTTATCATTAATGATATTTTACATCAATTATAACACCTAAAACTCAACATGCCAATAGGTCAGATCAACAGAGTGGAGACTCATCTAGTGCCTAGCGTACCCCCGTAGTTTGGGTTACCTTATTTAAATTCTCTTCTAGAAGTGGCCACAATCTATAAGGGATATGAGAGGTGAGAGCCACCCATAGTGGAAATTTATAGTGGATGGTTACTACACCTAGGATTATTATTGGTACACCATGGGCCTCCCTAGGTCCAGCTGTTAGGGAATCAATTAGACCGAGACATATATTAAAAATTGATGCAGGCCCTGCACGTAGAGTAAGGAGGAGGAGGGGGATGAGAAATATTAAAGATCATGAGAGGAGAAAAAATCAGAGTGATAGGGTAATGCAGAGGCCTTAGTGGCTTGCTAGAGCTGAGGTGAAGGCAGAGGAAGAGACCGTATTCCTCTGAGGATATGATGGAGGTATCTGTGTAACCACAACACATGCAAGAGGAGACATTACCAGCTCTTGCAGTGGCACCAATTTTTTATCCAAGTTGGATGCTTGGGGATCCGAGTGAGTAAAACACAATTCTTTTATCTTTACTTTCTAGATTAGAGGTTAGTAAGACCTTTATTCTCTCTCTCTCTCTCTCTCTCTCTCTCTCTCTCTTTTATTTTTACCTTGCGCTTTCTAACTCGCCATTGTTTTTTTACACTTTTCAGCCACAATTGATGGATGGAAACACCTTATTCATCACATGAACCTTGACATATTTGCAATCGCCACTGGGAAGACTCGAGAGGAACTTCTTACAGACTCTAGACACCTGACACTAGTTGGTCGTCATACTGACGTATTCATGCTAGTATGGCATGCCGTAGAGGAGATTACTTGATTGTGGAATACAATTTCCATACAAGAGGATCGAGAGAGTTAGACAGGAAATTCACGCAATAGAGATACTACCATTTTTCACTCACCTGGGCATTTTCATTGATCTACACACAGGGGAAAGGAAATATGCTGCATTGAGTTGATCTCATCATAGGAGCCACAGTAGGAGCTCTTTCTCTATCCCCTTCGTAGGGATCCATGAGAAATGGATAGGATTAGGGTCTTTATTTCTTTGATATATTTTTTGGATATATATCAATTTTTTTGTATTTTGAGATCCTAGTGAGCTTTTTGACCACACTTACCCTATGGTGTGGAAACATTGCACACAAGAAACTTGACAGATTATACACATATACATATTTTTTAGTTCGACATTATTTTGTAAGATTTGATTTCCTGATGGTTTGTCTCATCTGTTTACTCTTTAGACGATTTAGAATTTCTGATTTTTTTCATTTTTTTGAATGCATGATATGGATTATGATGGTGACATAATGTGCTAACCAAAATGATATGCGTGCGATTATGAGTATGGTAACATATTTTAATTTGGATATTTTACTTTTCAAGTAACTTTTAGCATTTTTGTTTCATTGGAAAAATGTGTTGAATATGACATGATGAAAAAATAATCTCACTTTATTCTTAACTCCACGCAACCAGTAATTTGCGAGGGTCGAGAGCCAAGAATAACATGAGATATGTGTTTTGAGGAATGTGAATGAGAATGACCAAGAGACAAAAAATTGACAAGGAGTTACCCATAATCCTACAACCCAGCCCAGTCCAAAATTAACTTAACCAATTTGAAATGAATTTTGATTACAAGTGTTAAATATCCTTAGATTCATAGATGGCCTATTGATTGATAAGATATGGGTTTAAAGGATAATTGTCCTCTCTTAACATATACATCTAAGTCATTTTATTTAGAATTTTTAGAAGCACTTTTATTTCCTTTTTTTATTTACAACTTATGACTTATTAACGTTTCTCCCTACGTCTTTCCCCATGATAATAGTATGAATCTTGGGCTCATCACCAAGGTCAAGACATATGCAAGTAAGGGAACTTACCTCCTTTCCCAATCTCATGCTACTAGTAAGAAGCATGGGCTCATCACTAAATGTTAGTAGGGACATGAAGTGTAATTAATGAAATAATTTTATGTTTAATGTTTATTTATATTTTTTTATTTTATTTTTTATTTGACTTTGATTTTTGATTTTTGGGAAGAAACATCTTACCCCTAATCTAAACCCCACGAAACTAGTAGGATTCAAGGGATCAAAACAGAAGATTGAGATAGGTGAACAAGAGTTTCAAGGGAAATGTTTAGAGTGTTTTTGTTATAGAGAGATATTTTTAGGGAAATATTTATCATCAAGAATCTTCTAGGGAAAACCATGGGAAAGAATCACCCAAATTGGAAGAAACCTTGGAGAATAATGAGTATGTAAACCCTTATAAAGTAATGTCAAAATTCGTCTCTCGTATGAAAGTGATGATAAATATTATACAATTTTGAATGTATGAAAAGAATGGTGAAGTAGGTGAGATTAGGATATTTTCCAATGTTAGAAAGTTAAAGGAATTACTTTGAAATAATAAGTTTCCATCTTACAATTTAAATGATATGATAATGCAAGTAACAATATAGTGTGAATGCAATGAAGGATAATGTGGAAATGTAAATGATTATACATAGAAATGCTTGAGCTGAAGTGAATTAACAGACTCTCTACAGTTTTTCACGCTCAAGAGTACACAAATGATACGCGCCATTATTGAAATCTTCCATGAATTGATACGGTCCAAGCCATTTTGTCTTGAAATTCCTACCTTCACCGTCATTTTTGTCTATTTGGCTATCCAGTCTCAAGAAAAGGTATCGTATCTGGAAAATGCACTCTATATGAGACTTTTTTTTGTATTGACAACACATTATGTCTATATACACCTGATGATGTTGTTCGGATCTGATCCGCCTTTCATCCAATATTTCTAAATCATCCAGTTGTATGTCTTGGTATGCATCTTCGTTGAGAATTCCTTGTAAATACACACAAAGACTTAGTAATTCTACCTCCAGCAGTAAGACCGCTTCAGCACCAAAAACTAGAGAGAAAGGGGTTGCCCCCATATGATTTTGAATAGATGTCGTATAGGCCCACAAGGCATGAAATTTTTTTAAGTGCCAATCCCATTTATTCTCCTTAAATGTTTTAAGAAGAATGCACTTTATAGTCTTATTATTCGACCTCATCCTATCCATAAGCTTGAGAGTAGTATAAAGAGACTGTGTGGTGATATATTTTAAACTGAGCACACAAATCATGCACCTCTTCTTTCTTAAATGGAGTGTCATTATCTGAAATAGTAACATGTGGTAAACCATACCTACAGATGATCTAGTTCAGGATAAACATGGAAATGACCTATCCTGACACCATAGTCAGAGGCATGGCCTCAACCCACTTTGTGAAGTATTATGTGGCCATAATGATAAATTTGTGGCCATTTAAAGATTAGGGAGAGAATTTCCCTATTAAATTAAGACCCCAAGTAGAGAAGGGCCAAGGTTTCACTATTGAATGTAGGTCATGTGCTAGAATGTGTATAACATGTGAGAATTTACAACACTTTTGGCACTTTCACACGTACTCTACAACACCGTGTTCTAATGTGGGCCAGAAATATCCCATTCGATGGATCTTGCAAGTGGTCGAATGCCCTCCAAAATGGCCACCACATATTTCAATGTGGGATTTAAAGATAATGTTTTCCTCTTCTTCTTCATTAATGCACCCTAGTAGTATGCCATAAAATTCTCTATAATAGATAAATTCCTCTACAATAACATATTTTACGGCTATGATACATAGTCCTCACCTTTTTTGTGAATTTTATCCTTATGGATATGTTCGATCTATTATATGATTTATTATGTTTGTATACCATGAGGACGAGGTAATGACGAGTCTCACTTTGATTGTAGTAAACACACTCATCGGGAAATTCCAAGTAAACTATCTACCCACAATTTATTGGGTTATCAACTAACCAATCTGAGATGACTTTTCCCTTAATGGAATTCTGATTAATAAAATTGATCTCCAGTTCACCCATTAATGTTATAAACCTACCTACCTTCTTAGAAAATTCTATTTGAGTCACACCCACAACTTTTCTTATTTAACAACTATTCTCATTTCCTGGTTGAGCATGTAATGCCTCAATCTCTTAGTTACAAACATAATGGCCAAACACTCTTTCTCCACTTGGGTATACCGTGTTTCATAGTCAAGTAGTGTACGACTAATGAAATAGATGGCACGTTTGTGACAATCGGCATCCTCCTATTCCAACATGCATGCAATCAAGACATTTGTGGATCAAGAATACAAAATCATAGGATGAACAGATTTTGGCAGCATGATCATCGACAAAGACATGAGAAATCACTTGAATGACTCAAATGCCTTATAAAATTCATTGGTTCCATGCCTTAGAACAATATTTCTTTAGCAACCCATTGATAGGATGGACAACATATGTCAAATTAGGGACAAATCTACAAATTTCCCCAAGTTTACACAAAAAATACTTGATGCTCAGACTTGTCTGACGACGGAGAGAAATTTTAGGAATCTCTCGGATTTTCATAGGATCTAAATCAATCCCTCAAGAAGAAATGATGTAGCCTAATAACTTACGTCTAGTGACTCTAAACACACATTTCTATGGATTTAAGGTTATGCCATATTTGATTAATCTTGAAAGAATGTCCTAGAGGAATTTAAGGAGGTCTCCTCTCTTCTTATTTTTCACTAAGAGATCATCAACATATGTCTCCAAGATCTTCTGAATAATGTTGTGGAATATGTAAGTCCTAGAATGTTGATAAGTAGAACTGTCACTCTTCAGACCAAACAACATAACGAACATAGAAAAAGGTTCCCCAAGGAGTGGTAAAGGTAGTCTTTATTTGATCTTCCTAAGAGAACCTGATTTGGTTGTATCTAGAGAACCCATCCAGAAGGGATAAAAAATCATAACCATCCTTCGTATCAACAATGATGTCAATGGATGGAAATGGGAAGTCATCCTTAGGAAAATATTTTTTTATGTCCTTAAATTCAATGCATATTTTAATATTCCCATTCTTTTTTAGAACCGGGGTGATGTTAGACAACCACTTTAAGTAGTCCACTGGATTTATGAATCCTACCTAAATAAGATCCATTACTTCCTCTTTAACCATTAGATCCACTTTGGGCTTCATTGGCCTCAATTTTTTCTTTACGGTCAAGTGGCGTCAGGTTTAGTGATATGATTATGAACTACTACATCAAGAGAAACACCTATCATATCATTATAACTAAATGCAGAGCATTTAGAATTATCCTTTAGCACCTTTGTACGTTCTTATATTTCTTTAGGTAACAATGAAGAACCGAGCTTTAGAATTTTGGGGTCCTCTTCTATCCCAATGTTAATGTCAATATTCCCTTCTATTAAGGAATCATTCCCTTCTTCAAACTTAGGAGGAGCCGGAGGAAACTCTAGAGGATCTTCCTTAACTTCGTAAATTAAAATTCTATCTTCGAAGTATGAGTAAGGGTGAGGGATGAGGGAAAATCCCTTCTTATGATAGTCAATATGGAGGTCAGTATACACATGGAGGAATCCTAAGATTGCCTCATCATTTTCTGCAAACTTTAATGTGATAGGCTAATTTCTAGTCTCTACATATGCTAGAATAACTTTGTTAGGCATCTTACAAACTAAGGGTCCAGCTCAGATAGAGATTGTGAAGTCCATTTCCTTAAAATCATTGCTAGGAAAAAAATTTGAGGAAGAGGTAGCCATATAATCAATAAGTTGATTTTGTTCCATACGGATAGCCTCAATAGAAATGAAATAAAAATATTTACATAACTCATGCATGGTAGACTTACAAAGCTGGAGATGTTATGCTCTAGTCTCATAAACTAATGAGACCTTGGTTTGTAATGAGTTACGAGCCACCTAAGACTCTAACACTATGCACTCTCATCCTCTTAGCCAATATGAGTCTAAGAAGTAGAGCTTCAAATTCATCTCTATTATTAGTACACTAAAATTTAATTTGAAGGCAAATGGAATGACTCTCCCTTTTGGAAAAGTGTGAATAACCTCTTCCCCTATGCCATAACAGTATTTTACTCCATTTTAGTTGAGGGTCTAATAATTATCAAGAAAAATATATGTTGCATTGTCTTTTGAATCCTCTTCCTACACCTCGGAAACCTCAACCATGCAGACCTCTTCAAAAACATCCGCTGAAAGAGATCCTAAACCAAGAATGTTTCCGATACCCTGAGAATTGAATGGGAGAAATATTTGCAAATCATTCTCTAAAATATTCACTATCTCTGATGTTTTCTTGGCTGAAACGGCCTCTACCACAGTCTTATATCTCTCTCTTATGGCTTTTGGCATTTGTAATTCATTCGTATGAGATATTGTAGAAGAGAGATCACTTTCTTAGAGGGGGATGATATGTTTCAATTGATTATATGCAAACTCAAAATGGACCCCAAGTTTATTTTTAAGGTTTTCTAGGTGAATTTCAAATGGTTCTGGGTCACCTTGATCCAAAAAAACCTTCCCTAAATTAAGGAATATTACTTATTAAAACAAAGTAGACAAAATATCCTTCATTCTATGAATCTAGGGTCTACCAAGGATAATATTATAGTTGGTTTCTCTGTCTATAATATACAACTCGGTTAGAATGGTCTTAGGCCCAAGAGTGATGAGGAGAATGATAGTACCAATGGATGTGGCTTTAAGGCTCTCATAACCCAGTTAGCTTGTTTCAAGTGGAGGAATAATTTATTTCTCCATACCTAGGATTCTATAGGAAAGAAAAGGGAATAATGTTAATGCCAACTCTGTCATAGATAATCATTCTCTCAACATAGTTATTATAGATCCATACTTGTAAATACAATGTAGGATCACCTCTCCATGTTAATTTGACATCTGTAGGCATCTCATTAATGTCAAACAATAATCCAATACCTCTCTCATGTTAGCCCAAAAGATAGACGTAAAATATGTATGATTAATTTGTGCTCTCCGGATGAGGTGTGACGTTTACAAGATGACCAAGACCTATAAATTCTAACAAAAAATATTGGTGTGATGGATAATTCTTCAACAAATCCAAGAAGGAAATGTGACAAAAGGTCTTGGTGAGATCTGTGTTGAAATCATAGGAACCTAATGGCTTAGGAACTACATGTGAATCAACCTATACAAAAATATACATAGGGAGAGGTTATGATGTGTACTCGTGAGTACAGGTAGCTACATGGACTTTAGGCTCTATCGTCAATTCTACTAAGCCTATGATTTTAGCTTGATTCCTCTTATCCAAGTAAGGAACAACTCATGGATCAATAGATGTAGAGAATTTTTTTATCATGGGTTCCTATAATAATACATTTTTTAACACCTAGAGGATTAGCTTTCTCCTTCTCAGGGTGTTTCAGGAAATGATCTCTATATATTCCAAGGATAGTATTTTGTGGAGAGACGGGTCCCATTTGAGTACCTTCGGAAGTTCCTACAGGGTTCACTAAGAACATGTCAATAAAGAATTTCCTGTGATCTTCTAGAATCCATTGTATGAACTTTTTATAGTCCCTACAAGTTTTGAGCGTCATGGGATATCTCTCTATGGAACCCAAAATATAAGTTGGGATCATAATCTCTAGATCTCTTGTTTTGATTCTACTGTGGTCCATAATTTCTATTGTTATTATGATACTAATTGTTGTGATTAAAGTTCAGAGATCTTTAGCCTTGATTTTGGTATTGACTTGGTCCCTGGGCTTGAACTTGCTCAGTGGGAGGATGCCTAAAATTGACTACATTAATGGAGGGATTGTGATTGTTGTTCCTTTAGTTATTTACATTTCCATTATTATTGTTCATATTTCTTAGTGTTCACAACATTTAGCTTCTTGGGTTGGTCGGTAATGCCATCTATTGTGACACCACCAGTTTCTGATTGAGGACCTTGGGTCCTTAGTTTTTGTTTGAAGTGTTCTGAAATTTTGAGTTGTTTTAGGTAGAGGTGACCAACCTTCCATTGCAGCCATAAGTCTTGCATCCAATATCGGTTTCCTCTTGGTCAATTCGAAGTACACCCTCTAAGACCTCATCATAATTATGAAGAGGAAATTTATAGAATTCCTCCTTAGTCTCTCAATTAAGTGAGTGGAGGAACAAATCATAGAGCTCATTTTAATCCTTGTTTGGAGTGCTTGCAAAATAATAAAGGACTTGCCGCCACCTCTGGATGAAGTGGGTAACATACTCATTTTTCTCTTTCTTGGTGTGCAAGAATTATTTGATCCCTTTCCTCAATAACTTGTTCATATAGAAATCCTTGATGAAATCAGATACAAGTTGATTGAAATAATGTATAAAGGATTATGGGATTCTATAATACCAATTGAGGGAAATACCTTCAAGGGTAATTAGGAATATATTTTCAACGACAACATCCCAAGGGAATAACTCTCTAATGGAAGTAGTGTATGCTTTAATATGGGAATTGGGGTCTCCTTCTCTGTTAAAATTTGGAAGATCTGAAAATGGTTGTGGGAGCATGACACCTCCTATTTTAAATTCTAGAGGCTCTTTTAGATATTTAGAGTAAGTACCAACTACATAAGATTCGACCATTGAAGATCCTTAATGGGGAGGAGGATGTGGAATTGGATTTCGATGAGGTAGAATGTAAGCATTGGTTGGGGAATAAGGAACCCCTTGTTACTAAGTGTAAGGACTAGGGAAAGAGTACATATCCATATGATGATACTTTGAACACATGGAACGTAAGGGGGGATAGAAATATGATACAGGCTTGTGGGCGGGAAACAAAGGAATGTTACATTACCTAAATGAGAAGCATTCAAGAACGCACTTTTATCTGCACCTTATGTAGGATACATATATGAATGATGAGGGGCCATTCCTAGTGTGCATGATCTTGTAAGGAGGTCACCAGGGCTAGGAAAACCCAAGTAGACTTGTGATGGTGGTTGTTGATGAACGTTTGTGGAAGGGGTATGGTTTTGATTTTGAACATGATGGTAAGAGTTTCCTTGCCCCACAAATTGTGTAGGTTGTGAAGCTTGGGAAATTTCCAACTCTTTTATTCTACCCACCAGTTTTCAAATCACATCACCAGATGAAGGTTGTGAATTTTTTATAGGTGTATGTTGTACATTGTTGGAATGCAAAGGTATATGATACCCTACTATAAATTGGTCATTTGTAGTCCCTTGCCTTTTTAGGTGTGATCTTTGTCTTAAGTAGGGGATGGTAGTATTGTTATGAATAAGGGAATATTTATATCATTTTATCATGTCTAAGATCCCTCTATATCATTAAGGCAGTCACCACTTTGGGTGAGACACACTAGAATTTTCATCATTTTGTGGAAAATAGGAGTAAAAGGAATTAGAATTCATATTGAATTCTGAGGTCTATACAAGACCCCTGTTGGATAAAAAACCAGTTTGTTCTCCATGTACTATATGTTACTTGTATTTAAGAACTCTGGTTTTGCAGTATAGTTAGGTTTATCTATCTCCTCAATCCTAACCTAGCAAAATTGAATTGGTGTTCAATCCCTAATAAAGGGGGGTATGAGGCAATACAAGTAAATTGCAAGGAGTACACTACAAGGGCCTGAGTAGTTTTCAGTTACCCAAAAACTCTCTCCCCACCAACACTTCATTTTATAATGAGGGTGATCTTTCCTTCAACCATAAGAGGCTACTTGGAAAACCATAATGTCCCATGTTGTAATGATGCTTCAAGACTACCAAATAAAAATGGGTCTTTCATACTCGGAAACACAATTCCAACGGTACCAATTTTGTGCGATTTCGTTGACATATTGCAGGCAGCTATTTTGGGCCTGGCAGGGTCATTTGCGGGAAAGAGCATTTACTACTGGAGCCGAAACATTTCCTCTACCCTCATTAAAATAATGGGAGAGGGGAAGGTTATGGCCGTTTGAATTTTTGGGACCAAACGTTGACTTTTCTTCCCTGCCTTCGGCCATTTCAGATTTTCGTGTCCCGCGCATCCCTTTGTCCCATTTAGCACAGTGCTCCTTGTGCTGATTTCGGGCGAACCGGCCGGTTCGCGCCCATTTGTCCCAAATGTCCCATTTGCTTTCGGACCGTCTGGGACAAATTCGCCCGGTTCGGCCGGTTCGCGTACTTTTGGCCCGCGCGTCCCAGACTGTTTCGGGCTGCCTTGACTCATTTCGCCCGGTTCGGCCGGTTCGCGTCTTTTGTCCCGCTTGTCCCAAAGGCGACCCTCTCAGCAGTTAGTCGATTTTTTCTCTGTCGAACCGGAATTTCGCGCCCACCGCGTACTTTTGTCCCATTTGTCCCTGCTGCGTTTCGGACTGTTTGTGCTAATTTCACCCGGTTCGGCCGGTTCGCGCTTTTCTGTCCCACACATCCCAGAGGCGACCTTGAGCAGGACTTAGCCAATTTTCACGATTTTTTCTGGATTAGACACACTTGAACTCTTGAGGTCATGTCGAGATAGCTAGAATGGGGGTGAATTTTGGCAATGGATAGGGATGGTAATGTGGTATATAGATAGAGTTTAGGTGGTATAGATGGCAATGATTCTAACAAATCAAGGAAATAAAATATTCTCAACTGGCAGAATGGGAATCTGTTCATTGAGAGAAATGAATACTTGCCTAACTTGTTCGGGGATGATAATACGATCAAGGATGATTGTGGTGTATAGATCGGTGTGGATATTAGTGGAACCAAATAAAAATTGAATCAGTTGCGGAGCGTGAGGGAATTTTCCTTCATTGTCTGTGTACTCCTTGCTGAAGCGGGTCATGAAGATACAATCAAAGATGTGGCAAGGAAAAATCAAGGGTTTAAGGGTCTAAGTATGTCTACCTAGTTAGCCCAATATTCCTCGACAATATTTTCTTCTTTGTTTAAGGAAATGAGATGGCCAACTATTGTAGGAGGCACGGTGTGGATTTCAAAAATATTTAGCACAAACCTTAGTTAATGTCGATTTCATCTCACTCAATGTTTGGCTACCTAATAAGCGGGTCAAATATTTTAATATGTTGTTGCAGTGGACTCATAATAGTCATGTGGGAACCAAGAAAAAATGGAAACAAATAAGCAAGATAAGATCTAAAGGGCTGAAATCTAAGTTCAAGTATCCTAGGCCACTAGGGAAATAGAAGTTATATTCTTTCCAATCTATATTACTTTAGTTCCTACCTATAAATAAAAAAAACAAATAAAATTTAATTAAATAAAATATATTTGATATCCTCTTTAAATTAAACAAGTTTGATTTGCAAGCATTTACTCAAAGTAAAATAAAACAAGTTATCTACTATTTTTTGTATTTTCAATGAATCTTCAAAAGAAATAAATTAAATGAATCTACTATAACTTCTAATCCAATTTTTTTCTTTTCTATAAATAAAATAAAATAAATCTACTTGTATACTAAAAGTAAAACAAATAAGGAATAGCTAGATAATGCTATTCCTCTATTGCAAAACGTGAGGCTAATTTTATCCAAAGAAATGTTTATTCTAATTTGTAATTATGGATATCTAACTTATTCTAATTGCTTCACCTCAAAATTACAGGAAGAAGGCTTCTCAAAATAAATTTCCTTTTCCCCTGAGACTTCCCCAATAAAACAAATAAAATGGATAGACAAATCTAATAATGAAGAATTAAAATGAAAAAACATAGAAACAAAATCTTCCTTAAGCTCATTTCCCTTGAAGATCCATAGGGATAAACAGGGAAGAAGTTATCAATGGAAGTTTTCTCATATGCATATAAATCTAGGAATGAAGAAATAAAAATGTACGGGAATTATAAAACAAATAAATGAAAAAATTCATGCACAAGACCTTCCTACAATTTCTTTCCTAGAAAAATCCACAGTGATAAGACTAGAATAAAATATCAACGGAAATATTCTTACTGAAAATAGATAAATTACAAATTCTACTTCTTAAAACAAGTTTGTTGCTTCTTTAGATTTAATGAAAATATTCTAGAAATTAAAGCTTTGAAAAACTATAAATACACCCATAACCTGGTTATTGTATAACTATGACAACTTCCAATCGTGGTGATGATTATTTTGTCTCCTCTTCTTCCTTTCCATAGATGAGAGTCCAATTGATCCAGAGAAAAAAGTTGGATGGATGTAGAAGAAATTAAAAAGATGCTAGAAAATATTGGTTACAGGTTAGTTGGTCGCAAATGCAAGAAGAAAGCAATGAAGTAATTTATTGAGTTGTTTGTGTACTTCTTGGGAGGATTTTGGTAGAGTAATAGTGCAATTCAAATAAAAAATATCCAACCCATGATATGGGTAAAAAAAAAATTTAATAGAAAAATGGAAAAGAAGAAGTCTAGCACACTTGGAAATCAAGAAGTGCCAAATCACCCCAAAGAGAGGTAATTAACATTCTAATAATAGTGCCAAAACTAGCGATGGAGAAAACTAGCAATGGAGAAAATTACGGGGAAGCGGTTTCTGTAGTTTTGGCTGCAGAATGTCTGCAAACTAAGCTTTTTATTACTGAGGAGAGGCTGTTCTGTGGCCAGAATCGGTTGATTGAAAGCACGAGTACAAAAGAAAGGGAAAGCATTGTAAGTACTGTCAGTGCAGTTTCTACAGTTCTGGCTGCAGAAAGTCTATGCACTAAAGCTAAGAATGCTGAGGAAAGGCGGATCTCCAGAGAAAATCAGATGGCTTCAAATGAGAATGTGGAAATGCCTAAATCCACACCTTTGGCCTGGAATAAGATACTACAAAGCCCTAGCGCCAAGGTGGGTCTGAAAACTGCTGGACAGTTCACGTGGGAAAAGGACAATGAGGGTGCCACCTGCCTGAGGGTCCCAGATGGTTGTGTTGATAGAGCTTTAAGCAAAATGAATCTCTCCCTCGTTGGTAAGTTTCTTGGCTCTAGACCTAATATTGATTTCATTAGAAAATGGGCTTTGAGAAAGTGGAAACCTAAGGGAGCCCTGAGCATTACCATCATGCCAAAAGGCTTTTTTCTGGCAAAATTTAATCAGCAAGAGGATTTGGAATCGGTGCTTCTGGGAGGACCTTGGTGGCTGGGTAATATGGGGCTTTTTTTGAAAAAATGGTATCCTGGATTTGACCCTAATACTGAAAATATAAACACCATCCCAATCTGGTGTAGGTTACCTAGACTTCCATTGCATTTTTGGGATGATGAAATTCTGCTAAATATTGCAAAGTCCTTAGGTGCCCCTATCGGGCTGGATGGACCCACGAGAAACAGATCCAGACTTGCTTTTTCTCATTTCTGTATTTTCTCTACTATGGATCAGGAGTTTCCGGAACACATAATCTTGAAGTCTAGATATGGGATTTGGACCCAAAAAATTGAGCTTGAAACTCTGAGGTGTAACAACTGTCATAGCATTGGGCACGCTGATAAAGGTTGTTCCAAGAAGAAGAATCCTGTAATGGAAGCTGAACAGCCTGTGGAGGACCCAGTTCGGAATAAGGATAGTAGGATTCCTAGCAAGAATAGCTGGAATGAAAAGAAAGCTCCTAGTCAGAAGGAGTTGGAATTAAATAGTAAGGGGAAAAAAAAGAGGCTTTAGAACTGTAAATAAGGAAACATCTGGTCTGGCACCCCAAAGTCTCAGCAGCAGCTTTGCCTAAAGTATCGAGCAAAGAAAATCTAGGAAAATCCTATGAAGGTATTCTTGATGGTGAACGAGCAAGATGGCTCTGTGAAGGTTAATATAGTCCCTACTGAAGCAATCTCAAAGCAATTTGGAATTCGAGATAGATAATCTGATGAGTATCACTGAGGAAACTTCAAACAAGGAGTGTTCTACTCCTAAAGAACCATTGCAGAAAAACTCTCCTAGGGGAGATGGTAATTCTATGTAGAAGATTTACTTCCTTGTTTCAGCAATATATCAGCAGTTTCACCTGCTTGCTTCAGCACCAGAACAACTGATATACACACTTCGGATAGGACTCAGAAAGAATGTGAAGAGGGAGAAGTCACGCCCAACTTGGATGAGGAGGATCCAGATTCGGGATTCACAAAGGTTATTTCAAAAAAGAAAAAAAGAATGAAAGGCTTTGAATTGATCCTAGAATCACTTTACAGTGATAAAAAAATAAATAAAGATAACTGGGACACCTCCACATCCAGAACAACTAGATCTTCTGCTAAACGAATAGTGGACTTTGGAGGAAGTACAAAAAGAGGAAGACCCTCTAAAAAGGCTCTAAGATCTAAGAGAACGGAGAGGGACATTGCAGATGGAGTTCAGCGCCAGTTGAACCATCAGACAGTTCCAACCACCAAATATTCCAAATGAAGATTATTTCATGGAACATCCGAGGCCTAAATGGAAACTCCAAATAGAGAACCATCAAGGAGTTAAGGGACTCTAGTAATCCTAATATTTTGATTTTGCAAGAAACTAAAATGAAAGCTAGGACCCTTGAAACTATTAAAAAGAGTTTCTGGGATATCTCTGAAATGGTGGCTGTTGACTCCCAGGGAGCTTCTGGTGGGCTGGCTACTTTTTGGGATAAAAGACACTGTACTGGTATGGTTCTTAATGCTAGTATTAATCATCTTGCAATCAAATTTGTTGCTGTTGAGAATAATGATGAATGGATCCTTTCTAACATATATGCCCCTAATACGGTTAGTGGTAGAAGGAAGCTTTGGGCTGACCTTAAAACTTTTAGAAAACAACATGGTTCTGCTAACTGGCTTATTATGGGGGACTTCAATTCTCCACTAAACCCAGGAGAAAAGTTTGGAGGTTCCTCCAACTTTTCTATTGGTATGGAGGATTTTGCTGATTTTATAGCTGAGCATAACCTCTTTGATGTGGATCTTCATGGGAATAAGTACACCTGGAATAATAGAAGGTTGGGGAAAGAGTTTATTCAGGTAAGATTGGATAGGGCACTAATTTCAGCAAGCTGGATTCTCAGTCAAGACTTTCACCTCTCCTCCTTGCCCAGAGTTGGATCGGATCACAATCTGATTGCTCTAAATCTTCTCAATTGGACTAAACCCACCAGAAGCTCTTTCAAATTTGAAAAGATGTGGATGGAACATGACAATATATATGACAAGATAAAAGAATGGTGGGAATGGAATGGAGAAGGCACTGCTCAATATAGATTGGTCCAAAAGCTCAAAAATGTGAAAAAGCAAGTCAAAATCTGGAACAAAAGAGTCTTTGGTAATGTTTTTGAGGAAAAAAAAAAGTTAAAGCAAAAACTTCAGGAGCTGGAATTAAAAATGGATACTAGGGGGAGATCGGCTGAAGACGAAGTCAATGAAAAGAATATTCTTTCTGAGTTGCATACAATCTGCAGTCGAGAGGAATCCTTATGGAGACTTAAATCTAGAGCTATTTGGCTTAAAGAGGGAGACAGGAATACGAAGTTCTTTCATATGACCACTCTAAAGCACAGAGCTTGTAATAGGATCTTAGAAGTTTCTAAAAACAACGGAAATATCATAAAAGATCCCAATAGCATCAAGAAAGAAGCACTTGAATTCTATAAAAAACTTCTTGAGGAGGGGAATATCAACAACTCTGAAGCTATTTCTTTTATGTTGGAGGCCATCCCCCAAAATAAAATTGAGGAACAGAAATTTCAGAGATATCCACAAAGCGGTTACACTGGAAGAGCTGCAGAAAGCTGTTTTTGCTTTAGAGGGTGACAAGGCCCCTGGACCAGATGGATTTTCCATAAATTTTTTCCAGAAATTTTGGGAAATATGTTCGAAGGATCTCCTCAGAGCGGTGAATGAGTTCTATAGAACGAGGTAATCTTCTAAAAGAACTTAATAACACTCACATTGTGCTGGCCCCAAAAAAAATGGATGCTAAAGATTTCAAGGACTTCAGACCTATCAGCCTGGTGAATGCCATCTATAGAATTTTTACCAAAATTATTGCTACTAGGCTCCAGCTCATTTTGAATGAACTTATCTCAAGGCAGCAGAGTGGCTTCATCAAAGGCAGGATTATACAAGACGGAGTGATTATGGTTCATGAGACCATACATTCAATGGAGAATAATAAAAAGGCAAGTATGGTCCTCAAGTTGGATATGAATAAAGCCTTTGACAAGGTCTCTTGGGATTTCCTTGACAAAGTCTTAACAAAATTCGGGTTTCCAGAAAAATTTAGAAGAATTATTAAGGCTTGCATATCCACGGCCAGATTTTCTGTGGTTGTTAATGGTGAACCAGTGGGTTTTTTCACTAGCAGCAGGGGACTTAGACAAGGAGACCCTATCTCCCCCTTACTTTTCATTCTCTTGGCTGACAGCCTCAGTAGAACAATTGGTAAAGCGGTGAATGACGGGCTTTTAAGTGGCTCCAAGCCCACCTCCATCAGTCAAGCTGTCTCACATCAGCAATTTGCGGACGACACTATCCTTCTCCTTCTGGCATCTGTCATTGAAGCCAAGGCTACCAAGGCCTTGCTGAGGCTCTACGAATCTGCTTCTGGGTAGGAGATCAATTATGACAAAAGCACCATCTTCTTCTTCAACACTCCTGAGAAAAGACAACTTAAAATAGCTAAAATTCTGGGCTGTAAAATAAGTGAGCTTCCAGCCACTTACCTGGGACTTCCTCTCGGCACTAGGAAAGTCTCTTGCAAGGTGTGGGATGATTTATTGGAGAGATTCCAAAAAAAATGGCTGGTTGGAAAGGAGCCATTTTATCTAGCGCTGGTAAGTGCCTGCTCATCAAAAGTACTCTCCAAAATCTGCCAATTTATATTATGTCGCTCTACAAGATCCCCTCCTCTTTCAGGGATAAGATTGAAAGGATCCAAAAAAAGTTTTTATGGCAAGGCATGGATGAGAAATTCAAATTTCATTTAGTGGCTTGGGATAAGGTTTGCACCCCGAAGTTTATGGGAGGTCTGGGTATAAAAGACATTGAGAAAATGAATGAGGCCCTCATTGCTAAAATGGGCTGGAGAATGCTGACTGAGAAACAACCCTGGATAGATTTAATTAAAGCAAAATACCTAAAGCATCAATCTCTGTACTCCTTTCTTCTTGATGAACAGCTCCCCTATGGTTCCATTTTTTGGAACAATTTGGTTAAAAGCAGAAATTTCATCAGGCTGGGTAGTAAATGGAAAGTGGGGGATGGTAGGGACATAAACTTCTGGGAGGACAATTGGTTTAATGGAAATCTCATGGAGAGTTTTGGGATGGCCAAGGACAGTCTTATAAACAAGTATGGCATCAAAATCAAGGACTATATTGAGGAAAATGGTACCAGAAAGAAGTGGAAAAAACTTACTATGTTGAGAGAAATGATCTGAAACAAATTACTTCCTCCCTTCAAGATCATTTAGAGCTTATTCCATTAAGTCAGATGGATTCCAAGGATGAGTTGGTATGGATTAACTCCAATGATGGGAATTACTCTGTCAAAACTGGATACAATAACTTCTTTCATTGTAATCAAACAGAGTTCAATTGGAACAGGATTTGGATGTCTGATTTAACTCCCAAAATAAATTTTTTCCTTTGGCTGGCTATCAGAGGTAGAATTCTTACCAATGACAATCTGATGAGAAGAGGATTAATAATCCCTAATAGGTGCCATCTTTGTAAGAAATATTTTGAGGATATCAGCCACCTGTTCATACATTGTGAGTATGCCACTAGATTATGGAGTTTTTCCCTTTCTAAATTTGAAGCTCTCTGGGTGATGCCGAAGGATTTCAATCAGCTATGGACTCATTGGAACCCACCCTTTAAGCATTGTGTTGTTAAAAGGATCTGGAAGCTGGTTATCCCTCATTTAATCTGGAGAATATGGAAGGACAGAAATGATATTATCTTTAGAAATAGAAAGCAAAACTACAAGACTTAGTATTGGGAAAATTTCTAATGGTATCAAAGAGAATATTGCTGGATCTAAACCCCCCAAGAACAAGAGATATCCAGAAAATGAAGAATACATTCTTTCCAACTGGCAGATTGGATCAATTAATAGCTGGAACATTCCCGGGAATAGCATTGATAGATCTTTGATTAAATGGCATCCTCCAGATCTAAATTGGTATAAGTTGAACTTTGATGGGGCTTCTAAGGGAAACCCTGGGAATGTGGCAGGGGGAGGAGCGATACGGGATCATAAAGGCAATCTAATAGCTGCGTATGCTGGTAAAATGGGAATTCAAACTAATCATTTTGTTGAAGCTTTATCTGCTCTTTGGGGTCTGAGAATTGCCCAGGCAAATAATATTCAGAACCTCATCATTGAAGGAGACTCCCTAAATATCATTAATCTTCTTAAGCAGTGCTCATCTCCAAGCTGGAGCATCAAGGATTTTATTGCAGAGTCCATAAGTATTAGTCATACTTTCAATAACATCAGGATCATGCATACCTACAGGGAGGGTAATAAATTGGTGGATGTGCTGGCAAATTATGGCATTAATGTCAACCTTACAGTTTGGGACAATAACAGCATCCCCAAACAACTTCAAAACAACATTCAGGTGGAACTCCATACGTAAGCAATATCTTGAAATGAGTTATGAATTTTGGGTGTGGATCAAAAATACTCCCACACGTGTTGATTTAAAGTATTGGTTTATGCAAATCATAGTCTAATAATCAAGATAGTGTGAATCATATGGGGAATTACAAGTGGAGATACACGGTTTTGAAAATCATGCATGCGGGCTGTAATGTGATTGTTAAAAGGTGGATTCAAACCTCCACGGAAACCAAAGGCGGTGATAAAGTGATTGATGGCAGGGAGCGGGTTATTCTCACATGCATTTTTCAGTAGGCTCAGATCAGCAGACACGCAGCCGATCGTGGGAATAACAACGGCTCTCATTTCCATTTTGGTGCGGATTACTATAGCAAAAAGTGGACTGGCTTTAGCAGATCAGTTAGGAATTAGTTGCAAACAGTTTAGAACAGAGAAGATGGGGGGTCCTCCTTGTCAAATTGAGCCTAGTGTGGACCCTGACTGGAAAGACAATATTGAGCTGTGGAGCATTCTTAGCAAGGGTGGCATAACAAACTTCATGGAAAAAGTGCAGGGGCATGATCAGAGCATCTCTGTGCACTTTGCAAAGGATTGGAAGGAGAGGACAGTGGAGTATGGGGGGCAGAAGGTCTTAATCAATGAAGAGCTTATTGCTGAAGCGACCGGCCTTGGCTTGGAGGGCTTCAGATTCTTTAACAAAAGGGTCGATAGAGATGTGGAAGAGAGAAGATTTGTTGAGGGAGAGGAGAAGCTGACCCACTTAACAGTGGGCCTGCTTGTTAGCTCGATCCCTCCACCATATGATGAAGTAACCCGCATGATGATACGGTTCATCTCCTTGGAGGGAGGTTTGTCACTGTTCCTGCGAAACACCTTATTTTTCTTAATCATTTTCGTAGGGATCGTCTGGTTTGTTTCCCCCATTACTTGCTGAAACTCTCTTGAAATCCATTGATTTGAGTTTCAAAAGCATTCCCGGGCGGTTCCTTTGCACCAAGGGCTCATTTTTTGTTACAAAAATGTTGTCTACTCAAGTTTCTTGGTCTCCCATCCTCCCCTAGCTCGATTCCCCCTTTGCCGAGCTCTGCTGCTGCCAGCCCTGTTTCTCCTTTCTTTGTCGTTGCCACCGCTGCTGTCACCCCCATGCCAGCCGTTCAGGCTTCTTCTCCCATTCCCCCTTCTGATGCTCCCGCCCCCCACTTGGCCTCTACCTCGCAAAGATCGGTTACGAAGGGCATTCTAGGAAGCTTAACCTTGAGACCCTTGCTGTGGAGAAGGGTTCTCATGAATTTGAAATTGCTCATGACCTCCTGCATATCAGCAGTGCCAGCCCCCGGGCAGTGCAATTGGAAAGCCCTACAAAAAGGATAGTTGAAGCCTTAGATCGGCTGATATGAAATTGTTAAAATGTGATGAAGTTAAAAACTTGACATGGGCCAGAAAGGGAATAGGAAGAAAGGAGGAGGAGGATGTGGACAACAGCCAAATTGAAGATATTACAAGAAATTGCACTCCTTTGGACTCTCGCTTAGGGAAGGCCAAGACTAGGCATGATTACAACATTGCCATCTTTAAAATTGAGGACCAGTTTATTGAACAACACCTATTCTGAAGTGTCTCCAACCTAAGCGGAGTGCCGACAACTCTTTGGGGTACTGATAAAGAAAGCAAGAAGACCTTGGAGGTAGCTGGATTCTAATGACATGTCTGCCCATATGACTACTTTGGGTAAACTTAAATCATGGAAGAATATCCAAAACCATCTTAGACAAAGCTACTAGGAAGTAGCTGCAGTTGACCTTCTGCTGTCCTTGTTTGCTAAAAATTTTTTGTTGTTTTTTTGCGGTTCAACTTTACTACTTTTTTGCAGTAATTTTGAATTTGTTCTCAGTCTCGTTTTGGTAGCTATTTTTTAGCTACATTAAAGCATCATTGTAACATTTGGATTTTGATCCTTTTCACTCTAGGATCACATTTATCCTGGCTTTTAGGCCTTCTTTGTATTCAAGGGTATAGTGTCATGGGATCAAAACTCTTATTTTCAGCAAGTAATAAAAACAACACATTCTAATAATAGTAATCAAGGAAGAGGATGTTAAATAAGTATCCAACAAGCTAGATTTCATTTTGATAATGGTCAAGGAATTTTGAGGTTTGAAAATAGGGTATATATACCCTTGGCGAAATGATTTACAGAAAGACAATTCAAATTCTAGTTGAATGTTCATTGAATTCACCATTCTTTCTAGACACCCTAACGGTTATGAAAATGCCTTGCTAATATCAAGCAACAATATTGGTCTAGGAAGGGAATGAAAATGGATGTGATGGAATTTGTGACACGCTAGCTTGGAATGTCAGTGTGTTAAGGTCAGAACATACCTGCATCCTGCCGCAAATTACTGGTACCCCACAGCATTCCGTAGTACAACTATGAGACAAGTGATAACTATGGATTTCATTCAAGGATTACCTATGTCTAAGAATAAGGGGACATGATCTATCATTCTTGGTTGTTCATCGACAAACTAACCAAAGTGGCATCACTTTATTGACTGGTAATCTAAAAGACATTTCACCAATGTTAGCACTTGTGTAAGGTTTCGGTACATAGACAATTTTTAGATTACATATAATACTTGAATTGATTCATATCTTGCACAGAGATCTTGAGAATGACATCAAGATTCTGGTAAACTGACTTAATAGCGGTCCTTGGGAACTAAACTAAATTTCAGTTCTGTGTTATCATACTGAAAATGGATGAATAGACTCACAAAGAGTCAATCAACGTTTTAGAAGATAATGTCCTTTAAGAATGTATTGCTATGGACTCAACAGTATAAATGGGAGGAATACCTTCCGTTTTTCTGGTTGAATTTGCCTCATAATAATACATACCATGCCTCTTTCATGATATAGGTCATATTTTCGAAGTCACTATATTATGGAATTCAAAATGGAGAACTCACTTGTATACACAACCTATAGTGTGGAGGATAGGGAGGTAAATTGGGCTAGATCAATCCTATATGGACCAATGGATACAAAAGAATAACACAAGGGATTCGTGATACATTCACTACATAGGAGGATGCCATTCTAAATTCCATACCACAGAGTTATGTATTGGCTTAAAGTGGGTTGATAGGAATTATAAACTTGGTGAGAAGGTCTTTCACTTGGGTCATACTAGAAAAAGAGTTCTATAACTTTTGGCAAGGCTACCACAAGAATTATCACCTCGTTATTTGGGACCTGTAGTGCAACATTGTTGAAATAATCAACCTTGTAGCATTATTGTTTAGCTATTACCTCCTGCTTTATCATGAATGCATGATTTATTCAGTCTAATATTTCTTTGCTTGATGAAATACGTATCTAGGATTTGTATCACATGTGCTGAATTGGGATTCCTTACAGGTCCAAGGACCCAATGAATAATTGTGGTTAAGCCCATTCGAGTGCTAAGAAATTGCCAGTTGTACTTAAGAAACACAAATTGAATCAATGTAAGCTACTCCAGTAGGGACCAGTTTAGTGAAGAAGTAAAACTTGGGGAGAATCACCGAAGAATATGAGATCCTATCTTTTCCATTACTTGTCCCTGCGATCGATCACATTGAGATTCTGAAAAACTGATAATTTTGTCAAAGCATGGAAAGTTACTGAACTATTTTATGGTTATCTTATCAACACTGTTTTGAAGATTTAAATTTGTTTATGCATAGCTGAGTCATTATGAATGGAAGGACGATAACTATCACTCTTACTTGTACTTCCTAACTAGATACTCTATGAGTTAGTGCTATATTTATCTGATCATTAGTGTCATTACATGATATCTGAATTTCATTAGAAGGGAGGTATGTAACGTCTTGATTTTGGCAGCTATTTCTCAACGAATGAACTTCTTTTCGTGATGTTGTAACTATGATAAATGAGGATTATTACGTGTTAAGATTGTATCTAATTAAGTCACATTAAAAAATAAATCATGTGTCACTAATATGAACCCTTATATATACTGTAACCTATGTTGTACTTGGGACTGCAGGTCATTATAGCTTGTGTTTGCAAAGTTGTGATGTCAATGTCCTGAAAATGGTGACACTATACATCTAATTGCATGTTAGTTGTTATAGAAATTTGTGTGTTGTTACACCTATTAGTACTGTTTGAATTGATGCATAAATCAATTGGGATTGGGTTGTTAAATTTTTCAACCTTATCGGTACTTAACTTTGTCATGTGATGTCCATCTCAATGTATGGGATGTTATACCATAAAAGCTTATATACAATAATTCAATCTTATAACACAATTAGGTCATTGATTAGATGATCATATCAAAGGATGGTCTTTCTAACTCGAAAAATATCTTCCACTTTGAACATCAATTATAAAATCACTCCAGAGGGAGCCTAAGTAGGTTGTTATAGCTCTTATAAAAATGAATTTAAACACAACTGAGAATGTAAATAGGCCTGAACATAAAGCCAAATCCTTCAATTGAATGCACTAAGAAATTCATATTAGATTCTATCATTTTATTATACATAGGCTTACAGACAGATCCACATGTAACTCAAGGACAGAGCTCTGAGCATCACTAAATAAAGGGTGTATGCCAAGTGTGTTTCTCAATGTGCACCATCATATGCTCTACCATGAGCACACACCCTTTGTATTAGATAGTGTGTGTACACTCAAACTTTTTGGTTTTCAAGCACATTTTTTTTGAAAACAAGTTTGACATACATTTTTCAGATGCATGAATGGCCTTTGCAAAGAAGGGAAAAAAACTCTGAAAGAGACTTCTTGATTTTAAAATGAATGGATGCACCATGACTTGAACTCATCTCTCCACACTGTACATGTATTGACACTACCAACCAGGATTGTTACATACATAGTTGAGATAACCATCATTTCTATCTAAATCTCTCAAGCATGTTGACTTCATGCCTTCAAAAATAGGTCACTCAAAACTAAGATGGTTCACATACCAAAACACCTCACTAAGACACAAAACAAATATAAATCACAAGGATTGTGAATTTCTAGGTGATCTAATGCAACTTGCTTCATCCACTAATATTGTTGACATATTGTAATTTATGTGTTTTCATTGATGTAAATATCCAATTAATGAACAAAGAGGATGATGGAGTGGAGTTTTAAGGATGCTTGGTATGAAGGTGACATGGAGTTTCAGGTGTGTTACTTGGTTGCATGAGTTGATTCAATGAGAATTGGCTTGGTCCAAGCAAGCCTTAGTTAGGTGACCTAGCTAGCCTATGTGATGGTGTATGGTGGTATTAGCGTATTGGTGGCTTGAGAAGCATGTTGGAAGCATGTAGAGCATTTTTGGGGAGTTTTTAAGCACTCACATGATTTTTAGGGTGTAGATATAGGTTAAAGACCAAGTTTCAACTACTCATCTAGACCAAATCTAGGTGTTATGAGGTACACGAATGATATGTAGAGGTATGTGTGCTCATGAAAGCATGAAATTATGTTATACAATCTATACCAAGAATTTTATGACCTTTGGAGAGGTTTCATGGTGATTTATGATGTTTTTTTAGTTGATCCTAACCTATATAATGTAAAACCCTAAGGGATAGTCATGAAAATTACATAGGATGGAAATATGGAGACCTATTTGCGACATTTTTACTATTGGAGATGTTATTAGGGCGTGTCATGATTCTTTGGGAAAATTTCATGTTTCCATGATCTTTATTTTGTAATTTATGACATTTTTGGTGAAACAAGGTCAAGAATAAGGTCATTTCTAGCTCGAGTTGCACCTTCCGATACTCACCATTAATTGTGTGTTTTACATAGGAAATTTTTAATTTCAAGTATGTTTCTACATTGAATCTATAAAATTTCACAAAAATAATGAGGTCATTTCATCGTCACATTTTTATGAACAGAATGTTAAGATAATAAACAATGTTTTGTGTGCTTGAAACACTAGCTCAAAAGCAGTAGGAGAGAAATTTCTATTAGGTGACCATAATTGATTTCTAGTATATATATATATATATATATATATATATATATATATATATATTTGATTTTGTATAATACACCTCCATGTTTCCAGAAAGGTATGGTAGACCTTGTGGTGATGAGTGGACCCCACTCAAATAGGTCAATTTCTGAAGAAGTTTAGTTTGGGAAAATGTTGTCCAAAAGAGTTATGAAATAGATTGACATTATTTTTAGTATGGGAGTTTCAATTGATTTACATGATGGTTTCAGATCGTGGTTGAGTTTATAGAGGGAAAATTGTTCCCTATTTATGAAAATTTATATTAATGTTATTTTAGGGCAATTTTAGAGCCGTTTCAGAGATGGACCTTGTAGTGCCCACTTCCCTTCGACACTATTTCATTATGATATTATTATTGTTGGATTAATACTTTGAAATTTTTATTATTATATCTTAATTAGTAGATGATAGACTGTACAAATATTTGGACTATTGATATATTTTGATTCACATTTTGATTATGATACACTATATGACACTGGTAGACAGTTCGATATATGTTGATTTGCATTATTTAACTTTTATACTAACATGCTATACTTTATATGTTTTGAGTAGAATTATGATCTCATGGATGATTAGAATTGAATTATTTGATATGTCGATAGATGATAGAATTACCTAACTTTGGATGATGATTATTGATTTTGATGTATATATTTTTTCTCGATGTTGTTGATGCGTCCATAAGGCTAGAGAGGTATTTTTTTGTGTTTACAGGAACATTATATCATATACATCGAAAGGGGATAGGGTACCAACCACAGAAGAATGTTGTGTGTTTTGCAACATGGCCAAATTTGACAACTTGTGTCTAATGTTTATGTTGTGTAATTGTATTCTTAGTTAGGAGATTTCCCATGTAGGGGTGACCTCACATTTGTGTCCATAGGGTGTAATGTTTCCTTTATTTAATTGTGTGTGTTTTATTTTGTGTTGTATGTATTTAATTATCAGGGAAATAAGTCACTTTATTAGCAATTGTTAATGTGTCTTAATTATATAATTAAACTAAAAGGAAGAGGTGAAATATGGGTAAGAAATGGAGTAGATAGTCCTTATTTTGTCCTTGATGTGGAATGAATTAATTGCATTTAGGTGGTGTGTACTCCCATTCTCTTGCCAAATTCTAATTTGACCTTGTAGGCCACTTTTTAAGACTTGTGGGACAAGTTAACCTTGTCCATCTCAAACTCTTCTACTAACCATATTTATGAAGTATGGGGCTTATTTTGACCATTTTAATACATTTTCTGAATGTAAAAGTGAAATTAATTTCACTTTTCTACATACCACAATTAATTTGTCCTTTATAAACATGTTGTACAAGTTGGAGTGTCATGTGGGCATTTCATAAGTCTTACATGTTCATTTATTGCATTGGGTTTGGTGTGTTGACTAGTTGAGTGGAATGGAGGGATGATGAAGTGGAATCCTACATGGAGCCACATCATCATCCTCACCTCCCTTTTCTATTTATTGGATGAAATTTAAGGATTTTTGGTTACTTGCCTTATTTTTATTCTTTGCACTTTTGGGATTGGGAGCTTTTGGGAGTTGCATTTGGATTGTGCTTAGTTTGAATGAGTTGAAAGCTTGTAGGAGTGAAGAATTTTGGAAGCTTGATGGAGAAGTAGGCTCTCCACTTGTTATCATTCTTCTATTTATGTATTTAGATGTAGAATTTGTGTTTGTTTGAATATTGTATGAGTGTTGTGAATGTGGTTTTTATGGTTGGGTAGCTTGCCTTAAGAAGGGTGTGGGAGATGGAAGTATGGTACCATTAGGGAGAGAAAAGGGAGATGTGAGGCATGAATATTGGAGGGAGTGTGATTAGGAATTTCACCTATGGGGAGTGAAAAGTAAAACATGCACATATTTTTGCATATTTGCAAGGGGAGAGATAAGGATGTATTTGATTAATTGTTTTGTGCACATGAAGGCTTTTTGGTGAAAATACTACTTCACTTGGGAGGAAAAAGGAGGTGATTCCCGTATTCCTTGCTCCTTTTGGCTTGTTTTCAAGCCTATGTGTTGTTAGAAAGTTTGTAAATATTTATTTGTGTGGTTATTTGAATGTGTTATTATTCTAAAATATTATTTTTGTGTGGAAGCCATTTTTTGTAAAAGTTGTAAAAGTTGCATTATACTCCCCATTGTTCTTTGGTTGGGGCTCAATGGTGAATAAGTGGATGGCTTCTTCTCCTGTTGGATTATAGGTTGGGCGGAGAGCGTTGCCTAAACCCCTTTATTTGTATTTTGATTCAATATTTGAAGAGTTGAAGGGGTGTAATATTGAAGCTATGAAGATGAGAGGAGACATTGAAATGAATACTTATGTATTTAACCATTTGAAAGAAACTCTATGTTGTAGATTTTACCCCTTTGTTCCCACTTAGTGTGGAACATTGCAAATATTGTATACCAAAAGAATTTCCTTGTAAAATGTATTCATCATATTGTAATGTTGTTGTGGAAAGAAGAAATCTTAAGTTGTATATTTGTTGGAACTGAAACCCTCAAGATTTTGGATTCTATTCAAGGTTGCAATATGTATGGTTTGGAAAAGAAAGATGTTATTGCAAAAAAAAAAATTACTCTTCATTTTTATTGTAAGCATTAGTGTCTTGAATATTGAAATTAATGGATGGTTGAAAGGTGTATTCATTTCAAATAAATAATATTGTTGTAAGTAAAGTTTATGTTGATTTCTTTCTTCCTTGTATAGTTGGCAAAATTTGAAATATACAAGGATAAAAAAAATAGAGAGAGGAGTTATTTAAGTTGTTATCATTTTCACTCTCTCTATACTAAATTGTGAAATGGAAATTATTTGGGTGAGTTATAGTCCAATTTTATACAAACCTACAAAGGGAAGATTATATATAATTAGTGTTTTAAATCAAGGAAATACCTCGTCTTCTTTGCTTGTATTGAAATATATATATATATATATATATATATATATATATATATATATATATATATATATATATATATATATATATAAAGTTCTAACTACTCTACTTATGTGAATAGATAGAAGATTTTAGCTACATTTGCCTTATATTTCACTTTAAAAATAAATATGATTTAGTTGTTTAAAATAAGGAGAAAAAGAGATTATACACTTATAGATTACCTATACCTATATTAATTTATTATATAAATTTATATATCTTATAATTATTCATATGTTTAAGTAAAATCGTTGTATTATTATAATATAAGTATTCATATGTGAATATATATATATAATAAATTTAATATTGAAAATTGTGAATAAGCTGAATGGATTTATATGCCAAAAGTTAAACATTATAATTTTTTTTTGTAGAATCAAAAGTATACAACCTGGGTTTAAGTTTTAAAGTGGGTTGGGAGGGGAGGGCGCCACCCCCACCCCAACCCATACTATTAAATAGTATGGTTGGGGTGGGGGCGATGCCCTCCTCCCATACATTATAATATATAAACAAATAAACAACGGCCATATTATATCCAGTGACCTCTATTTTCAAACCGTGACTATAACATTTAACTCATGCTACTGTTATCTCAATTCCCTCCCCCCCCCCACCGCCCCCGCAAAATTGATCAAACATGACCCTACACAGAATAAAACCAAAGGGTTGGGTCTGTCCTATGTTCTCACATCCAAATCCAAATCTGAGGGACAGCCAAGACTCTGCAAGGGAGGAGCAAGCTAGACATGGAATCAAACAACATCGAGGAAACTATATCTCGACAGGAAAGAGAACAGGAAAGGCTTGAATTTTTCAGACTTAACAACATACGAGTTGACTCAGGGCTGAACAACAGACTCGTGGAAGGTGACATGTGTCAGCTCGGTGCAATTCCAAAAGGCACATCAAAAAGGTAGGTCCCAAATTTACGTTGAGCCTCCATGTGTCCAAACAGTGCAACACCAAGGTTGGGTCCAAAGAGAGAGTCCTTAAATGAGCACAGGATCACCACGTAGTCAGGGTCTAACAGAAATCAAATGGGCAGTGGGCCAGAATCGGCTAAGTATAGAGAGCCAGAAGATGGTGCCATATGTCGTAACAACGTAAATTAAAAGGGCACGACCCAAAGTGGAGACTCAAACAAGCACTGGCCCTCCATGTGTCTAGAGCCTGAAAAGGAAGAGCGGTCATTAAAAAGCCTAAGTAGAGGTAGGCCAGTGGATGGAGCCAAGTGTCAGCATGGTACAATTCCAGAAGTGAAATTTGGAGCGGGTTCCCAAATGTGTGCTAAGCCTCCACATGTCTAAGGTCAGATATATGGCCCTGCCAAGCAAAGGGGACTTAGCCAAAACATAAAGAAGTTGAAAAAAGCTGTAGAAGGTGCCACCTGTCTCAATGGCACAACTCCAAAGACGTGGCCCAAAAGGTAGTTTCCAAACGAGCTCCAACTTGCCATGTGGTCAGAGTCTGAAAAAGGTAAGGTCATCCGTTGAAAAGTCAAAAATCCTGTGAAGGCCTCCATGTGTCTCGACTGAGAAAATTCAAAGGTAAAAACTAGAGGTAGTTTTCAAACAAGTGCAAAGCCTCCATGTGTCTCGGGTCAGACATAGTGTCTCTGCCAATAGGAGAGGCTCAAGTAGAATACAAAGGAAATAGAGGAGCCTGCGGAAGCCCCCATGTGTCAGTCTGACGCAATTTCAAAAATTGAAAGGAAGGGGTTGAATCTTCAAGGTGCACGAGGCTGCCATGTGGAACCGGTACAGACAAACTCTTTAAAAATTTCTCACTCGTGAACTTGATCTTCACACAGCCATATATTTCGACTGGAAACTCATATTTGGATGTGAGAGGACTTTTTGGAAAGATCTCGGCGCCATCTTCTCACTTGCCTCCATTAATGTTGTTGACCTATCATTTTTTAGGTTGTCAAGTCTCCCACCTGCTTCCATGATGAAGAATGGGCCTCTTTCTTACCTAATAAGGAACAACGACAAGGCATGGGCATTACAGCAAGACTCTTCACTATGGTAGGTGGATTCAATGCATTTGTAGGGGTGTTTGGAATAGAGTTCAATTTCCCATATCTCTTTCTCTCTCATTCTTCTATATATTGTAAAGGAGGGGCATATTCAAAATATTGGTCATTATTTCTCCTCTGCCCCCCCTCTCTCTTTCTTTCTTGGGGTAGGATGTGGAGTCTAAGCCTTCTCTCATGGCTCTGTAATGGCATTACCTTGCCCCTTTCCCACTGATGACGTACCATGTAACTTTTGGAGCAAAAAAATATGTTTCATGATGCATCTGTCCATCCTTGGCTTATTTTGTTATCTCTTCTTACCTCTCATCATTGCAAGGTATATTATGCATTCTATGATGTTTGTTACATGTTATGGGAGCTGTGTTTAACGGATTTTGAAGTGGTGTTCTATGTGAATCTATATCTGGTCCATGGTGCATCTTGTCCACCCTCTCCTTTTCTCACCTATCTCCACTTCAGGTAGTTTGGATCTGTGATCAACCACTTCCTTTTCTAGTGTATCACCGCTTAGTGTAGGCTCTCTTTCCCTCTCTCTCTCTCTCCATGTCTCCTTGGAATGGTTAAATTATGATTAGATTAGGTTCTACCCACACTGGAGTAGCTTGTGGCAGGTAGTTTAGGAAGCAGGAACCAACCTTCTTTGGAGGTCCATCTCAAGTTTTGCAAGTCCCACAACATGAGAGATGGTCCAATGTTGTGTAATCACACCAAATGCCCTACTCAGATCTGAGGACATTCGTGGGTGCTGTGATTTTACATCAATAGTTTTGGCACGCCTGGTGGGATAGGTATGAAGTACCTTACCACTTCATCTTATCAGGTTGGTGTGTTCCAATTAGGGTTCAACCTTTTGCGGCACATGTAAAGCACATCTGGTGACTCCATCTGGTCAACGAACCATTCTCTAAGTGGTACAGACCTTTTCATCCATTTCCACCCATTTTCATCCATTTTCTTCTTCCATCTCTTTTCATTTTATTCCATTCCATGAAGTTTTGCAATCATGACTTTATTCCCCTCATGGAATTCACACCTATAGAAGTGCAGTCTTCCTCCAATGTGTTTATCAACTCCTCCAAATCAGCATTATGATCAGATCTAGAACCATTATGCTTACCCATATGAGAATTTTCAGAGCTAGTTTGGCCATGGAACTTAACAAGAACAAGGGGACGCATACAATGGTGACAACTACATGGAAAGTGTTGATCTACTAGAAGAATATTCAAATAATGGAGGCTAGCATGGTGCATTCCAGTGACTACATCACAGATGAAGGCATTCAGGATTGGTTACAGGGCACCTTGTCCATGGGGAGGCCCTATTCCAAGACATTACAACCCTCATGAGAAGGTTGACTTCATGACTAAAATGTTGCCTCAACTTGCACAGTGGATTGAGGATATTGAAAGCTTATGAGTTCGACACAAGACAACCTCGTTAATGGGTAAGTCCACCACCTCCTAGCTTTCCTTTTCCTCTTCCTCAATCAGTATCATCACAGTAGTGTCATGAGTCAAGCCCCTCAGTTTCTACCCTGAAGTGTTTATTTACCTTCTCCACCTCCCAATCTTCCATCTCATCCCAATTCTTCTGCCTGTTTCCCTTACAAGCAGTCATCCCCACCAAACAAACAAGAATTTCCACTCCCCTCTCCACCAAAAACAATAGAAAAATTGGTTGAACCCCAATCTACCTCTCCTCTTGCTTTCCCAAGTTCATGTTGGGAAGAGAATCAAGAATCCAATCAAGGAAAACAATAAGAAGAGGAACCCAACAAAAAAGGAATGACAGAAAATATGAAGGGTTGGGCTGCCAGATTCGGGTTTACAAATATCCCCTTGATGGTGAAGCTAACAGAGGAGGTTAGAGTTGAAGAAATAGTGGTGGCTGAGGATGAGTTTGCAGCAGAAGAAGAATAAAAACAAGAAAGAGAAGATCAACATTTTTTTTTACTCTGAATACAGTGTCCCTAATGGCACTTTGTCTGAAGAAGATGTTGATCTGACCCAAGTTGTACAACCAATCAAGGAGGAGGAACAACTAGCTCCAAGTCCCATTGAAGAGGAGCAACTGGGAGAGATCAAATCCAGAGTTGAGGCCACTTAATGAAGAAAGCATCATTGAATATTTTTTGTTTTCATTTCAAGGACCCAATTTGATTGATGACCCCATGCTAGAGGAGGACCATATAGTTTTAGAGGCTCCAAGTGTGGAGTAGGCCACAGAAGAACCTTCAGTAATTACTACCACTTCATCCCCTTCAAGCTCTAATGTTGAAGACGAGTTTGATCTTTCAAACTTCATGTTTGAGGATGAAGGAAACCATGGTGAGCAAGTTACAGATCAGGAGGACACCACAGAGGAGGTAGAGCACATGCAGTAGGATAACAAGGAGGTAGACTGCTTATCAGACTTGGAAGATTACTTTAAAGGAGAGGATCCTGAGGAGATAACATCGTTTTCTCCTCCATCAGCCACCTTCCAAGCACATGAGCCTACTTCCATGAAGGAAATCATTTAAGGACAATAGCCTACACTTCATAACAACCCTCTAGGACCAAGGTTGGAAGATATGAATCTTCCATGCTCTTCACAAGAGAAGGAAGGGAAAGAGAAAGAGGATTTCATCATCTCTCTAACACCATCCATCTAGGAAGGTTAGCAAGAAGACTCCATTCTTGGAGTTGAAGCTCAGAGCCATGAGCACATTCAGAGGACCAGACCATGCCCCATCAAGTACTTGGCTTCATTAGAGCCAAGAGAGTTGCCACCAGTCATGCTCATTTCAGAGCATGAGGTTGAGATTCAAATTACCAAGGGTCACCATCAACACCTCCAGGAGTCCAATGCCAATCAGCTTGAGGAGGTATTTTTGATTGATGTTGATACCTTGATGATTTGGGTGGAGGACTGGCTTTTAGTCAGTTTTTCACTCATACAAGAAGCCATATTCAGTGTCAAATCATTTCATGGTTTCCTATTTTGAGAAAGGGGAAGCTATTTCTCCCTACTTTTAGTAGGTTTTGTTTAGCTTCTCTTTTGTTAGGATTAGTATAGGAGTACGAGTAGATTTTGTTTTCATAAGAAGAAGTGCTCTTGTACACACTCTGCATGTCTCATTTGAGGCATGTATGATTTTATCTTTGTACATCATTTTTGTTTACATTGATCTAGAGGTACCATGCGCCCGAACTCGTCAGTATTCATGGTAGAGAGACTCATAGCTACCTGTAATAGTTACTAGTTCCAAAACAGAAACAAATACAAAGAAACTACAATTGGGCTTCGAGGCAGTCCATTTCCAAAGCAGGTTTAGGTTCACCAAGCAAGCAGCCGGGCTCACATTTTTAGGGACAAGATCAGATTTTTGTATACCAGGCAGACTCCATGCCCAATGGATGCTTCAAGGTTACTGGTCTCTTCATATAGAAGGAAGATGTCCCCATGAGTCACCAAATTTTTATCTTAATTTTACCCCCCCAACAAAATTGATCAAACACAACCCTACAGAGAAGAAAACCTAAGGGTCGGCTCTATCTTGCGTGCTCACATTCAAATCCTGTTCTGAGGGACATGCAAGAATCTACAATAGAGGAGCAAGCTCGACATGGAATCAAACAACGTCGATGAAACTAGAGCTTGACAAGAAATAAAAATGGGAAAGGCTCAAAGTTTTCAGACTTAGCCGCATACGAGTCTAACTCAGGGTCCGAACAACAAGACTTGTGGAAGGTGCCATGTGTCATCTCGGCATAATTCCAAAAGGCTCATAAAAAAGGTAGATCCCAGATGTGCAATGAGCCTCCATGCATCCAAATGGCGCAACATCAATGTTGGGTCCAAAGAAGTGAGTCCTTAAATGAGTGCAGGCCTGCCATGTAGTCAAGGTCCAACAAAAATCAAATGGGTAGCGGGCCAGAATAGGCTAAGTATATAGAGCCAGTGGACGGTGCCACATGTCGTATCAACAAAAATTTCAAAGGGAGTGACCCAAAGTAGAGACTCAAACAAGTTCTGGCCCTCCACATGTCCAGATCCTGAAAAGACAGAGCAGTCATTAAAAATTCTAAGTAGAGGCAGGCTAGCAGATGGAGCCAAGTGTCAGCACAACATAATTTCAGAAGTGAAATTTGGAGTTGGTTCCCACATGTGCGCTAAGCCTCCATGTGTCCAAGGTCAGATATATGGCCTCGACAAGCAAAGGGGACTTAGCCAAAACAAGAAGAAGCTAAACAAAGCTGTAGAAGGTGCCACATGTCTCAATGGTGCAACTCCAAAGGCGTGGCCCAAAATGAAGTTTCCAAACGATTGCTAGCTCGCCACGTGGTCAGAGTCCAAAAAAGGTAAGGTCAGGCGTTGAAAATTCCAAAAGCCTACGGAGGCCTCCATGTGTCTCGACTGCACAACTTCAAAGGTAAAAACTGGGGGCAATTTTCATAAGAAGTGCAAAAGCCTCCACATGTCTCGGGTTAAACACAGTGTCTCCGCCAACAGGAGAGACTTAGGTAGAATATAAAGGAAACATAGGAGCCCACAGAAGCCACCATGTGTCAGTCCGGTGTGATTTCAAAAAGTGAAAAGGAAGGGGATGAATCTTCACGATGCGTGAGGTTGCCACGTGGACATGGTACGGACAAACTCTTTAAACATTACGCGCCCATGACCCTGATCTTCAGACATCCATATTTTTCGACTGGAAACTCATATTTGGATTTGAGAGGACTTTTTGGAAATATCTCAACACCAAATTATCATCTCCCTCCATTAATGTTTTCGGCCCGTCATTTTCAAGGCTTTCAATTCTCCCACCTACCGCCATGATGAAGAATGGGCCTCTTTCTTACCCAGTAAGGACCAACAATAGGGCATGGGCATTGCAGCGAGACTCTTCATTATGGTAGGTGGATTTAATGCATTTGCAGGGGTGGTTGGAATAGAGTTCAATTTCCCTTCTCTCTTTTTCTCTCATTCTTCTATATATTATAAAGGAGGGGCATATTCAAACTGTTGGTCATTTTTTCTCCTCTACCTCCCCTCTCTCTTTCTTCCTTAGGGTAGGATGTGGAGTCTAAGCCTTTTCTCATGGCTCTTTAATGGCATGACCTTTCCCCTTTCCCCACTGATGATGTATCGTGTAACTTTTGGAGTAATAAAATCTATTTCATGATGCATCTGTCCATCCGTAGCTTATTTTTTTCTCTTCTTACCTCTCATCGTTGCAGGGTATACTATTGCATACTATGATGTTTTTTGTAAGTTCTGGGAGCTATGTTTAATGGGTTTTGAAGTGGTGTTTTGTTTGAGTCTATCTATGATCCGTGGTGCATCTTTTCAACCCTCTCCTATACTCACCTCTCTCCACTTCAGGTAGTTCTTATTTGTGATCAGCCACTTCATTTTCTGGTGTATAATTGCTTAGTGTAGGCTCTCTTTCCCTCTCTCTTTCTCCCCATCTCCTTGGAATGGTTAGATTAGGATTGGATTAGGTTATGCCTGCACTAGAGTAGTTTGTGGAAGGTAGTTTAGGAAGCAAGAACTAGCCTTCTCTGGAGGTCCATCTCAAGTTTTTCAAGTCCCATAGCTTGAGAGATGGTCCAATGTTGTGCAATCACACTGAATTCTCCACTCAGATATGAGGATATTCTGGGGTGCTGTGATTCTGCATCAACAACTACATGGAATATATGCACAGAATGAACCACTTTCAGTATAAATTTAAAACATGTAAAATTATACACACACACACACACACACACACACACACACACACACACACACACACACACACACACACACATATACATATATATGTAAATATATATATATATATATATATAGACACACAAAAATGAATATGTGGTTATTCACCCAAATAGGTATATACACTCAAACTTGCGAGATAAATTTTAAAATAAACAAAAATAAAATAGGGAAAATAATTCCCACAAAGGAAAATGGGTAGATCTCCCATTCTAACACAAATAAAAACAAAAAAATGGAGTTGTAAACCTTCCCAAGCTTCATTGGCCTCCATAGCTTCTCCTTTTACTCCTCCTCCAAACCTACAAAATAAGAATGAACAATTGAATTTGAAACTAGGCAATGGGAATAAAAATAAATCTATACAGATATTTAGGGCAGCCTAAATCCAATGGCTAGGATAGAATTGATCTAATGGCTCAGATTAAAACCTACATCACTTAATTGGGTGGCATGTTATGGGAATGTAAATTAAATTAAAAAGGGCATGGGTAGTGGGGTGAATGGGGAAAATTAATGGGTAGTCAAGTTGTGACCTTTGGTGGGAATTAATAAGGTAAATGTGCATGGTTTCTTGATAAAAAAAAAGGAAATTTCTAAATAAATAATAGTAAGGGTGTAATTAAATAAACATATGGAACTTGGAAAATGTTTTTTAAACCATAAATATTTTTTAGAAGTATATTAATAATATTTAATTATCAATTTAATTCCAATTTCCACAAGATTGTGTAGAAACTTTACTTGAGAAATTAAGTAACTTGTGAATAATGTTTACCCTTGCATCCTTTTAAAACAATAAAAAAATTACCTGTAATTTTCCCTATTAAATTAATAAGGTTTTCTTTTGGTTTGAGCATAGAAAATTGTGTGCTTTACACTTGGTATCAGAACCATGGGTTCAATGCTTGGATCCCAGGGGTCAACATGAAACATGAAAACAAGTAAACCTAGGGAAACTCTAAACCTAGAACACACAATATTGTTTAATATTTTAAAACGTAGAAAAATTAGAAAATGGAAACAAATCCTAGATGATGATAAATTAACTCATGTCTTGGTTTATGTACGAGGCACGTGAACTAGATGAGGGGTTGTCTTACACATGGACCTAGACCTACCACCCACATATCAAGCAGTAGTCCTCTATATTGTTGTAGATCCTATAGACATTACAGGATGTCAATGTCGTCTATACGCAGAGGTGAAGCAGTAGGGGGACTTATCTAGCCAACATGAAAGAGATCCATCAATAGAGGCTTGTACACCCTTCATGACATAGTGAGGAGCATAGGGTGGAGAACTCCCATGCGGAGTCAGCTAGATATGATTCACCTCAGAGGGGACATAGAGAGAGGGCTACATGACAAAGAGATAGATCAAGGAGCCTTAGGTTGAGGGATGATCATGTGGATAGACCTAGAGGCAGGTGGTCGATAGCAGACATATCACATTAGAGAGACACACAAAATTACACTAACCCCATTTTGCTGGAGACACAAGAGGATTTTAGGTTGAGGCATGGATTGTTAGCTTGAGCAGTTGCTTCAATATATGTCCTTGTACCAACAACAATAAAGTTCATGTTGTCATCCACCTTTTGAGATATGGATCCATAGTTTGGTGGAGGATTGAGGAGTATAAGCTCCATGTGGATTCAGTAGACATTTACTTGGGAGCTCTTTAAGGAACGGTTCATAGAGTAGATACATATCCAGGAGATTCATCCAGCAACGGATCAAATGAGTTTCATGATCTCTTATAGGTATCCATGACATTAGCTGAGTATGAGAGTCAATTTCTAGACTTGTTGTAGTATGTCGAGTACATGCAGGATGAGAAAGTTTGGGTACAAAGGTTCATCAGGGGCCTGAACTTGGATTTAGGAGGGGCAGTGCATATGCATTGTCTGCAGACTTTATCAAAGTCCTTTGAGAAGGCCTAAATTACAGAGGAAAACATGGGAAACACTCATCAGGCTAGAGACAGAGTGAGGAGACATATTTAGAAGATGTAGGATAGTAGATCGAGGGGTTCAACTTCTCCTCCTTGTGCCTTTTAGGACACACTTCAGCACAGTCCACATGGACATAGTACTAGATTGAGTGCCCACATAACCATGTTAATGGTAAGGTAAGGATCTACCTATTTCTGAGCCTATGGTTAGTGACATGGCTAGGAGCCACAAGAATTATGCAGTAGTTGAGAACCACATATTTATGTAGGAAGAGCACCAAGACACGGTGATTGATACCATAGGTAACATTGGTTGTATTCCTACCCCTATCTTATTTTATTTTGGATCTTTAGATTCTTTCATTTCTCCATCATTAGTAGAGCGATGCAGGATGATGGAAGTTAGGTAGGGCCTTAGTTAGGATGTTGAGATAGATTCTGGATCCACACTCTTAATAGACTCCTTAGTTAAAGAGTGTGTAGTGGACCTAGGACCCTTCACCATGACTTTGGATCTTCGTATCCTTCCCTTCAGTTCGTATGGAGTTATCTTGGGCATGGATTGGTTATCTAAACACAAAGCTAGGGTTGATTGTTACAACAAGGTTATATCTTGTGTAGATAATTTGGGAGTTGAGTCAGTGATAGTTGGAGTTAGGAGACCCATATCTCTATTCATACCATATCCGCTATGTAGTTGAAGTGGTGTGTGTGATGGGGTTGTCCAGTTGTATGCCATCACAGTTAGTGACCGATCAGAGGATGAGATTCATTGACCATCACTTGATGATCATCATATTTTGAGGGATTTTTTAGATGTTTTTCCTAGTGAGTTTCTAGGGTTACCTCCCCCACATGAGATAGAATTTCATATTGATTTGGTTCCTGGAGTGGAGCCTATCTCACACATGCCATATAGGATGACCACCCCTGAGCTATGTGAGCTCAAGTTGCAGTTAGAGGGCCTTCTTGAGAAAGGGCCTAATCCATCCTAGTGTATCTCCTTGGGGTGCACTAGTGATTTTTGTGAAGAAGGATGAAGATCTTTGCATTTGTGTGTGGACTACAGATATTTGAACAAAGTAACGATCAAGAATCGTTACCCCATTCCTCATATAGATGATTTATTTGATTAGATGAAGGGGGTATACCATGTTTTCTAAGATAGATCTTAAGTTATGGTTACCATCAGCTAAGGATTGTGGAGGTGGATATCCTAAAAGAAATTTCCACACAAGATATGGCCACTATGAGTTCACCATTATGCCATTTGTTTCTGATGAATTTCCCTGCAGTATTTATGATTTTGATGAATGGGGTATTCAGGAATTTCCTTGACCACTTCATGCTCATGTTTCTTGATGACATATTGATATACTCATGCATGTGTGAGGAGCACAAGGAGCACCTTCGACAGGTTCTACAGTGTCTTTGAGAGCAGTAGCTATATGGGAACCTAGAGAAGTGTGCATTTTTCTAGATAGAGGTTCAGTATTTAGGTCACATTATTTATGGGGAAGGTATCACAGTCAATCCTTCCAAGATTAGAGCTATTATGGATTGGCCAGCATGCCAACCAATGTGATCGAGGTGCATGCAGTTTCATGGGATTGGTAGGTTATTACAGGAGGTTTGTTCAGGATTTCTCTTGTATTGTGCATCCCATCACTTCCCTACAGTAGAAAGGGAAGAAGTTTATTTTGGTCAGATAGATGTGAGTAGGCCTTCAGGAAACTGAAGGAATTCCTTACGACAACACCTATTCTTGCAGTGCCAGATCCTCAGAGGGTTTCTTTCATGTGTACAGATGCTTCTTTGGTAGGATTAGGAGGTGTTTTGATGCAAGGATGGCCGAGTAGTAGCTTTTGAGTCTTAAAACTCAAGGATTATGAGCTCAATTATTTAACTTCATGACCTTGAGGTTGGTCCATGCATTGGTGCATTGGTGACATTTCCTATTAGGCAGGAGGTTTATTCTCAGGACGAACATTTGAGGCTATGACACCTCTTTAGCCCAATCTCAACGCCCGTCAATGGTGTTAGATGGAGTTGCTATGTGAGTATGACATGGAGATAGAGCATGTGAAGGGGAAGGAGAATGTGGTTGTAGATGCTTTGATTTGTCGGAGGTATTTGGTTATGGATACTTTAGTGGGTACAAAATTACAGAGAAGGATCTTGTGACATACTTCCACATGACAACTTCTACCTTTCAGCTAGAGCAAAATTGAGTCTTAGAGATCCCTTGAGGGGAAGTTTGAGGGATTTACACTAGAGTGAGATGGACTTCTCAGACACAGAGGTCAGATCTATGTACCTAGGGATGGAGGTTTGAGATCATGATATATTGGAAGAGGCTCATCGTGCACCTTATTCAACCCATCCAGGGGTGAAGAAGATGCATGCCACATTGAGACAGTTGTACCATTTGAGAGGACTTCGGAGGGATGTAGCTCATTTTTTGTCTTGATGTTTGGAGTGTCAGAGGGTGAAGGTCCAAGCATCAACATCCAGTTGGCCTTCTTTACTGCATGTTATACCGGAGTGGAAATGGGACACCATTTCCATGGATTTCATAGTGGGGCTACCAACATCGAGATACCACCATGAGGCCATCATGGTCACGGTGGATAGATTGATGAAAGTGGCTCATTTTTCTCCAGTGAAGACCACTTATACAGCTAGTAAAGTGGTGTGAGTGTACTTGAATGATATTTCAAACTACATGGGATTCCATGGAAGATTATTTGTGACTGTGATCCCTTGTACACCTCTCATTTTTGGACTACCATGCATCATGCCCTTGGGACAAATATTAATTTCAGTACAATATATCATCCCTGAGATAGATGGATAGATGGAGCAGGTGAATCATATTTTAGAGGACATGCTTTGGATGTACATCATGGATCATCAGTCACAGATGGGAGGAGTATTTGTACTTGGTTGAGTTTGCATACAACAACATGCTTTCAGAGTTCTATTGGTATGACACCATTTCAAGATTTATATGGAAAGGAGTTTAGGACTCTACTGAGTTGGGACAGGTTAGAGGATAGAGTATCTCTTGGGCTAACTTTGTTACAGGACATGGAGCAATAGGTTGTTTTGATTAGAAAGAGGTTGCATAAGAGGCACAAGATAGACCGAAGAAGTATGCAGATTAAAGGAGAGTTGACCACAGTTATGAGGTGGGCATGAAGGTGTTTTTCATGTCAGACCTCATAAGAGCCCTATCCATTATGGAAAAGGCTCTAAGTTAGCTCCTAGATTTGTGGGTCCATTTGAGATCTTGGAGTGGATCAGTCCCTTAGCTTATCATCTAGCCTTTCCACCCAGCTTGTCTCACATCATGATGTATTCCATGTTTCTATTCTTAGGAGATACATTCCATATCCTTCTCATGTATTGGATTGGACCACATTGCAGGTGCTACAGGAGTAGGGGCAGGTGACTGTGGAGCCCATGTTCATCATAGAGTGCAGGACCCTGGGCCTTCGACACAAGATTGATCAGGTGTGAGTCAGTGGGATAGGTATGATGAGACTACAACCACATGGGAGGATGCTACTTTGTTACGGGCCTAGTTTCCACACCTATTTCAGTGACTTCAAGGAGGAAGTTGAGTCTAAGGGGAGGGGGATGTAGTGCCCACTCCTCTTTGACACTATTTTATTATGATTTTATTACTATTGGATAGATACATTGACATTTTGATTATTATATCTTGATCAACATATGATAGACTATACAGATATTTGGACTATTGATATGTTGTGTTCACATTTTGATTATGATACACTAGATGACACCAGTAGACAATTTGATATATGTTGATTTGCATTATTCATTTATATATGTGACATTTTATATTCTGATGCATTGTTATATTCTAGATGTTCTGAGTAGAATTATGATCTCATGGATGTTAGAATTGAATTATTTGATATGTTGATAGATGATAGAATTACTTAATTTTTGATGATGATTATTGATTTCTATGTATATATTATTTCTCGATGTTGTTGATGCGGCCATAAGGCCAGAGAGGTATTTTGTTTGTGTTTACAGGGACATTATATCATATACATCGAAAGGGATAGGGGACCAACCACAGAAGAATGTTGGGTGTTTTACAACATGGCCAAATTTGACAACTTGTGTCTAATGTTTATGTTGTGTAATTGCATGCTTAGTTAGGAGGTTTCCCATGGGGAATGACCTCACATGTGTGGCCATGGGGTGTAATGTTTCCTTTCTTTTAATTTTTGTGTGTCTTATTTTTTTGTGCATGTATTTAATTATTGGGAAAATTTAGTCACTTTATTAGCACTTATTAATGTGTCTTAATTAGCTAATTTAACTTAAATTTTAAACTAAAAGGAAGAGGTGACATGTGGGTAATAAATAGAGTAGATATCCTTTTTTTGTGCTTGATGTGGAATGAATTAATTGCATTTAGGTGGTGTGTACTCTTCTTTTCTTCCCAAACTCGAATTTGGCCTTGTAGGCCACTTTTTGAGACTTGTGGGACAAGTTAACCTTGTCCCTCACATCTCAAACTCTTCTACCAACCATACTTATGAAGTATGGGGCTTATTTTGACCATTTTAATGCATTTGTTGAATGTAAAAGAGAAAATAATTGCACTTTTCTACTTACCATAATTAATTTGTCCTTAATAAGGCATGGAGTGCATGTTGGAGTGTCATGTGTGCATGTCATAAGTCTTACATGTTCATTTATTGCATTGGGTTTGGTGTGTTGACTTATGAGTTGGAATGGAGGGATGATGAAGTGGCATCCTACATGGAGCCACCTCATCATCCTCACCTCCTTTTCTATTTATTGGATGAAATTTGAAGGATTTTTGGTTACTTGTCTTATTTTCTTCTCTTGCACTTTTGGAATTGGGAGATTTTGGAGTTGCATTTGGATTGTGCTTGGTTTGAAGGTTTGAAAGATTTTTGGAGTGAAGAATTTTGGAAGCTTGATGGAGAGGTAGGATCTCCACTTGTTTTCATTCTTTATTTATGCATTTAGATGTAAAATTTGTGCTTGTTTGAATATTGTATGAGTGTTGTGAATGTGATTTATTGTGGTTGGGTAGATTTCCTTAAGAAGGGTGTGGGAGATGGAAGTATGGAACCATTGGGGAGGGAAAAGGGAGATGTGAGGAATGCATTTTAGAGGGAGTGTGATTAGGAGTTTCACCTATGGGGAGTGAAAAGGAAAACATGGACATATTTTGCATATTTAAAAGGGGAGAGATAAGGATGTATTTGAATGTTTTGTTTTGTGCACATGGAGGATTTTAGGTGGAACTCCTACTTCACTTGGGAGGAAAAAGGAGGTGGTTCCCATATTCCTTTCTCCTTTTGGCTTGTTTTCAAGCCTATGTCTATTTTTAGAAAGTTTGTAAATATTTAATTTGTGTGTTTATTTGAATGTGTTATTATTGTGGAATGCTTGTTTTGTGTGGAAGCCATTTTGCATAAAAGTTGTCAAAGTTACATTATACTCCTCATTGTTCTTTGGTTGGGGCTTGGGGGCCAATAAGGAGGATGGATTCTCCTCTTATTAGATTATAGGTTGGGCGGGAGAGTGTTGCCTATCCCCCTTCTTTGTATTGTGATTCAAGATTTGAAGACTTGAAGAGGTGAATATTAAAGCTATGAAGATGGGAGAGAGACATTGAAATGAAAAGATAATTTTGAAATCTTGACCATTTTTGTAAAGTAATCTATGTTGTAAATTTGACCCCTTTATTCCCTTTTGATTTTTGGAAAGTTGCACCTCTTGTATTATGAGAAATTGAACTTTAGCCTTTGAAAAGTTATTCTTACATGTTGTAATTTTAGTAGTGGAAGAGGGATGTAAAGCTTAAGTTCTTATATTTGTTGAAATGAAACCCTCAAATTTTTGAAATTCTATTCAATGTTGCAATATGTATCATTGGAAAAGATCTTAGATGTTATTGAAACAACAAAAGAGTAATTGTTGGTTACATTTTTATTAAAATGACCTTCCCTGTCCTATTGTAATGTTGAAATTAAGTTTGGAAATGGATAAGTTCTCTTACTTACCTTCACTCACTTTAGGCTTGTACATTAGGTAGTGAAGTTATTGCATTGCGGTATGTTGCACTATATGGTAAATCAACTATGAAAGTATTAGATATCCCTTAACAATTAAAGCTTGTTATTCATTTTCACTCCTTTGTGTATGTAGTTGAATGAAAAGGAACACTAGTTCCCCAGTTATATTAAAATTTATACAAATTATAGGGGGAAGATTTTACTATCCCTTAGTGTTCGACACAAAATAAAAATATCGATATAAATATGCTTGCACCTTCATTTAGATAAATTTTGTATTTATTAATTTACATATGAGAACAGATAGTTATAATTACATACTTGCCTTAATGGAACATACATAACATACATTTACATTACATACATACATACATACATACATACATGACATACATACATACATACATACATACATACATACATACATATATATATATATATATATATATATATATATATATATATATATATATAACTAGTGTTCCTTTGTGTATGTAGCTGAATGAAGGGAACACTAGTTCCCCAGTTGATTTATACAAATTATAAAGATTTTACTTCCCTTATGTCGGACACAAAATAAAAATATCAATATAAATATAATCACCTTCATTTAGATAAATTTGGTATTTATAAATTTACATATTTACACAAGTTATAATTACATACTTTTAATGGAACATTAAATGTATACATACATACATACATACATACATACACATACATACATAAATACATACATCTACATACATATATATATATATATATATATATATATATATATGTGTATATGTATATGTATGTATTTATGAATGTATGTGTATGTATGTGTATGTATGTATGTATGTATACATTTAATGTTCCATTAAAAGTATGTAATTATAACTTGTGTAAATATGTAAATTTATAAATACAAAATTTATCTAAATGAAGGTGATTATATATATATATATATATATATATATATATATATATATATATATGAATAATATATTAATATTAAAAGACCATAGGTTAAGCGGCCAACATTGTGTTGAAAGTAATTTTGATTAAAAAAACGGTTAAGCTCTCGGTATGAAAAATGGCCAAGGATTTAATTGATATCAATTAAATTATATTGGGGGTGGGGCACCTCCCCACCCATATCCTTTATATTGATATAAATAAATATGGGGTGGGGCGGTGCCCCACCAACCCCTCCCCCCCTCGATTACATAAACCCAGCATCAACAATAATACATGTCGCATTATTTTAAAACTCAGGGTGAATACACTTCTACAAATGTCGCTTATATAATATGCGTATATATATATATGAATAATATATTAATATTAAAAGACCATAGGTTAAGCGGCCAACATTGTGCTGAAAGTAATTTTGATAAAAAAAACGGTTAAGCTCTCGGTATGAAAAAATGGCCAAGGATTTAATTGATATCAATTAAATTATATTGGGGGTGGGGCACCTCCCCACCCATATCCTTTATATTCATATAAATAAATATGGGGTGGGGCGGTGCCCCACCAACCCTTCCCCCCCTCGATTACATAAACCCTACATCAACAATAATACATGTCGCATTATTTTAAAACTCAGGGCGAATACACTTCTACAAATGTCGCTTATATAATATGCGTATATATATGTATATGTATTATATATATATATATATAGATATTCATTGTTAAAATCATATTTTTTTAAAGGGTATTAAATAAATAAATATTTTCACATACATACATACATACATACATACATACATATATATAAACATTTGGAGTTTCAAATTGTCACACGAGTAGGTATATACATAATGTATATACACCAAATATGTAAGAAATATTTCAAAATAACATAAATAGAATAGGGTAAGGTATACCCATAAAGGGAAATGGGAAGATCTCCCATTTTAGCACAAAACTACAAAAAAATAGAGTTGTAAATCTCCTCCCAAGATTCAATGGCCTCCATGGCTTCTCCTCTTTCACCTCCTCCAAACCTGCAAAATAAGATTGAACAAATGAATGAGAAATTAGGGAAATAGGAATAAAATGAAATCTATAAAGATATTTAGGGAAACCTAAATCCAATGGCCTGGATAGAATTGATCTAATGGCTCAGATTAAACCCTTCATCATTTAAGTGGCTGACATTTCATGGTAATTTCAATTAAATTAATAAGGGCATGGGTAATCGGGTGAATGGGGCCCGTTATTGGCTAGTCAAGTTCTAACCTTGTGGTGGGAATTAATAAAGTAAATGTGTTTGGTTTCTTTGATAAAATAAAAAGGGAATTTCTAAATAAATATTAGTAAGGGTGTAATTAAATACACTAATGGAACTTGGTAAATGTGTTTTAAACCGTAAATATTTTGGGAAGTAAATTAATAATATTTTATTATTAACTTAATTCCAACTTCAACAAGATTTTGTAGAAAATTTAATCGAGAAATTAATTATTTTGTGAATAATGTTTACCCTTGCAACCAATTTTTAGAAATAAAAATTCCCACAAATTTTCCTTATGAAATTAATAGGTTTTGTTATGGTGTTGAATAGACAAACTTATGGGCGTTACACTTGGTATCAAAGCCAAGGGAACGATGCTTGGACCCTGGTCACACTTGGAAACAAGAAACACAACGAGTAAACCTAGCATAACTTATAACTAGAAACAAAAAACATTGCATGATATTTTAAAATGTAAAAAACCTAGAAAACTAAAATAAGACCTAGATGATGATAAACTAACTCCCATATTGGTATTAGCAGGAGGTGTAGAGTAGATGAGGAGTTCTTACGCATGGACCTAGACCTACAACCCTGAGATAAGGTAGTAGCTGTTATATTACTACAGATACTAAAAACATTATAGGATGTCAATACAACTATACGAAGTGGAGTAGTAGGGGGACGACCTAGCCGATAGGATAAAGAGCCATAACATGAGGCCCAACACCCACCACAACATAGTGAGGAGAAAAGGGAAGAGAAATCCAATGCAAAGTTAGCCATGTAGGATTCACCTCAGAGGGGGCATGAAGAGAGGGATATAGGAAACAAAGATAGATCTAGGAGCCACAGGCCGAGGGAGGATCTTGTGGATAGTCCTAGAGGTAGGTAGTGGATAGTGGAAAAATCATATCAAAGAGATAAAGAAATTAGACTCATCCCTTTTTTTGGAGACACGTGATGATTTAAGGGAAAAGGCATGGTTGGTTAGCTTAAACGAATGATTCTAGACATTTCCTTGTACAGGAAACATAAAGGCTTGTGTTGGCATCCACCTTCTAAGAGATAGAGCTAGAATTTTGTGGAGGACTGAGGGCAAGAAACTCCATTTGGATTCAGAGATGGTTACTTGGGATCTCTTTAAGGAGTGGTTTAGGAGTAGATATATATCCAAGAGATTCATTCACAAGTGGATCAATGAGTTTCATGATCTACGATAGGCATCCATGAAAGTAGTTGAGTGCGAGAGTCAGTTTCTGGACTTGTTACAATATGTTCAGTATATGTAGGATGAGCAGGTTTGGGTACACAAGTTCATCAAGGGCCTCAAATTGGATGTGGGAGGGGTTAGTGTGTATGCATTGTCCACAAACTTTAGCAGAGACCATTGAGAAGCCTAATTTGTAGAGGAAAACATGATAAGACTTGGTAGGATAGCGATAGATTGACGAGCCAGATTCAATAGATGCAAGATAATAGTTTAAGGGGGTGAGATCCACCTCCTTATGGTAGACACACTTACATACAATCCTCTTTCAATCCTCCACAACAAGAACAATAGTAGAAACAAAAAAATCAACCACATTTTAGACCTCCACGGTGCTAGGATGCAAAGATATGGCATAGTATGGGGCCTCCAGCTAGGGGACCCATTAGGACACAGGATCCACCTCGAGCTCAGTCAACATGAGTATGTCTAAAATAATAACATAGTTCTATGGAAAGGTCATTAGGATCTACATCACAAACTACTAGGGAACCAGAAGGATTATGTATTCTTTAGAGGGGACAAATTAGTTGCTTTGGGTATGCAATATATGGACATAACTGGAGAGAGATCCCAAAGAACCCTGTTAATCAGGGTAAGGAACCTATTTTTTATCCTACAGTTAGTGACATGGCCTAGAGCCATAGGATTTATGTAGGAGTCGAGAACAACTAGTAAGAGCACCAAGGCATGGTGATTGAGACCACATGTAACATTGGTAGTATTTCTTCCCCTATCTTATTTGATTCAAGATCTTCACATTATTTCATTTCTCCATTATTAGTAGAGTGATGTAGGTTGGTGGAAATTAGGTAGGGCCTTAGTTAGGATGTTGAGATGTCTTCTAGAGCCAAACTCTTAGTGAGAATCCTATCAGTTAAGGAGTGTGTAGTGGACCTAGGACCATTCACCACGACTTTGGATCTTTGTATGGTTTCGCTTGGGTTCATAAGGAGGTATCTTCGGCATCGATTGGTTATTTGTGTACATAGAGCTAGGATTAGATTGTTACAATCAAGGTTATATCTTGTCTATACAATTTAGAGAGTTGAGTCAATGATAGTTGGAGTGAAGAGACCCATCTCTATCCACACCATATCCGATATGTAACTGAAGCGGTGTGCATGACGGGGTTGCTAGTTGTATTCCATCACAGTTAGTGACTAATCAAAGGATGAGACTCATGGACCATCACTTGATGATCATCATATTTTGATGGAGTTTTCATATTTTTCTCCTAGTGAGTTTCTAGAATTACCCCCCCCCCCACGTGAGATAGAATTTCATATTGATTTGGTTCCTAGAGTAGAGCCTATATTATGTGCACCATATAGGATGATCACCCCTAAGCTATCAAGTTACAGTTAGAGGGCCTTCTTAAGAAAGTCCTAATCCATCCTAGTGCATCTCCTTGGGGTGTACTAGTGATTTTTGTGAAGAAGAAGGAAGAGTCTTTATGTTTATGTGTGGACTACAGACACCTACACAAAGTAACGATAAAGAATCATTACCCCTTCCTCGTATAGATGATTTATTTGATCAGATTAAGGGGGCCACCATGTTTTATAAGATATACCTTAGGTCAGGCTACCATCATCTAAGGATTTCAGAGGTAGATATCCACAAGATAGCTTTCTGCATGAGATATGGCCACTACAAGTTCACCATTGTGTCATTTTCTCTGACGATTGCCTCCATTGTATTCATGAGTTTAATGAATGGGATATTCATGAATTTTCTAGACTTATTCATGCTCATGTTACTTGCTAACATATTTATATACTCGCGTACAGATGACAAGCACAAGGAACACCTTCGATAGGTTCTGCAATGTCTTCAAGAGTAGTAACTATACGGTAACCTAGAGAAGTATGCATTTTTATAGATAAATGTTTAGTATTTACATCACATTATTTCTGGGGAAGGTATTGCAGTCGATCCTTCCAATATTAGAGCTATTATGGATAGGCAAACACCAACCAATGTCACCAAGGTGTGTAGTTTTATTGGATTGGCAGTATATTATAAGAGGTTTGTTCAGGATTTCTCTCGTATTGTGCATCCCATCAGTTCCCTTCAGCGGATAGGGAAGAAGTTTGTTTGGCCAGATAGATGTGAATAGGCCTTTAGGAAATTGAAGGAATGCCTTATGACAACACCTATTCTTGTAGTGCCAGATCTTCAGATGGATTTCTTCATGTGTGCAGATGCTTCTTTGACAGGATTAGGAGGTTTTTTTATGCAGGATGGCCATGTAGTAGCCTTTGAGTCTCGCAAAATCTAGGATTATGAGCTCAATTATCTGAATCATAAACTTGAGCTTACGGAAGTGGTCATTGCATTGGTGCATTGGCAGCATTTCATTTTAGGCAGGAGGTTTATTCTCAGGACAGACCATTTGAGCCTACGACACCTCTTCACATAGCACAATCTTTGTGCCCATCAACGACGTTGGATGGAGTTGCTATGTGAGTACGGCATTGAGATAGAGCATGCGAAGGGGAGATATAATGTGGTTACAGACACTTTGAGTCATTAGAGGCATTTGGTTATGGATACTTTAGTGGGTACAAACTTATGGAGAAGGATCTTGAGACCACTTCCACATGACAATTTCTACCTTTCAGCTAGAGCAGATATTGAGTCTCAGAGACCCCTAAAGGGGAAGCTTGATGGATTCACATTAGAGTCATATGGGTTTATTTGACACATAGGTCAGATCTATGTGCCTAGGGATGGAGGTTTGAGACAAGATATATTGGAAGATGTTCATCATGCACCTTATTCATCCCATCTAGGGGTGAAGAAGATACATGCTACTATGAGATAGTTGTATCATTGGAGAGGGATTCAGAGAGATGTAGCTCATTTTGTGTCTCGATATTTGGAGTGTCAAAGAGTGAAATCCAAGCATCAGCACCCAACTGGCCTTCTTTACCCACATGTTATACCAGAGTGGAAATGGGACACCATTTCCATGGATTTCATATTGGGGCTACCGACGTCAAGATACCACTATGACATCATCATGGTGATGGTGGATAGATTGAAGAAAGTGGCTCTTTTTTCTTTGGTTAAGACCACTTATACAGCTAGTGAAGTGGCACGAGTGTACTTGGATGATATTTTCAGACTGCACGGGATGATATTTTATTTTTGGAATTTTTCTAGGGCAAAGCTTCTACCAAGACTTCTTGTGAAAAAGATGAGGTACATGGTGCAAAATTTAGGAGATCCAAGAGCCAACATTTTTTATCAAAATAGCAGGAGGATGAATTATTGTTTGACAACTGAAGAGGAGGATGAGATTCCAATTTTGATAAGACCAAACATTCCTTTCGAGAGGAATGTTGATCTAGAGGAGGTAGTAAGGAACTTTAAGTTGCAATAAGATAATCTTGAATTACCACATGATGTGGGATATGAAGAAGGAGAGTTGGTTTTTGGTGAATTTCAATGTGAGAAATCAACTTATACACTTACCCAAGAGGAGGAGATATTCTAATTCTGATTTGAGGATGAATATTCTCTCAATCATGCCTTCTATGAAGAAGAATAAAATCCAATTCGTGATAAGCCCTCAAAAATTTTGAAAGAACAATTAATGCAAAATATCTTAAGAGCTACAAAATAAACAGAAGACCCTGAGATCAATCTCAGACTCATGATGCAAGCTATAAAGTTTCAAGTCAAGCATGAATCAAATCCCAATCCCTTTACTGATTCATATATTAGTCATGATGGAGAAAATCAAGGAAAAGAACCTGATGTCTCTCCAAAGCCAATGGATGATGAAGGCAATGATGAAAGTGAGGTCTTTTCTTTCCCATTTGAAAAGGAGGACTCTTTCTCTTATGAAGAAGTTGAAGAAGATGATTTTTAAGCCTTCAAAGCTGGGATTCCTCTTGAAAAATAAGTGGTAGAATTTCATGATGGTAAAAATAAATAAACAATGCTTCCCAATGGTTTCCTTGAAGTTCAGAAAGAAGATACTTCGAAGGAAGGAAAAGGTGAGCTTTGTGTAACTTTAAAGAAGAATTCAGTCTGGGACATTTTAGATGCAAAAGAAGGTATAATAGATCATGAGATGAGTCTCAAATGTTTGATTTAAGACATGGCCATATAGGATATGCATGAGGTAATGTATGATTCTTCACCCATTTTAGAAATATCTCATGTTATGGCTATACAAGATGGATATGAGGTCATATTTGATCCTCTGGGTAATATTCAAACACCTCATATTGATAGGAGTGAAAAAGATGAATGTAATGCTTCTTATGAAAATGATGTCTAGGAACTGTTAGTGCAGAATCATAGTACCCCCGAATGGCCTGAGTATGAAGTGGATCATTCGGTGTGATTGCACAACATTGGACCATCTCTCAAGCTACGGGACTTGTAAAACTTGAGATGGACTTCCAGAGAAGGTTGGTTCCTGCTTCCTAATCTACATGCCACAAGTTATTCCTGTGCAGGAAAACCTATTCTAACCTAATCTAACCATTCCAAGGAGATAGGGAGAGAGAGAGAGAGAGGGTGAAAGAAATACTACACTAAGCGGTGATACACCAGAAAAGGAAGTGGTGAGATACTCTACTGAGGGAGAATGAAATAGGGAAAAGGGGACTGAGGGAGGTCAGACAAAAGTGACACAGACCCAGATCCAAATCCACCATCGAAAATCCACGAAGCACAACGTCCTTTACCTGCAAACATGAAATAAATGCACAGGGAGAAAACACGAGATAGAGAGGCACATAGAAACAACAAAACAATGCCAAGGGTTGAAAGATGCCACAAGACAAGATATAATTGCTCTATAAGGTGCACAGACTATTACATGGGTTCTCAGAGGTAAAAAAACACTTTCCAAGTATAAGAGAAGGCTTATAGCTCAAATCAACTTGGGGAACAAGTTTGACAGAGTTTCCCCACATCCTAGAATGTCTCTCCCTTCTCAAATGAGAAATGTTTACAATATATAGATGATGAAAATCAGAGAGAGAGAGAAGAGAGGAACTCGACTCTGCTCTTAAAGTCCAACCACCAACCATCAATGCCTACTACAAATCCACCTACAATCTGTCAAGTCCACCTCTTTATGTCTTTTTGGCATATTGAAGAAGGAATAATGATGAATCAAATCAAATCTGATCTGGTAGTTGAAGCAATCAGATTCTACATTAATGGCCTGAAATATGTTTTCCCATTATTCACCCACCTAACCTCATCAAAATTAAAGTTTCATGCTCCCATGGTGTAGATGAGGTTGAGACCTATCCAAAAAGTCTTATCTTGCACAAATCCAAGCTTCTAGTCAAAATATATGGTCGTTTGAAGATTTTTCATTGAGACTGTGTAAAATGGTGGGATGCAATCTTTGCAAAGCTGATCTGTGGGCCCAAAAATACAAATTGCACTTTTTGTGAAAAGACACAAAATCACAAAACCTCCCACAACCCCGTAGGTCCAAAATACACTTTTTCCTAAAAGCCCCCCACAAGCCCACATCCTTTTTATTTTTCCTCTTGGCAAGAAATCTCTTCCGAGCCCATGGGCCCGCCCTTACAAACTAGGATTTTGTGAAAGTGGCAAAAGATGAAAAAAAATCCTATAGCCCCACAACTTAATATTTCCCAAAAGTCATCTTGGGGCCCACCAGCCCACATTTTTCACTTTGTTGAAAATTCCTCCCTGGGTCCACCGACCCGCTTGTAATTTAGGCTTGACACGTGGCTTCTTTGGGCATTGGCAGAGGTGCGGCTCACTTTTATACTTTATGCCCTTTTTAAAAAAAAATTAAAAAAACTCAAACTACCTCTGGTGACCCGCCTTCCTGCTTGGACTTGAAACACTACCATATGTAGAGTTGTTACGCATTTGGGGACCGATTTTGGATTTTACTTTTGAAGTTACGTCAAAGAGACACATGGCTTCTTCCGCAGCTTTGCTCTTATTTCTTGTATTTTTGGTAAGCCCCTTTTGTTCGGCAGGGCCATATGTCTGAACCGAGACACATAGAGGCTCAACACTTGTTTGGGACTATCCCTCCAGATTCTATCTTTGAAGTTGCGTCGAGTCATAATGTGGTACCTTCCAGCTGGTTTCTTATACTTAGCTGATTCATGGCCAGTTCAATTTTCAGGCTCTGACCATGTGGCAGATTGGTGCTAGTTCAAGGTCCTTCTTTGGGTTGTGCCTTTTGAATTTGTATCATTGAGGAACATAGCACCTTATGCTGACTCTATTCTGTTTAGACTTTTCAACGGCCGGTTCTGCCCTTTGACTTCTTCTTTTTAGGCATGGGACATGTGGAAACTCCATGCTCATTTGGGCTCTACCTCAGGATTTCCCCTTTGAAATTGCGTCGAGCCGACGCGTGGAGGCTTCCAATGATCCTTTTATACTTAATTGATTTAAACAGATGACTCTATTCCCTTTTGAATTTTTTACATGTGGAGGGATGGCACAAGTTTGGAGCCTCCGCTCTTGATTCTTCCTTCGAAGTTGTGCCATTGAGACACGTGAGGGTTTCCGCTGACACTCTTATACTTAGCCGATTTGGGCCCACTGCTATTTGACTTCTTTCGAACCCTAGACACATGGATAGCTGGTGCACATTCGAGTTTCCGCCTTAGGCTATCACTATTAAAATTGTGCTGAGTAGATGCATGGTTCTTTCCACTGGCCTTTCTATACTTAGCCAATTTTACGACTGGCTCTATCCCATTTTTGACTCCGACCACATGGCGATCCCGTGTTCATTTGGGAACCCACTCTTTAGACCCAGCCTCAATGTTGTGTCGATGAGACACATGGAGGCTTCTGCTACCCTGATACTTTTCAACTGCCGACTGTCTCCTTTTTGGACTTAGGACATGTGGAAGCTTTGCGCTGATTTAAGGACTGTCCCTTGGGTCTCACTTCTAAAGTTGCATCATTTGGGCACGTGGAGGCTCGATGCACATTTGTGACCTACCTTTTGATGCACATTTTGGAATTACACTGAGCTGACACATGGCACCTTTCATGATTCTGTTGTTCAGACCCAAGTCGACTCGTATGCTTCTAAGTCTGAAAACTACGAGCCCTCCCCATTCTCCTCATATGAGCCTTTGGTTTCTTTAATGCTATTCACTCCCCTTCATCGAATCTACTCCTACATTTCGAGTTTGCCTTCTCCTCGGATTTGGGATTGATCGTTAGATTTGAAATGTGGCTCGCATGACAGAGCCAACCCTTAGATTTTTTGTGTAGGGTCGTGTTTGATCAATTTTGTCAGGGGGGAAATTGGGATAACAATTTGGCGACTCACGGGGACATTTGCCTACTAGATGAAGAGACCAGTAGCCTTGAAGCATCCAGTGGGTATGGAGTCACGAATGATAGCCTGATATTGATCCTGTCTCTGACTCGCGAGCCCGACCGTTGCACTTAGTGACCCTAAACCTGCCCTGATGTCTGTACTATTAATTTTTTCAAGAAAATCATGGAGGTGAGGTTCTAAGAGTAGAAAATTGTTTTTTACCTGGGGCTTTCACCTGCACATGAGTAAAAACACACTGCAACACACACTATGTACAAAACTGAAAAATCATACATGCTCCAAGTGAAACATGCAGTGTGCAAAAAAAACTTGTTCTGCTGAAAACAAAAGTCTACTCCTACTCCTACACTAACCCTAACAAATAAAATCTTACAAAAATCTTGCCACAGGTAGGGATAAATAACTTCCCTTTCTTAAAGGGGGCAGCCATGCAAATGGTTTTCTACTGAATATGGCTTCTTGGATGAGCGAAAAACTGACCTTAAGCCGGTCCTCACCACCCAATACCATCAAGGTATCAACATGAACCAAAAATACCTCCTCAAGCTAATTGGGCATTAGACTTCTGGAGGTGTTGATGGTGACCCTTGGTACTTTGGAGCTCATTCTCATGTCCTGAAGTGGGCATGACTGGTTTTGGCTTCTCCCTTGGCTCTAATGAAGCCAAGTACCTGATTGGGCATGGTCTGATCTGATGGATGTGCCCATTGATCTGAAACTCAACTCCAAGAATTGAAGTCTTCTTGTTGAGCTTCTTGGATGGATGATGTGAGAGGGATGATGACATCCTCCTGCCTTTTCCCTTCCTTCTCCTGTGAAGAACATGGGAGATTCATATCTTCCAACCTTGGTTCAAGAGGGCTGCTATGAAGTGCAGGTTGTTGTCCTTGAATTTCTTCCTTCATGGTAGCAGGATCATGTGCTTGGAAGATGGATGATGGAAGATAAAATGATGTTATTTCCATGGGCTCCTCTCCATAAAATAAATCTTCCAAATCAGAAAAATAATCTTCCTCCTTGTGTCCTTTTGCACGTGCTCGATCTCCTCCATGGTGTCCTCCTGATCTACAACTTTCTCACCATGGTTTCCCCATTTTTAAAACATAAAGTTTGAAAACTCATACTCCCCCTTCAACATTAGAGCTTGAAGGGGGGGAGTGGGAGAAGAATTGAAGGTTCTTTTGTAGCCTGATCCACACTTGGAGCCTTTGAAAACTGCAAGGTCTTCCTCCACAACCAGAATGCACTCCTCTTCTTTTGGATTTGGAGTAGCTTATTCTTCTCACGCTTATGATGTAAATGAAGATTCCACCACTTTTGGCTCAACCTCAACCTCCTCCATAGGCTTAACCAACAAGGGAATCTTTGTAAACTCAAATCTAGCAGCCCAACTCTTCAGATTTTCTATCATTTCTTCTCTGTTGGGTTCCTTTACTTGTTGTTCTCCTTGGATGGTTTTTGGAGTCTCTCCTTGACATGGACTTAGGAGAGTAGGAGGAATGATGGGTGGGTTCTCCACTAGTTGTTTGTTTCTTTATGGTGGAGGAAAAGGCATTACTTTTGGCTCTTATGAAGGGGAATCAGATTTGGAAGGGAAAAGGGAAGAGGAGAAAATATGAGATGGAAGACTAGAGGATGGAGAAAAGGAATAAAAACTTGGGGCAGCAAGTGAGGGGCTTGACTCATGAAATTGCTGCAATGATATTGATTGAGAAAGATAAAATGAAGGACAAGGAGCTGGTGATTGACTTACCCATCGACAAGGTTGTCTCACACTTTGCTCATATGCCTCAATATCCTCAATCCATTCTGTAAGTTGAGGAAACATTTCAGTCATGAAGTCAACCTTCTCCTGAGGTCTATAGTGTCTTGGCATAGGGCCGGCCCATGGACAAGGTGTCTTATAACCAATTCTGAATGCTTTCATCTAAGTTGTGGCCCTTGATTGTACCATGCGTGTCTCCATCTCTTGAATCTTCTCCAACAGATCAACATTTTCCATGTAGTTGTTATCATCATATGCATACCCTTGTTCTTAATATGATCCATAGCCAAACTGGCTCTGACACTGTTCATATGGGTAAGCATCATGATTCTGGATCTTATCATAATGCTAATCTGGAGGATTTGAGAAACACATTGGAGGAAGATTGCACTACTGCTACTGTAAATGTGAGTTCCAAGGTGGGAATGAAGCCATGATTGCACAACTTCATGGAATGGAAGAAATGAAATATGTGGAAATAAAAATGAATGAATATGGGTGGAAAAAGGTCTACAACTTAGAGGATGGGTTGTTGACTAGATGGAGTCACCAGATGTGCTTTGCATGTGCCTCAAAAAGGTTGAATCTCAACATGAACACACCAACCTGCTAAGATGAAGTGGTAAGGTGCTTCAGACCTATCCCACCAGGACTGCCAAAACTTTTAGTGTAGAATCACAGCACCCCTGAATGGCCTGAGTATGAATTGGGGCATTCAGTATGATTACACAACATTGGACCATCTCTCAAGCTGTGGGACTTGCAAAACTTGAGATGGAACTCAAGAGAGGGATGGTTCCGCTTCCTAATCTACCTGCCACAAGTTATTCCTATGCAAGAAAACCTATTCTAATCTAATCTAACCATTCCAAGGAGACAGGGAGAGAGAGAGGATGAAAGAAAACCTACACTAAGTGGTGATACACTAGAACACCTACAGACTATTACATGCATGTTAAGAAGGCAGAAATACACTTGCTAGGCATAGGAGAAGGCTTACATCTCAAATGGAGTTGGGGAACAAGTTTGACAGAGTTTCCCACCATCCCTGAATGTCTATCCCTTCTCAAATGAGAAGTGTTTACAATATATAGATGATGAAAATCAGAGAGAGAGAAGAGAAACTCGACTCTGCTCTTAAACTCCAACCACCAACCATCAATGCCCACTACAAATCTACCTACAATCTATCAAGTCTACCTCTCTATGTCTATTTGGTGTCTTGAAGAAGGAAGAATGGCATATCAAATTAAATCTGATTTGGTAGTTGAAGCAATCGGATTATGCATTAATGGCTTGAAAAAATTATTCCCATTTTTCACCCACCTAACCTTGTCAAACTTAAATTTTTAGGCTCCCATGGTGTAGATGAGGTCAAGACCTTTCCAAAAAAGTCTTCTCTTGCACAAATATGAGCTTCCAGTCAAAAGATATGGCCATCTGATGATTTTACATTGAGACTGTGCAAAATGGCAGGACACAACCTTTGCAAAGCGGATCCGCGGGCTTGAAAATACAAACTGCACTTTTTTTGAAAAGACACAAAATAAAAAAACCTTCTGTACACCCCCACAAGTCTGAAATTCACTTTTACCTAAAAGCCCCCCATAAGTCCACATCCTTACATTTTTCCTCTTGGAAAGAAATCTCCCGCGGGGCTCACCCTTGCAAACTGGGATTTTGTGAAAGTGGAAAAAGATGCAAAATACTCCCACAGCCCCATAACTTAATATTTCCCAGAAGTCATCTTGGGGCCTGTCGGCCCGCATTTTCCACTTTGGCAAAAATTCCTCCTTGGGTCTACCAACTCACTTGTAATTTAGGCTTGACGCGTGGCTTCTCTGGGCGTCGATGAAGGTACAGCTCACTTTTATACTTTATGCCCTTTTTCAAACAAAATCCAAAAAAAATCAAACTGCCTCTCGCGACACGCCTTCCCACTTGGACTTGAAAAAACTACCACGTGTAGAGCTGGCGCACATTTGGGGACCGCTTTTGGATTTTGATTTTTGAAGTTATGCCGAAGAGACACGTGCTTCTTCAACGACTTTTCTCTTATTTCTTGTATTTTGGATAAGTCCCTTTTGTTCAGCACGGCCATATGTCTGACCTGAGACACATGGATGCTTAATGCTTATTTGGGACTATCCCTCCAGATTCTAACTTTGAAGTTGCATCGAGTCAACACATGGCACCTTCCGCAAGTTTCTTATACTTAGCTGATTCAGGGCCGGTTCAACTTTCAGGCTCTGACCACATGGCAGATTGGTGTTATTTCAGGGTCCTTCTTTGGGCTACGCCTTTTGAATTCACCCCGTTGAGGCACATGGCACCTTCCACCAACTCTCCTTTGTTTAAACTTTTTAATGGCTGGTTCTGCCCCTTGACTTCTTATTTTTAGGCCCAAGACACGTGAAAGCTCCTCGCTCATTTGGGCTCTACCTCCGAATTTCCCCTTTGAAATCATGTCAAGTCGACGTGTGGAGGCTTCCACTGATCCTTTGATACTTAGTCAATTTAAATGGCTGGCTCTGTCCCCTTTTGACATTTGGACACGTGGAGGGATGGCATAAGTTTGAAGCCTTCGCTCTTGATTCTTCCTTCGAAGTTACGTCGTTGAGACACATGGGGGCTTCCACCAACACTCTTATACTTAGCTGATTTGGTCCCACTACCATTTAAATTCTATCAAACCCTAGACACGTGGAAATCTAGCACGCATTTGAGTTTCCACCTTGGGCTATCACTAATAAAATTGTGTCGAGCTAACACGTGGTTCTTTCCGCTAGCCTTTTTATACTTAGCTAATTTTACGACCGGCTCTGTCCCCTTTTTTACTCTAACCATGTGGTGAGCCCGCACTCATTTGGGAACCTGATCTTTAGACCTAGCCTTAGTGTTACACCGATGAGACACGTGGATGATTCCGCTGCCCTAAGACTTTTTAACTGCCGAATGTCTCCTTTTCAGAATTGGGACATGTGAAAGCTTCGCGCTCATTTAAGTACTATCCCTTGGGTCTCACTTCTAAAGTTGCGCCATTTGGACACGTGGAGGCTCAGTGCACATTTGTGACCTACCTTTTTGTGTGCCTTTTGTAATTGTGCCGAGCTGACACATGGCACCTTCCGCGAGTCTATTTTTCGGCCCCGATTCAACTCGTATGCGGCTAAGTCCAAAAACTACGAGCCCTCCCCGTTATCCTCCTATGAGCCTCTAGTTTCTTTAACACTATTAGCCCCCCCTTCATCGACTATGCTCCTACATTTTGAGTCTTCCTGCTCCTCAGATTTTGGATCAATCATCAGATTTCAAATGTGGCTTGCATGATAGAGCTGACCCTTAGATATTTCTGTGCAGGGTCATGTTTGATAAATTTTTTCGGGGGGAAAAATTGGGATAACACAATCATGAATGGGTAAAAAATAAAACTCAAGGTACTCAATCTATTTAAATAATAACCATCCCTGGATTACTAATGATATGATAGAAGAAAAAACAACAGTGTGGATAAGCGTTGAAGGCCACTTGCACTATGAAACCGATTTCAAAGGAAATGAAAGTAATAGAATTTTTAAATGAATGCCTGAGCATCAAGGAGCTCATGTAGGATCACTCCTAAAAATTACATAGACAATCATGAAATCACCTGACTTTCATAAGTAGTTGAGGAGAGGAGGATACTATTTGGAACCAGTCAATGGCTTCACATAACATCATCATTTAGTGTTACCTCTTCGGGGGTAACTCCTGAAAAAGGAAAGTACTTCAGTAAAAGTAGGTTGTCCCCTACGTTGTACCATAGGTGATTTAGGTGTGTGTTTCCCTTTCTGTTGTGCGTGTTTTCATTTTTCCTATGTTTTTTATTTCCTTTCGTCGTTTTGTGTGTATCTGTGTTCTTCCTTTCAAGCTATCTTGTGAAGTTGTATATGACTCCTGTAAAGCCCAATGGATAAGGCACTGGTCAATGTATTGTAAATTGAAATTCTGGGATTTCTCATGCCATGTCTTCACTACAATTAGTCCATAACATGTCTCCAAGCTAGAGCCAATTGTTTTCATGTAAATGTGCATCAAGAAAATTTCAAAATTTGAAGCATGACAACGAACCACAATGTCGAAACTTTTCAAAGTCATACCTTTCCAAGACACCCCTAAGTCAATTTATCCCAATCACCACTCCTATTCTATCAGTAAAATGATCCCTATGTTAATGTTAAGTGTCCCTCCAGCTGATTTAGGAAATAAAATTTCAGTCCCCCTAGGTGATTTAGGATCTCTTGGAGCATGCAAGATTTCAAGTAGTTCTAGGAAGGGCTATCATTAGCCTTCCTAAGACTAGTGCACCACCCCTAGAGTGGATCAAAGGAGAAAGACTCATTTTGGAGGAGTATTAAAGTTCTAGGAACATGAAGGATATGCTTTTGAAATATTCAAGGAAGATTAAGAGGTGTTGGAAATAATTCAACAAAAGCGTGTTTTCGGGCCTGAATGAGCAAACACCGTGAACGAGGACCTAAGCTTCAAAGAAAGATTATGGGATCCATATGATTATTTTAAATCCCAAAAAGGTTTCAATGGAAATAATTTTCGATTTAATCCATGGAGGAAAAAATGGGACATCTTGAAACATCATACACCTCCATAGGAAACTCATTCTTCTCGCGCACAACGGGTGATCCCGAGAAATATGGGGAAATTTTGAGGTTTCATAGTCAATATTGGATCTTGATACCATCACCATTTGATTCAATGGGTTTTTTTTAGGTGGAATCATATAAATTTTCACCCAAAAATTCAATCGGGAGCTCAAGATATCGCCTTCGTAAGTTGGCTCCAAAGGTATGTTTTCCAACACTTAGTCAAAATTTTATGGGACATGTGGAAACTTGGGGTGAAGGTGCATTTTCATGTCCCCTTTGTCCATTTTAAAAGGGACATAAGGGACAAAAAATTTTGCCCAACCTTTTTTTTATCCTCTTGGACCCCCATATGACCCCGATGATTCATGTTAAGCCCCCAAGTGCTCCAGTTTAGCCCCCTTTGCTAATTTGCTCACTGAATTAGAAGGTACCAAGTGTCGAGCCTAGGATTAGGGGGGATTTTATTTCCCATTTTTCCCTTTAGAAAAGGGATGAAAGGGACACAAAAATTCACCCTTTCCCTCTCCCTTTAATTTTCATGCTAGAAATACTGACACTTAGTCATTTATCACATTTTTCTCCCCGTACCTCCATACCTTGCCAGAATGCTGCCAAATTTTCTCTAGGAACAAATTTTTTTTTTATTGTATCTGAATGATTCATTACAATCCTCCGTGATATAATAACACAAAAATCACATAAATATGGATTTCAACGAATAAAAATAAAGAAAAACTAAGAGATTTTTCCCGAAAACCCTCTTAGTAAAAAATGGAGAAATATTCATTTATTTTAATCTAGAGCACGGATCGAGATTCCTTATTTTTCATATTCCTCATTTTACAATAATATTAAGACACAACAAATGGGAGATATAATGCTTCCCTGAATAAGGTTTTCCAAGAAAAAATCACTTTTCGTGCCCTAGCTCACATTCGTCAGATTTCCCATCAATCCGGAAATGGAATCAAGCTAGAAATTTACCCTTTGAATTCAAGTGAAAAACCTATCCCAATGGATTCAATATCATCTTAATCAAAAGTGAAAATCAGACCTGCAAAAAAGATTCATGACTCCATTAATAACTGTCATGGTAGCTCCATGCTCGAAGCTCTTGCTAGGTAAAAATTTCATTTTTTATTTTCAAGCTAGCTGGCGTGAAAAATCAAGTGAAATTCAGAGGATAAGATTGCGATGACGATCCAAGTCAAAAAATATGTGTTTCGTTGCAAACCGAAGACTAGAAATCCACTTTCCAAAAATAGTAAGTTTTCCTATACAGGCTTTCTATGTTTGGAAAGTCATCCTCAAAAGTGGCTATGGAGAAGGAATTGTGTACTGAAGATCATCGAGAAGTCAGAAAGATTGTTCAGAGAATAAAATAGTGAAAACAAACACTTACTAAAAATAGTAAGCTCCCAATATAGGTGCTTACTAAAACTAGTAAGTCACCCCAAGAAGTGGTCAAGGCAAAGGTAGTGTGCACAGGGGTGAATGAAAAAGCTCATCACATCAGGATGGTCAAGAAGAGGCAAAAATAACCTCTTACCAAAAATATTAAGCCTACCATCTGGGAACTTGCTATTAATGGTAGGTCACACTCAAATAGTAGTTTTGGCACAATGGGACATAGAGGGATGATCATTCAGGTAAATATCATCATTTGGGATCATCATAGGAATTTCTCATAGAGCATTCACAATCCATGTTAGGGAACTCAACAGTTTCTTTCAACACTCACTTTGTGGCTCAAGTTGTAGGAGTATCATGTGTGAGGTGAAGGTTATGATCATCAGCAAACATTCCATTATGCCTGGTAGGGTTAGTTTTTGAGATCCTATCTCTTCGTAAGGGATATTTGTGAGTTATGTTTGTGGTAATCAGTAAATTCATTCAACATTTTTCTTAAACACCTAACCCAAGGTATCTGTGAGCCATCCAAAGGAGTTTCTCATGGTGCAAAGGATTCAAAGATTCAGAGTTTCATCGCATTAGAGATTTCCAATTATCATAATTAACATACTTAATCAAGAGCAACATCTTCTCTTCTTCTCTCTCTTCTCTTCCTTCCCCCCAACTCTATCTCTCCTCGATGTTCTAATTTCACGTTGGGGGGTGCACTTTTTCATATGTCATTAATTAAGTAAATTTATAATGTAAAAGTCACCTTTATTTTATAAAAAAGGGGACTTAATACTTTCCTAGGAAATTGAAAAGCTTTAAGTTACACCAAGACATATGAAAAATCATTAGGGGGCATATGAAGAGTCACTCCTCCTCTTATAAAATGTAAATGCCTCCATAATTTAAGGGGCTGGTCATTTTTTGAATGCATGAGAGATAGATCCTTGTGAAAAGAAAAAGAGATAGAAAATTCTTCCATTTACCCCAGTCTCTAATCTCCTCCATTCTCATATTATGTACAACTCTAGATTTTCAATGCTAATTAATGAAGAAGTTTCTATTTTCCATGGCATATGAATGTGTACATATTTGTATGCATGGTTTCCTCTATCTGGTAGCATTAACATCTTGTGGTTTTCTTCTCTTTAATGCATGTGATGAAATTTCTAACTAGTGTATGCAGGAATCTGATATTCTACTTGCAACATTAGTTCTCCTACCTCATATTCTCACCCCCTTTCTCGCTCTCAATACAAATTCATCTCTAGTCACAATTGATTGCTAGCTTTTACCACAGGGTAAGTGGAGTGCCCCTATTGGATTCCACGACCATAAGGCCACCAGGAAAAACCCACTTTTTTAAAAGTGCATGCAAATACAGCAAGCTACACTAATCGAAGTAGAGGGACTTTGACTCCAAGATCATTGGAAAGAAACCCACAAATTTATCCACCTCACAAATTTTCTCACCAACAAGAAGCACATTCAAGTCTAGGGTAAGTGCACTAATCTGGGGGGCCAAAAAGTGGACACAAAAGTGAAAATGAGAAAAATGTGTACGCAAATTTTTTCATGTCGACACTCTGTGTTGTGCACCTCCAACCTGTGCCTTGGGCATGAATTTTGTCATGTTAACACTCTGTGTTGTGCGCCTCCAACCTGTGCCTTGGGCGTGAATTTTGTCATGTCGACACTCTGTGTTGTGCGCCTCCAACCTGTGCCTTAGGCGTGAATTTTGTCATGTCAACACTCTATGTTGTGCGCCTCCAACCTATGCCTTGGGCACAAATTTTTTCATGTCAACACTCTGTGTTGTGAGCCTCCAACTTGTGCCTTGGGCACGAATTTTGTCATGTCAACACTCTGTGTTGTGCGCCTCCAACTTGCGCCTTGGCACGAATTTTTTCATATCAACACTCTATGTTGTGTGCCTTCAACCTGCGCCTTGACTGTTGGTGACGCAATAAATATCGGGCTTTGAGTTTCTTTGATTTCCATATTCTTCTCTTTCTCTATATTTACCTGAGGGGAGATATATACAATAGTTACATTTTCTTAAGCTCAGTAATTCATGAACCTAAAATGTGTACATGTTAAGATGTGTATGTGTGTTTTTATTGCTATGAAATGCGTATGCATTTTGAGCTATATGAAGTTTAGGAGGTCCTGAAGGAGCCATATTTACTAAAATAAACATTAAGTATAATATTTCTTTTATTATCTCTTTATACTTAACATTTCCTTCTTTATACTTAAGATTTCTTTTATTATTTTCTTATACTTCAAATTTATTTTAGTATAAAGAAATAATAAAAAAAATATTATACTTTTAATTTGTTTTCGTAAATATAAGAAGTTTGGGTCACTTTGCACCTGATGGAAGTGGTCCCATAGCTCTAAAAATTATAATCTAGAAGATAGTTTTTCTAAATATAATCTTGTCAGTACTTACTCATATTTAAGAATTTCATGCAATGACCTAAAAATTTTAGGCCATATATATTGTAGTTGGTCATTTGTGTTGGGAAAACTTATAGTAATTTCGTAGGTGTTTTGAACATTATAGATTGGATTTTTTCTCTACCAATATTTGAATTAATACGAGTTTCGAAATTTGGTCCATAATTTGCTTTAGTGACCACAAATCATCTCTATGATGCTTGTCTACTTCTTACTAAACTGATATCCTCACTATCGTAGATAGAGAATTACTCCCTGAGTGGGATTCCTGTCCTATGGCAAAAATGAGGTGATTATTATGTGCCTCCTACTTAAGTTTTGATCACACTACTAGGTTTTGAATGATTTTTTTATGAATAGTACCAAGTGAATTTCATCAAGTGAACTCAAATGATTTCTCATTCTTAGATACAGGGTGCTCCATATAAAGATCGTCCCTTCACCTTTCCTAGCTCTAAAATTATCCTTTCATGGAATCAAATTCAATATTATCATACATTTATTTTCTCATATGTATCTCCTGGAGATAGGAATGATTCCTTAATACTTCACACATGATGGTCTTTGATACCTTGGTGCCATGACTAGGTCATTTTAGATTGTTCCTTGGTGATATTTTGGTACAATGACAAAGTTAAGATATGATGATCATTAATTCACTCCTTAAGCTACATATTTAACCTTTAAATATGATGAATCCTTAACAGTTTGATTTATTCACTAAGATTAAACCTAGGTGTAAGCATGCTTATGGTACATGGACACATTTTTTCTCAAGTTTCTCCTCATGGAAATGGGTTTCCTCCTCTAGCTAAGGGATGAATCCTTGAATGAAATTTGAGTATGAGTTGAGTATTACATGTTATTGAACTCCATAACTCAATGAAACACTAAAAATAATATTTTACGATCAATGAAAATATTCTAAAAATATAATTTGGCCTGTAATTCAAAATTTAGGTCCTATTTCATTTTGAAATTATAGGGGCAGCTGAAGATTTTTGTATTACCTAAAGAAATATTTAAGCCTTGAATTAATGTTTATTATTAGACTTTATATATCCTTCCAATAGACTTCCAATTCCTATTTTGTTTCATCCTAAGTATTTTCTAGAACTTGCTGGAATCATCCAAAGAAGCTCAACTTTTACCATTTTAGCTTTCATTCCCTACACTTGAAAATTCGATCTTAAACAAATTGACTACTTGAATGATTTTGTTAGTTCCTAAATTTTCCTAAATTTATTTAGAAATATTAAATTATCTCTAACATAAACCTCATATGCTTTATATTTTCTCTAAAAACATCATGAAGGGTGTTCAATTAGCTATGTAATGGCCAAACATTGCCTTTTTAGGCCTTCAGAGGAAGTAATCTCTCATGAAAACTAAACGAGTTGAACTATCACCTTAGACAATATTCCCTACACACTGAAACAAAATTAATGATATTATTATGAATTTCCTTCGTGTCATGGTTTAAGGGTTTATGGTTTCTGGTTTAGGGATTACAGCTCAAGGTTTAGGGTTTATGACTGAGGGTTTAGGGCTCAGGGTCAAGGGTTTATGACTCAGGGTTTAGGGTTTATTGATTTAGGGACCATGGTTCAAGTTTTAGGTTTTATGTTTTAGGGGTCATAGGTTTAGGATTTAGGGTTTAGGGTTTATATTTTATGGTTTATGGCTCACGGTTAAGGGTTGATGGTTTAGGATATAGGGTTTAGGGTTTATGGCAATTAGGGATTCAGGGTGTTAGGGTTCATAGGCTTTATGGTTCAGGTTTTAGGGTTTTGGGATTAGGGTTTAGGAATCATGGTTTAGGGATTATAGCTTAGGGTTTAGGGTTTAGAGTTACGTGTGTAAGGTTTATGGTTTAGAGCTCAGGGATTCTTTGTTTAGGGTTTAAGGTTTAGGGTTAAGGGATCAGGGTTCAAGGTTTTATGGTTTACGTATTTAGGGTTTATGATTTAATGTTTAGGGTTCAGACCTTAAGTTTCATTATTTATGGTTTAAGTGTTTAGGGTTTAGGGTTTAGGATTGTAGAATTTAGGGTTTAATTTTTAGGTGTTTAAGGCTCAAGGTTTAGAGGTTTAGGGTTTTAAGGTTTATGGTTTTAGGGCTAAAGGTTTATGGTTTAGGGTTTCAGGGTTTAGGTTTTTGGGTTTAGGGCTCACATGGTTTAGGTTTTAGGGATCAAGGTTTAGGGTTTAGGGTTTATGAATCAACGGTTAAGGGTTTCAAGGAACCTTGAAGATTGTATGGTTTATCCTTGTAGGTCTATAGGGTTTAGTGGCTAAAAATTGAACAGTTAAGTCTTGAGGGTTCTAGGACTATAAGTGTTTCGGAAAACCTCATATATTTCTAGTTTAGGGTCTCATGAGTTTGAGATTCATCATTTTGGAATATCAAGGTATTAGGACCATATGGTTCCTAGGTATCATGGCCTAGAACCATAATTGAGTCTAAGGCTTAAGGTACAATTATTTAGGGTTTTATAAGAGGTGGGATCACAGTACCCCTAAATGAGTATATGGCATGTAACTTGTTCCTTTCAATGCATATTACATTTGGTCTGATTTCCATAACCTGGGACCATCTCCCCAGCATATGGGACTTGCTGGACTTGAGATGCCGATTTCTTCGCACACTGAAACAAATTTCATATTTCTCACTATCTTCCATGTATGGTATTATGCTAATCCAGGATAATCCCATTGAGGATATGGGGACAAATAACTACACTTACTCATATTCACATGCCAATGATTCACTTTCATACATAGTTCATAAAGAGGGAAATCCTACACTAACGAGGTGATAGAACCAAGAAAAGGGAAGTGCTAGTCACAATCTCAGTTCCTTTAAGTGGAGATTTTGTTTTGAGAAGACTAGACTTGGTGGATTATTATGCATACTCACAGACCAGACTTCACATTTCATCATAGAACACCATATGGTCTTTGCCACATTAGACACAACTCCCAACACATGGAGTGAACACTATATTTATCATGCACAGTATTCCCTGCACCGATAAGAAGCAACAATGTCTCTTTATATAATAAGCGATTGATGGACTAGATGGGGTCTGTGGACAGGATAAGACATTCGCACAATACATCGTTAGTGGGAAAGAGGCAAAATAATGTCGTTGCAGATCCATGGAGAAACATTTTCAAAATACATGGGGTAATTCGATCTTGGGAAGATAAAGATTGAGGGGACCTCATAGAATCTTCTCAAGATTTCCATCTTACACAAGCACTTCACATATCAAGCTTTGTTCTTTGAAATAAACCTTTATTTCCTAACAACCTGCAACTGAAGATAATTATTCAGAAAGAAGCATCAAAAGTAGGATGGAAATCATGCACTGGTTGTCCTAATCCGTTCTGATCCAAAATATACCTCCAATGGACTCTGTCTATTACTGCAATTTATAACACTCGGTTTGGAGCTCTTGATATTTCACAGAGCTATACGAAAAAAGGAAATCATATATGATCTGGGTAACATGTTCTTTGCACCAAGATTGTGTCTTGGATATCTTGAAGACGTTTCCCTACTTCAAAATATGAGCAAATGAGACCTCCTCAAAATTGTGATGAATCTCTTTAAAAGTCCGTTCCTATGAAGTGAGGATGAGACCTTTTTAAGTTGAATATTCTCTATGTAATACTAATCGAGCCCTGAGTCGAAAGACATGCACAAAATCGACAGTGATTGAAATCGAGTCTGACATTCGAGGGCAGGAAAACAGACTTGACAAGTGTATGGGGTAACATTTTTTTGTGCAAGCTTCCCATAGGGAAGGGGTTACTTAGAACAAGGGTTGGGACCAGATGTTGAATTCTTACATATGGGTGAAATTGTGGGCCACTTTCCAAAATTATTTTACCAAATTACACACACACATCAGGCTGTCCAGGTAAATGAACTTGTGTGTTAACTTTATCTCATTTGATAAGGTCTACTTATAACATAAATAAACGCTAGACAGTCTGAGTTATAGAACTTAGGATTCTTTTGTCAAGTCACACCATTATGGAGAATAATCTAATATCATTGACAGTTATAAAACATTCAATATTTCCAATTACACCAATTATACTTTCCTCCTAAATCCTTACGAAGCTCCCGTAATTAGTCAAAGAAGTCAATGTTCTCAATTTTGACTTCTCATTCCTCTGCACCTGAAAGCTTGTTGTTGAACCAATATCCATTGGCACGAACAAAATAGTATAGGCCTATGAGTTTAGGGTTTAGGTTTTATGGTTTAGGGTTTATAGTTTAGGGCTCATGGTACATAGTTTAGGGTTTAGGGCTCAGGGATAAGGTTGTAGGGTTCAAGGATTAGGGTTTAGTGTTTAGGGTTCATGGTTCAGGGTTTATGGCTTCGGGCTTAGGGATTGAAGAGTTATGGGTTTAAGTTTTATGGTTTAGCGCTCAAGGCTCTAAATTTAGGGTTTAGGGATTTAGGGATCATGGATCAAGGCTCAAGGTTTAGTGTTTAAGGGTTTATGTTTTATTAGATTAGGGTTAAGGGTTTATGGTTTAGGGTGTCAGGATTTATTGTTCAGCATTTAGGATTTATTATTTTTTCTGTAGGATTTAAGGTTTATAGTTTAGGGTTTAGGATCTTAGGGTTTAAGGGTGGATTTTTTAGGGTTTAGATTGCAGAGTTCAGGGTTTAGAGGTTTTCAGCTCAAGGTTCAGGGTTTATGGTTTAGAGTCTATGGTTTATGGATTAGGGTTTAGGGTAAGGATTTGGTGTTTAGGGTTTAGGGTTTAGGTTTTAGGGGTCAAGGATTTAGGGTTTGAGGATTTAGTTTTTGGGTTTTAGGGTTTAGATTTTAACATTTAGGTGTCATGGTTTGCTGGTTTGGGGTTTAAGGTTTTAGGGATTAGGGATCAGGGCTTAGGGCTTGAGTCCCAGGGTTTAAGGGTCATGGATCACAGGTTAAGGGATGAATGTTTAAGGTTTAGGGTTTAGGGATTCAAAGCTTTAGGGTTTAGTTTTTAAGGTTTAGGGATTACGAGTTTAGGGTTTAGAGTTTTTATTTTAGAATTTAAATGTTAAAATACTTTAGGCTGAATGTTGAAATCCTTAAAATTACCTATGAAATGACTAGGTTAAATGCTGATAAAAAGTTATCTCCTTAACTGTGACTCATGGATCTATGAGACTAGTTCCATAAGGTGCAGAGTAACCCTAATTTCCTATATTTACTAAAATAAATTTAAATTATAAGAAATAATAAAATATTAATAATAAAAAATGAAAAACAAATATAATGTTTATAGTATGCAAAACGCGTATGCGTTCCCTTTATTATGCCCCCAAACCTAAAATTTGCAAGCTTGGAATTAATTTAGTTTCCCAAACCTGCGCCTTGGACCTATAACAACACAACAACCTACGTGTTTTTGATAAAATATGCAAAAACACACTTCCACCATGCTAAATCGTACAAAAATATTTTGTATCTTTCTTAAAAATTTGCCTACAACATCAAGAAAACTATCCTCTTTCTAAATATGTACTTTTTATATTTTTCTATCTATTCTAAGGTTTCCATTTATATTTGTTTCAAACTATGACTTTTATACCTCTATTTTTAGTGATTTAAACACTTATCTTTTGTCATGTATCTTTTTTTTGACTCATCGAAATTTAATAAAAATAATTTAGGCACAAACTAGGACTAATTCTATACATATTAAAAAATCTAATTTTTGATATTTTTTGAGGTAGTTAGGGGGGGCACGGTTGGAGCTCTGTTATTTTTCAAAATTAAAAATTTTTGTACTAGAAAATTCATTAAAAAAAGTACTAGCTAAAAAAATATACAAAAATTCCTATCACAACTAGATGCTCCTATCTATATTTCTAGTAAAGGTTTCAAAAATACTAAATAGTGCTAAAAAAATGGTGGGGGCACGACAATTTGTCTACTATGTTTTGTTAATAGAAATACGAGCACCTCCTTGTATTTTAGTAATTTGACCCACTTAAACTTAACCATTTTAAAAAAATATTAGTAGCTTAGAAACTAGACTCAAAATTCTACAATTCATGTTCTTACAACATCTTCCAATTTTGAGTGTAAATATTTCAAATAACTTGTACAAGTTGAATATTTTTATTTTTTACAAAAAAATGTCCACTTAAGACCCCATTTTGGCCCCCTAGATTGGTGCACTTACCCTCTAAGTAATGTTTCAAGGGTCAAGAGAGATTAAGTTTGGCAATGTCAAGGTCTAGTAGAAGTTGAAAGTATTTAGCCTCTGTCAAAGGTGCCTTGAGGTATTGTGCCTGGCTTGTCATCAATCATGATTAGTTTGAAGAGGTATGATATCATTGCATTTAGGTCTGAGTCCATTGTCATGAGAAGTAAATGTCATCTTATTGTTGAAATTTCCTTCTTTGTCTTGTTCATTAGTTAAAGGTATGTGGATCATAAGTTATATCAAGTGGTGTCAATATTGGTCAACAAGGATGGGTTGTGCTTCAATTTTTTCTTTAGTTCCGAGTCTAAATTTTTTTTTTGGGTTTGTATTAGACTCAAGAAGAGTTGTACCAATGTTAAGAGTATTTTACACCATTAATAAGTCCACAAATATGTGTAAAGAATTGCTAGGACTATGAGAATCAAGTACTTTAAAGATAGAGGAAGGATATGGTATGACTTTGAAATTGCATACGAGTCAAGATGTCTACAAAATTAAGATTTTAAATGCCTTGAAAATATTGTGTCTCAGTGGTGTCAAGAAGTGTCTTCATTAAACGATTAGTTTCATTAATTTTTGATTGAGTATCTCTCTTGAATCAAAACTGAGAAGTTTTTAGTGACATCACTTATCCTATAGTGGTGTAAGAAGGTAGTTTTCTCCTAGCTAGTTCAGAGGTATCATACTTTGTGATAAGTATAATCATGGTTGTTTCTAAGGTTGTGAGTGAGTCAATCATGCCCTTAATGACTAAATTTTTTATTCTTGTATCTCAGTAGAAGAGTCCTTTAGAGTGTGTTCTTCAACTTGAAAAGGTATAAAGAATTTTTAGTGTGATTAAGGTTGAGTGAAAGTTTGTATAAACAGTTTTTAACCAAAGGTGGAAGTCAAATTATGATTTGAATTATATATTGTCACAAAACAAAATTTATGGTGGATTGAGATCGTGTCCTAAATGTATAAAAATTTATCTTAAGGGATAAAGGAGATAAAATTGAATGTGCATCAGGTGTACAATGTATAACATACATCATAAGTTCTTGAAGACCTAGATGTAAGGCTAAGATGTAGGGTTACAGATCGGTGTATTGGTTTCACCTCCCATAAAATTGAATTATAGAATTTTATGAGAGTCAATATAACACTAGCTTTGATGATTTTTCATGTTATAGGTGACCTAAAGGGTGTGTGCTTATTAAAAGGGTGCATAAAGGAAGACAAAAAAATTTCAGGTAAGAATCTAAAGCTTGTACAACTTATTTCATGGCTAATGGTTTAGGATTTTGGGTTTAAGTTTTGGGTTTTGGGTTTTGGGTTTATGGTTAAGGGTTAAGGGTTAAGAGTTTCAGGTTTAGGATTTAGGGTTTAGGGTTTAGGGTTAGGGTTTATGGATTAGGGTTAAGGGTTTAGGGTTTAGGGTTTAGGGTTTATTGTTTATTTTTTAGGGTTTAGGGTTTAAGATTTAGCATTTAGGGATTAAGGTTTAGGGTTTATGGTTTAGGGCTCATGGTTTAGGGTTTATGGTTAAAGGCTTAGAGTACATGGTTTAGGGTTTTGTTAGTGCGAAATCACAGCATCTCCAAATGAGTTATGGATTTGATTTTCTAAGGTTGGGTCATTTGGTGTGATTTGCATAACATGGGACCATCTCTCAAGCTGTGGGACTTGCGGACTTAAGATGGCCCTCCATAGAAATTCGACTACTTCTTCTTGATCCTAATGCTAAACTACTCCTAATGAAGAAATGACGTCTAACTACACCTATCCTAACAATGCCAAGGAGACAGGGATAGAGAAAGTACATAAAGAGGGAAATCCTACACTAACGAGGTTATAGCACCAAGAAAAGGGAAGTGCTAGTCACAATCTCAGCTACATGAAGTGGAGAGAGGTGAGAAGAGCAGAGGGTGGAGAAGATGCACGACAGACCATAGATAGATTTCACATAGAACACCACTTCAAAACCCATTAAACACAGCTCCCAGGACATGCAATAAACATAAGAATATGCACAATATGCCCTGTACTGACAAGAGGCAATGAGAGACAATAAAATAAGTAAAGGATGGACAGATGCATCACAACAAAAAATAAGTTCACACAGTAAATAGTTAGTGGGAAAGATGCAAGAGAATTTCATTATAGAGCCGTGAAAAGAGGTTCAGACTCCATTTTCGACCCTGGGGAAGAAAAGAAGAGGGGAGGCAGAGAAGAAGAATCAACAACCCTTTACAATGAATCTTGCCCCCGTATTTATAGACTCTATCTGAAATAAGAAAGAGAGAGAGAAGCAGGAAAAGTAGGTTGGAACTCAACCACTATTGTTAATGCTTCTAATAAAATTTTCCTCCAAATTTGTCTTTATTGCATCGATCCTTGGTTCGGTGCCTTGAAGGAAGAGGAAACGAAAAAACAGATCAAATATGATCTGGTTGTTGAGGTAAGAAGATCCTACATTAAAAGCTTGAAGACGTTTCCTCCATTTTTCTTCACATAACCTCCTCAAAATTAAAATTTCAGACCTCCGTGGCATGGGTGAGGCTGAGATATTTCCAATGGCATCAAATTTGCAATATTTTGAGCCTTGAGTTGAAATATATGCCCCTTTGAAGTTTGTATTGGGTCTATGCAGGAGGGCGGGAAAACAACTTAAAAAATGGGTCCCTTTTGATATCAGACACGTGGCAACCATATTGGAACAAAAATCAGGCCCAAATGCTGACTTTTTCCCTGGGTGGAGTTGTGGGCTGCTTTGCAACTATTACCCCTTTTGAGATAACAAGGGGTAAAGAACCAACTTTTTCACCGACGGTATGCTTTCCCTTGGGATACGCGACAGTCTGGCACTCGTTTAGAAATATTTTCTCTATTCACCCCTTGAATCAGCGCCATACTGACACTTGGCATTCTCCTACACCTTTATACTTAGCCAATTTTGAATCCCTTTTCTGTCCACCTTTTGACTTTGTTTCCTCTTATGCGGGATCATGGTTGATCCAATATTTGGCATGGGGAGAAATATGGATAATAGATTTTGGGCTCATGGATTAGGGTGTAGGGCTCATGGATCAGGGTGTAGGGTTCAAGGCTTAGGGTTTAAGGTTTAAGGCTTAGGGATTAGGGTTTAGGGTTTATGGTTCAGGGATTATGGCTCAGGGATCGGGGTTCATAGTTATAGGTTTAAGGTTTAGGGTTTAGAGCTCAGGGCTCTAGATTTAGGGTTTAGGGTTTAGGGATCAAGGCTCAGGGTTCACGGTTTAGGGTTTATGGTTTATTATTTTGGTTTTAGGGTTTATAATTTAGGGTTTAAGGTTCAAGGTTTTGGGTTTAGGTCGTAGAGTTTAGGGTTTATGGTTTAGTGTTTAGGGCTCAGGGTTTAGGGTTTAAGGTTTATGGTTCAGGGTTTAGTGATTAGGGATCGAGGTTTATAATTCAATGTTTAGGGTTTAGTGTTTAGGGCTTAGGGATCAAGGTTTAGGGCTTAAGGCTCAGGGTTAAGGGTTTAGGGCTCACAAGTAAGGGCTGAATGTTTAAGGTTTAGGGTTTAGGGTTTAGGTTTTAGGGTTTAAGGATCATGGTTCAAGGTTAAAGGTTTAGGGTTTAGGGTTAAGGGTTCAAATTTTAGGGTTTAGGGCATAGGGTTTAGGTTTTAGAGTTTATGGTTTAGGGTTTCAATTGTAGAATCTCAACGCTAAAAGCTTTAGGCTAAATGTTGAAATCCTAAAAATTACCTATGTGCTGACTAGGTTATACTATAAAAAGTTATCTTCTAAATTGTGACTCATGGAGCTGTGAGACTAGTTCCATAAGGTGCAGAGTGACCCTAATTTCCTATATTTACTAAAATAAATTTAAATTATAAGAAATAATAAAATATAAATAATAAAAAATGAAAAACAAATATAATGTTTATAGTATGCAAAATGTGTACGCGTTCCCTTTATTATGCCCCCAAACCTAAAATTTGCGAGCTTGGAATTAATTTAGTTTCCCAAACTTGCACCTTGGACCTATAACAACACAACAACCTACGTGTTTTTGATAAAATATGCAAAAACTCACTTTCCACCATGCTAAATCCTACAAAAACATTTTTTATCTTTCTTAAAAATTTGCCTACAACGTCAAGAAAACTATCCTCTTTCTAAATATGTACTTTTTATATTTTTCTATCTATTTTAAGGTTTCCATTTATATTTTTTTCAAACTATGACTTTTATACCTCTATTTTTAGTGATTTTAAACACTTATCTTTTGTCATGTATCTTTTTTTTTACTCATCGAAATTGAATAAAAATAATTTAGGCACAAACTAGGACTAATTCTATACATATTAAAATAACTAATTTTTGATATTTTTTAAGGTAGTTAGGGGGGGCACGGTTGGAGCTCTGTTATTTTTCAAAATTTAAAATTTTTGTGCTAGAAAATTCATTAAAAAAATACTAGCTAAAAAAATCTACAAAATTCCTATCACAACTAGATGCTCCTATCTATCTTTCTACTAAAGGTTTCAAAAATACTAAATAGTGCTAAAAAATGGTGGGGGCACAACAAATTGTCTACTATGTTTTGTTAATAAAAATAGGAGCACCTACTTGTATTTTAGTTATTTGACCCACTTAAACTTAACCATTTTAAAAAAACATTAGTAGCTTAGAAACTAGACTCAAAATTCTACAATTTATGTTCTTACAACGTCTTCCAATTTTGAGTGTAAATATTTCAAATAACTTGTACAAGTTGAAGATTTTTATTTTTTACAAAAAAATGTCCACTTAAGACCCCATTTTGGCCCCCTAGATTGGTGCACTTACCCTCTAAGTAATGTTTCAAGGGTCAAGAGAGATTAATTTTGGAAATGTCAAGGTCTAGTAGAAGTTAAAAGTATTTAGCCTTTGTCAAAAATTCTTGAGGTATTGTGCCTGGCTTGTCATCAATCATGATTGGTTTGAAGAGGTATGATATCATTGCATTTAGGTCTGAGTCCATTATCATGAGAAGTAAATGTCATCTTATTGTTTAAACTTCCTTCTTTTTCTTTTTCATTAGTTAAAGGTATGTGGATCATAAGTTATATCAAGTGGTGTCAATATTGGTCAACAAGGATGGGTTGTGCTTCAATTTTTTCTTTAGTTCCGTGGCTAAAAAGTATGTTTGGGTTTGTATTAGACTCAAGAAGAGTTGTACCAATGTTAAGAGTATTTTACATCATTAATAAGTGCACAAATATGTGTAAAGGATTGCCAGGACTATGAGAATCAATACTTTAGAGCTAGAGGAAGATATGGGATGACTTTGAAATTACATACGAGTCAAGATGTCTACAAAATTAAGATTTTTATGCCTTGAAAATATTGTGTCTCAGTGGTGTCAAGAAGTGTCTTCATTAAACGATTATTTTCCTTGAGTTTTGATTGAGTACCTCTCTTGAATCAAAATTGAGAAGTTTTTAGTGACATCACTTATGCTATAGTGGTGTAAGAAGGTAGTTTTCTCCTAGCTAGTTCAGAGGTATCATACTTTGTGATAAGTATATACATGGTTGTTTCTAAGGTTGTGGATGAGTCAATCATGCCCTTAATGACTGAATTATTGATTCTTGTATCTTAGTAGAAGAGTCCTTTAGAGTTTGTTCTTCAACTTGAAAAGGTATAGAGAAGTTTTAGTGTGATTAAGGTTGAGTGGAAGTTTGTATAACAGTTTTAACCAAAGTTGGAAGTCAAATTATGATTTGAACTATATATTGTCACAACACAAAATTTATGGTGGATTGAGATGGTTTCCTAAATGTATGAAAAGTTCTCTTAAGGATAAAGGAGATAAACTTGAATGTGCATCAGGTGTACAATGTATAACATATATCATAAGTTCTTGGAAGACCTAAATGTAAGGCTAAGATGTAGGGTTATAGATCGGTGTATGGGTTTCACCTCCCATAAAATTGAATTCTAGAATTTTATGAGAGTCAAGATAACACTATATTTGATGATTTTTCATGCTATAGGTGACCTAAAGGGTGTGTGCTTATTACAAGGGTGCATAAAGGAAGACAAAACGTTTTCAGGTAAGAATCTAAAGCTTGTACAACTTATGTCAAGGAGGTAGTTGTATTGAAAAAGTGACCTACAAGTCTATGTGGATCCACTAAGATGAGGGGAGATCATTTGTTCTTTGTCAAGTATATAAGGCATCTATCAAGAGTTTTGATGGCTAGAAAAACCAGTGTAGACAAACTAATAGTGAGATCTACAAACATATTGAAAAAGATTCACTAAGACAAGGGTATTGTAGGATATGATTGTACTACATTGGTGTCCTACTGGTTTTGTATGTCCCATTAGATCAGGGGAGCTTCATTTATCATCCATTTTAGGTGTAGAAGGTGTTTTGAGGACTTGCATAGCAAAAATGAATGAAGTTTGCAGGTTTTCTTCAAAAGGAGAGTTAATCAAGCATTAAAGTGGGTACAATAGCAGATTTTAGGGTATAATCAAGTGCTAAAAATGTGTAAAAGTTTCCAAGGTAGGGGGAGCCTATCTAATCATGGAGGAAGAGATGTAGGTGCTTTAAGATGTCTAGAGGTGCTAAAATAGCTATAAGACAATCATGGTTGCAAATTTCACTTCAAATACAAGTTAGTTTTGAGTCAAACATGTATAATATCAACCAAAGAAGATTGAAAATACTGAGAAAGTGTTTCAGGGCTAGGTCAATGTGGTTGATTCATCTCCAAGGAATAATGGAAAGGTATGAAGCTTCAATTTGGTATTTTCACTTAGAGGAGAATATTTTAGGCTCAAGAGGAGCTATAACAAGATGAGTCATGTTTTGTATCATTCTTTATTGTTGGTAGAAGTTGGGAAAAATTGCACTAAAGGAATTGTTTAGGGATTTTAGTCCTAGGAGTTTAGTGAAGTCAAGAAATGAATGTGTCAATCCAAATTTGAGTTTTATCAAGTAGAGAGATCTAGAAAGTGGTGAGCATGATGCTTCTAGTCCTAAAATATTATATTTGGTATGTGTATGAGTTGTGTACATTCTTTCAAGGACTACTACAATGTTATCAAACCATGAAAAGGCCAAAAATAGAGTTGAAGGAAGGTGAAACAAGTTTGTGAGCCCAAATGGTGAATTTAAGTGATGTTTTCATGAAAGGATTTATAAGAAGATGAGAAATATGAAGATAATGTAGGTACATGTATGATTTTTCATTAATTTAAAAATGGGGAGAAGACTAGGTGGTTTTCCATCATTGACAAATGGGGAGATTGTTGGCATGTTGCATTTAGGTGTTGTCAATGATGTAAAAGCTCATCAATGAAAAAGAGGATGATGAATAAGTATCATATGATTCTCATTACTATGGTTACATGGATACTTACGTATTGAAATGATGGAAAAAGTGGATTCAGTGAGATTGGATTGGTCAAGTAAGCCTAGTTAGGTGACCTAGCTTGCCTAGGTGATGGTGCATGATGGATAGAGCTACATGGTGATCTGAAGAGCATGGTAGTGGCATGGAAAACATGATAGGAGAGTTTTTAGGCACTCACATGAGTTTTAGAGTGTAGGTACATGTGGAATAATTAGTTGCAGAAGCTCATCTAGACCTAGTCTAGGTGCTTGGAGGCCAAATGAGGCATGAAGATGAGGTATAGATCCATGTGAGCTCATGAAGGTATTAAGAGGTGTGATAAATGTTGTATTAGGTGTGTTAGGGCCTTTTAGAGAGGTTTATTGATGATATATGAGGTTCTTATATGATGACCTAACCTAAACTATGTAAAACCCCAAGGGCTAGTTATGTAAATGAGATGAAATATGAATATGAAGAACTATTTGAGATAATTTGATGATTGGATATGGATAAAAATGGTTTCTTAGAGGTGTGATACAAATTTCGAGTCATTATGAAGAATGTTTTTCATGTTATGAGGTTTTAGGTGAAACATGGTCCAAGAAAGAGTGATTTTCCGTTCGAATTGCAACTTCTGATACTCACCATGGATTGTGTGATTTGCATGGGAAATTTTGGATTTAAGGGATGTTTTTAAATTGAGATAAGATAATTTCACATAAATAATGAAGTGTTTTCATCGTCACATTTTTATGAACGAATGTTAATATGGTAAACTTCTTTTTACGAGTTTGAAACCCTAGCTCACAATTTGTAGGAGCTCATAATCATGATAAGTGCCTAGAATTGATTTTTATTCTAGTATGATGATTCGTGGTTGTAGAGGACTCCCCCATATTTCCAAAAAGGTAAGATATAACATGTGGTGATGAGTGGACCACACTCAATCAGACATTTTTTGAAGTTCAGTTTGGGACATATTTTTCCAAAGGAGTTGTGAAATAAATTGACATTATTTTTAGTATGGAAGTCTTACTTGATTTACATGATGGTTGAGGTCCTAAATGGAAAAGTGTGCCATATTTATGAAGACTGGCCTTAAGGTAGTTTTGGGGTAGTTTTGGTGCAGTTTCAAAGATGGACTTGGTTGAAGGTCTTCCACTTGGAGTTGGAAGGAAATGTAAGGTGTTATGGAAAGAGGATTCAGAGATATTTCCAATGGTATAAGGTTTGTATATTTATGATGAGTTTTGATAGGTGATCCAACTCAATCTTTGAAGAAGAAGGATGTTTGATTTTCTGGACAAGATTGCTCTGGCTAGAAGATGGAGGTAGAAGAGGAATGAGATGGATTAGTTGATACTTTATATTAGACCGCAGAGAGTGAGTAGGGATTAAAGTTGTTTCTAGTTAAGGAATTTTTATGTCTTGAAAGTGAAAGAAAGGGTGCAAACCAATTGAGTTACTAAAACTACACTCTAGGAAGCTCAATTTGGTGAAGAGGAAAGTTGGTGTGGTTTACATGTATGGATGTTTCATGATATATAGAAAGCATATATGTATTTTACATGTCATTTTACTTCTAGTGGGTTTTTACATACCATAGTTGAGGTTTTTTGTGTGGTCTTGAGGTCTAAAGGTGAAGACTGGTTCTTGGAAACAATAGTTTTGAGAAGGATATGAGCCTTCTTGATAGAGTTATGGATAATTTGATTGATTAAAGATTAAAAAATGGCAATGGATGGTGTTTTTATGCCATATTTTACATGCGTGGCGAATTTGGGAGCTTGACTGATCATGGTGATGATTTTTGTGGTCTTTGATGAACAAGGTGATGGGGTTTTGAGCTTGTTTGGTGCATGTGAGCATGAACGACCTACATGGGTCCATTATGAGTATTTTTTTAAATGTATTGGTATGTTTTAAGATATATTGGTCGAGATAAATGTTATATACCAAATTGCTTTATGTTTTTGAGATGAGAAGGGTTTAAATTGATTGTGTGAGTTCAAATTTGAACTAACTAAGAGAGAGAGAAAAAGTGTGACCCAAGTGTGAGTGTGAAATAGGTATGAAGGAATCATTTTAGATATGAGGAAGTGTGTGAAATGTTGAGGAGTGTTATAGAGTATGTTTGCAAAGGTATGAAGGAAATTTAGTCCATGAAGAAGAAGAATAGAATGAGTTGAAGGAACGAGGGTTTAAAGAAAGTGTGGGCGCTGAACTAGTGATCTCCATCAGTTGCATGGTAGCAAAAAATTTAGATATCTTCATCTTCAGATGCTTGAGTTGGTGCATGATCATCTGAGGGGGTTGTAGCCTCCTTGTGGAGTTGGTGCTTCACTAAATTAGGGATTGGTGCTCCTTGTGAAGTTGGTGTTTCACTAAATCTTTTCACTTTGTGTAATATAAGTAGAATGTTAGTAGGCTTTCTTCCCCTTGAGGGTTTCCTTGTTATATATGGTGCTCATGTGTTTTCTTCTTTATTTCATGCACTTGTGAATGCTTAATACACACCTAATGTGCTCATATGGTTATGGATATTAATTGGATGACTGAAATGATGAATGCACTTAATGGTAAATGAAATGAAAGTTTTATATGACTGATTCACCCCCCTCTTAATAAATTGTGCTTCCAACAAATACGAAAGCTACAAACCATTAATGCTTATGGATATGATAAATTTTCATAAAACAAGGGCTTGGGATCAATAACATTGACATAAATATGGGTTAATGTATTTTAGGTCTAACACAAAAATTTGATAAAAATTTATAATTTTTGGATCTAGCACAATATGAGCAATAACTCCCCTCAGAGGGATATACAAAAAGAAGGGTTCACGAAAATGTAATATGGATAAATGGATTTAAACCAAATTGTAACACAAATCCCCAATCACTTTTATTTAAGCCAAATATACATTTGTGATACAAATATATAGCCTAATTAAATAATCTAATTCTTGAAGTAGGGCATTCATCTTAGTTTTGATTATACTAGGCTTTATTATCATGAGATATTTAATCTTGACAAGATGACCAAAAAGTCATTCATGTTCATGATGAATATCTAGTGTTACTAATATTCTTGATGAATGAAATTTAAATTACAAGATTTTGACAACCCCGTTCACTTAGTTCTGACCTTGAATAACCTCAATCAATTTTCTATTCTTCACCTTTGATCATTTGTAAATTAGATTTCCTTTACCTGATAAGGATGACATTATTTGTAAACCTTACGGAAAATAAAATACGTAGTCTTAGGGTCCATTGTAAACTAGGGAATAAATTTATTTAACAAATATTAATAATTCAAACGATTCCAAAAGCATGAGAACCCGTTTTTGTGCATGTGTCCTTCAATGATTACTCTAACACGAACTTTTGCAAGCTTTGACAATGAATGTTGTAATTATTGCTTGATCTTTCTAAAATATTAACATGTGTTAGATGTTGTGTCATCCTCCAAATGTATTTATATTTCTAAATTAACTATAATCTTTGTGTATTCTTAGACAAATTAAATTAAAATTTGGATCCTATTAGTGACAAAATCGACATTAAATGGTTGAAAAAATTAAAAAAACAAATAATAAGAGGATCATGTGTTAAGAAGATTGAAAGAAGCCACATAAAGAGCCAAATGACGCCAATAATGTTTTGAGTGGCCTATCAACATTTTCATGCTCTAGATGCACATAACTCTTAAGTGTGTGAAACATGGTAGTAGAGAGAAATGAGCATTTGGGAAAGTGGAAAATGCAATCACAGACCATAAAAAATAGATAGACACATCAGTAATACCTGATGTAGACCAAAAATTGATGTGCACCAACACTCTTAAATCATACAATTTGATGACTAAAAAATGTTGAAGGGCCGTTTTTCGTTGTCTACAATATCACTCATGTGTGGCACCATTTTGCATATACCATCCATTCTATAAAATTTTGGTTCTAGATCCCCACAAAATAGATTTAAAAACTAGATAACATACAATTTTTCCTTTTAAGCATGGTCTCGTAATCCACTAATGCTCACCTTCATGTCTAGTTTCCATGAAGTGGAAAAGAGCATCCCAATGCCTTTGGACTTCCATGCCCAAAAGGCTAAAGTGCTCTAATGACGTTATTCGCCACATAAATAGCTAAAATAAATGTATCAAAAACTAAGCATTTTAATATGATTAAAAGAAGATAATGAGATGTTGAACGCGGTCCCAAACAATATAATAAAATAACAAAAAAACAAAATGGAGGAATCTCCAAGCCACCAAATCAACGAGGGAAAGGAATATAAGATATTTTAGATGCAACTTACAAATATATGGACGATGTATAGGATCCGATGAAACGAATGTCATTTTGTCAACTGCCCACTATGCCAGAAATCAAGGAAGAGATTTTAACCCACATGACCTGGATTTTATTGGATCCCCAGTCCCGATGTGAGATACCCAATGTATATATATTCTGGTGCGAGATATGTAATGTATATATTACGATGCGAGATATGTAATGTTTATTCGCCTCTGCGACTCCGGTACATTTCGTTTGAAAAGGAATACATAATTTGTTGGTTTCCGTAATGATTTACGCCGTGGAAAGAGAGTCAACGCCCTGTCTGCTTAATACTTTACATGTGTGTTGAATTTGTTGATTGTCGAAAAGGGGGCTGACTTTAAGCGGTGAAAAGAATAGAATAAGCGGGCATGCGACCAGGTGGCCCACTTTTATGTCGGGAGGTACGCGGCAGGAACGCGTGGAGCTTAGCTTTGGATTTACCGAATATCTCCCAACTGTAAAGGATGGAGTCCGTCCGTCCTTATTTACGGTCATATGCGCTACAGTGCAAAAGGTGTGAAGGGGCTCTTTATGGTCATAATCTTAGCGGGCAAGTCTTTTCCTCTATGTGCAGGGTTACAGTTGGAAAGCACTCAGTATTTGGGTGGAGTCCATTTTAATCTTCTTGAAACAATGTTTAAAATATTTTGTGATTTTTTTTTTTCAAAATTTATTTATTTTCAAATTCGAAATGTATTAATAAATTAACAATGAATAAAAGAGTGTTTCTTTTTTAAAAAATTAATTACATTAAGGTGTTTATAAAGTTTTTTTAATAGTAAATATTATTAAAAAAATGGACGACTAAATGTTTTACGCTTATTTAATTGACCCTTTCGCCTACCCCATTTTTTTTTGTTTGATATAGTAATTTAGTTGAATCGAAGTTGCCTATCATCAATGAACAATTTATGTGTAATTGCTTCGTTAATTAATATGAAACCTTACATAAGTGAAATTATATAAATCTAAAGTAAACACCTCCATATTAATGTATTGGTATTTTTTAGATATGTGTATTTATGATTATATGTATCAAAAATTTATTATCTTTTTATACAATTAATTTGGAAGGGGTGAGCCTAAATAACTAATACATTGAAAGAGAAAATGTCATACTTTTATTGATTTTCTACATATTAATACTAAATACATAACATAGTGAGGATTTGTAGAGTCAATTTGCATGTTAGTAAGAGAGCCACTTCATTGTGGTGTCATTCCTATTAACATACGACTATTGATATATTGAAGTTCATATGTTACACAAACCAAAAATGTGATTAAATGAATATTTTTAAAAATGTAAAAATAATTCTAAAATACACTCAAAAGATATATTCAGCTTGACGTAATAAAACATTATACAATTATAGAAGATGAAATATGAATTGTGCATAATAATGTCTTCCATTTAGAAAGTGGATTACTTAACTTCACTCCATTTAAATCCATCAAGACAACTAATAAAAGCACTTGATAATTACTTACACCATACTTTAAATTGTTATTACAATGTAAATTTAGTTCTTTAAGGATAGATCATTCCATACTTTGATTGGTGATTTTTTTGAATAAAATTAATAATTTAAAAATAAAGGAGCCTTATTTTTAATATTTAGGTTGTAGAAAATAAATATTACATTGTGAGACGATATAAAATAGATTTTGGGAAGATCGTAATGATTTGTGAGATATTAATAATTAAATTTGATATGAAATTATTGTTCATTTGATTATCATTTAAGACTTTTTTGCTAAGTAAATTAAAATTAAAATATTTTAGCTACACCTTTGACTTTAGAATCCATTTTATTTAGAAAGATTTTTGTAAACCTCAATCAATACTGTAGCTAGATTGAGGGAGTGAATAAAATATCAATTAGAAGAAAGTCTAATAAAAGTAATAATGAATATAATGTGACAAATTCAAAATAAATACCATCAAATTGATATCCTTTAACATTTTCAAATAAATATATTGAAAATATTTATACTTTTTAAATGGGTTATAGTCCAATGTTGTGTGTATGATGCTTGAAATGTGTCGCGTAGCTACCCATCAAAATACAAACCCCATGCGATACCAATAAATAAAAGATGAGACTAAAATCACAAGAGTCAACATTTTGTTGGAATATATATATATATATATATATATATATATATATATATATATATATATATATATAAAACTTGTTTTACTCTCTTACCTTCCTAAAATAAAAATAAACAAATAATTAATTTTTTTACAAGAGATAATATTTACCTATCAAATATATGTGTGTATATGTATATATATACACACATATACATCTATACACACAACAAACACACATATATATAACGGGCACACATATATATTAATTAGTAGTGTTTAGACGTGTTAAAATTTATGAGTTTCATTAGTTTAACAACAATATATAAAATGTAATATACACTCTAAAAAAATTGATGTGTTTGAACTTAGTAACTTCTCAATCACTAAGAATTCGCCGATCCTTCATCCAATAATAAAAAGAGAGAAAAAGGAAAAATATAACATCACCTCTTACGTAGTAGTCGCTTACGTTCTTTCCGAGTATAGTAAAGGTCGTAACCCCCGTTTCTAACGTGGTATTCCCCTTGAGTCTTGGTCTGTGCAGAAGCCACTCTTTTCTTTTTCGCCCGATTTTGCACTCAATTTAAACAGGCAAAACTCCTTTACGAAAAACCGGTTTCCTACTTACCTCCTTATTTTGTTCAAGTTCAATATCTTCCCATCCCGAGGCGAATGCAGCGTTTCCTTGACTTATTACAAGTCTTAGCCCACACTTCGAGTTAATCCGCGACCTGGATCGGATGATATATACACACTCCACATCTATTTTATAATCAATACTATCTTTGGAGCCCCGTGGAGAAAGAGCTTTTCATCGACTGGGGTTTATCGACGGCGGCCTTTCTCTACCAGAAAGTGATGAAGCAGCAGCCAAAGTTTAAGCTTTTAAGCGGATCGTGCATAGAAATACAGGGTTCCAGCGCGGCCATCATGAGTTTCCATGTGCAGGCTATAATCATGTTCTGTTCTTTTATTACAGGCGTGCAGGGCGCAATCATGGCGGCGCTGTATATGAAAGAGGGCTCCTTGGCTAATATGGATTACTGCGTGCAGGCCAACGGACTCTTCCCAACCTGAAGCGAAATAAAACAAAGAATTGTGCTTCGTGAGGTGGATCATACAGAGAATCGATTAGCCCCAATTCGAAGCCCTAGTGCGTGTTTACAGATGTTTAATTAGTTGTGGATGCATGGATCGGGTAATCTATAAGATCTGTGCATATGGTAGGATTTGGTATTTAGATGGTGTGCGGCTCAGAAACGCTCGCGATCTTTGTGGTTGCAGAGAGTCATGTGAGCGATAATTTTGTCTTTTATTATTACAGTCTTTTCTAACACTTCCAAATCAGCTTTGCAATTTCCCTCTGTCGATTTTAGTTGCATAGAATCGAGAGAGTAAGATTGCACTGCGGGGAATCAAGTGCAGATGGTCCGACTTAGAATTAGGAGTATTATTGCTACAGATTAATGGTGTACAGCTGATAGATGTAAGAGATGCATTCAGGGTTGCAGATAGCTCAAGATTGCGGTATGGAGAATTCACATCGGTTTACAGAAAGGTAGTTATTTGTGATCTCGTTTGCAGTTAGGAAGGTTTTTCAGTTATTGTAATCCGTATTGGTGCGTGGAATGCATCCCTTACATCTAGATAGTTTATGTATCGATTTTAAAATTTGATATAAATTCCAGTTACAGTTGAGTTGAATACGAGATTATTTAATGGTGCTAATGATAGAAATTAATCTAACATCTGCTTTAACAGCTTTTAAAAAAAGTATGCTTGAAGCAACTTATATCCTATGGGTCATAATCCTCACTGTACAAGCATTGTTTTGGATAATGGTGGTACCATCGTGTCACCTGATCACAATCTTTTGTACACTTCAAGGGAAGAGTTCATACAGTGAATATGTTAATTCTGTGGTTAAAGACCTTGCATAATTAACTTATTGATAGACAGGTGTCGTGGGTTTATCTGTGCGTCAAACTATTTTTTAAACATACCAAGAAGAGCACTGAATACTATTCACCTTAATGTGTTGTAGCAGTTTTAAGTTGATGTCATTGTTTCCTTCTGCATCAAACCCATCTATGTTTTCTCACTTGTTGTACAGCTTATGATCTCATGATCTATGGTGTTAGTTGCATTATGTAAATACAGATGCCTGAAAGGTTACAACAATTTTATGGGCTTTAATTTATCTAATGTCAAAATCCAAGACTGCAGCCAACCGAGGTTGATCGAGTTCCTCTCTTATAAGGATACCTTGATCTTTTTGTTTTATACAGTTTTTGAAAGTGTGTGGTATATAATATGCAAAAGGAAGAGCACCCAGGGATAACCAAAATATTTGCAGACAATCATGTCTGGTTTCTGGTTGAAGCAGTTATGTCTCTCCGTTACTTTTTAGGCTAATTCATTTTTATATATGGAAGATTTCGGTTCTTTAGGGAGTCAAGATTGTCTTAGCAAGTTTAATTCAATACATGATTTGTTTTCAGAAACTCTGTAACAAGAGAATTTGTACATCTGCTTTAGTTGCATTAGTACCATTGTCATGCAGACATAATAAAATGTTTCATTTCAATTCATAGATTTATAAACACAATCATTCACTGTCATAAGATATGTTGTACGAATTGTACATGTGAGTCAATTATCTTTGAGAAACTCTATTGGCAACCGGTTTCAATTTTAAAATACATTACAAAAGAAGGTTGACATAGAACTGTGTGCAAATGAAAGTGTTAAAGAATATCACAGTCGAATAATTGGTCTTGCATGTTATGTTTGGACTATTGTAGAAAATATACAAAATCTAAAACTTAAGCACATGATAGCCTAAGTATTCTCTAACAGTGACTGCATTCGTTTAAAGGTGAAAATTTGAACCGAAATTTGGAATCTAACTTATCTCATGTGAAGAACTTTATTTCAGACCTTTGGAGAAACTTATTTTTTTAAGTAAACCTGGTATGTACGAATAATTTTGAAGTGAATAGATAATGAGATCAATGATGTCTGATTATTTTCCTTTTCTTCATTGATGATTGGAAGCAACAGGATTTTTCATAGAATTTTTGCATCCCTTACTATTGTACATGAATAATCAACCTTCTTTAGTTTGGTGTCAAGTATTAGAGGACATTTAGTTAGTCAAATTATCTTAATCTGTTGGTATCACTACATAAATAATCGACATTCTTTGACTTAGTGTTGAGTATTGAGTCTATCCAATCAAATTCACATGAACCATGGCTATTAGTAAATCAATTATCAACCCTTTTTAACTTAGTGCGAAGAAAAATGAGATATCCAATACGTAAAATTCATTCAATCCTTTGGTATTGATGTATGAATAATGAAATTCACTTGAACTGTGGGTACATCGATTTACAAATAATTGATATTTTACACTTTTGTGCCAAGCACTAAGGGGTATCCATTTAGTCAAATTAACTTGAATGGATGGTGTCAATACACAAATAATTGACCTTCTTAAGCTTAGTGCCCAAACACTGAAGGGTATCTATTCAGTTTCACTTGAACCATTTGTATTCATGCATGCATAATTGAACTTTTAAGCTTAGTGCCAAGTACTAAGGGGTACTTATTCAGTCAAATTCATTTCATCCATTGGTATCAATGCATAGATAATCAAGCTTCTTCATCTAGGTGCCAAACAATGAGAGGAATCTATTTAATCAAATTCACTCGCATCTGATGTATCTAGTACATGAATAATCAACTTTCTTTCATTTGATGTCAAGCATTGTGGGATACCCATTCAGTAAAATTAACATGAGTTGTTGGTACTAGTGCATAATTGATCAACCTTCTTCAACTTAGTGATAAAGATTGAGGATTATCTATTTAGTCTATTTCCCATGAAACATTGGTATTAGAGGATTAATAATCAACCTTCTTTGGCTTATTACTAAACACTATGGGATATCCATTTTGTAAAATTCACGTGATCCATTGGTATCAATGCAAAAATAATCAAACTCACTTGGATAGTCGGTATCCATGCATGAATAATACACCTTCTTTAGTTCAGTTCTAACCAATTTAATTTAATTTGGAAATAATTAAATATAATTGCAAAGTAACTATTATAATGTGTTATATAAAAATGTTAAATATACAACGAGACACAAGAAAATAAGCCGAAAAGATGTGAAACCCTAACCAAGAAGAAAAGGTAGGAAGACTTAGATGAATTCCGAATGAACATGAAGCGATCTGAGTAGGTGTGAGTGCTAAACAAATTATAGATAGGGTTGTTGTACTAATCATTGTAAAATATGGAACTCAGAAATAGAGTTGGATAGGGGCACTCACAGTAGGGCAGAGGTGCTTGGGTGCTGACGACTATGTCTAGACGATAGTGGCCATGTAGATGCTCAGAAGCTTCTTTCTTCTGTGATATTAATTGGTCAAAGCACAATGTTGTGTCCCACTTCGTGTCCCAAAAACGCGAGTAAGAGGTTGGGTGGGATCGAAAATTGAGGGTGTTCACGCGAACACCCCTTTCGCATGAACCTCCTTCACCTGAACTGCCATGTAGGACAAAGAAAACAGTTCGTGCGAACACCCCTTCACGCAAACCCCTTGAATTCAAATGATGTTGGCAGCAAAGAGTTACATATAGATATTTATATAGTTTTGGGTGGCAGATTTAGGGTTTAGGGGAGTTCGGGCGAAGGGGGGTTCATGCAAACCCCCCTTCGCGTGAACACCCCTATGTGGCACATTTTGGCGCCAAATCCATTTGGAGGATATTTTTATGCCAAAATGTGCCACTTAGGTGCCACGTAATCAGGGTTAACGAATGAATAAAATTACAAAATTTTAACACAAAATATAGAATTTTATTAGCTTTCTAAAAATATAATTTTTATTTTTTAAAAATATGTTTTACTATTTTTATTTTTTATTTTGCTAACATATGGTATTTTAGGACAATCGATCGTACACAATCAACCCAATTTGAAAAATAGCAAAAAATATCAAATTTTTTTGAAAAAATTAAAATTACTATTTATTGAAGTCTTCTTCTTACCTGTGAAAAAAAAATTCAATTTCATTATAAATCTTAAAAGTTATTGGCATAAACATTTGTACGCCATTTATTTGAAAATAGTTTTACTAAATAATTAATTAAAAAAAAAATATAAGTCCAAAAAATATGAAAATTTGACTGCACCTCAAAATTCAAATCTTGAACATATATCTAAAATTTCATGCTGAAAAAATAAATTTTCATTCAAAAAAACCACCCGGGGACAGTCATTCCTCTTTTATAAGATAAGAAACAATGTATGATTAAAATTTAAAAAAAGACCATTTTTTTTGCAATTTTTTTAATTTTAAAATTTATATGTATTCTAAACTCTAAACAAAACATTTCGTTGGTTTGTGGAATTTCATGAATGTGTACATTTTTATGGCTATTACCTTTAGAAAGTCAATGAAACTGAAAATTCATGTTTATAATGGTACAAAACATACCAAAAAGTGGGACCGCTTGATATTCGCACTATGATATCTGAGGGTACATGTAACCTGCAAAATAGAATGACTACTTGTGCATGTCCAATGAATAAAAAATATGTAGAATGTGGAGTCAGATTGACCCCAACGGTCACCCGAAGAGTGAAATTATTGCCAAGTGCTACACTACATTTCACACCCCATGTAGTTCTTGTGTGTGTGTGTAGAGATGATGTCCTAGGATGCCCTTGTGCAAGTTACACAAATGATAACGTGCCAGATATAGAATGTAGAAATGTAATAGTATGTTTAGATGTAATAGAATAGACTTCCCACGCCTTTACAGTGTATGCAGAAGTTATGCATCCCTTGTCCCTTGTATGGATGCTAGATGGATGCCTTTGAAGTGCTTAGTTTATTTTGGATGCAATATTAGGTGATGATAGTGATGCTTAGTGGTTTCTCCCTCATTTTGAAAGTATAACTATGTATTTATATGATTCTCTTATTTGAATTTCACAATTTAAAACTAAGAGGCCAGCCCATATCAATAAAAAGTAATTAAGAAGCGAAGGGGGCCCAAAGGTGGTATGAAAAAGATAAAGAGGGACAAGAGCACCTAGGAGGATAAGAGCACCTGACGCTACTGTCTGAACTAGCTACTAGTGTCTGAAGCCATGGAAAAATAAAATAGTCAAGTGCTGGTAGGAGTAATAGATGCATAAAGCTAATAAATGTCTAGAAGAAAAATGAAAAGGCCAAAGAGAGTTGTCAACTACTAGTTTTCTTGCTTAGAAATCATGTAAATGCTAGTATGCTTTTAGGACCTAGAAAAGAAAATTTGTCTTGTGGACAAATTGGTGGGTTTCAAGCCAACGACTATGGGAATCTAAGTCCCTCTACTTGAACGGTGCAACTTCCGTATGTGCATGCATGAAAAAGTGGATTTCAATGGTGGCCTTTTGACCAGAGATCCAACAGGGGCACTCCACTGACCCTATGGAAAAGCTAGCAATGTCTCACTAGAGAAGAAACTTTGTCTTGGAAAGGGGAAGGGGAGTGGAAATGGAGGTAGGAGAAAACTAATGTTGTGAGTAGAATATCAGATGCCCACACACATTAATTAGAAATTTCATTTACATGCATTTATAGTTAGAAGAAAAACAAATCCGCAGGAGAAGCTACAAGACCAAATAAAACTCATTGGTCGCAAAGTACCAATTAATTCCTCAATAAAAGAGGAAAAAATTCCTTCTTTTATTATTGAAGCTCAAGCAGAGTTTGTACATAGCTTGAGAATGGAAGAAATTCGAGGAAGAAGAGAAAATAGAAGAAGTGTGGCATGTTTTCTGTCTTTTTAGGTACAGAGCACTCTAGTCTTTTTTGAAATCAATCACCAGCCCTTGGAATGACGTCGAGAAGCCATTATATTCTTCGCAAGAAACCGTTACAACTTCACAAATCCTCAATGCCTTTTCAAATTCCTCTGTTGTGAAGAAAACGCTCATGGTGGGTTAAAAACCAGATCTTGCAAAGCAACCGTTACATTCGATTTTCTAGTTTAAATATAGACCATTTGATTTGCTCCTCTAACTCTAAAATTGGGCCATCCATGTGGCAGGAAGGGATTGGAGTGGTTACAGGGGAAGCCTTTCACATTTTGTGATTTTTCGTGAGATTTGGCAATTTGGAACAAATTGGCCCACAACCCCGCTTTGACTTTTCAACTTAGACACATGGCACGTTCTTATTGGAAATGGGATTGTGGCCCTTTTCTCAACATTTTAACCTTTTTTGGAAAAAGGCTCAAAAACTCAAATTTCTCCACCGTTTCACTCTCCCGCTTTGAATTTTCAACTTAGACACATGGCATGTTCTTATTGGAAATGGGATTGCGGCCCTTTTCTCAACATTTTAACCTTTTTTGGAAAAAGGATAAAAAACTCAAAGTTTTTCACCGTTCCACTCTCTCACTTTGACTTTTTAACGGTGGGCTTCACCTTTGACTTTTTCCCTTTAAAGCCTTATCGGGGTTGCGGGTCACTTTTTAACTTTTCACCTTTTTTGCAAAGAGGCTCAAAAACACAAATTTCTCTGCCGACTCGCTGCTCCAATTTGACTAGGACACATGACACGTTCTGGTTAGAGATGGGGTCACGGCTCTTTTCTAAAATTTTAACCTTTTTTGGAAAAAGGCTCAAAAACTCAATTCCTCTACTGGCCCGCTCTCATGCTTTTGAATTTTTTGGCCGATTTGTATTTTTGGGTCCTAAGTGTTCCGATTGAACTTGTGTAGCCTGGGATAAAAACTTTTGCTTTTTCCGCAATGAACCAAAATCACTAACTTCAAACTTTCCGTGGCCGTGGGGAAAATTTACCATTTTTGCCAAAAGTGACCAAAGGTGTTAAGTTCACCAAAAATCCCATTCCTCCCCATCCAATAGGATCTGACCATGTACCTACATTCATTGGGGTCAAAATTTGACGGGGAAAAGAAGTTCATCATCCCAATTGTGGAAAATACATAGAGGAAGAAAACTTCATCATTTTGAGTCCAATTTTTGAATTTCCTTTACGAACCAGAGGCATGGAGGAAAAACAATGATTTGATGACCCAGGCCATAGAACAAGTGAAAAATTTCGATAAAAAATGGAGGTTGCAAAGAGGATATTACGTGCATAGACTGGGAAATGGAGGATTTCTAAAAATGAGCAAAATAGAGGTTTAAACAACTCTAGGGCATGACTTTTGCTAATTTCTTGGATCTCTAACTTGGCTTAAACACCAATGAAGGGCATGAGCTCAATTTTTTTTAATTTGGCTATGAAAATGCAGAGTAGTTTTTGGGAGACAACAACTGGCTCTAGCTTGGGGACATGGCGTGAACTCAGCATGGCTAGGGCACGACATGAGGATCCAAAATCTCAAGTTTCAAAACATATTACATTGACCAGTGCCTTATCCATTGGGCCTTGCAGATTCATGTACAATTTCGAGAAATAAAGGAAGAAGGAGGAAACACACAAGCCAAACCACACACAACAAAAACCAAACAAAACTAAACCAAAACCACACAACAGAAAAGGGAAAAACACACCTACGAAATCACCTATGGTATAAGGTAGGGGACAACCCACTTTCACTAATGATATAGTTTCAAGTATTTCCCACTTTAAGGTAATTCCAATGGTGTTCCATCCAAGTATGAGAGGAGAAAAACATTCTCACCACAAGCTCCATGAATTTGGAATGGGCCGAGCCATAATGAATCAAACTTTCCATGGCTGCCCTTTGGTTCTCTTCTCTTGTCCCATAGTAGGAAAAAGTATATCCAACCTTGAATTCTCTTGCCTTTTCCCTCTTGTCAAATATATTCTTCACTTTCAATTGGTGTTCTTTAATTCTATCCACCACTTGGCATCTGCTTTCCTCCAGCTTCTCCAGGAAGAGGATCCTCTTGTCAATGGAGTCTTTGTATTGACCATCTTCTATTTCTTGCAGCAACTTGAGAGTTGGCATCTCAATTGTGAGAGGAATCTCCGCCTCAACTCCATAAAACATTTGGAAAGGTGACATACCTATCTTGCCTTCTTAGGAGTGATCTTATTGGCCCACAATGCATCATATAACTTCTTGTGTCAGTTCCTTTGATTCTCATCTACCAGGTTGCAAACAATGGTCACAATGTTCTTGTTGCTTGACTCAGCTTGCCCATTTCCCTATGGATAGTAGTCAAAAGAGTGAGATAAGGAGATTCCAAAACCATAACAAAAATCTGTGAGCTCCTTTGAAGAGAAATAGGTGGCATTGTCTACAATAATCTTTTGTGGTACTCCAAAATGGACAATGATATTCTCCTTGATGAAGTTGTAGACTGTTTCAGAGCTGGCTTGCTTGGTTGGAATGGCTTCCACCCATTTAGTGAAGTAATCAGTTGCACTGAGTACATAAGTATGCCCTGCACTTGAATGAGGATTCAAAACACCAATGAAATCTAGCCCCCATTGCTGAAATTGTTCTTCAATCACTACAGGCCTGAGTGGTAATGCAACTAGTTGTGGTTTTCCAACAAATTTTTGGCATGCTTTACATTTGGAAACCCAATCTTGAGTGTCTGTAAATATGGAGGGCCAATAATATCTCCCCCTAAGAATCTTATGCACAGTGACCATTGCTGAGAAATGTCCACCACAAGCTTGATCATGATATGCCCTGAGCAACTTTTGCTGTTGCTCCTTATCCACACACCTGAGGAAACAACCATCTAGACCTCTCTTGTAAAGTGCATGATTCCAGATCAAAAACTTGGCTTCTTTCAGCTTGAGGGTTCTTCTTTTTTTGTAATCAAGATGAGGAGGGCATTCTCCATAAGTGAGGTAGTAATCAATATCAGCATACCACTCATCAGTAGTGGTGACAAAGAGAACTTGTGGACTGTCTCTTGAACAGGTTGAGAAAACACCATCCTTTTCTCCCTGTTGAGCCCTGAGAGCTTCATCTTCAGCAATCAGCTGGCGCAAACCATTTCCTCTTACCAGATTAGAGGGTCTAATCTCCAAGTCATACTCTTGGGTCTTTGCAATCCAACTTCCTCTCTTAGCCCCAGGATCTTGTTGAGTCAAAATGGACTTGATTGCACTTCCAGGGACCATTACCACTATATGGGAATTGAGAATGTAGAATCTGAAACTTTTAACAGCTTTTACCACTGCGTAGGCATGTTTCTCCAATTGGCTGTACTTTAGCTCATGATTTTTCAAAGGACAACTCATGAAAGCAATGGGTGCTTCCAAACCTTCATCATTTTTTTGAACAAGGACAATAGAGAGGGTATGTTCTGATGCATAGCAATACATGATGAACTCCTTGTTGAAATCTGGAGATACAAGAGTTAGAGCTTTGGCAATGGCTTTTTTGATCTCCTCAAATGTTGTTTTTCCTTATTCCACTTGAAAACTTCTTGAGGCTTCATCATGGAAGTTATATGCTTAGTCAGTTCAGAAAACTCAGGCACAAAACAACGAAGGAAGGTTACCTTTCCAAAGAATTAATGAACTCCCTTCTTGCTAGTTGGTAAGGCTAGTGCTTGGATAGCTCTGATCCTCTCAGGATCAATGTGTGCTCCATGTTTGTTCACAATGTGTCCCAGCAACTTACCTTTTGTGACTCCAAAAATGCACTTCTTTGGATTTAGAGAAATGCCATGTTTCCTACACCTTGCAAGGACTTGCTCCAAATGACAGATATGATCTCCCCTCCTCTTCGAAAAAACCATGAGGTCATCAAGGTAAATGACAATGCAATATTTCAAATCTTTGAAGGCCAAGTCCATTACTCTCTGGAAAGTGGCTCCAACATTGATCAAGCCAAAAGGCATTCTGATGTAGGAAAAAGTTCCCCAAGGTGTTGTGAAGGCTATTTTGTTGCAATCCTCTTCTGCCACCTTGATTTGGTTGTACCTTGAGAATCCATCAAGAAAAGAGAGCATTTCAGATCTAGTGACTGCTTGCAAAATATGATCCATGATTGGAAGAGGGTAGTTTTCCTTGAGAGATGTCTGATTCAAATTTCAGAGGTCTACACAAATCCTTATTTCCCCATTCTTCTTCCTTACTGCACAATGTTAGCCACCCATGTTGAATGGTGGATGGGGAAGATGATTCTAGCATTGAGCATATTTTTCACCTCTTCTTTGATAACATTAGAAATCTTTGGATTGTAGGGCCTTTGTTTTTTCCTGAAGGGCTTAGCTCCTTGCTTTAAAGGAATGGAGTGATGCATTTCCTTTGGCTGAAAAGATTTGGGTTCATCATAGGAATAGGCCAAGACATATGAGTACTTTTTTAGCAGAGCAACAAACTTTCTCTTCTCTTCTAGTGAGCAACATTTACCAATGTTAGCCATCATTGAATTATCTGAAGTGCCAATGTTTTCTTGATCAAAATCAGATGGACATCGAGAAGACTATTTTTCTTTCTCTTGGATGAACCTGTCATGCTTGTCAAAGAGGTCTTCCAAAGAAACTAGGACTTTGGGGATTTTGTTTCCTTTCACTTTGATTACTCCCTCTTCATCAATTCCCTTAATTCCTTCCTTCTCTTCTCTGGGGACTGATTCACGGTGTGGGTTTTCACTTCCTTCACTGAAATATTATTGAAGTTATCCCTTTGTTCTAAGAAGGCTAGGATATGATTGTCATCATTGAAGACCTGCCAGTGATTTGCATTTTTTGGTACGCTGGGTCTGAACACCATCTCAATGGTCACTTTATCCTTTCCAAAAGAAGGATGAGGTGTCACTAAGGAAGCTGACACTGCTAGAGAATCATCCTTTTCATTCTGCTCCCTAGGGATAGCTTTAATGGAGAATGCATCAAATAATTCAATGCAGTCCCACATTTTGTTTCTATAGTGCCTGAGTTTGGGGTTCTTCACCTGATATTGCTGGAGGACCTAGTTTACCACAACCTCTACATCACCTTTGCATCTCAACTTATTGATTCCCATGTCCTCTGCTGTATTCATGCCTAAGAGTAATGCTTCATACTCTGTTGTATTATTTGTATTGTCAAATTGTAGCTTGTAGGAAAAAGGATATACCTCATTGGAGGGAGAGTATAATACTACACCAACTCTTGAACCTGCTCTAAAATGGATACCATCAAACTCCATTGTCCAGATTCGGTCTTCTTCTTCCTCCATGAGAAGTGGAAAGTCATCTTCCTCTGTGATGTAAGGAGGTAATTTCCAAGCCTACAATCTTGAAAAAGGATATCAGCTCTTGGATCATCATACTTCCTTACTGTGAACTTCATTTTTCTGATTGGTAGCAACTTATTCATTTCTCCTTTCACTGGGATAGTTGCAGATGACCAATCCATTTTTATTTCTCCACCTAGATCTCTGCAAAAAATTATACTCAATAACATACCAAAAGATGCTGGGATGTATGCCACCAAAATGGTCAGGAGTATCTTCTTGTCAGGGTAATCATTTAGTGCAACTTGAGCATCCTTAATCCTTCCTACCTATGGAACTTGTTTGGATTCCATTGAGTAGCATGTGAAATTTACCTCGGGTCAAAGTGAGGCCAAGAGAGTTTGCAACTTTTGTTGGCATCACATTATCTGAGGCTCTAGAATCTATAATGCAAATTTTCAGCTGGAAACCTTTGATGAGAAGTGACAGGTAAAAAGGCTCAACTCTGTTAGTGGTGGAGGCACTGAGGGCTAGCATGTTTTGAGAAGATGGTGTGGATGGTGTGGGAAGTAAGAATTTAGAATTAGAGATTGGGGATGTAGAGTTACCACCTCGAACTACCTTGATGAATCTGTCAAATTGGGTAGGATGTGTTTGAAGGTATTCAATTTCAGAGAGCTGGACTTTGGTTTTGCTAGCATGCTCTACAAAGTCAAATGAAGTTATGGTAGATGAGGAAGAGGTTCCAGCAGTGGATGAGGACTTAAATGGTAGATGCGTCGTTACTTTTGGTGTTGGGTTCTCCTTTTCAAATGTAGCAATTGGCTTGGAAGGAGATGGGGGTGTAGCCTTTGATTGGAATTTAGATGTTCTTGTAGAACCAATATTTAGAAGAGAATTGCTCTTAACAACTTTTGAGTTGGGAGAAGAATTAGATAACTTACTTGGCACAGTAGTGTGATCCTTGACAACTGGTGAATCTGATTTCTCTCTAGATAATTCCATGGAAGGTGGTAATGGTGATCCCCTGCTGATAATCTTGTTTAGTGGAGGTTTTGGAGAGCTATCTTCTTTGTTCTTCCTACTCTCAGTTGCAACTGCTGAGGCTGAAACACCATTCTTGGATTGTGCACGAGTGAAAACAACACATGAAAAACTTGGAGCTTCTTCATCACTTTCCTCCTCATCAGCAATGTATTCAATCAAGCCATTGTGCATGCCAACCTCTTCAATTTCAAGATAGTTTTCATAGTCATCCATGCTTTCTTCTTCAATTTCCTCAATGTCCACTCCTTCTTCTGATTCCCCAGTGTCACAGATGGCATTGACTAGTGGTGCTTCAAGAGCAAGCCTATGAGGAGGTGGAGAAATTCTTGGTCTATCAGGAAGATTTGGTCTCCTTGGAGAATTCCTCATTGTGATTTGTGACAGCTGTTTCTTCAAAGCAACTAGGTCATTTTCCATTTTTTGGAACATTGGATCAGTGGTGACTGAATTTGAACTCTGACCTTTTTTCTTCCCATTTGGTCCTTTCACTTTTCTAGAAATAATTAGATCATCATCAGTCTCAATTGCAAAGTCTTTAGCTTCCCTCAATGTTCTTGGTTGGGCTCTTCTGAGGAAGAAACCAACTTCTGATGGAAAAGTACTGATGAAGAACCTTTTCAAGTTGTTTTTAGAGGGTACCACATCTTCCGGATCCTTCTTGTCAACCTATCATACCTTGCTACAAAATCTCTCATTGATTCAGAGGTCTCCTTCTTCATCTGAACCAATTGGACCAGTAGATCCTGACAATCTTCTGTGCTCTTGAACCTATGTTCAAATGCACTTCTTATATCTTCCCAGCATGTGAAAGATCTTGGGGGCAACATGTAGAACCATTCAACAAATTTTTCTTGGAGTGACTCCACAAAGAGCCTAACTGAAACATATTCATCTTTAAACTCCCAACACTCCACAAGTAGTGATGAATGCTGCTACATGTTCTTTTGGGAGCTGAGAACCATCCCCTTTGAATTTTGGGAAGTTCTTTCTTGAGCCTCTTGGGAGCTCATGAAGTGGTTGTCGAAGAGAAAGTGGACCAGTATTTCTTCCCCATGGTACATTAGGCCTACGTACTTCATGCTCATGATCACCCATTCTATTCCTATTTCTAGCCTCCGGTCTTGCTAAACTACTTCTATTTCTGCTCTTTCTTTTGCTTCAATTTGGAGTCTTTCTATTTCTTCAAGTTGAGCCCTTATCTCCTCTTCATCTCTTACCTCTCTTTCAAGCTCTTCAAATGTGGGATCAACTTGTCCTCCTTGCCTCTGTTACCAGGTGTATCTTCTATCAACCAGCTTGAAAGTTTATGCTCTTCTCTGGGGTGCTGGAATTTGTCTCTGCCTTTCCAATTTGACAACATGTTCCTCTTCCAAGTCCAGAATCCTTATGGAAATGAAGTAATGATTGAAACTTTGTCTATTATGCCAAATAGCTTCTCTCAGATTAGAAGCAATGTATTCTTGGATGTGAAAGAGTAAATCAGGTCTCTCAACAGGAGGATTTCCTAGAATAGCCATGATTTACATCCATGTAGTTTGTGTGATTATTCAATCTCCAGAAACATTTCTTCTAGAATTTTTTTTTGTATTTTATGACCCTGAGGTTGTTTTTAGGTGTAGATGCTGCAAAATCTACCCCATGGTGGGCACCAAAAATTGTTGGCGAGAAAATTTTTCTTGTGGACAAATTAGTGGGTTTCAAGCCAATGCTATGGGAATCTAAGTCCCTCTACTTGAATGGTGCAGTTTCCATATGTGCATGCATGAAAAAGTGGATTTTAATGGTGGCCTTTCGACCAGAGATCCAACAGGGGCACTCCATTGACCCTGTGGAAAAGCTAGCAATGTCTCACTAGAGAAGAAACTTTGTCTTGGAAAGGGGAAGGGGAGTGGAAATGGAGGTAGGAGAAAACTAATGTTGTGAGTAGAATATCAGATGCCCACACACATTAATTAGAAATTTCATTTACATGCATTTATAGTTAGAAGAAAAACAAATCCGCAGGAGAAGCTACAAGACCGAATGAAATTCATTAGTCGCAAGGTACCAATCAATCCCTCAATCAAAGAGGCAAAAATTCCTTCTTTTATTATTGAAGCTAAAGCAAAATTTGTACATATATTTGAGAATAGAAGAAATTATAGGAAGAAGAGAAAATAGAAGAAGTGTGGCGTTTTTTGTCTTTTTAAGGTACAGAGCACTCTGGTATTTTTTGAAATCAATCACCCCCTTGGAATGACATCAAGAAGCCATTATATTCTTTGCAAGAAACTATTACAACTTCACAAATCCTCAACGCCTTTTCAAATTCCTCTATTGTGAAGAAAAAACTCATAGGGGGTTAAAAACTAGATCTTGTAAAGCAATCGTTACATTCGATTTACCAGTTTAAATATAGACCATTTGATTTTCTCTTCTAACTCTAAAATTGGGCCATCCATGTGGCAGGAAGGGATTGGAGTGGTTACGGGGGAAGCCTTTCACATTTTGTGATTTTTCATGAGATTTGGCAATTTGGAACAAATTGGCCCATAAGCCCCGCTTTGAATTTTCAACTTAGACACGTGGCACGTTCTTATTGGAAATGGGATTGCGGCCCTATTCTCAACATTTTAACCTTTTTTGGAAAAATGCTCAAAAAATCAAAGTTCTCTGCCGTTCTGCTCTCCCACTTTGAATTTTCAACTTAGACACGTGGCACATTCTTATTGGAAATGGGATCACAACCCTTTTCTCAACATTTTAACCTTTTTGGAAAAAGGATCAAAAACTCAAAGTTCTCTGCCGTTCCGCTCTCCTTCTTTGACTTTTCAATGACAGGATTCACCTTTGACTTTCTCCCTACTGGCTTCAACTTTGACTTTTTCCCTTTAAAGCCTGATTGGGGTTGTGGGTCACTTTTTAACTTTTCACCTTTTTGCAAAGAGGCTCAAAAACACAAATTTCTTTGCCAACCCGTTGCTTCGATTTGACTAGGACACATGGCACGTTCTCTTTGGTTGGAGATGGGGTCGTGGCTCTTTTCTAAACATTTTAACCATTTTTGGAAAAAGTCTCAAAAACTCAATTTCCTCCGTTAGCCCACTCTCATGCTTTTGAATTTTTCAACCAATTCAGACTTTTTGGGTCCCAAGTGTCCCAATTGAACTTGTGTAGCTTGGGACAAAAACTTCCACTTTTTCTGCAATGAACCAAAATCGACAACTTCAAACTTTCCGGGGCCGCGGGGACAATTTACCATTTTTGCCAAAAGTGACCAAAGGTGTTAAGTTCACCAAAAATCCTGTTCCTCCCCATCCAATAGGATCTAACCATGTACCTGCATTCATTGGGGTCAAAATTTGATGGGGAAAATACACGCCCGTCATCCTGACTGTGGAAAAAATGTAGAGGAAGAAAACTTCATCGTTTTGAGTCCAATTTTTGAATTTCCTTCACGAACCAGAGGCATGGAGGAAAAAAAATGATTTGATGACCCAAGCCATAGAACAAGTGAACAATTTTGATCAAAAAGGAGGTTGCAAAGAGGATATTACATGCACAGACCGGGAAATGGAGGATTTCTAAAAATGAGCAAAACAGAGGTTTAAACAGCTCTAGGGCACAACTTTTGCTTATTTCTTAAATATCTAACTTGGCTTAAACACCAATGAAGGGCATGAGCTCAAAAAATTTGATTTTGGCTATGAAAACGTAGAGTAGTTTTCAGGAGACAACACTTGCTGAGTGGAAAAGTGAAGTGTGGAGTGATTACATAGTGAAGTGTGGAGACTAGGAAAGGGAAGTGGACCCTAGGGGTGAAGCGTATGTGTTATAGTATGCTGATGTAACCTGTGTGAGCTGCTTCTTATAAGGATAGACTTAAAAAATAAAAGAAAGAAAGTAGTCAAATTTCCGTATATGATAAATCAAAGAAAAATGTGTATAAGTATGTAAAAAGGAAAGTGTGCACTTGATATGTGAGAGAGTAAGAGATAGAAAAGTGTCTTGTTGTTTGAAGTTGTTGATCTAAATGCTAAAGTTGAGGTTTTTGGGTGATCTCATGCCAAGAATGAGTTTTTTGGGTGATGTCATGCCAAGTGCAAGTGTTTTTAGAAATCTCACGCCAAGTATGATTTTTTTGGGTGATCTCATGCCAAAAGAAAGTTTTAGGGAGAGAGGTATAGTTTTACTCTCATTCCATGACACTGCCCGATAAGCACCACTAAAGATGGTGCATCTTGATTTTTTCTATTTTTCTCCATTTGTTCCGATTAGTTCCGAATTGTTACGAGTGTTTTGATTGTAGAAGATAGAATGTATTTTGTGACTGGAGGTATGTGCATGTAACTATAGAACTTCTCTATAAACTGATGTGGACTATGATGTACTAAGAAATCACCCATTTCTTACTCCAAGACATTAATACCCAGGGGAGGACATAAGCACCCAGGCGTTCCTATCTGATTATGGGAAATGGTGTCTGCTCCATGTTTTGGATGCAAGTCATATTCTGGGTCATTATGTGATTGTGTGCGTATGCTATTTCTATACTGTGATGATCTGAACTATAGCTTTGAGCTAATGTATGGGTGATTTGTTCACCCAATGTATGCCCCCCTCGTTCGGGATGCGTGCGATGATAGTAGGAGAATGTGGCCCAAAGGAGAGGACTTGATGCATATCTGAAGTGGATTCCTATAGGGGTTAGGGGATGATCACGGTAGAAACAAAGGAACATGCAAACAAAGTGGGCTAGTAACACGTGTTAGTGGTAAAATTAGCTAGCATGCAAAAGAAGGCAATGTAACAAACAACGAGGAAGTAAGTAAACATACAATATTGACTACAAAAAGTGAGTTTCATAAATGGGACATCATTCACAATGTTATAAGATAATAAGGGTTGAAGCATCCATAAGCAAGCAAAAAATGATCAATCAAGATATATGGCATATCCCGCAAATAATAACAAGAAATAATAAGCAAAAAGTGGCAGATACATGGCTATATTGATCCTACAAGAAAAATGGTACACATAAAGAACCTGTTAGCATGTTATAAAGATAAATAGTATGTCAAAGTGTGTATTTATCGATGAAAAGTAAGTTAAATATAATGAGAATTAGTGAATAATGTAGCAATAGAACCTGTGTAGTATACTATAGTAGTGGAAGTAGATGCCCCTAGGAGCCTTAGTGGGACTGGTAAAAGGTACAATGTCAAGCATCATTGCAGCATGTAAAAATTGGTAAGAGATCTGCATTCACCTCAAAATACCAAGTGAACATGCATGTGTATATATAGATAGATGATGACATAGTAAGAATCTATCTAGCATGGAAAACAAAGTGTAACATGTAAATAGAATAAGCTAGCAAGAGTAGATGCAACCAAGATATGAAAATGGAGCATGAATGAGATGGTATAATATGCAAGGTGTGAAGATTATAGGATCAGTGTGCCCCCCAGTGGATGTGTATGGAATTAGGTTCATTTATAGGCACCCTCAACAATCAAGAATGAACCATAGAACAAGAGTGTTAAATCAGGTAATGAGTTTTTTGTGTGAATAGATGCTAGAAAGATGTATTAAAGTAAAAAGCATAAAATGTAAATGATGTGAGGTTCATTTTAGAATTATACCCTCATTATTCAAGTTTGAATCATGGAACTAGAGTGAGTAGTAGGGTAATGACAATACAATGTGTGTATCAAAATGTGTGAGAGTGTTTAGGAAGATTATATAGGATGCACATAGTATGAAGTGTAATAGTAAAGACTAGAGACAACTATAGGAATGGAAGGGAGGGAAAGATGATGCCCCATAGTGTGTAAAGGATATAAATCTATCCAAAGATACTGGAGGACGAGGACCCTCCACCTGATATGCTAGGAGACAAAGGCATGTGATGATGCTCTAAGAGTGGTGGTGTAGAAGAGTAACAATGTATGTGTGAAGGAGAATTATGTGATGAAGGAGGTGGTGAACACTTATGTGAAGGTTCTTTCTGAGAAGGGGTATTAGGCCAATGATGTGGAATAAGATACCGATGGGAATGAAAAGGTAGTGGTGTAGGTCACATGTGAGGAGGAGAGCAAGGTGTAGAGGTAGATTTAGATTTGAGAGGCATAGAAATCCTAGGTGCCGTGGGTGGTGCATCAACAAAAGTGGGCTGAGGAAATGGTGTGCATGGTGGAACACCTTTGATAGTAAAAATTTGTTTGTTGTGAATGAACTTTAGGAAAAAATGATTCATGGAAGGGATATATTGGGCGGTATGAATCCAAGAGAGACCTAAGATCATGTCACAACCTTTGATTGAAGATTCAACAACGAATGGTAGAAGCATGGTAAGGGGCCCAATTGTAATGGGAAGCTTTACATAGCCAAAATACTTAGGGCCTAGAAATGTGCCATTAGATAGTGGAAAATTGATTTCTAGGAGGAGTGCAATTGAGGATATTTTGGTAGGAGCCAATGGATAGATCATAGTATTATTGATACTATAAGAACTAAAAGAAGCATTGATATACATAGAATCCTAAGAAAATGTAACATGATAATGGTTATTTGAAAATGTAATGAGTGAAGAAGATGCATCAATAGAAGTAACATGGAATTCAAGAAGTCCCGATGAAGGAGGAACAATGCGATAAGTATGATTGGCAGAAGAATCAATAGCTTGCTTTTCATTCTTAGGAAAATATTTTTAGCTTTTTATTATCATTGATCGGCTTAGAAGTAGATGGCTCAAGGATCTAAAGTACATTTTTGTCAATGAGATCTTGAATAATATTCTTGAGTTTGAAACAATGATGAGTAGAATTCATAACGCATTGGTGATAATCACATTGTGCATTTTCATCATAGTTGCGGCCATGGGCACAAGAGGGGTCGAGATTGAGTGGTGATGAGAGAGTGATTAGATTGCTTTCGATAAGTTGTGGCAATAGAAACTGAAGTGCATAGGGTAATTTTGTAAAAGTACATTTTGGAGGTTGCAATAGAATATTTTCAATTATAGAAACAACATTAATAGTGGTCTTTGCTTCAGTGGGCTCAGGATATGGCTTAAAATTGGATTTAGCTTGAAATTGATTAGAAGATGAGGATGAAGCATTGTCATAATATTTCAATTTTCCTATAGATAAGAGTTTTTCTTCACACATTTTGAGTGTATGGTATCAATGATCAAAGGATAGAGAGGTCTCAGAGATAACACTATCTTGTAGTGGAGATAAGATACTTTGAATAATAAGATCTTACAATTGTGGAATTAACTAGTACATTAGTCATCTTATCTAGGTTGTTCTTATAACGTAAAAAATAGTCATCTAGATGTTCATTAGATCTTTGTTTGATTTGAGCAAGTTGTGCGTAAGAGATCTTGGTGCCAATATTGATAGAAAAGTGAGCAAGGAAAAAATCAACTAAGTGTGTAAAATAAGTTAACGAGTAAACAGGTAGATCATAGAACCAATTGTTAGGAATAAAACTTAGCTTAATTCAGCATGGTCTCAAGGGAACAGGAGAGAAATGATCTAAAACACTCAAATTTACCTCGAGAAAGTGAATTTGTGAAGACATCTACACGTTGCATATCTATTAGGAAATATTGGAGCCGAATGTTGTTTTTCTGAACATGTTCATGAATGAAATGTACCTGCACCTCAATGTTTTTAGTGCACTCATGAAAAACTAGATTCCGAACAAGTTTTACTAATCCTTCGTTATCACCATGTAGGATGGTTGGATCTTTCTTTGGTATTACCAATCCTTCAAGTATACGTCAGAGCCATATCACTTCATAGAAAACTACACCTGATACATGATATTCTAATTCTTTGGAGGATCTTGAAACAAAAGTCTTCTTCTTACTCCCCCATAATATCGATCCAGATCCCAAAAAGAATATAAGTCCTAAAGTGGATTTCCTATCATCTATGTTTCCTGCATGATCTGAATCTGAATATCCTGTCAAGAAGAAGTTATTATTCTTCTTGTATTCTAGGCCATAGTCCATAGTTCCTTTGATGTACCTCAGTATCTACTTTGTTGCTTTCCAGTGAGAAACACTTGGTTCTTACATGAACCATGAAAGATTGTTGACTACATAGCTGATATCCGGCCTAGTGTAAGTCAAGTAGATGAACCTCCCGATCAACTACTGATAGAGAGTTACATTTACTTGTGGTGATGGATCTGTTCGAGACAATTGAAGTCTTGTCTCCATAGGTGTGGAAAATGGCTTACAATCCATTCTATTTAATTTCTAGAGTGTTGTCTTGACGTATTTAAATTGTGACACAAAGATATGATTTTATCTTTGCCAAACTTCAAGTCCAAGACAATAATGTAGAAGCCTAAGGTCAGTCATGTCAAATGATCATGTTAGATATTTCTTTGTTGACTCAATCATCCTCACTAATCCTCCAATGATGACTAGATCATTGACATATACTACAATGATCACTATCTCCCCCCTTGCTTTTTTGTGATAGAGATTAGGATCATATCAAATCCTGTTGAATCCATGTTGAATGAGATGCTCATTGATTTTTATGTACCATGCTCTGGGAGACTACTTTAGACCATATAGTGATTTTATGAGTTTACATACCTTTTCCTCTTTACCTAGTATGACAAAATCTTCTGGTTGAGTCATGTAAACTTCTTCCTGTAAATCACCATTAAGAAAGGCACTTTTCACGTTCATTTGGTGTATTTTCCAGCTAAATTGTGTAACTAGAGAAAATATTAACCTGAAATATTTTATCTTAGTTGTGGGAGAAAATACCTCTTCATAATCAATTCCTTCTTTTTGAGCATATCCATCAGCAACTAGTCTAGCCTTATCTTTATCAATTTTTCCGTTTGCTTTGTACTTTTTTTTAAAGATCCATCTGCATCCAATCGGATTTTTCCCTAGTGGAAGATTTGTAAGTTGCCATGTATTATTTTTCATAAGTGACTTATATTATGCATCCATAACATCTTTCCAAGGTTTAGACTGTAGGGATTTTGAAACTATGGATGGCTTAGTAGTTTCAACAAATCTACCCATTAAGGCCAAATTGATCTCATTTCGATCCATACTGTGATTCCTCATTCCATTGGTAGGTGTGTTAGGGACACTATCCAATTTTACATCTCTAATCATACTTGTATACCATTTAGGCATACTTTTTGTGGTTCCTGTGGGAGGTTAAATTTCACCATCTTCCCCATCATCACTGTCATCATCAAAGTGATTACCATCCTCTATTTTCAATCTAGGGATGATTTTTTCATCATGTGAATGTATGGAAGGAGCATCTGATTGTTTCTTCTCAAAGAAATCAAAATCATGACTAGTGCATAACCTCCTTGTTTTTAGATCCATAAGTCTGTAGCCAAGAGCTTCATCACTGTATCCCAAGAAGATAAGTTTTTTTGATTTCATATGAAGCCTAGTTCTTTATTTCTTAGGAATGTGCATACTCGATTTACATCCTAAAAATATAAGGTGTGAAATAGATGACTTATGCTCTAACCATGCTTCCTAAGGTGTTATTCCATCAAGAGCTGCAGTGGGAACTCTATTTAGTAAATAGACTTCCATTTTAGCTAAATGTTTTTGATAAACCTGCATCATCAATCATACATCGCACCATATCCATGATATTATGATTTCACCTTTCAACAACACTATTTTTTTGTGGTGTGTGAGGAGGAGCCATTTGATGAAAAATGCCTTGTGTTTTCAAAAAATCATTGAACTCATTGCTGGTGTATTCTCCCCCTCGATCTAAGCAGAGTGTTTTTATTTTCCTACTAGACTCTATTTCAACAAGGGATTTGAACTTCTTGAAAGTTTCAAAAGATTTGATCTTTTGTAGCAAGAAAATATATCCACATTTTTCTTGAAAAATAAATACCAAAGAGCATGAAATATTGAAACCTAGAGTGGCTAGGTCTCATTGGTCCGCATAGATTGGTATGCACCAAGTGAAGTTTTGCCTTAGCCTGAAATGTACTATGTTTGAATGGTGCTCTATTTTTTTTTCCTGCCAAAAAATGCTGACATTTATCTGTACCCTTTTTTAGAGGTGATAAACCCCTAACCATGTCATATCGATGAAGTGTGTCAAGATAGCCAAAAATCACATGTCTAAGTCTTTGATTCCATAGTTGAGCTAATGATGTATCCTTGGCTACTAGTGCTTGATCATTTCGTTGAAAAAAATCCAACTGAAACATTCTTCCCAAATTCAAAGATTTTGCAACAATTTTGGAGCTTCATGACTTATCTCGAATTAGGCACATCTTTTTACTGCCTTTACAATCAAAGTCAATTTTGAGATTATGATCTAATATTTGACTTACAGATAAAATATTTTTTGCTAAACCAGGGACATAAAGAACATCTCTAATTTTACAATTATGATGCCTAAGTGGTAGTGAAATGGAACCAATGCCTTCAACATTGTATGATGTATCATCACCCAAAGAGACATGATTTTTGGTGGGTGTTTTACTCATTGAGAAGAACCAATATTTCTTTCCTATCATGTGTCGAGTTACACCCAAGTTAACATACAAAATTTGATTTGTAGAATTGGATAGTTCATTTGACTGTGCAGAATATAAGAAGTCATCATCATCAAATTGATCTTCCTGTTTGGCTACATTTCCTTGTTAAGTTGGTTTCTTCTTCCACTTTTGATTATTTTGTCCCTGTTTACTCTGTTGTTGACTAGATTTTGTTTTCTGGTAATTAATATTTTTACACTTGATGATCCTTGTTGGAATGTGTTGTATCAACAATTTTTTAACTCATGTCCTTTTCGACCACAAATAAGACATTTTTAATCCTTTTGGCCTTGTTGAGTATTACCTTGCTTTTGAGGTTGTTTACTAGAATTAGACTGTTTTTTCCTTTTTGATTAGTAGCAAGTGCCCGCTCTTCAGTTTCAGTAGTTGAGTGAATAACTTCCTCTTGTTGTAGCATATTCACTAACTCTTCAAAAATTATTGTTTGACCAGTTATGTTTAATGTGGTCACACAAATACTATAAGAAGGAGGAAGAACTCTCAATACTATAGGCATGAGTGCGAGTGATGTGTCAATTAATTCTTCTTCCAAAGGTTGAAGTGATGCATGCAAAGTTGCTATTCTTTTCAAAAAACATTTCAACTTTCTCAGTTGGTTGCATTTTAAAGTTTGATAGTTGACTATGGGAGATGAAGTATTGTGTTCTTATTTTTGGACTCATATACTATTTTTAACTTGTCCCAAGATTATTTTATTGTTGTGGTCTCACAAATATGAGGTTGTACCTCATCTGAAACACTAAACAAGATTATTAACTTTGATTTTTGATTTGCATGATCAAATGTAGCTTTTTGTGTAACATCTGTTGCAGATCTTGTTAATGTACCAGAAACAACGAACCATAGATTTTCAAAATCAAGTTGTATGAGAATTCTTGTTTTCCATGCTGGATAATTATTAGAACGCAAAAGTTGAGAATCTAGAAAAAAGAATTTTGGTGACATAATTGCGGCCATTGTGAAAAGTGATAAACAGTAGAAGAAAAAAATTGAACACTTTTTGCCCCTTAAGGCATGCACACCCCCCCAAAAAAATATTATTTTATTTATTTTTGGGCTCCTTTTCGGCCAAGTAGAATGAATTTTTGGCACTATTGGCCCTGGTAAAAAATTATCTCTGTGGCCGATTTGCAAAAGTAAAATGGCTGTCTTGGCCAATTTAAAAATAAATAATTTTTGGGCTCTTTGGCCTCTTTTCAAATACAAAAAAATCTAATTTCTGCAATTTTACAAAACAAATCTTATTAAAAAATTAGACCAAGACGTAGAGCTCCCAAAAACACACACTTTAAAAAAATGGCATACTCAATACGAGGTACCAATTGAAAGTTATGCCATTTTTAACTTTTGATTTCAATATCTTTCTGAGCCCCTTTCCAAAAATGGAATTTTTTTTTAGAAGATTTTTTTTTTTTAAAAAATGAACGCAAATAAAGACTTACATGCATGCATAGTGCGGTTTAGGGGAAAAATTGCAGTTCAATATCTTTTCTTAAGCATTATAATAATCCTTGGATGCAGTTTTCTTTTATTATTTCTCTTTCTACGCATGTATTTTTTCTTCTTGCGGACAATTTTTTCTTCCTTTTTTTCAACGTAGTTTTTTTTTCCTTACAGGTTGCAAATATTCTCCACATTCAATTTGTAGTCTTTGTTTTGGATGAAGGAACGTTGGAGATCATTGAAATCTCCTATCTTCTTCTCCTATGGCAGGTGCAGGTTAATAGAGAAGCTTCCACGCTTGATTGGATCTCCTTTTTTTTGTTGCTTAAACTCCTTTTGACAAAGCTTAGAAGGAGAAGACAAAGTACAAAGAAGAGGAAGAAGAATTAATGTGGGTAGATTGAAAAGCTTGGGTCCCCACAGATAAAAAATATTGTATATCTTTTTTTAAAAAATGCTTCCAATTTAAATTTTTTTACAAGTACAGGTAATTTAAAAAAAATACCAGAGAATGAAACAATGTCACCTTTTACAAGAGAGTTACATCTAGGTATGCAAGGTCCTGTGATTTCACTCTAGGTGTTCTTCAACTACAAATCAACCATGAACCGAGGTGTGGATTCCGGTAGAGGCTGTGAAAATCACTGGGGGCATCTATGGTTCCTGTTAGCTCTGTAATTCCTCCAGATCTCCCTAAACTTCCCTAAAACTTCCTACACTCCTCTCTGGATCAGAATACCGCTCTGATGCCAAATCTCGACAATGAATACTTGAAAACAATATTTGACACAGAAGCTTTGCACAAAAACAAGATTGTGCTTGTGTATTTATTAATATCAAAATCAAGCATTACAAAACAAATGAGGGAGCTGCAATATTTATAGCTATTGGAAAATTTCTATCTCATCCACAATACATGGAAACAAATCACCTAATTTGAGAAAATATGCAGAAATAGCACAGTGTGCATAACTGCCCCCTATTTCCCCTCATGCAAATCATCTGGGAACAAAAAATGCAAGATAGAACATGATCCCAAAAAACATAGGGATGAGAACACTATCACTTAGTTAACTAACAACTAAGGACAACTAAGTGTGTAAAATAAGTTAATGAGCAAACAACTAGATAGAAAAGTGAGAAAGGAAAACAACAACTAAGTGTGTAAAATAAGTTAACGAGTAAACATGTAGATCATAGAACCCAATGCATGGCGTAATCTTGAAAACTTCTAGAAAATAGTTTAGCTAGCAAAATATGATCATCTGCATAGTCAAAACATGTCATGCATGAAAAGATCAAAGATGCTCTTGAGGGTCACCATAACCATTGAGGCTGGGAAACTTAGGTGTAATTAAGCTAGGAGGAAGGGGATAAACATATATGGTGGGTGTAAAAGGGGTGTGAAAGAGTAATGAGGAATCAAGAAATGGAGAGGAACATGAATTAGCTTGGTGTAGTTGACGGATTTGGATTTGCAGATCTTAGTAGAGAGAAGCTTTGAAGAGTCCAACCAGGTTGTGTGTTATAAGTATTAGGAGTAATGAGGGGAGGGGTAGTGGTAGGAATAGAATTAAGTATGTTAAAGGGTTGTGTGGAGACCATGACAACCAAGGAGGAACCCATAAGAGGGTGAGAGGAAGAATCTCAAGCATGTTTAACAACAAGTAAAGCATTTAGGACATGTGGGATGCATGTAGGTTGATCCCATAAGGAAGAGAAAAATTAGGAAGCTTGTCTAATTGATCTTGATCAATGTTCATGTCCTCATCATATGATTGTTCACTATCAAAAGATTTGATGTTGTCAAGAAGAGACTTTTTGGAATTAAGAAAAGGATTAGATGATTCAACCATTAATTTAGAAGACCTACGGATAGATGGAGGAAGTAAAAGATGATCAAAAGAACCGAAATGCCCAGTATGGGTGATGGGCATAAAAAGGAAAACCCATGAGGAAAGCAAGGTTCAAGTGATGGGTTGATCAAATGATTTATTATAATTTGGAATTAATTAAATTTAATTGTAGAGTAACTACTGTAATGTGTGATATAAAAATGTTAAATATACAGGCAGAAAAAAGAAAATAAGCATGAAAGATGTGAAACCCTAAGCAAGAAGAAGAGGTAGGAAGACTTAGCTGATTTTCAAATGAACATGAAGTGATTTGGGCAAGTGTGAGTGCTGAAAAAACTATAGACAACATTGTTACTGCTAACTATAAAATTTGGAACTCACGAATAGATCAAGACAGGGGCGTCTACAGTAGGGCAGAGAAACCTGGGCACGTACGACTGCGCCTAGGTGCTCATGGCCATGCAGATGTTTAGAAACTACTTTCTTATGTGTAACAAAGGTTTTGTTGTTATCTCCTATATGTCGCTTGATATTTGCACTATGATTGCCAAGGGTACTTGTAACCTACAAAACAAAATGACTACCTACACATGTCCACTACCCATATCAAATATAATAAAAAGATGCAGAATGTGGAGTCAGAAAGACCTTGATGGTCACCTGAAGAGTGAACTTACTGCCGAGCACTACATTACATCTCATACCCCATGTAGTTTTTGTGTGTGTGTAGAAATGATGTCCTAGGATTCCCTTGTGCGAGTTGCAGAAATGATAACGGGATAGATCTAGAATGTAGCAATGTAATAGTATGTGTGGATGGAATAAAATAGACTTGCCCCGCCTATGCAGTGTATACAAAATTTATGAAACCCTTATCACTTTTATGGATGCTAGATGGATGCCTTTGAAGTGCTTAGTGCCTTTTTGGATGCAAGCTTAGGTGATAATAGTAATGCTTAGTGTTTGGTATCTCATTTTCACCTCATTTTGAAAGCATAACTATGTATTTATAAAATTTCCTTGTTTGAATTTCATAATTGACAGTGAAGAGATCAACCCATAGAAATAAAAAGTAATTAAGATATAAAAGAGGCCCAAAATGGGTAGAAAAAAAGATAAAGAGGAATAAGAGCACACATGAGGACAAGAAAACCTAGCACTACTTTCTAAAACTAGATGCTAGTGTCCAAATCCATAGAAAAATAAAATATTCAAGTGCTAGGAGGAGTAACAAATGCATAAAGCCAATAAAAGTGTATAAGACAAAGAAAAAGGCCAATGAGAGTTGTCAATTACTAGTTTTCTTGCTTAGAAATCATGTAAATGTTAGTGTGCTTTTAGGATCTAAAAATGTACCCAAGCGCATGATTTTTTGTCTACACCAACCATTAAGCGGGGTATTTGTTTTGTTAAATTCACTCGAATCGTTAGTATTGGCACAAAAATACTCATCCTTTACTCATCTTAATGTCAAGTATTAAAGGACATCCATTCGGTCAAATTCAATTGATCTACTAATATTGATACATGAATAAATACTTTTTTAACTTAATGCCAAGCACTAAGAACTATCCATTTAATTAAATTCATTTAGACTTGAACCCAAATTCAATCTTCATTTATATATACTGAACTCTATATCTTCATAAATAATAAAAGAACACACTTTATATTGTCATTACACCATTAAAATACAACCCTTTTAATATTTTTACTCATTTTTTATAGGAACTAAATTTAATATATATAGATGGTCTTTGATGGTTCTTCTTAACCACCCAATATTTGGTATTCATTTCCTGTCCCGATACTTGGTCATTATTTGTACACACTTATAATTTGATTTTTTTTTCCTAAAATCAATAATACCATAGTATAAACAAATAATTGTTAATAATCAAACAAGAGTATGGTGTGAGTTGGTAGCCCATACCTTGAAAATAGAAATTTCTCCCTCCTCTTGGAACTCCTTTTAAATTATGAAGTTGCGTAAGTTCAAAAATTAGATCCATTTATCTTGCATGCTCCTTTATATGCTATAAATATTAAATTCTCCAAATAGAAAAAATCGAGTATGTATTGTAAAAAAAACCCATAAATTGTTGCCTTCATTGTATCCTTAATGAGTGTGTTTGTCTCAATTGTTAATACATAGGGTGTTGTAAACATTCCATGTATCTCATCCTTTAAAACCATTTTATTTTCCAACAATTCTAATTTATTTGTATTTTTCTATTTGTGGAGCTTAAATTAAGCTAATAAAAGATGTCTTTTAATATGGATTTTTTTTCTCGTTTTCCTTGACGACTCGATGAAAACATAACGTAAGTTGTAAAATAATGTATTATGATTTTTTCTTGAAGGTAATATTGTTCCATTTAAGTAATCATTAAATTTATTTCAAATTTGTAGAATCTCATTTTTTTCAATAAGAACATATAAAAAATTCTATGTTAATTTAACTACTAGTTCTTAGTGTGATCTACCTCTTAAATAATCAAGTTTTAAAACCACTTTATCCTATTATGGTTTTACCCCCTTTTCTAAGTTGCAATATGTTCATGTTCATATGTCACATATTTTAGCTGAGTATGTTACAAATTGGCATATGGTTTATTCTTCTAATAGTACAATGTAGTTGTTTTTGCTAACATCATAGACTATGAGATTTGGATTTTATATATATTTTTGTTTATAAAGAAACATTTTCAAACTCTTCCCCAACTTTCTTCCCTAATTATTTGAGAAGTGATAGATGTAGTGCCCCTACATGTTCGTGTTGTCACCAGTCCCTGTATGTCGTGGGGATCAAGATAAACCTATCCCGATTGTCGAATAAATGCATTTGGAACTCTTGTCTAAGGATTGCAAGATGGTCATTTAATGTTGGGCTTGTGTTGGGTTTTCATCCTGACCACTAAACCACTAAAGGGGGATTGTAAATACAATTATCAATGAAATAAATTGAAACTATGGTGATAATAAAATAAAGAGGGTAACGTTGAAGTTTCCCTTCGCAGACTAACAGTATCTGTGTGTCTTCGATTTGTGAGGTGATGTCATTTGTCTTGCAATTCTTTCAACTCGAGAGCATTTCAAGATTTGAGTTCGAGTTATGTATATAGCTTTTATTACGTTAATGTTGTCCTAATCAATTTGTTTTACGATATCAATAAAAGGATTATATATATTTCTCATTGAAGATATTTACATAATAAATAAGAGGTGTATTAAGAGTGGTGGAGGTCTCGGTTAAGGAAAATGTTAAAAAAATTAAATAAATCATGGAATGAACACAATAAAAGAGTCTTCATTTAAAATAATAAATAATTCATTATCATCCTAAAATAATAAATGCATCAAGTAAACCTCTATCTCGACCAGTTCAATTCTGTCAGCGTGGTGTCCAACATGTGCCAATTTGGGAGTCTTGGACAGGGTGTACGTATCAATATAGCATAATAAACATAAAAATAAATGCGAAATTTACTAGATGTTGTAATTGCCCATGTTATGTAAGGATGTATCTACTTGCTGCTAACCACCATGCCTATGTGAATGAGAGCTTTTGAGCTGGAAGGAGCCTTAAATTTGGTTTTAATTGCATGTCATGTGTTGAGAGGGAGGTACTATTAATAGATGTATTTGCTGAAGGAACCTTGAAGAACTTCAAAAAAATGGATTTTACGATGGTGTAAATCCAAACCCTTGTACCTGCGCCAACAATTTGTTTTCTTTCCCTGGGCACTTTTTATCTATTCTTGAGTGGAGCTAGCAGAGGACAACAATGGCATAACTATCTTTATTTTTTATATAGTTTGTTTTATTGCAGCTGGGAGGCGTGTCCAAAAATGTGGGATGATTAAGTAAATTAGGGATGACACTTAGGAGGTTAGCTTCACCCCCAACACAAGATCTATAGACCGTTTGAAAATAGTTTGGAAACTTTTCATAAATTGTATTTGGCAAGCGTTGGAAGTATGCATAGGGTTTGTAAATTGTTTGACAAATTGTCTAAAAGAAATGTGGGCTCATGGACAACAAGGATGGCTGGATGTGAAAGGTGAAAGTAGGTTCATCCCTGACACAATATTTATTTGTTGAAGTGGCTTTAGAAAACTCTAAAACAAATGTAATTGCTAGGTGTAATGATGCCTCATTTTTTCTAATCTTACCCAGCCGTGCCAAATTGGAGGGGAAATTGCATAAAATGGTTTTGTGAAAAAAAAGGGACTTACGAACCTTAAAAAAAATGCAATTGTGAGACTTAGAGACATAAATTTCAACCTTTCCCAACATCTTTCTCATCTCAGGCCAAAATGGGGATTGTGGAGAAGGGTATGGTCTGGTCACCATTGTATTGGAGAGGTTGATTTTCTTGAGAGTATAGGTTGTTTGTGTAATGTTAGATATGTATGGAATTATAAGTGGGAGTGGTTAGATGTCTAATTTTATGTGTTAGCAATTGAAATAAAAATGTGACCTCGATCACATATCTTCTTATTTTTTGTGCCGGTTGACTTGGTTGTCGAGCAATGAGTCATCCACCATGACATGGAATTTGGTTGGTTTAAGATTGGTATGTTTATAACTCAATCTAAGCATGCGAGTTGGGATGTAATGTAGAGCTTGTTCTTCTAACTAAGTTTTGTGTTGCTTGATGAGCTACTTGTTATATGACACCAGAACTAGTGATAAAATATTAATGTTATGGATGACTGCGAATTGAGTTTTGATTGACCCCTTTTATCTCGCCATTTAGATTATCGGGCATGGTCATATTTCTCTTCTTGAACGATTCTAATGATTCTAGATGTCTTATTTAGATGTAGGTATTGGGACAACTCTTATACTAGTTTGGGTCTTGGAAACCACGTGGTTGGTGTGATAAAAAAGAAACTTAATGAAAAATACCACTATATGACTTTGTACAATGTTAATAGGAACACGTTTTCATAGAGGCGCAATATATCCTTATGAACCCCCAAAATGAGAAAAATAAAATTTAGCCATGTACCTTATTATGTCATGTGTACAACCAAACCATGGGTCATTCCTCGGAAGTTCATTTGACCTTGTTTCGTAACACGTTTAGGAGCCTAGTGGGCTAGTTCACAGCTTTAAACAACTGAAAGTGAAAAATGCAGTTTGGTTTTACCCCCCGCCATTTTAGCCCTGGGCATTGAAATAGATTTTGGCTTTCACATACCCCTAATATTTCTATGAGTCAATTACTACAAATCCTTAGTTTAGAGAAAAATGTCTCGTAAGTTAGTTTTCATGATAGGTTTTGTAGGCCTCTGGTCGTTGGGTGACAAGGCCACTTGACTGCATTTACGATCAGTAGCTCCAGAAACACAAGCACCATTTTAATCTAGTTTGGGGGTTCTGTTCACTTCGAGTTTTTTCCATGTATATAGGGGAATAGGTAGGAATTTTTTTTTTTGTGGTTGTTTGTGTCTCAAAGATGGTTTTTGAATGCCGACTTTTGAGCAACATGTCTAAATTTTTCATTTTTGGAAACTTGTTATTAATTGGTGAAAGCTGTCATATGAACTTATCCAAGAAAAATAATGATTGAGAAACCTTGTAAAAATGAATACATGACCATAGGAAAATTTATTTTTGAAGTTTACTTGTTAAGAACCTGATTGTGGAAAAATGGTGTTTTTCTCTCTCCTCTCTCTCTCTATCTCCTTGGCTTCGAAAATGAAATGAAATGACAATTGTATTTTTTTACTCTCCTTTGAAGTGTGTTAAATATAGTGTCATTATTGTTATAAAATTGTGAACTTATAAATCATTCTTGATTGTAGTTTGATTCCATGCCAACAATTGTGTTGAATACATGGTGGTCACATGTACGCAACATTCGAAGAAAATGATAGCGTTTCTTATGGATTTGTAATATGAGATATCATTGAAATATGCTTGTAATATTAAATAGATGTACTCAAAACTATTGTGACAAACACGAAGGTTGTTTATTGATAATTTTGTGTTGAGTAAGAGATTGTATTATATTTGGTATCTAAAAAAAATGGGGGGAATTCTATCCTGGGAGTAATTTTGATCGTAGGCATATATCTTGCTAATAATGTAGACGTACATTTTAAACTGAAAATGAAATGACCATTTATAATATTCTCCTATGTGAAAGTGATGATCATGTATCCTTGTGTGTTTCTTTTTTTAAATTGCAAGAAAAATTCAGAAGAAAATAAATTGGTGTATACAGGAATGGTTATTGTTTGACCTCTATTAGGAGGTTATTTTATAAGTTATTTTTTTGGCCCTAACCTAACATCCCTTGAGAAGGTTACCCTTGGAGCATTGATTTTTTCGTGTGTTGTTTCCTCAAAAATGGTTTCTTGTGCATGTGGAAGTGTGAATGTTGTGGTCGTTAAGGGTATAATGTTACCTTGCTATGTGAATGATAAATCATGTTTAACCACATTTTCTTTAATGTTTGTCTCATCATAAGCCTCTCTGGAAGGGATAATCAAGGTATGTGTATGGGATCATAAGGTAAAGTAAAGAAGGTAACTACCATTCCTTGCATTGTGATCAATAAAACTTGGGTAAACCACATAACACGGTGATTCCCTTAGGTTTCTAATTATCTCAAAAGCAACCTGCATCAAACTTATTATAGGTTAATCAATTCTTATACGTGAGTGTTTTGGAGAGCCTAGGGTGACTCAAATAGGAGATGTTTGTTAAGAAATCTCTTAGAAGGTTTAGTTACGGATGTGATTTACATTAGGTCCCCATTCTCCTAGTTGTGTTCTTGATTGTGAAAATTAGATTATAAGGTGAATTAAATTGTTAATAACCTTTAGAAGTTAAAATTGCATTTATAAGATGCAGTTGTTGAAAGAAAGTAAAACTTGGATGTTTGTGAGATAAAGGGATTTGAACCACTCCAAAATTGAATTTTATTTTGACGCAAAGTCCTTGAGTGTAAGTGGAATGTTAATTGAAACTTGGCACATTTCTTTATGACATTGGTGTTTAAACCTTTATTCCAGCTATGTCTATGTAAAAGTTGTTCCCTAAGATGTTTTCCTATTGAGTAAATCATAATACAAAACCATTTTACTTTAAACCAATGTTAAATATTTTTTGGTAATTAAGTGTACTTGTTATAAGTTTAACTTGAAACAAAATAAATAAGGTGTATCATTGTGAATGAAATTGCATGCTCTCATGATTGATGGTTTTGAGAACTATAAGGTTAAATCAGGGAATGTAAATGGTAGTGAAGAGGGAATTAAATTAATTAATTGCTAAACAAAGTAATGGAAATGCAATCTAGAGAAAAAGGAAAATGTATTTTTTTTCATGCTATATGCTCTTCAAACCTTTAAGGCTTGAATTAGAATATGAAAAAAACAAATATTGAATCATTAAAATGTGATAGTGTAAAAGGTGCCAATTTGTGATGTCCATGTCGTGAATGTGTCGTAGTCTCATACTTGCTCATTTATCTAAGTGTGACATTGGTTGCACATTGTGTCATGTTGACATTTGCATGTTCTACATGTTGGTGTAAATGTTACTTTTGGTGTCATGAAAAATGTTGCAAGTCTTTTGGTTTCGCATAGTTGTATCAAGTAATATGAAAGAAAGAAAAAATTCGGTTATGTTTGGTCTTATGTTTGGGTCCCTCATGGGTGGGCACTAAAGTTGGTATCATATTAAAGGTTCATAATCTCAAAAATCTTAGACAATTTTGTGTTGTGGTGATTATGCATGATGGTGGAGGAGTAATGTGTTCTTTTTTGTAATGTGACAATCTTGTAATTGTGATAATGTGAATGAACTTGTTGTGCTTACCACTTGGCGAGGAATTTATATGATGTTGATATGTTTCTTGATGGGAGTAATCTCTCTCTCTCTTTCTCTTGTGAATTCAATGTTAAATTCATGTGTATTACCACCTTGTTGTGTGAAGGGAATGCTTAGTGAACCACGAAAGTGTTGTAGTGTTTCATTCTTTAGTGATATTTTATATCTGGAACAACATATTGCATGCCAAATTAATTCATAGTGAAATATGTTACATCATGAAAACTTCCACCATGTTGTATTGTACTATGTCATTATGTCACCATGATGTGTTGTATGTGAATTTGATAACATGATGTGAAATAACTATGTTCGTGATATATGTACTAATATTCTTATGTGATAAATATATATCATGAATTTGGGGAAATATGGTGATTTCATCACCCCTAATGTATTTTACTTGTACTCTTGGTGTGTTAGGTGGAAAAATACATGTCGCAAGGCCATGGAATATTTTTATGTTATACCTTTGTATATTTTACTATGCGTAAGATGCCATTGTTGTGATGTGTAAATCATCATTGTGTTAGTAATGTAATTATGTGTTATGTTGTGTACCCTACATTACTGAACCCTATGGGTAGCATCCATTAGTGTATGTGTGGAGAGAGAAGTTTTAGACTAGGTGACCATAACCTTGAGCCAACTACGAGTTTGAAAGTGTAGTCTCATGAAGACTGAAAATCCACCTCTATCCATTTGGTATACCTCGATCTTGCTCAATATATTATGGATGTACACAACCTTAGGCTCATGTTTGTGTAAACTAGTGTCTCTATTCTCTCTTATATTTGGGTTATACATCAAATTATCCTATGTGATATTGACTATATGGATCCTTGTATGTGTGATTTGGAGATATACAGAAATATACTTATTATGATTATATGTATTTTATGAGTCGAGGCTTGATATCCACGTGCCAATGACTTGATGAGTACCCCTTTTGTGGACACATAATTGCCATGTAGTGATTGTAATGTGATCTTTCAATGTTTTTTTTTCATAAATTGATCATTTTCTGTTAAAAAACCAACAATTTTCTTGATTGATGCATTCCTAAATTTTGAGCATTTACCTTGATTTTGAGCTAACAAGAGGATTTTGCATTACTATGGTTGTTTTGATGCTTATTTTTCTTAGTTTAAAAATTTCTCTTATAATTTTAACTTTTTCTAGCCTAGCCCAAGGTTTGGGAGTTTTTTCCAATTGGCATTTGAATTTGATTATTATGTTGGTTCTAGTGTTGTGATGTGTTGGAATAAGGTCATGGGATTAAATATGGAAAGGTTGGACTTATGGACCCGCTTCGGTGTATGGGGGTATACCCCAAGGGGGCCATGGGGCTGAGTAGTATTGAGCTGTAGGTTATTATGCCACTTTGGTGGAGGTGATGGGGATTTATGTGTCTAGAGCCATAGGGTGACCTGATCTAATTAAACTAAGAGATAAGGTGATGAGGCTCTTTGGTGAATGACCAGATATTAAGAAATAAGGATATGGGGCTCTATGGTGAGTGACCCAACATGGATAAATAAGGATATGGGGATCTATGGTGAGTGTCATGGCTTGGTTTTAGAACTATGATTATTATTTTCTCTATTGGGAGTCATATGGATATTTGGGAGGCATATGGAGTTGGTATTTATGTTTCATGATTTACTCTTGTGAGTCTTGTGATGCATTTTTATGTTTGAGGCTTGACGCTCCTCTTTATTGGAATGTACTATTGGATCTTACCTTCGCACTGTGTGTATAGTCTTGGTTTTGAGTCATCTAATACCAGTTGCATATGTCTCAGTGTGATGCTTCATTGTTTGTTAGTCACATGTGTGTGTTGGATCTATGTCTGTGAAATAATTGTTAAAAATTATATGTTAGGTGGACTAGTTATTGTCTTTGCATGGTGGAGTTAGAGGTCTTGTGATATGATTCAGTCATGAAAATGTGCTAAAAATGTGTTTTGTGGGTCGTTTGTAATGTTATTTGTACCTTGTGTGACATTGTGAGGTCAACTATTTGGGAAACCTATTGGAAATTTGAAAGTTAAAATCCTTAACAAGTGATAACATTAGGAACACTAAACAAGTAAATTGGGTATTCGGTACACTATTAAATGTTGAATACCCTTATGAGAATACACATGCGAGTGTGCTTTGAAATAATAATCAAGATTTGTATTTAAATCCACTATGGATTTGAAATGTTGAGAAACGAATTATTTTGAGCTTAGAAACTAAGAATCTCTACTAAGGAAAAGATTAAAAGAGTAATAAAAAATACTAATCTTTGCAGAACAATAAGAATTTAATAATTATTTAAAGTATGTTTAACCTATTGGTGGTTGTGTGTTAAGAAACATAACTCTTCCCACTAGTTAAAAATTTTCTTTGTTGGGTTCTCATATTTTCTCATCCCTCTTAGTTCCTAGAGTGTGTCACATTGTGCATGATGCTTTTATAAGGGAGGAGGATGTAGTTCCCCCTATGTGCTCATGTTTTTTCCAATCCCCGCGTGTCATTGGGATCATGATAACCCTATCCCAATTTTTGAATAAATACATTTGGAACCCTTTCCCAAGGACCATGGAATGGTCATTGAATGTTGGGATTGTGTTAGGTACTCATTCAGACCATTGACGGGGGAGCATATATTAAATTAGAAATAAAATAAATTTAAACTACGGTGATAATAATGTAAAGAGGGTAACGATAAAGTTTCCATTTGCAGACTAAGAGTATTTACATGTCCTTAATTCGTGAGGTGATGTCATTTGTATTTCGATTCTTTCAACTTGAGAGAATTTTTGAGGTTTGAGTTTGAGTTATGTATGTAGCTTTTATTACGTTAATGTTATCCTAATAATTTTTTTTTACTATATCAATAAAATGATTCTGTACATTTCTCAATGAAGATATTTACATGTTAAATAAGGGTTGTATTAGGAGCGGTGGAGGGTCTCAGTTAAAGAAAATGTTAAAATAATTAAATAAATCATTGGATGAACATAAAAAAAGAGTTTTCATTTAAGACAATAAATAATTCATTATCATCCTTAAATATCTCCAAATTTATTTTGGAGCTTGGGACCAACCTCTTCTTAAGGAAATAATTAATGAAATTATTCTTTGGGCATGGTGAATTGGTTTTCCACGAGAGTATTTTTTAAAATTCTTCTTGGATGTTGTGAGTCGGCTTGTGAGAGAGGATTTGACTTTTGGGTATTTTTAATTATTTTGTAAGGGGATTTTGTGGTTATCTTAGCTCTTGTTATTAATCCCTCTTGTGCATCAAGTAAACCTCTATCTAGACCAGTCCAATTCTGCCAACATGTGTCCACCATATGCCTATTTGGGATCCTTGGACAGGGTGTACACATCAATCTAGCATGGTAAAATTAAAAATAAAGGTGAAATTTGTTAAATGAATGTAATTGACTATGCTCTATATGGATGCATCTACCTACTGATAACCATCATGCCTATGTCAATGGTAGATTTCGAATAGGAATGAGCCTTGAATTTGGTGTTAATTGTGTGCCATGCATTGGGAGGGAGGTAATCTTGACAATGTATTTGTTGAAGGCAGCTTGGAGACCTTCGAACAAATGGATTTTGGACTGGTGTAAATCTGAAACCCTTTTACCTGTGGTAACAATCTGTTTCCTTTCTCTGAGCACTTTTATTTGTTCTTGAGTGGAGCTAGCAGAGGAAAACAATGACATATATGTCTTTATTTTTTGTTTAGTTTATTTTATTTTTGATGGGAGGCGTGTCCAGAATGTAAGATGATTAATTAAATCAAGGATGCCACTTAGGAGGTTGTCTTGGCCCCAACACAATATTTGTATACGGTTTGACAAAATGGTTTGTTGAAAAGGATTTGGAAACTTCTTATAAAATGAATTTGGCAGGCATTGGAAGAATGCATAGGGCTTGTAAACTGTTTGAAAAAATTCCTAAAAGAAATGTGGGCTTGTGGAAAAGTATGGAAGGATGTGCAAGGTGAATGAAAAGTCAGGTCTAGCACAAAACTAATTTGTTGAAGTGGCTTTAGAAACTCTAAAATAAATGTAATTTATAGGTGTAATGTCAGACACCTCCCTTTGTCTTTATCCCTACCCAACCGCACCAAATTGGAGGGGAATTGACACAAAATGGTTTTGTTAAAAAAAGGGACTAGAAAATTTCAAAAAAATCCAATTGTTAGACTTAAAGATAGTTGTTTCAACATTTGCCAGTATCCTCTCAGCTCATGCCAAAATGGGGTCTATGGAGCAGGGTATGGTCTTGTCACCAATCTATTGGAGAGGTTGATTTTCTTAAGGGTATAATTTTTTATGTGATGTTAGAGATGTATTGATTTGGTAGTGGGAATGGTTGGATGTATAATGTTATGTGTTGGAAATTGAAATAAGAATGTGACCTCGATCACATATATTCCTACTTTTGTGCTAGTTGACTTGGGTGTCGAGCGGTGAGTCATCCACCGTGGCATGGGATTTGGTCTATTTAATATTGGTATGTTTATAGCTCGATCTAAGAATGCGAGTTAGGATGTAATGTAGATATCGTTCTTCTAACTCAGTTTCGTTGGCTTGATGAGATACTTGTTGTATGACACATGAGCTAGTAATAAAAGATTGATGTTATTGCTGACCGTGAATTGAGTAAAGATTGACCCTTGTAACTCATCAGTTTGATTATCAGACATGGTCATCTTTCTCTTCTTGCACAATTTTAGTGATTTTAGTTTTCTTATTTAAATGTAGTTGAAAATCAAACTAAAGTAGAATAAATTATCTATGATCTAAATGAGATGTAGTAGCTTATAAAAAATTTACCTATGTTTTTGTACGAAACTAGAGCCATAATCTGGAATCTAAACTCGACTCCCTATCTACCTTGTGAGACATTGATACAAATATTATACTATTTTGGGTCTTGGAAAGCACACAGTTGGCGTGATAAATGGGAAACATAGTGAAAACTACTACTAGATGACTTTGTGCAATATTAATAATAATATTTTTTCATGGAGGTACAAATATCCTTGTGAACCCCAAAACAAGAGAAACAAACTTTAGCCATGTATCTTGTCATATGGAGTGTCCTACCAAGCCCTGGGTTGTTCCTCATAAGTCTATTTGAAATTTTTTTGTAACACATTTAGGAGCCCATAGGGTTGTTTCGCAGCTTTAAACATCTGCTAAAAGTGAAAAAATGTAGTTTGGTTTTAATGGCGCCATTTTAGCCCTGTATGTCGAAATAGATTTTGGCTTCCACATACATCTAATATTTCTATAATACAATTTCTACAAATCCTCAGTTTGGAGAAAAACATCCCACAAGATATATTTCTTTGATAGGTTTTGTAGGTATCTAGTTGTTGGGTGACAAAGTTGTTTGAGTGCATTTACGATCGGTAGCTCCGAAAATATGAGTACCATTTTAATCCTATTTTATATTTTAGGGTTCTGAAAACTCTGAGTATTTCCCAGTATATAAGGGAATAGGTAGGAATTTTTTTCCATGGTTGTTTGAGTCTCGAAGATGGTTTTTAATGCTTATTTTTAAGAAACTTGTCTAAATTTGACGTATTTGGAAACTTGCAACTAATTGGTGAAAACCGTCATATGAACTTATCCAAGTAAAATAATGATAGAGAAACCTTGTAAACATGAGTACATGATTGTCAGAAAATTTATTTTGACATTTTCTTATTAAGAAGCTAATTGTGGGAGTGTCCTAAAGTAGACAAATTTCTAGCATTACATCAGTGATTCCTTGTATTATGCGAATAGTTATGATCTGTGCTTTAACAAAAGGTACATCAATTTTGAAAAACAAAGATGAGCACATGATCATACCTATAAATGATGTGAAGGAAGAGCCTTATGTTAAGCCCTTGAGTGAAGAAGAGCGTAATACAATCTGTGCATAGACAGTGCATGATCAAGAAAATGTGGAACCATCAAAGGAAGGTGTACTTCAGTGGAAAGATGTGCAGTCTGTAACTGACACTACTAGTGTTTCTTGTGATAACTACGCTCATGGAAAGTACAAGATGGTTAGGTGTGAAGTTAAGGGATGAGTCACCTGGAAGATCAAGCCACACATGATGAGGTAGCTAGACTCAACTTTGGTACCACAAAATAATGGTGAAGGGAAACCCGAACATTCTTGCATGCCATGGAGACTTAGTGGTAGAATGAAGGGGATAGAAGAAACATGTTGGTCTATACCTTGCATGAGACAATAACATGCCGGTGGGAAACACATAGAGATAACCTTTTGAATGGTGAGAAGTGAAAATCACATAATTTTCTACAAGGCTTACTCATAAAAATGTACCTACACACATATGTGAATTTCATGGGCAAACTCCTACTATATACATCTAAAATATCAACGTGATTAATTGTGATTAACCCATCCACTAAACATCCCAACATCATCCATATAGTAATTAATCACAAGATTAATTATTATTATCCAATTTATCATATTTCCCCCTTTATCATTATTTATCATTTATCCAATATTTCCATCATTCCATTATTAATCCTTTTAATCCATCATCATATCCCATTTTATTATTAATCCATTTTATTTCATTATTATATGCTATTATCCTATTATAATCCCCATTAATATTTTCTAGGAATTTAATATTCCTACACCTCACCTACCACCTATCCTACACATCCCTACACATATCCTTTCCATTAAATTACACCCCTAATCATCATTAATCAACATAATCTAATCCTAATCTAATCACATTCTCACACCTCAAAATCTAGAGTCTTCTAAATCGAGAAGCCTCTCTAACCTTCTCCTTCCATTGAATTTGTAAGTTAGTGGAAGATTCTTCCCTCACTAAATTTTGAATTCAAATTTCTAGAGCCTTCAAATCTAGAATTCTCCATTCATCTCATCAATCCTCCACCATTTATCCTCAACCTACTTGGATCAATATTAACCCTCTAATCCTCCACCCACAAGCTATAAATCAAGCAATCCTCCTCCATGAGAGCCAATATTTCAAATCAATAACAAAGTCTTGATAATTCTATCAATCAATCATCCATTTTCATCTTCAATCACTCCATCAATGCATTCATCTACAATAAATCCTTCAACCTTCATCAAGAAATCAAAGGAAATAAAGGGGAGGTGCTGCCTAAGTGATTCCAAAATCTGAAGCAACAATCAAGCATCCAAAATATTGAGAACATACAAAGCAAAAAGGAAGGAAGACTTAAACTTGTAGGTAAGTGCAGGTATATTTCTCTTCCCTTCTTCCATCTAGCTCAATCTAAGGTAGCAATTAGAAGTGTTAGTTTGGGATTTAAACCTGTTTATTTCCTGGTTTGCAATTTATACTAACACCTCTTTTTCATCTACACCTACTTTTTTACATGTCCATAATTGTGAGAGACTATGGGAACAAGGCCAAGAGGCCTTACCACCATCTATATGGGTATATAATTTCTATTCCATGTTGTGTGGATTTTCCCATGCATGGTACGTCCACGGCGAGCTAAAAAGGGAGACTGCAAACTGACATGAGATGACTGCAGGTATTGTTCAAACATTTGATTATTTTTCTAATAAGCCACATGTACATGTGGCTTTATAGATTATGAAGTGCATCATTTTGGGGAATAACATGAAAGTAGAAGATCTTGTGTTAGAACTACTTGGGGAACCTGATCTTGAGACATGAGAAGATATATTAAAGATAGAGGAAATGAAATTGGATCGCGCGTGGAAGGAAGAGGAAAAATGAAAGCTAATGTACATGATTGATGAAGAAGAAGTGGAGAACCTAGATGTTATCCATATAGAATGTGCGCGTGAGGTGATGGATACTTTAGATAAATAGGCATGCATGTACCATGCTCCTATGAAAACTAGGAAGGTTGACATTGACACAAAGGATGTAAGGAATACATCATTGCTGATTATTGGTCAGAGTAAGAAGTAGCGAATATTATTGAACTCTTGTGCTTTATTCAGGATATATTCCCAAGAGGTTACCATGAATTGAAGGGTGTGCATCCTTCTCTTGGTGAGATGAAGATTAAGATAAAAGAATGTGTGTGACCTGTTAACGTGAAGTTGAAAGAATAATTCGATAATATGTTCAGGTTTGGAATCATTGATCCAATTGAAGAGTCTAGTGGGTTAGACCTATGGTGATAAGCATCAAGAAGGATGGGAGGATCAAGATTTGTGTGGATTACAAGGAAGTCAATTTTGTATGTGTTATAGATCATTTCCCTACCCCATTCATAGAGTAAATTCTTGTAGGCATTACTAGGCACGAGATATGTTCTTTCACAGATGGGTTCTTAGGCTATCACGAGGTGCACATCACAAAAGAGGATTAGGAGAAGAAAAGCTTAACTAATGAATGGGGAAGTTTTACATATAAAAACTTATGCCTTTTGGATTAAGAATGCACACAATGCATTTTCATGCATTGTTGTCCAAAGTTTTTTAGGATTTTATTTGGTGGTGCAAATTAACTTGTGAAAATTAGTATGTTGTTCACTAATCCACAATCATTTATTCATCAAACCTAAGGATGCATACTTTCAACATTGTCAGTTCTATATATATAGTTATAAGTGTTCAAGAGATATAATTAAAGGATTTTTGTCACAATAACTGGAAAATATAATGTTGGAACTAAACTAGTTTGCAGATAAAAATAGATACTACAACTAATGATTAAAACATGTAAAAATGAATCATAAGTAAAGAAATGATTTGTTGCAACTCTAATCTACTCATGCACATAACTTAAAACAACAAAGAAAAAGGAATGGGGTTTAGCGAACCAAAAGTGGGCCTTGCCTTAGGTGCTATCCCTTCCTAAGGTTTGTGTCTACAACAAAATGATAAAACCCAAATTTTTATTCACCAACATAAAGATTACAAAATTCAACTTACAACAATTTCCTCCCTATGGATCTATATCTACTACAGTCTTATCATTCTCTTTATATTTAGCAAATACGTGAAGAGACTCCTTAACTAGTAGTTACATTTTTATTTAAGTACTAGATCACTCTAGAGAAATCTGTAGATTCGTATGCATACAATCAGAATAGAATAAAAGTTTTCTAATACATCAACATAACTAACTGTTCATTCAAACAACCAATTGTAAAATTAAATCAACTAGTTCTAAGTTGTAGTTTCCGAGAATAATTAGGCATTGGTGTGATATCTGATCTTGTTGTAATAACTACTTCTTTACTAGTAGATGTGAACTGAGGTGAAACATCCTTTTTGATCAAGCTTATCATAATCATGGTTTTGTATATGTTATTTCTCCTTTATTTGTAGGTGCATTGCCATGGAAAAGTCCCAGTTGTTGCATCCCAGTTGCTACGGGAAAGTCCCCTTGCATTGTACTAGCTTTTCCTTGGTTGCATGTTACAAATAATATATAAAAACTTATTGCAAATAAGTACGACATTCAGATAAAGCACTAATAATCATTCATTGCATTAAATATTTTAACATGCACATTTAAAATCCATGAAATAAAGTAACTTAGTAATAGGTATAATAATTAATATATAAGTGCCATAAACTTAAGTTTAGGTGATAATGTCTAATAGGATAATAGAGATAACAAGTATGAGGGTATAAAAAATACAACAGACAGTTAAAATGGTAATTAGAGGGTCTCATCATCATTCACAAGTTCTTGCAGGTGTGTTTAGATGATTGAACTGTCTACGGTTTAGTCAAATATCATTGTGATAATTTGAGGCTTATTTTTGAGAGATGCAGGAGATTGAGCATCTCCTTAAATATTAAAAAGTGTATATTTGCTACACCCTTTGGTGCCTTTCTTGGAAAAATTATTTATAAAGAGGGCTTATTGGTAGATACCATAAAGATTATAGTAATTTTGGGATTATAAGAACCTACAAATCAAATTGAAGTGTGCAGATTCTTGGGGCATACATGCTATTAAAGAAAATTCATGAAGGGGTATAAAAAAATTTCCGCCCCACTAGAGGAGTTTATCAAGGCTAAAGGAAAGTTTCATGGGGGCGATGCGTAGCAACATGTATCTGAGAATTTGAACCAAATATTAGTTACTAATCCTATCTTGTGCTTTCCTTCTTGGACCGATTCCTCTCATGTTCATGTTAACATCTCTGGTGCAATGATTGGTGTAGTCTTAGTGCAACCTGGAGAAAGAAATGTAGATCATCCCATATGTTTTACATGTTGCGCACAATTTTACCTTAGGGGTTTGCTTGATGTTTCAAGGGGGTAAAACTTAGCTTAACCTTAGTATGGTGGGGTTTTCAGGATAACCACGAGATGCGATGGATGTTTTTGTGCTTCGTGAAGAAATGTACTGGATTTATTTTACCTATAAGTAAGCCCGCGTACCACAACCTCTTACACAAAATAGAAAGGGACATATCCCAAAAGTAAAGAGACTCCCTTATGTAGATGTCAACTTTCTTTTGAAATAGTTAAGCTGTATTGATGAAAAAGTTGAAGTACAATACGATAAATGTGATCAACTATTTTTTTAGGCTTATTATAAAATTGTGAAGATCTATTTATTTAAATAGGCATTATTGTGGCTAGGAGTTTTTAATACTACCTAGTCGGCCCATAGCGCCACACCAAATTATCGTGAATCTTGGAATATCAACCGGAGTGCCATAGGGTGTTACGAAGCATCTGGAAGGCTGATCGAGAACCGGAGGATTCCAAACAATGGAGGTGGTGCCATAGAGCTTGCCAAATACACCAGGAAAGGGGAAGTCGGGTGCTATATTTCACCCTTGTCTTCTGAAGGTATGGTTATTCTTCTAAGCAAGCTCTTAATAGTTTCCATTAGGTTTTCTTGTGAAAGTACTATTATAACTTAGAAATTTTGACTAGTGGAATGGTTCGATAAGAACCCAGAGACGTAGGTAATTGCCGAACTCTGTAATCAATTATTGTGTAATTGTCTTGATTGTCTTGCATTAATTTTAAATTGATTACTTAAAAAGGAGAAAATTATCAGCAAATAATTAAAGCCTACAAGGGTATGAAATTAGGTAGATAAAAATTTGATTATTTTCGTATCATTACATACATAGGATGATAATGATGAAAAAACAAGACTAGAATCCGAATTCATAATCTAAGTTGGTGTAAAAGTTCTCATAGAAATTTGAGCCTATGGAACTAACTAGATCCTCTTTTTATGTGAAGTAGGATTCAGGATCAGAGATATAATTCTCTACGAATAAGTCATATATTTCTTCCCTAGTATCTAAGAGGTGTGCAAGACTGGTGTCAGTATCTGGAATGCTAATGTGGTGTTGGTTTCGAACTTGGATTCAGATGCGGTATGGTAGTCTTTTGGTATGTCTAAGCCAACTTCATAATTGTATTCAAACTATGTGAGGTCAACTTGGATTCTTTGAACCTCGTAATATGCCTCCCAAAATTCTTCGGTTACTTCACAGATGCATTGAGTGGATGCAAATATGGCCTCAAAATGATCAAAGGGTGCAGTGTGGATGGAAGATAGTTATAGATCATGTAGTAAATATTATTTCTCCCCATGCAAAGGATGACAGAGGATGGGTAGCAAATCAATTCTGGTAATAGAATAATTGTCAGCTCCTACGGCCATTTGATATCATCATGCTTGATGACATGTTAGAAAATGACAGAAAATGAGTAAATATTGTTAGATAGATCATATGAAATGTGGGACGGAAAAAATAGTGTGTAAGAATTGCAGGTGAGTAAGGAAATCACCACCGATTGGTGTTGATTATAACAAGCTACAAAAACTTAGATTATAACTAATTATTCTATGATCTAAATGAATTTTAAAGTGTAATGAAATGAAATTTAAAAAATGATAAATGTTATCTGATAATAGGATAGAAACCAATAAAAACTTACCTTGGATGATTGATCGAATTGGATGTTGAATGAATGAGGATGGTTTGATGATAACGACGTGCTATATGATGATCATGTTGATTGTTTTGATGCAACGTAACGTTAGTAGAGATTTATTGAAGGTGTTAGATTTATGAAATTCCTATGAATGAACGTAAATTTCCCTGCAAAACATGAAAATCCCCCCCCCCCCCCAACAAAGAGGCTAGCAAACATTTGTATATAGATTGCACTAGTGATTGGGATATTCATCGATGATTTCAGTAAATCCGAGTTAGGGGATCAAATTGAGTTATTTTCCTACTATTTTGGTGTTGATTTGGGATGATTTCAAAGGAATTTGGGATGTTAAGTGGTGAGAAGCTCGAATGAAGACTAGGTTAGTTAAGATGAAGATAGAGGTCAGTTTTAGAAGGTTTTTAATTTTAAGTTGGTTCTAACTAGTTAAGTGTGGGAAGGTGGTTAGGGATAAGTTAGAGGTAGTTAAGTGTCATTTATAGAAAGTTTCTAAACCAACTAGTTATAACTAGTGAGTGTAGGTAAGTTGACATAGTGAGGTGTGAGAATGAGGTGTGAGGGTTTATTTATTTTAATTTAATTAATTTAATTAATTAATTAATTAGACTTAGGGATGTGGTGGTGTGCATATTAAATTAATTTAATTAAAGGGGACTAGTGGGTGGCCTAGTTTCATGGAGTGTCATGAGTGGTGTGTTTTGATATTTAATGGGCTTGAGATATTGATAGTGAGGGAGCGTAGATTTTTAGTGTCTACATTTGCTCCTTTTTTTCTGATGATTTTTTGCTAATCGTTAGACAAAAATGATGAGAAGGTTGTGTTGGTATGGATGATTCTATTGTAACGCAATATAGTAAAAAACTAATGTGTTTTTTGTTTCACAAAAAGGATTCCCCAGTCAAAGGGGGTGTAGAGTGGGGTACTGGAGAATCAATTGGCATGGTGGCCAAAGGGCTAAACTCCTGTAAATGTTGAATCTTTACCAGGTAAAAGAACAACGGGAAAACCAAGTGATGGGGGCCAAAGGGCTCATCTCTCATAGAGGAATGGTAAATCCCAATGTTGATTTTTTTGGTTAAGGATTTCAAGGGCTAGGGCCTAATGAAAATATGGCACACTTGTGCAAAAAATGATGAAAATGGCATAGTTTAAGAGCAATGTGGGCATGAATGCTGAAAGAAGGTGAATCATCCGTGATTAGTGCAATCACCAATGATTGCATTGTGTGAAAAAGGGGGTTACAAATAACCCAAAGGTATTTTTATTTTACCTTATTGCATTTATTGGTGAAATGGAATTGTCAAAGCAATTGTTGAGTGTAAATAACATCTTTTGAGGAGAAAGGTTGTCATAATGGCATCCTCTAGTAGGAAGCAAAAACCAGTGATGGCTGAGGTAAGTTTTTAATGGATTTTTGTTTTGTTATTATGAGGTTTTGTGGTTTTAGTGTGTTCAATGCCATGTTGGGGCACACTAATGCCTTAATTTAGAGTTGTATGAATCGCTAGCGATTCTATTAATTTTGAGTGATTGAGGTGAATCACCAATCGATTCACTTGTGATAAAAATAGTTTGCATGTTGGATAAAAGGGACAACCTTTTAATAAGTCTTGTCGATCTTGGGGAGTGTTTATGGTTTTTATGTTGAAATTGTTGATGTTTATTTGTAGGAGATTTTCGAGACATTATAGTTGGTGTTTTAATATTCAAAATGAATGTTGTTTTTCAATACTAGTGTGACAATATTGATGTTTATTTTGTGTGTTTATGTTTTGTAGGTGGATGCACAGTTGACTATCTGTGACCGCATACCTTTGATGTTAGATGAAGTGCGGGAGGATTTATCTAATGAGGATTGTGAGCATCTATAGGAAATGGGATTTGATGGTATGATATTTTACCGATGGGTTCACATATGTCATAGTCTAATATTGACATTGTCAGAGAGGTGTAATCCTTCCACAAACACTTTCTAGCTTCCTACAGGGGAGATGACCATCACTCTTGAGGATGTTCATCAGATTACTAGATTACCAGTTCATGGATAAGCAATTTATTGTATTACAGAGGATGAGAGGGTAGACACCATACAAAGGCTATATGGAGGGGGTGCTCAGAATTTGATATAATCCATCATGGGCCTTTAATTACTAGGCATTATATGATATCAGGAGATTTGGTTGTATGCAAATGACCATGATGATGATAGGAATTTCATGTTTTACTTTACAAGATTCAGGAGGTGGGTGTTTCCCTTGGATGATGACTATTGTTGTTGCAGAGATGATAGAGTACCGCACATTATTTGAGTGGGCACCTCCATTTCTAGCACAGACCTTCAGAGAGTTGTAGGCTTGGACATCCTACAAGCGCTATGGTATTGATGTTAGATTTCTATTGTAGTGGTGGGCACATGAGCATATTGTGATTTCTCAGCCATTCGGGTTTCCTTGCAACATTAATGTGATACGTCCTAGTTTTATGAGATGGAGCTAGAGTCTAGGTAGAGAAAAGAAGGCCAAGGGGCCTATTTATTATAGAGATTTGATATTAGGGTTAAAGGTGGGGGACATGATAAGGAGGCCGTACTTAGACTTTCATGATTGGCCCGAATTCCATTAGGATTTGTTTATTTTATAACATGATATTTGGATTCAGGGTCGTAGAGCTGGGGAGGATAAGATATTACATTTCAGCTGAGTCAGGAGACAGTTTGTCCTGTTCCAGGGTATTCTCAAGGATCCAGTATAGTACAAATGAGAAGATGGAGATACTGAGACTCCATAGGCTTTTGTAGTGAGGCCTGCAGTTATTAATGAGCAGCCATGGGCTATGGGTCCTGATGAGGAGAGACATATTTTCCCACTTGATGATGTTTGGGTGACTCAAGAATTTACTACATGGTGGGTCTAATCATTGATGACTTTTGAGAAGGCTAGGGAAGTAGAGAAGGAAACTCAAACAGTTAGACAAGTGAAAGCTTGGGTAGTAAGAGGAGCACCGTCACCAGAGGAGGAGAGAGGTGAGGGTGATGATGCTATTGCTATAACTATTATGGTATATATGGCTGAGAATGCAGTGGTGGAGATGGAGAGAGATGCATCTCAGAGAGAGTGAGAGGATCTAGAAAAAGTTCCAGATACCCTCATCATAAAGAGGGATGGCTTAATTGTTAAGCATGATAGCCTTCAGGTGCAGTTTGTACAAGTCTCTAATGATAAAGACAAGTATGAGGCACATAGAGATATACTAAGGAAGGCCTTGGGGATCACAAGGCCTTCCATATATAGCGTATATTTTTCAGTGATCACTTGACAGAGGGGAGCATCTATAGCACCTGCTCTTGGGATGATTTTAGTGGCACATTACGAGGTTGTGCGAGAAGAGAGAGACTACTGTGTGGACATGATCATCAAGAGCTATCCTAATGCCACTTTGTATGTTGATCATGTAGCTACCCAAGGGGAATCCACAGCAGGAGCGATGGCTATTGATAGCATGGTGAGCATGGGACATCAAGCTCAGAGGTTGAAGAGGGGGGGTGATGGTGAGGGAGGATCCAGTAATGGAGCTATTGTTACAGGTTTTAGTAGAGATACATGTGTAGGTGGAGGCACTCTTGCTCCTAGAGGAGAGGGTGGTGCCAACATGGTGTAAAGAGATGTTGACTTTACCATATGATTATATATGATATTATAGGCTCGTTAAATCCCATTTCATATTCAGACATTTTTTATGTATCTCAGACTTTATGTGTGTGTGTGTGTGTGTGTGTGTGTGTGTGTGTGTGTGTGTGTGTGTGTGTGTGTGTGTGATGATGATGGTTTATGATTTTATTTGTATATGTTGTGTGTTATATTATGGATGAATTTTGATGGATGTGGTATATGTTAGGATGTTTGATTAGACATGTTTCAAATTTGGTTTTTGATACTTGATTGATTTAGATGTCTTTGAAAAAGTGATCCAATAATCATGCCAAATTAACAATGTAACTAGATAATATAGATTAAAAATTGAAAGACGACCCACTATAAAATTGGTGTATGTGGTGGGTTTTGAAAAACACTTTTCACACTTCTAGCCTTTCAGATGTTAAATAAAACTATCAATGAGTTATGCAAGCTATGATAGAAATGAGGGCTTAAAAAAATATCTCGATGACAAAAGGGATTTTTTGTGTATACGAAAATGTGGGAGAAAGGGTTTTCCTTTTCAACATATTTATAAGAATTTGATGCCCCAACCTTTACATATTATTTAGAAGCAAACTGATTGATGCAAGAAGCTTGCTATGATGGGAAAGTTGATCAATATGGGAAGCTTTCCACAATGCTCATTATTATAAAGGCTGATCAATATGGGAAGCCTTATGAATAGCTATCCTTTGAGGGTATGGTCTATATTTTGATTTTTCACCGAATGGTCATCCTTCAAGGGACCAGTCCATAATTTTGATGGGTAGCTTTCCTGTTATCCAAAATTCACCCCTCGAGGTAATTTTGATAACAGGCATCAAAATTCTTAGTCCCAAGCAATTATATTGAGTCCGGACAAAAAGTCATGTTTCTAGGGTCCCCTCATATTTTTTCTAACTCCCCTGTCCAAGAAGAAGAGAGCAAGTTCTGAGGAAATGTGAAAAAATGCAAAAACTACGCTGGGCAAGAAAAAATCATGAAAAATGGCTAAGTCCTGGTCCTTGCAATAGTCGGGACATGAGGGACATCTGGACGCGAACCGGGGCCGAAAGGCCACCAGGCGGTCCATGCAGCATTTGGGACATTCGGGCCAAAGGGACGCGTGGGACGCGAAAATCCGAACTGGCTGAAAATTTGAAAAAATTTGAAAAATTGACTAACTGTTGAAACAGGCAGTCTGGGACATTTGGGCAAAAAGTATGCGAACTGGCCGGATCGGCGAAATGAGTCAAGGTAGCCCGGAACAGTTGGGCCGAAGGTACGCGAAGTACACGAACCAGCTGGATCAGTCGAAATGAGAACTTTCAGTCAGGGACGCACAGGCAAAAAGGACGTGAACCGGCCGAACCGGGCGAATCGGGAAAATTTGTCCCAAACAGTCCGAAAGCAAATGGGACATCTGGGCCGCGAGTACGCGAACCGGCTGGTTCGGCCAAAATGGGAAATTTCAGCACTATGCTAAATGGGACAGAGGGATGCGTGGGAGCCGAAAAGCCAAAGCGGGCCGAAGGAGAAGAAGAAAAGTCAACATTTGGTCCGGAACTTCAAACGGCCATAACTTTTGACTCCGAGCTCCGATTTTCACAAAATTGGACTTTCTGGAACGAGCACGACGTCCTCTACACCAAAAAAAACTAGATTTATTATTTTTAATAAGGATAGATATATTTAAATAAAAGAAACATATTCGGCTCAGTCAGTTAATGCTCATTCCGTCAAATGACAGAAACGCCTGCCAGACCCAAAATAGCTGCCGCCACTCAGAAGGCCATAACTTTTGCATTTCTCAACGAAATCGCACAAAATTGGTACCGTTGGAATCATGGTTCCGAGCCTGATGCACATAAATCAATAAATTATGGATTTGATCAAGAATTGATTAATATTTCTAAGAAAACGTGGCCAGGTTTAGAACAGTGTTTTATTTGGTAGCTGGGAGTGCAATTAAGAGGCATGGTCATCATTCTTTCTCTGCTGCAGCACATGGGATAGTATGGGGAGCCTTTTGCAAGTAATGTGCAATCATTTCATTCAATTTAATGCCCCTTACAGGTGGTTGAAGGACAGATTTCAGGATTTCCATTTTCCCTTCTCTTTCCCTTCTCATTTTTCTATAAATTAGAGTGTTGGGCTCATTGTAAAGAGGAGAGTTTTTGGGGTAGCAAAGCTCTGCCAAATTTCTTTGTGAAGCCAGTGTGTTGTAGGCCCTTGTAGTGGACTCTTTGCATGGTGATCCAGGCCTTATCTTGTAATAGATTGAACTGTGCATACCAGGAAGCGATAAAATACAAAGTTTGTGGATGTATCTTCCCCTGCTGTGTTTTCTTGCATTCTTCTTGCCCCTTTTATATTTCTACAAGAATATTGTGTCTATTATTATGTTCTTGCAGGAATTCATTATCATTGTGTGTGCTTGGAATATTGCTGTGAATGCATTTTGCTAGATTATGGAGAACTGTCATCACTTCTTCTAGTGTGCACTTTGCCTCTGTATTCACACATTTGGAGACTACTCTACATCCTCCTTTTCTGGTGTATCACCGCTTTAGTGTAGGCTTTCATTTTATGCATTCTCTTTCCCTGGTCCCCTTGGAAATTTAGATTAGAACAGTTAGCTTATCCTGCATTAGAGTAGATTGTGGCAGGTAGTTTAGGAGCAAGAACCGGCTTTCTCTGGAGGTCTATCTCAAGTAGCAAGTCCCACAACTTGGAGATAGTACCCATGTTATCCAATCACACTGTGAGTTCAAGTATATCTCCAGGGGTGCTGTGATTTGGTGATAACATTTCCTTCGAGGGAACAAATCTACTTTTTGATATTTTTGATAATGTTTAATCCTCTGTGAATAGTTTTCCTTTAGGGGATTAGTCTATTATAACTTGTTAATATAAACATCCAATGACTTATATATTTTTGAGTTGAGGGAAAACCCCTAATAAACTGTCTTGAAGAGGGGACAAGCATGTTTGCATACTACACATACATGTCCCTTGTCATGATTTGGATGGATAAGTGAAATGATTTTAAAGAACTCTTGCAAAGGAAGGAAATCACTTCAATAATATGATGGTGTGATAGGATTTGAATCTAACTATTGTTATGAAAATCAATTATTTAACAATAGAGATACCTCAAGTGCAAAGCACTCAAATTTTGCGCCTCAAGTTCCCCATCAAGAGAAGCAAGATGATACACTCCTAACCCATACTTTTGTGTGATAACATATGGACCAATCCAATTGGGGGAAGACTTTCCATGTTTAATCTATTCCAATTTAGTGACATTTTGATTCTCTTTGAGTACAAGATCACCAATTTTAAAATTGAGTTCTTTGACATATTTGTTGTATCCTTTGTTGATTCGTTGCTAATAAAATTGATGGTGTTCAAGGGATGTTAGATGCTTTTCATCTAATAATTCTAGTTTTGCTAAGCGATCTTGACAATATTATTCTTCAGGGATGAAATCTTTGAGGGATACACATAGTGATGGAATTTTAATTTCGAGAGGTACAATGGCTTCAGAACTATAGACAAGTGAGTAGGGTGTTGCACCGTCGACACTAAAATTTTCCTCCATAATTTCTATTTCATTAATGTATGTATTAGGAATAGGATGTTATTAAGTATAATTAGTAGTAGCGTTCGATAGAAGATAACGGTGCTGCCAGTACGACGCCACCAATAATGTATAGTATAGTAATAGTCAAAAGTACAATAGGAATGTTGTGGTAAAAAGTAAATATTTGTCATAAGTGGTCTAATAATGTTAAAATGTCAAAGTTGGGGTAAGTAGAGAAGTAGGGTCTACATGATTAGGAATTAGAAATATTATATTGGTAATAAGGACAAGGAGTGAGGTCATTAATATTTTGTGTATTTTATTTGTAAAAAGTCTAAAAATGTGGAACCCATGTGAAATGATAAGGTTTATCTTATCTTAAAAGATAAGCTTACATGTATAGATAAGAGTTAAGGTATGGAATATGATTCGTCAGAGTGGATTTCTTATCCTATCTTAGAGATAAGATGGATAAGCCTGGAAGTTCTATAAATAAAGAGGCCACCCCCCTCATTCAACATAGAAGGAAGTAGTGAGAAATATTGTATGAGTAAGTGTGTAAAGGAAGCCATCATTTTGAAGGTGTGTTAAAGAAGCCATTAAGAGGTGTAATTGTGAAGTTTCTCCCATAGTTATTGTTGGAAGGCAAGTGAAGTCAGTAACACTTTAAGTACCTCATGGGTGAGATTGTAACAATTTCATGTTGATATTATAATTTACACTGATATTTCAGATTTATCATCATTCCTTCTTATCATAGTCTATGGTATTATTGTGTTATGTTTGTTGTTGTGTTTCCAGATTTCATCCACCAAACTAAAAGATGTACATTAGTAAATAATCATAAGACGAGGAGTTCCCGGTGAAGAATTATCATAGTGCCGGATTGGTGATGATAGCACCTGTAGGTGTGCAGATGCTAGTTTGATATGCCCAAAGTGTGAATGGGATTTGGAGATGTCATTTCCTACTCGCATCATCTACTATCTTCATGAGGATTTTGTTATGTGTTTTTTTAGAGGCCTCGGTTTGCCTATTTTCTTGAGGATAGTATGGTGATGAAAAATTGAGTTGGATATCGAATGTGTCACAAAGGTGTTTAAATTCCTTGTTTTAAAAATATTTTCCATTATGTGATGAGTTTGTGCGGGATGCCAAAATGACATATGATGTTTTGATATATGAGTTGATGATGGGTCTGGAGTTTTTCTAGGTTAAAGGGATGGCTTCATTCCATTTAGTGAAATATTAATTTATTGTGATTATGGAATGATGTTGTTGGGATGATTTTGGATTGATTATGGCAATGAGGTCTAACACCCATTGAGATAAAGGCCATAGGTCTTGAGCGGGTTGTAATGCTTGACTAGGGACGTGAATAATTTCTGAATGGATTTGGAATTTGACACATTTCTCTATGTATGGACAATAGTCCTTAGTGATAGTAGGCTACTAATACCCTAGCTGTATGATGTGTTTAGCATGTTAGGAAATAAGGGATAAAATATACATAATAATCCCTCACAGAATCGCAACAGTAGAAACTAATATGCAGAAAATATTACATATCTCAAATAAAAGTGTAGAATAAAATAACACAACACAACAAGACATTATTTAATGTGGTTCACCCAATTTGGGCTATGTCCACAAAGAATCACTTGCTTAGATTTTATTACAAGCCATAGCTCTCTCAATACAATACCCATATCTGTTTGGAGCTATGCTCAACAAACTCTATAGAATTCACACGCAAATTCAAAGCACATTTGCAATGTTTGCATTATATCTACCATATGCACAAAACCATATAAATAGACAACTGCTTAAGTAGTTTTACAAAACTATGGGTATCAAAACCATGGGCCAAAACTATCCCATAAACCTATGAGTCAAAACTATATGTTTCTCGATATATCGGGCACGTTTTAAGGCCCAATTTTTTTCTATGGAAAGTGTATAGTACTCTTAGTGTATAGTTTTCAACACTTTCTCACATGAAAACAGGCTCCACAACCTAATAATCCCCCACTTGGAGACTAGTTTTCCTCTGAGAAAGCTTCTCAACCCTTCACTAGTTTCTGTGAAGACCAACCAAAGCTGAACACAGCTTCAGTTTTTCCCTTGTGACCACCTTGGTCATCATGTCTGCAAGATTCTGACTGGTATGAATCTTCTCTAGCTTTAACTTCTCTTCCTCCAAAGCTGTCCTGATGAAATGGTACCTTAATGCAACTTTCATTATGCAACTTTTCTTCCTACTGATTATGCCTCAACTCCTCAAGTAATTATTGTAACCAAATCATTTCCTTTCTTTCCTTTGTGGCGGAAACATACTCAACCTTTGTGGTTGACAAAGTTACCAAATTTTGTAGTCGTGAAATATAGCTTACTGCTGTCCCACATACCGTGTAAACATAACCTATTGTGCTCCTCCTACTATCTACATCTCCAGCCATATATAAATCTACATAACCATACAAAGTGGTGTTTGATTCACTATAGCACAAAACTATCCCCATGGTCCCTCTCAAATACCGAAGGATCCATTTTACTACCTATTAGTTATCTCTACTTGGATCACTCATAAATCTACTCATTTCTCCCACTGCATGGCTAATATCAGGTGTGGTGCACACCATATCATACATAAAACTACCAACTACTGATGATTAAGGTACCTTGGACATTTGGTTTCTCTCCTGCTTTGGGACACTGTTCCTTTGATAACTTGAAATGGCATGCCAAAGGAGTCCCAACCGGTTTAACATCCTTCATACTAAACCTCTCTAAGACCTTCTTAATGTACTCTTCCTAAGATGAAGTCAACTTCCATTCATTCCTATCCCGAGATATCCTCATACCAAGGATTTGTTTGCTGCCCCCAAATCCTTCATAGCAAAAGATTCAATTAGCTACTTCTTGAGTACTTTTATTTCCTACATGTTTTTACCTACAACCAACATGTCATCCACATATAGACAAAGGATAATATAATTGCCATCCTCAAATTTCTTTGTATACATGCAATGGTCAGAATGAAATCTAATATAACCTTGATCCATCATGAAGCTATAAAATTTCTTATACCATTAACGTGGTGCTTGTTTCAAGCCATACAAGCTCTTCTTAATTTTGCACACCATCTCCTCTTTACCTTTGACGTCATACGCCCCCTGGTTGCTGCATATATAGTTCATCCTCTAAATCACCATGTAGAAATGCAATCTTTACATCAATCTGCTCTAAGTGCAAGTCATCTGCTGCAACTATTCTAAGAACAATTCTAATAAAAGTCATTTTTACTACAAGAGAAAAATCTCATCAAAATCTACACCATTTTTCTCTGCAAACCCCTTGACCACCAACCGGGCCTTGTATCTTTTCTTTCCTCCTTCTTCCTCTTTGACTCTGAACACCCACTTGTTCTGTAATACTCTTTTTCCTTTAGGTAGCTTCACCAAATCCCATGTCTGGTTCTCCATGAGAGCCTGATGCTCCTCATCCATGGCTTGCTCCCACTTCTTCCTGGCATCTACCTGCATTGCTTCATCAAAGCTCTCTGGCTCTCCACTATCAGTGAGTAATAAATAATAAAGAGAAGGAGAAAAATGTTTAGGTTCTCTTCTTACCCTAGAAGACCTCCTCAATAGAGGAGTTTGGGGTTCTTGTTGAGGAGATTCCGGAACTGATTCATGTGTCACTCTCCCATCCGCAAGATCCTCTACTACTACATATTCTTTTTTGGATTCTTCCCTATTTTCTTACAACTGTTGTTTATACATGAATTTCTCATTAAAGACCACATCCCTAGATCAAATGATTTTCTTGTCCTTAATACTACAAAATTTATATCCAAAGTCATCACCACCATAACCAATGAAAGTACATTTTTCTGATATAGCCTCTAGTTTGGTCCTATCATCCTTGTCTATATGGAAAAACACCTCACATCCAAAGACTCTAAGAAATGAATAATAAACTTTCTTACCATACTAAGCCTCTTTAGGTATGCCTCCATCTAAGGCACTTGAGGGTCCTCTATTTATCAAGTACACAACTGTGCTCACCACTTCTGCCCAAAAAGAAAGAGGCAGCTGCAGGCAGTCTGCATATAACCTCATGCTCCTAGCATTTTCCATTATTTTTTTGTTCATCCTTTCTGACACCCCATTCTGCTATGGAGTTCCTGGAAACTATCATTTTCCTATGGATTCCATTCTTAGAATAACAATCATCAAATTCATTACTGTAATATTCCCCTCCATTATTTGACTTGAGACATTTTAGCTTAAGACCTATTTCATTCTCTACCATTTAAAAAAAGTGTCAAATAACATCAGATTTGTTTCTAATAAAATAAACCCAAACTTTCCTTGTTTCATCATCAATAAAAGTAAACATAATAACTTGAACCCCCAAGAGATGATACCTGAGCTGGCCCCCACACATCAGAATGCACCAACTCTAACTTACTCTCTTTCTTTGTAGTCTAACCTTGAGAAACCTTACTCGCTTCTGTTTCCCATATATGCAGTCCTCAAATAACTCCTAAACTTGTTTCTGTATATCCGAGAAAATCCTTCTGTATGATCTCCATGCCTTTATGGCTCATATGACCTAGCCTATAGTGCCATAATGTTGTATCTATTTTTGAAGACACGAGATTACTAACATTAGTGCTATAAGTGGTGAAATAAAAGTTTCCAACCTTCTTACCTCTTGCCACCACAAGAGCACCCTTGGTAACCTTCCAAGAGTCTGCTGTAAATATCACAGTACAACCCATCACTTCCCAACTGCTCTGTTGATATCAAATTTCATCTTAATGTAGGCACATGTCTGACATCCTTCAATAGCCAAGTATTCCCATTCTGCATTTTCACCTGAACAAAACCTTTTGCAACTATGTTGCAAGGCTCATCATCATCAATAAAAACATGCCCAAAATATCCTTGAACATAATCAACAAAATAATGCCTATGTGGAGTAGCATGGAAAGAAGCCCCTGAATCTAACAACTCAAGATTCAGTAATATTGTGCAAAGAAAGACTCAAAGCATCCTAACATACATTACCCGTTGCCACATTTTCCTCCTTATTTTTTTCTTATTGTTTCTTCTTGTCCCGAAGTTCCCAACAGTCCTTCTTTGCATGCCCAGACTTTCCACAGTGCCAACATACTATCTTTCTTTTGAATTTTGACCTTGCCCGCTCCTGTCCTTGATTTTCCACGACTTCCTCTATTCTACTGTGTCTCTCTAGTTTCCCACTATCAAAGCATTCCCTAAAGTAGAAGATTAACTAGATCTTTTTCTTCACATTTCCTTGCTTAGAATCACCCTACAACATCCTCAAACTTCAACTTTGAGTTAGCTGGAACCGAGTTGCTTACTGCCATTACCAAGCTATTCCAACTCTCAAGTAAAGAGCACAGAACTAATAATGCCCTAACTTCTTCTTCAAATTCTATTATAACTGAAGCTAACATATTTACAACCGTATTAAAATCATTTAGATGATATGTTACTAAACCATTATCAGACATCGTCATATTAAACAATTTTTTCATTACAAAATATCTTATTAAAGGCAGAGGGTTTTTCATACAACTTCCCTAATGCATCCATCATTTCTTTTGAAGTCTTTTCCTTTAAAAGATTAAATAAGACCGAAGATGCAAGACATAGCCAGATTGTCCCAAGTTCCTTCCTATCCAGTAAATCCCATTCTACATCTATCATGCTCAAGGGTTTGTTCACCTCCTCAGACAGTGGAATATAAAGATCCTTCTGATAAAGGTAATATTCCATCTGCATCTTCTAAAGACTGAACTTCTGCCCGTTGAATTTATCAACCCTAGATCTTCCATTATTATCCATAACTCCCACTCAAGATAAAACTTTCCCTGCAATTCAACACTTCAACAAACCAAACCAGGATTATGATACCAATTGTTAGGAGATAAGGGATAAAATATGCGGAATAATCCCTCATAGAATCACAACAGTAGACAACTAATATGCAAAAAATATTACAGATCTCAAATAAAAGTGTAGAATAAAATAACACAACACAAAGAGACAATAATTAATGTGGTTCATCCCATTTGGGCTACATCCACCAAGAATCACTTGCTCAGATTTTAATACAAGACACCGCTCTCTCAATATAATACCTAGATCTGTTTGGAGCTATGCTCAATAAACCTCTACAGAATTCACACCCAAATTCAAAGCACATTTGCAATGTTTACATTGTATCTACCATTTGCACAAAACCATATAAATAGACAAATCCTTAAGTAGTTTTACAAAACCGTGGGTATCAAAACCATGGGACAAAACCGTCCCATAAACCTATGGGTCAAAAAAACTGTCCATATGAGAAAATCACATTTCCCGATATATTAGGCAGGTTTTAAGGCCCATTTTTTTTTCGAGGGCTACACCCCCAAACCCCTGCTATCAGGGGCTGCCACCCCTGGACCCCTACTCGGGGCCCAGCCCAGCCCCAAACCCTGGTGAGACAACTGTGGAAAGTGTACAGTACTCTTAGTGTATAGTCTTCAAGACTTTCTCACATGAAAACAGGCTCCACAACCTAATATAGTGATGGAATTTCCTCTTGACCACCATAAATTTGTATCATGGATCTCTTTGATTACTCTGGTATATTCATAAGATTTAAGACACCGTAGTAATATACCATCAAATCTACATTTGTAAAGGATTACCTCTATGATAACGAAGTGGATCACATGTTGAAGGAATGATCATTTAGCAGACTGTGATAGATCTGAGGGGAGTATTCATTTGGTGAGATACTCAAATATTTGTAAGTACCATAGACTAGGAGGATTATTATTAATATTATTGATGGAAGGTGGCTCATTTTGATGTGAAGGATGATCTAAGTGTTGAACAACCACAAAAATCTTGGTTTAATCCTTTGACCTTTCTATTTCAAAAAGAATGAGGGATCCAAGGGATTCCATAGTGTCTACAAACCTATTGGAAGATTGTGGGATGGCTTGAATAATGTAATGATAAAAGGTACCAAGGATAAAGTCAACGAAAAACTTTATATTTTTGTAGGATTTCATTCTTGCATTGATATTCTTCTTTAAATTGACTAACGATGAGTTATGAATCTTCGTAGATTTCCAGGATGTGGGCACCTTGGAGAATGGTAGTGTTCTGACCCCTGATTAAGGATTTGTATTCTTCCATGCTGTTAGTACATTCAAAGTTAATTTTAAATGATAATGGGTGTGGGATGTTCCAAGGTGGTATGATGATGACTTTTATTCCTCCTCCTTATTGGAACTTAGCACCGTAAAAGAAGAGGGTCATTTTGACAGGGATGAAATCAGATTCATCGTTATCAGATTCATTGATATTGTTGATGGATTTGTCAAGAAAATGTTCATGAGGTATTTTATTATCTAGAACAGGTGTATAATTTCAATGTCAAATGCAATCATGAGCATAAACCACCAGGTTATGTGATCATTATGGCCTTAAGCGAATTAAAACTAGTGGTGAAATATTTCTTGTGATTAAGGAGGTAATTTCAAAGTTTGGAAGTTTCAAAATATAATGCAAAACATAGTTTTTTAGCTTCAGTGTAGCATGTCTCATATTCATAGATTATATCGCTAAAATAATATCCAACTTTTTCACGACCTTGATTATAATGGTGGGAGAGCATATCTCCTAGATCATGTTTAGAAGTGGATATGTATAAAGAAAATGGCTCCCATTCATGAGGTGGAGTAAGCACATGTGGTGATAATAAATATTGTTTGATTTCATTGAAGGATTTCTAGCAATTAGAAATCCCCATTAAATTTTATGTCTTTACGGAGCAAATGGTGAAATGGTTGAAAATGGTTAAAGAGCTATGATATGAAATGTTGAATGGAATGTAATTTACCCTGTAGGCTACACAATTTCTTAAGATTAGATGGAGGAGGCATTTCAATGATTTCCCTGAATTTTTCCTAGTCAACTTCAATACCTTGGATGAATATGATGAATCCCAAAAATTTTCCAATAAGGACACCAAAGAGACTCTTTATAAGATTAAGATGAGGATAGAATTGGATGAGATGAGTTAAGACTGACTCAAGAAAAAAAAGATGGTTTTTGCGTGATTTGGATTTCCCTAAGAGATCATCAATGTAGTCTTCGATAATTTTGTGGATAAGATCATTAAAAAAATATGTCATAGTGCGTTGGTAGGTGGTTCCTGCATTTTAAAGACCAAATGGCATGACATGGTAATAGAAGGTCGCTCAAGGTGTGACGAAAGTAGTTTTTTATTGATATTCGGGCACGATGAGGATTTTTTTATAACCAAAGAATTCATCTATGAGGGAAAACATTTCATGCCCTATTGTTAAGTTGAAGAAATGATCTATGTTTGGGATAGGGAAATCATCATTTGGACAAGCAAGATTGAGATCCTTGAAGTCTGTGCAGATGCATATTTTTTGTGAGCATTTGGTTTAGGGGATGACATTGGAAACCCATTTTGGATAGTCAATGGGTATGATGAAGTTAGTGGCTAAGAGGCATTGCGACTCTTCCTGAACAGGGGGAGCTATATGAGGATGCATTTTATGGAGATTTTTCTTGACCAACCTAGAATTGGGATATTTGAATATGTTGTGTATCAAAATGTTAGGATTGATTCTAGGAATATCATTGTATGACTAGGTGAAGGCTTGGTGATATTTTGTTAAGAATGAGGTGAAATCATTTAATTCTTTTGGATTGAGAGATTTACCAACCTTAACTATGCAAAGATCCTGAGGAGAGCCTAAGTTAACATCGAGGATGGATTCATTAAGGAGTGTTGGTGTTTTAGATGGTAGAGATTTTTTAAGGAAATGATCTTCAGTTCCCACATGGGAAAGGATTTCTTGGTCATCATGACACTGGAGTATATCTAAGGTAGGTAAATCTAGTTCAACCATTTCTAGCCAAACAAGTGGTAACAATTTAGTGGAATGGCTGGATTGATAAGTAAGTGGCCCTCAAGATATAACATTGATTACAAAAACATTAGGTAGGATGGGTACAATGTCTCCTACATCCATGGAATCTTCAAGGTTCATTGAAGATGGTGGTTCTAGTTCATAAATAGTTAGGGATGTAGCAAGTTTGGACGTAGTGGCTTTGCACATATTGGAGGTGATTATTTTATGGATTAATCACCTTTTCTTATGAGCTTTAAGGGATCACAAGATGGGTTGGTCATGTGTTCCTTGTTCATAATGCCTAAGGCCAAAACCTCTGCATGCACAATGATGAAGATACATACGGGAAAAGTTTGGATTATCAAGAGATTCAAATTTTAATGTGAATGGAATAACAAGGTGTGGGTTAATGGCATGGTATGGAGGATTATTAAGTCCCCCATAAATGATATTTTCTTTGAGAAAAGAAGGACTGTAGGAAATAACATCTCCTACGTTTGGGTCAAACATGGGTTGCCTGTCAGGGTGAAGGTATGGAATTAAGCATGAGGAAATGATATTCCCCGAGCATTAGCAATTTTATGACCTCACCAAAAGAGGAATTATTCGTTAAATTTTAAGAGGGAATATATGTGATAGTGGATGCTTCATTCGATGACCCAAGTGTGGATTTCGGTACAAGGATGTCATTTGGGTGGTACATCATGTAGCAGTCAGTGAACGGATTTGGATCAACGAGAACAATGAAATTCCATCCTTCACATTTGTATTTGAGACAATGATGGAGGGTAAAAGGAATGTAGCGCATGGTATGTATTCATGGGCATCCTAATAACATGTTGTATTTGAATTCTCCTTCAATAATGTAGAAGAGTTTGGGTAAGGTTTTGAAGCCAAATTTAAGTGGAAGTATGATTGTGACTAATGTGGGTGTGATAGTTTCATTAAAGGATTGTAAAAGAACTGGCATTTGCACGATGAAAGTGTTGGGTAGGTTGGGTTAGTCGAATGCAAGGGACGATATGATGTTGATGGTAGCACCACTATCAATCATGACTCTTTAATAGTGATGTCATATATCTGAACAGTGATGAAGAGTTGTAGGTCATGGTCTTCTAGTCTGAGAGAGGGAATTTTAGATGGTTCAGAAGGTATAGAGGTGGATGATTTGAGAGTACCCATGACGTTTGTTAATGGAATTGGATCATTGACTAGTACGGTTATAGATTGGATTGCTTCCATCAAAGCTTGTTTGTGGATAAGTGATGTTTGAAATAGTTCATAAAGTGATATTATGAAAAGGGATTGATGTAATTGTTTGATAACAAATTTTTGTACCATGGTGAAATGGGGTGTTTCTGCTTGTATGGAAACTTTGGCTTTTGATGGGGTAGTTTTATTAGACTCTTCAAGAGCTTAGGAAACAGACACCTTAGGCTTACTAGGTGGTGTTGATACTGTAGGAGGTGGAGATATAGCGATGGAGGTTTTACCTTTCTTAGGCTCCAATGTTTATTTGTTGTAGTTTTTTGAATGGGTGGTGATGTGGAGAATGTCAATTTGATGAGAAGCAGTTTTAGACATGGTTTTTTAGACCTTGCTGATGGGGATGTTTATTTTGACATCATTATTTGATTTTGAAGGCAAGTGGAGTGGACCACTAAGTTCCAGAGCATGTAAGTGAAAAGCCCTATAATTTTCTATGGAGTGGCCATGTGTTATGCGGCAGTCACAAAAAACATTAAATTCGTACAAAGTTTGTTTCCACCTGTGATGATCTGATGGCTTAGGGGGTGGTAGTGTAATAAGTGATTGCTGAAGGAGGTCATCTAATATGGTGGCGTAACTCCCCTTAGGTGTATAAGTAGATGGCGACAAGGTTGTGTCTATATTCTTGTTAGGAGGAAGTAAGATGGGTTGTTTAGCAGTGAGCTATTTATTTGTCATCCATGGAGGCTTTCTAGCTATTGCAACAAATGGAGGATAGGGATCATATATGGGTGGTTGCTGCAAAGTGATGGATGTAGAATATATACTCAATGCGGGAGCTTGGTGGATGGGTTTTGTCCTTGTAATAATAGGGTGATTAACAAGTATAAGGGAGTGAGGACTGTATAGGGGATTTTGATCTGGAGGGACATAGTAAGGGCTCTTAAAATATTAAATGGTGTCTTCTTTAGAAGATCTCATAGGCCTTGGCCTTGTCATGACAAGAGGGTATCCTAGAGTGGGAATTCCCCTCATAGGAGGAGGTGGATGAAAAGGTAGAGGGCCATAGAAACAATATGTTTCATCATAATAAGGACTTCCAAATACCTAAACGACACCCTACTTGTTAGGTCCCTTTGAGGTTTTACATGAACTAGGTGTATTTGTTTAATTTGATGCTAATAAAGGAAGATGAATTTGGATGAAGCATTAATGTAATATAAATGATTTGTAGGTTTTATTGTTTGTTTTTGTGGTTTGAAGATGAATACAACCCATGGTTGTTTTAGGTGGAGGTGGTTGTGCTAAGTATGTTTCAAGAGGTATTATAGTTATATTTGTAAACCCAGATGTAAGTGTAGGTGCAGTTGTATTAGAGTATGTGGGTAGGGGTTTAGTAGTAGCATGTGACAAGGGCGTGGGATTAGTTTTAGTAGTATTCTCAATAGGCAGTGGTTCATCCACTTTGAGCTCGTTTGATTCATATGTTGATTCTATGGATTTTAATTTGGTAAGTGGAAAGGATGTAGGAAGGGTTTTAGTAATGCTATCAATAGATGGAGGCTCTGTATTCATAATTTTAGGCTCATTGTCTGTTGGTGTTGATTCTATGGATTTTGTTTCGTTAGGTGAGGTGGATTGAGGGACATGCTCAATTTTTGTTATTGCATTGATGGTGTGGATAGTATTCATTTGTATTTGATCAGAAATCAAAGGGTGATTTGGAAAAGGTTTCTTAAATGTTTCAAGATTTTGATTCAGAGGTACGTTTGGATTATCTAAGTGAATCTCATTTTTGCCAATCAAATCTTGAAGTACATTGTGGAATGTATGACAAATTTTTATGTCATGTCCATTAACCCTATGGTACTTACAATAGTCATTATCTCAGTATGAAATGGGCTTCAATAATGATATTTTAATGGGTCAGATAGGTGGGAGAGATATTATGTTTATGGCAAGTAGTTTATCAAAAATTACACTATAAGTCTCTCCTATAGTTGTATAGCTACGTTGTTGACGAGGGTGCTCAGCACCAGGTTTTTCTTTGGGATCAGATTTGACTATGAAGGCATTATTAGATGTTTTTAAATTATCAGGACTAGATGTTAACTTGGATGGGAAATCAACTTTTGGCTTCTTAAGACGAATTTTTACTCATCCATCTTCTAGAGCTCGTAATTCTAGTTTACGGGCCATGGTGAAATCCTCATTGAAAGTTTTAAACGACTAGATTTGTAATGTAGATGAAATGTGTTTTAGCGCATGCTCGAAAAATAACCTTGATTAACTTTGTTTTTTGGTAAGGTAAATGATAGTTTATTAGTCACACTCCTCCAACGAGCGATGAAGTAAGTGATATATTCGTCTTCAAATTTTCTGATGGAATATAGGTTGTTGATAGTGATTTTATGGGATATGTTGATGGAAAAGTGATCTAAGACAAGTAAGGAAATATGTGTAAAGGAAAATAGAGAATGTTGTTGTACTAGTCTACGGCGGGACTGGTGAGGGACATGGGAAAGGTATGCAACATTAGATCTTAATCATGAGCTATTAGATAACATGTGTGATGGAAAACATGAATGTTTTGTTGGGGATATTCTATACTATAAAACTTAATAAACTTTGGAAATTCCCAGTGGGGTGGATACAGTTTATATGGTACTTAAGAGTGAATGGGATCATTGAAAATTTGATCATAAGAGAGAACATTGTTGGATGAGGATGAGGAAACTTCGAGATTAGATATGAATATTAAAAGGGATTGAAAGGGATCAGTTTGAATTTAATGTTGTGAAGATGAACCAAGTTGGAACAAGGACTAGCTAGGTTGTGAGTAGGCCTGGTGCTATATTGGTAGGGGATGTTTTGTTGATACAATATATTGTGTTGATAAAAGTTATTTTGGTGGGGGATGTTATATTATGGAATGTTTTGTTGAGGTGTGTATTGTTAATGTGTGTCGTATTGAGGAATGTTTTTTTTATAAGTAATGTTTTGTTGAGGGATATTTTTATCGTAAGGGATGTTATGTTGTGGAATATTTTTATGGGATGGAGATCCATGTTGAGAGGTTATAGGCTATGAGGTTTTTATGTACTGATACTGTAATGGTATTAACGTATGAGTGAGTGGTTGTGAATATGTAAGTGATTTTTGGAAAGAAAAAGTGGAGGTGGACGAGGATGGTTCCTGTTGTGGAATTATTTGTTTTGGGATACTATATTGTCAGATGAATTATAGGGGTGTGGATTGTTACATGGAGATCAAGTGTTGTGAAGGTTGTGGAATGTTCTGTGAAACAAAGAGAGTGCTAGCTATTGCACTAGTATTAATCAGTGGTGTAGTAGTAGGAATGGGCATGGTGATGTTTTGGATGAGACTAGTAACATGATGGGAGTGTACAATAGTAGAAAAGGTTGCAGAACCAGGTGGATATGTTTGTACCTGTGAGGAAGTTAGAGGGGTAGATGAGGAAGCAATGACACTACTTAAAGGAGGTGTGGATCCTATAGAAGGACTTGGTGACGATATGGATTGCTGAGTAGATGTGTTTTGTGATGAAATCAGGTGGAAGTCATAAACAGGGACCAAGGAGACCTCAGGTACTTTGGGTTGACTAGTGGAAGGTTGTTCATTCAATGTTTCAAAGGGGTTAGTAGAGATGTTAGATAAATGGGGTTGAATATTGTTTGATGTTTCAAGTTGGTTTGAAGTATATGGGTATAACTGTTGTTGCAGAATCACATCACCCCTGGATGTAGATCAGGCTTCTAGGTTGATGTTCAGGCATCCAGTGTGATTGCACAACATGGAATCCTTTCTCCAAGCGTGGGACGTGTAAAGATGAGAAAATATTCTCCAGAGAAGGCTGGTTCCTATTCCTCTGTTCAGATGCACACAAAAAATGCAGAGGGTTTGCTAAAACCTAATCTAACTTGCCAAGGAGATAGGGTAAGAAAATGCATAGAATAACACCTAAACTACAAAGGTGATGCACCAAGGAATGTTAGACATATGTCTTGCAAATTTAACATAGACCACATAGATGCAATACAACCACCATGCACAGGTAACCAAACTGCAATAAGAGATCAAAATGACAGCAATGAATACATGAGAGGGTTGAGAGTCAATCACAACACATATATTATTGCTCAAGAGTCGATACAGTACATTGTAGTGGCCAAGAGGCAAAAAGACTGGCATTACAACCCATATGGGAGGTTTGAAAGCTCCAAAAATTCTCTGGCAAGTGAGGGAATAAGGGAGGATGCAAAACAAAAATGTCTGACCTGTTAAAAAGCTCCTCTTTACAATATATATGAAGAAATGAGAGGGGAGAGAGAGGAAATCTAGAATTTTCCCCAACCACTTCTTGGTAGCATTTAAAATCATCTCATTATGGCAGAAGCGATGGATTCTGGCAAAACGGTAGGCTGTCTAACAGGAGCGGCGAGCTGTTTGCTGCATTAAAGTTGGTTGTTGAAGCATTACTTCTGTCTGTCACCACGCATCAGAGATATTTTCTTAATTTTCTCCCTCCAAACTACACCAAAATGCAAGATTGATCCCAGAATCATGTAGAGAACTTCAACAGCTTTCCGTTGATATAAAGAATGTGAAAATCTGAGCTCTGGATCGAAAGATATGATGATCTGACGATTTAGGGCACAAAACAGGTGAAAATGGATTTTTAAATTCCTTTTCCCACGCTCTGCGATTTGGATGACACGTGGTAGGCTCTAATTCGCTGAACAATTTTCTCCCTCCACATTTTCACGAGATTTTCTTGTGGGCCCCTTAAACTTGGACACGTGGCACTATTTCATTGGTTCGGATCAGTGCTCAAAAACTCGCCCCTTTGAATTTTTGGACCTTTTCCCTTGGTGACACGTGTCATGCTATGATTTGTCAACGGGCCTGCCGGATTTTCACGTCCACCGCATCCTTTTGTCCCAGATGTCCCAGTGCTTCGTGGGACAGAATCCTCTAATCCACCTAAAATGGGCTTCCATGTCCCTTTTCTGTTTGGTGACACGTGGCGTGATCTGATTGGCTTTCGGCTCCTTCGGCTATCCGCGTCCCACGCGTCCCTTTGTCCCACTTGTCCTTGTGCTGAAGTTTCCTGTTTTGGCCAAACCATCCAGTTCACGTCCTTCGCATCCATTTGTTCCAAATGTCCTAGTGCTGTCTGGGACAAATTCTTCCGGTTTGTCTGATTCGGTCGGTTCGCGTTCCTCCACGCACTCTTGTCTCGCTTGCCCTCGGTAAAGGACTTGGACAAATTTTCTTTCTTTTGGCCGATTCGGGCATTTCGCGTTCATTTGTCCCAGATTTCCCTTTTCTATTTGGGCCGCCTGGAGGATTTTCGGCCGATCCACGCCTTCCACGTACAATTGTTCCAACTACCCCAAAGGCAGTCTTGAGCAAGACTTAGCCAATTTTACGATTTTCTCTTGAATCAGTCTACTTGCTTGGAACTAAAAACTCTGATGCATGTTATCAAATTAACTCTGGGGGGTGAAATTTGGATAACAATTTGGTGACTTTTCGGGGTCACCTACCTGCTAGGTAGAAGATCATTGGCCTTTTAGCGATCCATTGGGCATGGAGTCATAAGTAATAACCTGAAATGAGCTTGATGCCTGATCCCGAGCCCGATACCGTAACTCCTTCTCTGAGAGCACGCTGAACTATAGAAAACCAACCCAGGAGCAAAAAAACTAGTGCCAAAGCACTTAGGGAAATTGAAACCTAACTACAACAAGACAATGTGCATACGCACTTAGAGGAATTGAAATCTAGGCTAATATTTACAAGGGTAAAACTTTTTCTTTTCAGTAGCAATGTTTAAGATAGATTCCGTTGACCGGAATCGGGAGTTCTTCTCCGTCCAATGTAGACAATTGGAAGGCATTGCTATTCTTACATTCCATGACCATGTAGGGGCCACTCCAAATGGCATCAAACTTGGAATGCCTTCCTGGTTTTGCCCGATATGCATCCCATTTCAGAACTAGGTCCCCTTCTTGGAAGGTCCTTGCTCTTGCTTTCTTATCAAACCATCTTTTCACTAAGGCCTGATCTTTCTCAATTGTTTGAACTGCACGTTCTCTAATTTCTTCCAATTACATCAACTCTGCATACCTGGCTTCCATTGGTTTAAACTCAGCCAACTCCAACTGCTTCATGAACTCCAATGTAGGCAGTTCTAATGATATAGGCAATACTGCCTCTTTTCCATAGACCAACTTGTAAGGGGAATTACCTGTAGACCTCTTTGGTGTTATTCTGTCAGCCCATAATGCTGATTTTAGCTTGGTATGCCATGTTCTTTGATTTTCATCCAGAGTCCTGATGATTCTTAGAAAATTTTTGTTCGTGGACTCTGCCTGTCCATTACCCTGTGGGTAATAATTGGAAGAGGTGCTCAAGTAGATTCCATTCTTGACAGCCCATTCTGTAATCTTGGAACCTACGAATGCCAATGCATTGTCTGATATGATAGTGGCCGGCACACCGAACCTAGTCACTATTCCTTCTTAAAATCCTAGTATATTAGACTTGTTTGCCTCTTTGAGCGCTACTGCTTCAGTCCACTTGGTGAAGTAGTCCGTTGCCATGAGAATCCACTTGTGGCCTTGGCTTGAGTTTCGGTTGATGACCCCGATGAAGTCCAATCCCCATTGCAGAAATGGTTGGTCAACCAAGATTGGGTGCAATGGAAGCGCTTGTAGTCTTTCTTTTCCTGTGAAGAGTGCACATTTCTTACACTTTCTTATCCATGTATAGCAGTCATTGAACACCGTGGGCTAATAATACCCTGCCTTTATTATCTTGAGAGCTATTACTCGTGGGGAAAAAGTCCTCTAGAATCTCCATCGTGAAAATCTCGTAACACCCTCTCAATTTGACCAGTCCCAATGCACCTCAATAGAAACCCATTGATGTCTTTCTTAAACAAAACACCATCAACAAGCACATATGGAATGGCTTGTAATCTGAAGTATCTCCTCTTTGCTTTGCTCATTTCCAGAGGGCATAGTCCTGTCTGTAGGAAGTGTATCATATTTTGAGTCCAACAAGGAGTAGGCACATCATCTTTTTCATGTTCTTGGCCATCCTGTAGTACCAAGACAGTCTCTTTTTCATCACCTACTTCAACCTGTTGACTCAAGGCTAGTTGTTCACATAGTCCCTTTCAACATACTAGTTTGGTGACCTTGATCTCGATGTCATATTCCATGACATGAGTTATCCAACCTGCACTCTTCTCATTCAAATCCTTGTTTAGAAGGAAGTCCTTGACTCCCGCATGAGAGACCAATAATTGGATCTTGTTGTTTGAGACTAGGTGCTTGAATTTCTTTAAACTCCTGATCACTGCAAGTACATGCTTTTCAACGAAAGAGTATCTAGTTTCATATTCCTCCAAGCCTTGACTGAAGAAAGCAACTGGTTGTTCTAATCCTTCTTTGTTTTGTTGTGCCAGGATTGCAGAAATTGTGTCTCCACCACCAAAGGCATATAGCACGAAGTCCTTGGAGAATTCTGGATTGACGATATAGACTCTTTTATTGCCTCAAAACTTGCCTTGCCTTCAGATGTCCACTTAAATTCCATGTTCTTCTTTAACATCAGCGTTATTGGCTTTACGAGAGCTGCAAAGTTTGGAACAAACCTGCAGACAAAATTGATCCTTCCCAAGAAGCTTTGAAGAGCCTTCTTGTGACTTGGCAATGGCAATGCTTGAATTACTTCAACTCGTTCTGGGTCAATCGTCAATCCTTCCTTTGAAACAATATGGCCTAGAAGTTTTCCCTCGTGAGCCAAGAATATGCACTTTTTGGGATTCAATGATACCCAAATCTTCTACATCTCTGAAATACTTGCCTCAAATGACAGAGGTGATCTGCTGCATTTCTTGAGAATACAGTGATGTCGTCAAGATATATCAGAACTATTTTGTTGATCAACCCCTTCAATGCCATATCCATTTCCCTTTAGAAGGTGGCTCCAGCATTTGATAGTCTAAATGGCATCTTCTTATAGGCATAGGTCCCCCATTTGGTGGTGAAAGCCGTCTTGAATTGGTCATCTTCTTTCACCATCACCTGATTATACCCTGAGTAGCCATCTAGGAGAGAGAATCTCTCTGAACCGGATACTACTTGCAATATTTGTTCAATTGAAGGAAGTGGGTAATGGTCTTTGAGAGATGCCCTATTGAGGTCCCAGAAATATACACACAACCTGATTTCTCCACTCTTCTTCCTGACCGGAACCAAGTTTGCAACCCAGCTTGAGTGCTTGATCGGGAATATAATGCTTGCCTCTATTAGCTTGTTAAGCTCTTTCTTCATTAGAGGCTCAATGTGAGGGTTGACAGGTCTCTACTTCTCCCTGATGGGTTTAGCATCTGGATCCAATTCTATGGTATGTTGTGCCAACTTCAGATTGAATCCTCTCAAGTCTTCATAGCTCCAAGTGAAGAAATCTAGAAATTCTTGGCAAAGCTGTATGAAATCTCATTTCTCTTGCTCAATGGCCACTTTACCAATTTGATGTATTTTACCTTCCCCAACAAGAATTGGCTCTAAATCTTCTCTCTTGACCTGTATGTTAGCCTTTTCCTTATGGAACTGGTCGTTAGGGTTGAAGATAGACTCCAATGTTACTAAACCCTTAGGAAACTTGTTTGTCCGCAGCTGCACTACTTGATCCCCATACTGTTGCTCTAATCTGTCTTGATTTCTAGCTAAGAATTCAGCCTCTTCCTGTAGAAAATTGACGATCTGTTGATCGTTCTCAAACACCTGCCAGCTTGTGTTATTATCTGGAACTGCTGGCCTCACAATCACATGGATATGTGGCTATGTTTTTTCCCTTTTGATGTTGTCAACCACATCAAATGTTGCTCCAACTGTTGTGAGCCTCTCCGCGGCTTCATTTTTCTTCCTGGGTATGGACACAATGTTGAAAGCTTTGAAATCCTCAATGAGGTCACATACCCTATTCTTGTAGCTCCTCATCAAGTCATTCTTCGTAGCATGTTGTCCTCTAAGTTGGTTGACGATTAGCTCGCTATCCCTGAACACCTGCAAGTTATTTATCTTTTTTTTCCTAGCCCAATGAAGTCCATGAATCAAGTCCTCATATTCAAATGTGTTGTTTGAACAAGAAAACTGGAAACGAAAAGCTGAATAATATTTGATGCCTTGAGGTGAAACAAGCATGGCTCCACCTCCTTCACCTTGCCTACTCCTTGATCCATCAAAAAACAGCTGCCATACCTCATTGTCATCATTATGGCTTGGCTTGGTGATGCTAGGAACAGGTTGATTTTCTTTGTGTATACAATAGACTCCCAACTCAGATTCTTCTACTTCTTGATAGGGATCATAAGCATGTATCTTGTTTGCCCATTCATCGAGAGTTAGGTCTGGGATACTTCCAATCTTGGTGTCAGCCTCATCAGTACTAGGGTGATCTTCTTGATCAAATGCTGAGCAATTGGCATTAATCTGACTAGGAGTGTAAGGATCAATATGGAAGTTTGCAATAGGTTCAGACCTAATTGTAGCCTTAGTTCCATACCTTGTTCTAAACAGCATGTGAGACCAATCAACAGAAAAATACCCCCCAATCTTGGCTGTGAAGTCCGTTGACAAGCAAAGGGCAAAGAGTGGTGGAAGGTCTATGATTGATATATCTTGTAAGACAACAACATTTGGACATGCATGCAAGGTAAGACTCAAGTTTTTAATCACTCCAACTGTTGCTGTTTCTATCCCATCCAATTGCACTACCCCTTTAGATATTACTTCATATTGGAGACCCAGATGATCAGCTATTTGCTTGGGCATCATTGAGCTACTTGCCCCGGAATCAATCATGCAATTGTGTACTAGTTTATCCCCAATGATTAATGAAACATAGAAAGGAGGGGGCTTCAACATTTTACCTTGTTTCCCTCCATGGCTTCCTTCAGGCTGGGAAAAATTTGTAAGCACTTTGTCTTGCATCTGAACCTGCTGATACGAAGTTGTCCAATCCTTCATGGCAGCTTGCAACAGATCTCTTTGTCCTGGGATGGATAGGGATTCCCACATTGATATATTGACGTTAGTATTCTTCATCTGTTTAATGATACTGAATGGGGATGAAGTATCCTTTTGTTGTCCCTTGGTTTGTATACTTACTCCTTGTACGTGGGAAGCAACAGCTGGCATTTGAGTTGGCCTAGGGGCTGTTCTTGGCTGCCCTTGTGTATTTGAAACTAGACTCTGCTTGCCAATAATTTTTGGAGCCATGGAAGGTGGTGGATTGGCTAGGGATAATGGTTGTTCTTCACCCAAATTTCTCCTCTTTGACCTTGTGTTGGCTACGACACCTTGAGAAACTGCTTGATTCATGCCACATAAATCTTCTGCTTGCCAGTTCACCAACGTGGTGTCATTTGGGGCTGATTACTGTTGGAATGTTTCTTGTTGTTGATTGTTTCCTTGACTGCCCTCGCCCTCCACACCAGTAGTTGTCACCATCAATGCTTGATTGAGAGCACCATTGAAACACATGGATTGGTTATGAGGCTCGTTGCATGGAAAGCACCAGTCATATTCCTGAGAAATGTTGTTCTGTGTTGGCACTAATGCCTTAGAGGCAGCTATAGCATTTGGATTATAGGGCTGGAATGGTCTATTAGAGGGAGGCCTTGTTTGATTCACATTTGCAACTGGATTAGGTGGTCTTTGTGGTTGGTATGGCTGCCTATTAGGCTGAGCTTGAGGTTGATAGGAAGGTTTGAAACCTTGGGCTTGTTGCCTCTTAATAGTAACCAGCTCATTTCCCAAATTTTGCAACTGTTTCATGACCTCTTGGAGTTCATTCGAAGCACTTGGAGATGAAGTGGAAGCTTCACTTGAACTTTGATTTCTAGGAGTGGGAACAGGAGCCAAAGTGGGTGCTTGACTAGTGCTTGGATTTTCTAAGTTTGGATACAAGGGCATGGGAGGCCTAAGAGCTAGTTTACCAGCTTGAATAAGACAATTTTCAGCTCTAATGGCAATGCTATAAGCCATAGGGATTGTTGTGCCTCCCATGGACTGAATTAACATAGAAATATCAGAATTCAAAGATTTAAGGTAATATAGAAAAAAACCTTCTGATGTTGGCCTGACTGCCACTGGAATCCTATCCCAAGACCTTTGAAATCTGAAGTTGAAGTCAGTCAGCTGCTCGTTAGGGGCTCTCTTAATAGTTGTTAGCTACTCCAAAAGAGACAAGTTGTCTCCCTTCTCTCCAAATTGCTCGTGAAGTGTAATACACAGTTGATTCTAGTTTGTGATAGAACCAGCTCCAAGGCTCCTAAACCATTGTAATGATTTACCCTTGAAGGAAGATGCCAGTAACTTGATAGCCACTTGCATTTCATTGATTTCATGGATTGCGCAAAGGTTAGCAATATCATTAACATGATCACCTGGAGTAGTCTGATTTTCTCCGGTGAAGTAAGGAATGTTCTTCAAGGCTGCAATAGGAACTGGATGTTGTGCATTGAGAGCAAGTGGACTGCTGCCTGTGAAGTTGACGTAGGGATTGTTTTGAGCCATTCTAATCGGTCTTAAAACCCTTGTATAATGAATGAAAGGCCTATCAGGTGGAGGAGTTGAGAGAGTTCTGTTTGGTGGAGATGGAGACCTTTGAATCCTTCTTCCTCTTTACCTTCTTCTTGGAGATAACTGTAGGTATTCAAACAACACTTCTTCTTCTCCGACTCTTGACCTTGTGGTGATTCTTCTCATGAGTTTTTAGGCCTACACTGCTGAAACCAGTTGATTCTTCCCCTTGGAGTCGCCAAATATGCAAATAATAGCTCTTATAAGAAAGAAAACTGTAGTAGATGCATATCAACTTTGCTGCAATAAAAATGAGACCTCTAGGGTCCCACTGGGCATGCCAAAGCTGTTGTTGCAGACTCACAACACCCCTGGATGCAGATCAGGCTTCTAGGTTGATGTTCAGGCATCCAGTGTGATTGCAAAACATGGAATCCTTTCTCTAAGCGTGGGACTTGTAAAGATGAGAAAAGATTCTCCAGAGAAGGCTGGTTCCTATTCCTCTGTTCAGATGCACACAAAAAATGCAGAGGGTTTGCTAAAACCTAATCTAACTTGCCAAGGAGATAGGGTAAGAAAATGCATAGAATAAAACCTAAACTACAAAGGTGATGCACCAAGGAATGTTAGACATATGTCTTGCAAATTTAACATAGACCACATAGATGCAATACAACCACCATGCACAGGTAACCAAACTGTAATAAGAGATCAAAATGATAGCAATGAATACATGAGAGGGTTGAGAGTCAATCACAACACATATATTATTTCTCAAGAGTTGATACAGTACATTGCAGTGGCCAAGAGGTAAAAAGATTGGCATTACAACCCATATGGGAGGTTTGAAAGCTCCACAAATTCTCTGGCAAGCGAGGGAATAAGGGAGGATGCAAAACAAAAATGTCTGACCTGTTAAAAAGCTCCTCTTTACAATATATATGAAGAAATGAGAGGGGAGAGAGAGGAAATCCAGAATCTGCCCCAACCACTTCTTGGTAGAATTTAAAATCATCTCATTATGGCAGAAGCAGCGGATTCTGGCAAAACGGCAGGCTGTCTAACAGGAGCGGCGAGCTGTCTACTGCATTAAAGTTGGTTGTTGAAGCATTACTTCTATCTATCACCACGCGTTAGAGACATTTTCTTAATTTTCTCCATCCAATTTGCACCAAAATGCAAGATTGATCCCAGAATCATGTAGAGAAATTCAACAGCTTTCTGTTGATATAAAGAACGTGCAAATCCGAGCTCTGGATCGAAAGATATGATGATCTGACGATTTAGGGCACAAAATAGGCAAAAACGGATTTTTAAATTCCTTTTCCCACCCTCTGCCATCTGGACGACACGTGGCAGGCTCTGGTTCGTTGAGAAATTTTCTCTCTCCACATTTTCATGGGATTTTCTTGTGGGCCCCTTAAACTTGGACACATGGCACTATTTCATTGGTACGGATCAGTGCTCAAAAACTCGCCCCTTTGACTTTTTGGAACTTTTTCCTTGGCGACACGTGTCATGCTGTGATTTATCCACGGGCCTACCAGATTTTCACGTCCACCACATCCTTTTGTCCTGGATGTCCCAGTTCTTCACGGGATAGAATCCTCCAATCCACCTGAAATGGGCTTCCATGTTCCTTTTCTGTTTGGTGACACGTGGCGTGATCTGATTGGCTTTCGGCTCCTTCGGCTATCCGCGTCCCGCGTGTCCCTTTGTCCCACTTGTCTTTGTGCTGAAGTTTCTTGTTTCAGCCGAATCGGCCAGTTCACATCCTTCACATCCATTTGTTCCAAATGTCCTAGTGCTGTCTGGGAGAAATTCTTCCGGTTCGTCCGATTCGGCCGGTTCGCATTCCTCCGCGCACTCTTGTCCCGCTTGCCCTCGGTAAAGGACTTGGACAAATTTTCTTTCTTTCGGCCGATTCGGGCATTTCGCGTTCATTTTTCCTAGATGTCCCTTTTCTGTTTGGGCCGCCTGGAGGCTTTTCAGCCTATCCATGCCTTCCGCGTATAATTGTTCCAACTGCCCCAAAGGCAGTCTTGAGCAAAACTTAGCCAATTTTACGATTTTCTCCTGAATCAATCTACTTGCTTGGAACTAAAAACTTTGATGCATGTTATCAAATTAACTCTGGGGGGTGAAATTTGGATAACAATTTGGTGACTTTTCGGGGTCACCTACCTACTAGGTAGAAGATCATTGGCCTTTTAGCGATCCATTGGGCATCGACTCATAAGCAATAACCTGAAATGAGCCTGATGCCTGATCCTGAGCCTGATACCATAACTCCTTCTCTGAGAGCACGCTGAACTATAGAAAACCAACCCAGGAGAAAAAAAACCTGTGCCAAAGCACTTAGGGAACTTGAAACCTAACTACAACAAGACAATGTGCATACACACTTAGAGGAATTGAAATCTAGGCTAATATTTACAAGGGTAAAACTTTTTCTTTTCAGTAGCAATGTTTAAGATAGATTCCGTTGACCAGAATCGGGAGTTCTTATCCGTCCAATGTAGACAATTGGAAGGCATTGCTATTCTTACATTCCATGACCATGTAGGGGCCACTCCAAATGGCATCAAACTTGGAATGCCTTCCTGGTTTTTCCCGATCTGCATCCCATTTCAGAACTAGGTCCCCTTCCTGGAAGGTCCTTGCTCTTGCTTTCTTATCAAACCATCTTTTCACTAAGGCCTGATCTTTCTCAATTGTTTGAACTGCACGTTCTCTAATTTCTTCCAATTCCATCAACTCTGCATACCTGGCTTCCATTGGTTTGAACTCAGCCAACTCCAACTACTTCATGAACTCCAATGCAGGCAGTTATAATGATATAGGCAATACTGCCTCTTTTCCATAGACCAACTTGTAAGGGGAATTACCTGTAGACCTCTTTGGTGTTATTCTGTTAGCCCATAATGCTGATTTTAGCTTGGTATGCAATGTTCTTTGATTTTCATCCAAAGTCCTGATGATTCTTAGCAAATTTTTGTTCATGGACTCTGCCTGTCCATTACCCTGGGGGTAATAATTGGAAGAGGTGCTCAAGTAGATTCCATTCTTGATAGCCCATTCTGTAATCTTGGAACCTACGAATGCCAATGCATTGTCTGATATGATAGTGGTCGGCACACCGAACCTGGTCACTATTCCTTCATAAAATCCTAGTATATTAGACTCGTTTGCCTCTTTGAGCGCTACTGCTTCAGTCCACTTGGTGAAGTAGTCCGTTGCTGTGAGAATCCACTTGTGGCCTTGGCTTGAGTTTGGGTTGATGACCCCGATGAAGTCCAATCCACATTGTAGAAATGGTTGGTCAACCAAGATTGGGTGCAATGGAAGCACTCCTAGTCTTTCTTTCCCTGTGAAGAGTGCACATTTCTTACACTTTCTTATCCATGTATAGCAGTCATTGAACACCGTGGGCCAATAATACCCTGCCTTTATTATCTTGAGAGCTGTTACTCTTGGGGGAAAATGTCCTCTAGAATCTCCATCGTGAAAATCTCGTAACACCCTCTCAATTTGACCAGTCCCAATGCACCTCAATAGAACCCCATTGATGTCTTTCTTAAACAAAACACCATCAACAAGCACATATGGAATGGCTTGTAATCTGAAGTATCTCCTCTTTGCTTTGCTCATTTTTGGAGGGCATAGTCCTATCTGTAGGAAGTGTATCATATTTTGAGTCCAACAAGGAGTAGGCACATCATCTTTTTCATGTTCTTGGCCATCCTGTAGTACCAAGACAGTCTCTTTATCATCACCTGCTTCAACTTGTTGACTCAAGGCTAGTTGTTTACATAGTCCCTTTCAACGTACTAGTTTGGTGACCTTGATCTCGATGTCATATTCCATGACACGAGTTATCCACCCTGCACTCTTCTCATTCAAATCCTTGTTTAGAAGGAAGTCCTTGACTCCCGCATGAGAGACCAATAATTGGATCTTGTTGTTTGAGACTAGGTGCTTGAATTTCTTTAAACTCCTTATCACTGCAAGTACATGCTTTTCAATGAAAGAGTATCTAGTTTCGTATTCCTCCAAGCCTTGACTAAAGAAAGTAACTGGTTGTTCTAATCCTTCTTTGTTTTGTTGTGCCAGGATTGCAGAAATTGTGTCTCCACCACCGAAGGCATATAGCATGAAGTCCTTGGAGAAGTCTGGATTGACGATATAGCCTCTTTTATTGCCTCAAAACTTGCCTTGCCTTCAGATGTCCACTTAAATGCCATGCTCTTCTTTAACATCAGCGTTATTGGCTTTACGAGAGCTGCAAAGTTTGGAACAAACCTGCAGACAAAATTGATCCTTCCCAAGAAGCTTTGAAGAGCCTTCTTGTGACTTGGCAATGGCAATGCTTGAATTGCTTCAACCCATTCTGGGTCAATCGTCAATCCTTCCTTTGAAACAATATGGCCTAGAAGTTTTCCCTCGTGAGCCAAGAATATGCACTTTTTGGGATTCAATGATACCCCAAATCTTCTACATCTCTGAAATACTTGCCTCAAATGACAGAGGTGATCTGCTGCATTTTTTGAGAATACAGTGATGTCGTCAAGATATATCAGAACTATTTTGTTGATCAACCCCTTAAATGCCATATCCATTGCCCTTTAGAAGGTGGCTCCAGCATTTGATAGTCCAAATGGCATCTTCTTGTAGGCATAGGTCCCCCATTTGGTGGTGAAAGCCGTCTTGAATTGGTCATCTTCTTTCACCATCACCTGGTTATACCCTGAGTAGCCATCTAGGAGAGAGAATCTCTCTGAACCGGATACTACTTGCAATATTTGTTCCATTGAAGGAAGTGGGTAATGGTCTTTGAGAGATGCCCTATTGAGGTCTCGGAAATCTACACACAACCTAATTTCTCCGCTCTTCTTCCTGACCAGAACCAAGTTTGCAACCCAGCTTGAGTGCTTGATCGGGAATATAATGCTTGCCTCTATTAGCTTGTTAAGCTCTTTCTTCATTAGAGGCTCAATGTGAGGGTTGACAGGTCTCTACTTCTGCCTGATGGGTTTAGCATCTGGATCCAATTCTATGGTATGTTGTGCCAACTTCAGATTGAATCCTCTCAAGTCTTCATAGCTCCAAGTGAAGACATCTGGAAATTCTTGGCAAAGCTGTATGAAATCTGATTTCTCTTGCTCAGTGGCCACTTTACCAATTTGAAGTTTTTTGCCTTCCCCAACTAGAATTGGCTATGAAACTTCTCTCTTGACCGGTATGTTAGCCTTTTCCTTACGGAGCTGGTCATGAGGGTTGAAGATAGACTCCAATGTTACTAAACCCTTAGGAAGCTTGTTTGTCCGCAGCTACACTACTTGATCCCCATACTGCTGCTCTAATCTGTCCTGATTTCTAGCTGAGAATTCAGCCTCTTCCTGTAGAAAATTGACGATCTGTTGATCGTTCTCAAACACCTGTCAGCTTGTGTTATTATCTTGAACTACTGGCCTCACAATCACATGGATATGTGGCTGTGTTTTTTCCCTTTTGATGTTGTCAACCACATCAAACGTTGCTCCAACTACTGCGAGCCTATCCGCGGCTTCATTTTTCTTCTTGGGTATGGACACAATGTTAAAAGCTTTGAAATCCTTAATGAGGTCCCATACCCTATTCTTGTAGCTCCTCAGCAAGTCGTTCTTCATAGCATGTTGTCCTCTAACTTGGTTGATGATTAGCACGCTATCCCCGAACACATGCAAGTTATTTATCCCTTTTTTCCTAGCCCAATGAAGTCCATGAATCAAGGCCTCATATTCAGCTGTGTTGTTTGAACAAGAAAACTGGAAACGAAAAGCTGAATAATATTTGATTCCTTGAGGTGAAACAAGCATGGCTCCACCTCCTTCACCTTGCCTACTCCTTGATCTGTCAAAAAACAACCGCCATACCTCATTGTCATCATTATAGCTTGGCTTGGTGATGCTAGGAACATGTTGATTTTCTTCGTGTATACAATAGAATCCCAGCTCAGATTATTCTACTTCTTGATAGGGATCAAAAGCATGTATCTTGTTTGCCCATTCATCGAGAGTTAGGTCTGGGATACTTCCAACCTTGGTGTCAGCCTCATCAGTACTAGGGTGATCTTCTTGATCAAATGCTGAGCAATTGGCATTAATCTGACTAGGAGTGTAAGGATCAATATGGAAGTTTGCAATAGGTTCAGACCTAATTGTAGCCTTAGTTCCATACCTTGTTCTAAACAGCATGTGAGACCAATCAGCAGACAAATACCCCCCAATCTTGGCTGTGAAGTCCCTTGACAAGCAAAGGGAAAAGAGTGGTGGAAGGTCTATGATTGATATATCTTGTAAGACAACAACATTTGGACATGCATGCAAGGTAAGACTCAAGTTTTTAATCACTCCAACTGTTGCTATTGCTGTCCCATCCAATTACACTACCCCTTTAGATATTACTTCATATTGGAGACCCAGCTGATCAGCTATTTGCTTGGGCATCACTGAGCTACTTGCCCCGGAATCAATCATGCAATTATGTACTAGTTTATCCCCAATGATTAATGAAACATAGAAAGGAGGGGGATTCAAAATTTTACCTTGTTGCCCTCCATGGCTTCCTTCAGGCTGGGCAACATTTGTAAGCACTTTGTCTTGCATCTGATCCTGCTGATTTGAATTTTTTCAATCCTTCATGGCAGCTTGCAGCAGATCTCTTTGTCCTGGGATGGATAGGGATTCCCACATTGATATATTGACGTTAGTCTTCTTCATTTGTTTAATGATACTGAACGGGGATGAAGTATCCTTTTGTTGTCTCTTGATTTGTATACTTACTCCTTGTACGTGGGCAGCAACAGCTAGCATTTGAGTTGGCCTAGGGGCTGTTCTTGGCTGCCCTTGTGTATTTGAAACTGGACTCTGCTTGCCAATCATTTGTGGAGCCGTGGAAGGTGGTGGATTGGCTGGGGCTAATGGCTATTCTTCACCCAAATTTCTCCTCTTTGACCTTGTGTTGGCTGCGTCACCTTGAGAAACTACTTGATTCATTCCACAGAAAACTTCTGCTTGCCAGTTCACCAACGTGGTGTCATTTGGGGCTGATTGTTGTTGGAATGTTTCTTGTTGTTGATTGTTTCCTTGACTGCCCTCGCCCTCCACACCAGTAGTTGTCACCATCAGTGCTTGATTGAGAGCACCATTGAAACACATGGATTTGTTATGAGGCTCGTTGCATGGAAAGCACCAGTCATATTCCTGAGCAATGTTGTTCTGTGTTGGCACTAATTCCTTAGAGGCAGATATAGCATTTGGATTATAGGGCTGGAATGGTCTATTAGAGGGAGGGCTTGTTTGATTCACATTTGCAACTGGATTAGGTGTTCTTTGTGGTTGGTATGGCTACCTATTAGGCTGAGCTTGAGGTTGATAGGAAGGTCTGAAACCTTGGGCTTGTTGCCTCTTAATAGTAACCAGCTCATTTCCCAAATTTTGCAACTGTTTCATGACCTCTTGGAGTTCATTCGAAGCACTTGGAGATGAAGTGGAAGCTTCACTTGAACTCTGATTTCTAGGAGTGGGAACAAGAGCCAAAGTGGGTGCTTGACTAGTGCTAGGATTTTCTGGTTCACTGAGCAATATTCTCTCTCCACCGTTTCGTGGGCTTTTCTTGTGGGCCCCCTAAACTTGGACACGTGGCACTATTTCATTGGTTCGGATCAGTGCTCGAAAACTCACCCCTTTGAATTTTTGGCCCTTTTTCCTTGGCGAAACATGTCATGCTGTGATTTGTCCACGGGCCTGCCGGATTTTTGCGTCCACCGCGTCCTTTTGTCCTGAATGTCCCTGTTCTTCACGGGACAGAATCCTCCGATCCACCTGAAATGGGCTTCCATGTCCCTTTTCTGTTTGGTGACACATGGCGTGATCTGATTGGCTTTCGGCTCCTTCGGCTATCCTCGTCCCATGTGTCCCTTTGTCCCACTTGTCGTTGTGATGAAGTTTCCAGTTTCGGCTGAACTGGCCGGTTCGCGTCCTTCGCGTCCATTTGTCCCAAATGTCCTAGTGCTGTCTGGGACAAATTCTTCCGGTTCGTCCGATTCGGCTGGTTCACGTTCCTCCACGCACTCTTGTCCCGCTTGCCCCCGGTAAAGGACTTGGAAAAATTTTCTTTCTTTCAGCCGATTCGGGCATTTCACGTCCATTTGTCCCAGATGTCCCTTTTCTGTTTGGGCTGCCTAGAGGCTTTTCGGCCGATCCGCGCCTTCCATGTATAATTGTTCCAACTGCTCCAAAGGCGGTCTTGAGCAGGACTTAGCCAATTTTACGATTTTCTCCTGAATCAATCTACTTTCTTGGAACTAAAAACTCTGATGCATGTTATCAAATTAACTCTGGGGGGTGAAATTTGGATAACAATAACTGCTAGATGATAGGATCTGTATTTTGGTAGATAAGAATTGCAATGGAATATGAAGTATTATAGGTATGTGGAATGGATTAGGGTGTGAATGGTTGCATTTTAAAATTTCTAGCTACTAGGTAGGAATTGCAAGAAATAGTGTTAGAGTCTAGAATTTATTCAAAGATAGGGTATCCCCTATTAAAGAAGGCAGGTTTAGATTCTCTAGGAGAAAATGGATGTTTAGATTCTAGTGTATGAGGGATTCAACCATGACATAGATGCCGAGCATGAAGAGTTGTTGTCCCATTTTGTTGTTATAGTTGATCCTTGATTCACTCCAAGTTTTTTTGGTGTCAGAAAAGGGATTGGATGTATTTGTTTGATGATAAGGGATTTATTGTTGTGCTGGTATCAATAGTGTTGTACTGTAATATGGGACATGTTGAAATGTAGGTGATGGAGTAAATATTTTTTAGAATTCTGTTCGCGAGCTTGTTTTCTAGTAAGTACCACGATAAACAAACAAACAAGTTCCTAGAAAATGGAAATTAACTAGATTGGTTAATTTATAAACAGTAAGAAAAAGCTAGCAAAGTGTTGTTTTGTATTAATCTTGATTAAAAAAGTGAAACGTGTAAAATGGTTAACGAGGGTCTTAGGAAATGGTAAGCTATGGATGGTTTCAGGTATGTTTAAGGGTGGAGTCCTCGATATACCTGAAGGTACATGAGACACAACTCTATACTACTTCTGGTATGGGCATGTATATTGGGGCCTACCCCCTCACTTCACGGTGTCACTGCAATAAGGGAGTCAACTGTTGAGCCAAAATATACCATTAGACAGGAGATTATTATTGGCCAGAACACCGATTTAGATTTTTTGTTGGGTGATGAAATTCTAATCAGTTTCACCTGGGTGGGTGTTGTTTGAATGCATTTTTGATTTGATATTGGTTTGGTTGTGTGTGAGGGAGGATAATTGAATGCAATGAATTTTTATCCTAATTAGACTAGATGATCAAGAAGTATGAAATGGTTTGTGTTAAGATCAAAAATTAAATGTTTATTTTTGATGAGGACAATCAAACAAAGATGTAAGAATGAAAGAAAATGGAAGGTTTTAAAACTTACCATGAGAGCACTCTATTTCTTTTAGATTTTTAAAAAATTTAAACTAAGCAAGTAGTAGGTATATCAGATGAATTTTCAAGAAAAAATCCCCTTTAACTAGATTAGAGAAAACAAGGAATAGAAAACAACATATTGTGAAGTAAATGATCAATAAAAAATAAAAACACACTCCAATCATTGGTGATTGGGTAAAGCACAGGCGATTAGCCTAATCGAAGATGATTACTAGATAGTTAAAACGATGAATATATTATTGAAAAAGTAAAACAAAAATAAAAATGGACAGGTTCAGGTCCCAACGGGTGTGCCAAAATGTTGCGCATAAGTTTACCTAGGGGGTTTACTCGATGTGTCAAGGGGGTAAAACTTAGCTCAATCTTAGTATGGTGGGGTTTTCAAGATACCCGTGAGATGTGATGGATGTTTTTGTGCTCTGTGAATAAATGTACTAGATTTATTTTACATTTAAGTAATCCTACAAATCACAAATACTTGAACAAAATAAAGTTAGTAAAATAAAGTGGGAAAGCTACCTAGAAAGGGCCAGATGATTCATAAACTTCTACTTTGGAAATCTAAAAAATCACACAAGTATGTTGTTCTAATTTCAAATTTGGAAAATGAAAATTTGATTGAAGATTAAATATTTTGTGACTGATTATCTAGTGCTATAGAAAATAAATTAGAGAGAATATGAAAGAATTCAAACTCCAAACACCAACAATTTTATCCTAGAAACCTCCAATGGAGGAAAACCAGCCGGGAAGGGAAAAATGCTCATTCTTCCCACTTTTATTGGTCAATTATAGACAATTACAGATTACAAGAAGTAGAAAATGGAGACAACAATGTAAACCTCTTCCTTCCTATGCTTGTTTTCTCTGTTTCTACACCTTACTCCTACAATTCCACTCCAACATTGAAAATCTTGCTCACTTGCTCTTATTAAAATTAAACCTTTTCCCTTTAATCTCTTTAGGTCTCAGAATGATCAATTCTCTTGCTCCTCCTTGTATTTATATCCTTATCCCATGTCCTCCCATGCAATGGAGAATGAGAAAGGTCAGGGAGGGAAGAGACACAGTCAGACGCTTCAAATTCACGTCCATTCATTTTTCATTCTTATTTTCTATTCGAAAGTGTCATGACCTCTACCCTAACTAGACCAGTGGTTTTAGGACCATTGCCCTAACTGGGAGGTGGTTATAGGACCACTGCCCTGTAGGGTGGTCATTTTGTAATTGCCACTCTATACAGAGTAGCAGTTCTATTTAGAACCTCCGTTTACCTCATTTTTCTTTATTTTCTTCAATTCTCCTTCTTGGTGCTGATGGAAACTGATGAAGTGGTGTGTTTTTCTAGATCCCTATGGATCAAACCTTTCCTGCTTAGTATGCTCTTAGTCCCCTAAAATCTTATTGGGGGACTAGTAGAGGAATCAACTCCCTCTCTTTCTCCTTCAAGTACCACTTGTTCTGCCTTGGTGTCTTCTCTCGTCTAACCTACCAAGACTCTTGTGGATCTCTAGTTTTCTGGTCTAGTGCCACATCCTCCTCTGAGTTGCCTCGAGTAAAATCCTCTTTGGAAGTAAGCTTCTATATATTTCTATCTTTTTCATGCATAGATGGCTTTAGTAGGTGCGAGCTCTTATAAATTGCTATTGCGTGCATCTGCAAGAAGTTTGGCCTGAAGGTTTCTTTTTGAGCCTGCTCAAGTATGGTGAAGGTCCCATACTGTAGTGGTGTATTCCTTCTTTATTTTCATTATCTCTTGATATGGATTGGCCTAATCCTTACCGTGTATGCTACTGATATAGTCACCAGTGTTCCTTGTATCTCCTCTTCTCATTGCCTCCCCATGGACAGGTCTAGTAAATCCATAGGTAGATACGGTGACTGCATAGCGGAATTTTTTTTTATTCCTTAAATAAGAAATTCTTTTGGTGGCTTCTTCTACAAAAAATGACAAGTGTTATCTAAAATATCCATGCTCTCAAGTCAATTTTTCTTTTCTTCCAATGAAAGTAAACAAAACTAATCATTTTCTGTAATAATTATTTGTTCTTGGTTGGTACTTAACATGGCCTTATTTAATTTGCTCTGGTGTGCTTGGATGTTGAAACCGACTCCATATTTAAACCATCTATACCAGATCTTCCTCCTTGTGAACACCGTATCCCTGGCATACAAGTAAGGACTTCTAAAGACAACATTAAATGGATCAAGTTTAATGATATCAACCTCTAATACATCTATGCATTGGGAATTTATCACAAACTGAAACTTACACTTCCTTGTAATGTGTATTTCTATACCCTTTTTCACCAATCCCAATTGGTATGGATGTGGATGCACGTACGTCTCTAGGACAAGCTGTTCTACAACTGCATCAGAAATAAAATTTGACTGAGAACCAAAATATACTAAAGTGTTTAGCTTAGTCTTCTTGATTTGAATTATGATTTGAAAAATATTACTCATATGTTCTTCTTCTTCTCCCCCATACATGTTAATGGACGTGCATCCTATCCTTTCGTCTACATCTGAATCATCCTCAATCCCTACCTCTCCTTCTTCTGATCCCGAGGATTTTTCACTATGAAAATTTTCCCTAAACTTCCCTAAAATTGGACCATGCTGAAGGTATTATTGAGACCTTTCTGATGGTATTCTAAACTCCAGAAACAGGGTCCGTATGCAAATTCTATCGCTGGTCAAAGATGGGCCTCCAAACGGGTCAACTCTGGTCAATAGGTCAACCAGTGGACCAATGACAGGGTGACACGTGGAAGTTGGTGATAAGGAAAAATGGATGGTACTGTAATGTTTCAAAATCAGTTCCATGGTATAGAGCTCATCGCAAGCTTTCCGAAGCATTTTGAACGGACCAAATCTGAGTTCGTATGCGAAAGATATGCATAGTCAATGTTGCGGTCAAATGATGACGTGGCACACTCTAACGTGGACAAATGGCGTATTATGGGCGTGACACTTGACAGGTTTGTAGTGGATTTATATTTAAAAAATAATAATTGTAAAAATCCATTTAATCCATTCCATGTGAATAAATTCAAATCCCATGGTATAAGGAGGATTTTGTGGCCAAAAAAAGCTATTTTAAGGCTTATCTTATCTCTTTCCCACCAAACGTGGGGTCAATGGCTAAATTGGGCTCCTAAACTTATGGAAGGGGGATTTGAACCCTTTCCAAAATAGTAATCAGCCTTACCAAGCCGCCACTTTGTAGCAAGTGATAGAGAAGGAGATCACATCTATTTAAAGGGAAGCTTTTGGTAGGTTGGAAAGGGGGACAACGAAGGACCAGTTTGCAGAGATCACAATTTTCGAGGCACTTATGGTTCGAATTAGGACTTGGTGTAAAAATAAAAGTTGTTCAAAATTATGAGATATTTCCAGAAAGGTAACTTTTGTTGCATGAAGTGCTATATATTTTTATTTGTAGGCGTTTTTCCATCGCAGTTTCACAGAACAGGCACGAGGGGCAAGCAGAGATCTGTATTTTGAGTCCACTTCTGATCCGAATCAGAACATGAAGTAAAAAGGGAAGTTTTTAATAATTTCCTAAATTTTCCAGAAATTTAAACCTTATTTGTATAGGTCTTGTATATTTCAAGTTGTATATGTTTTTTGAACGTATTTACACAGGGAACAAACAGAAGAAATACTGTAGGAGCCACGGATGAACTTGGGAGTGATTATGGTAAATTGCAGAGTTCCATGAGGTTTGAATCAGCTCATTTGCAGGTATAAAGGTCTGTCAAGTCAAGATTGAAGGGATGTTGTACTTCATTGGACGTTTAATGGATCGATTCCCTTTTTGTGAATCCGGAAATGTAGCCTTCGGGTGAACTCCGTTATCAATTTCTTGTTTTGTGGATTTGTGCATTTCAGTTTTTAAAAGATTTTTATCAGTTGAAATTGATCATTGGATTAATTTTATTAATTGATAAAATAAGTATAAAACTGGAGTAAATGGATTGAAGGAACTTTCAGTATCCATAACCCACAACAAGATTTGAATACACTTATCATCTTAGATTCAAATGTCAGTTTGAGTGTATGATTAAAAATCAACTGTGAAGTAAAATGGATTTGTATTAGATTCAAGCGATTCACTTAAAGTTGAAAAATCGGATTAATTGGTCTTTTTGGAAGAGTTGAGGATTTGGGTTTCAAGACATCTAAAAATTGGATCAAATTAACTCAAGATCAATGTTGAGTCTGTAAATTTCAAAATATGGAAATTTTCTAAGTAATTCAAAAAAAAAATTAAGTACCATTTTCAGATCATCTTCTTTCACAATGGCCATGGATTTCTTGGAATCCTTGGTTCAGTGCTTTGGGTGCAATCATGGATGTAACTTCCAACATGTGGCATTAGTATATCCATTTATATCATAATTCTTATAGAAATTATTAGGATCTTTACAAGTATTAAAACTATTAGGAGCATGTATACCTTTCCCTTTACCTTTGCTACTTGTCTTCTCTTATTCTTTTTCCTACTGATCTGTTGACTAGTCTCCCTTTGGCTCTTTCTCTCCTTGCTTCTTCTCATCATTAATGTAGTATGATTGTAATCAAGCTTCATTGAGATAGTTGGGATTCATGGAGATTACCTTCCTCTAAAGGTGAGTGTGAAGTCCTCCTAAATACTTTGTTAGAATTTCCTCATCCTCCAAGTCCATATTTAGCAACATGACTTGTCTCTGAAACTCTATACTGTAGTCTTGCATGCTTTGACCGCTGCCCTGTCTAAAGTACTGTCACTTAATCATCATGTAAATCTTATATCCAATAGCATAGAAGTTATCTGTAAGAAATTCTTTAAAACCTTTCCAATTACTAACAATAGGATGTTTCTTCTTCTCACAAGTGACTAGATGGGTTTCCCACCAAACAAGAGCATGACCTTCCATTTTAAGATGTGCAAAGGTAATCCTTTGTGCCTCAGTAATATTATGCACACTAAAATAGACTTCTAACTATTTTAGCCAATTATCAAGTGATTTTTCATCTATTTTCCTTTAAAGTTCTTTATTTCTACTTTTGTTATAACTTTAAAAGGTGTATGGGTAGATTTTACCTTCTCGCTTATAATTGGTGTCTCTTCTTTATGCTCTTCCCATTCTTCCTCTTCGCGGATCTTTCCAATACCAAAATTTTCAGCCAGTGCTCAAACCAATGAGTCCATGGAATATTTCTTAATCGGAGCCGTATTTTATAGATATGAAATCTCTTCTTATTTTTTATGCAACCTATCCATCATGGTCTCTAGCATTTCGAACCTACGGACCAAGTTCTATTTCTCCATTTGAGCTCGAATTCTCTGTTTCCACTTATTTGTAGAAATATTTGTCTCGTAAGGTTAAACTTCTTTACCTTTGGACCTTGTTACTACCATACAAATCACAAGAAAGAATCGAATACCACATTCTTGGATATATAATCAGCTCTGATACCAAAATGATTAGTAAAATTCTACTTTATAACTCTATGAAATCACACAATTATGTAGTTCTAATTTCAACTTTCCAAAATGACAGATTGATTAAATATTATGGATTTAATGACTGCTTATCTAGTGCTATAAATAGGAAATTTCAGAGAATAGGAAAGAATTCAAATTCCAAACACCAACAATTATATCCTAGAAACACCCACTAGAGGAAAACTGGCCGAGAAGGTAAAAATTCTCTTTCTTCCCACTTCTATTGGTCAATTATAGACCATTATAGATTACAAAAAGTATAAAATGGAGACAACAATGTAAACCTCTCCCTTCCTATGCTTACTTGCTCTGTTTCTACACCTTGCTCCTACAATTCCACTCTAACACTGAATATCTTACTCAATTGCTCTTATTAAACTTCAATTTTTTCCCTTTGATCTATTTGGATCTCTGAATGATCGATTCTCTTTCTCATCCTTGTATTTATAGCCTTCTCCTATGTCCTCTCATGCACTGGAGAATGGGAAAGGTTAAGGAGGGAAGAGACACATTTAGGCACTTCAAATTCATTTCCATTCGTAATCCATTCTTCTTTTCTATTCGAAAGTGTCAGGACCGCCACCTTGAGTAGATAAGAGGTTTTAGTACTGCTGCCCTGGCTAGGTGGAGGTTACAGGATGACCACCCTGTAGGGCAGCAGTTTTGTAACATCCACTCTGCATAAAGTGGTAGCTATGTCCAAAACCTTTGTTTACCTCATTTTTCTTCATTTTCTTCAACTCTCCTTCTTGGTGCTGATGGAAACTGATGAAGTGGTGTGTTTTTTATAGATCCCTATGGATCACCAGATTCTAGAAGTGAAGAGACTCCCTTATGTGGATGTCAACCTTCTTTTGAAACAATTAATATCTATTGATGAAAAATTTGAAGTCAAATACGATAATGGAAAATGTGATAAGTTGTTATCACTTATTTAGGTGATTACATACATAAGATGACAATGGTGGAAAAACAAGACTAGAATCTAAAGTTGGAATCTAACTCAGTACGTACAAGTTCTTAGAGAAATTTGAGCCTATGGAACAAACTAGATCCTCTATTTCAACGAATTAGGATTTAGGGTAGGAGATATAATCCTTTACAAAGAAGTCAGATATTTATTCCTCAATATTGTAGAGGTGTACAAGACTAGTGTCAGGATTTTGAATGTTGATGCGGGTGTTGGTTTCAAACTCAGATTTAGATGTAGTGTGGTAGTCTTCTGGTATGTCTAAGCCAACTTCATAATTGAATTCAAACTGTGTGAGGTCAACTTGGATCCTTTGAACCTCATAATACACATACAAAAATTGTTTGGTTGCTTCACGGATGCATTGAGTGGATGTGAATATGGTCTCCAAATGATCAAAGAACGTAATGTGGATGGTACAAAGTTCTAGATCATGTAAAAAATTGTATTGCTCCCAATGCAAAGGATAAAGGACGATGGGTAGTGAATCAATGTTGATAATAGGATAATTTTCAGCTCTGATGGCCATATGATATTATCATGTTTGACGGCATGTTAGAAAATGACAGAAAAAAGAAAAGATTGTTAGGCATATTATATGAAATATGGGATGGAAAAAATACTTTTCAAGAATCATAGGCGATTCAGGAAATCACAAGTGATTGGTGTTAATTATAACAAACTACAAAAATAAATATTACAACTGATTATTCTATGATTTAAATGAATTTTAATGTGTAACGACATGAAATTTAAAAAATGATCAATATTACCTAAAAATAGGAACATAAACCAACAAAAAATTACCTCAGAGGATTGATCGAATTAGACGTTGAATGAATGAGGAAGGATTGACGATAACGATGGGCTATATGATGATCGTGTTGATTGTTCTAGTGTAGCGTAACAGTAGTAGATATTTTTTGAAGGTTTTAGATTTCTAAAATTCTCTTGAATGAACGTAATTTCCTAGTAAAATGTTAAAATACCCCCAATAAAGATGCTAGTAAACTTGTTTATATAGTCACTGACGATCGGGAGAATCATAAGTGATTTCATAAAATCTGAGTTAGGGGATCAAATGGAGTGATTTTCCTACTATTTTGGTGTTGATTTCAGAGGATTTCAAAGGAAGTTGGGATTTTAAGTGGGAGAAAATCAACCTAAGAATAGGATAGCTAGGATGAAGATAAAGGTATTTTTTAAAAGGTTTTTAATTTTAAGTTAGTTTTAACTAGTTTAGTGTGGGAAGGTGGTTAAGGATAAGTTAAAGGTAGTTAGGTGTCATTTATATAAAGTTGCTAAAATAACTAATTATAACTAGTGATCTTAGGTAAGTTGAAATGGTGAGGTGTGAGGGTGAGGTGCAAGGGTTTATTTATTTTATTTTAATTAATCTAATTAATTAAATAATTATACCTAGGGATGTGGTGGTGTGCATAGTAAATTAATGTAATTAAAGGGGACAAGTGGGTGACCTAGTGTCGTAGAGTGTCACAAGTTACATGTTTTGATTGTAAATGGGCTTGAGATATTGATAGTGAGGGAGCGTAGATTTTTTGGTGTCTACATTACAGGTAGGAATTTGTCACTGAAAGAGTAGAATTACACTATCATTGAGTGTGAGGCCTTGTTTATGATGTACGTTCTTCATAAGTTAAAATAATATTTATTAACTACCATGTTTATCCTCTATACAAATCATATGGAATTGAAGTACTCAGTCAACAATAATTTTTTGCAAGGGAAAAGTTTTTGGTGGATACTTCTGTTTCAGTAGTTTGATATCACTATTTTTTTCATACCAGGTAAGAGAAATTCCATGCCATATCATCTCTCAAGGATCAATTCTGGAGAATACATGTAGAGAATTAGGGACACTATGTCAGATGCAAAGTTGTTTAGGTTGAACCATGCACCCACAGATTTGGAAGATATAGTTATATTCTTGTGTACTGGACTAGTGCATGAGGGAATGAATACATTAGAACAAAAGTAGCTTGCTATACATGTAATTCCTTATCATTTGATTGGAGGATATTTGTACAAGATGGGTCATGACAAATTCCTGTGCTGGTGTGTGCTTGAACATGAGCATGAAGCCATCATGGAGAAGGCTCATGGAGGTATTGTAGGAGGACACTATGTTGGTGATGCGACTACACACAAGATACTTATGGATGGACTTTGGTGGGAAAGTTTTTATAAGTATTTTAAGTATTTCGTGAAATCATGTGATCATTGTCAGTGCCTTAAAACTCCTGGACATAGAGATTAGATGCCATTTAGACCTATTGCGAGTGTGGAACCTTTTGAGAAATGGGATATTGAATTGTAGGAACTATTGCACCACCCACACGCCAGATTGTAGTGCATTATATAATCACTTGTACAAACTATATGAGAAGGTGGGAAAAGGCTACACATACAAAGGATTGCACTGCAACCACAAAAGTAAGGTTTCTAGGGGAAACTACTATTAGTAGGTATGGCTTTCCATTGAGCTTGACAAGTGATAGAGGAACTCATTTATTCAATGAGACAATTAGGATTCCATTGGTAGAGTTTATGGTGGTACACCATAAAACAACTCCTTATCACCCTCAAGCTAATGGTACTGGTGAAGCTTTCAACAATATTTTGGGAAAAACTCCTACGAATATTTTTGATTTTGGAAGAAAGGATTGTAATGATAAAGTGTCATATGTAATTTGGGCTTATAGGACCACTTATGAAAGGTTGAATAAGGCCACGTCCTTTCAGCTGGTGTTTGGGATGCAAGCAGTACTACTAGTTAAATTCATGTTGCCATCCCTATGTATTGCGCACGTAGGTGGGTTAGATGATGAACAAGTTATAGAAGAGCGCATTGAAAAACTAATGCAACGAAATAAGAGGTGCGCTATAGCATATTAGAGCCATAAGACTGAGAATGAAAGAAAGAAGGTGTGGCATGATAGGCAAATTAAGAATAATAAATGTGTAGTTTGAAAGATAGTACTTCTTTATGACTCCAAGTTTGTGCACCATCTAGGGAAGTTGAAGGTGCATTGGTTAGGACCTTTTGTCATAACAAAGATACTTGACTCAGATGCATGTCAGTTACAAGCACTGGATGAAACCATGTTTCTTGGTAACTTCAAAGGGATTAGGATGAATTCATACTGTAAATAAGCTTCTTGGTATTTTTAATAAGAAAGTATTTCCACTTAGATTATATTTTCCTTTCATGTTTTGTTTTCCATTTTTTTTTGTTCCTTTGTTTTTTTGTAATAAGTGTTCTTGCACGCAGGAAGCTGATTACTATCTATTTAGTTCATGTGCAGAGGACCGTGAATAGTTTTAGTGTGGGGTGGACGTAGGTGTCAAGAAGTAGGTATATTTTTGAGAGGACAAGATGATTTCATTAAAGTACTCTAGAGAAGACATGGTGAGGCGTGTGACATGAATAAAAAGGTAGGTGCTTATAGAATCAAAATTATGAAGGTGTGAAGGTAGAGGAAGATATTACAGGTACATAAGAAAAAGGTGTATGATAGGAGTTTCTGATATGGGAACCCATGTAATGGAATGCGATGCATTATAATGCAAGGTCAGAGGAAGTAGGATATGCTACTTTGAATATGGTGCAGAGGAAGTAAGTTTTCTTCGTGGAGAAGGGTACGCATGGATGTCTACAGTCTTGGTAATTAGTAAGTGCACCAGAATGTTATAGATATCGTTCATGAAGATGATGCATAGAGGGAAGTAAAACATGTGTTAGATAGAAAAAGTATCTTTTAAATGGAAAACATACTTTAAAACTTTAAAGTGAGAAAAAATGTTTTAAAATTGAAAAATTAAAAGAAGAATTTTTTTTAAAGTACGAGAAAATCTATGAAAAGGGGGTAAACTAACTCATTTTATACCTTACAATTGAAGAAAAGGAGCAACCCAGTGACCTAGTGCAATAGAGCAAGCTAAGTAATGAGAAAACTAGTGCAGTATGCATAGAGTGTTTGCATGAGGCTCCTTTGTGGAAAAGTGGAAGTTTGAGTAGAGAACTAAGTGCAAAGCTAGGGCACGGGATGTAGGGTTTGCAAGGATTAGAATTTGAGTGGCTAGGGTTTGTAGGGTTCAAAGAAGGATTATATAGCATGGTGGAATTGAGAGGAATAAAACCAAAGAAATAAAATTCTTCATCACCAAGGGGCAAAGGCAAGGGTTGAATGAAGAAGGTTGAGGTTAAGGACCCACTAGACGAAATTTAATTTGAGATGTAGTACCTATTTGTGTAAAATCACAGCACCCCTGAATGGTCCTATTTTTGATGGGGTATTCGATGTCATTTACAAAAAATGATCTATCCTAAGTGTGAGACACTTTGAAATGGGATATCTCTTTGAAGAAGGCCAGTTCATGCTTCTAAACCTACCTACCAAAAACTTCTCCTAATGCAAGGAAATAACTTATCTAAACCTACTCTAAACTTCCAAGGAGGTAGAGAGAGGGATTGCATGAAATGATTCCTACAATAAGAGTGGTGATAAACCAAGAAAAGGAGGGTTAATCACTTCCCCAACCTACAAAATAATGAAATAAATGAACCTAGAAAGGGTGATACAGCACCAAAAACTAGATCACATTCAAGACACCATTCCCGAATGAGCACAACACACCAAATTTGTAATGAACAAAGATATACATAGCCACCCACCATGGAAGGCTAATAAATTAACAAAAACATGATTTTATTGCTCCATTAAATTTTACACAATACATTTCCTAGTAGGGGAAGGCATGAAGCCATTACAGTGTTTAGAGGAAGGCTTAGATCCCTAGAAGAATAGGGGTGTGTGGGAGGAGAAAATGACCAACTCTTTATTTATTGCAACCCATTTACATTTTATAGAAGAATTTTTAAGGAGGGAGACAGAGAAAATAAAAAATATTACTCCAACCATCTAAAAAAATTCATCGTGATCCTTGCAAGAGTGATGGAAAAACTTGCAAAGCCCATACCATTCTCTACATTTCCTTATTGGATAAGGAAACAAGCCATACCCCCATTAATGCACTTTACCTACCAAGTGAAATATTCATTTTTCATGAATTTCAAAGGTCCAAAACCTCCAAAATTACAAAATTGATGTTGTCAAGCTATAGGCCTTGTTCTAAGCTTTCCAACGACTAGTTGTTTGGGAGAAACAAACTCCCAAGGTGAAATTTATGCTATATCAGACTTTGGGATCTCTGTAATTTTAGGATTTGGAAAACCTCCAAATAAATCCATTTTCATGTCTTCATTATGTTTCCCTCTCTCATACCTTTCTAATTCCTATGATTTTTTGAGATTTCGAGGACCAAAGCTCAAGATATGGCATTTTGAGTGGGAAGGGGGGTTTTAGCAATAGTGGGCCTGTGCAATGTTTCATTGGTGAGCCACCTCATTGAGATATTCGGCGAGCTATGAAAATTTTCCCTCTTCGCTCTATCTCTTACCACTACCAAGCTCTAAGGATAACTCATTAACCTCAAAAAATGCTCCTCATCGAGATCCTTTTCTTTGTATGCCATTGGCTTGGTATTCACCCCTTCCTCTTTACATTCGAACCCATTCATGGCTGAGAGAGCTGCTTTTTAAGCTATCAAGCTCATCGACCTTGCATATTAGGATTTCTCACTTTTTCCCATGGTGGGATTATGCTCGCCATTTTCTTTACTCTGGCCACTGTATCGAGCGAGCCCCTCCTTGATTCCTTGGTGAGCTCATTGATTTTCTCGTATACGTTTCTGCTTTTCTCGAAAGTCTCCTATTTGTCACGTATTGGATGAACCTTACATTGACTGTCAGGATCCTCAGATCGCCTCGCAGCTACCCATCATTGAACGGATTCATTCAGGAAATCCCTATTTTACCGCATGTATAGGCCAACATTTGGATTTCTCGTGATGGATTCTACGTGGCCTATTGAATTTTGCTTTGATTGGGGAGCTCCAAAAATAACTTCTCATGGCGAGTCACTTGTAATGTATTCCCGCTAGATCATTCTCACATTCCCCCATGGTAACCTCTTCACACTTAGCCAAGTTGATCATTCCTCGAGCATCTCACTTTACTCTCGAACCTCCTGTCACACCGCATGCACTTACTGGGATCTGTTTTGCATTTCCTTGGAGATCAGCACATCCTTGACATGTTCCACGTGGCATGTTAACTAGCTCGGGGATCAATGTATTGAATTTGGGATTAAAATTTTATGGCTCTCGAGGTTTACTTATTTGGATGTTCCTCCCACGCTACTTTAGAGATCTACCGCTCCAAAACTCCGACCTTAATCTCCGAAGCCAAACCCGAATTGGCCCACTTCCGAAGTCCGAAATATTCAGATTTTTGAGTTCTCCGACTTCAAAGAAACATAGCTCAGTGCTTTGGAAATTTTGTTCACCCAACTCCGAAGTTGGTGTTTGCGAAAACCCGAAATGCTCGAAACGTCTGAAGTCCAAAGTCTTCGGAATATGGACTGTCCTATTCACCCCGGTTCTCTTGTTTCGACGAGCTTTCTCCATTTTCACGTGGCATGAGATTGGTTTATGATTAGGCTTTGTATGAATGATTCGAATCCCTTGCAATACTGAGTTTCATTCCCTAACACTGGCTCTCGATCATGATTTCCCTCACGATCACAGCTTAGTCTGATCTCTTCTTCTTTTTCGCCGCGGGCTTGACCCTACCCAACCTGTTTTGCATTCAACAAGCCATCTTGTGTGGACAGGGCCCGAGATCTTCATAGCTCATCGCACGAGCTGTATTTAATCTCAATGGCCAAAATCCATCGTTCGTGTGCTACATTCACCTGTCCTGGGAGTCAACATTCATTTTTTCCCCTGAAACTCCTATGACTCAAACTCCTCTAAGACTAGACCTGCCTTGCCATCGTTTTGTTGTTCCGCTATTGCACTAAGATGAATTACCTTCCCCGCGACTCAAAATTCGTACCAACTCAAGCTCCATCCTCATTGGTGCCAATTATTAGAGCACCTTGAAACCAATGAGCTTCCAATACACTCTTCCACTATCTCCCATGTGAGCTCGAATACCATTCACAAGCCCAAGGTGTTTACTCCTGCCATCTAAATTTCCACCCAATGGCCCCAACATTTCTTACTTTGTTGTGCTGATTTGAATGTTTGAGTTCCTCCTTTCCTTCACGTGTTGGTTTCATGGCTTGGTTGTATTGATCTTCTCTGAGATCTTTGTTCTATTTTCAATCCTTTTTTGATCTCTCCTCATGGCTCTTGGAGACCTCTCATTACCTTGACGTCATCCGGGTTTCATAGTGGACCCAGATCGATTTCCCTAGACACTTCTTAATCCCATCCAAACTCCACGCCATTCATCTTCCCATCAAGGCCATGCATGAATTTTTTGATGATCCCTTTTGATGCCTCTACTCATTTACATCTATGTTTGACTCACTGTAGCATGATCCTCATCCCATTATTGTGAGTTTCCTCATAGTTGAGTCCATTTTTTTGCCCAACGAGGTTCCCAAACCTCTATTTCATGTTGAGTTGAGCCTGTGTGTCCTTCTTTGTGAATTTTTTGTACGATCCGATATAGCTCATACTATTTCAAAGATATTGTCTCATTTTTTAGGCAATTTAAATTGCCTCCCCTAAATGCCGCTCTTCATTGACTCAGATCGAAGAGTAGCTCACCGAGCTACTCGACGAGATCTCTTATAGTACACCAATGAACTCAATTTCATCAACTTAGCTCAATTTCACGATTGACCTTCATCCACACATAGGGTCCCTTTTCTTTGCATCTCCCATCAATTCCCTTTTGCATATCCAAACTCAGGGAGCTCGACTCTGACTTGTCGACCATACACCGATACTGTCAATGCAACTCAACCAGCTCACCGAGTAGCTCACAAAGCTATTCAGTGAGATCTCTTTTAGCTTGGTGCTCCTTCAAGGCTCATTTGGGAAAATTTTTACTTTCTCTTGATTTCTTGATGAATTTTCTAAAGGTGGAGGCTAAGGGAGAACCAATAGTGTGTCATGGGGCAATTTTTTCACCCTTTTTCTTTCTCATCTATTTTGGCCAGATGTGGGATGACAGGGCTTGCATTTCATCATTTTTAATTTGATATTTAAAGATCAAGACCAAGAAGAGGAAAATTTTCTCAGATGATCTTCACTTTTGAATCCACTGAATGTGCTTGTGAATCCCCAGAAACTACCTGTAACTCGATTTCATCATTAGGGGCCCTATCTGGTGCAACTGGATCCTGTTAGGTCCCTATTGTCTAAATTTTCCCGAGGGGAAAAATTGGATAAAAATTTGGTGACTCGCAGGGACATCTGCTTGATAGATGTTCAATAACAATAGCCTTGATATGTCCATCAGACTGGGAGTCACAACTGATAGCCTGAAGCTGATATAACATTGAAACTTGCCCCCTTAAAATCACTTGAAGCAATGTTGGCCCTAGACTTGTTTTGATTTGAAAATTTCTATCTTCCATTTCCTTGCAGCAAAACCTGTTAGTATTTAAAACTGGGGCCCATGTACCTATTATGAATCTATCATGTCAAGCATGAAACATACTACAACCCATGCTTTCCTAGAACATGTGTCACATTATAGGATTTTAAATAAGACTCTCCATGAATTAAGACATCATGAAACTCTATTAAATTTTGACCTTTCTCTTTCATCTAAATTATTTCTTAGAACATCGACGAAGGCCATCACTGTTTATTCTCATTGGATTTTCAACCGAAATGAACTTGAAAAGTGAGCAAGGGAAATTTGAGGTTGATATTCTACTTTTCAAACATCGGGGACTTTGAATGATTAGAAGGCTTCTCCTGCATACCAGACCTAATGTTGTTGTGAAACCTATCATTTTCCATACAACAACTGTCTTTGGGGCTGACTTCCGGTCATAGAAGCTCAATGACCGATATTGAAGGAACAAGAGGGTGAAACTTATAAAAATTGTCCCTTATCAAGTTTAGTTTCTTTGCATTTTGTTTTGACTTACAAATTGTAATTGTTCCCTATAATTATGAGATTTTCTTTGTATCATTGCATGTGGGGGCATATTGAAAACACCAATGCACTATGCTGAAGCAATACAAATAAAAAATATGTACAAAATATCAAATCATACATATCTAAGAAGACATGCATAGTGTGCAAAAGTAATTTTTATGCTGAAAATAATCTACACCTTGTTGTCCACTCAAAATTCCTCTGCTCTTAAGAAAGTGAAAATTTAAAATTTTGAGTTTAAGTGTCTTCTCTGTTGTACTGATAATGTGAAAAGCCAAAGAAATTGAGAAAATCTACGTTTTTGGGTCATTTTGTGTGTTTTTCGGGCCTGTCGCGTACTTTTGTCCCGCGTGTCCCAAGTTCAATTGGGCCCTCTGTTCCCCAATCGGCCGGTTCACTCGGAAGTCTGTTCTTTTCGGGCCCGTTGGAACTTTTTGTCCCAAATGTCCCAAGTTCACCCGGACCAATTGTTCCATTTTCGTTCGATTCGGCCGAGCCGCGTACTTCGCGTACTTTTGTCCCGCGTGTTCCAAGTTCAATTGGGCCCTCTATTCCCCGATCGGCCGGTTTAACCCGAAGTCTGTTCTTTTCGGGCCCGTCGGAACTTTTTGTCCTAAATGTCCCGAGTTCACCTGGACCAGTTGTTCCATTTTCGTCTGATTCGGTCGAGTCACGTACTTTGCGCATTCACGTCCCGCATGTCCCAGGTGCATTTGTGTGTCTTTTCCACGCTTCACCTGAATCGGCCGAGTCGCGTACTTCGCGCTTTCGCGTCCCACATGTCCCAGGTTCATTTGTGCGTCTTTTCCCCGCTTCGCCTGAATCGGCCGAGTCGCGTACTTCGCGCTTTCGCGTCCCACATGTCCCAAATGAACCAAGTGCCATTCGTGCTAATTATTCCCGCTCTACCCGAATATCTTTCTTATTTAATTTGATAGGTATATATTTAATGCGCATTTATTGCCTTTCTCTCTCCTAAACGGCTATATAACGAGTGAGACCCCCTATGCGTTTTACACACTGCTTTCCTGCTATCTTTTGCTTGAACCTTTGCAATCTAAATTCCTGCGCACGTATCCATTTTCCTCTGCAATTCCTTCCCAAGTCTAGCTTGCAGCTTCTGCCCTTCTGAATTACTACCAACATGAAGATCAAATTTCAGGGGCAAGAACAAATCTCACCACTAGAGTCTGTCGTTCCCGATATCAGGGACAGTGAAGTTCACCATCTTGACTTTAGTGATTTTTTTGGTCAAGGATGACAGATGCAAACCCTACGCCAATGGCATAAATGATTCATGACAGCGGTTTGGCTTTCGCTGGTGGTTTCCCAATCTCTGTGCAATGTGTAGATTGAAGAAGCAAGTAAAGACTTTCATGCTCATGTCGAGTTTCATAAGGAAATGGAGAAGTGCCTCTGATTCGAGATCCAATCTACAGCCAACACGTCAGTCCCACGTGGCAGAGACATAGCCGAGGCATTGAAGAGATTCAGGTAGTGGATTTTGAAGTCAGTGGGTCCCTCCCAGTCATAAGCAACCTGTCTTCTTCTCCTTATTCCTCTCTTCTCTTCCAATTCTTTCTCTCGGATTTATTGTAATAAGTTGAGGTATTGCGATTGGAAATCCTTAACTAATCTTTGGTTAAAAGAAGTAGTTACCGAGAGTAACTGAATTATAAACTATATAATGGCCTCTCCTCACCATTTTGTAGGGAGGAAGAACTTGGCTTATTTTCTGAAAGTGTAAATAAATCATAAAGAAATCAATACATAAGGGCTTTTCATTCTTCGTCTATCTGATCTCTTTTATCCCTAAGCTTTTCTTTTAATCTTGTTAAGGTCATTTGTCTGTGTTATGATAAGAAGCTTTGTATTCTTGCAGATGTTATTTATAGAACTTTGTGTCTTTCAAATTTCATCTTACTAAGTATGATACAAATGATCTTGTTTCAATTCACTGTAACTTTGCATACATAAAGAATTACTCTGTCATCTATAATTCTGAGTGTTGCCTTTCTGCTCATTCTCGTATTCTCATTCCTCCGTCCTTTTGTAATTGATGATCCTTATAGAAAAACACTTTCATAATATCCAAGTTCAACAAAGAAAATCATGTTTTTGTATATTTGTAAATAGGTTCATTTCTGAATAAGGGAACCTCTCCCATTAAAGAGGAGGGACTTCTTGTGCCCCTGACTGTTGCTCTTCGTAAAGTCCTATTTGACGACCAACAGTTTTTTGGCGACTCCGCTGGGGAATCATATTCCAATTTATGTAATTTTTTATCATCCTTTGATCTGGCGACTCCGCGTTTTACTCGAGGAAGAAGGGCCCGTGGTATTGAAGATTCTCAGTTTCAGCTTTTGGAACAGCAGGGTATTCCTTTCCCTTCAACAAGAAGAAATAGAAAGACTCGTTCAACAAGCACTCCGCCTGTTCAAGACAGAAACCCTACGGGTGGTATTCCTTCAAAGGAAATCAGTCCTAATCATCGAGCTTTGATTCTTACTGGTGTTACAATTCCTCTCCAATCCATTTTTCCAAGAATGGCGGGGTACCATTGCCCTGGGGTCATTGTGTCAGGCCCCTTGCCCTTCCTCATAATTTGCATGAGTTACCCAGAGGAAACCGTAAGAACTTCCCTAAATTCAAATGCGATGGTAAAGCGCATCCTGATGAACACATTGCAGCATTCATAGTTGCATGTGGAGTTCTGGGAGTTGAACACGAAGATGTCTCCGTAAGACTTTTCGTTGAGACTTTACAAGATAATGCTGCTGATTGGTTTTATCACCTTCCAGCTGGTGCTATCACTAGCTGGGACACAATGAGAACTAGGTTTGAAAAACCGGTTCAAACCAGCAGAAGATGTGCATGCCTTGCTAGCCCAAATCTCTCAAATAAAGAAGGATTCACCAGAGCCCATGAGAGAATTTGTGGCCCGATTCAACAGGTTGATTAACAAAATTCTGCCAAATACTCGATCCTGTAGATCAAATTCAAAAATGTTTTTTCCTAAATGCTCAATCACCTGAAGTTTAGCTATGCACTGCAGAAGGGCTAGTCTCACAACATTGGCTCGAAGATTAAAACTCTTGTTGTTAGTGTCGAAGATGATTTAATCATGTCAAGGAAGTTGAGGAGAGACCCTTCTAAATCTAAATCTGCTTCTTCCTCCTCTTCTACCCCTGGACCTAATATTGATCCACTTGGTACAAAAACTTGCAAATGATCTCATTGCCATTAAGAAACAATTGGCACAGCATGCTCCCTATGCAGACGTTCCAAGGAGGAATTTTCAGCCCAGAAATCATTTGCCTGCTGCTCAAACAAGGCTAGCACTTGAAGGACCTCCTATTAAAGTTCCTGTCAACGTAACCTGTGAAGTTGAGGAACCAGAGGATGAGGAGGGTTAATGAATATTGCGAGGAATTTGTTGAAGAGGGTTGATGATGAAGCAGATGAATTTGAGGGATCTCGAGTTAATTTCTTCACTACTGAAGGCATTGATGATGCAGATCATTATGATGAAGTAGTAGCAGATATGAATAGCGAATCATACGTTGTCATGACTCGAGAGAAGACAAATCAGAGGGAGAGAGTGATGCAGCCCACCAAGAAATCTAAGGAGCAGCCGACAACTATCCCCATTATTGCAAAAAGAGGATCTCCTATTCCCATTTCATCTGCACCAAAGGTGAGTCCTGTCAATTCTGCTACTAAAGTTACTTCTTTTTCCCCTAAAATTGATAAACCTAAGATTTCAAATGATGATAGCCCGTCCACTTTTGGGTCGTTTGATATTATTGATCACCTGAAAAATGACTAAGGTTCAAATCTCAGAAGCTGAATATTATCAAACCCATCCTAAGGGCTTTCGCTAAAATGATTCACTTTGTCAATTCCCATTCTAAAACTACGTCTAAAGGCCTTTTACCCACTCCTTCTTCTGCACCACAAACCTAATCTGATAGCCGCTGTCACCTCACCCAGTGACAAAATCAAACCATTCTATGTGAAACTTCTTATAGCTGGTCATAGGCTCAGCAATTGCATCATAAACTCAGGAGCATCAGACAATGTGATGCCTACTAAAGTAGCTCATGCCTTAGGTTTGACTCTCACATTGCACTTATGGATCTTGTTATTCTATGGAGAGTAAAGAAGTGCCTTTGGTTGGAAGGATTAAAGATGCACAAGTGGCTTTTGCTACTTTTCCTGAGAAGAAAGTTTTGGCTACTATCTTAGTAGCAGATATTCCTCCTTCATACGGGATGTTGCTAAGTAGGAACTTCTGTAAGGATGTGGGTGGAGAAATTCAAATGGATTGGTCACATGCACTCGTACCTGTTAATGGGCAAATGAAGAAGTTGTTGCCTGAGAAGCAGTCTGAGTATATTGTACAAAAAAAGGATGATCCTAAAGCACAAATACTCTATGAGGATATGGGGCATGGTAACTACATGATTATGTCTCCTGAAGAAATCCAACTTCCCAAAGTCTCACCTAAAGATCCTAATGGTGTTTGGGTATTAGATTTTGATGGAAGTTGTTCCTCAGCTGGTTCTGGGGGCTGGTGTCATATTGGTGTCGCCCAAAGGAAGCCTTCATCCTTTCTCATTCAAGTTGCAGTTTGAAAATACCAATAATACATCAGAGTATGAGGCTCTCATTCTTGGACTGCAGATGGCAAAAGAACAAGATGTGAAGAATCTTCTAGCTCGTGGAGATGCAGAATTGATTGTAAAGCAAGTTAGAAACCTCTTCTAGGTGAAAAATGGAAGGTTGAAACATTACAGGAATCAGGTTTTGGGATTCCATTGAATTCCTCGATGCTTTCTCCATTGAAGCAATACCCAGGGAGAAGAATACCAGGGCTGATTCACTAGCAGTCTCAGGGTCACTGCTTATACCTCATCCTGACTTTTCCCAAGATAAGTTCACCATTTAGATGATCCATCGACCTAGTGTACCTGATAATACAAGTAACTGGCAAGTTTTTAATGATGATCAGCACTTGCTTTCTTTCTTAGAACTCAAGGATAATTTTGAATAGCTGTACTTTGAAGGAAGTGATAACTTGCCTCGTGAAAGTGTGTCCTTTGACAAAGTAGCCACCCAAGGAGAAGAAACAGATCAGGATGGATGTATCAAACTCAAGGGAAACAAGATCCCTAAACGATTGGTAAGTTTAGAGGAACTGTTTGATAAACACGACAAGTATGTAAAGTCTAGAGCTTCTACTGGACCTCAACAATCAGCTGAGTATGAAAAAATTAATATTGGGAGTTCTACTGACCTTAAGCTCGTGAACATTGGAAAAATGTTGCACAACAGATGAGAGGAAGAAAGCAATTGATCTTTTAAAGAGGTATAAGGATGTTCTTGCCTACTCTTATGAAGATTTCAAAGCTTTTCCAACCAAAATATATGCAGCATTTCATTCCTCTCAAACCTGGAATTAAGCCTTTTAAGCAGAAAGCAGAGGAAATACAATCCTAAAATAGCTGACACCACTTTTCAAGAAGATACAGAAGTTGTTGAAAGCCAAAATCATTTTTCCTATTCACCATTCAACATGGATTGCCAATATTGTACCTGTTAGGAAGAAAAATGGTGAGATCTGCATCTGTGTTGACTTCAGGAATCTGAACCAGGCTTCCTTGAAAGATAATTATCCTTTACCTATGATGGATTAGGTCTTGCAAGCAATAACAGGATCTGAAATGTTGTCTATGCTTGATGGATTCTCAGGATATAATCAGGTAGAAGTTAATATTGCAGATCAACACAAAACATAGCTTTCACTACCCCTTGGGGTACCTTTGCTTACAGAAGAATGCCTTTTGGGCTCATTAATGCTGGTGCCACTTTTCAGAGAGCTATGGATCTGGCCTTTGGAAGTTTGAAAGGGAAGTGTATTGTTGTATTACCTTGATGACTTGACTGTGTATTCTAAAACAAGGGCAGATCATTTTCAGCACCTGGAGACAGTTCTGTTAAGATGTAGAGAACATGGGATCTCTTTGAATCCTAAAAAATCTGTCTTTTGTGTCACAGAGGGGAAATTATTAGGGCACATCGTCTCCAAAGATGGTATTAAGATTGATCCTGAGCGAGTTCAAGCTATCCAGCAAATTCCTCTCCCAACCAGCAAAAAAGGGCGTGCACTCTTTCTTTGGTAAGATCAATTTTTTGAGAAGATTCATCCCTGATTTTGCAAAACTAACTCTGCATATCTCCCAAATGATGAAAGGCAAACAAATGTTTGGTTTGTCTTCTAAAGGGAAAGAATCCTTTGAAGATATTAAAAGAGTCGTTGCTAAAACTCCTGTTTTAGCATGTCCAGATTTTAGCAAAGATTTTATTATCTATTGCTACGCCACAGATAACACCTTGGCTTCTGTTTTAACTTAGGAAGATTCTAATGCGCATGAACTCCCAATTACATTTATGAGCTATATTCTAAAAGATCATGAGTTAAAATATACCATGATGGAAAAACATGCTTTTTGCAGTGGTTAAAGTTGTTAAGCAGTTTCGTTTTTACATTCTCAACTCTCACTCCATGGTATTGGTACCAGATACAACTGTTAAGTCAATTCTCACATAGCAGGAATTTGGATCCAAGAGAGGGAACTGGGTGGCCAAGGTCCAAGAATATGATATTGACATCAAACCGGCCAAGCTCGTCCGTGGAAAAGGCCTGTGTGAACTCATCACTGAAGGAGCTAGACCTGAGTTACTGAAGGATAAAGTTTGGTCTTCCTACAGTTCTGTTTCTTAGCTCAGTTGACAAATGGTATGCAGATATCACCCATTTTCTCACCTATGGAGAATGCCCCTCTCATTTGACTGCCAAAGAAAATAGGATTGTTAAACTAAGGTCAGTGCAATATGTGTTTTGGGAAAATGCCTTGTTTAAATGTGGGTTAGATGGAAGGTTTTTGAAATGTGTGGACAAGGAATAGCAGAAAAAAGCTACTCTCACCTTTTCATGATCAAGCATGCGGAGGGCACTACTCATCAACCGTCACTGCTCATAAGATACTTCATGGAGGATATTACTGGCCTACCTTATTCAAAGATGCATCCAAGTGGGTTGATAAATGTGAGGCTTGTCAGACTTTCGTGGGTAGACCCAAATTGGCCTCTTTGCCTCTTAAGCTAGTTGTAATTGAAGAACCTTTTCAACATTGGGGTTTGGACTTCATTGGAACAATTAATCCCTCTTCTAGTGCTAGTCATACTCATGTATTAACTGCCATAGATTATTTCACCAAATGGGTAGAAGCCATTCTAGTAAAGAGTACTACTTCTGAAGTGGTGTGCAGTTTTCATCAAAGAAAACATCTTGGTAAGGTATGGTGTACCAAACAAGATTGTGACAGATAATGCTTCGAATTTTTTCTTCAACTGAGATGATAGATTTTTGTTATGGATATGGTATCTCCTCTGACTCACTCCTCAGATTACTATCCTCAAGGAAATGGACAAGCAGAATCCACTAATAAAAATCTGGTGACCATAATAAGGAAATTAGTCAATGAGTCTCAACGAAACTGGCACAAGAAACTCTATGATGCTCTTTGGGCAGACAAGATCACACCTAAGAGAGCCATTCAAATGTCTCCTTTTCAAGTTGTATATGGAGTAGAAGCTCAATTTCCAGTAACAGTGGAGCTGCCAGCCTTGCATCTTATGAAGGCCATTGAAGATACCAGTTTCAATGATGCTTTGGATAAGAGAATAATGTACCTTCACAAATTGAATGAGGATAGATTGGAAGTTGCTGATAAGATATTTGCTCATCAATAGAAAGTTAAGGTCTTGTTTGATAAGAAAGCCAGGTTCAGAGATTTCCAAGTTGGAGAACACTGTTTTGTTATGGGATAAAAGGCATGAACCTCGTGGCAGCCATGGCAAGTTTGATTCCCTTTGGCTCGGGACCTTTCAAGATCAGGCACTTTGCTGGGTAAGAATTCTTATTACCTTGATTATATGGATGGTTCTTCTCTCCCACTTCCTTATAGTGGGCAGTACCTGAAATTGTTCAAGTCATAGGTGATTAGCGGAGTCCTTTGTATATTCTGTACAACATTTTGTTTTTCTTTCCTTTTGTTTTGGTGTGTTGTCCTCTGTATTGGTTTGATTCGATGACTCCGTTGCCCAATGGATAAGGTACTGGTCTTCTTCTCCGAGTTTGTCTAAGTTCTTACCTTGTCTCATTCCTTGAATTTATGCCAAGTCATCCCCAGAAGGAGCCAGCTGTTGTCCACTGAAAAATTCCCCTACTCTTAAGAAAGTGAAACTTTAAAATTTTGAGTTTAAGTGTTTTCTCTGTTGTCCTGGTAATGTTAAAAGTCAAAGAAATTGAGAAAATCTACATTTTTGGGTCATTTTGTACGTTTTTCGGGCCTGTCGCGTACATTTTTGTCCCGTACGTGTCCCAAGTTCAATTGGGCCCTCTGTTCCCCGATCGGCCGGTTCACCCGAAGTCTATTCTTTTCGGGCCCGTCGAAACTTTTTGTCCCAAATGTCCCAAGTTCACCCAGACCAATTGTTCCATTTTCGTCTGATTCGGCCGAGCCGTGTACTTCGCACATACTTTTTTCCCACGTGTCCCAAGTTCAATTGGGCCCTCTGTTCCCCGATCGGCCCGATTCACCCGAAGTCTGTTCTTTTCGGGCCCATCGGAACTTTTTGTCCCAAATGTCCCAAGTTCGCCCGGACCAATTGTTCCATTTTCGTTCGATTCGGCCGAGTCACATACTTCATGCTCTCACGTCCCACATGTCGCAGGTGCATTTGTGCATATTTTCCCCACTTCGCCCGAATCGGCCAAATCGCGTACGTCGTGCTTTCGCTTCCCACATGTCCCAGGTTCATTTGTGCGTCTTTTCCCTGCTTCGCCCGAATCGACCGAGTCACGTACTTCGCGCTTTCATGAATCCCTCATGTCCCAAATGAACCAAAGTGCCATTCGTGCTAATTTTTCCCGCTCTACCCAAATATCTTGCTTATTCAAATTGATAGGGTATACATTTAATGCACATTTATTACCTTTCTCTCTCCTAAATGGCTATATAACGAGTGAGACCCCCTATGCGTTTTGCACACTGCTTTCCTACTATATTTTTCTTGAACCTTTGCAATCTAAATTCCTATGCGCGTGTATCCATTTTCCTCTACAATTCCTTCCCAAGTCTAGCTTGCTAGCTTCTGCCCTCCGAATTACTACCAACATGAAGATCAAATTTCAGGGGCAAGAACAAATCTCACCACTAGAGTCTGTCATTCCCGATATCAGGGACAGTGAAGTTCGCCATCTTGACTTTAGTGATTTTTTAGTCCAGGATGACAGACGCAAACCCTACGCCAATGGCACAGATGATTCATGCCAGCGGTTTGGCTTTCGCTGGTGGTTTCCCAATCTCTGTGCAATGTGTAGATTGAAGAAGCAAGTAAAGACTATCATACTCATGCGGAGTTTCATAAGGAAATGGAGAAGTGCCTCTGATTTCGAGCGAATCTAAAGCCAACATGTCAGTCCCACGTGGCAGAGACATAGCTGAGGCATTGAAGAGATTCAGGTAGCGGATTTTGAAGTCAGTGGGTCCCTCCCAGTCATAAGCACCTATCTTCTTCTCCTTATTCCTCTCTTCTCTTCCAATTCTTTCTCTCGGATTTATTGTAATAAGTTGAGGTAATGCGATTGGCAATCCTTAACTAATCTTTGGTTAAAAGAAGTAGTTACCGAGAGTAACTGAATTGTAAACTATATAATGGCCTCTCCTTGCCATTTTGTAGGGAGGAAGAACTTGGCTTATTTTATGAAAGTGTAAATAAATCATAAAGAAATCAATACAGAAGGGCTTTTCATTCTTCGTCTATCTGATCTCTTTTATCCCTAAGCTTTTCTTTTAATCTTGTTAAGGTCATTTGTCTGTGTTATGATAAGAAGCTTTGTATTCTTACAGATGTTATTTATAGAACTTTGTGTCTTTCAAATTTCATCTTACTAAGTATGATACAAATGATCTTGTTTCAATTCATTGTAACTTCGCATACATAAAGAATTACTCTATCATCTATAATTCTGAGTGTTGCCTTTCTGCTCATTCTCGTATTCTCATTCCTCAGTCCTTTTGTAATTGATGATCCTTATAGAAAACACTTTCATAATATCCAAGTTCAACAAAGAAAATCATGTTTTGTATATTTGTAAATAGGTTCGTTTCTGAATAAGGGAACCTCTCCCATTAAAGAGGAGGGACTTCTTGTCCCCTGACTGTTGCTCATCGTAAAGTCCTATTTGACGACCAACACACCTACCCTACACTAACCAGAGAGAGAGAAGGTTTCAAAATAACCCTACAACCCGTAGAGAAAATTAGCTCTCCTTCCTTGTAACTGGTAAACATGCAACTAATTTTGCAATGAGCATGCCTATGCTCATGATTGAAAAGTTTGTCATAGAAAAAAATTCCCATCCACATCATCGAGGTATTAACTGGAAACAAAAAACAATCCTCCCCATAATTATTTACACGGGGATTCTAAATGTACTATAGTTGATCCTCGATACTATGGGACTCATCTTCATGTTCGGATATGAACATGAATAGTTGTGGAAACTTTGGCTCTAGCTTCAACAAAGCTAGATATCTGATAGGACATATCCTGAACCACCAGATTTACCTAAGGAAAATGCGTGAAATACTCCTATTAACACTGAAGATGCAGAGAAACCTCAGAGTGAATAATTGAAACAAGATGTACAAGGTCTAGAAGAATTGGAGGTAGGAAATGGCACCATTGAGACAAAGATGAGTGAAAATAAGGGCAAGTCATTCAGTGTGCCTACTAGTGAGGGACCAGTGCTTGATGCGAGCGTGCACATTCCAAAAGGTAAGTGCTCTAGAAAGGAGAAGGATGGAGAAACGTATGAAACTCCAACAATAGGTTATATTAATGATCCTACTAAGATCATCCACACTAGGTTCCAAAGTACTTTGGAACCCAAGGAACTTTATGGTTGGGAATCTATGGATTCCGAAACGGTGACCACATGCATCCACAAATAGTTGTCATGGAGTATGTAGAATCACATGGATGAGCATGAATTTCATGTATGTGAAGAATCGTGTGTGTCATTAAGAATTAAAAAAGCACCTCATTCTAGCCATGTGACAGTCAAGCCAACTCACATGTCATATGAAAAGGTAAATAATGCATTGACTAAGGTGACTGCAGAGATTACACACAAAAACATTGATAAGGTGGAAAATATTAATGCTTTATTGGAAGATAGAAAAGATAAAGAAACAAAGATTAAGCTCCTGACAGAAGAAAAGGAGAAAACTGAGGTGAAGGAGCGAGAGATACTTAGTATGGTAGAGCAGATAGGAGATGACATTTTGAAGGCAAGGCCACATCTAGAAGAGAAATTGGTAGAGAGGTTTCCATCTGCTATACATTACTTGTACATATTGGTTCATATGGTGATAGATCAAAGTACAATAAGGATTATGAAAGTAAAGGATGTTACAACATATTCAGAATAAAAATATAACCATCACACACAAGATAAGTGAGTATGATTCTTTATTGTAGGCATTGAAAGATGAGTTAAAAAGGGCATAGTTGACGCTAAACATACATGCAAAACCTGAGATAATAATCAAAACAAAGAATCTGGTGGAAGAGAATGCAGTCCTTATAGAAAAATAAGATGAGATACTTGGGCATGAGGAGAGGCTCACTTTAGTAGCAGAAAAGCATGATGCACTTACATTAGCCTAGGACCCTTATAAGAAGAAGATCCAAAAAATTGGGAAACTCATTGCGTGGTGGATGGATGTGATGGAAGGAATGGTCTCAAGTCTGGTGAACATCCTTAGATTATTGTAGAACGTGGGAGAGAACATGACCCTGGATGAGATGGACGGGGTAATTATAGACATCCCTGATAAAACTAATAAGGCACTCAGTGATTGGAATTAGTTAGAGGTAGAAATTAAAAGTACATATCAAAGTTGATTCTACCTTCAAAAGGGTAGCATGCCCATGTATTCTTTCATTTTTTATGTATAGTTATTATTTTTTTCCTTCTTATTTATTCTTGGAAAGGTTACCCATTGTTGGGGGCGGGAATGAAGCAAGTGTGGGGTAATGTTGGGTTAATGAATTAAAACCTATGTACTAAAGGCACATAAGGATTGGGTATGTAGACATGAGACCTGTAGGAACACGTGGAAGTATAGCAAAAAATGGCGTACCTCAGGAAATAATATCTTCCCCTTTCTAATAATAATTTCCACCCATTTATCATTGGCTCCTCCCTACATGGTGAACATCTGAGCTCTCTTGGTTGTTTGGGAATCGAAGCTACAAATGGGAGAGCCTTATTTAGCTAGAGGAAAGGATGATGAGCCCAGTTCAAGAAAGTATTGTACATATGAATACAAAGTATTGACATGCTCCTCTAATTGATCAATGGTTTTCTTGTATTCCTCATTTTGTGCAAGAATCCAAGTTGAAGAATCCTTGAAAAAATGAGCATCACCCTCATGGGTAGCTCAAAATAAGGATACCTTCATCATTACATAATCAAAATGTGTCCTCCTTTTCATGGGATTATTTACATTTGGAAGTGCCACCTCCACATATTGAGGTACATATGCCTTGGTGTAGAAATGGGAATTTTCTTGTGCTTTCCTACCCTTCTTAGTCCTTATGTATTTCAATATGGCCTTAAAGTGAGGTGTTAATTCTTGTTGCAATTTCCTTGATTATTCTCCAATTAATTAATTTACATATGAAAAAGTATTATTAGGTTTGGAAATGAAACTAGACATCTCAGGTTCTTGGTAAGGGACCAAAGCATCACCGAGATGGGTTGATTTAAATACTTCAGTAGGAGCACCTAGATCTACCGGATGGTTAGGATACCCATAAATCTAAATATCACATAGTTTAAGTTCATGATTATTTTATCCAACCTTAGTCCTTTTATAGACCTTTACATAAGTAGGTACTTCAACATTATCAACATCCACCTTCTTCATCTTTCCTAAAACATCCATGGTTCTTTCTTTGATGTCACCTATTTATTTATCATTCATGAAATAAAGGAAAGAGAAGATGATTGGACTGCTCCAAATTCAAGATCAAAATAAAGGGATGAAGGTTTGTGTGAAATTTGAACTTTTTCTAGATACTTACTATTTTTAGTAAGTCATACTTCACTATCAATTTCTATTTTTAGCCAAATTTCCCAATTTTCAATTTTTGCAGCCTACTGAGTTCTAGACTTGGAGAATTGCATGATGATTTCAAAAATATCATTTCTTTTTCATCAAAACATACTATTTTTAGTATGGATATGGTGCCAACTTACTAAAAATATAAGTGTGCCTTCTGGGTGTTTAATTGAGCTGAAAATTGTCTTGTTAGATGAGGTTTTTTAAGTGTTTTCAATCATCGTAACTCTTGGGATTAGAAAGGAAACATTTTTTGATGGAATTTTAATAAATATGTTGTAAAAAATATATGGAATTAATGGAAATGAGGTTTACTTCATCTTCAAGGCATTCTAGAATGTAATATATAAGCAAAGTTTCATGGAAAACAGAGCAACGATTAAGGAGATATAAGTAAATTTGTGTTTTCAACAATGGGGGTTTGTAAAATTGTGGCAGCATATCAATATACCAATAACAATGGAGGGAGGAAAAAACATCAAAAGTGATTTAAAAATGGCTAATTACTTTTTCATACTCACATTTGTTCACTAAACTAGTTAACTCACAAATTAACTCACCCTACTTAACCCAGGTTAACTAGCATAAGAGAGTGGATTAAAAGTAACTAAATGGATCTCAGATGTCCCTATGTCCCTTACCACATTTAGTAATGGAAAAATGAACATTTTTAATGTAGAAACTCACCATGGGTGGAGCATCATGAAGATGTGGTCAAAAAATGCAAGTTGGAGAGTTGTAAACACACACATAGCACCCCATGATGTGACTTTAAGTGATGAAGTGTCTCCTCTCCATGTGGTGGCCATACTTACTAAATGGGTCTCTAACCCCCTCACGTCCCTTACCAAATTTATTAAGGGAAAAATGAACAATAAGTGATGAAAAATGTGCCATGGGTAGCTTCATCACGAGGAAGGGGAAAAATTTGAAAGGTGAGACCTAAAACATGTTCTAACCATCAATTTTGTAACTTAAGTGATGAAAAATATCTATCTTCTATGGGTTGGAAGTAAAGTGACTAGGGGTTTGAATCAGTCATTTAATTTTTTTTACTTCATTTATCTTAACTTATATACATAATTCAAAGCATCCATTCATCATTCATTTAACCAATGTGAGCTTATTAAGCATGAAACAACTATCCAAAAGAACATGAAGCAAGAGATAACACATGAACACAAGATATAAAGTGGGAAAATCTGAAGGGGAAGATAACTTAATAAACCTCTGCATATATTACTCAACAGAAGGGACTCTTGTGAATATTACACATCACAAAATATTTATTTAGTGAGGCACCAACCCCACAAGGAACACCAACCCCTATCTAGTAGAAAACCCACTCTACAAGGAGGATATACCCCCCCTTAAGATGACCAAACACACATTTATCCAACTTAATATGAATATCACATGATGTCCATGTTGCTCAACCAATTGATTGTGATCACTATTTCATCTCTCTTCACTAAAACCCCTCTTAAACAAATCTCTCTCCTTCTCCACTCATGCATGCATGATATAGTGTTGATTAGGTCAAGTGAAATTGTAGCTTCTTCTCCTCTTCATTTATAAACTTCTATTATTATTTTATGCTCTACTCTAAATCCATCACAACACTATCACCCTCTCCTTTTACTCTTTCAAAAATCCATCATCTTCACAAGCTCAAATGAGCTTTACTCTATGCTTTATATACTTGACTCATGCCACAAATCATTCTATGTCAGCACAAACCATTAGACCATGTAATATTAGTCATAAAAAAACATAATAAGACTTATTACAAACATAATCAAATGGTAATACATGACACATTAGGTCAGCATACCTTACAACATTAACATTCCCAAACTATGCCTAAACATTAGGTCTTAACTCCAACGGTCACAATTTGAATTTCAAGTGCACATAGAAGCTCTATTATGAATTCAAAATATATAAAAACTTCAGCAACATCCTCTCATAACCACCAAACATCACAAATATATTTTCAACCTTCATCTTCAATGTGGACATCACCATTAAAAAAGCTCCATCAATTAGGTCTTAAACACCTAATTATCACTCTCCAAAAGTGAAAAAATTCACATATCAATTCATGTTCTCAAGGAACATATGGAACATCACTGGAAAGAACTCATCCTCAGGAAACTCAAAAAACTCATATCAACCACCAATTCAAGGAACAAGACCTCAAAATGCTTCTGTTAGTGCAAATCTACAGCACCCCCTAAATGACCTTCAGATCTGTAGTCCAAAATTGGGTCATTTAGTGTGATTGCACAACATTGAGTTTTGTACAAGGTGTGGGACCTTGCAAGGTTAGAAAAATCTCTAGAGAAAGCTAATTCTTACCCCTTTGTTTAGGTGTATGCATGAATTTTACAGAGGTTCAATGCTAAATCCTACACTAGATTCCAAGGAGATAGAGTTAAAAAAGATGTAAAAGGAAACAAAACTAAGTAAAAAATGGTGATAAACCAAGGGAGTGATGGACCTCTATTTTTTCAAATAGACAAAGATCATAAGAATGCAACACTAGAACATGCACAAATTACCAAAATGTAATGAAGAATCAGAAGGAAACAATAAGGCAAGAAAGGATTGAAAATTCATTCATAGAGCATGCTTTATCATTCCTAGTTTTTGATACGATGCATTACAATGGAAAAGAGAAAAAAACATATTTCAGTTCCAATGGAAGGCTTGAAAATCCACGAATTCACATGCCAAGAGGAAGAGGGGAGTCTACAAGAACAAAAGAGTCCAACCCTTTACAAATGAGCCAAAACTGGCTTTTAACGATGAAGTAGAACAAAGGAAAGGTAAAAAAACATGGGAAAATTGATTTTTGATCTCCAACCATCAACAAGATTCATTAAAACAGCAAGGTCACCCGTAAAAATCCATTTTTTGATGCAATTGGCCATGCTTGAGAAGAAACGAGCACCATACTTCATCAATTTTGGTGGTTGGGGGTTGGTTATGCATTTTTTTCCTATGCTAGAGACATTTATTCATTTTTCTCCAACCAAACCCAACCAAAAATAAAAATTGAATAGTCCATAATGTGGATAATTTTAATAGCTTTCTAATGATACTAAAAATGTGAAAATACAAGCTCTGGATCAAAAGATACCGCCCTCTGAAGATTTAGGGAAAAACATGTGAAATTAGGGTAAAATTAGGGTTCGCGGTCCAAAATTTGAACTTTTCCCTCTTTTTTAAAATTGGGAAAATTTCCCAAAAAATCTCTACCAGCCTGACCTCTGCTGCCACGTGGTACCCTCTGGCTGATCCGCGGGCTCAAACAATCATTTTTCCCCTTTTGTAAAATTGGAAATTTTTCCAAAAATACTTCGAGCCTCTACCACTCCGGGACACGTGGCACCTTCTAGTTTCTTGGCAGGGATGCACTCCATTTTTTAGCTCTGTGCCTTTAACCAATTTGGAAAAAATTCAAAAGTCCTTCCACCACCCCTGACTCCCACTGCTGACAGGACACATGGCATCTTCTCATTGCTCGGTGGGGATGTGCTTGTATTTTTCCCTTTGACGTACTTTGACCAAACACGGAAAAAACTCGAAGTCCTTCCACCCCCACCGCTCTTCCCTAACACATGGTGCCTTTTCATTTCCTTGCAGGATTTTAGGAAAAAAAATTTCCCTTTTACCCTTTGACCCCAAAAGGCTGAAGTGCCAATTTTTTTCCCGCGGGCCCGCCTTGGGAAACTTTCCCCTCCAAACTCCGTTGAGCCATAATTTGAAAAATACAAGGAGTTAGGAGGACTTCCTTACCTTTCTAGAAAGGGGAAATAATTCTCTATCTGATGAAACAATACCTAGAAAATTTTGAGTGCCTAACATGTGTAAAAATTTGACTGAGGCACAAGGAAGGAAAGAATGAAGACAAGTTAGCCAAAATAAGCAGGGGGCTTATTTTGGATAACAATTTTGGCAACTCAGAGGGGTCATATGCCTACTAAATGTAGTGACCTGCTGCCTAAAGAAATCCATTGGGCAATGGAGTGATGAAAGTAATTGATCTTTACTCCCAATTCATAAGAAAATCTCTAAGATGAAGATTGTGAGAGTAGAAAATTACTTTGACCTGGAACAAGATCTGTAAAAGATGCATCCTTGGGGAAAAGAAAACTTGGGCCGAAGCGCTTAGGGAAATGCAAATCTAAGATACAACAAAATCAATGTACATAAGAACTCGAAGGAATGAAAAATATAAGCTAATATGTACAAGGTGAGAAGCTTCCCTTCTAGTAGCAATGCTTCAGATGGATTCCATTAATTGGAATTTGCAGTTCCTCACCATGCAATGTAGACAATTAGAAGGAATTATTGTTCTTGCATTTTGTGACCATGTAGATGCCACTCCAAATAGCATAAAATTTTAAATTCCTTCATGGATTTGCTTAGTCTGCATCCCATTTCAACACTAAATCTCTAACTTGGAAATTTCTAGCCTTAGCTTTCCTATCGAAGATTCTCTTGATCAAAGCTTGGACCTTTTCCATTGTTTGGGCTACATGCTCTCTGATTTCTTAGAGTTTCATCAATTCTGCATATCTAACCTCCATGGGCTCAAAATAAAATAAATCTAATTGCTTCATGAGTTCCAATGTTGGAAAATCAAGTGATATAGGCAAGATTGCCTCTTTCCCATAAACAATTTTGAATGGAGAGTTACTTGTGGATCTCTTGGGAGTTATCCTATCAGCCCATAAAGCTGATTTGAGCTCATTGTGCCAAGTCCTATGATTTTCATCAAGATTTCTCTTGATGATACTTAATAGATTCTTGTTTTTGGACTCAGCTTGGCCATTACCTTAAGGGTAATAATTTGATGAAGTGCTCAAATAGATCCCATTTCTAATAGCCTATTTAGTTACCTTTGAACCTATGAATGCCAATGCATTATCTGATAGTATAGTAGCAGGTATACCAAATATGGTTGCTATCACCTCATAGAAGTCTAGAATGCTAGATTCATTTGCCTCTTTGAGTGCCACCACCTCAGTCCATTTGGTGAAGTAGTCTGTTGCAATTAGAACCCATTTGTGCCCTTGTCTTGATTTTGGATTAATGACTCTAATGAAGTCCAAACCCCATTGCATGAATGGATGGTCAATTGAAATTTGGTGCAATGGAAGTGCTGCTAATTTCTCTTTTCCTGTGAAGAATGCACAATTCTTTCACCTCTTGATCCATGCATAACAATCACTAAACACTTTGGGCCAATAATAACCAACCTTCATGATTTTGAGATTTGTCACTCTTGGAGAAAAATGACCCCCAACTGATCCATTATGGAAAACTTCTAACATTTTCTCAATCTGATTTGTCTCAATGCATCTCAACAAAACTCCATTGATATCCTTTTTGAACAAGACGCCATCACAAAGTACATACGGAATATCCTGCAATATGAAGTGTCTTCTTTTGCCTTTGTTCATCTTTGGAGGGCATAGGAATTTTTGTAAGAATTGCATTATGTATTGGGTCCAGCAAGGAGTGAGTACACCACCATTTTCTTCTTGAATATCTCTTTGTTCTTGGCTGCCTTGCAGCACCAAAACAACATTCTTCTCTTTGCTTACTTTAATTGATTGACTCAAGGTCATTGGTCACATAATCCCTTTCCTCGGAATAACTTGGTGACTTTGATCTCAATGTCATACTCCATGACACAAGTAATCCACCCTACATGTTTTTCATTTAGATCTTTGTTGAGGAGGAAGTCTTTAAATCCCACATGAGAAACCCGTAGTTGAACCTTTTTTGTTTGAGACTAGATGCTTAAATTTCTTCAAGCTCCTAATCACTACAAAAACATGCTTCTCAATGAAGGAATACCTTACTTCATAGTCCTCCAAGCTTTGGCTAAAGAAGGCAATTGGCTGCTCTGCATTTTCTTCGTTCTGCTATACTAAAATTACAGAAATTGTATCATCACTGCAAAATGCATAAAGGATGAAGTCTTTGGAGAAATCTAGGTTAATGAGAGTTGGAGCCCATGAGATATCTTCTTTGATTTCCTCAAAACTTTCCTTACCTTTAGCTTTCCATTTGAATGTCACACTTTTCTTCAACATCATAGTTATTCGCTTGATAAGGGCTATAAAGTTTAGAACAAACCTTCGAACAAAATTGATTCTTCCCAAGAAACTTTAAAGATCCTTCTTATGCCTTAGCAATGGTAGTGCTCTTATTGCTTCAACCCTCTCTAGAAACAAGGTGGCCTAGCAGCTTGCCTTCATAAGCTAGGAATATGCACTTTTTGGGGTTCAAGGATACCCCAAATGTTCTACATCTTTTAGAACACTTGTCTCAATTGAAATAGATGGTCTGCTACATTTTTATAAAATATAGTAATATCATCTAGGTATATCAGCACTATTTTGTAGATCAATTCCTTGAACACCATATCCATTTCCCTTTGGAAAGTAGCTCCGGCATTAGACAACCCAAATGAATTTTTCTATATGCATAGGTTCCCCATTTGGTGGTGAAGGCTGTTTTGAACTGATCATCTTCCTTTACCATGATCTGATTATACCCTTAATAACCATCTAGCAATGAAAACCTCTCAGAGCCTGTAACAACTTGTAAAATTTGCTCCATATAAGGAAGTGGGTAGTGATGCTTGAGGGATTCTCTGTTCAAATCTCTAAAGTCTACACATAACCTGATTTCTCCACTCTTCTTTCTAACTAGAACCAAGTTTGCAACCTAGCTTGAATGCTTGATGGGGAATATGATACTTGCCTCTATTAACTTAGTCAATTCCTTCTTCATGAGAGGCTCAATGTGTGGGTTGACCGGGTCTTTGTTTTTGCATGATGGGCTTAACACTTGGATCTAGTTAAATTGTGTGTTGAGCTAGCTTGGGATTGTAACCTCTCAAGTATTCATAGCTCCAAAAAAATACATCTGGGAACTCTCGGAAAAGTTGCATGATTTCATACCTTTCTTGCTTGGTTGCCACTTTACCAATTTGAAGTGACTTGCCTTCTCCAACTGAGATGGGCTCTGAATCCTCTCCATTAACTTGGATGTTTTATTTCTCCTTCCTAAATTGATCATTAAGATTGAAAATAGACTCTAAAGTCACAATTCCATTTGGTAGTTTGTTGGTTCTTAGTTGTACCACTTGATCACCATACTGCTGTTCTAAATTTTCCTGATTTTTGGCTAAGAACTCAACTTCCTCTTGCAAGAAATTGATGATTTGTTGGTCACTCTCAAACACCTGCCAACTTACATTATTATCTGGAACTGATGGCCTCACAATCACATGGATGTTTGGCTGCATTTTATATCTTTTGATACTCTCCACAACATCAAAGGTATCTCCAACTATTACAATCCTATCAACAGCTTGGTTCTCTTTCCTAGGAATGGAGTTGATGCCAAAGCCCTCAAAATCCTAAATGAGGTCCCACACCCTATTCTTATAACTCTTGAGCAGGTCATTCTTGGTAGCATGTTTTCATTTAACTTGATTAACAATCAGATCACTATCACCAAAAACTTGTAAGTTTTTTATGCCTCTCTTCCTTGACCAATGTAATCCATGTATCAAAGCCTCATATTCAGCAGTGTTGTTAGCACATACAAAATGAAATCTAAAACTTGAATAATACTTAATGCCTTGAGGTGAAAAAAGCATAGTTCCTCCTCCTCCTGCACCATGTCTACTTCTTAATCCATCAAAGAACAACTGCCATACCTCATTGTCATCTTTATGGTCTGGCTTGGTGATGCTGGGAAGAGGCTGATTTTCTTCATGCATGTAATAGACTCCTAGTTCAGATTCCTCTATTTCCTTGTAGGGATCAAAAGCATGTACCTTTCTTGCCCATTCATCAAGAGTAAAATTTGGAATGCTTCCAAATTTGGTGTTAGCTTCATGTGTGCTAGGATAGTCCTCTTGATCAAACGCTAAATAGTTGGCATTGATTGGGCTTGGAGTATGAGGATCAATGTGAAAGTTTGCAATAGGTTCAGACCTGATTGTGTCCTTAGCTCCATACCTTGTCCTAAACAACATATGTGACCAATCAGTAGATAGGTAGCCTCCAATTCTAGCTATGAAATCCCTTGACAAACATGTGGCAAAGAGTGATGGTAAATCTATCACTGACACATCTTGCAAAACAATGACATTGGGGCATGCATGAAAAGTAAGGATCAAATCTTTAATTACCAAAATTATGGCTATTGTTGTCCCATCTAATTGCACCACCCCCTTGGACATGACTTCATTTTGAAGGCACAACTGATAAGATATTTTCTTGGGCATCACGGAACTATTTGCCCCCGAATCAATCATATAATTATGTACTAGTTAATCCCTTATGATCAATGAAAGATAGAATGGAAGGGGCTTCAAATTTTTACCTTGTTGTCCTCCATGATTCCCTTCAGGCTGAGTAGCATTTGTGAGTATCTTCTCTTGCATATGAGATAGCTGATTTGAGGTTGACCAATTATTCATGGCAGCTTGTAGTAGATCTCTTTGTCCTAGGATGGATAGTGACTCCCATATAGATATGTTCACATTGGTCTTCTTCATTTGTTAAATGATGTTAAATGGGGATGAATCATCTCTTTGTTGCCCTTTAGTCTGCACATTATTTTCTTGTACATGGGCTATAATAGCTGACATTTGAGTTGGTCTAGAAGGTGGCTTGGGTTGTCCTTGCACATTTGGAACTACATTTTGCTTGCCAACACCTTATGGAGTGATGGAAGGTTACGAATCACTTAGATCTAATGACTTCCCTTCACATATATTCCTCTTCTTTAACCGTGTATTGGCTGCTACACTCTGAGAAGGTGTTTGACTCATACCACAAAAATCTTCAGCCTTCCAATTCACAAGTGTAGTCTCATTTGGAGTTGTATCTTATTGAGATGTCCCTTGTTAGTTTGTTTCTTGACTTGCCTTACTCTCTACACCAGTTGTTGTCACCATCAAAACTTGGTTCAAAGCACCATTGAAGCACATAGACTGGTTTTGAGGTTCATTGCATGGGAAACACCAATCATACTCTTAAGCTATATTATTTTACATTGGCACTAAGGCTTTAGAGGTAGATGTAGCATTGGGGTTATAGGGCTGAAATGATCTATTGGTAGGAGGATTTACTTTATTTTTATTTGTAGTTGGGTTATGTGGCCTATTAGGCTTATATGACTGTCTATTAGGATGAGTTTGAGGTAGATAAGAAGGCCTAAAATTTTGATCCTACTGCCTCTTGAGCATAACCAGCTCATTGCCCAAATTTTACAATTATTTCATAACTTCTTGAAGTTCATTTGAGGCACTAGAGGATGAAGTAGAAGTTTAATTTGAACTCTAATTTCTAGGAGTGGGAATAGGAGCTAAAGTAGGTGCTTGACTAGTACTTGGGCTTCCCAACTCTAGATATAAGGGCATAGGAGGCCTAGGTGTAAGTTTACCAGCTTGGATCAAACAATTCTCAGCCCTAATGACAATGTTGTAAGCTACAGGTAGAGTTGCACCTCCCATGGATTGGATCAACATAGAAATGTTAGAATTTAAAGCCTTGAGAAAATGTAAGAAAGAACCCTGAGCTGATGGCCTCACTGCTAATGGGATTCTAACCCATGTTCTTTGAAACTTGAAATTGAAGTCTGTCAGTTGCTCATTGGGAGCTCTCTTAATAGTTTTCAGTTGCTCCAATAGAGAAAAGTTGTCCCCTTTCTCTCCAAATTGGTTATAGAGGGCTGTGCACAACTGGTTCCAATTTTGGATAGAGCCTGCATTAAGGCTCTTGAACCATTGCAAGGCTTTCCCTTTGAATGAAGATGCCAGCAATTTGGTAGCAATCTCCATCTCGAAAATCTCATGGATTACACAAACATTAGCAATGTCCTTGACATGATCACCGGGATTGGTTTGATTTTCTCTAGTACAGTATGGGATGTTCTTCAATACTGAAATTGGAACTGGGTTTTGTGCATTGAGAGAAAGTGGTCTCCTACCAATAAAGTTGACATAAGGATTGGGTTGTGCCATTCTGATTGGCCTGAGAACCCTTGTTGATTGGATGAAAGGTCTACCAGGTGGAGGAGTTGATAGAGTTCTGTTTGGTGGAGATGGAGACCTTTGAATCCTTCTTCCTCTTTCTCCTTTTTCTTGGGATAATTACAGATAGTTAAACAATCTCTCCTCTTTGGTCCTTGACCTTTTTTGGATCCTTCTCATGAATCTTCAAGCCTGGTCTATGAAACCAGTTGATTCTATCCTTTTGGAGTCGCTAAATGTGCAAATCAAGGCTCTTTCAAGAAAGAAACTTACAAAAAGTGCACATCAACTTTTTTGTAATGAAGATGAAGACCTCTAAGGTCCCACTGGGTGTGTCAAAACTGTTATTGAAAATCTAAAGCACCCCCTAAATGACCTTTAGATCTGCAATCTAGAATTGGGTCATTTAGTGTGATTGCACAACATTGAGTTTTCTACAAGCTGTGGGACCTTACAAGGTGAGAAAACTCTCCAGAGAAAGCTAGTTTTTACCCCTCTATTTAGGTGAATGCATGAATTTTACAGAGGTTCAATTCTAAATCCTACTCTAGATCCCAAGGAGATGGAGTTAAAAAAGATGCAAAAGGAAACAAAACTAAGTAAAAAATGGTGATACACCAAAGGAGTGATGGACCTCTATTTTTGAAAATAGACAAAGAACATAAGAATACAACACTAGAACATGCACAAATTACCAAAATGTAATGAAGAATCATAAGGAAACAATAAGGAAAGAAAGGATTGAAAATTTATTCACATAGCATGCTTTATCATTCCTAGTTTTAGATACGATGCATTACAATGGAAAAGAGAAAAAAAATGTATTGCAGTTCCAATGGGAGGCCTGAAAATCCATGAATTCACATGCCAAGGGGAAGAGGGGAGTCTGCAAGAACAAAAACATCAAACTCTTTACAAATGAGCCAAATCTGTCTTTTAATGATGAAGCAGAACGAAGGAAAGGTAAAAATGTGGGAAAATTGATTTTAGATCTCCAACCACCAACAAGATTCATTAAAATAGCAAGGAAACCCTCAAAATCTATTTTTTTATGCATTTGGCCATGCTGGAGAAGAAACGAGTGCCATACTTCATCAATTTTGGTGGTTGGGGGTCGGTTCTACATTTTTGTCCCTTGCCAGAGACATTTCTTTGTTTTTCTCCCACCAAATCCCACCAAAAATCAAAATTTAATAGTCCATCATGTTGATAATTTTAACATCTTTCCAATGATACCAAAAATGTGATAATCTGAGCTCCGTATCAAATGATATGGCCCTATGAAGATTTAGGGCAAAATTAGGGTTCGCGGGCCGAAATTTGAACTTTTCCCTCTTTTTTCAAATTGGGAAAATTTCCCAAAAAACCTCCACTGGCCCGACCTTCCCTGCCATGTGGCACCCTCTGGTTGATCCATGGGCTCAAACAATCATTTTACCCCTTTTGCGAAATTAGAAATTTTTCCAAAAATACTCTGTTCCTCCGCCAGTCCGGGACACGTGGCACCTTCTGGTTGCTTGGCGGGGATGCACTCCATTTTTTACCTTTGCACCTTTAACCACTTTGGAGAAAATTCCAAAGTCCTTCCACTGCTCTGACTCCTACCGCTGATAGGACACGTGGCATCTTCTCATTGCTCGGCGGGGATGCGCTTGTATTTTTCCCTTTGATGCACTTTGACCAAACGCTGAAAAAACTCTAAGTCCTTCTACCCCCGCCACTCCACCCCTACACATGGCACCATTTCATTTCCTTGCAGGATTTCAGGCCAAAAATTTCCTTTTTACCCTTTGACCCCAAAAGGTTAAGTGCCAAATTTTTTCCCACGGGTGCGCCTTGGGAAAAATTTCCCTCCAAACTCTGCTGAGCCATAACTTGAAAAATACAAGGAGTTAGGAGGACTTCCTTACCTTTCTGGAAAGGGGAAAGAATTATCTATCTGATGAAGTAATACCTAAAATTTTTTGAGTGCCTAAAATGTGCAAAAATTTTACTGAGGCTCAAGGAAGGAAAGAATGAAGACAATTTAGCCAAAATAAGCAGGGGGCTTATTTTGGATAACAAATTCCTTCACTAAAACTGCTCAAACATGTTATTAGGTCCCAAGAACTAGTATTGAACAATTTGACCTCTAACACCTCAAACTCTAATTCCACACTATACCAATGAATGGAACACTTCACCAAGGACCTGACACACCTCCTAAAACACTCACATGCATATGTCACATGAATAAAACCATACTTGCATACATATTCCAACCACCATTCTTGGCTAGACTAATTGGGCTGATAAGGCTTCTAGGTATTTCACATGAAAAATACTCATATGATCAAAACATGAGCTCAAATACATCATGAGGGACCTTAAAAAACTATCTATGCTCATATTTCACTTCTACACCATGAAAAAACATCACAAACCTCTTAGACCTCCATTAATGGTTTTGACCTCATTAGGCCATTGATGGTAGGCACCATTGGAAGAATGGTTTCACCTATTTGTTGCACAAAACCTATATAAATCTTGTCATGAACATTTAGAACAAATCCCATTCTTTATCACACCATAGGTATTTCACCATGACACTAGAAACACATGCCTGTATATGCAAATTTCCACAAAACAAGGGTTTTTGTGTAGCTTACCAACACACTTGGAGCATGCCACTACCACCAAATGATATTTGAAGAGTTCTCTACATTATCTAACCATTATACTATCCTTCCCATGCCATTTAGAGACCATATCCTTCATACTTTCTCCATTTCTATAAGATTATGGTTATACAAGGGTTTTAATCCCACTTAGCTTCTTAACAATGGTTCATAAAAGTTTGATTACCAAATGAACCCATTCCACTTGGAAAAAATTCTTGTATCCATGAAATAACATCCAAAAAAATCCCGGTTGCCCATGCAAAGTACACATGTATTGGTGATTCTCAAAGTTGACCATTGAGTTGGTAATGATGATTTTGAGAGCTTCGTAGAGATCAAAACAACTTTTCATGCCTTATATTTAGAATTCTGACCTAAAACTTGACACACATCTCTGTAATGACCTCATCCATGATTTCCAATGTGCATCCATTCCTTCTTACCTCTTAAAATCACTATGATTTTTGATTTTCCCATGCTTTCTTTCCTTTTCTTCAATGTCTACTTCAATAGGACCTTGAACATGCATATACACTTGAACCATGGAACTTTACCCCTTCCACACATGATATGAAATTTCACACAACTCCTCACATTCTCAAACAGGTCTGATCTACTATATATCTCATGCTTCCATACATTCTTCTTACACTAGGTCTAGGAATAGGCCTAGAATTGCTTGTTTCAACTCATGCCATACTAAATTGACTTTGACATAAGTTTTTCGACTCACATACACCTCTGACACATCTTACTAAACATATTAGACATTAGATAGCCTTCATACAACATTTGGATCTCACTCACTAGTCCATATAAGATGAACCATGCACTAAGAACATGCATGTAATCCAAGACAACATGCCACTAAAACAATTTATGACACTTGAAAACCTCAATACCAATAAACCTTCACTCATTTAACCTTATTTGAAATAAATGATCAACAAATGACAATATCATGCACTCACCTATGCACCATGGACACCCTTTTACGTCAATGCTACTTGACATCAATGACACATCATCCAACAAGCTCCCCCTTTGTCATTGATGGAAACCATCTTCAGAAACATTGATGGAAACAAAAATTGCACACACATACAACGCTCTGTTTTCTTTTTTCTGAGTTCACTCTTCCCCTTTGAAATCTATGAAAAATTATCCTACAATAACTTGACATGTAACTACAACAATGCACATATACTTGCTCCCCGTGAAATTATGTGCAACTTGATTTCAAGAACAATAGAAAACCCATGGACCTGTTCTATAACCCTCATCATTGTTCCCCATGAATAGATACATACCAATTTTGGTCTTCATGCTTTATTTTTACCTTCTTCTTCTTTTATTTGAGAAAAAAAACTCCTTAATATACCAAACACATATGTACCATATCTTCTTCAAGCTGAGACAAATGAATGACTCCCATTGATTCATTACACCACTTGCTAGACTTCTCAACATATAACAGACCATGTTTACTTCTTACTACTTGTTCACATGCTTTTAAACTATTTATGGAGCACAAAACAAAACTCCACAACTTTTTATACCTTTTGACTATCTTTTGCAACATGGGATTGACTGTGCAAACTTAGACCTTGCACTTGCATAACATATATAACTGAAACCATCTCCCCCTAGGATGATGCATCATCCTACACTTAGGGAAAATTTACCAACTTTAACTATTACTTGACACAAATTTTCTTGATTGTTAAATACTAAGGATGTAGACCTCACCTTCATACATTTAGAACTCCCCTTGAATTTATGACTTATTTATCATATGTACTCAAGGATAAAAGTAACTAATCAAAAATGTTCCATACCCAAAATACAACTTTGACTCTTACCTTTTAATTAACTTCAACAATTCATACTATAAAGAACCATACGGTTCTACTATATAACCCTTCATCCTTCATACTCAATCATATTTCTTAATGTCAAACCTTCAAATCATCTTGAAACAACATATAGGGTTTGAGGCATGATTTTATTAGCAATACACCATTAAGATAGTGACATTAAATGCATGTCATCATACACCTTTATACGTGTACCTTAGAAATAATTAATTATAAGAACCAAAATTCCCTTCTTTGATTACATTCTTCATGCAAAATGACTGTACACATTCCACGAGATCTTCTCAATTATCTTGAATGTTCTGGTTTCACTCTTGTTTCAAAATTTCATGCTTCTAAAGCTCTCTTCATCTTCTAGAACCGTCAAATGATATCTTTTCCTATTTTATTACCTTACTATTTTGTATATCAAACCTGTCAACCTACCTTTTGAATCTTGGAACATCCTATTGATCCTGAATGACTCCTATATCCAAAAAATCCCCCTCGGTTATATTCTTCATTTGGAGAACTTTGACTATCTAAAATACTAAACCACAAGATACAACTTTGTCCAGACAATCTTGTACACTATATTTTCTACTACTAACTATTTCATCACTTATTAAGTCCAAATTTATTGTCATCTTACTTCTCAAATATTGTTACAAACCTAAATAAGGTCTTACACTATTGTTCCCAAATAAAACATACCTTGCTCATTCTTATAGACCTATTAATATTTCATGCAACAATATTTTATACTCTACTTCATACTTCATACTTCATACTCAAGACACCAAGATACTTTATGATCTACTAAAAGAATATTATCTATTATTTTCCAGAGTTATATCATAGCCTAATGATTTAAACATCTTTGAAAAAAAAATGGGAGACCTTAATATTCCTCATGATGATAACATAGTAATTTTAAAACTTTAATCACTCCAAACCTACTTAAAAACATTGTTACTAAACTTTTATAGACCTTAAAAAACCAAACACCCTTTGACATCAATGTTACTTGACATCAATGACAACAAAAATGACACATTATCCAACACCATGGTGGAACAATATTGTTTCCACCATATCCCTTTAGAAAGGGGAAAAGGGGAAATTAACCACTCATAATTGTGCTTAGGGTCTTCCCATCACAAGGAAGGGGCTAAGTTAAGTTGTGATTGGAAGACCTCTTTCTAACACTTTGAGTGAGGTTTTAAGTGACACAACCTTCAAACATGAATTTATCACCATGGTGGCACATTATTATGTCCCCTATGCACCCTTTGAATTATCTAAAGGGGATAAATGTACATCAAGGGTATCCAAGTGCAAAATAACCACTTTTGGAAGTTTTCCTTCACCATTGCACTACTAAAAATAGTATGTTGGAGTGTCTTCTTTCCCCGAGAGTTTCCATTAGTGTTTCATTGGAAAAAATTATATTATTTTGATTATAAACCACCTAAGGAATCCATTTCAACCATGTTTATACCTTGTTTCTTCCTCTTAAAATTTAGTCCCCTTTTCAAAACTGGTCATGAACGGTTCCTGGAAATACTAACTACCACTGAAAGAGAATCTGATTTTTTTCCCAATAAAAAAATTTAATTTTTTATTGTTTAGTTTAATTCAGTTTGTAATTTGAATAAGATCCCAAATATATTTTTAACTCCTAAAATATTCAGCTGAGTCATCACTAGGATCAAAGATCCTCATCTCCACTGCTGGGCCAAAATATTAAAATACAATCCTTAGAATCTATGGAAATGTTTTCATTATGAATTAGGAGTTCTTATCTTTCTGATGAGTACACGATTAATTTCAAAATCTTATTGAGGCTCTTGATACATCTGGAACAAGCCAACTAGCTTTTTCACTACTTTCATTTCCTTACACCATGTTACAACTAGCCCGATGTTATATAACTTGTTCCCAAACCTGATTTTTCTTACAAAACTCTCCTGAAATGACTCAGATGATTGAATTTGTCTACCAAACTCTTCTAGGATGATTTATAATTTCCCCATTTATTCCTAAAGGGTGCCCAACGAGTGTAAAAGGCCAAAAATAACCATTTTGGGGCCTCTTGAAGCACTTATCTTCTCTTGGATCCAGATACCTTCACAAATCAACTTGAATAAGACCACATGCACATGAAAAAAACTTGAAGATAAAATAAGAACATTCCTCCTTGAAATTATGAGGGTAACATAAGGATTGAGATGGCCAGAAGAAAAGTTTACATTAATCGAGAGAATTATTTTAAAATGTGGCTTATGTTGTCATGAATTTATTTTTGAATTTTTCATGCTACACATTTTTCATGAAAAAAATTGGATATTTTTGGGGACTTTTTCTTGAACAATCATAGTGAGGACATGATAAGTAGGAACTCCAAAATCTCAAGACATTACATGGACTAGTTCCTTATCCATTGGGATTATAAAGTCACTTCTTCACCACAAACACAAGTAAAAAACACACCAAAATGGAAAAAAATACACACAACTGAAAGGGAAACTATGTTATAGGCGAGGTAAATTTATAGAGGTGGGGGAACAATGTACACATACCCAAAAAAGGGTTTGTAGATTTATGTACCATTATGGAACAATGGGGTGAACTTCAACCTTTGAAGCTTGATGATAATTATCTGATCATGCCATTTTTTTTTATGGATTTTCATGGTTTAAGAAAAAGGGAAAAAACTAAGATTCCATCCTCATACTGATACTACATGGAAAATAATCTTGTATCTAGTGACAACTTTGTAACATGCTTAGAATAATTTCCTTTTTTATTCTCACCTTGATATTTCATGATCATAAGAAATTATTTCTCCCTATTCTCAAAATGAGAATCATTGCCTTTCTCATGAAGGTATCCAGCATCCAAAAATAAAGTTTGTGGTGTGAAATCATTCCTAGAATCAGTGAGTAATTTGGAAGTGGTGAGAGTAATTTCATTCTTTTCCCATTCACAAGCCTTTTCTAGCTTCTCACTTTGGTGTTCTAAAAAATTACTTTAAAAGGTAGAGGCCATGTTATTGATATGAAGGAAATAATCATCCTTGATTGAATTTTGAAGCATGGAATCATGTTCAAAATCAGCAGAGGTTTCAAAATTGGTGAAAGCAAGATGATTCTTACTCCATTCACAAGATTTTATCATATTCTAATTCATTTGTTCCAATAGATGTTTCTCTTTACTTATCAACTCATCAATAACCGTGATATCACGTTCCATGGTGGGGATACTTTCTTTGTGAGGGAAAAATTTTATAGGAGATTCAATAATTTCCTTTCCTTTTATTTCATCATGGATGCAATGTACTTTATAAAATGGGAAAGGAGAAGATTCACCTTCATTTTCATGGTCATCTGCAAATGCTTCAACAAGAACATTAAGCTCATCCATTTTCTTTATCTCATTGTTGAGTTCTTGTGCATCAAAAGAAGGATCATGAATAAAATCATACTTATCTTGCATATCCATGTCATGGGTCAAGATCTTGAGACTTAGTTGATGTTCTTCAATCTCTTCTGCAAGCTTCAAGACTTTTTAGACATAATCCTCCTTCAAATCAGCCACGTACTTAATTTCAATTTCATTTGAAGAGTCTTAAAATTGAGCCACAAGGAGATGGGTGGAAATATGATCTATACATGGACAAAATTCACTTGATAATTTTTGTTCCTTATGATACAAACATATTTCCATCCATGAGTTACCTTATTGAAAGCTTGGGAATACTTGGTCTTTATCCTTTTCGGACATGAAGAAGAGATCCAAAATACTTAGGAAGGGTACACCATTTAATTTAAGATGCATTGAATAATCCTCGTGATAGGGGGAATAATACCATGTTGGAGCTACAACATGAGAAAATTATTCTTCTCCATCTTGATCATTCGTCATAAATTCTTCTTGTTCTTAAGGAAAAGGAAGAACACCATACTTGTTATAGTGATAATCATTACACTCCTTTAGTGAAAATCATCTCCTTGAATAGATCATGATCTATTTTCATCTATTATTGTTTCAAGAGGCAACTTGGATTCTTCCCTTTTCTCCTTTTCATAATTGTGAACTTTTGCCTTTAGTGAAGATTCAAAATTTGAAAGAAACTTGTCCATGATTACATCAAATTCATCCTCTTATAGAATATAAATTCAGGATGGAGGATTGATTTCTTGAACATCCTCATGGTTGGTGGAGTCCTTAGCAAGTGATGGATCCTTTATCATAGAACAAGAATCTTCCTCTCTAGTATCCATTGTTTCTCTAATGGGTTGTTCCTTAATCCAAAATGCATTCATGATAGGAGGTTCAACTATCGTGTTTCCTTCATCATCCTCCAAGATGGTGACCTGATTCTCATCAAAAGGTTTAAGGAAAGGGCATTCATCAAAAGTACACAAGAATATTTCAGGGATAATTACCTTATAATATGACAAATAATCACTATGTTCTCCCAAAATATGGGTTTCTTCTTCCTCAAAATTATGAAGTGCTTCAAGATGCACATACCTTTTTTTTAAGGACAATGCATAATTCAAAATTTCATGGTAGGTTTTGGGATCGTAATTTCCTTCTTCGAAAAACAAAATCCTTTGCACAAACTCTTTTTTCAGGGATTACATTTCTTCATCTCTATATGTATGAAAATCCTCCAAAGGGAGAGAGATAAAAGAAAGGGATATTAGTTTCTTGTTCAACTATGTGAAGTTGAAAATATTACCTTCACTAGATTTTTCATCATCATACCCTCCATAAAAAAATTCATATTACTTATGAGTATTCCTCATCAAGTTCTTATATTATTCAACATTAACATGTGTAATTCCCATTTTCTTTCCTCTAGAATCAATCCTCTTGAATTGGAGCCACCAGGACTTGATGACACGATCTTCATAATTTTATTTTTTTACCGTTCTAGACATTCTTTTCATGGCTACTGTAGAAACAATTTGGATCTTATTTCCCTTATCATATTCAATATTTTTGTTTAAAGAAAGAGACCACTAGGTGATAGCTGACCCGCATGGGATTTATTTCCTTTGTGGTGGGGGTAAAAATGACTACATCTTGGTTCCGTTTCTGGGACATATTTTCAAAGTTGTATTGGGAAATGGCATACATCATGATCTGGGTAATGATTAATGACAGAACGTTTAAATCTGGAAAGTGTTGAGTCATGGTCCAAGAGCACGGAGGATGAATTTTCTTATAGATTCAACACTGGACCTGAATTTAATGCACGTAGGTGGGTAGAAGAGAACATCTACCATGATTTATATGAAACACTTTTCTATTTCTTCCCAGTTAAACTCTACGAATGGCTCTCAGCATATGCGTTTAGATCAAGCTGGTAGTATAGATCACACGCATGGACCCAAGAAGAATACCAGAGGCTGTAGGATGCAGATCTAATTTGGACTCATGTTGTGGATCAGTGGTGGAAGGGAGTGTTGGCTAGCTACACTCTGGAGAACGCTGTTTCAACATATTATTTCCCAGAAGTTACTGAGATTGAATTTCTATGGGAGCCCAGATGATCATTTATACATGCTATCCCTCTGGTAATGAAGATCTTGATTGTTACTTAAAGTTTAGAGGAATTTCCAATGGTTTGCTAAACCATTCTGAGCACTGGACGAGGAAGGTATGATGAAGGAAGATGACATATATTATGATAGAAAAAGAAAGGGAGGAGAGATGGCTCAAGTATAGTGAAGTGCATGAAAGGGATATTACTAGACAATGCGAGGCTATAAGTGTGATAGATCTATGGAGGTAGATGTTATAGGAAGGATTTGAGGTTCATGCTAAGGACGTGGAACCCAAGCAGTCTGTGCTACCCCATCTTGGCAAGCGCGTAAGAGAGACCCCTTCAACTTCTGATGATAGTTCATCACACAGAGAGAGAAGAGTCATTGGTATGTATCTGAACCCACCTATTGACCAAACCCTGGCACTTTGTTTTACAGATCAAGGAAGGTGTATCATTGACCCATTTGGTATCAGTGGAAGTGACAGATCTGTGCCTAGGAGATACAAATTTTCATTTCCCACTTCTATGGCTATGCATATTCAAGTATTTGAAGGATTATTTAGACAAGGAACAAGTATACAAGCCTTCAGTTTTGCATCTGGGAGTGGTGCGGGGTACAATAGTGGTAGTGGGGCATTATCACAGACCGTTAGTGCACAGTTCAGTGGAACCTTGGGGACACTTGGCACAACTACTGTAGGACCTAGTGGGCCTAGTGGTTCAGGTGGATCTGGTGGGTCAGGAGGAACAGGACCTAGTGCACCTAGTGGTTCTTGTGTCTCAGAAGGCATAGGACCTGGTGGATCCGGTGGCGGAGGAAACACTAGAGGGAACCAAGGCTCTGGCTCAAAAGGACAACGGCCCCAACCACCCCCTCAAGTCTTCTTTGAGATGTCTTTATATTTGCCAGATTATAAAGGTATTGAAGGTGCTACAGAAAATGTTCACAAGTGTGAGCTGTTATGGTGCACAAAGGGGATCAAAACCTCGGAGTAGAAGGATAGTCAATTTGAAATGACATTGCATGGCTCGCATGTAGACACCTAAAATATGCTTACACTTAGCATTTCCTCCAATTCAACCAATTAATGACACTTCGTTAATTCCCCATTCTTTGATCCACTCTCAGATGCCCATTTACGACACCTTCTTAGTCGTATTCTTCCCATAATCAAATTATTTGGCTAATATCTCTCTTATTAGCTAAACATTCCTCATTTTGACCATTCAGAACCTCCCTAGTTCTCTCTAGACCACTTCTATTGGCTTTGTAGGCTATCTATCAGTCACAATTGGTTATCCAGACCCCTCCCAACTCTCAATGAGTCTCTAATCACTTGTTAATCAAGTTTAACTAGCCTAAACCCTAGTTAACTAGCCTAAACCTAGTTTAACTAAGCCTAAAGCATGTTTATCCTACTCTAATCCTAAAGTGATTTTTAGACTTTAGTCCCACATGCACCCAAAGTTCAAACTCTTCCATTTGGAAAACTATAAATAGAAGTGTCACCCCTCCCTCTCAACCTTACAACTTCACTCACAAGTCCTTCTCTCTCAAGAACTTTGGAAAGGCATTAGAAATCATTTGTGATTGCTTTAAGCTATAGAACATTTCGATCTTGGCCATACTCCATTGTTGAGAGCTCCCCCATCTTGCATCCATCCACTCCATAATCCATGTTTTGAGTAATATGGATAGAACCATTAGCCTTAAAGCCATATATGGTGAGACTCCATTCTTTAAAGCTTGAGTTTCATATCAAACATAAAACGTTTGATTGCTAAGTTGATCTTCTTAGGTTCAATGTTTAATTAAGTGATCTAAAGAGTAGAGAGTAGCTTTATCATGTTAGTTTAGATTTAATCTAGTTCATATAATGATAGATGTTAGTCTTGTTTATCTCTTATCATGATGGTTTAGTGTAGATTAGCTTCATGCTTTGAGGTTATAGGTTTTAACTTCATTTCCATAGCATATCTAATTTATCCATGAACACATTTGGCACGCCCAGTGGGACACTTATGTCCATCCTCCATTAATGGAGTTCTTTTGAGTTCTTCAAAGTTCATTTTCAAGTTTTTTGGATCAAATCACTTGTTATTAGCTCATTTATATTTCAAACACTAGATAAATGACCTTCATTTGCATGTATTTTGTGGGTTTGATATAGAAATAGGCTTCGTTGACTAACCTTTAACCTGTTTTCTTTTGAAAAATTTCAAATTCCATGATTTTTGTAGGTTTTATAGGGGGTGCACGTAGTTGTCATTCTGGGCGCGTCTTCATTGAAATAGGGGTGTACATGTTAGTAAAGGGGCACGTATGTTTCGAACTTCATTCACTACCAATATTTTAGAGGCCATAAAATTTTCTCCCAAGCTCGTAACGACTCCATCTTTATTGTGTTCGAAAGGTATTGAAGAGATCTACACAATGGAATCATAAAATTAGAATTTTGACTTACATAAAAATTATGGTTTACATTATTAAGTAAATAGTCATTTTTTAGCGTGTCTTAAAGTTTGAAAAATTGTCTTATTGGCCATTCTAACACTTTGAAAGGTTTTGTAGCAATAATTAGTTGTTTGTAGGGTTATTTTGGTCTTATTTTTGACTAAATTAGTTAAGTGTTCCATGCCTTAGTTGATAGAGGTTTTTTGAAGTGTGTATGCTCTTTCCTTGCACCTTCTAGGTGATCTTGGGAACCAAAGACACTTCCAAAACCATCTTATCGCTTTCAAAAAACAATTAAATTACACTTCCTAATGGATGAAAATTTCAAATTTGGTTAGAAATAAACTCTATCTTTTACAAGGCACACATAATGTATTTTTTCATAAAACTTGTTTTAGTTGACTTTTCGTGTTGTGTATGCTCTTCCTTCGCACATTTTTGGTGATCTTAGGAAATCAAAAGCAACACGCAAACTCTATTTTGATATCATGATCTTTTGTGGAAAAATACTAACTCCTTGCATATATGACCTAATGATTGTCAAAGAAAGGAGGAGCTAAGACAAATCACAAAAACTTCTAATACACGTGTTTTATGCAGGTTGCCAAATGGTGTGCTGCTTAAAACCACATTAAAGTTAAGCAAGATAAAAAATACACCACTTTCATCACACTGTATTGTAGGTTTTGGAAAAGGGTATGTCCCTATCCACCCAACTGGAACATAACCCCTTTGACATAACACCTTAAGCTACAACAATGGGGGTGGTTCTAGGAACCATAAAGTAATCCACCACTGAGTAACCTCGTGGATAAAATAGGAAGCGCCTCACTTACCCACTTGACTAGTATGCCTTATGAGTTAGAGTTACCTGTTGTCTGTATGGTGACCCCAGTGAGAGCACATGTGGACACACTAGTTTCCCTTTGTGCTTGAATGGGGTAAAGTAAAGCTGAGATACTCCCAAGATAGGTAAGGGACTATTTGGGTAAATCGCGCTCGCTTAAGACAACTATGTAACACCTAGTTGAGAGAACTTATTAAGGATGCCATTTTGTCTTGAGGCCCACTTTACTAGTCCTTTGTCATGTCTTGGCCATCACGAAGTGATAACTTGTTTGGATTTAGAACCTTATTTTTCGAACATGGAAAAGAATCCACTTAAGTTGGATCTAAGTGCCTTTCATCATGGAAATTAGATGACATTTCACTTATCTTAGCTTCTTTCTCACCTTCACACAAGGTGAAGCTCTGCCCAAGTAACTCTTAGTTCATTTCCATCTTTTGATCTATACCTTTGCGTTCTTGTTGCCCATTTGGGGCAACAGTATGCATCTTTCGGGAGTGTTGTCATAGATAGTGTTCACCACTTTTTTGTTCGTTTATGCTCATCCTTGTTTTTGGATGAGTTGTTAAACGTCTAAAGTGTGTGAATGCATCCTCATATCTTTGATGGCCACTTGATCTTGATTTCAAGATCATCATCATAGCTAGGATTGATTCATCATTTGATCTCCCTTTGACGTGTTACCTTGTTCGCATTGTCTCAACACAATTAATATACTTATGTCATGTTTTTTTGTAAACGTGATCTAAGTATCCGCATTGTGGCATTACGCTGCACACATTTTAACACATCCTTAATATACCTTGACTTGGTTTTACTTCAAACATTGTCCAAAATATTGACGAGTGTCACTTACTTTGTTTGTGTCATTTTTATACCACTTTGGCACTAATATCTCACTTCTTCATGAAGCTTGATTAATGTTTCCAATTGGTGTGGTTACATGGCTTACATTTTTGATCCTTGTCCTTTAAGATTTTGGACTTGTTGGTTGTTGAACATGTCATTGTATTCTTTTATCCGGAGTCACGTATACCCTTTGTTAATATTTATCCCTTATTCATTTCAAGCTTGACTTAAATATTGACATTGTGTTAATCATCTTTACATCGAACTATCACTTTACACATGCATTTGCATAGGGTGTATTTCCTTGTTGATTGGATTTGTGTTTCACACTTGCATGCTTGTTCTTTGTGATTATTCATCTAGAAAAATTGTTTTCTAGGACAATCATTTTCGATCTCATCGAGATTACATCATCGCAATGTTTATTTTCCTTAGACCTTCTTCAGAAAATCACACACACACATCTCCATACTTACCAAATGTCTAGTTGGTTTCCCTTATGCTACCCAAATTGACATGTCACTTCCTTCCCTTTGAAGGAGTTCCATCACACTATCTAGGTCTAGTCATTCGCACCTAAACGACACCAACAATGGCTGACTATCACATGGTTTCTCACACTTAATACAATACAAAACCTAGGTTTAGGAATTCAAATCAAAATATTCCCATTACAACTAAACCTCATTTGGTTCTTTGTTCTAGAGGGCCCATTTGGGTACCCTATTCCCTACCTTCAGCTCATATTCGGTGGTATGGTTTGGATGCTTCTGATACAAATTAATTTTTGTGTTCCCTCCACTCTTCTTCTTCTGATTTAGATCCAAACTACCAATCAGACTCCCACTCTTTTTCTGAAGACTCAGATCCCAACTATTTTACGGATAACCCTAGATCAAATTTTTAATCACAGTCCTCCCTTCCTTCATAGGACCTTTATTCCAAATCACCTCAATGACATCTTCCTCCTTTGAAGACTCATGTGACTCCATGTTTTGTCGATCGAAGATCTAATTCGGTTCTTGAGTCACGGGCCTCCCTTTCTTATCAGGACCTCCTTCATTAGTCATCTCAACGACCTCTTCCTCCATCAAAGAGTTCCATGACTCAGATTCCCTCTAGTCAATCATCTAATTTGACTCCTACGTCGTAACTTAATGGATGGCTATGTGATCCTACTTTCCAAACTACATTACGTCATCTTCTAGAAAAGCAATCTAGGTCCAAATCTAAATTTTCCACTCATGAGTCACCTACCAAAAATCCAATTTCCTCTCTTGATTCATCTTCTTCTATCAATCAATCTTCCCCCCTTATCGGACATGTTTCTTCTATTCAACCTTCTATGGCCAAAGAACAACAACCTCTACTAATTGATTTATCTTAGAATGAAGAAATAATTACACTACATGATGATATCCCTTTAGAGGATTGCAAACAAGGATTATTTTTAGATCTCGATACGCTCACATATTGGGGAAAATAAATTTATCCTTTTCAACAGAACATAGAGGAAAAGCCTAAGGTCATGGAACTTGATTCTTCTTCTATTCCATCTTCACCTTCTTCTGAGCATGATGAGATGTCGGGGTCTGGCATTGAGCCATGGCCTATCTTCTCATTACCAAATCATTCATTATCTATCATCATTCCTCAATAAAAATATCTCCTTGGGTCACTATAGAGTATCCCATCATCTTCTTCTATCATGGGGCCACATCCTTGTAGCCCATCGAATTCTTCTATCCTGGGGCTAGATCCTAGTATCCCTCCATTTTATACTTGTGGGTCATCTCTTGGTAGCCCATTACCTTCTATTCTTGTGCCCACCTCTTGGTAGCCCATTACCTTCTATTCTAGTGCCACGTCCTAGTAGACCTTCATCCTATTCTATCTATAGGATGCCTCTAAGTAGTCCCTCCTCATCTATACTTGCGCCATGCCCTAGTAGCCCTTCGTCATATTCTTCCATTCTCGAGCCATGTCCTCGTGGCCCAACTTCTTCCATCTTAGGGCCATATTCTAGAAATCCTTCATTTCCTTCTATCAGTGGATCACCTCCTCATAGCCCATCCTCTTCAATTCTTGGAGTGTATCCTATTCATCCATCACATCATCCTTCTACCAATGATCAGGGCAAGCCCACCATAATTTCTCTCGTTCCTATCATCAATCATAAATGTTCACTTTATTCTCCTTCTCAGGATTATAAAAGTCACTCGTCAACTTATAAGAAACCTAAACAGGTTCATTATCAAGCTCAGTTCAAAAATTCCAAGAGTTTAAAAGTTGCCAACAACTTGAATGATATCAAAATTTTAAATCAAGCATGATTCAAGAACGCACATCAATGTAACCATCAAGTATGGCTCAAAGTACAAAAACCCGTGGATAGGTAATTCAAGCTCCCACATGAACAATCCTTGTTTAAGGATAAATCACAATAATTTGTTGAGTACGATCTCACCTCGATCATCGAGATCAGATATAACATGACTCTTGATAAACAATCACGCCTAGTATCCCTTATCAAGGAAGTTGCAGACATTGTTTTTGGATCCTATTACAAGAGTGACTTTTTTAGTTCTAACCTCTTAAAATTATCAAAAAGCTAAAAATAAAAAACAATTCAAAAATAGAAAAACATTGAGAAAACAAAAGAAAAATCAAAGGTACAAAGATCAAACAATGCAATCAGGTATTGCGTACACATGGGTGTTTCTTTCTTCCCTTTCTTATCATTCTTATACAATTCTTCCTACCATTTTCATCCCTTTAGTGATATTATGGTTAGCCTTTTCGTACACATTTTATGACATTTATATCTCTAGTATCCGTTTGACCCTAGTCTTTTAATCACCTTGGTAAATTAAAGAACGACTGACCTCTTAGAGATCCTATCACATTCAACATATAATAAAATTATTGCGAAGAAGTTTTGGACATATTTGTTGACACTAGCCAATGTGATCATCACAATCACTTCCACCTCCTTCCATCAATCCATAATTGGTTCTTAACCCCTTGTCAAACAAGAGAGCTGAAATAAGTTTTCAGAAAGAAAAAGAATCAAAATCAATCAAAAAATCAAAAGTTAAAAGTTGTAAAGAAAAAGAAAGTTGATATATAACTCTCTCTTGGGGTATTTCCAATAATCTCTATCAAGACTATGGATGCTTGACTGGCAGTAGAGCAATGTTGCAATTAGAATCAAATACATCTCCGTTGGGGCTATGGACGCCTGACTGGCAGCGGAGTAATTTGTACGAATATCCTTCCACCCTTCATTCACAAATCACCTATCACCTTTCAAAATAAATCATTCCTACACATTGGCTTGGGGTGTTTTCAGCTTGTTGTCTATTAAATCTTCCCTTCAAGAGGTAATTAAATTCCACGTGCACACATTGGATCTCTATGAGTAGGTAGGATTAGTATGTTACCAAATGCATTTTTTTGGACCTTGTTCAGACTCTTACTTTAGTCCTTATCTCATCTCACAATTTGTGCCTTTGGCTAATCACTTCTTCATCGTGAGGCTTCTAAGCTACATTTATATCATTCACATCATTCTTCTACTTCGTTCAGAACATCCATGTGTATAAGATTACTTTTTTGCCATGTTTTCAGACACCTTTTGTCCCCTTTCACAAAAACAATCTTCTCCTTCCTTTCTATCATGTGATTTTAGGCCAACTTACGTTGGGGGCATCCTTGCTTCTTCCCAGTCACTTCATTGTTTTATGTTCACCATCATGTTGAACCTATCCATAATGGCCTTGGGTCCCACTTCTACTTGTGAAGATTTTGCCTTTGAATACTTCCACCTAATCGTTGGGGAATTTTTACATCTTCACCTTTCTCATACACACATGGCCTTATGCCCTTGTACATCCCATCTATTGCTGGGGACATCCACACTTCCTTGTCTTCATGTACATAGTTTCAGAAAAATTTGAAAATATCAAAAACATTCAAATATGTTAGAAAAATAAAAAACATTCAAATATGTTAAAACAATCATCAAAAAATTCAAATATTTTTTAGAAAATGTCAAAAACAATAAAATTCATCCTACAAAATGTCACTCTTTGGTTCTCACCTGTTCATGTGCGTGACTCACGGATCATCTTGATCTACCTCCATTGACAAAAGCTAGGCTACTTACTTCATCTGTACTTTGGGGAATAACGAGTTTCCTAGTATTGTTTCATAGTGCACATTGCTTTTTCATTGGACCCAAGTGTCCTCCATTATTCCCCTCACATGTATCCTTGCTTGGGGCACCATCATAATCCTTGTCGTTAATTTGTAATAGGTTGGAACTGAAGATTGATAACAAAAACATTGCATCTTGTTTCTCTATTAGTTTATCTTGTTTACTTTCTCATATTGCATTGCATTATGTATGTTGCATGGAGTTAGGAATCTTTTACTTTCTCATATTGCATTGCATTTTGTATGTTGCATGGAGTTGGTGTTTTTAGCAATGGACATTTGTTCATATATGGCTTTTCGATGTCATACTACACTTTTGTTCATTCTTTTTAATAAGGATCAATGATGAAGATCATTAGCAATATGATAACAAATAAAGTTGTTTAAAAGGTACTGGATGGATGTTAGCTCATTCCCTCTTCCTCATACTCCTTTTTCTTCTATACCCTCTTTTCTTCTTCACACTATTCTTTCTTCTGTTCTCTTTCTATCATATTTTCAATCGTTGATCGAGTTCTTCTATCACCCAATCGACAATCAAGGGGGCATCCTTCATTGAAATATTTTCTTCTATCCTTTAAAAATTTTCTACTTGTTTATGCTTGTCTACTTTCTTTGAAGTGACATCGCTTACGTCACCCCAAAGAGGGGCAAATGCAGACACCTAAAATATACTTACACTTAACATTTCCTCCAATTCAACCAATTAATGACACTTCGTTAATTACCCATTCTTTGATCCACTCTCAGATGCCCATTTACAACACCTTCTCAGTTGTATTCTTCCCATAATCAGATTATTTGGCTAATATCTCTCTTATTAGCTAAACATTCCTCCTTTCGACCATTCAGAACCTCCCTAGTTATCTCTAGACCACTTTTATTGGCTTTGTAGGCTATCTATCAGTCACAATTGGTTATCTAGACCCCTCCCAACTCTCAATGAGTCTCTAATCACTTGTTAATCAAGTTTAACTAGCCTAAACCCTAGTTAACTAGCCTTAACCCTAGTTAACTAGCCTAAACCAAGCTTAACTAAGCCTAAAGCATGTTTATCCTAATCTAATCCTAAAGTTCTTTTTAGAATTTAGTCCCACATGCACCCAAAGTTCCAAACTCTTCCATTTGGAAAACTATAAATAGAAGGGTCACCCCTCCCTCTCAACCTTACAACTTCACTCACAAGTCCTTCTCTCTCAAGCACTTTGGAAAGGCATTAGAAATCATTTGTGATAGCTTTAAGCTATAGAACATTTTGATCTTGGCCATAATCCATTGTTGAGATCTCCCCCATCTTCCATCCATCCACTCCATAATATAGGTGTTTGAGTAATATGGAGAGAACTATTGGCCTTGAAGCCATTAATGGTGAGACTCCATTCTTGAAAGCTTGAGTTTCATATCAAACATCAAACCTTTGATTGCTAAGTTGATCTTCTTAGGTTCAATGTTTAATTAAGTGATCTAAAGAGTAGAGAGTAGCTTTATCATGTTAGTTTAGATTTAATCTAGTTCATACAATGATAGATGGTAGTCTTGTTTATCTCTTATCATGATGGTTTAGTGTAGATTAGCTTCATGCTTTGAGGTTATAGGTTTTAACTTCATTTCCATAGCATATATAATTTATCCATGAACACAGCGTGCATAACTGGTATATGAAAAATGACCCTCATCAAATGGTGGTGGAATATACTACTTTAAATAATGCCTTATTTGTAGAATTCCACATCCCTAAGTTTGAAAAGAAGAGCATTAGCACCCTGAAGGAGATTCAACAGGGAATGATAGAGAGTGTTCAGGTGTATGATGCGTGCTTTAAAACTCTCTTGTCTAAATTATCATTTGATATTCACCCTTCACAACATGCTCAATGGTTTTTTGGGGGGTTGATCACACCTTTTAGAAGGTCCTTATCTCATAAGACTTTCATAGACCCACATAAGGTGTTAGAAGCTACTCTATGTGCCGAGGTTGTTCACAATGTTGACACTAGTATTAGCCCATTTTTGGAGGCTCAGATTTCTGCTATGGCTAAGCAGCTATAAAATTTATATGTGAACTCAACCCATGATACTTGTTGTGGTTTATGGTGTATAGATTATGAAGTAGAGGGGCATGTCAAGGATAGTTTCCCCTAGAGGACAATACACACCATGACAGTAGACCCTTGTTACAATGCACAATTTGGAAGAATGTGTCTTGCTACTGTAATATATGTACCTCTACAACCCATGATACTAAGGATTGTAGGATTATTGATTAGATCTATGAGGCCATTGATCATGGGGTGTGCTAGACCAGCATTACCAATAGTTCTAAAGGTGATGATCACCATTATGAGGAGCGCGTAGATGGAGACCCGCGTGGAAGGAGGTTTTTCGGAGGATTCCATGGTTGTGGTAATTGTGGAGGAAGAAGTGAGTTCCCATGTGGAACCTGTTTTAATTGTGGGTCTATAGAGGATTACAAACGAGAGTGCCTAGACCTATTGCAATGCTCATGGTGCAGGAAGAAACAAAAGTATGAGGAGTTCTCTGAGTTATTTGAGCACGTGAATTGGTAGCAATGTAAATACAAGGGCAATGCAATAGTAAACATTAAGAGGACAGAAACACAATGGATGTCGTGGGTGACACGTGATGTAAGCTTGGAACCTGTTTTAGTAACAACAAGAGTAGAGGATGTGCACACAAAGGAAATTCCAAGGTAGAGGACTTTAGTTTTAAGAGAAGAAGTGGTGCATGGAAAGTACCTAGATCATACTCATTAGATGGAGGTTTATCAAGATACCATGGACGTCATTCATATTTTACAAGGAGAATCCATTGTCTAAAAGAGTAGTCCAAGAGGGAGGAGAAAAGGAGGAAGGTCGAGGCGCCAAGAGCTGACATAGACGAGGTCAGGGAAGTATGTAAGATGTTGAGGCAAGAGAATGTTATTCTCTTGCTAGGAGCATGGTTGAGGGAGAATGTACCATGCACCAGAGAATAGCGTGAGAGGAAGGTTCTACATGTAAACTTTCCCCCTCACATCCTTGATTATGAAAGAGAGATCATGTTAAATGTAGTAGTGGATGGATGGCTGCTAAGTAATATCCTCATTGACACATGCACAAAGGTCAATGCTCTCACATTGGATGCTTGGCATCAGATGGGAAGTCTTGCATTACAGCCATCTTGGAATGTGTTGTATATGGAAAACAAAACAAAGGAAAATCCCATTGGTGTCTCCTACAATATGTGGGCTATCACCATCAAGGAGTGAAGTTTATTGAGGACTTCAAAGTCTTGGCACTCACCAAGGCAGACAATTTCCCAGCACTACTTGGACAACCATGGTGTTACAAGAACAATGTGGATCTTTGGTTCAACAAAGGGTACATCAGCTTTGAAAATGAGGAGGAGCAAGTCATCATACCCCTGGTTGATGGGAATTCAACACCCTATACTAAACCCTTAGGAGAATAGGTCCTGGATAAAATATATGTGCGCTCAATCAGGGATCCAGAGATAATCCATCCTAATGATAGAGTTATCTAGTTTGAAGATGGCTCAGTCGGTAAGTGACACCACTAGTCTAGCATATGATAATTGGGTGCACGAGACCTACAAATTGATCAGAGAACATTTAAGAGGATCGGTGACAAAGGTAAAAAAGGCGTGCACATATTCAAGTGCACCTAGGAGGAAAAGAACTACCTAAGTACTCAGGAGGGGCCTCCCCTGAGGTATTTTTGTAGAGAATGGAAGCTCAGTAGAAGGAATAAAATTAAATAAGAGGGATGTTAAGTTACGTCCTACTAGGAACTGCTGCATGCTGGTGGGTGACACATTGGGGTAATCTATTCGAATGGCACGTGAAGTGAGAATTTCCTTCTGTGTTCGTTTCTCTAGAAGCAATGTGCGCACCACCATCAAGGACTACCATGGTAAGGAGCCCACCCTCTTTCCATGTCCAAGCTTGTGAAAGAACCTGTAGAGTAGGCGTGGAAGCTTGCCACCATCCCTCTAGGTGCACAAACTGTATTCTACAATGCAGGGTTACACGTGCGCATGGTACATAGATTTTGAGACACAACCAAATAGGAAATTGGCAAGAAATAGTGTTGACCTAGTTCATAATTTTGTGTATCGAAGTACCAAGCCATCAGTTGATAATGAATTACAGGTTTTCAATCACCTTACCATGGGGGATTGTGCCATGATAGAAGATAGGCTAATGGACTAGCTTGGTGAACTAGGTTTGGGGAAGAACTTTGAGGAAGAAGAAACAAAGGAGGATCAGTTTACACATGCATGTGTGAAAAAGGAGAAAGGAAAGCTTGTTTATGTGATTGATGGGGAGGAAGTAGAAAGTTTTGATGTTAACCATTATGTAGGGAAGCATGAGTAACAATGTTGATACTCACACCCATGCCTACCATGAAAATTTAAAAACTAAAAGCGTTAACATCAACTTAGGAGAAGAACCTAAGGAAGCTATCATTGGAGATTACTCATCGGAGAAGGAAGTCTCTCAAATCATTGATCTTTTGCACAGATTTGAAGATTTATTTTCACGTGGGTATAATGAGCTCAAAGGAGTCCACCATTCCTTGGAGGAAATGAGGGTAAAGCTGAAGGACGATGCGTGTCTAGTCAGGAAGAGACCCTACCGAATGAATCCCAATTTGTGTGTGAAATTAAAGGAAGAGAGAAAAAATGATAGCTTCTGGGATCATTAAAGCTGTGGAAGAATCAGAATGGATACGTTCGATGGTAATCAACATCAAGAAGGATGGGTGGATTAGGATCTACATGGACTATAGGGAGCTGAACACAGTGTGTGTCATCAATCTGTTTCTAACCCCCTTCACTGAAGAAATTTTTGAGGGAGTCAGGTGCGAAATCTATTCCTTTACGGATGGATTTTTTGGGGTACCATTAAGTCCGGATTACAAAGGAAGTCTAGGAGAAGAAAATTTTTGGCACTGAATGGGTAATTTTTGCATACACAGCCATGCCCTTTGGGTTGAAGAATGCACCTACTATTTTCTCATGCATATTGGTACAGGCATTCCAAGACTTCATCCACAAATTTATTCAGGTCTATCTGGATGATTGGACGGTGTATGGGCTAGTAAAAGAGCATTGTGATAATCTGAGGCTGATGTTTGAGAGGTGTTGGTATTTAAGGATATCCCTCAACATTAAGAAGTGTGTATTTACTACCCCCTTTGGAATGTTATCGATGGCGTATCATATGTAAGGAGGGCTTACTAGTAGATCCTACCAAAGTTTTTGTGATTGTGGGAACCCACTAGTTAGAGTGCAGCGCACAGGTTTCTTGGACCACATGGGCTACTATCGAGAAGTTCATCAAGGGGTATGCCAAGATCGATGTCCCTTTAGAATAATTTCTTAGACATAAAAGTGCCTTCCATTGGGGATAGGCACAGTAGAAGACGTTTGATACATTAAAGGATAGACTTGTCACCATGCTTATTTTATGTTTTCCCTCATGGGATAAGCCCTTCCATCTTCATGTAGATTCCTCTAGAATGGCCATTGGGGAAGTGCTTGCAGAACCTGGGGAGGGAATTTTTAATCATCCCCTATGCTTTGCAAGTAGGAATTTGACACCAGTAGAACAAAATTTATACTACGACCAAGCACGAAGCATTATCAATGATCTACGCAGTTCACAAGTTTAGACAGTATCTACTGGTAAATCCCTTTGTGTTTTACACTGACCACATGGCATTAACGTACTTGATGGACAAGCCCTTCCTACAAGGGTGCATATGCCGGTGGGTGCTATTATTTCAAGAATTTGAGTTCATGATAATTGTGAAGTCTGGAAAGAGTAACTGTGGACCTGATCATTTGTCGAGGATTGATTTAGGGGAGGACACACAAAGCATTGAAGAGACAATGCCAGATGGATGACTATTTAGGTTGTGGCACACACCCTCAGATTTGAAGGACATTGCATTATTTCTAAAAGAAGGTATGACATCAGAAGGGATGAAGACATTAGATAAGAATTAACAAGCCATACACACCGCGCCCTACATGTTGATCAGTGGGGACTTATACAAATTAGGGTGTGATGAAGTTTTGTGCAGGTGTGTGCTAGAGCATGAGAATCTTGCCAGAATAGAGGAAGCAAACATGGAGGAAGTGTAGGTGGACATTATGTAGGTTATGCCACCGCACGTAAACATATTAATGACAGGATTGTGGTGGGAAACTCTGTATAAGGATTGCAAGGACTATTTTAAAGCATGTGACCACTATTAGCACATTAGAAAGCCAGGAAGAAGAGATGAAATGCATTTGTGCCCTATCCCTAGCACTAAACCTTTTGAGAAATGGGTAATAGACTTTGTAGGCTCGTATTGCACCAGTAGCACATAGGACTAGATCACGCTACGATAATCACTTACACAGACTATTTGACAAGGAAGGAAGAGGAAACCCTAGCTAAAGACTTCATAGTAGCTACAACAACAAGTTTTTTGTGGGAAAACATTATCACAAGGTGTGGATGCCCATTAAATTTAACCAGTGATAGGGGTACACATTTCTTGAATGAGACTGTGAGGATCTTATTAGCAAAGTTCATGGTGGCTCATCACAAGACTATGCCTTTATCACCCACAAATTAAATGGAACCGTAGAAGGGTTTAGCAAAATACTGAGTCAATACCCTGATAAAAAATTTTTGATGTCGAAAGACAAGATTGGGATGACAAGGTATCAGTCGTATTATGGGCTTATAGGACAACTTATAAAAAGGATGAATAAATCCACACTATTTTAATTGGTTTTTAGCACGGAAGTTGTTATGCAAGTTGAGTTCATGATACCTTCTCTATGAATAACATGTGTACAAGAGGGATGGCTAATGAGCAAGCACTGGAAGAGAGATTTGAGGAATTTAATGAAGCTAGATGAAAGAAAATCACTCACCAGGTGGATCCAAACAACAGAAAAAGTAAAGGAAAAAATCATTGGCATGATCGCCACATTAGAAACAAGAAATTTGAGGTTGGGTAGATGGTCTTAATGTATGATTCTAAGTTTTTGTGCCACCCTAAGAAGTTGAAAGGTACATTCGATTGGGTCCCTACACAATCTTGTACATCCTTGATTTAGGCACATGCCAGTTACAAGCGCTGGATGGAATGATATTTCCTAGACACTTCAATGGGAGTAGGCTAATTCCCTACTATAAATAAGAAGCTTCTTGGTGTTTGTAAATAAGGCATTTTTTCTAGATAATTTAGAATTTTCCTTTATGCATTTTCCTTTCTTTTATTTCCCTTTCGCGTTGTTGTTTTGTTTTTTTCCTTGGGTGCACTAGTAACCTTGTTACTTTTTTAGGGTTTTGAATGTGCAGAGGGTCTGTGCATCATTTAAGTGTAGGGTGGAGAGATGTAAAAGGAAAGCATGAGTAAAGTACCATGGAGGATTCTATTGAAACAGCCCAGTTGAATGGCCATGTTTGAAAGAAGTGCATGAAAGAAAAGGTGGAAAATGATGGTTAGTGTCAAGATAAGGCTACTTTCATATCCCACATATAGAAATGGAAGAAGTGCATAAACAACATGAGGTAGGTGAAAGAAAAAATCATGACAGAAGAAGTGCCTTCAGTTGCAGGTGACGTGTATGCAAGATTCTCCTATCAAGATGGGGGGGGGGGGGGGATTGGTTGTGCACCCGAATGTTTGGGATCATCCACGTAGGTTGGCCCGCATAAGTTAGGGCACAAAAGTGAGGGATTTTTTTTAAAAATATGCTTTAAATGTTAAAATTATGGTGGTAGGTGAAGTATCATTTAATGCTATTCAAAGTGGAAAAAACTATAAGTAAAGTTTTAGAAATTTCATTATTCACTTTGTGTATAAGGAGAAAGAAGCGCTTGTAACATCTTTACAAACTAGGGCTTCCAGAACTGATCCGTGTGAAGAAAAATTTGAAAAGTGTGAGAATGAGTAACTAGTTGGATTTGAAAACTAGAGAGAAGGGATTTCACAGGTGTAAGAGAAAGAGTGAGAAGGTGTCGTTTGCAAAGGACCTATCCCAATTAGGGTTTGAAGAACTAGGGCACGAGTTTAAAGGGTTTTCTTTTCAAGTTCAATATCTAAGGTTTGAGGGAGTGGAAGAACAAAGTAACAAACAGTGATTGAAGTGATAAGAGAACCTAAGAAATGGCACCCAAGAAACTCAGTTGGAACACCTAAGAAGGGCAAGGGAAAGGGCAAGCAACAAGAAACTATCGCACATACAAATGAAGAGTGGTACACATAAATGCAGTACCCAGATGGGAGTCCCATTTGAGAAGCATGTCTGTAAATGATTTACAATCATCATTCAAGCACAATCAAGAAGGAGATGGAACTATAGTTAGTGCACCCAACAAATAAAAGGACACCAGAGGGTCTGCCCATCTATGATAATGATGTAAAGGTCAAGATTTGGAGAAGTCAGGGTTATTGTAACTCTTTGAGTTACCCTACTTTGGGAAACCTGAGCACCTTTATCAATGTTTGATGGTGTGAATGTACAAAGACTACTTCCACTTTGCAGGGCATAAGATGCGCATTACCCCTCAGCTCATTTCACATTTCACATGCCTCATCTATGAAGGAGATAATTTGGAGGATGACTTAAGTGACAAAGAGGTTATCAAGGAGATTGTCGCCGCATATGCATACAAAAAGGGGTCAAGGTACTATGATATCTCAGACATCAAGGACCTAGTGATGAAGATGCCTATGCACCTTGTGAAAAATTTAAATGGCCAAGAGAGATGGACCCAGGTTAACAAGGCATGGTTACATGTTTGCAAGAAAATTTTAGAGGGCACCATTTACAACTTATCCACATTCATCATGGATGATATTGTCAACAGTGTGAAGGAAAGTGAAAAAATCCTTTTCGGTAATATCCTATTAACCATTGTGTTTTCAGAGATTGGAGTACCGGATTCTTCAGAAAAATTCATATAGGAGTACCCTGTTGAGGACCCTTCACCCAAAAAGAGATTTGAAAAGCATTCCTGTGACACTATGATGGCCGTGCACAAGGCGCACTTGGAGAAATGGTATACGCACCTGAGGAACGCATTTGAGGTAGAATGGAGGATTCCTGAACAACTTCTAGTAGTCACCAAGGGAGAGATAGAGTTTGCTGTGTACCAGCATTTATTCTTGCAAAGATTCAAATTAATAGATGAGACATTGAGCCCTTGGTGCAAGCTCCCTTTTTCTTTCACAACTCAACACTTCCAAGTGGGAGTAAACATGTTCAGAGAATCCAAGAAGCTGAGGTTGGACCTTGGAAATATGGACCGGGACAACAGGGAAATGCACAAAGGGTTTGTCTACCCCAACAAGCACGTGTACGTAGAGAGGTACGTGTTGCATGAGGTCCAAATGGTGAAACCCATGTATTTTCCCATTACAGGAGGGTCCATGGTGCATGTATACCTTTGCATAAGTCCCAAAGATGAGAATGGCATGTCCCTGGAGAATGAGATATCCATACCTGAGGACCCAACTAACAGGAAGAGGTCCGCACCCAGGAGGGAGGAAAAAGAGCTAGAGAAGAAAATACTAAGTGTGTGGAAACACAAGTAATATGATCCCTTGGGAAAAGTGCCAGAACTAACATGTACTCGTGCAAGAAGAAGTCCATAATCAAAGAGAAGACTACAGAGCCAGAAAATTTATTAGATAAGGACTCATAAGAGGAAGAGAAGATAGAGTTACCTACACTAAAATCCCCAGTTAGGAAGAAGCAGAGAGTATAAGAAGAGATAGCCTCAGAAGAAACTGGGAGTTTGGAGAGGTTCATAGGGGAAAAGGATGATGATGATGAGGAAGATGGAAGTGAAGAAGATGATCCTGGAAGAGATTAAGAGCCACCTGTCTTCGACGTGCATGACTCAGAAGAATAATGTGGAGAAGAAGAACAGGGGTTCCATTTCGTGTGGCGCAAAGGTAGCCAAGAGGGGGAAGGCACCCAAGACATAAGAAGAAGTGAGGAGGCTAGCGCACAGAAGAAGAGGACTCCAAGCCTTATGCAGGAACATATAACCAAATCAATAGAAGAAGAAGCAGTAAAGATCATGGAGACCCTGGTAGAAGAGGAATTGGAATGTATCGCTGAGCTAGTATTGAATGAGGATAAGGAAGAGAGCATAGAAAAGGACCACTTTAGCACTGGAGGCCCTACGCTAACTATACTTATTCCTAAGGGTACGCGCACGAGAGGAAGGAGCACGAAGGAGGAGAGGCCATGGATGGATTATATTAATGACCCCAACAAAGTGTTGCATGCACAGTTCCAAAGTAAAATTCCAGCAGAGGAGCTCATGGTGATGTCATATATTGATAAGTAGGCTACTTACCAATGGACAAGGATGATGCTCTCATGGGCACTTGAGTCCCATCTTGATGAGCCAGAATTTGAAGTAAGCAATGGGGAAATTATAACATTGCTAGAATCACAAGGAGACAAGCCATTAGTAAATGTTCAGTAGCTCTCAGATGAACAACTGTACAACACACTCAACAAGGTCTCCATTGAGGTCGAAGCTAGACTCTTTGGGTGAAATGATAAAATCAAAGATCTGGAGGATGAGCTGAAGAAGAAAGAGGAAGAACTAGCTGTGTAGACAAAGGAGCTAAGACAAGAGAAGTTGATCAATTCCTAGTTGTAGCGAGAGTTAAGGGATAAGAAGGCTAGAGTGTGTGAGGTTTACAAAAAGTTGGAGTCCATTACAGATGCCATAGTGTTGAAGCATCCAGACCTAGCAGCTACTGCATGGAAGTATGTAAATTCCCTGGAGTTCCTGGAGGAATTAACAAGAGCCCTCACCATGGAGAGATAACCACTAGCTTTGGAGTCTACAGAAGAGGTGGTCACATGCTTAAAGAAGGAGGATAAGTTGAAAGTCATGGTGCTCATAGCAGAATACAACAAGGTCCATGTTGATGTGAATTTTGCCTCCTAGAATGCTGAGGCTGTGTACGAGAACTACACGGAAAGGGAAAAAGTGGCGAGCATGTTGGTCACTAGGGATGTAGTGGAACTTAAAGAGTTCCAAGAGAAAAAACAAGGGAAACAGAGTGGAGTGGGGAAAATATCCTAGCCAAGGTCAAAAATAAATCCAAGGCCATTAAAACCTGAAGGGGTTTAATACAAAACCAGTTAAAGGAACTATACCCGCGGATTACATGAAGAATGGATGCGCTGGAGGATGTAGGAAAGGAGTTAGAAAAGATTATTGACACCATGAGTGCACAAGGGGATGGGCTAGGTTTTGAATAGGTGAGCACCTTGGTGGGTGGTATTTTCTAGAGAGCACAGAACAAAGTCGATGCCTAGAACAAGTTGGAGGCCGACATACAAATATATTTTCCTAATTTATTACAATGATGTCATCACTATCCCATTCTTTCTATTTCCAAAATTCTTCATCCCTTTTTTCTTTTTCCAAGGTGTAAGCCTACTATGATTCCTTATTCATATAAGAAGTGTTCCAGTGGGTGAAGAATAGGTGTAGTGTGGGGTGATGTTGGGACCCTGAAATATTGGCCAAGTACAAAAGGGCGCGTAGATGTGCAATGCCTAGTTGAAGAAAGGTGCAAAGGAGAAGGTGCGTGGGAAAGGGTTTATAGAAGGGTTTAAAGAAACCCTTGGTGTGCGCGTGGACAAAGCCAAGGTTCTAGGACTTAGCCATATTGGGAATTTTGGGGCAGGATACAAGGAAAACATGACTCGACTGCGCATACGGAGTAAATAAGGTGCCAACCTGGCTACAAGTTGGCCCAAGAAGGAATATGCCCTACGGTAGAGGCTTCTAGAAGGACATCATGACATGAAGTGGTGAGCTTAGGCCTGGAGGAGCATGTGCTCTTGGAGGACCACATTCAGACACTTGATGATGGATCTGAGGTCATAGGAGAATGAGTTGGCTGATCAAATAAGCTATATATACAAGTTCATGCAGAAGTAAAAGACACACCTAAACATATAGAGAAAGGGAGGAGCTTTGAAAAAATACTACAAGGACTCTACTAGTTTGGGAAAATAGGGTAGGAAAGGATGTATCAGGAGTTGGGAATTATAAATTGTCTTTTGTAAGCCTAGTTATATGAGTCCAATTATAATGCATGACTGGGGTCTTCCTTTCTATGACATTCTGTAATGGCCTAATGAATGTAATAAGGTTACCAGTTGATATGAATATGAGCATTAATGGTTCTGATACATACATCCTTCTTCATATTTCTTTCTCATTTATTTTTATGAACTAGTATGAATGCTTTAATGATTTCCTTTCTCTATTGGTGTAATTTCTTTTATCTTTTAAAGTACTTTATGTCTGGAATAACTACAAGGATCTAGAAGTCATTCTGAGCTCTATGGTGCTTGTATGTCTTATTTCCTTTCAAAATATCTCACACTTAGATCATAGATTATGTTTCCCATTAAAACCACATAAAAGAGATACTCAGTGCCCACACATGCCTTGGGTGAGTGCCTAACGTTTGCTATGTGATAGGTTGACACGCATGCGATTTCTTTTCTTTGTGAATTTCTAATATACATTTATGGGTGCACAAAGGAAGATCACTCCCCAGTGGAGACGCCAAAAATAGTTAGTGAAATAATGTTTTAGGTGGGATAATTAGGTGTTTCCAATAATGGTCAGGAGGATAATCCGTTCTTTCTTAGGTATGGGGAGGCTCCCATTATTGAATGTAAACTATTCTAATTTTTTGGGGTGGCCAATAGGTGGGGAATCACACATGAACACTTCACTAAGCCCATGGATGGGTGTTTGTACAGAGTACAAGGGAGGAATTTACAGTGATTATGGATAAAGGAGAGTTTGAGATATTAGTAAGGAGTGGATTTTTTTTTTACTAGGCACTAGTAGAGTTGAAACACAATAACTAGAGTATGTCCATATTCAATTAGAGGAAAACAATGTCAGTAATCAACAATACTAAAAAAAATAGAGACACATAACTCTTTAGACTCATCAATCGAGGACACAAAGTTCCTTCTTGTTTATTCAAGATCAATATGCTTGGAAAGTTGTAGAATAGAAAGGGAATAGAGGAAATCATAAGAAAAGGAAATTAAAGAAATGCATATTTTATTTCTTGTGCAGTGGTGATACAAATATCAACAATATATAATAATTCGTAATTTCTATAGAAAACTAACATTCCATCTCCCTTGGAATGGAGAAGCCATTCTTATTTATAGCATTGTGAATTTTCTCTTCATCTATCCCCCACATGAATTCTCATGTTATTATTCCACTTGTGAATTTACATCTTCCTAGGAAGTGAGTGAATAAGTCCCATTTTATAACTAAAAAGGGACTCTTACAATGTAACTTTAGAAAATCATTGAAGTGAATAAAATGAAATACCATGTTTGATTACAATGAATAATTATAAAGGGGGAGAGAAGAAAGAGGGAGAAAAAGAGAAAAGAGGAAAGGAGTTGACTAATGATTTAATGAATAATTATCCTCTGATGAATAATCAACTCCAGTAGGCTCCCTTACAAGATCCTCAATGATGAAATTTTTGGCCTTTACCTCCTTGCTAAATCTTTCACATTCAAATGTTGTCCTCTAAGAATGTGGATGTGCACATATTCCAAATTACTGATCCAAGTCTTAGGAATGTTATCAAGGCTTCCACACTATGTGAACTAATTATCATGGTCCTTTTTAGTGTTATAAATAGATCCCCTAATCTTTGCGAGAGATTCCAAAGTGTTTTCATTGAATGAAGAAGGTTCTCCTGCAGCTATCTAGACTAGTTCTTGAAAGGAAATCAAGAGTATTTTGGAGGATGTGTTCTCATTGAGTGAAGGTGTTACCAGATATTACATAGTTTTTATAATCTTATCTGAGATCCTAGATACACTTTCTTCACATGCCCAAGATAAAAATGGAATCATTCATCACATCACACCTCACAATCATTTTTCGGGCGTGAATGGGGGAAAAATTCTCAGTAATAGATGAAAACACATTATGATTTAATAAGAAGTAAGATATAAGAAAGGTTGTCTTAGAGACTAGTGGGAGAAGAATTTCCCAAATATAATTTCCCTTCTCAATCTCCCTCCTAGTATCCTTTATCTTTGACATAATAGTCGAGACAATGGAATAGTGAGAGCACATCAAGAATCAAGGTCTTCCCATTTTTAATATTCATGTCCACCCATTTATCATCGGATCTTCCCTACATGGAAAACATTTGAGCTCTTTTGATTATATGGAATCAAAGATGCAAATGGGAGAGATTGCATTAGTTAGATGTAAGGATGATGATCCTAGTTCAAAAAAGGATTATACATATGAAGACACTTTTTGACATACTCCTCCAATTGATAAATGGTTTTCTTGTATTTCTCATTTCATGCAAGGATCCAAGTTGAAGACTCCTTGAAAAAATGAGTATCACCCTCATAGGTAGATTGACCCAAGGATACCTTCATCATTACATAATCAGTAGGTGTCTTTTATTTCATGGGATTATTTACCTTTGGATGTTCCATCTCCACATGATGAGCTCTGGATGCCTTACTGTAGAAACAAGAAGTTACTTGTGCTTTCCTTCCCTTATTGGTCCTTACGTATTTCAAGATGGAATTGAAGTTAGGTGTCACTGATTATTGAAATGTCCTTGATTATTCTCCAAGTAATTCATTTACCCATTGAAATGGCTCATCAAGTGTGGAAATGAAACTAGATAGCTCATGTGTTTGGTAAGGGACCAAAGCATGATCGAGATGGGTTGATTCAAGTGCTTCAGAAGGAAAACCTAGATCTACGAGATGGCTAGGAGACCAAGAAGGATCAATCTCTCCTAGTTTATTTTATTGTTGAGGATGTTATCAAACCTTATAAATCTTACAGACCTTCACAGAAGGATGTAATTCAACATTATCGACATCTTCCTTCTTTATCTTTCTCAAAACATCCATGGTTCTTTCTTTGATGTCACATGCTTCTTTATCATTCATGAAATCATAGAAAGAGAAGATGATTGTACTGCAAAAAATTTGAGATAAAAATGGGGGGATGAATTTTTATGTGAAATTTTTACTTGATCTAGATAAGTACTATGTTTATTAAGTCACACCTCACCCTTAATTTCTATTTTTTAGCCAACTTCCCAAATTTTCAAATTTTGTAGTATGTTGAGTTCCAGACTTGGAGAATTACACAAAGCTTTCAAAATTATTATTTATTTATATTCAACACTTAATATTTTTAGTACAGATCTAGTGGAAACTTAATAAAAATATAAGTTTTCCTTCTGGGTGTCCAATTGTGCTGAAAATTGTCTTGTTAGATTAGGTTTTTCAATGTGATTTCATGCTCCAATTTCCAAGTGTTTTCAATCACTAGAACTCTAGGGATATGAAAAGGAAAAAAAAAATTGATAGATCTTTCATGAAGATTCTATAAAGAATAAAATTAATCAATGGAAATGAGATTTACGTAATCTTCAAGTCGTTCCAGAATTTAAGCAACAAGAAAAATTTCATGGAAAATGGAGCAAAGATCAAGGAGATATGAGCAAATTTTTGTTTTCAATAATGGGGGTTTATGGAATATTTAGAAGCATAATAGAATAACAAAAGAAATGTAATGAGGTAAAAACATGAAAATTAATTTAAAAATGGCCATGTACTTTCTTTATGCTTGCCTCCCCTCACTAGACTAGCTAACTCACATCTTAACTCACCCTTCCTAACCCGGGTTAACTGACATGAGAGAGTGGGTTAAATGTTAGTAAATGGATCTTGGATGTCCCCATGTACCTTAAAAAATTTATTAAGGGACAAAGGGACATCATGGATGTCAAAATTCATCATGGGTGGATGCATCATGAGGAGGGGATCAAAAGGTGCAAGTTGGAGAGTTGAAAACATAAATCTGATACCCCATATTGTGACTTTAAGTGATGAAAGTTCTCCTCTCCACATGATGGACATACTTACTAAATGGGTCTCATACCCACTCATGTCCCTTACCTCATTTAGTAAGGGAAAAAAGGGAAAAATGGACAAGAGGTGTTGAAAAAATGTGCCATGGGTATATTCATCGTGAGGAAGGGACCAACTTTAAAAGGTGAGGTTAAAAACATGTTCTAACCATCAAGTTTGCAACTCGAGTGAAGAATATTATCCCTCATCCATGGTGGATCAATTTTTTTGTCCTCCATGTCCATTATTAAAGGGGGAAAATTGAACATCAAATTCCATTATAAGCGATTTTTATGATCTTCCCATTACTAAAAAAAAATTCATTTTTACTGGGTGATGTGTAGAGGACCTGATATGTGTAACACTTCCAGTGAGGGTTTATATCACCAAACCTTGGAAAACTTGGCTCTCTCACTATGGTTACACATGGGATTATGTCTCCAAGGTGTTGGACTCTTGGCTCTCTGAGGAAGGCCTACAGAGAATGACCAAATCTTATAGGTAACTACCCTATGTGAAATAACCACTACTCTACAGTAAGCTATACTACTTTACCAAAGAAAATGGATTAGAAAATAGCATGAAATGAAATGTGGTGATTCACCAAAGAGAAAGTTGATCAACCTCCCTACACAAGTTCAACAGGTATGAAAGAAATTATATGATTTTTAGTGGAAGACCAATAGAGGGAAGATAAATTTCAACAATTTTAAAACATGCGATCTATTCCCCATTTTTAAGATTCTCGCACACTTTCTTAAACCTGGTCACAGACACAGTGAGTCACAACCCTGTCAGACTGCCACACACAAGAAAATATACATTTTATAACAAAGAGGTAAGAGAACAGTGGACACAAAATGCAGAGGGCATATATGAGCCATTGAACCAAATTTATCCTTAAAATCTAGAGTTCAGAAAAGTCATGGTAAGCCATCATAATCTTCAATTGAGTAATGAATATCATCTACAGAGTTCCAAACTAGCACTGTTAGAGGCACTAAATATTAAAATATGCTACTCTAAAAAGCAATAGTGACCTCAAACCTTTTACATTGTGAAGTAGGCATCATTTACAAGTGTTTCTGATATGCAGTATATATAATAGGAGGAAGAGATAAGAGGGAAGACTCTTGTAACATAAGAAGAGAAGATGATCAAAATAGATTTTATAAAATATCTCTTCATTTCCTTACATCCTTATCTCTTCACCCAATTCATGTGTTAGGCATAACTTGATACCTAACACCGAGAAATATTCTTGTAGAAATTTCCTTAGAAGCATACCTCAGATAAGTCTCATGATGATCCATACCAAATGAAATATGCTTGGATGATTTAAAAATTCCCAAATCATTTTTTGCAAGATGATCCCTCAGGTGCCAAACAGGCCATGAATAACCCATGAGATTAGGAGGAAGCATGAAAATTGAGATGTCATTTATCTTATCTTAGACCCAATGATTACACTTCATGGATAAACTTGAAATATATCATCATTCTGTACATCAAATACACTTAAAAATCACTTAGCACATTTGTCCTAGTAATTATGAGGGTAACACAAGGACTTAGATGGTCGGATGACAAGTTTATATTGACCATTAGAAGGATTGTGAAATGTGGCTTAGGTTATCATGAATTTTTTTTTTTTGAAATTTTCATGATACAAATTTTACATGACAAAAATTCCTCTATTATTTCAGGAGCATGAGTGAATTCTATATGAAAAATTATTGAAACATGGATAGAGTTGTAGTAATATGATTGAACTTCATTATGTGGTTGCAGTGTATAGTTCTGTACAAAATTAAAAACTGACACAATGGTACGAAGATTAAATTTATTATTTCCTAACATGAATTACTCATCTACCCAATTATATTTGTGTGTATGCCTTTCATACTCATACACTATCATCATTAAAAACATAGCCATAAAATATGAGAAACTTATTTTTTTACTCACTAATTCACACCTCTTGTCCTTTTTACCATATTTTGAAAGTGTATGCTACCGACTTATATTTCTCAATAGTATCTAGTTCATTTCCAATTTCATGTGAAATATATATATATATACATTTTTTTAAACATTGCAAAGCATCACAACTATCACAGGTTTTATGTAAACATGATTTCTTACAAAATAGTGTCCTTCTTTTGTCCACAAAAAAAACATGAGATGAAATCTCTAGCTGATTTAGGTGGAACACTTATCATACAATTTTGCATAATATTCTTAGTATGTAAAGTAACACTTGTAATCCAGAAAACATCATAATGCATAGTGAATTCAATGGGGAGACTACAACAACAAGTAGTCTGTGAGTTTTTTATTTGAACATAAAGAGGATTTTCCATTTCAAATTACCTTTAGCTAATTTATTTAGCAAGACATGTATCTTTAAAATTATTATAAAGTTATGTTTGTGTCATATCCCAAAAAATGTTCATGACGTGATTCATGGTTTCGACAACCAATTCTTCTTTTTATACCATATTTTTCATTAGGTGAAACCCTTGTATTAGTTTTCAAAAAAAATTAAATTTGGATTTTAACTCTTCAAATATGTCTTTGTATTTACATGTGGGACAATGTTCATATATCATTGTTATTGGGATTCTCAACTCTTTCATGTCTTTTGATATCTTTCAAGAGTCATTTTCTATTTATTTTCAGTGCACTAATTATTTTCCTAATTAAACCAAATTTCCTTGTTGCTTTACTTACTATAGTTGATGTAATAACATATCAGGTAGTGTTACTATGTTTAGTATGTGAGTTTGGACCCATTGCTTGGTTTGCATTCATTATATTTTTTACAATCAATTTTTCATTGTTGGTCTTAAATGTTCTTAGACCAAGGGTTTGAATAGTGGGTCTAAAATTATTATTATTATTATCATTTTTACAAACAATTAACATCTTCTTGATTTTATTTAAGTCATTAAAAATTTGTTTCCATATATTATTTTCTCTTTTACATGTGTGTTCACAAATCTTATCACTCATTGGGTTTAAAATATTTTCATCAATTTCAAGTAAAATCCTAGGTATTTTATGTAAAATTTTAATAGGCAATCTGAATGGGAATGTTGGTTGAACGTTAGGTAAACATTGTTCATTTGTTATATGTTTTTAATCTTCATAATTTGGTAAATTTTGTGTATTTTGAATAACTTGGTCATTTGGTGTAACATCTATGTTTAAATTTGGCATTGTATCATCATTCATTGAACATTGATTATTTATTATTCAATTGATGTTTTAGGATATATTTCACTATCAATTTAATTTGGAAGATATGACATACCTTCACCTCCATACATTGATTTCTTTCTTTCACATTTTTTCACACTCATTCCCTTGTTTTATTTATTTCTAGTGATGGATTTGGTGGATAGTAGGCAATCTTTGTAAACATCTAATTTCTCTAGAAAATATGTGTTCAATTCATTTTTTCACAAGGTCCTTTTTGCATCTGTTCTGTTTGTTTCTCTAGATCCTGAAGTGTTTTCCTCCATGGTCTCCTCCGAATACTTCTCAAATATATATCAACATTAAATAATTGACACAAAAAGAATGTTTGATGACTATTAGGAATATAAGAAATAATGAAAAACACTCAAATATCAAACAATGATAATAAATTTCTTAAAATAATGATCGAAAATAAGATAATAGATATAATAATAATGTTCTATCAATGTAAAAAAACACTCAATTGTCATGCAAAATGTCTCAAAAGAATACATAATTGCATGTATGTGTAGAAAAAAATGCAATTCAAATGTATTGTTGGACCAAAATCATGAGTGATTTTATTTATGTGTTTATGAATGTTTTAAAGAGGGTATAATGTGAGCATGTTATAACATGCTTGTGTTATATCTTATTTGGGTTTGAAATTACTAACCCTTAGGATTGGATTTGGATAGGATATTTGTATCTAAGGGTTGGGCTATCTATTCCAAGGCTGAATTCGTGTTTTGCACATAAAAATAAGAATTTTATTTTATTCCATGATTTATCATGTGTTATAAGACAATATTTTAAAAAATATGACTATAACGTCAAACTTTGTCTTTTGGACATTTTTTCAATATATTTCTATATAAAATATGAATAGATTAATGTTTTGATCCTTAGTTTCTTTCAGTGGTGTCTTCAATTTTATCTAAAACACAAATATTATTATTTAAACATAATTTATGATCTTCTTGTCCAAATTTCTAAAAAAAAATTAACAAGGTCTATGCTCCATTGTATATGCATTCAATGTTAGAGTAGGTATTTACCTTAGCTCATGTTCACTTAGGTACTTTATTTACCTTTATTGTATTTATCCTCACCCACTTATGTGTGTGGATATTTATTTTATCTTATTTAGATATTAGGAGATATTAGCTAGTTGTAAGGTATAGTTCTTTTCTTGATCTATGGTATTGACTATATCCTTGATGTCTAGTTCTCTCCTAAATCTATGGTCTTGACTAGTTCTTTGATGACTATTTATTTCCTTGATTTATGGCTTGACCTATGACCTTGACTGGTTCTTAGATTTTTATTCCTTGCCTATATAAGCAAGGCCCATTCTCATTGTATTTCATTGAGTTCCATAATAATATATGATATTGTTGCTCATTTATATCTAAAGGTTTATGTAAAGTTATTCTGGTGAATTAATTTCATCTTATTGATCATGGTGTTTTATTAGCATATATGTTCTTTTCTTAGTACGATGTGGTTATCGTTCCTTTTATGGTATCAGAGTAGGAGATTGTTGTTGACATCCGTTTGTAAGTTTCATTTTGCAAGCATTTTTTCGTATATTCATATATTCGGGATTTGTCTATATTTTACTGCTGCATGTGTTTTTATGCAAAACAGAGGCCGCCATTATATCCAAAAGGTGTGAAAACCATAATATCGACTGTAGACTCGACCATTTATGGAGGTAGTCAATTTTTGGGTTTTTTTGGTGGTTGTAAAGAAACGCATTAGTTAGCCTCCAGATTCACACAAGATAGGAAAGAAACAAAGGAAATCAATTTTTGGGTTTGTTGGATTTCTTGAGATCTACACTAGGTTTTTTTCTAGTGCATTACAACATTTTTGGGTTACGTGTAGAAGGAATTTGGTTCTTTCCTCTTTTAGCAGGGTACCAAGACGGACGTGCACAGATTTGGTAATTTTGTATCCTGCTATTTTAGGCCCTGGTCATATGAGGGCTTAAATATTGTGATTTCTACTAGTGGGTGCTTAACTCCAACCCCATTTCATTTTATTTATTTCATTTTATTTCATTTTAGTGGCAACTAAAATAAATAGCAGAGCATAATATTGAAAATTTTGTATCTTAGTGGCATCTAAAATAAATAGCAGAGCATTTGAGTGCCATTTTTATGTAAAAGTGCTTTTTTTTTCATGCTCTTTCCATTGGAAATATTTATTTTGAGAATTACACTATAATTATAAAGTGACATATCGTAACACACACTCATTATAAAGTGATAAATATAGAGGAGTGTTGTAATCAATTGTGGATGCAATTTCGGTTGAGCCAGATGTCCTAAAATTTTAGGAGTTGCATTCTTGTATCTATCGTGGATTCTGAGAATGATATGCTTTCCTTTTAAGTGTGTGGACTTCAAGAGGATATTGTAAAATTTGTGGAAGAAAATAGATCGCTCAAGAAGTGAAATTGTCTTCTAAAATCACTCATTGACGATAATGATACATTAATACACTCCCTACAACAAACACTTGCTAGCCTACAACATCGCCATCATATTGTAGACAACCATGTCCATACTCCTTAGTCCACTTGCAGTTGTTACTCTTGTACCCACTGAACATTAATCTGCTCAGTCTTTGAGCTTGATACTGCTCTTGATGTTCCTAAGCCTATGAAGCTTTTTACTGCATGTTCTTCCACATCTGTGCCTATTACAATAACACATGTTGTGTATCCTATTTCTGCTCATATGCATGGCTCTTTTGAGAAGTATACCATTGCATTCAAATTATCACATGACTCTCGTTCTATGGGTTTCATTGGTGGAGGTATTAGTAGAAATTCATAGAGTATTATTTCCCTTATTCCAAATGTTAAGTGGAATTCTCGCCATGTCAAATTGGTTTTCGAGCAGATACTTTATTAGAATCACACATTGATAGAGCTCCTATTTTTTTCCGCTTGATCTCTTTCTGAGGATCATGAGCAACATAAGAGTTCTGTCAACTTTACTCAGGCTTGAGAAACCTGAGATTTCAGCTGTCAGACATGATCAACCTGACACACATTATTATGTACTTTTGCATGCACCCATTATGCATTTTACACCAAGTCATATGCAGGCATCATCTTCATTCATCCGTGTTGATTTGGGGTGGATATCTGATCACTCATGGTGGCAATGACATAAGTATTCATTGAGAGGACTCTATAAGTGCATAGCTCCTCCACCATTCGGCGTCTTGCTCCACTTTCTATACCTTCTGTATTGTAATGCTTCTTCTTTTGAACATTTTTCTTTAGCAGGTGTTATGTATCTCTCTTGTTTGCTGAGATATTTTGTATCTGCATTTTTGACACTTTTTGTAATGTTGATAGTTTCTTTTGTGAGGGAACTATTCTGGTAGAGAACCCAGTGTTATTTTGTCAGTGTTCGAGTAGATGATTTTGGGCAACTCATATAGATCTATGATGTCACTCCAGCCATTCAGCAGTAAAGGAGGGTGTGCTGTTGATCTTGCTTCTTCGAGTTTTGTTTCCTTACCTTATTACCTTGGCTGTTATTGGATTGTGACACTTGGATTTTGTGTCCTTGCCTTGTTGCTTTGGTTATTGTTCTTGGATCGTGGCACACCTATTTGCAGTAGTTGATGAAATTATGTTTGGTGTTTTTTCTTGCACTTTCGACATCACTCTATTGACAGTCTCCTTGTATGGAACTATTCTGTTGAAGCCCAATATTAGTTGTTTTTGAGTTTTGTGGTTGAGTAGTGGATTCAAACCATAGTGCACATCAAAATTCTTCAGCATTGTACAAATTTTTTGAGCCAAGCTTCTTAGGATGCCTTGCAACGGGTTTTTACTCTCTTTACTTTGTTGTTACTGGTTCTAGGTACCTTGTGTTGTCCCTTTTTCCCCAGTTATTGCACATGAGTACCTCATCAGGACTAGTTTTCAGGACTCATACTATGGACATGCCACTTCTATTTTGGCCCCTAGCTTCACTTGAGGGGGGGTGTTAGAGTAGGTATTTAACTTAGCTCATGTTCACTTAGGTACTTTATTTACCTTTATTGTATTTATCCTCACCCACTTATGTGTTGTGAATATTTTCTTTTATCTTATTTAGATATTAGGAGATATTATCTAGTTGTTAGGTATAGTTCTTTCCCTGATATATGATATTGACTAGTTCTTTCCTTGATCTATGGTATTGACTAGATCCTTTATGTCTAGTTCTCTCCTAAATCTATGGTCTTAATTAGTTCTTTGATGACTAGTTATTTCCTTGATTTATGGCTTTATCTACGAAATTGAATGGTTATTATATTGTTATTCCTTGGCTATATAAGCAAAGGCCCATTATCATTGTATTTCATTGAGTTCCATAATTATATATAATATTATTGCTCATTTTTTTGCAAAGGTTTATGTAAAGTTATTCTGGTGAATTACTTTCATCTTATTGATCGTGTTTGATTAGCATCTTTGTTCTTGGCTTGGTATGATTTGGTTATCGCTCCTTTTATTAAAAAATAATAGTTTTATTTTTGAAATTGGGAGGGTATACATATGATTATTTCATTTTTGAGATGTGTTAACTTTGAAAATTAGTAAAAAATTAATATATTATTGAAAAAAAAATGAAAAATTAGTGGTATCTAATACATGATCTTAGCTAACTTTCAACTAAAACATATTTGAAAAATATTTTACATAAAACTCAAAAAAATTGGCGGGGGGGAGGGGGGGGGAGAGGGAGGGGGGGCTGCATACACAACACTATGTTATATTTTTGAGACACAAAGAGAAATGTTTTGTTGTGTGCACCACATTTCACACCTCTTGATCTCAATCATTTTAATAAAAAACATTAATATTTTGAAAACCATATTTCAAGGGCTGTGTATACATCTAAATTTTCAATTTTCATCTTTCATATCTATTACAAACAATTTCCTTTGTGTAAATAAAGGTCACTGATGTATCTATTTCTAGAGTTGGGTGCCTTAAGGGGGCTTTCCTGAGAATGGGGAATGGTTATTAATGTAGCTATTTTGGGTTAGATATAATACACAAAGAGTATCACTATTTGGTCTTAGCCCCTAGTTGTCCCTCCACTAGCTATCTTTTCCTCTTAGGTCTCATATACATTGCATTCACAACTTATTTCTTGAATCTCACCACTTGTATCTTGTTTATCCATATCCATGATCTACGAGACATTAGTTTTACTTTTTATGATGCATTCATCATTTTAGAACCCTTGGCTGATACCATCACTCATTGGTGATGGTTTAGGTGTTATATTTTTCCTTAGCCCGATGTCATCGCATGTTGGTGATGGCATCCTATATATACTTGTCAATCAGTTGACATTCATAGAGAAAGGTATCATGAATTAATAGGAACAAAACCATCTACTATGCTCTTTTACACCATCTTTGTATCTGTTCTCCTAGCTCTTGGTTCATATTTCATATTTCTTGGTTTGGATTGGATAATATTCTTCATGGATGGTTGCTTACAGTATTAAGTCACCTATAGTGAGTTTACGACTGGAATTTTGTTCCCCCTTCTCCACCTAATAGTGATTCTCTCTCAGTCTGTTGTTGCTATAGAGAGATAGATGTATCGGTGACCACCCTATAGGTACCAGATGATTGCTCTTACCATATTTTTTTCATTTTGTATAGATAATTTCATTTCCTTCCCTCATTGTGTTATGTTAGCTTAGTATTATATATGTCTCAATGATAGTTAACATAGTGCTATTATTCATTATCAACTCCCTTAGTTGTCATTACTTTCATTTAAGTTATATTATACATTTTTTCATAAATTGTTGATCCATACCTCTCCTCATGTAACTATCAATATCTCAGTAGGGTTACTTCATTTATCTTAAATTGTTGGCCATGAAAAACCCTAGGTTTATCTATAGTAGGGATAAATTCCCTTTAGATATGAATCTATAGAACTTGATGTAGTGCATTTAAGTCTACCCATTGTGTGTTAGTTCATGTGTGTTTCCTACTCATTTCCTCATGTAGATACCTAAATTTGGTATCTATACCCCATTATTTACCCACGTGTGCATATTCATTTATTTCATCCCCCCTTAATATATTAAAATGCCCCCAATTTATCCAATCCCTATTGAATTCAATTAATTAATTCTTATTAATCAATTAATATCCTATCCTCTACCTTAATGGACTTTTGATTTCCCATACCTATGCTTTTTCTAACCTATCTCTACTACCAACTCACCTAAACCTCACCCCCAAATATCCTCTTCCCTCCTAATACTTTAAATCACTTTCCCAATCTATAAAAAAACCTGAAATCATGCCAAAATTGGAAAATTTGGCTCATTGGGGAAAACTATCCCCATGGTTGGATAGTGACCCAACCCAATTCGCTGTTGACCCTATACAGCTAAGTGATTTCATTCCCATTCTTCATCAATACGCATGCAAATCCTCAAAATGTCTTGTGAGCTGTGAACTCCCTCCTATGTGTGTGCATTACAGAAGTAATTATAGATCTCTTAGACCTTGTTGGAACATTCTTGCATCTGTCACGATCATCCCTCGTGAGCGTGTCATTATCTTCAAATTTATTTATTTCAATATTATTAGTTTTATCATTGCTTTTTTGGTATCTAACCTTTTTTAGGAGCATATCATCCACAACAATGCTCACAACTTCGTCATCAACCTAATTTTTCATATTCATACTTGTAGGTTTTATCTTCTAGCTTTCCTTTTTTCAGATCTATCTAACTCACCATAGACACGGCCTTCTGTAGCTTTTGATTTCTATTTCAGAACCTTCTCTAGCCTTTGCATGTGTTTAGTCTCTTCCCTAGTTTGTTGAATCCTCATCCATTCCCTTTGTTATATCAAAAAAATTCTATCTACACCATGGGTCTTCATCGATCAAGGTCCTAATTCCTATCTTACCATTCTTAGCCTTCCTTTTCTATCATTTTCCAAGTTCTCTTCTTCCTCATATTCCCTGTACATGTTGATCCCAACATTCACCAATTTCTGTTGTATTCAAAATTACATCCAGATCTTGTAGGATTTGCATATTTCACTTATTTTCTAAATCTATCTTCTAGGTCACCATTGACCTGCCTCTTGACCCACCGATCCAGACAAGGTACATTTAATTTTAATTTATTTTTGATTAGATCAATACTTAAATCAATCAATAGTTCTTTCATATTTTGTAATTCCTTCATTTTTTCTGCATATTTTCAGCTTATATTTACTTTATATCAATTTTGTTTAACAATGGGAGTTGACATCCACCAAGACAATTAACACTTCTCGGGTCTGCTTTCGTCAAGAAACCCCCACATAAGACATCTAATCATTTTTATTTTAGTGATTATTATCTGTAGGTTATCATCTTATAGTAGCAGAATGCATCATCCACTTTGCACCCATATCCATCATCTTCCGTTAGAGGTACCTTAAACACTCCCATCATTTCTGATGTTTTCTAGTTTATTTAGTAGCTAGTGCATTCATTTGATAACAAATGAGAAACTTGTTAAACATTATTGGAACTTTTGGTGGGACCACCCTTTGGGTGATCTCTTTCTTTTCTGTCTATATTTTTTTTTCTATCTTCCACCTAACAGTGCAACGTGAGGCTCCAATTTATTACTTTCTCATGTTGGGTTCATGGCTTGGATCGATCATCACTCAACAATGTAGACAAATAGGAAAAAGTTCTATCCATACATTTATCAATTTTTTTGCTATTTACTCCTTTTTCATCGTAATTTCCCATTCTTGTTCATGTCCTCATTGAATATCACACTTCGTTTTGGGTTTAAAAAGAACATTATTTTTGCATCCCACTTGCTCATATAGTTTAAGTAGGGGTTTAAAATTATTGCATATCACATTTTATCCCACACAACCTAAACCACATCAATCAAATTAACACATCAAAAAATCCTCTTCACCTAGTTTATTGATTGGGATATTCATCACCAAACAGGAAGCTGCTTGAGACTTCCCTAGCCATAACAAACCTAAGACCAAACATAGTCTGCCTTCTTCTAGGCACCTTTTTATCCATAGCCTTTTATTTTTCACACTTTATTAAATAAATTAAGAACATAAAAATAATATTCTTCCTGAATTTTCTTAGGTAAAACTTATTTCATTGCTCGTAGTTACTCATTTAACAACCAAAAGAATGAAGCAAAAATTTTCTTCAAGAAATTCCATATCTCAACAAATGTTCCTGATAAAAAATACCTCATCCATTCCCTTGAGTGCTCCTTTCATGAGCAATCAACCTCTCATCGATGTCTCTCACCCATAACCCTATGTTCATACTACAAATTTAGGTGAGACTAACCCATTCTTGCACCATTAATCTATCCCATTTAGGATAAATACCCCACCATATTTTTTTATTAGATTATTTTGGACTTGCTAAGGTCCCTCTTGTTGATATGATGTTCCAATTTCTTCTGGATTCCAATCAAGCAGTGTTCTAAGACTATCTCCTTAAGATATCAACTCAGATTCCCTTAGAGGGGTAGGTCACTCCAACAAGTTTATCCATATCAAACCAATCCCCAAACTACACAGTTTCTCATAAATGAGCTTACTACAACCCACCTTGATTTATCTTCCACCAATCCCTCATCCCATAAAACTACCCAGATAGTCACACCTATTCCTCATAATCTCCCTCCAATCAACAAGACAATAAACACTACTTTTCCCTTCACCTATTCGGTCACTATTACCACAAGTGTCCCTAAACCAATATGCCCAAACTGTCCCCTATCTAGAAAGTATGACCTTCTCACATCTAGCATGTCTTTCAATACTTCCCAACCCCCCTTTCATAGGTTCTTTACTTTATTCTGTATCTAACCCTATTCAAAAAATAGTTTCAATCTCTTCATACCCACATTCCCACTCAAAACTTGCCACAGTAACCTACCCAATCCAATAATCCTATCATGTTCCCCATCTCCCCAAAAAAATTTCTCTCAAAAACCACCCTTTTAGTCATAGCCCATGATTTACACTCACCCCTAAAAAATCCTCAAACACCTATGCATCCATAAGTTCATCAAAAAGCTCATTCGACCACTTCTTACATGCAACCACAACCTCTCATCCCCCCAAAAAACTCTTTTGAATGATCTCATGCATTCCCCTCATGAATAGGTTGGCCAAAACTTAAGGCCAATACTTTAGGATCCAAGGTCTCATTATCATATGAGAAAATATTTAACGATCCTATTCACCCATCTATGCCAATTAAACCATATACTCTACACTGGGAATTATACAAATTTTGCCAAGTTTAACAACAAAGACGATCTGTAACAAACACCTTCGTGCATTTAAACATGCATTGTTATATTATTTCACATGATCAAGAATTTATGCTTTGTAATATCCTCATTTCCTTTTCAAAAGCATGACATCAAATAAGGCACAAGGAAGTTTGTCTCAATATCCAGATCATCTCTCTTCACAAGTACTAACTTATGCATTCTAGAGAATAATAATAGAAGACATATTTCAGTGTTACATTGCGTTTTCATATCTGGGAATGCATTGATCAAGAGATATATACCCTCTAGCCACACCAATGAAGATTCTTCCATTAGATATTTTTTTCATATGAATGGCGCATTTAAGATGAATGAATTATCCTTCCCTATCCCACATACCTGATCTCATCGAGATCTTACCACAGTTGTGTGTGAAGAATATGCATCTGCAGAACTTTACAAAAGTCAAATCGTTATGAACCAAACTGATGAAGCCTATCACTATGGAGGTGATGAAAAGGTCAAATTGGAAACATTTCACACCTACAGTAGCTGAGTTTGAAAATTAAAATAATGTAAGATGACTGAGAGCATTAGCGACCTACATGAAAAGAACCACAATGAAGTCATAAACATGATCCTAGGATTTACTAGAAAATGTTGAAGAGTCGTTAAAATTTTTCATACAGTCTACATCTAGCACGTGGACTAACCAACAAAGTCACTTGATGCAAAGGTAACTACACATCCATAGAGAAACCCATATAGATATGAATAATTTGAAAAATTGGATGACATTGTAGAGCACTTATCACACTTCCTCATATCAAGACGAGGAATGTTGGAGTCAAAAACTACTAAGAACCTAAGTAGGTTTCAAAGTGAAGAAAGAAACACATTACCACAAGTACCACTTATTTTGAAGTATCATGCTTCAGTAGATGAGTTGAATGATCGAAATATTGAAACCATTTGTTCCATGAGAATCATGAATCAGAGGTTAAGGTCAAGTGGACAAATCCAAACACTTCACCCATTTAACCATTTTTTGACATGTGGAAAAGTAGGTCATTTTACTGGTAACCATTCACAAACGAGCCAATCCATCACCTCTACTGATAAATTAGGAACACAACGCTCATAATATAAACACCCTAAACACTACTAAATGGGAGCCTAATCCCATCCCAAAAAATAAGATAGTTCTATCATTGAACAAGATCGAATTTCTTTGATATCCAAAGGACAGCTATCAAGTGACTCTGATATCTAGCTTGACATCCACTATATCTCTAAAAATGAGATAATGAAGATCCAATTTCAGAATGTATTGTTTATGGCCATGGATACATTCAAAAAGCAAGAAGCTCCAAAGGATAGTATGCACATTTGGCATTGGTCCCTCATCAACTCCCTTAACTGATTAGAAGAAGCTTAAGGTTAATCTACTTCAAGAAGAGCCAGTATGTTTGACCACCTGAGCCTATATCCATTCCACACCCTTACCCAGTTATGACCATCAGCTACAATCTATACTAGATTCCCCTCCCCCCCACTCTAAAGTACCTATGTCAACTAATGTGGTCATGCATCTTTGAATACCTTCTGCCTTCACACCAAAGAGAATAAGAAGAGGCCATTGATCTCAAGGAGTTGGAAACATCAGCTTGAAAATGATTTGAAATGTTCCTACAAATGTCATGGAGGACATAGTGCACATTAATCTTGAACTTTCAGATGGAACAAATGAGACAGGAATGCTCAAAGGTATACTTGAACCAATCTTAACCTCACCATCTAACCCCCCCAGTAATGGTTTTTAACACTACGTACTGAAGGAGTCATCTTGGGATACAAAATGATATAATCCCTCCTGAATCAGATTAAACCATCCAATCCAAAATCGTCTATTTCAGGACCACAAGCATATAATAACCCACGAATGAAAGACCAATAAGTCTGTGGCAAAACCAAGTAACTTCAACTATGCTATAAACTGAAGGGTTCAAGAGATCCATGAGAAGACATCAACCACTACTCCAAGAATCACTTGTGCTCATGAGGTACAACTCACTCCTCTCATATGTGTATTCTTATTCTATGTACTTTAGTTCGGATCATAAGGCTGACAGGTGTAGAAAATTCTCTAACAGGATACTAGAAGACCTACTTTCATCACTCTTCTTACACTATTAAGGAATTTAAACTATAATAGTTTTCAAAGAAACATTCATGGTTCAATAAGAACCTCATGTGCACCTTTCAATAAACAAAAAAGACACCGCCTAAGTAAAACAATTGGATATAGTGTTCCAAAACCACTATCCATGAGACCTTATTGAAGAGAAAAGAGTCATTCTTGGACAATAGTGCAGACTGTATCCTTCCATGTGCTAAAATGATAGAAAAAATTTAGTATTTGGATGGTGGAATGACTCAAGCCATATGAAAGATGATAAAATTAAGTTCATTACTTTATTTAACAGTGCATCTTGGGTTACTACTTAAGATTTAGTCATAACAACGTCATCCAAACATCAACCTATGGACCAAATCCAAGACCTTTCGCAAACAGAGTACGGAAGCCTGACAATATTTTATTAATCAACCGAATCAATTAACCATTAAAATGTGCAGTGGTGCAATATTTATGTGTGTGTGTGTGTGTGTGTGTGTGTGTGTGTGTGTGTACATGTTGGAAAAAATTCGGATAAAAACAAATAAATGGATGTTACACAGGTACAACCAATGAACTCACATACAACTTCCAAAATAATATTTAGGAAGAAACAATCTATTAAATACAAACAAATAGTAATTGTTACAACTACGTAACAATAATAACCTATGCAATAATGATTAAAAATATTGTTATAAAACTTTCTAACAATATATAAACCTTATTACCTAATATGTCAATTAATTCAATTAATTAAGGTAATATAATGCGTAAATGTACCCTAACATTCTCACCCTTAATTTTGCATTGCCTCAAGGAATGAGGAGAGGAAATCTCTGAACAATCTAGAACTTGTCATGTGTAAGTGACTGTGAGAAGATATCTACTCCGTTGTTCAGCTGTTGAATAAAATTGAAGATGTATATTGTGCTTCAAGACATGTTTACATATGAAATTTACTTGTATCTCAATATATTTTTTTCTTTCATGAAAAATTAGATTGTGAATAAGTAATTGAGAATGCCTTCATTATCAATATAAATCGTGGTCGGTTTTTCATATGGTATTTCAAATCCTTCAAGTATGCGACCGTAGCCAAATCATTTCATAGACAGCTTCTCCTATAGAATAATACTCGAATTTTATGGATAGACGAGAGAAAAAAGTGTTGTATTTCTTGCTTCTCCATGATATTGGTCCATATCCCATAAGAGTACACAAACCTATGAAGTGGTAGTTTCTATCATCAATGTTTCCTACATGATCTGAATCTAAATATCCTAGACAAGAAGATATGTTGTCACTCTTCTTGTATTATAGAACAAGATCCAATGATCCTTTGAGATATCTCAAGATGCGCCTTGTTACTTTTCAATGAAAAACTTTGGATTCCTACATGAACGTGGAAATATAGCTCACTGCAAAGTTGATATCTGGTCTAGTGTAGGTTAGGTAAATGAGACTCCCAATAAACTACCGATAGAGAGTGGAATTTACCTCAGGAGATGCATCTAAATGAGATAACTACAATCTATTCTCCATAGGTATAGACAATCAGTTTGAAATCCATCATCCCAAATTTCTTGAGTGTTTTATTAGTATATTCGAGTCTCAGAAACAAATATGTGATTATATTTCTACCATACTTCTAGATCCAAGAAAAGAGTGCATTATCCTGAGATCTTTCATGTTTAATGATTGCTTAAGATCTTTCTTCATTCCATTGATCATCCTCTACTAAGCTTCCATTGATGACTAGATTGTCGACATAGACAACGACAATCACAATCGCCCCCCTTAATTTTTGAGGTAAAGATTGGGATCGTATGGATTTCTAACAAATCCATGTCATACGAGATGCTCATCCAATTTTGATGTACCATGTCAGGAGTTCCTGTTTACAGGCCATATAGATATTTCCTAAGTCTACATACCTTTTATTCTTGACCAAGAACAACATATCGCTCAAGTTGAGTCATTTAGACTTCTTTTTGTAAATATCCATTCAGGAAGGCACTTTTTACATCCATTTAATGGACTTTCCAACCAAACTGTGTAGCTAGAGACAATGGTCATCCTAATCATTTTGATATTGGTTGTGGGAGAAAATGTGTCCTCGTAGGCAATGCCTTCATTTTTATGCATACCCTTTTGCTAAAATTCATGCTTTATACCTGTCCATTGTCTCATCTTCCTTGTAATTTGTTCTGAATATCCATCTACATACAATGGGTTTCTTCCCTGGTGGAAGATCGACAAGCTTGCCAAGTGTTATTTTTCATTACTGAATTAATATTCATAGTCCATGACATCTTTCCAATATTTTTACTATAGGGATTCCTAGACTATAGACAGGGATCATCAAACTTAATAAATCTATTCATCAAAGAAAATTTAACTTATTCTCTTTCTTTACTGCAAGTCCATGGTGTAGGGGTAGATGTATCTGGTGGAACATCCATTCTTGCATCTTGTAACGTCCTAGTACACCACTTGGGCATATTTTAAGACTAGCTCCCATAGGTCGTGGTTCTATCAGATCATCAATATCATCCCCATCATCACTTTCATCATTTGTGGGAACATCAGTTTCAGTTTTCACAATTGGTGAAGAATATACATTCAATTGAGTTTGGAGTAGGAGACTTTGCTTCCTTCTTCTCAAAAAACTCAATATATCTACTAGCATAGACTTTCGTGGTGTTTGGATCCATAAATCTTTTCCCAAGAGTCTCTTCACAGTACCCAATGAAGATGATTTTCTATGACTTCATGTCCAGTTTATTTATGTTCTACTTGGGTATATGCATACTTTATTTGCACGTGAATACTCTAAGGTGTGCAATAGATTGTTTCTGCTTTGACGATGCTTTATGTGACATTACTCCATCAAGAGAAACTATGGGCACACTATTCAAAAAATAAACTATTGTCTTTGTTGCTTCTACCCAAAATGTATTTTCATATTCTAGAGTCATTGATCATGCATTGCACAATTTCCATGATAGTACGATTTCTTCTCTCAAAAACACCATTTTGTCTGTGGTGTGTGTGGAGGAGGCATTGGTCGATGAATCCCATGATCTTGTAGGTAGTCTTTGAACTCATTACTAGTGAAATTCCTCCCCTTGATCTGAGTGGAGAGTTCTAATGTGACAATGGCTAGTTTCATTCTCAACAAGCTGAATTTGACCTTTTTTAAGTTTTCAAAAGCTTTTATTTTCTTGTCAAAGATAAAAAATTCACATTTTTATTAAATATTCATCAACACAAAGCATGAAGTACTAAAATATAGAATGAATTGGTTGCATCAAAATGTAAATATCTCTTTGAACCAGATCAAACTTACCATGGGCTCAAAAATTACTCTTTTGGAATGAATCTCTGTGTTTTTTACCTGCTAGGTAGTGAGGACAGTTGTTTGTATCCTTTTGAAGAGATGGTAACACATGTACCATATTGTGTCGGTCAAGTGTCTTGAGATACTTGAAACTAACATGACCAAGTCTCTTATGAAACAACTGTGTAGAGGTAGAGTTCTTAGCCACAAGTTCCTCATCATCTCTGTGGACAAAATCAAGCTGGAACATTTGTCCCACATTGGAGGATTTTGTAACTATTTTCGAGCCTCATGATTTGTCTCAAATTAAACATGTTTTCTTGCCAGAATGACTATCAAAGTCAATTTTCAAGTTGTGATCTAGGAGTTGATTAAATAAAAGTAGATTTTTATTCAACCCATCGACATATAAGACATATGATAGTCTACAGTTGCGTGAACCAAGGGGTAGAGAAATGTTCCTGATCCCTTGAAATGTATATGAAGAATCATCACCCAATGAAACATGGTTTTTTGAAGGTGTTTCCCTCATTGAAGTAAACCAGTCTCTGTGGCCAGTCATGTATCAAGTGGCTCCTAAATCAACATACCAGACATCACTAGATGATTTGAAAGGTTCACTTGATCGAGAAATGTATAAGTAGTCTTCATTATCTAAATGTTCTTCTTGTTCAACAATATTTCCTTACTGATGGGGTCTTCTTTTCCAGTTCCCCTTTTTCTTCCCTTGATTATAGTTTGAATGTCCCTTGTGATATTGCTGGTGTTGAGGTCTAGAATTACTTAATGAACCTTTCTTGTATGTATTATACCAACAATATTTCAACTCATGTCCTCTTTTACAGATTGGACATTGCTTCTTCTTTTGTTTGTCCCCTTGATGTTGATATTGATTATGATGTTGGGACTTTTGATAGGAATTAGGCTTGTCTTTCCCTTTTCCTTTCCATTTTTGACGAGAAGAAAGTGCCTTCTCTTATTCATCATCCTTATTATACATGGCTTCCTCTTGTTGCAATAGGTTTACCATCTTGTCAAAACTAACTGTCGTATCTGACAAGTTTAGTGATATTAGAAAAATGTTGTAAGAAGAAGCGAGAGATCTCAGAATAATAGGAACAAGAGATTCATCAGTGACCACTTCTCCCATGGCTATAAGTGAAGCCCTCAACTCTACAACTCTTCTCAAGAATGCTTTGATTTTTGCATTTTTCTTGAACTTCAGTGTGTGTAACTGACTTTACAAATTCATCATGACATTCTTGTTTTTGGCCTCATATATTGTGCCCAACTTATCCCATGCTTCTTTATCTATTTTGGCATCTCGAATGTGGGGTTGCACATCGTCGAACACTCCAAACAAGATCACAAGCTTGGCCTTTTGATATGATCTATAAAATTTCCGTTGTTATGTTGTATCAGTAGTTGATCTGGTTAGAGTACCTTTCACAATAGGACAAATCTCTTCAAACTCAAGTTGTGTCTTTATTTTTGTTTTGTATGCAACATAGTTGTTTCCTATAAGTAGTTGTGAATTTGGAAGAAACAATTTGGGGGCATTGGTGCCCATTTTTTAGAATTCACTAACAGGGTTAGGCTCTTATCGCTCAAGGTATAAGGTCTCCCAATCTATATATCGTCATTTTGATATACCAAAACTTTCTATATACACACCATCCGATATACTCATTGGTACGTGGAAGAAGCTCACCATTTCTGTATACCTAGCGATACGTGAAAGAGGCATTAACGTACATGAAATAATTTGATACGTGGTACCAAGACAATACTGAAAGGGTTCTGTGTGATTATTGACACTGGCTCAAATAAATATCGTCATACGTACACGTAACTTCTTTATACACTTGAATAATTTCTCAGTCTAGACTTATGTTGTGCAATCATTCACAAACGGATGGGATGTCTCATAGTGTGTGCATTATGTCCTTATTACTCCTTGTCGATTTAAAGGGTCGATGCCCAAACGATGATGTTACAACTATATTAGGTGTTAAGTGCAGTAGTAGTTGTAACAACTTTACCCATAAGTGCTTCCCAGAGGCACTATATATACCGAACGTTGTGAATGATATCTAGGATCTCGTGAGTGATTTAGAACCAAATTTCATTGTTTTTTATTACAATTCTCTTCCAGTTTCTGTGAAGTTACAATGTTTGCAGTTGACTATGGAAACCTGCAAGTTAGTATAATATACTGAAGCATACATTTACATTCAAAAATTTGAAAAACTTAAATGGTAGGAAATTTGGTTTTTGTTTTTCAATCTCTGGTGGCCTTTGGAGCCCAATACGACTGTAGACACCAAATTTGTGTCTTACAACCCCTTGTGACCCGCATCTCATTTCACAACCTAACCCCATCACCTAAACCTTGCACAATTATTTATTAATTACCTTATAATTAATAAATCCACATCACCTTACCTGCCACCTCATTTTTCCACCTCACCAATGCCCAGTCTAACGCACCCAACCACTTGGCCCGACTCAAGGCCGCAACCAACCTATTTGGCCCGACTCAAGGCCGCAACCAACCTATTTGGCCCGACCCAAGGCCGCACCCAACCATTTGGCCCAACCCAACCCGAGGCCACAACCAACCTATTTGGCCCGACCCAAGGCCTCACCCCAACCATTTGGCCCGACCCAAGGCCTCACACCACCCATTTGGGCCCAGCCCGACCCAAGGCCTCACCCCAACCATTTGGCCCGACCCAAGGCCTCACCCCAACCATTTGGCCCGACCCAAGGCCTCACCCCAACCATTTGGCCCGACCCAAGGCCTCACCCCAACCATTTGGCCCGACCCAAGGCCTCACCCCAACCATTTGGCCCGACCCAAGGCCTCACCCCAACCATTTGGCCCGACCCAAGGCCTCACCCCAACCATTTGGCCCGACCCAAGGCCTCACCCCAACCATTTGGCCCGACCCAAGGCCTCACCCCAACCATTTGGCCCGACCCAAGGCCTCACCCCAACCATTTGGCCCGACCCAAGGCCTCACCCCAACCATTTGGCCCGACCCAAGGCCTCACCCCAACCATTTGGCCCGACCCAAGGCCTCACCCCAACCATTTGGCCCGACCCAAGGCCTCACCCCAACCATTTGGCCCGACCCAAGGCCTCACCCCAACCATTTGGCCCGACCCAAGGCCTCACCCCAACCATTTGGCCCGACCCAAGGCCTCACCCCAACCATTTGGCCCAACCTAAGGCCGCAACCCAACAATTTGGCCCGACCCAAGGCCTCACCCCAACCATTTGGCCCGACCCAAGGCCGCAACCCAACAACTTGGCCCGACCCACGGCCCTCACTCATCAATCAGCCCTACCCAAGGCCGTACCACTTAACTACCTTTCCCAACATCAACAACATACACTTTTATCCACCCATCACGTAGATTTTTGTTCAATCGAGCTCACCTGTTCGTGTTTTAGCATGACTAGGGTCCTTGACTTGATATGTCGACCAAATTTGCCTAGACCTAGACCGTGACGTTTATCTCAACCAAACCAACCATTTTGTACTGCCGAACATGCCTAAACATTCCTGTACCTTACCCGTTATATACCCTGGAGCTACTTCCTATGCCTTGGATACCAGGATTATATCACCCTTGTTTGGATAAACTATCGACCTTTGCCTATGCATTGCTGGTTTGCTCGTCAAATCATGTACCCTAGTTGCACTAATGCATTTCAACATGCGTCTGCTTCCTTGGACCTACCCCACCATCTCACCATCATCTCTACACCATTTACCCTTTATCAACCCTATCCCTGATTTCACGTGATCTCAATCTGTGATATATTTGAGGGGGATTACCTATACCCTTAACAGGGGAAACCACTTCATATTATTGTCCGCGCAGCTTTACAAAACAAGCTACACGACAATAAGGGGCTAATGTAGACACCAAATTTGTGTCTTACAACCCCTTGTGACCCACATCTCATTTCACAATCTAACCCCATCACCTAAACCTTGCACAATTATTTATTAATTACCTTATAATTAATAAATCCACATCACCTTACCTGCCACCTCATTTTGCCACCTCATCATGACCTAGTCCAAACCCTAAACTAACCTAATTAAGACCTATAACTTGGTCCACATCTACACCTATGACTAATGACCCCTTTCTTGCACCCAAAGCCGACCTTCTAGCCACTTGACCAAGCCCGCAACTGATCTCTCGGGAGAAAAGTAGGGAAGGTGGGCTATTTTACTAAAAATAGCCTACTTTTTCCTTACCGATGCCGGTTCCTACTCGACCGCCGTCGGTTACGCAACCGCCATCGGTTCCCTGTAAATGGGCTCCCCAAACCAAAACAACGGATCGGAATTTCATTTTGGAGATCAGTCAAAGGATTTCTGGATCAACAGAGAGCATTGCGAGCGAGGAACAGAGTCCAGATCTTCACTTGACAGAGCAGAGATGAGTAAAGAAACCAAAAGTGTTTACAACCAAGGAGATCAACTTGCATCTTGGTCAAAACCAGTAAGTCACATCTTGCATGTCCTTTGTTATAACATTTCTTATGCTTCTTGAATCTCAGTCCTCCTAAATCCGTTTCTGAATCCACTACCCAACGTGCCATTGCATCTAACTGTCATTCTTTTGCTTCTAATCATCCCATTTCCTAATATCATCCATAAACTAGCCTTACAAAACACCATAGCTACCAAGAAGATCCCAGAACCTACCGGTATCGGTTATTAGTAACCAGCATCGGTTATCAGTAACCGGCATCGGTTCCTGTCATCAAAACCAGAAAACCAGCCTTTCCCCTACCCAGTTTAACGAAACAATTTAATTGATATTTTGCAGTATTTTGTGTTAATTCATATTAGCAGGGGAACTGACCACCTTCGAAAGGAATTTTTATATTTCCTAGGCCCAAGGCAGTTTCCTCATTTATTGTTTAATCAAAATCTTGTGGTCTTGTGTTCTTATTTGCAGGTAGTCCTTCCAAGACAAAAAGGAGTTCTCCGCAGTCATCCTGATCTTTCTCTACGCTACGCGCACACCATCTCGACATTCAACAGGTATTCCTCCTAACCCTAACCTCATTTTTTTCTAAAAGGAATGAAAGGATAGAAGCAACTCTATTCCCAGAAGCCGAAACATTCCGAGCGAAACAACGACCCTCTATGCCAAAAATTGCAAAAAAAAAACTGAAAATGTAATTTTCTGGTATACCTTCTTTAGCAAAAGTTGCTTGGAATGAAAAAATAATAGGTCTAGAAGAATTTTTTTTCCCTAAAATAGGTTTTTTCTCACTAAAATTTTAGGGGCTTATTTAGCTATGACTAGAGGTTTAGTTGAGGTTTTTCCACTAGTTTTTCCTCCAAGTTTGGTGGTTTTCCAGATTTTTCCACTAAAAATATATTGTTTTAAAAAATGGGTTGGGGGTGGGACTTGAACCCCAAACTTCCCACACCAAAATCCTTTGCACTATCCTTTTTGGTGCATGTAACGCTTATGGCATAAAATGAAGCAAGTTCAATTTAAAGTAATGTAAAAAATGCTAGACTTTTGCAACAACGACCAAGCATGAGAGATCCACATGTCTGCGACTGAGTTGAAGTTGATTTAAGGTTTCACCTAATAAAGTGGATCTTATTTATAAATGATTCTGCTTATTGCTTTTACTTTCTCATGTCATGATCGATCCGCTGTGTTTTGAGTTGAATTTTTTATCCTCTTTTGTTTGCACATAGGTTGCAGAGTGTGGACATGATTATTAATGTTGATATTCTTAGCTGCATGGTACTCAGTGTAATGGGATTGGATGCTGGGGGAGGGAGGATGTAGCTCAATCTAGGCTTCATTTTGGACACAACTTATGGGAATGGTTGATCAACCCAACAGAAGGGGTCACAACCTTTAACTCGGCAATGAATGGTTGGGCCATTAAAAACACATCAACACCCACCAATATGATGGCTTGGTGTAGGAAAACTATTTTTGTTTGAATGTCCCTTAGATCTCTGAATTTTTTTGCAGGGGCTCTGTCTTCAATAGCTTAGTTTGATGTTTTCCCCCAATGCAATAGATTAAAATCGATGTTATGGCCTAAATTTGTATGCCTATTTTGGTTTACATCTATTCTTCTCACACAACCAAAGTGCCTCAATTCACATGACCAAACGGCTCGATTATCAAGTGAAAAGTATGAAATATGAAATGCATTCAAATAGCTCGGTGAGAAGGGATATCACCTTGATCAAGAGATCGGTTCCTCCAACCTGAGTAGAGACCCTCCAAATTTGACAGTGCATATAATATTATTTGTAACTAAATAGTTTAGAGAAAAAACCCCTGATGGGGAAAAATGATTTTTTTAAAAATTCCTTTATATTTATTAGCTCCAAAAATAATTTTTCCTTGTGCAGAGAGCTCCAAGGAATTTTTTTGGCTTTCCATTTACTTGGAGATCGCACATGAGGTTGTGGGACTACAGGGAGTTCTGGGAAGCTGCGGGAGTCAACATTGGCTCTCCTGTGAAGCATTTTTCTTCTCTAAAAATTTTCCTTCATCTACAACCTCTCTCCAACCTTACCAGGCGATTCAACCAGCTCTGGTACCAAATGTGAAATAGGGACGGAAGCCTGACAATATTTTATTAATCAACCGAATCAATTACACAGGTGCAAGCTGCAATATATGTGTATATATATATATACATATATTTGTATTGCACAGCTAGATATAAACAATAAAGGATGATGCATAGGTACACCCGTGAACTAATACAAATAATTATATTTTTAAAACAATATAACAACTCCCTTAGTGTTTGAATAAAAACAATGAGATTGTTATGATTAAATATAGCCATATAACATTTAATAAGTAAACTAACTAATATACAATGCATACTTAATTAAGGTAATAATATATTTACCCTAATAAGACCTTCATCATCATTCCTCCTCCTAAGGAGTTAACCACATCATCAAAACCAAAGGTTTTCATCTTAGCTACTCCTAGGCCCATTGAAAAAAGTATTGTTAGATAACTTCATCAGGCCCTAGTCATAGACATGCTCACCAGATCATATACATGCTCTTATTGAAGCCTTAAAGTGCATTCTTATATCCAGTAAAAATCTCATCCCTTTACATCTCTTATAGGAGCACTCACTGATTTTGTGGCTATCTCATTCAACGATACTAAAATTCCAAATATCCCACTAGAATAACATGATCTTTCCCTCTTTATTAGGGCCAGGATCAATGATACATTCATTTAGTTATCCATGATCGTCAGTGGGGTGAGAATTAGTATCCTTCCATCACATACATTTGATCAAATCAAGATCCCAAAGGAATCTTTCTCCGAGACACCCACAGTCCTTCACGCTTTCAATGATGTCATCATTCTTGCACTGGGACAAATATTCCTCTCCATCCGTGTTGGTGAGAAGCTCATCCATGAGATTTTCGACATCATTGAGAGGTAATTTCCATAAAATTTTCTCCCTAGAAAATTGTGGATCTATGCTATGCATTGCATCCCCTCTACACTCAATCGTTCCCTTAACTATGAGCATGAGGGAAAGATCCTAACACTTCTTGTGGATACTTCTTCCTTCAAAGGGTGCAACATGACCTATAGACCAAATGATATACTCATTCCTAAAAATGATCCATTTGCACCATCCACTAACTCAGCCATTCCCTCATCTAAACTCCCTAATGATGGCTCCCTGGATAAGGTAATGAACAAACTTACAATGGGGGAGTATCACCTTTTCACACTCAATACCCTTCCTACTCCTCAACCGTATCAGTAGACCTAATAAGGTGCCTATGTATCAACCAAATTTTGGGGATGTTGTTCCTTTCGGTCCACCACATCTTCGCACCAATCTCATTTATAACAGTTTCAATACCCCCTCCTCTCATGCCAAGTATCTTCCACATGACAAGATTTATACTAGTGGCTTTGGATTTCTCAACATACCATGTTTTTCCTATACCCATCTCCATCGTTGCACATGGAAAGGATTCAACCTAGGCTATTATGAGCATGACCTACATGGCCTTATCCCCGATCAATGTTGCAAACCTCACGAAGAGTTTTGGTTAGGCTATCAGGAGCATCCTGTTGATCCCATCCCACCATCTGAGATACTCGTGGTCATGCCTTCTCCACCTCCTCTATCTTTGTTTGATTTTTGAAGACATGGAAATGGACGACACAATTTCTATTGCTTCTGATTTTTTTTTTATTTTCCACCATAAATTTGGGATTGGTCACTTATCAGTGTGAAAATTAGACTAGGTACCTTTCCTCTTCGCAATCTAGAAATGATAGAAGAATAATATTCGATCATTAACATCCTTCAATGTGCTGACAATGACACCATTCTTTCCCACACGGGGTTAGAATATTCTTATCTTCAAAAGACCTTACCATCCGAATACACCTACTCATCAAGAAGAATAATTGAGGCCAAATGTTGTCAATGGATCAAGAGATACTATTCAAGAAGCCACGGAATCATAAAGTGATCCAGTCAATACTAATTCACATGGTGATGTGGCAAATCTAGAAAAAGAGATTCCTCTCTCATAATATTTAGACATTCACATGGTCATAAGGATCGTGGTTTAGTCTAGGGGTTGTAAAATAGTAAAGAAGAAGCTTGACCATAGGACAAAAAATAACATTACAACAAAATCCTTCTCAAGGATGAAGCAGCAAAAAAAAATTTCCACCAATTTCAAAATTATCGTTGACTATCCCCTATGTTTTATAAAACATCTTTCCAATTTATATGAAGCGTATTGAAAGTCTTTGTATTCTTCAATCGTACGTGGATTGTCCAAGATTTTAATTTTACTTTCCCTAAGGTATGATTATGCAGAAGTCTATTCAAACTAGTTCAACCAGCTTGTGGACTGTTATTCGTCAATTGTCATTTGACATAATTACTATTGCATGGATACATTTCTAATTAGTTATCATTTTCAAATACTTTCAACGGACTAGAATAGTCAGAACTACAACCTGGCATTTATATACTCAAAGAAGAATTTTTTATCTAAAACGTCATGCCTGTTAGTTTAAGGAATATTGTATGGTGTTTCATATATACAATATTCATGACATATAGACTTGAAAAATCTCATCCAAGTAAATTAAATTATACTATGTTTTTTATCATTTTAAAGGTAAATCAGAAAAATAAGTATGAGTATGACCATATTCACCTTTCAAAAATCTGAAACACAAAACACATTGCAGCACATTGAAAATCATTATTAAAAAATGAATGCGCTTATAACAAAATGAAAAATCCATACATAATGTATAATTTGAATCTTGATATGAAATTTTCTTGGCTAGAATAAAAATGTTTATGAGTAATTCTTCTTTATTCAATATCACCCTTAGATCAAACTTGAAACTTATCATTGAAAATGCCTCCTCCTTGTAATCTTAAGCAGCTTTGTATCTAATCTTTTGATGCGATTTTCAGTCTATGCACCATTTCATAGTCTCAACTCTTGTAGTCCTTTTATTATTACTTAGTGATCCCTCTCCTTTAGAAGGACATAAAATTAAATTAGGATCATGATTTCCAAAAGGATTTTGATGATATTAAAAAATATATCTTGTCTCCACTAGTGCTTACACCTCCATGCGATGGGGAGCCATTTTACATGTACATATTTGCTACTAATCGTACCTTAGGAGCTATGTTAGCACATCATGATGACCGAGGTCTTGAGTAGGATGTTTATTACATCAGTCACATCTTGTATGACTATGAAACCCACTACATTGAAGATGAAAAGATGTGTTTCACTCTCTTCTTTGCTAGTTCAAAGATTTGACATTGTGTCCTTAATCATAAGACATATGTCGTTACTAGTTTTCATCTTCTTATAACAATGCTTTCTAAGCCATACCATAATGATTGTATCATTCGGTGGCTCATGATCATGTCTAAGTTTTAGATCAAGTTCATTCCTTGAAAATATATTAAGGGCCAAGATATTGCAGACTAGTTGGTGAAATCCCCTCTTCCTAGTTTGTATCTCCCTCATGAGTAATTTTTGGAAAAATCCATTAACCAATTTCATCACGAATATGGCACTCTCAAATTTACCTTCTTCTTCAATGGCTCCAAGTTTCAAAAAGGGGGAGACACTAGCAATTTTATCATTCCTTCTTAGGAAAATCCTATTCCTCTCATATATAAACTCAAATTTTAATGTACAAACAATATGGTAGAGTAAGAGACCCTCATCTTAGGTCTTGAAACTGATGCCTTTCTAGGCATTCAAATCCTTGACATCTATGGGGATTCTGAGCTTATAGTAAAAAAAATTCAGAGGTGAGTATCAATGTAAAAATTATACCCTTCTAAAATATCACAAAATTGTTCATCTTCCTTTTGAAGCATTTGCTTCTTACACCATCCAATTTGTTCCTCGATCGAACAATCATTTCCCTGATATGATGCCATCCCTCATGGCTCTCATTCCATGGAAAAAACAGGATTCCAAGATTCCTCTCATTCTTTATCATTGTGATCGACCATTCTATGAATTAGCCCCAGGTTAATATTGTTGAATCTAATTCATCAGACCTTTGGTATTCCCAGATCTTCGATTATTTATCCCAAACCATTATTCCCCCTCGTTTATCCAACAACACTAAGAGATATTTTATTCAAGGTGCTAACCACTATACGATCCTTGGTGGAATTATTTATAAACATAGATTATATGGTGTTATTCTCTAATGTCTTAAACCCCATGAAGCCTCTTGAGCCATCCAAGAAGTCCATGATGGTATTTTTGGTGGACACTTTAGTGGCTTAGATGTTGCTAAGCATGTCCTTCATCTTGGCTATTACTAGCCTTCCCTATATCATGAATGTTATGAGTATGTTAATAAATGTGAAAAATGTCAGAAGCATTCCACGTGTCTTATTCTTATTCCTAGTCAAGCTTTGCAGTAGGGTCGGGACCTTTTTACCTTTTCACAATGGGATCTTGATCTCATTAACCTTATTAATCCTTGTTCTTCAAAAAAAATCACTCAATTATTACTGCATCTGAATCTTTTTCACCAAATTGGTGGAATCAATTCCACTCGCCTTGACTAAATCTGGTCCAATCATTAATTTTATCTATCAGCACATCATTTGCTTCTTTGGCGTTCCCCAAAAACTTGTCATGGACAAAAAAAATTCCTTTAAAAAATATATATTAAGAAAATTTATGATGCATTCAAAATCCAACTTAGCTTCTCTTCTCCATATTATCCTCAAGCTAGCCAAAAATCCAAAGCTACCAATAAAACCCTTTGAAACTTTCTTGCCAAAACCATTGATCAAACATGTCATAATTAGAATCTCTAGCTTCCTTTTTCCCTTTAGGCCTATCACACTAGCATTTGTACCTCCATGGGGGCTATGCCTTATTCTCTTGTTTACAGCTCCAAATATGTCCTTCCCCTTGAATTTCAAATTCCATCTTTCTGTGTGTCTCTTTGTGACATCATCTCTAATGAAGACTATCACCAAGCTCTTCTAGCACAACTCGAGTTGTTAGATGAACTTTGTCTTCTTTCTCTTGAACACCATCATGTTTATCAAGAGTGAATTTAACATTCTTATAATAAACTCCTTAAGGAACAAGACTTTAATGTCGATGACCTCATCCTCAAAGAAAATTGGAATATCACTACTCTAGAAAGGAGCCAATGTGGAAATTTTTCCCCTAATTGGATTGCACCATACATTATCACACACAACTATGGGTTGGGATCCTATCAATTGGCCTCCCTTAATGGTAAACTAGAAGTGAAACATATTAACATGTTGCACTTGCGACCATTCTATTGTTAGCATTTCTACCAGTTCTCTTAGGCATATCTTTAGATCGTTCCTCCATCTTAGCCTCTTTTATCTCTCATTGTGATGATTTGAAATTATGTGGTCTTCCATAACTTCCTAGATGTGACCTTAAATATGGTCACCATATCTCTACCCATAGAATATTCCTCATGGATAGGTTCTCCTTTTTTGGTGAGAAATATGAAATCATTACATCCATCACCCTCTTATTCACCTATTAGAACAATACAAAGGGTCCATGGGTGTCTCTTATACACACATTGTCCCCTCCTACGTGGTCTACCTAGCTATTCCCATATCTTCCCCCATATAACATTAAAAATTCATGGATGCTCAAATCAAGATAAAAGTTATCAAAAACAAATTGATCCCTTGAAGGACAACTGTTCATGCAAAAAAAAGAGAGAAGAAAAAGAAAAAAAATAAAGCAAAGCATGCAAATCAAATTCAAAAGTAAAAATAAAAAATAAACAAACTGATCCCTTGAAGGAAGGCTATCATACGTTATTTCCATCTTTCATGGAATTTAAAGGCTTCCCACATTGATCAACCTTTCATTTTATTCACATCCTAAGAAATCTTCCCGCATTGATCAGTTTGCTCTTTCCCTTTTACAGAGCTAGGGCATAGTTTTACGTAACACCACTTTTGGAGAACCCTCTTCCCTTTGTACAAATACATCTCAACATCCTTTGTCATGTCAACATCCACGGGGGGTTCATTAGCTAGGCAATATCCTAGCACGTGGGTTCATATTGAGGTAATTAAAATTAATAAAATTAAACTCAATATACTGGTAGACATGAGGGGGTGAAAGGGTTTAATTTATTAATGTTTTGAATCAGGTATTGGGGGTAGGTTAGAGAGATGGGCCAAAGGAAATATAGGTTTACTTTTAATATAAAACTAAAATGTTTGAACCTAGTTTTTTAAACGTAAATACCTTAAAGTTGCAAAAGGAGTGTGGTCATAAATTAAATTATAATCTCTTTTTAATAAATAAATCTAGATTCTTAACCAAGAAATAATAAGATGGTAGAAAACTAGAATTGAGTATGCTTTTCAACACAAGTGATATTATTTCACCATCTTAATTATTTGAAGAACTATTGATAAATGCATAAATCTTAACATATATAAGGTGACTTGTAATATGTATTCAATGGCTTCGAACTATCTTTCGAAAGGAAATGCATATTAAAAAAAATTGAGTGAGAAATTGTTGGTCCAAAAATCTGTCGCCTAGGCAGATCTATGGATAAACGAGCCAACAGTGTGAAGGGCATAGCCCCTCTTTGAGTCAGCAAAGTGAAACTAGTTTATTGCTATTCTACCAACAGGAATCTATGAAAGTCTCACAATATTCTTCCTTCGGGGGTTTGGGATCTCATCCCAGTAGGGTGTTTCCGACTGCGAAAAGAAAGGAACGAAAGAGAGGATGAAGAAAGAGTTGGTCAGAAGGAAGAAAAGAAATGAATTCCAAATCAGAAAGGTTAGAAGGTTTATGTTTTGGGATTGGTAGTAAACAGAGCCAAACCTACTTGCATAAACGAGCAAAGCAATACTGATGAATAAATGACAATAAAACAGAAGTAGATCCAACAGAACGAACACACAGATCTAACGTAAGAAAGATCCAATGCAAATAACACATGTATTCAGCACAAAGTCTAAATATTGTATTAATATTTCTTTCTGTTACAAAAAGCTCAAAGTCTTTTCTCCTCACTTCTATTTTTCATCTAAAAGATATCCACTCCCCAAATACAAAAAGTATTTGAGTATTTATAGAAGAAGGAGAAGAAGGAAGGCAAAAAGGAACCAACCACATATTTACATAAAATATACAAAATATCTCAAAGTCATGTTGAATTTTGACAACTTGATGGATGACATCATCCCATGGTGTAAAATCATCGTCCTGCAGCTGAAAGGGGGTAGCCTGGCCGAAAGGGGGTACTTCTGCTGCTGCTCAGGTGACGAGATGTGGAATTGGGCGCGGTATTCCATGAACTTGCTGATCATGGGCTCTAGTTGATCCTGGGAAGGATCCTTGTGTCGCTCGCTGATCACCTCGTAAGTCTCCCGCTCATCTACGATCTTCTCTGGGAGTTTGGAATATTCTTTCTCTACTTCTATTAGGAACCTGATGAAGTCCCGACAGGCCAGTAGGTTATTGATGGACTCTGCGTCAAAAGTGACCTCTGGCCCCAGCCCTTGTGAAATGATCTCTTTGAAGATCTGGATGGTTTCATCAACTTTCCTTTAGGAAAAGGAAGGAGTAAGCAACCCTGGAGACATGTTGAGAATGATTTGTTCCATTTGGTGCATCGCATCCAGGGCTTCTTCCTTTACCTTATCGATCTTTTCAAGGAAAAATTCCAGTTGATCCATCCGGTAGTCCAGGGTGGAAATGACTTTATTGAGGGCCCTGGGATGACCGAAAACACCGAACTTGACCAGATCTTCGACTGAACAGTAGAAAATTTGTTGAAAGGTCTCATGCTGCAGCCTAGCATGGTCCAGCTCTTCTGATATGGGTCCCGCTAACACTTGGAGCTCTTTATTCACCTTGTTGATGTTCATATACAAATAAGAGAACTTGGCGATTACTCGTTCACTGTCCTTGAGGATCTGGCTCCTCCAAGCAGAAACTGCCATGCCCTGCTCGCCGATCTTTGCATATTCATTAATTTTATCCTGGTTCAGAAGCACAGGAGTCTGGGCGACAGTTGTGGGAGGTGCAGTGCCCATCTTCTGTAAGGCTTGGAGCAGATGTTTATTTTGCTCTTTCAATAGCCTTTTCTCTTCTTTTGCTTCTTGAAGCTTCTTGCAGAGGGCATCAACTACAGATAGGGCCTCTCCCTGAAGAATTTTAGAAGACGTACCCATTGTGACCTGAGTCACTGTATAATCTGTGCGAGACAGATCCTTTTTATGCTTCAGAGGATTGGGGTAAGCGATATCCATAACCCTCTCTCCCGAAGCACTCTGAGAGAAGCGTGTGATGGGCTTCTGCTTCTTTTCCCCTTTTGACGGGATCACGGAGAAGTCCATTAGAGTGATGGGAACTTTCCTTTTCTACTGACTTAAGTGCTAGGAGATCCAGGCTGGACTTATGGGAGAAGGGCTAGAAACAAAGAAGGGGGCAGCTGCAGTAGTAGAAGGGAAAAACGTGGAGACACTTGGAGGCGGCATCGAGAGGGAGGCCGAGGAAGTGCTCACGGGAGGAAGAGATACTGCAGGAGAGGAAGACATAGGAAGGGAAGGGAGCTCAAAGATGAGGGAAGAAATGGAGGGGGACAGATCCGCAAGAGAAGAGAAGATGGATGAAGAAGCGGGGAGGAACAGTAGAAGAAGGGGGAGAGGACACGACCAAAGGAATGGTTGCTTGAGTCACTCGAGGAGGGGAAGGAGGAGAAGAAGAAGGGATAGAAGGGACCTCAGTTGTTGCAGCAGTGGCGGCATCCTGAGTGGATGGGTCTATTGGAACATCTTCTTCCACTTCTTTCTCTGGAGAATCCAGAGTTACAACTTGTTCGGGTGCAGCGGAAGGAGGAATTTCAGGAGCTTCCTCTTGAGTGGTGTTGGATTCACCCTCTTTACCTTTTCCTTTGCCTTTAGGCTACTATTTTGATCGAGGAGGTGCGTTACCCAATGGAGAGGTTGTGAAATCGACTCTAAGGTAGATGAGCCCGTTCATTCAGCATCAATGCTCTGTTCTACATAGATTTTCCTTGACTCTCTCCTCAATTGTCTGAAGGGATTTAGTTCTATCAATTATCGCGAAAGGCCAATTGTCCCCACCTGTGTCAAGATATACTTGATCCACTTCCTCCTTTGTAGTTTGGTAGCCTTTAGGGATGATGGCTACCCCGTACTGGATGATTTCTACTAAGGCCAAACGAGAATGGTCCTTCCTTCTGAGCTCCACCTCATGATATAGGTCAATGTAGATATCCTTGATCTGAGGGATGTGGATCGGATCGAGCTTAGCCCTTGGCAGATAATTCCTCGAGTCGAAGGTGGGCCTTGTGGGGAATTCATGTTTCAGATTCAGTAGCTCCAGCTCTGCAAACATGTCTTTCACCTCTTGGTGAGTGAGACATGTATATCTACCCACTGTGAGGGGGAAAGGAGTTCCACCCTTCTTTCTCTTGAGGCATTTCTCATGGTAGGTGACTAGCTGTCTTGACAGCTCTAGCAGAATCAACTTGGGCCCCGCATACCTCGGCAGTCTAGTTAGCTCTCCCAAGAAGTTAGCCACCCTCAGATAAGTGAATGTGGGGAATTGGGTGAACAGGGCCCCCCATTTCTCAGTGCCTACTACTATGCTCTTGGTCGTGCGACCGTAAGTCATATTCGGCCTCAACAGGAAGATGATGAAATAGAAAAATGCATCATTGATCTTTGTAAATTGAGGGATGCTATTTTCCAGCTTTAGTTCTGGATAATATTCATAGATTTTAACCTGGGGCCAAACCCCACTCCGCATCAGGGCTGGGTAGTCCCTTTCTAAAGCTGCAGCGTAAACAACATAGGAATTCATGTAGAACCTCCCAGTTGTGGTAAATTGTTGTAGCTACTCAGAGATTGTGCTGCTTATAATTTCTGCCCATTCAAAGCGTTGATCGGGCACATTTTTGTTCATTGTTTCTAAATACCGCAGCATCCATTTGTGGAAATAGTGGGTGTCAGGAAGCCCAAACACCCTGCTCAGGAATGTGATGGTGTCATTGAGCTCCTCTGAAAAATCACTACGGTGAATGATTTGTGGCCAACGGGTCACTACTTTTTTGTTTTTTAGATAGACTTCATTCATCAGCTGCATGTGTTGATCTTCATTGTCGTCCTAGGCCTTGATGTAATCGTCTTTGCTGATAGCCACAAAGTTCTGGTGACGAGGAATGCCGAGCATCATTTCAAAGTGGTGAGTAGTGAGGTTAATTATGACCTCGCCCTTCTCATTTACGACACATCTTGTGTCTTTGTTGTAGCACCGGGCAACCACCATCATAAATTCATTGTTAACGGTGCTGATTGGGATTCCTCCAACAAAGTGCAGGGCACTACCTATCAGCTTGTCCATCCATGCAATTCTTGTGACCTTCTGAGTCCTGACCCAGAACTCCTCCATATCAATATGACCCAACTCTAAGTCTTTGATGTCTAGGTCACACTCGGCCTGGGAGTCGGGCATTCTGACCCTCTGATATTTATAATTCATTTCTAATTCTGTGAGCTTGGCCTTGCCTTTGGATTTGGTAGGTCTCTTACTTGATGTTGACATATGTTCTTCTGAACTTAGCTTCTGATTTGCAAGAATAAGAAGTGAAACCCAATCGAAGAAAGACGTGTAAGCTGCTTGATTTTCCATTGAAATGCTGACAGAAGAAAGAGTTAGTAATTTTGGGGCCTCAGGGAGCATGGTGCATGGATATTGCAGAATGCATGGCTAAATAGGTAAGGCACACAGGAAAAGGGTGTTGCAAGGGTTAAATCAGCGCCAAAGGGCGCAGGGCGCATAGACACTACAGGGTGCATTCTTTGTTGTTGTAAGCACAAGTGCATCTGTGCCATGTGTTTATTTTATAAAGGGCGCAGATTATTTTCATGTTACACGGGTACATAGTGCACCAAAGGGCACAGGAATAATGCATGTAACATCATATATTCATGCACCGTAGGGGAACTTGGCGCAGTGCATGGAGGGTCTGCACAACATGATGTTGTTGCGATGCGGGACGCGCCTACGCCTTTTATAGCTTTGCACTTGGCGCATAGGAAAAGAATGTTTCATGGATGATGGGTGTGCCAAAGGGCACAAAAATTTGTAATGTTGCACCAAAGTTTGATGCACCAAGAGGGCGCATGGAAAGCATTTTCAGCAAGCGAGGGAAGTGCGCCATGAGGGCACACCTTTTCATGATGTAGCAGGCAGGGAATGTGCGCCATTGGCGTGGCTGCTCATTGTGTAACAGGGGCGACAGATGTGCCAAGGGTGCAACTGTTCTTGATGTTGCATGGTGTGCCAATGCGCCAAAGGAGAACACAGTTTTTTATTTTTTAGGTTTGATTCTTTAGAGGGTTTCCACATATGGCTTAGCTCCATCTGTAAGGTTCATTGGGGTGATAGAAATGGCTTTAAACAACGGGGTCCCAAGCTTAGTATTATTTTTAGAACAGAGCTTCCTCTACCAGCAGATCTGGAAAGAGGGGGAAGATCATGTGGAAAGATGGCAGGGGGGGGCGAGCTCATTATTTTATTCTTTTCAATCCAAATCATATCCACAAAGCAACCAAAAACCTCAAACACAAAATGCACAAAAGAAAGAAGACCACTTACCCGGCTTTTTATAACGAAGAAATGCGTGAATGGGTCCACAAAACAATTCGAAAGCAACAGGGCTGGTGCACTGACAAGCTCAGAGAAAAATCACGTGATTTTCATTGGTGATAATGACAGCGTAGACGCACCTATTTATAAGCAAGGTAGTAATAAATGTGCCACCAAATTTTTAAGTGGCACACCAAAAGAGATGTCGACACGAGAAAACATGCGCCCTTTGGTGCACCAAAACACTTGTCAACACGAAGATATGTGCGCCCATGGCACGCCGAAAGTGGTGTTGACAGAGGAATATGTGTGCCTTTGGTGCACCAAAAAGAGGCGCAACAAATGTTCTATTGACATGAAGGCGCACGCGCCTTGGCACACGCAGGAAAGACTCAACATAGAGAGGCACACCAAAACACCTGCTGACAGAAGAAAGCATGCGCCAAAGGACCAAAAGGGTGCGCATCAAAAGTTGTTGTTGCATAGTCATTATATGCGCCTGACCGAAAAGACCAAAAATGACTAAGTTCGGAAAACTAAAATTTCCCAGGAAGGGATTTTGCAACGTTCCTAATGCAAGGGATCCCTAGCGAGGGATCGGAACAAAATTTCGGTATGGTTATCTGTAAAATTTCCCTTGCCAATTTTACGGGATAAAAGCTGGCTCTTTCTGGGGACCATCCCTGAGTGAACTCGGGGGTAGAGAATCCCAGATCTTCATGTGCCTATCCATTGGGTAACAGATTCAAAAACAAGGGCGACCGGAGGGCAAACAAAAGGGAACACACAAAAAACAAAAAGCAAACACACGACGAAAACAAACACACAACTAAAGCAAACTGTAAAAAGAAGAGAGCAAGCTCTACTTCCTGAATATTTTCAGATGTTGTCTGTTGTAGGGAAGCGGGGAGTTCGGTTCCATCTAGATATGAGAGATAGAAACTATTCTCTCTGTTGAGCTGCTTGATCTTGAAAGGTCCTCTCCATAGGGAATCAAACTTTCCGTGCATGCCTTTTGGCTCTCTTCACTTGTCCCACAGAAGGACGAGGTCCTCCCACCTAGAAATTTCTTTGCTTAGCTTTTTTATCGAACAGTCTCTTGACATGATTCTGATGTTCGGTGATCTTGTTGATCACTCTTACTCTCTTTTCTTTGAGCTTTGTCAGATACATGATCCTCTTTTCAAGAGAATTTTGGAAAGTTTCATCTTCAATAGCTCGTGCCAAGCACAGAGCAGGGAGTTCAATAGAAATGGGAAGCTCGGCATCAGTTCCATAATAACACTTGAAAAGGTGACATACCGAGAGACCTCTTGGGAGTAATGCAATCTGCCCACAAAGCGTCGTATAAGGATTTTTGCCACATTCGTTGATTCTCATCCACCAGTTTTCGTATGATGGTCACCAAGTTTTTTTTACTGGATTCTGCCTGACCATTTCCCTGAGGGTAATAATCTGAGGCATGAGCCAAAGTTATCCCATATTCATAGAAAAAACTAATAACTTCCCGTGAAGAGAAGTTAGAAGCATTATCAGCAACAATTTTGTCGGGAACACCAAACCTGACAATGATATTTTCTTTGATAAAACTACAAACAACCTCAGAAGTGGCATGTTTGACAGGTATGGCTTCCACCCACTTGGTGAAGTAATTTGTTGCTGTTAGAACATAACTATGTCTGGCACTCGATTGGGGATTGAGTGCACCAATAAAATTAATTCCCCACTGCCTGAATGGTTCGTTGACAACAATCGGCCTGAGGGGAAAAGCAGCCAACTTGGGCTTGCCGATGAACTGCTGGCAAGGTTCACATTTTGCTCCCCAGGTGGCTGTATCTTGGAAAAGTGTCAGCCAATAGTACCTGGCTCGGATGATCTTGTGTGCCGTCACGGAGGAGGAGAAATGGCATCCATAGGCTGAATTATGAAAAATTTCAAGTAACTTCACCTGCTGTGGCTTTTGGACACATCGCAAGAAGACACCATCTATCCCGCATTTGTATAAGCCATCATCCCCGATGACATATTTGGCTGCTCTGAGCTTTATATTGTGCTTCTCCTTTGTAGTTAGGTGAGCTGGGAATTTGCCATAGGTAAGGAAGAAAGCAATATCAGAATACCACTCATCGCTAGGTCGCGACAAATAGGACCAGAGGCAGAGAACGGGCTTTCTCCAGCTGGCTTTGTGCTTCGTTGGTACAATCATCCTTTTCCTCAGGACTTTCTGAATCTTTGTTCTCAGCCATAAGCTAACATAGGCCCTTGCCTCTTACCAGCTTGGTTGGTTTTAATATTCAGGTCGTATTCCTGGACCTTTGCAATCCAATTTCCTCGCAAGCTTCCTAACTCCTGTTGAGTTAGAATTGATTTGACTACCGTGTCAGGAACTAGTACTATTGTATGAGAGTTTAAAATGTAATACCTGAAGTTCTTTACTACTTTGACAACGGCGAAGACATGCTTTTCCAACTGAGACATTTTTAACTCATGAGGCTTGAGGGGAGAGCTCATGAACGCAATCGGAGATTCAACATCCTCAGAATTCTTTTGCATCAAGATGACAGACAGAGTATGCTCAGATGCATAACTATACATGATAAAATCCTTGGAGAAATCGGGACATACCAGGACTGGAGCATGAGTGATGGAAGATTTTATCTCTTCGAACGACCTTTTTCCTTCCTTGCTCCACCAGAAATTTGGTGACCCTTTCATCATGTCCAATATATGACAAGTCTTCTCAGCAAAGTCGGGAACAAAACGCCTGAGAAAGTTCACCTTTCCAAAGAAAGAATGAACGCCAGCCTTGCTTGTAGGAAAAGTGAGGCTCTGAATAGCCTTGACTCTTTCGGTATCTATCTTTGTTCCTTCCTTGCTAACCACATGCCCTAGCAACTTCCCTTCTGTGACTCCAAAAATAGACTTTTTCGGGTTTAGGGAAATCCCATGTTCTCGGCATATGGCCAATACTTGCTCTAGGTGATCACAATGATCACTTCATTGTTTAGAGAACATAGTCAAGTCATCCAGATAAATGACAATGACCTTCCCCATCATACCTTTGAATGCTAGGTCCATGGCCCGCTGAAAAGTGGCGCCAGCATTAGTTAGGCCGAAAGGCATCCTATTGTAGGGAAACATACCCCAAGGAGTAGTGAATGTTGTTTTAAATTGATCTTCAGGTGAAACTTCAATCTGATTGTAGCCTAAAAAACCATCAAGCATGGACAACATCTCTGATCCAGTTACTGATTGCAGAACTTGATCCATTATAGGAAGTGGGTAGTTATCTTTTAAGGAAGCCTGATTCAAATTTTGAAAATCTACGCATATGCGTATTTCCCCGTTCTTCTTACGCACATGCACAATATTTGCTACCCAAGTGCTGTGATGGATAGGAAAAATGATTCTCGCATCCAACATTTTCTGAATTTTAGCCTGGATCGTACCTGACATCTTAGGATTATAATGCGTCTGCTTCTGGCGAAAGGGCTTTGACACCTTCTTTCAACGGGATGTCATGCTAGACGTCCTTTGGCTTAAAAGTCTTTAGATCGGCATAGGACCATGCCAATACATCTGTGTATTTCTTCAGCAGTTTGATGAATCTCTTACTTTTCTTCAGGCGTGTAACATTTTCCAATGTTCACAAACTGCGGGTGTTCTATTGAACCTAAATTAACCGGTTTAGTTTTTGGGGATGAGTTAGCATCATCTCGCTTTTTCTTTTTTACAAAACAGTCACTGCCTGTCGAATAACCATTCCAGAGAAACCAGGCCCTTCGGAATTTTATTTCCTTTGAACTGACAAATGCCATCGTTCCCCTCCGGATTCATCCTCTTGATCGGTGACCGATTCGCGGCACATAGAAGCGGATCCTTCAAAATGCAATTCTTTGAAATTTTCCACCAGAAAAGCAATGAGTTGATTATCATCATTGAATACTTGCCAATGCTGAGAATTATCTGGCACACTTGGGTGGAAAACCACCTCAATGGTGTATTTGTTTGTTTTCAAACCTGGGTGAGGGAGCATGAGGGATGCTGAAACGGCCAATGAATCAACCATGTCATTCTGAGCTCTTGGAATGGATTCTATTGAAAAAGCATCAAATTCTTCAATGCTGTCCCACACTGCGTTACGGTAATGCCTGAGCCTTTCATTTTTCACTTGATATATCCTTTTAACTTGATTCACGACTAGCTCTGCATCACCTTGTACTTTCAGATTTTTGATCCCTCTATCCTTCGCGGCTTGCATGCCAAGTAGCAAAGATTCATACTCAGCAGTGTTATTCGTGTTGAAAAACTGCAACTTGAAAGAGAGAGGAATAACCTCTTCCTCAGGAGATATTAGCATGGCTCCGGCACCACATCCACTGGTTGCACAGCTACCATCGAACTGTAAAGTCCAGATCTTATTAAGATCTTTTTCTTGAATGAGAACAACCATTTTGTCGGACTCGGCAGACAAAAAATAGTTCCCCATCCCTGAAGATTCAAAAATAATTTGAGCTTTGGGGTCTTCAGAGCTAGTAACCAAGTACTTCTTTTGTGATTCTGGCTCCAATGTTTGCATTACACCTCTGACGACAATCCTAGCCTTAGACCAGCCCATATGAATCTCCCCACCAACTTCGCTGCAAAAACTTCTTCCAGCAAAATTCCGTAGGTTGCTGGAATGTCGGCAACGAGGACGGTCATCTTTACCCTTTTCTCTGGGAATGCCGCAAATACAAATTACGCGTCTTTGATTTGACCAATAAACGGAACCTGCTTGGTTTCTAAGGAATAACATATGCCAAAAGGCTTGGTAAGGGTGAGGCCCAAAGCATGGGTGACTTTTGCCTGCATGACGTTATCAGAAGCTCCGGAATCGATTATACAGTTACTCAACTTGTGGCCATTGATTAGGAGGGAAAGATAGAAAGGTTCTATCTTGCCTAATGCAGATGTTGAGGAAAAATTTATGCGGGATGCAGGAGGAGTGGAAAGGATTCCTTTTGGGGAAACCTGATTAGATATAACAGCTTGACTTTGAATATACTTAGTCAATCTTACAAGCTGTTCGAGATTTGACTGAAGGTACTCAACTTCAGACATTTGGATCTTGGTCTTTTTTGCATGATTTATGATATCAAATGCAGCCAAGGGTTGCGCTGGTGAAGGAATGAGTCCCTCACTTCGTGATGGTAGGGTAGGATTACTGGTCTTGATAGGAATATGAGAGGGCTGATTTGGAGGAGAGATGGGGGGAAAAGATTTCCTTGTAAAAGACTTAGCAGGAAGTTGAGTAGGAAGAGGATTACCTCTTTTAGCAATGGTGGGAGCCACGTTTGACACGGCCTTCTCCTTCTACACATAGGCAATGACCTCTACTTCTTTTCCTTTCGAGCGGGTAAAAACAGCATATGATTGTCCGCTTGCATAGCAATGGGTACCCTCTTCTTCATCAAATTCTTCCTCATCAAATTCCATATAACCGATAGTAGAGTCGCCGTTGGTTCACCAACGTCTTGATCATCTTCACCTTGAGACGAAGGTTCTTCGTAATCTTGTTCCTCTTCTTCAATTTCAGCTAGAGAATTGACCGGAGGAGCCTCAAGCGCCAACCGTGGAGCAGTTGCAGGTAAGCGCGGCCTTTGGGAAATGTTGTTAGAAATGAAATTCCTCCATGGAATATCCCAGTATGAGAAATTGGGGGAAGCTTGGGCTAACTGCTTCTTCAATGCAAGTAAGTCATTCGCCATCTTTTTAAATGCCGGATCAGACGAAGTAGTGGGAGAAGGGCCTGAAGATTTAGGCTTGGAGGATTCCCTTCTCAATTCGCCAAATATTATCAAATTATCTTCAATTCGGATGGCAGCAGCCTGGGTGAGAATTAAGGTAGCCACTTGCTCTTACAGGAGCAAGATACTTACTTTCGAGCTCATAGCGTTCACGAAGAAACACTTCTGATTTTCCGGTGTTAGAAGCATGGCAACAGGGACACGGTTAATTAATGCATTGAACCTGGTGATAAAATCGCGCATAGTCTCATTGGCCTCCTTCTTCAGGTGAATGATTTGTGATAACAAAGCAAATGCATCTTCTGAAGGCTTGTACCTGTCTTCAAAAGCATCCCGTAAGGTGGCCTAACTCGTAATAGACCCGGCCGGCAAATGCTGAAACCATTCAGCTGCGGGCCCTTGTAGAGTTTCCAGAAAAAGGCGAACCGACACATCCTCATGAGTAACATCCAGGATACTACACGACATGATGAATGCAAATATGTGCGAATCCATGCTTTGATTTCCGCTCCCGTCGAATTTGGGAAAATTCTTTCGGTTTCCATGAGGGAGCGCGTGAACTGGATGTGGCAAAGCCAAGGAACCCATAGCATTTCCCCATGGCACTGCCATTTGAAAGGCTAGAAAAATAAAATGGGCTGGAAGTGCGGTTCCACTGAACAGCAAGGCGCTACAAAGGGATGAGGAGGCTCCTTGTGAAAACTGATTCTTTCGTGGAGGTGAGGCGCTTCTGGCTGACCGATCGGTTGAACTTAGTGTTGAAAAACACGCCGGTGTTATGCTGAAATTGTGCCTTTGAAGCAGGTCGAAAGTAATATTGACTTCTCCACGAGCTCGCCTGCTACGCGTAAATGGATCACCTGCCAGCGTACCTTCCAGATCTGTGACATTGTGGAGCAGATTGAAAATTTCTTTTTGGGTGTACTTACTGATTTTCTGGTTTTTCTGACAAAAACCAGCAGCATGTACTTTTCTAAATATTTAAAAACTATCCTCTTCTGAAAACTGATTGCAGTTAATGACAAATAACAGCGAGGATAAAATGACAGTGAAGATTAGCAAGCTGATTTTTGGATATAAATTTGACTTTTTCAAAGGGTTTCAAACTTTTGGTAAAAAGTCAAAAACTCAGATCTATGGCAAAATACAAATTTCTATAAAAACTCAGCGAACTAAAGATCTCCAACTAGGCCAGATCTATGGATCTCAGAAGAAAATTTTCAATTCGGGTCACTTTTGCAAAATTTTGGATTTTAACAAAAAGTGCAGATTTGCAAACAGGTAGTTATTTTTCTGATTTTTCCTGATTTTCTATCCTACCACCATCGTAGATCCGATAGATCTGTTCGATCCCCAGTAGAGTCACCAAAATCTGTTGGTCCGAAAATCTATCACCTGGGTAGATCTATGGATAAACGAGCCAACAGTGTGCAAGGAATAGCCCCTCTTTGAGTCAGCAAAGCGAAACTGGTTTATTGCTATTCTACCAGTAGGAATCTATGCAAGTCTCACAATATATCTACCTTCGGGGGTTTGGGATCTCATCCCAGTAGGGTGTTTCCGACTGCGAAAAGAAACGAACGAAAGAGAGGATGAAGAAAGAGTTGGTTTGAAGGAAGAAAAGAAATGAATTCCAAATCAGAAAGGTCAGAAGGTTTATGTTTTGGTATTGGTAGTAAACAGAGCCAAACCTACTTGCATAAACGAGCAAAGCGATACTGATGAATAAATGACAATAAAACAGAATTAGATCCAACTGAGACGAACACACAGATCTAACCTAAGAAAGATCCCAATGCAAATAACACATGTATTCAGCACAAAGTCTAAATATTGTATTAATATTTCTTTCTGTTACAAAAAGCTCAAAGTCTTTTCTCCTCACTTCTATTTTTCATTTGAAAGATATCCACTCCCCAAATACAAAAAGTATTTGAGTATTTATAGAAGAAGGAGAAGAAGGAAAGGAAAAAAGGAACCAACCACCTATTTACATAAAATATACAAAACATCTCAAAGTCATGTTGACTTTTGACAACTTGATGGATGACATCATCCCATGGTGCAACATGGATGATGTCATCATTTGTGCCAATATACTCTAGATATTTACAAAAAAAGAACGCCGAAGGAGAGAGAGATAAAGAAAGAGAAGTTATTCATTGTCGTCGTCCTGTGGCCGAAAGAGGGTAGCCTGCTTCTTCTACTGCTCAGGTGACGAGATGTGGAATTGGGCGCGGTATTCCATGAACTTGCTAATCATGGGCTCTAGTTGATCCTGGGAAGGATCTTTGTGTCACTCACTGATCACCTTGCAAGTCTCCCGCTCGTCTACAAGCTTCTCTGGGAGTTTGGAATATTCTTTCTCTACTTCTATTAGGAACCTGATGAAGCCCCGACAGGCCAGCAGGTTATTGATGGACTCTACGTCAAAAGTGACCTCTAGCCCCAGCCCTTGTGAAATGATCTCTTTGAAGATCTGGATGGTTTCATCAACTTTCCTTAAGGCGAAGGAAGGAGTAAGCAACCCTGGAGACATGTTGAGAATGATTTGTTCCATTTGGTGCATCGCGTCCCAGGGCTTCTTCCTTTAGTCCAGGGTGGAAATGAATTTATTGAGGGCCCTGGGATGACCGAAAACCACCAAAATTGACCAGATCTTCAACTGAATAGTCAAACATTTGTTGAAAGGTCTCATGCTGCAGCCTAGCATGGTCCAACTCTTCTGATATGGGTCCCGCTAATGCTTGGAGCTCTTTATTCACCTTGTTGATGTTCAGATACAAATCAGAGAACTTGGCGATTACTCGTTCACTGTCCTTGAGGATCTGGCTCCTCCAAGCGGAAACTACCATGCCCTGCTCGCCGATCTATGCATATTCATTAATTTTATCCTGGTTCAGAGGCACAGGAGTCTCGGCTGCAGTTGTGGGAGGTGCACTTCCCATCTTCTGTAAGGCTTGGAGCAGATGTTTATTTTTCTCTTTCAATAGCCTTTTATCTTCTGTTGCTTCTTGAAGCTTCTTGCAGAGGGCGTCAACTATAGATAGGGCCTCTCCCTGAAGACTTTCAGAAGATGTACCCATTGTGACCTGAGTCACTGTATAATCTGTGGGAGACAGATCCTTTTTATCCTTCAGAGGATTGGGGTAAGTGATCTCCATAACCCTCTCTCCCGAAGAACTCTGAGAGAAGTGTGTGACGGGCTTCTGCTTCATTTCCCCTTTTGACGGGATCACGGAGAAGTCCATCGGAGCGATGGGAACTTTCCTTTTCTGGTGACTTAAGTGATGGGAGATCCAGGCTGGACTAATGGGAGAAGGCCCAGAAATAGAGAAGGGGGCAGCTGTAGTAGTAGAAGGGAAAAACGTGGAGACACTTGGAGGCGGCATCGAGAGGGAGGCCGAGGAAGTGCTCACGGGAGGAAGAGATACTGCAGGAGAGGAAGACATAGGAAGGGAAGGGAGCTCAAAGATGAGGGAAGAAATGGAGGGGGACAGATCCACAAGAGAAGAGAAGATGGACGAAGAAGCAGGAGGAATAGTAGAAAAAGGGGGAGAGGACACGACCAAACGAATGGTCGCTTGAGTCACTCGAGGAGGGGAAGGAGGAGAAGAAGAAGGGAGAGAAGGGACCTCAGTTGTTGCAAGCAGTGGCGGCATCCTGAGTGGATGGGACCTATTGGAACATCTTCTTCTACTTCTTTCTCTGGAGAAGCCAGAGTTGCAACTTGTTCAGGTGCAGTGGAAGGAGTACTTTCAGGAGCTTCCTCTTGAGTGGTGCAGGATTCACCCTCTTTACCTTTTCCTTTGCCTTTAGGCTGTTGTTTTGATCGAGGAGGTGCGTTACCCAACGGAGAGGTTTTGAAATCGACTCCGAGGTAGATGAGCCCATTCATTCGACACCAATGCTCTGTTCTACGCAGAGTTTCCTTGACTCTCTCAATTGTCTGAGGGGCTTTAGTTCTATCAATTATCGCGAAAGGCCAATCATCCCCACCTGTGTCAAGATATACTTGATCCACTTCCTCCTTAGCAGTTTGGTAGCCTTTGGGGACGATGGCTACCCCGTACTGGATGATTTCTGCTAAGAGCCAAACGAGAATGGTCCTTCCTTTTGAGCTCCACCTCATGATATAGGTCAATGTAGATATCCTCAATCTTAGGGATGTGGATCGGATCGAGCTTAGCCCTTGGCAGAAAATTCCTCGGGTCGAAGGTGGGCCTTGTGGTGAAGTTCATGTTTCAGATTAAGCAGCTCCAACTCTGCAAAACATGTCTTTCACCTTGTGGTGAGTGAGACATGTATATCTACCCACTATGAGGGGGAAAAGAGTTCCACCCTTCTTTCTCTTGAGGCATTTCTCATGGTAGGTGATTAGCTATCTTGACAGCTCTAGCTGAATCAACTTGGGTCCCGCATACCTCGGCAGGTCTAGTTGGCTCTCCCAAGAAGTTAGCCACCCTCAGATAAGTGAATGTGGGGAATCGGGTGAACAGGGCCCCCCATTTCTCAGTGGTTGCTACTATGCTCTTGGTCGTGTGACCGTAAGTCATATTCGGACCTCAACAGGAAGATGATGAAATAGAAAAAATGCATCATTGATCTTTGTAAATTGAGGGATGCTATTTTCCAGCTTTAGTTCTGGATAATATTCATAGATTTTAACCTGGTGCCAAACCCCACTCCGCATGAGAGCCGGATAGTCCCTTTCTGAAGCTGCAGCGTAAACAACATAGGAATTCATGTAGAACCTCCCTGTTGTGGTAAATTGTTGTAGCTGCTCAGAGATTGTGCTACATATAATATCTACCCATTCAAAGCATTGATCAGGCACATTTTTGTTCATTGTTTCTAAATACCGGCATCATCCATTTGTGGAAATAGTGGGTGTCAGGAAGCCCAAACACTCTGCTCAGGAACGTGATGGTGTCACTGAGCTCCTGTAAAAAATCACTACAGTGAATGATTTGTGGCCAACGAGTCACTACTTTTTTGTTTTCTAGATAGGACTTCATTCATCAGCTACATGCATTGATCTTCATTGTCGTCCCAGGCCTTGATGCAATATTCTTGGATGATGGCCACAAAGTGCTGGTGATGAGGAATTCTGAGCATCATTTCAAAGTGGCCGGGCAGTGAGGTTAATTATGACCTCGCCCTTCTCATTTACGACACATCTTGTGTCTTTGTTGTAGCACCCGGGCAACCACCATCATAAATTCATTGTTAATGGTGCTGACTGGGATTCCTCCAACAAATGTGCAGGGCACTGCCTATCAGCTTGTCTATCCATGGCCTTCTTGTGACCTTCTGAGTCCTGACCTAGAACTCCTTCATATCAATATGACCCAACTCTGAGTCTCTGATGTCCAGGTCACACTCAGCCTGGGAGTCGGGCATTCTGACCCTCTGATATTTACACTTCATTTCTTCTTCTGTGAGCTTGGCCTTGCCTTTGGATTTGGTAGGTCTCTTGCTTGATGTTGACATATGTTCTTCTGAACTTAGCTTCTGATTTGCAAGAATAAGAAGTGAAACCCAATCGAAGAAAGTCGTGTCAGCTGCTTGATTTTCCATTGAAATGCTGACAGAAGAAAGAGTTAGTAATTTTGGGGCCTCAGGGCACATGGCGCATGGATATTGCAGAATGCGGGGCTAAATAGGTAAGGCGCACATGAAAAGGGTGTTGCAAGGGTTAAATCAGTGCCAAAGGGCGCACGATGCATAGACACTACAGGGTGCATTCTTTGTTGCTGTAAGCACAAGTGTGCCTGTGCCATGTGTTTATTTTATAAAGGGCGCATATTATTTTCATGTTACAGGGGTACAAAGTGTGCCAAAGGGCGTAGGAATAATGCGTGTAACATCATATATTCATGCGCCGTAGGGGAACTTGGCGCGGTGCATGGAGGTTGTGCACAACATGATGTTGTTGCGATGAGGGACGTGCCTGCGCCTTTTATAGCTTTGCACTTGACGCATAGGAAAAGACTGTTTCATGGATGATGGGTCCGCCAAAGGGCGTAGAAAATTGTAATGTTGCACCGAAGTTTGATGCACAAATAGGGCGCATGGAAAGCATTTGCAGCAAGTGAGGGAAGTGCGCCATGAGGGCACATCTTTTCATGATGTAGCAGGCAGGGAATGTGCACCATTGGCGTGGCTGCTCATTGTGTAACAGGGGCGATAGATGCGCCAAGGGCACAACTGTTCTTATTGTTGCATGGTGTGCCAATGCTCAAAAGGAAAACATAGTTTTCCTTTTTTAGGTTTGATTCTTCAGAGGGTTTCCACATATGGCTTAGCTCCATCTGCAAGGTTCATTGGGGTGATAGAAATGGCTTTAAACAATGGGGTCCCAAGCTTAGTATTATTTTTAGAATAGAGCTTCCTCTACTAGCAGATGTGGAAAGAGGGGGAAGATCATGTGGAAAGATGGCAGGGGGGGCGAGCTCATGATTTCATTCTTTTCAATCCAAATCATATCCAAAAATAGCCAAAAACCTCAAACACAAAACGCACAAAAGAAAGAAGACCACTTACCTGGATTTTTATAATGAAGAAATGTGCGAATGGGTCCACAAAGCAATTTGAAAGCGATAGGGCTGGTGTGTTGACAAGCTCAGAGAAAAATCACGTGATTTTCATTGGTGATAATGACAACGCAGACGCGCCTATTTATAGGCGAGGTAGCAATAAATGCGCCACCAACTTTTTAAGTGGCGCACCAAAAGAGATGTCGACACGAGAAAACATGCACCCTTTGGCGCACCAAAATTCTTGTCAACACGAAGATATGTGCACCCATGGCGCACTAAAAGTGGTGTTGATAGAGGAATATGTGCGCCTTTGGTGCACCAAAAAGAGGCGCAACAAATGTTCTGTTGACATGAAGGCGCACGCGCCTTGGTGCACGCAGGAAAGACTCAACATAGAGAGGCGCACCAAAACGCCTGTGACAGAAGAAAGCATGCGCCAAAGGACCAAAAGGGGGCTCATCAAAAGTTGATGTTGCATAGTCATTATATGCGCCCGGCCAAAAAGACCAAAAATGACTAACTTCGGAAAACTAAAATTTCTCGGGAAGGGATTTTGCAACGTTCCGAATGCAAGGGATCCCTAACAAGGGATCGGAACAAAATTTCGGTATGGTTATCTATAAAATTGCCCTTGCCAATTTTACGGGATAACAGAAATATAATATATTTTTGTCTAATAAATTGGGGTAGAAATAAAAAGGGGTAAATAAAATTGTAATCGAAAAATGGGTAAGTAAGATACATGGAAAAAATAGGGGGTATTTTCATTCTAATAGTATAACAGGAGGGGGTATTATCAATTGAATAATTAGAGGTAGAAACTAGAATTAAGGGTATTCTTTAATACCCTTCGAATGCAGGTGCTATACCATACTTTTACTAAGTGAATCCCCCGTGTCAACATCATGCTTAGGAAATCATTTCATCCATTGCTTCCCTATGATTTTTGGTATAACTAACTATCATTGGTTATTTGCCAACATCTTTTTTGGTCACATGTTCCTTATATTACCTAGATCCCCTTCTTGCTTACCACTAATGTGGTTGAAGGCATATTTTTCATCATGTGTTATTTGATATTATGTAGCATTGTTCAGAACTATAGGTTGCCATAGTTAAGGATGTGTCTTATCCTCCTCCTTTCTCGATCTTTTCCAATATCTTTCTCATTTTAAGTCCACATTTGTGGCCATACTTATCTTTCCCCTGGGCATTTTATTATGATATTAAAATCATCCCTTTTCAAGCATACATTATTTTTCCAAAGTCCCATTAGGTGATATCTATTTCCCTTATGGGAATTTTAATCCAATTTCAAAATCCACCTTTGTGGCCATACTTATATCTCCTTTGAGCATTCAAATCATCAAGTCCACCCTGATGACCATATTTATTCTTTTCCTTCAGGTATACATATTCTCAAATTCCACTTTTTTTGGGAATACTTATTCTCTTCATTTGGGAATTTTTTCTTTTACAATCCTATGTAATTTGTGCACAAATTCCACCTTACGGCCATACTTTCCCCCTCTTGGGGCATTTTTTTCACTTTTTACCTTTGCAGCCATACATTCCCCTTTGGGGCATACATTTTCACATTCATTTTTTAATTTTTCCTTCTCATCCATTTTTCATGTCCCACTGGGCACCATACCTTTCATCCTCATCGCTTACAAACACATACCTATTTGTTTGATTCCTTTTGTATGAAGGATTTCACATACCTTTTTTCATATAGTTACACATATTTTGATGACTTTCTGATGACCCATTTTTCATCCTGACTTTCATCCATACTGCAATGATCTTCACCCACTCACTCGTCCATAGAACCTTGTAGCTTATCTCTGTTGAGACTACAATTTTCCTCTACCAATGTGATATAGGAGTCACTGCCATAGTTTTCATTGATATTACGGTCCTTTTTTCTTGGGGTATCTTGTCTTGGTTATGCCTTCACCCATATTTTATTCATCCATTCATCCTTCATCAACTACTTTTTTCAAACGTGTCATCTATATCCCTTGATGTCAAAGATCCTTCGTTTAAGGGGGAGATCATCACCAATCCTTTTTATTCTCCAGTAACTCTCATCGTTATTATCACATGGATTGCTAGCACAAACCACTCAACAAAAAGGGGTAAAATATAGACACATAAATTCGGTATCTACACCCCTTGTTTTCCCTCATGCACATATTCATTTATTTCATATCCCTTAATTTATTAAAATTACCCCCATTTATTTCATACCTATTGACTTTAATTAATTAATTAATATTAATCAATTGATATCCTATCTCCTACCTTAATGGAATTTCTATTTCCCATCCCTATGTTTTTTCTAACCTATCTCTACTGCCAACTCACCTACACATCATCCCCAAATACCATCTTCCTACCTAATGCTTTAAAGAACTTACCCAATCTTTATAAAACACGAAATCATGCCAAAATCAAAAAATTTAGCCCAATGGGGAAACATTCCCTGTGGTTAGCAATGACCCAACCCACTCATCACTAACCATATAAAGATAAGTTATTTCATTCCATTCTTCATTAGATGCATGTGAATCCTCAAAATTTCTTGTAATCTACGAACTCCCTCCCACACCTCTGCATTCCAGAGGAAATTAAAAATCTCTCAGACCTCTTTGGAACGTTCTTGCATCCCTCATGATCATCCCTCATGACCGTGTAATTATGAATTGATTTATTTCAATATTATCATTTTATCATTGCTTTGTTGGTATCTAACCTTTTACAAGAGCAGATCATCCAAAACAAAACTCGTAAATTCATCATCAACCTCCTTTTCAGATCCATACCTTATAGGTTGCTCTTCTGGATTTGCTTTACTCGGATCTATCCAACTCTGTCATAGTTGTTATCGACCTTGACAGGTCATCATCAACTTGGCCTTCTACAACTTTTGACTTCTCTTCCATAACCTTCTCTAGCCTCTACATGGGTCTAGTCTTTGCCTTTATTTGTTGAATCCTCATCTAGTCCCTTTGTTATATCAAAATTTATCTATTTGCACCCTGGTCGCCATCGACCAAGGTCCTGATTCCCAATTAACCCTTCTTATCCTTCCATTTATGTCATTTTCATGGTTTTTTCTTCCTCATATTACCTCTACCGGTTGATACCATAATTCACCAGTTTTTTTTTATATCCAGATTAGATCCAGATCTTGCAAGATCTGCATATTTCACTTATTTTCTAGATATGCCTTCCAGGTCATCATCGACCTTCCTTTACATAGTCTAGGTTACCACTCGACCCAGATCAGATACATTTAATTTTCATTTATTTTGATTAGATAAATAGTTAAAAAATCAATAGTGATTTCATATTATGTAATTCCTTCAGTTTTTACATATTTTCATCTTATTTTTACTTTATATCAACTTTTTTTAATAGGGGTTAACATCCACCAAGGAAGTTAATGCTTCCTAGGTCTGCTTTGTCAAGAAACCCCCACATAAGCCATATAATCAATTTTCTTTCACTGATTCTTACTTGTACTTTGTCAACCTGTAGCAGTATAATCCTCCATTCAATTTGCGAACGTATCCATCATATTGCGTTAGAGGTACCTTAAACATTCCATCATTTTTGAGTTTATATTTTTTTTAGTAGCTAGAGCATTCATTTGATAATGAACAATAAACTTGGTAAATAATCAAATATGCTTGTAGAATTTTTTTTAGGAGTGCATTTTATTAATACACATTATTGTCTTACCATACATCTCTAGTGAACTCGACGTGAATCATATAGACATTCTGATCGATCACATCTCCTTAAAATAACCAATCTCCAATTTTTGACTTCACCTAAGAACCCAAAAACCCATATAACCTCAAAAAAATACATGCACAGACACCATTCTCCCTAGGGGATCCTGTATTTCTTTGTTTTCTCACATCTGAATGTTATAGCCCCCTATGAAGACCTATTTATATGACCGATCTTGTTTATTTTCCTAGATCTTCTCCCAGATGCCTTCAGATCTTGTATACATTTTTATATACTTCTGATTGTGTTTGTATCCTTAATTTTTGAACCTTTTCTTAGCCAAATCATCACTCCATCATGGATTATCTAAGCCTAGGTTCCTATGACTTTATTATGTAGATATTTCCCAAATCTTATCATCCTAAAGCCGATATTCCCTTATGTATGGACTATTATGTTGTAGAAGCACCTAAACATAAGCCTTCTACCCATTGTAATTGTCTACCTAAGGATGAAGAAGATGAAAACCAAAATGATGACAATTTTAATCATTCTCTTTAGAGTCACAAGTTTATATCTCAGTTTCCTCAATACAAAAATGAATTATAAGAAATAATTAGCAAGTGTCTTTTTTATTTTGTTTCCGAACAACTTGATCATAGGGTATAAAAAGGGAAATATACCGAAGTAGGTTCATATGTAAATTCTTCTAATTATGACCCTAACAATCTCATTATCTAAATCATTGATAAAATGAGCCAACAACAATTTGCTACTAAAACTCAAATTTTCAAAATACAAACCAATATGGCTCAATTAGTCAGCTACCCTACAATGAGATCTTGGGGAACCACGCCCCCTCCTTAACCAAATATTCCTAATGGGGTTCCAATCACCCAACCCCCCATCTAAAAAAAAGTCTTGCGAGAAGTCCAAAAATATCCTTTATCACCTTATATTTCTAAAATCGATATTGGTGGCATTGCTCCATCTATCTCTTATGATGGGTCTATTGATCCTACCCTCAATATCAAGGCCTTTGGTAATATTTACAAGTAATGGATTAGAACCAATTCATATGAGAGATTCTTTGGATTGGTACCACACTTTGCCTCCTAATTATTTGAGCTAGTCCCTGGTGAATCCCTAGTGAATGAATTCCAATATCATGATCTACCCGAAAACAACATCAATGTTTTCATAAAATGTTAGCAATATGATAATGAATTCATGTAAGATTTCATCAAGCATTGGAAGACCTTATCGACATAGCTAGAGAATAATATTTCCAATGATAGCATCTTCTAACTTTTCATATGAGCTTTTGAGCCTTGCCTTCAATACAGGGTGAGGTCCTTTTGTCCTACTTTCCTAGAAGAGGCATTCAAAAAATCTAAAAGGAAAGATGATGGAATTTGAGAAACCTCCTCCCAAGATAAAATCCAATAATAAATTCCAAATCCTTCAACACACTAAAAAAAGGAACGCAATGGATGATGAAGTCTCAGATAATATTCCTCTTATCACTTCTTCAAACATGACTATTTTAAAAATTGACCAACAACTAATAATAACAAGACTCATCCTAACTATCATAAACGAATGATTAATGAAGAGTTCAAACATCACTTACTAAATCCATTCACCATGCTTAGATCCTTATCGACATATTCTTCATTGGCATGATGATATTAAGTTTGGTTAATGGCATGCTAATTGGGGTCATTCCCATGAAATTTTCATACACTCAAAATGGACGCTATCAACTTCTTCTTGGGACCCAAATTTGACTATGACACCATCACTCATGAGAATTTGACCAAAGTGATCAAATCCCATGATGTGGCTTAATAAAAGGATCATCATGATAATGAAAATCTAGAGATATTCTCGAATCTTATGCCTAGTTATATCATTGCTGAAAATTATAATAAGTAATAAAATTCTATGACCAATGTAGTTAACATGGATTATCCTCGTAAAAATACAATTACACTTAATGATGGAAAAATGTGCCATAGCTTATATAGAACTTGAGTACCTTATAAAATTCCAACCTCGGGATCATAGGGTCATATATCCCTTTCAAAGCTCAAAATTAGGCTTATATAAGAAAAAATCTTCCTCTTCCAGATGTCATCTGCCCCTGTAGAAATTATAGTATAGTACTGATTATGTCTAGATCTATACCTCTATCTATAGACATGATCGAACTCTATGAAAATCAAACTTACAGGGTCAATGGAATATGAAATGATAAAAACTTAGTTTCAAAATTTTCCTTAATCACCCCTACTCCTTCCAACTCTAATCCTGAGGACTCCAAGCACTCTCATCCTACTGCACCACCTAGTGAAAATGAGTGGGATCCTCTTGAAGCACTTGCCAAATCTATGGTCCAGTTCCTTTCTTAGAATTCATGCATATGTCACCTCACTATCATGAGTGTCTCATGACTATTTTTTTGATATGTACATTCCTTTTCCTTCCTCTTTGGGGTAGATTCTAGTACTACATGGCTTTGAGGAAAGTATATTCCAAAAATGTGAGTAACTCTCCATTTATACTGATCTGACCACATATGAGCATTATTTCATTTGTTTTCCTATCACTTCTATGATATTAGATGATATCTTTCTTCATGTAGATGATATGCCTCTCTTTATCTCAAATATAATCAATCACAATATGGTCAAGTGTGCTCTCATTGATGAAGGATAATTCATGTTTGTAACCTCATTAAATTTAATCAAGGCCCTTAGCTATTCTATTGATAACTTAAAATCTAAATGAATAACTTGTCAAGGATACGATCAAAATAGGATGCCTCCTATGGGGTGTGTTTGGTTACCAATCACCATTCCCTATAGGATTTTCCATTTCAAATTCATGGTATTTAATTTTATCCTATCTTATAACATTCTCCTAGGGAATCCTTGGATTGATCGTATGCGTACCATTACTTCTTCCTCATGCTAGTGTTTGAAATTCACTCACAATGGAGCTATTTATAAGATTTAAAAGGATAATAACCCTTGGAACTATGATACACTTTCGAAAAAGGGGATGTAAAATCTCCCTAGACTCAATGACATATCACCTATCTCCTTTTGAGAATATTAGCATTTTAATTATGCTATAGATACTCTTCACAAAAACTCTAGTCATCCTAAATTGGTCAGGCACACACCTTACAATCTCTTAGAGTCAGATGAAAAGGATTTCAATGAGGTCACACTCAGAATAAATACCTTTGATCTTCCCTAGCCTATCATATCTCAATTGTCTCTTTCTTGGTAGGCCTTGCAAGAGGGATCCTTTGGTTCCCGTCGTCATCTCACATACACCACAACCCCTACTGGAGCATGTGGTCTAACTAGAGACCATAGTTGATTCCTATGTGATGGTGGCCTCCACATCATATTACAATAACAATTATTCTTTAGATAACCCTCACCTAGATATTTATGCCAAGATTCATGATCAGGAAGTCTTGTGTTATCAAGAAACGCTTCACACCAAATTCACTCATGAAGTAAATTCCATACTAGTACAAGAGGAACCTTTGAACATGGTTGATGCTTCTCCCCCACTAGTGTTTGAACCTCATATTTCTCCACTAGACACCTCCACATACCACCATTGTCCAAGTTGACCAATTTTCCCTCACAGAGGTGGATGATCAAGTTTTTAGTTTTGACTTTGAAGCCAATGACCATACGAGTGATGATCATATCTATTATGCATCAATGGATGGGAGACACACTACTCCATCAACATCATCTTCACCCATTACATCATTTCCCTTATCAGATAATCTCACTAGCCCTTTGTAGCCTACGTGACTTCTCCTCCTACCTCTTTCCCTTATGGATCATCAGTCTTCTATGACTAAGATGTATTACACATGGAACAAGGCTTTATGGCATGATTTTTATGACTATAGAGACTATCAACAAAACATGAAGAAATTTGAAGTTGAGGTCAATAATGACCAAACTAAAAAGGATATAAATCCTTCCACTTCAGATCCCTTATTTTTCTCTCATCATAGGTATTATGCACACACCAAAACCAAATTTTGGTTCTACGTAGCAATAATCCTATTCCAAAAACCTATTAGTATAATTAGAAGCATTGGGCTGATTCCTATTAGAATAGACCAACTTCCCCTCGGTCAACTAGATCACAAACTACTTAAAGACCACAACCTTTTCCTGATCATCATCCCTCCATGAATGGCATTCAATATGATAGTCTCACCCAAACGGAGGATCAAATTGATGAAACATAATTCACAATAGTATCTAAAGTTAATTTTCAAGTTGATATTACAAAACATTCCATCGAAGACCTCATGAATCATGCTAAAATCCACATTTTGGATCAAGTTAACAAAAATATCACTAATACATTGCAATATTTTCCCCCTCATGGGTAGATATATCTATAATACATTGAATACATATTATGTTTCCTTCTTTAGCTTGATCCATCGTGTTCTCTTGGTCTCCTGGCCCACACTTGGGTTTTACACAAACACCTTCTATCATCACTTGGGATCTCGATCCCCCTTTGGGTTTATCACACTATCTCAAATACCTTGTTACACCATTTCTTGGGATATTCACTCTTCTTGATTCACCCCAGTGTTTCCTATTGGATCACCACAATATTTTGTGCATCCTTTTTTAGGCCTATGGCCTTTCTTTAATTTGTATACCCGATCGCACCATGACATCCTATCATTATATGTTTTGGACTTGTTGCACCTCTTGTACTCTTTGTATCATGTGTTTTGGGATATCTTACTCATCCCATCTTACGAAATTTACCTATATAATCATATTATCATTATTCCTAAGTATGCAAGGTATTATCACATACATATATGTGGAAAACAAAAAAATATAAGCAAATCACTAAACACCAAACACCCAAATACCAAAATTCATCATACACACAAATATATATCTCATGAATCTATTTTATACACTGAAAAAATCATATAAGAAGGGCTCTAGCCCATCTACAATATAGATCAAGAACCCTCACCCCCTGTGAGGGGTATCTCTCTCTCTCTATATATATCATGAATCTATTTTATACACTGAAAAAATCATATAAAAATGCTTTGGCCCATCTAAAATATAGCTCAAGAACCCTTTCCCCCTATGGGGGGTCTCTGGATTCTTTGGGATGATGGATATGTGCTATTAGCTCTTGGTTTATAGGCTATGGACTCTGCCGTAGATCGAGCTTTGAAATCCTCTCTCTATGATATTGGTAGTTTGGTCTCCAACAACGTAATATACTCCATGGATCTCTAGGCATCTGAGAGGCAAGCTAATTTCTCTTGTACCAGTGCCACATGTGCCTGTATTAAGATCTACAACATCACATATATGCTTCTAGTGGCTGTTAAGGCATGGGTATCCTGATAAATCCATAATGCCCTGGATGCCTAGCCCATAAGATGGATTGATCTCACTGAATCCCCAGTTGATGGTGCTAATAGATCTACCATCACTGCAGTATCTGGGACATACGAAACTGGATCCAAGATACCATGGTGGGAGTTCTTGATTAGAGAATTCCACTCCTCTGCCATTCACTCTATAAAACAAATAAATGATATATATTACAGCCAAATACCAATACAAATTAAATCTATTTATAAAAAATTGTCTAATTAATATCATATTCACATACCCAACTACCTATTTATCTCTACAATAGTCTTGTCCATCTACGCAACCACTCAGCACCTCCACTGCCTCATCATCATAATGAGATCTAGCTCCCACGTACTATGCACACATGTCTTGAGGAACCAAAATCATATCCCCTCTCCACTGTGGTCTGGGCCTTTATCTCAGATGCATGGATATCTGAACTCAAAATGTGGCAAGTATCCCTCACTTGGTTGTCTCATCTTGTGCTCTCTAAGCCATGGTGTTGGATTTCTAGCTGCCTCCTCCTTTCATACTAGGATATCCTCTTCTTGTACCTTTGATTTGCGGTCCTATATCTAGGGATCCTCTATCAGATCCCTCCTTCCAAACCACTAATATTTATAATTTTTGGTGGGCCCTTAGTATCCCCACCATGCCTTGCTGTCTTTGACCATGTGTGCTTGCTACATGTATCATGTGGGGTTGAAGTACTTGTACCCTAACCTCTACTCTTGTAACCTCTCTAACATGATGATGTTAGTAGGGTGGAAATGGTGGTATCACCACTATCACCATGGTCACCCAAACTATCTTAGTTTCATGCTCATCACATGGTTCTCTAACCAATAAACATAGTGTCGCATCACCTTTGTGATGGTATCTAAGAAATATTCCCTAGGCCAACTGGGTCATTGATCTACATTCCCATGTAGGGTTTCCATATCACATCTCATGGGCCCACCTATACCACTAGCTGAAATACCTAAAGTGATCTCACTTCCAACCTCTATGGCCACTGAAGCACTCTTGGGGTATCTATTTCTAATTCTTTTGGTGTCCCTATCAGCCTATACATAGGGAACCGCTTATATATGTAAACTATCAATAAAATTATGTTTCCCATGAACCTCTTTCCTTTGTATCAAACCATATATAAATCATACACAAAATTCACCAATATTGTGGTAACCCATATGAAAAAACTCCATGATACACCATCTCTACATATTGTAATAAAAAACAACAAGATGGCTCCATTTTTATTACGACACATTATACGTGCCACCACAATCCCTATAACCAGACTCTAGATATCTAGAATCCTTACTGTATACACTACATTGTGCTAGACACAAAACATGCTCTCATTATATGTGCTACTCCCTGTAGCCCATATGGATAATTCTCTCCACTTTGCACCATCTAAAATAAGATTTCAATACATGTGGGTGCCTCCAATCGGTAACCCTAAAATACCATGTAAATACTCCCAAGTCAACACTATATTTATGGTATCTTGTCCTATCCACCATCGAAAGGTGTTGGACTTGATATCCCTTATAACCAAATAAATATGTATTAAATATATATCTATTGGTATCTAAGGCATCTGTATGATGTCCCCAAAACCCCAACCCTATAACTAGGAAACCTCTACCTGTGTCAATCCAAAAATAATCACACTCAACCAAGATACATATAAATCAGGAATAGGCAGATCGTGTGCCTTAACTGTATCCACAAAATGATAATAGACAAACATAAAAACTCTAAAAGATTTAATTTGGAGTGAAAATCAAAGCATACAACCTATCCCTACATATTCCCTATGCCATTAGCTCCTCAGAAAATGCCATCATCCCCTAGAAAAATTCCCCTATTCTAACGGCCCCTTGAATCAATTTTTCACCACCACGATGCCATCAAACCTCATATTCCGAAGGGGCTAGTGGTATATAGAAAAAAAATGGTTGTGAATTATCAAATTTAACTTTCAAAATGTGGAAAAATGAAAAAATAAAAAGTTAATATTGTTAGGTAATCCCACTTAACCTATATGATGACACAAGTCCCTTCAACAAAAATCGCAACAGTAGCTAACTAACTATGTAGAAAGGATATTATAGATCTCAAATAAAAGTGCCTAATAAATCCTCAATAGACATTAGACATACAATGACTTACCCATGGTGGTTGCCCCACCTACATTTGGGCTCCATCGTCTTCTCCAAGAATCACCCACCTCAAATTTTACTACAATGCCACGACGTCAAAATACACAATACAATATTTTGATCCGTTCTAGAGCTGAGTTCTCAACAATTCTAATATAGAAATCACACCCAAAATCAAAATACATCTACAATACACTATAGAAAACTCAATGTATCATATTCATAATTCGGTCGTAAATAGACAATTGCCTAATTAGTTCGATACATAACCTTGATTTTCAAAACTCTTGATACTCCATAACACATGCCATTGGTTGCCCAGAATCTACCCTTGATGGTTATACCATTTGTTTTGACGTTATTACACGACCTATTTTTGAGGATATTTGATTTGGGGGCTATTTTTGACACCAATACCATCATCAATCGGGGGGGCTTGACCCCATCGAATCTCATGGGCCCGCTTACCGACGAGCAGTGATTTATGTCGTATTTTACTAATGATCAGCTAGTGTTTCCTTTCATTTTTGAATTTGCTAGGGTTATTGCTAACGTGAAATTACGCTCTACAAACATGACAAGATGAGTGGAACTATTAGGTACTGCATTGGTCCAGGTATATTTAAGCTTCTCAACTAAATTCCTTTCAACATCTCTTTATGTACTTGATCTTTCATTATTTTTGTCAAATGAAATATGTGTTGCATAATAAATTTCAAACTGGTATCCAAGGCATGAAAACTAGATGAAAAATGGCCCCAAATTTTTTTCTCCCGATTCTATAACTAGGAAACCTCTACCTATGTCAAATCTAATTTTATTCTATACTCATACTCATCCTGACCTTGTAAGATATTCCCATGAATAGTTGAATAATCGTGTGCTTCCTACCTGTTTTCACATATTGATGACAGTAGTTATTCATCTCATACAATGAAGTGCTTCAAACGGCTAGTTTCATTAATAGGCTTAGAAAGGGAAAGCATTCTTGCCTATTACTAGGGCAGATGTACACACTATGGGATTGGATCCTCAGAAAAACCACACTCATCTACTGGTGGTATTGAATATATATGAAGATTTTGGAATTGATTCTAGGAAAGTTTAGAGATCCATTTTTAACCACCGAGGGATAGCCATTGAGCAACATCAATATTTCTAAGGTGCAAGGAGTGTATCTAGATCAAAAGAGGGATCATGATCTTCATCAGATGATTCTAAGAGTTATGTATAGATTTGGAAAAAGGAAAAAAATATGGTAATTATACAATATGGTTGAACCCACCTATATCTCATTATGGAAGCTACCTAATGATGCATGTTTTAACAAAAATAACATGATAAAAATCCAAAAAATCAAAAATACTAAATAACACCTAATTTACTTGATGATATCAAATGTAATGACTTACTTATGGTCATGCCCTACCACATGCTATGTGTCGTCATCTTCCATCATCACTAAATACTCTTTCCATGAAGTTAAAATCTACACTTCAAATTTTTTATTCTAGAGCTTAGATCTCTCAATTCCATAAATAGAAATAACCAAATCTAAATCTAAATCACTATATAAAACCCAAATTTTTATTTGAATTCAGTTGCAATCAACCTAAATATTCAAACAATCATCATTTTCTCTCCCAAACACTGGAACACATGTTGTTTATTGTGTTATAAATGTAATCTCATGTCATTTGTTTCAACCTATTACACGACTACTTTCGACGATCTTCAATTTTCACCTATTTTTCACATCATATCATCATCACAATATTCCCACATCTTGACATGAAATCCATTCCATAGGCCTCTAGCTTGGTGATTTATGTATTTTTTAACTGATGATCCTCTAGTGTTTACTTTTACTTTTAGTTATTTAGGGTTTTTACAACATGGAGTTTACCTACATGTGGCAGGATGAGCAACACTATCAGTTACACATTAGTGGGTATTTTTCATTTCTTTTAGTCTAGTAGTAGTTTTACAGACTATGTTTTTTTGGGTGAGCACCCCATGTTTAACTGTTGTGACATGTAGTTATCAATGACTGTTGGCATATACATACACCTATTTTGTTACTTTAATCTTTCATACCTCTTACTAACAATGTCCTTTGTGAAGATAAGGGTCATTGATTTATCTAATTCTACACTGAGTACCTAAAGGGGCTTGTTGGGAAGGGGGAATGGTTATTCATGTAACCATTATGGGTTAGAGAAAGCATATGGAGAGATTATCACTATTTGGTCTTGGCCTTAGTTTTCCTTGTACTATTTATCCTTGTTTTATTAGGTCTCTTATACATTGCATTCATAAATCCTTACTTGCATCTCACCACTTTGGATCTTTTTTATCCATATCCATGATCGATGAAACCTTATTTTTACTTATCATGACACATCACCTCATTTTATAACCCTTTTCCAACACCATGGCTCGTGCATGATGGTGTTGATGTTACATTTTCCTTGGCTGACGCCAATGACCATGAGAGATGGCATCCTATATATACCTGCCACTCATTTAACATTCATAGAGAAAGGAATGTCGAATCATAGGAATTTATCATGACACATCATCTCATTTTATAACCCTTTTCCAACACCATGGCTCGTGCACGAATGTGTGTTGATGTTACATTTTCCTTGGCTGATGCCAATGACCATGAGAGATGGAATCCTATATATACCTACCACTCATTTGACATTCATAGAGAAATGAATATCGAATCATAGGAATGTATCATGACACATTACCTCATTTTATAACCCTTTTCCAACACCATGGCTCATGCACGATGGTGTTGATGTTACATTTTCCTTGGCTGACGCCAATGACCATGAGAGATGTCATCCTATATATACCTACCACTCATTTGACATTCATAGAGAAAGGAATCTCGAATCATAGGAATTTATCATGACACATTACCTCATTTTATAACCCTTTTCCAACACCATGGCTTGTGCACGATGGTGTTGATGTTACATTTTCCTTGGCTGATGCCAATGACCATGAGAGATGGAATCCTATATATACCTACCACTCATTTGAAATTCATATAGAAAGGAATCTAGAATCATAGGAATTTTCATATGATATGTTCTTTTGCAAAATATTTGCATATGATCACATAACTCTTGGTTCATCTTGCATCAATGCTTCGATTGGATTAGATACTCTTCTTATTGGATGGTTTTTTGCACTATTAGGTCACCTATAGTGAATCTAGGATAGGAACATTGTTCCCCTTCTCCACCTAATAATGATTCTCTCTCAGTGTGCTTAGTTCATTTCATATATAATTTCATTTCCTTCCCTCATTATTATATGTTAGATGAGTATTAAATATGTTTTAATGCTAATTAGCATAATGCTCTTATTCATTATCTATTCCTTAGCTATTATAAATTTCATTTCAGTTATGGTATGCATGTTTTGTTCATTTATTGTCGATCCATACCTATCCTCACTAGTATATTGATATCTTGGTAGAGTTCCTTCCTCTATCAGTACCACAGGCCTTGGAAACCCTAGGTTGACTTAGTATAGGGATTACTTCCCTCTAGATATGTGACCATAGTGATTGTTGTAGCCCCTTTATGTCTACCCAATGTGTTTCGGTTCATGTTTTTTTCCTACTCATTACCTTAATACCTTGGGTAGAACTAATGATTTAGGAGAATTTTTTTGAGAAAATTTATTTTCCCACCATACACACTACAATTCTTATTCGTTTCAAATTGTCAAATTTAGAGCATAGACATTGTAAAATTACTAGTGGAATTTCATATTTTTCTAAATTTAGGAAAAACGTGGCCACTTTTGACCCCATTTAGGAGGCCCATTTCACTTGCACTTACTTAAGAAAAAGATTGTATTGATGAATACATTTGAGAGAGGGATCAAAACTAATCCATTAAAAGATTGGGGTGAGCATTCCCTAATTTAGAGTAGTTAAAATAATGAAGTGATATGAATATCCCATTTCATTAGAGAAGGGTGTCAAAAATATGTTGGAAGTACAATGGAATAAAGGGGGTGAATCAGTCCTACCAAAATTTCAATTCATTTACCATCACAAACATTCATCATTTTATTCATCCATTTAACATTCATAACCATGTGTGCATGTTAGGTGTGTATTAAGCAGTCACATGAACATGAAAAAAAAAAAAGACACATGAACACCATATATAAGTGGGAAACCCTCAAGGAGAATAAAACCCACTGAAACTCTACTTATATTACACAAAGTAAAGAGATTTAATGAAGCACCAACTTCACAAGGGGCACCAACCCCTAGTTTATTAGAGTACCAACCCTAAAAGGAGTACCAACCCCTAATTTAGTGAAGCATCCACTCCATAAGGAGGCTACAACCCCATAATATTAATAAGAAGCAAATGAACCACATGAAGATGATGATATCTTAATTTTTTGATTCCAAAACTAATAAAGATCACAATTTAAGCTCATGCATTCACCTTCAAACCCTCATTACTTCAAATTTCTCTTTATTATTCTTTCACACCTTGTTTTTCCTTCTAACACTTACACACATGCTCTCAATCAGTTCTCAACCTATCAAAAACTTTGTTAGTTTGAAAATAATGCAATAGAATCCCCTTCACACCCTTAGGTAGATCACATTTTCCCCTCTCATAAGACTAGTTCAAAAATGAACTCTAAACTCACTTTTATATGCATTCTTTCTCTCAAACACAAAATAGGTAAGACCACCATAAATAATTCGACCAAAAAAAATTAATGACATCCCAAAAAATTCATTAAAACATTCAGATTGGACCCATATAGGGTCGGTCATGCCCAAAACTGCTAAACATGCTTGAAACCCCATCATATGAATGAGCTAAAACCACAATTGCCAAAAACAATGATTATTAAAGCTCCGAAATTCATCCCACATGTGTAATAAAACATAAAAAAAACATCCATAGTCATAAAGTATCTTTTACTAATCAAATAAGTCATAATACAACTCAAAAGTCTCATATCCTTCACTAAAAAGTATTTCCACGACTCTATCTTCACATTTGGACCTCAAGACCACCTAATAACAAATAAAATTTGGCCAATATATGCAATCCATGGGAAATTTATATTAGATCCATACATGTTAGAGCTCATGAAACATCCATTTGTGCAAACCACATGTACTTTCCTATTCACCAAATCAAGCTACCTAGAAAGCAGTTTTACAAACTCAACTTGTTTGCACCTTTTTTGTCACTTCCAATACCTCCAAATGACTTAATTGAATAAAATACATCTTTCTTCACTCTCCAGCTGATAAAAAACATTAAATCATTGATCTTATGCCTCATTCGACTTCATTCTTTCAGCCAAAGAAGTTCTATTCTGAAAACCAAACAACCTTATTTCTCACAAAATGACCTATATGGCCCATCAAGTATCATCATCATGAGAAAAACAATATATTAATGTAAATACATATGAATTATCTTTTCATAGAAAATTATATTTCCTTCCAACTCCAAGTGGAAGGCCTTCAACCAGGTCCATCACTACAAGCTACTTTTTATGGCTTCTAGGACTCAACAACTGAATATGAGACCAATGCACTCGATCACCTCAAAACTCACTTCCACAATTTAAAAAATCATGGAACACACTTAGAAATTATTTCTAAGCACTCAAAAAAATCACCAATTATGAAGAACTCGTAAACATCATCTTATCTTATGTATCCATTTGCACCTTGCTAGAACAAGCATACTTCAATCCTGACCCTTAAAGAATGTGTCATAAATTTTACATACAATATCAAAAGATCAATTTTAATATACAAATGGATATATCTCTAAACTAGTGTCACAAAAAAACTTTAATTAGCTCCTAACTTCTCATGTAGCTCTAGAAATTCAAATTTTACCACTGACTACTCCAAACTACCCAAACAACTAATCTTCATAAATAGGGCACACTTTACACTTTTTCACCTCAACTATGAACTGAAAATATCATGGACATGTATATCAAATCAGGTGCTAAATACAATGTTAATTTATTCATCGCCATCTTTTCATAACTTTTCGTTAAAACAAACTTCTTGAGAAATAAAAATTTTAGAGTAGGGCCCACATTCTACCACATGCACTAGTATCCATTTTTAGAAATATGGAATATTCCTCTACAAAATAACATCATTAATTTTGTAAAACAATCAATATATACTCTTTATACTCACTTTTTTCCAAGATACTCTTATATAGTGTTTAGCTAGGGTTTAGAATGAACTTACCTTCTTAACGATTGTTCATAAAAATGTGTCAATAAAACCACCTATTTTATTTTTCTGAAAGCTTGATAATTGACCTAAGAAGCTAGGAAGAAGAGCTCACGTCAGCATGTAATGCCTACAGTTCAAAATAAACATCAAAAGGTCCATATATGCATAAAAACACACTAAAACTTACCTATATTTTCCAAAACATGCAAATATTCAAAATTATGTTTTACAATAACCTAAAACTTGTCATGAAGCATCATGAAAACATCCTCTAACTACTCAAACTCTCCATCCATAGTGACTTACCGATGTTTACCTATGTTTTTCTCATTGTTTTCTTCACAACGACCTTATACATGCACTAAATCAATGAATACTCACCTAAAAACATGTCAAGTACATTGTCACCATGTTGCTACCATGATTATACAAGAATGATTAGATTCAAATCTCATAACTCCTCATTTTACATTCACCTAGACTATAAATAGACCTGGAATGACCTGAATCAACACATGTAACTCATGAAATGAAAATGCTGACCTCGTGTAGAATCTTAGACACCCATGAAACATCATAACAACCATGTTGGACATGTTTACAACATTCACTCATCTTAGGATGAAACAAACCATGATTTATCTCACTAGACCATGCACTAGGACCTCTAAGAACAACACCAAACACAACACTACCAATCAAATTTCATGTTTGACACTTCATTAACATCACTTAGAGACACACACAAAAACATGATACCCTTTTCCATCAATGGACTTGACATCAATGAGAACACTAACACACAATTCTCAACAATCTACTCCTTTGTTATTGATGGAAACCAATATGACCAGCACACCTACATGATTCATTTCCATGTTTTTGATGATTCTCTCACTATTTTAAATCTATGAAAAAGTATACAATGATAATAAGACGTGGAAAATGAGAACACACAACATGACATAATAAACAAACTCAACTTTCTTTCTCAAAAGACTCCCCCTCGGACTATAGTTTCTCTTCTTTTACTCTAAGACGATCATAAAAATGATCAACGGATGTGATAAGATCACCCAAAAATATCCCCGTGAGATGATATCCTGATGTTTTGTCTTCATTCACACTCAACACCATCTTCTATGTCTTTCTTATGTTCAAGAACCAAATATTTTCCTCAAAGCTTACAGAAACCTCTTTTGGAAAATTTTCCCTAAACCAAACCTTTAATGCATTTTAGACTAACTATACCATCTTCTAAAGTCCAAAGAACATTATGAAATGTCACCTTGTAGCTCCCCTAGAACTATTCCATCAATATTTAATTGAAAATACAAGAAAGCATACTATTAGCTTCATTTCATACCTTTAATATAGGTCAAACACTTCAGTACTATCCTAAAGCACCTTTTCTATCTTCTTAGTTTTCTTTTCATGTTAAAGAGACATTTTGTGAATATGATTTACCTTTCGACCCATTAGCTCTTCCATTCTTTCCTTCTATTTTGTCTTACTACCCCTTTTTCCTTTTCATTCACATATTGAGGAACAATATTTGTTCCCCTTTCCTTGAATGTCCTTCTCAGACCTATAGAATTCCTTTTTCACTTCTTTCTCATCCATACAATAATTTTTCACGGTTTATACCCTTCTTATTTTTGCACAATTTGTTGTCAATTTCTCTTCAGTGGGTCTTCTAGTCCATAGAACTCCATTTAGACACATTTTATTATTGATCAAAGACCAAATTAGCTCCCCATATCTCTAACGAACCATACATACCTTTAGGTCACTTTTTTTATACCTCTATTACACTCATAAATCTATGAAGCATATTAACTACTTTCATATATGTAGCTTGCCTCAACAACCTCAACTATATACTATACTTGCTCTCCCTTTCTTCATGAAACCTTCATGTACCTGTACCTCATCATTATTGCATGTAACAGCCTACTGCAACCTCATTATAATTCCATGAGCCTACTACAAAACTCTTAGATTACTATCATAGAGCAGACTCCCCTTTTTTTCACACCTATACCTATTCTCCTACATAATCTTGATCAAAGAACTTTCTCCTTTTTCTAACATACTTGCAATCACCATTATTTCTACTTAACAATCCTTCTTTCAACTTATAACACCTAAATAAAAGTCAATAATCACTTCCATTTCCTCAATAGACTAAAACATACATGTTTTGTTGTATATGGGATGGTTTTTGATTATTTTTTTCATTTTGTGAACTTGATAAGACCACAAACACCATATCTTGTAGAATATTTGAAAATTAACACTAAAAACTTCATCAAAATTCATGATTTAAGATGTTATACCTTTTTCCATGAAAAAATAAGACTTTCATGACCAAGAGAAGGTCTAGATAGATCCAAGACACCTTCATACTTATTATGGAAACCATGAACACCTTCTTGTTATCACCAAATCACAGCACCCCTGTGCATGTATTTGAACCCACAGTGTGATTGGATAACATGGGTACTATCTCCAAGTTGTGGGACTTGCTACTTGAGATAGACCTCCAGAGAAAGTTGGTTCTTGCTCCTAAACTACCTGCCACAATCTACTCTAATGCAGGGTAAGCTAACTGTTCTAATCTAAAATTCCAAGGGACCAGGGAGAGAAAATGCATAAAGTGAAAGCCTACACTAAAGCGGTGATACACCAGAAAAAGAGGGTGGGAGAGTAATCTCCAGATGTGTGAAATACAGAGGCAAAATGCACACTAGAAGAGGTGATGACAGTTCACCATAATCTAGCAAAATGCATTCACAACAATATTCCAAGCATACACAATGTTAATGAATCCCTGCAGGAACATAATAAAAGACACAATATTCTTGTAGATCAAGATAAAAAGGGCAAGAAGAATGCAAGAAAACACAACAGGGGAAGATACATCCACAAACTTGTATTTTATTGCTTTCCTGGTATGCACAGTTCAGTCTAGTTACAAGATAAGGGCCTGGATCACCATGCAAGGAGTCCACTACAAGGGCCTGCAGCACACTAGCTTCACAAAGCAATTTTGGCAGAGCTTTGCTACCAAAAAACTACTCTCTCCTTACAATGAGCCCAACCCTCCAATTTATAGAAAAAATGAGAAGGAAAGAGAGAAGGGAAAAATGGAAATCCCGAAATCTGTCCTTCAACCACCTGTAAGAGGCATTAAATTGAGTGGAATGGGTATAAATTACTTGCAAAAGGCTCCCCATACTGTCCCATGTGCTGCAGCAGAGAAGGAATGATGACCATGCCTCTTTATTGCACTCCCAGCTACCAAATAAAACACTGTTCTGAACCCGGCCACGTTTCCCTAAAAAATATCAATCAATTTCTGATCAAATCTGGAATTTATTGATTGCTGTGCATCGGGCTCGGAACCACGATTCCAACGGTACCAATTTTGTGCGATTTTGTTGAGAAATGCAAAAGTTATGGCCTTCTGAGTGCGGGCAGCTCTTTTGGGCCTGGCAGGCGTTTTCTGTCATTTGACGGGAATGAGCATTAACTGACTGGATTCGAACATAGTTTCCCTTATTTAAATATATCTACCCTCATTAAAAATAAGAAATCCAGTTTTTGTGGCGTGGAGGACGTCGTGCTCGTTCCAGAAAGTCCAATTTTATCAAAATCGGAGCTCAGAGTCAAAAGTTATGGCCGTTTGAAGTTTCACGGGTCAAACGTTGACTTTTCTTCTTTTCCTTCGGCCGATTCAGCTATTTTGTGAAAAATCGGGTCCCACACATACCTGTGTCCCAGTTGTCCTAAATGAAATTCTTCTACATCGGACGATTCAGGCCTTCCTTGTCCCCTGTTTGCGGCTTTTTCACCTTCCCGGCTGTCCCACTTTTGTCCAGCACGTACTTTTGTCCCAACTGTCCCGTTGTGCCTGGGACAAAAATCTCCGCACTACGCCTGCAATAGACCATCTTGTCGGCAAATTGGCCAATTCGGGTCCCTATGCGTACTTTTGTCCCGGCTGTCCCAAAACCATGTGAAACAAAAAAAACTTGATGATTTTTATTGCCTGCGGCCATTTCACCTTTTCACGTGCCGCGCATCCCGACGTCCCGACTGTCCCGCGGACCGCCTGGGACAAAAATGTCTGAACTTAGCCGATTTTCTTCCTGTATTTTTGTACCAAACTTGGTACGATGAACCTCGGTACAACCCGCACTAGTACGATCCGACACCCTTTAGACCTGAAATGCTTTAAAACAATCCTGCAACCTTATCTTTTCACATTTTTTTCCATTTTTTCTAACTCGTTGGGATTTTTTTCTTGGATGGGAGAGTTAGAGAGAAGCCGATGGGCCCCCCAAAAACATGATTTCAGGCCTTGAATCAATCTACTTGCTCGGGACTGAAGAATTTGATGCATGTTATCAAAATTACCTTGAGGGGTAAATTTTGGATAACAACAAGGAACAAACAAAAAGAAAAAAATAAACAAAAAAGCTAGAAATCATGCAATGCAATAAAAGGGACTCCTACACTACTTCCCAAAATGTATGGTCTGAGCTCATTGGGACTTATGAGTGGGCCATAAATGGAGAAATAACATTTTCTAAGAAAGGTTGTATGTAGGACTAGCATCATTACTTATTTCCGAATTGCATAAATATTTCAGACCTGGAAGCATGATGTTTGGCTCAAAATATCATCTGATTTACATGGAGGTCCAATCCATAATGATGAGAATTTTATATGTTCATGCTTTGTTCTCATGATGTTTGTCCTATAGAAGCATTGACTAGTCAAAGGGCAGTTTTGGGTCTCTTAAATATTCAGGGGTTCAGTAAAATGAGCATAACTTGAGCTATAGGTGGAGATTTTGAGATGATTCAAGTTGAATTGGAAAGATGATTAGATATATATTTCCATTTATATATTTATTGCCTCATGATGAGGTCAATTTTTCATTTTAAAAGGTTTCCAGGGCATTCTTTAGACAAGAAATATTTTTGGTAGTTCAAGACAACATGTGTTCTAATGGAAATTTGATGTTATTTGAAGCATGATATAAATTGGGTGATACATTTAATATCACCTTGTAATAGTGAATATGGATGCATATTTAATCTTAATGAATCCATTCCCTTAGGTCTTTAATGTTTGTATAAATGATTTTATGAGCTAACCTTTGGAAACATATTTTTGGCAGGTTGATTTGGTGAAGGAAAATATTTCTTGGTGATAAGAGATGGATGTTTCATGGCTTATAAATTATTAGAAGTGTTATATAGGTTATTCACTTAAATTTACATTTAGTGCAACAACATGCCCATGGGTTTTTTTAGTATAATTTAATTTATGTGATTAGATGAAGTTTCCAGGGTGCTTGAAGGGTGCAGGAAACAATTGTTTTGAGATTTGTAAATGGATTTGGTCCCCATTAAATGAAATAATTTGATTCAGTTGACAAACTTAATTGTCTAGACCATGGTATGAATGTTTAAATGATATTTTAGCTCATGTGTAATGGTATTATGGGTCTTTAAAAGTATGGTACTAATGTTAGGGCAATTTTAATGTGCAATGGTTTTGAGCCATTTTTGGCACATGTAATGAAGGTGTTTTGCTAGGATCGACCTACTTGGGTCAAATGTGTATGAGCTGTTTTAATTGAATGTATATGGAATTTTCCAATAAGATTTATGGGTAAATTTATCATGAGGTACTGACCTCCTTTGGGTTAGAGATAATCCCAATAAATTCATATAAAAGTGAATGTTTTGGCTCATCTTGGTAAGCTAGTCTTGTATGGAGGGATAAGTGTGGACCCAGAGGTGAGTGACATTGTAACATGTATGGGTATGAAACATTTTTTAAGATATGAGGAATAATTATTAAGTTGATTATCTTTTTGAATAACATGTGTGCAAGATATTTTAGAGGTAATACAAGTGAATGAATTAGTATGAGTAGAGAGATCCAGTTGAAGAAGGTGTGCTTGAGAGACCTAGGGTTTGTGAGCTGAAAATTGTGGATCTCCATCAGTTATGGTATCAATAGAAAATTTGGATCATGATTTTTCAAATATCTTGATGGTTTTTGGTATCTTCAGGTAGGCTTGTATCCTTAATATTGAGTTTGCTTCACTACAAGGGTTTAGGGTTTGGTGCTCCTTGTAGGGGTTGGTGTCTCACTAAATCTATGGGTTGGTGTGTGAAGTGGGTGATTCACTAAATTAGGGGTATGGTGAATCCTTAAATTTTTTTCTCTACTAAATTAGGGGTTGGTGCCTCCTTGTGAGGTTTGTTCCTCACTAAAATAAGGGTTTAGGTGTGTAAATTTCTTCACTAAATCTTTGAGTAATATAAGCAAAGAGTTTTAGTGGGTAATTTTCTTCCCCATGAGGTGAGTTTCCACTTATATATGGTTTTGTTCTGTTATGATATCTTGATTATTTCACATGTGATTAAATGTTTTATTATGTTAATGCACACATATGGTTATGATATGGTTAATGGATGAATGAATCAATATAAGTGTAAATGATGAAGTTTACCTGATTAAAACGGGTACTTGGTCTATTTTTCCTTAATGATTATTCAACCCCTACCTCTCAGTCATTGTGCTTCCAAAAATTGGTATTAGATCAAGGTCCTTGAGAAAAAGTATTTACCACTTGAAGGAGATCCTACTAGAAGCAAAAGTATGACAGATTGTCTAGTTAAATTTGAAGGAAATCCATTGATCACAATTGAGATATTGCTTAAAACCCTTATGGTTTGACATATGGAAATCCATCTATGAATTTTTCACTATCCTCTTCAAATGAGTGTAGATAATTTGAAGCATTATGAAGGAAGAAAAATAGTGTTCTCATAGTGTTTTTGAAGGAAGTTTTCCTAATGGAAAGGATGAAGACCTAGTAACTGATGATGAAGTTTTTCTAGAAGCTGATTATGATGAATATGACTTCAAAGAAGATGATGAAGTTGTTGATGATTCCCTAGGAGTTGAACTTGAGGTTGTACCTAAATATCTCAGGTGATGAGTGTAGGAAAGCAATAAAGAATGTCATGATGATCTAATCATGATGAAAATCAATGAAGTGATCCTAGATGAACCCTATAACAAAGAAGAAAAATCATGAAATGAAGATGGTACAGTTGGATCTATGAATTTGATAATTCATGAAAGGGTTTGAGGACAAGAAGAGTTTGATTCTTTCAAGAGGACATCATGGTTCATCAATGCTTAAAATAAGGTATGATCCTATGTTTTGATTACTTTTTCATTCAAGCTAAGGGTTCATAGGACAGTTTACAAGTGGAAGGATTATGTATGTTCATTAGTCTCATAAGAACTCATGAAGTGAGTCCTAGTTTGGTTGTGAGCTCTCAAGGTAATTGTATGTCCTGTCAAGTAACTGTCTTAGTGTCATGATCTTAATCTGATTTTTTCACTAAAGCATGATGTTATTAAAATGTGAAAAGATTTGTTAGTTAGAAAATTCCAGGTGAAATTGATAATATGAGGTATCTAAAAGAACCTTAAAAAGGAATTTGAGTCCATGAGTTGTGCTAATATCTATCAAGAAAGAAATCTATTGTCTGAACTGTCAAGGTTGGTGTCCTGATTGCAAGAAGTGTGTGTCTAATGTATATTGCATCTAATATGTCATGGAAATATGTATGTGTCTGTGTCTATTATATCTTGTAAAGTTTCTTCATGATTTTTTCATCAGTATATATGGGTCTTTTTATGTTGATCCATGTATTTATACCCAAAGAGAAATCATGATTCATGTAGTTCTAGTATGTGTAATAGGTTTCCATGGTTGAAAAGTTATATTTCACAGGTTCAAAGTGAGTTTAATTCTTAAGGTCATATGTCATGTTTTTTATAGAAATTTATATGTCTGAGTTCAAGGTTATGTCTCTACTCAAGGTGTCAAGTGTTTATACTTTGTTAAGGGCATCCTGAGCATATTAGTTGATGAGTCTAAATTGTGTACTTTAGGTTGTGGTCATTTTTCCTGTAAACAAGAAAGAAAATCTATATGTGACTATGTCAAAGTCTATGTTTACCTGTCAAAATATGTTTGGAGAATAGTGCATCTGAGAGTTCAAATATTATGGTGAGAAAATCACTTACTTGTTAATGCTTGAAGTCATGTGGAAGCCAGTTCTTGTTCATGTTAAGATGAAGTTGACTGTGGGAAAAAGAGTCAAGATTATCAATTTACAGGAGTTTGAATTTTCTTTCTTCAAGTGTAAACAATAAGTGGAATGGTCTATCAAAGTGAAAAACTCATGAGAATAAGTTCATGGGTTATGTTTCAATGTATGCCTTGAATTTCTATGAGTTTCATGGTATGAGTTAGTACTTGATGATGATGGAGTTTGTTCATAAGGCTCTAGAAGGTTGGAAAATGTAAAAAGTTTCTCAATGAAGTATATCAGTTGCTAGAAAGGTGTTTTGAAGGTATGAGTCCCTTATAGACTTTATATTTGTATTGTGAACATGGTTATCAGGGTCAACATGTTCAGTATGGTTGTTCTTGCTCATGAAGTATGCATCATAATTCCATGAAGTTGTTTCCAAGATCTTGGAGTTTTGAATGACCTTGTAAGAACAAAGCATCTACAGGTAAGTTAGAGAATGGAAAATTGTTCCACAGTAGCATCTAAAGGTTGTAACTTGGTCTAATATAGAGGATTTATGATCAAAGGAGTTAAAGGATTTATATGATCAAATAAGATAATATCTTGCACAAGGGTATGAAATGCACATCTACAATATGTACAAAAATCCTGCTAAAGAACCAAAAAATCATGTTATAAAATCAATGGATCTGATCAATTAAGTGTATGAAAGTATTGAAGGAAAAAATATAATTTTCAATACCCTCTCAGGTTTCATCAAGTAATTAATAATATTATCAAGCATGATTGACAGTGAACTGGATTGCCACAGTCTTAGGGTCTAAATAAACCTAGTGTGACTAGGTAGTGAGTGGTATAGTTGTTCAAGTTTGTATTATTCCCTAGTTAGAAAAATCCATTAGCAAAATCAAAGATATGAGGTGTAAATGAGGTGTTCTCATTCCTTGATAGATGAAGGTACAATTATTCATTATACAGAGAAGCACCTAAAGGTGTGCAGGGAAGGAAAGAATTAGAGTTGAAGGTTCATAAATGAAAAAGTTACATAAGCTACAAGTGGTAGAGCTTTGAAATGAATAATCAATGCATAAATTTGATATACGATGATCAAGGAAGATAATATACATGTAATTAAGGTGGGTGAGGCTCTATGTAGAGTCATCTTGGTGACAGACATATATGATAGACATCATATTGGTTTGAATTTGATAACTCTAGAGCCAAAGCATGAGTGCCTCTTCAAATTGTGTAGATGCTCCTAAGGTAACAATGAAAGATTGGTGAAAAATTGTTATGCTACAGGATAGACTAAAGACTTGAAGTATACACCTGTCATCAGAGGCATAATGACATGTTGAACACGCATGTTTGTGAATATCAAGGATAAGACATAGGTTAATGTACCAAGAATGACTTTTACATTTGGGATGATGAAAAATCTATTAGATTCTAGTGTTTGTGAAAGGTGTGAAAGCATCATCCTGCAGGTATGAGGTGAGTATGAAGGTTTAATGAGAAGACTCACTTCAGTTAAGCTCAAAATTGTAGTGTTTCAGTCTGATTATGGAAGTTGAAGATATGTCCTAGCTAAAGCTAGGAGTGTAAGAACAGTGCACTAGTTGCTACTTGTGAAAGGGAATCCTAGTGAAATGTCAATCCTACTGTTCATTGGAGGTGTCTATATGGTTTGTAAATCTTTTAATTCAACAAGGGAGCAGTCAAGGAAAAAGTCGTAAATGTCTCAAAGTCAAGGGCATAAGGTCTTCAGGAGGCTTTATCAACATGTGTTCAGAGGCTAAACTAGTTATGCTATAGGCACTAAAGAGTATGTTACATGAGTCCAGAGAATGATGGCTTACATGAGCCATGGAGCTTATCCAAAGGAAGGTCTAAAAGTGAATATCAATAAGTGTAAGCATTTGATAAAGGTGTCACATTATAACGGAGGAACAAGTTTATGTTTCTTGTACTCTTAGTGCATAAACTAAGGTATTAAAATATAGAATAAGTTATGATGACTATAAACCTAATGGTTGTATCCTAAGGATTGATAGTGAATTTTATGCATTAACAAGGTCTGATGACAAAGGTATGATTTTCAATCACATATGGTTGAGCAAGATACAAAGTTTTCTCAAGGGTTATGTCAAGCTATGATATTAAAACCCCACACTGTTCATGTGTGTCTACAATCAAGTGTTGATCCAGAGTAGTCCAATGTCACTGAAGCTTTTAGTGGCATGATTATGGTGCCCTAAAATGGAAGATTCTATATTAAATTTGTAACATGAATGTTGAGTAATCAGTCACAGAGAATGGTTTGGAAATAGTATATGACTGAAAGAGAGATTTCAATATTTACTGACAATTTTAACTGATCAGAGGATAGTATCAAATATAAAGGTCCTTAAGAAACATGAGACTACATGTTGCCCTGCTATGGTTGATCTAATGTCTGTGAACCCATATACATTCTAGGATGGAAGTGCTTCAAAGTTCAGTATCTGCAGAAGAAAATTCCATTGTTAAGAAGTATTTATGATTCATGGTGGTCAGGAGTTGTAGTACATGGATGAGTATTGCACATATATAACTATAGAGTGATATGTCTTTGTGGATGTCTTAAAAATGTCATCTATGCTTTAAAACAACTGAGTCTGGGAGTTAGCATATACCTTTTAGAGATGGGAGGAGTATATTTTAGGACATTCAAGTGCCTTAAATTAACTTGCCTAGTCAAGGTTGATTAGGAAGAATATGTGGTGATATCATGAGAGGTCAATAACAAGAAATGAGTGTTGATAGGCTGTAATGTACATGCTAATCAATGGATAAGAAGATCACGGAATAATGTTCTTTAGGACATGATTGTAACAAAGGTACTAAGTCTATCCTCAAGGGCATCTATACAAGGTAAGAGCACAGAATATTTGTGTTTTTCAGTTAGCAGTAAGATGTAGTACAAACCGAGGGGGATTCATTACCGTAGGTGTTTGATATGTCATGTTCTTGAGATTCTAGAGTTGTGTGAAGTTTGCTCCAGATGCCACTGAAGTTGAGCTTTAGAGATAGTGGTCCTGAAAGGTGATTATGACTAGCTTTGGCGGTATTTTTTTGTTTGACTTTCTTGCATGATAGTAGGCCTAGAAATGTAATGTAAAACATGAATGAAGGACCAAAATGACAGGAGTTTATCTAGATCAAGGGGGATATTTTTGTAGGTCCAATATGATCTCTCATATGTCTGCTAAAGGAGTCAAAGTGAAGACAAGTTTTCAGTCTCAAGGGGAGCTTATTGGTCAAGTTAAGTCAAATTTTGCATTGTTGTCAATTTTGCATTGGTCTTATGTTGTTATTTTCACATGGCTTAGGATTCAGTGTATCCTTTGTAATAGATGGAAAATATGGAGAGAGAATATCATAAACATATTTAAGAGGTCTATACAGGTGTGTTTTATCATATGGTTTCCACCAATGTTTCTGAACGATGGTTGCCATCAATTACAAATGGGGAGATTGTTGGCCATTCTGTGGTTGTGTTGTCATTGATGTCAATCCACATTCATGGAAAAGGGTTGTAATGATGATGTATGAGTCTCTCTATCATGCTATCAATGAGATGGTCAAACATGAAGTGTTGATTGGTAGTGTTAAGTTTGGTAGAGTGTTCTAGTGTGGTCCTTGGTGCTTGGTTTGTTAGGTAGAAGCAAGGTATGAGTAATTCTTGAGATTGGTTGGAGTTGTGTCATGAGTTTATTAATAGTCCATAATGAGTGTTATCATGGGTTTATATGGGTCTACATTGAGGTCATCATGGGTCAAGTCATGGGTTTTCTTGGTTTAAACAAGGTCATTTCTAGGCTTGTTTTTAGCCTTGGAGTACATGTAGAATGGTAAGGAGATGTGAGATTTTGGACCAAATAAGTCTTGATAAAATAGTATTTTATATAGCATGGTTATGGTAGTGAAAGTAATTTATGGTGAGTTTCATATTTAGATCATATTTCAGTGGTTTTATGCATTTTATGAGGTCCTTGGGAAGCTACAAGTGAGAAACAAACAAGTTAAGCACATGCAAATGAGATTAAATAGAGAGTTTTAATATTTATATGAGCTATGTGGTGAGTTTTATGAATAGTTATAGGATGTAGTCCATGGTGCTTCATGCCAAGTTTCAGGTCAGTATGCTCAAGTATATATTTGAATATATATAAGTTTTGGTCAAAACCAGTTAAGTTTTAATGTGATTTTATAACAAAAGTTAGACCTTCTGATGTCTTGTTGTGAATTGTATGATTTGCATAGGGGACCTGATATATTTAGAAATATCTTATAAGGTTATTTATTAATATTTCATAAAAATAATGGATGTGGTTTGATCATCACGCTATTCATGAACGATCGTCAAGAAAGATAAAGTGGTTTAAAACCCTAGCTAAACCCTAGCTAGGAGCAATTCGTAGAAAAGTGCTTGTAGTGATCCTAGTTTTGATTTATTCACTCAAAAGTGATGATTGGATGTTGTATAGGACTCTATTAGGATTTCCCAATAATGTATGTTTTAGGTCATGATGATGAGTGGGCCCTACCTAAAAATAAGCAGTTTCTAAAGAAAGATATTTTTAGGACAAGATGGTCCAAAGGAGTAGCATGAAAAATTGATGGTGCATGATGTATGGGAGTATTAATTTATTTTCATGGAGGTTTTAGGACATGTTCATGTAGGTTCATGGTGTTTTGAGGTCCAAACATGCTGACTAGTCAAAGGGTAGTTTTGGGATCTCAAATAGCAGGGTTCAACAAAATGAGCATAGCTTGAGCTACAGGTGATTTATGAGATTATTAAAGTTGCATTGGAAAGATAATTTAGAGATATATCCATTTATATTAGCTTCATGATAGATATTTTTCTATTAGAAATATTTTTTCAACACTACCATTATTTTTATATTCAAAATTTACCTACAACCCAACTATAATGAGCCTACAAATTAAGTTCTAGACACTTCTTTATTAGAAAATAGTGGCGTCCCATATGGAATGGAATCATTTCTTGTAAATGATATTATGGAATGTTTTTCTATCCCTTAGTCTGTAAAATATGTCAAAAGCTTCTTTTTCATGTTTATACAATTGAGACTTCTCTAATGTCTCATTTCCACATGATTCTAGGATTATCTAAGGTAGGTAATTGGGTTCCAAATTAAACAATAAACAACTCAGTTTGGAATTCCCTTAGTATTGAGAATTTTGATATTAAACCACTATAGATAGGTCGACCATATCAAGTGAGAATAATTTTAGAACTAAACATGGGTTTGCATTACGTGAAAAGGATTATGATCTAGTATGTGTATGATACTCGAATTTTCAAAAATGTTTTTTTAGTATTTTTATGCTTGCATAATGATGTTTAATTCCTTTACGTATGTGGAGTACATGTAAATTATGTTAGATAAAGTATCAATGTGTTATTGAAATGAATTTCCATGTTGTGTGAGGAATGCACTGATCGTATATCAGAAGTAGGTATTTCTATCTTGATTTACTATTCTAGATTTAAAGATACCAAAATTGGTGTTGAATAGATTCTCTTCTTCATACATGAAAAATCCTTTTGTTGTGTCTTTTTCCTTATGAAATTTTATCTTTCTCCTCTATGTGTTACCTAATTGATAATTCATGATGTGTGATAAGAAATAAGTATAAGCACATAATAGAAGTTCTTTAATACTATAAAACTTCATATTTTTTAAAGATTATTCATGGCTAGGTATTATAGGATGACTTGGATATTTTCTTGGTCCAAATGAATATTTTCCTTATTGATTATGTATCTCTGTTATTAGATACTCTCAACAAAAGGAACACTTATATATGTTGGTATAGAGCTTTTGATAATGTAGGATCTAAAGGAAATGTTATACATTGTAGACACTAAAATCTAGTAACTTTTCCTTATTTAATTTCAAGTCTGACCATGTATCCTTTATTTAATAAATACAATTACATTTAGAATCTAATCTTCTCATCTTTGTAACTATTCTCAAAATTTATTATCTTTAATTTTTCCTCTATCATTAATTCTAGCAATACTATTTAATCAAAGGAACATAAAAAAATGATTCTCATGACACAAATTTTAGTTTTGATATTTATCTCTCGGGACTTAAAAAATACGAAATGGTCATAGGTTCTAGTCTTGCATGACCTATATGGTCCTTCCCCTTCATAGTCAATGACACTAATTTTAATTGCAAATTATTCTTTGGGTCATTCCATCTTCCCACGGTTTTCCTTATTATAATATCTCATATATGCAAGGGTATATGAGCAAGCCAATTTCACCTTATAAATCACCTATAATTCTTATAAGATATTATTCCAAAGATCATTCCAAGAACACTAAATCTTCCTAAATCAGCTACACATCATCTAGAGTATTCCTTATTGTCAGTATGAAGCACTAAACTATGTCAACGAGTCTATATTCATCCATCTACAAACATGAAAATATCATAAATCCATTTCTTAACAAGATAAAAGTAACTCCAAGCATTTCACAAGGGTTTCAATAAACAAAGGGTTAGGTCATATAGATGAGAAAAAATACATGTCACTATTACCATATTTGGTACATTATATATTATGCAGTTAACCTCTAATATTGGTGTTGAGAGATACAAGACCATGTCACTAGTGGGTTGGTTATCTATAAAAAATTGCACAAACACATAAGATAACTACATGAGGATTTATTTTTGCAATAAGAATATGTACTATAACAATTGGATTGGTTTAGAAGATAGGATTCTAACATCTAAGGGTCATCTAGCCTCAAATTTACACACATATTTTCATTTCTAGTTTGCTAATGATTTGATGAAGGGTTTTAGAGGTTTTTAGGGTTTTTACTTTGTTACATGTCTTTCTAGGTCATCCCAAAGGTATGTGATCAAAAGATACATAAAATCAAGCATAATTTATAGGAAAACAAAGCACAAAGAAAGTTGTTGATCTAGATTGTCACAATATTTAGAATTGTAGAGCTCTATGTTTGGATTGTAGAGCTTCAACCTAGACCATACATAATCTAAATGGTATTACACCTACTCAGTTTCTAATTTTAGAACTTGCAGTGTAGAATCCAAAGATATTTATCTTCTTGTTCCACTACAATACACACCTAATTCATCCCTAAATCATCAGATATAGATAATTTTATCTCTCTTCTCATGTTATTAGCAAGTACATATTCTTTATCAATGGTCTCAATAATTTCAATTTGGAATGCATTATTTTGGTCAAACATATAATTTATGTTGCAAGTTATTAAGATAAAACAAGGTGACCTATTGCTAACAATTAAATTATTTTAGTTTTTGTACATCTCCACAAAATTCCAAAAATTAATGGTGAACCCAACTCTTCAATCTAACTTATTATTACAAAATTTTAGTTAAGTACATCATGGTGTTGAATCTCATAGATCATTATCAAAATTTATAAAGGTTGTTCAAGGGTTCATTCCATTTTCTTGGTGGAAGCTATTATCCTCACGATCAAGTCTACTCTTCTCCTCTTTGTTAGAAAAAATAACAACTTCTTGATCTAATAGATGTAGTAACTCAATCCTCTTACTCTTATGATAACAATAGTACCCCTTTTTTTTATAAAAGACATGCCCTCAAATCCCTTGCTCATTTGTCACAACATCAAATTATACAATTAAAATAGGAGTTAGCTATATCTTCTCCTACTACCTCACATGGCGCATGCATTACAAATTTATAATTATAACCCTCTTAGTGGTAGTTTATCAACTTACATTATTCCCCTTTAAATATTATTTAAAAATTCCTTGTGTGTAAAATTTTATTTATTCCTCTATAACATAAATTTTATTTCGTTACACCTCATGATAAGAAATTTTATGTTCACATTCATTAGGACTATCATTTTTGTTGTGTCGATCCTACTAATTGATGTCTTAAGATTCACCATGTTATAAAAGATCTCCTCAATGTTGGTGTTATTAAATATCAGAATATACCTTACAAATTCAATCCTCATAATGATGATCAATTACATGGCTAAACAATTAATTATCATATTTCTACACCCTCTTCTAATGAATATCCCATGTATCATCTTATGCCTCCTAAATCTTCTTATGATCAATTAGTGAAAGATCTCTTACCATTGGGGCTAGATATTAAATTTGGTGATGATGATATGGCTAGTAATTTTACTTTTAACACCCTAAAAATTCAAGCATTTTTAAAAAAAATTCTTTTCATAGTGTTGTGATCAGAGAATGTTTTGCACATAATTTATATATACTCTCAAATTGTTGTTCCTTCTTGGATATAGAAAAATGGAATTAACATTTGATGATATTAAAAACTTAGGACATATTATCATACCTCTCAAAATTGGTTTTTCTACTATTACCACTGAATATTTGGTTATCAATTATATTCCTTCATGTGACTTGTTCTTAGGAGTCCTTTTGATACCCTGTTTCTAAGGCATATTCTTTGTCTTACAACAATGTATCTATTATCACATAAAATTTACACCCTCTACATGATCAAAGATGAACATTGGAAATATTTTTGTTATATGGGATTGTTTCCAAGTGTGGGACCTTGCAGAGTGAGAAAAACCTTCAGAGAAGGATGGTTCCTTATATCTTAACCAACTACAAACTAACCTATAACTTCAAAATGCAACTAAACTATATTTAAACTAAAAAAATTTAGAAACCAAGGTTGAGAAGGGAAAAATGGTGTAAAATGAAAGGGGGTTATGCACCAATGCTAAAACAAGGTTCAAATATGACCTCTAGAGACACAAATGCAACCGCGTATGCAAGAATTAAAGAGAAAAACTAATTTTTGGAAGAAATAAGTGAATAGATCAAAATGAAAACAAGACAGAAATAGATTCACATCAAATCCATAACATTTAAAGGAATGCACCAAAATTGCATATCATTTAAAAATATTTTTACTTGGATTTACAAAAGAGAGGCTTAAAAAACTTTCAAAGGACATTATTACAGAGGTCTGAAGGTATGGAAATTGTAAAACTCAAAAGTAGAGCTCTAAATATATCAAAGAAGAACCCTTTTCTAAAGCATAAGCAATTACATATTTAGAGAATGAGAGATAAAGAAAGGGGAGTGATAAAACAACCATAAATGGATCATTTCCACCTACCAATAACCAAATCTAGTCATTTTTTAAATTTTTGGGCATGGGCACACTTCCTCCTTCAATTTGTGCACCATTAAACATATAGGTCCATTCATGGGTGCCATGATGAATTAAATTTAGGTAGATGGAGTTATTGAATTACTATAGATAAAAAATATTACATTTTTCTCCCTTGAAAACCCGTGTTTTTAGCAAACACAAAATTTTGGATAATATAGAAAACAAAGAATATTCCATTTGTACCCTCATCCACCGATTTATCAGATTCTATGTTTTTGGTGAGATAATTTTTCGTATGGAAAATTATGTATTTCCACCAATACTCATGAGGCTATGCCCCTCATTCTTGTACATGGGGAGGCTCCCATTATTGAATGCAACTATCCTAATCCAATCTAAATGTAATGGGGTGGCCGAATAGGCTAGAGATCACACATGCATACTTCACTAAACCTATGTCAAAGAACTTCTACGGGGATACAGGGGAGGAAATTGTGGAGATGAGAGATAAAGGAGAGAATTTAGGAGTGTGAGTAAGTAATTTCAAAGTTCACCCATAATAACCAGGGTAGTTCTGTTAGTGTGAGTTATCCTATGTGCCCTCCTCTCATGTTGGAGGGTCATCTCACATGGGTTAGGTTTAGGGTTAGGTTTAGGGTTTCATGTGTGAAATGCACTAGGGTTACTCAGCACCCTATATGTACCCATTTTCTATTCATTTATGAGCATGCCAAGACACTCTGATGTCTTTCCTCTATGCAAGATTTGTTTCTGTTGAGCAAGTTCTTCCATTACTGATCAATTCTTTCTTGTTATCGTTGGAGCTATCATGATTCCGTTGGAGTGAAACTAATTTTTGGTGCCTTGTTTTTTATTCGATTTTCACAAACTCTTTTCATGGTATCAAATCCAGGTAGTTAAGCATGCCATCCCCAGAGTAGTGTGGTGATGGGTGACCTCCCAAGAAATTCTCGGTGTCACTGCCTCCTAATGTTATTGGGCCTGATTGGGTGTATACTCGGCTCCATCGTGTGGGAGGGTGTTGGCATAGCAGCGGACTAACATGAAGATATCCCTCCCCACCATAAGTTTGAGCCTTTGTTTTTTTGGTAAAGTTTTTTTAATCTTTTAAATCAACAAAAAGCTCCTTCTTCAAAACCCTGTGCACTGTCACATTTTTTTCCACGGCTTCTCTGAAACAAAACCACGGTTCTTTTTCCATGTATTTTCTAAAAAAAAATCATTTTGTATCAAAGCTAGGTAGTTAAGCATGCCAACCCCAGAGTAGTGTGGAGATGGGTGACATCCCAGGAAGTTCCCGGTGTCACTGCCTCCTAATGTTGTTGGGCCTGATTGGGTGTATACCCATCTCCATCATGTGAGAGGGTGTTGGCGTAGCAGATACCTGGCTCTGATACCATGAAAAGAGTTTGTAAGAATCGAATCAGAAATGAGGCCATTGAAAAAAACATTAAATTAGAGAAAAGTAATAATGAATCACATATTGAGACTAAAAAATCTACACACATAGTTCTTTAGATTCATCTATCAAGGACATCAAGTTCCTTTTTGATCACCATACTTGAAAATTTGTATAAAGAGAGAGTAGAGGAAAAAATGAGAAAGAAAATAGAATAATGTATCTTTTATTTAGTTTTTTGGTGATACAAAGTTCAACATCCAAAACAAAATTCACAGTTACTACAAAGTAGAAATTATCTAAATCTAGGATCCTTTGGAATGGAGAATCCATCCCAATTTATAGCCTTGTGAATTGACCTTTCGTGTCCCTCCACATGAATCTTCATGTTCCTATTCTACTTGTGACCTTTATATTTCCCCTAGAAGAGACAAATTAAGTATCTCTCTTATTATTTTGAGAGAATACTTTTACAAATTAAAAATATTGTCACTTAAGTAAATAGGAAAAAATATACTAATTGTATACAATGAAGAATTAGAAGAAAGGGAGAGAATCGTAGAGGGGAAAGGGATTAAATAGCTCATCTAAGAAGATCCTTTTTCTGATTTGAAGCATGATGATCACCATATTCTCCTTCTGTAAGATTCACAAAGAGCTCAAACTACCAAAATATTGTTTAGAAACACTGTTACAAGACCTCCTGAGGTGCTATCTTGAAAGAATAATTATGAGCTCTTTCCTAGCTCACTTGACTTAACCAACTCACCCATCTCTCCTAGATCACCCACTTCTCCTAGCTTAGCTAAAATCACTCATTGATCTCAACTCAACCAACTCACTTCAACCCACCCAACTCACTGAGCTCAACTAACTTGGCTCACTAAGTTTACTTAACTAGCTCACTAAGAGATGATGATGGATTCAACTTGACCAATGAGTTATGATGACCTATTCTAATAAATCAATGGATTTATAGACACCCTTTACATATTTTCCAGTTGTTCAATGATTTGGACTTTCCTTTGTTATGCTTTGCCATGTTACTAGAAAAAATTGTGATTAAAGAGATGCTTTCAAGACTCTTATCGAGGTTTCATTTATCTATTTCAGTTATGATATAATCTTAAAACTATATAAATAGTTCAAAAATAAGAAATATGAGTCAAAATGTATCCAAATGTAACATTTTGCATCCAAAACGGAGACTTTTTATTTTTAGCAGGCAAGACCCAGACATGTTATTCTAGGAGATATATCCTATTTTTTTGAAATGTAATCTTATGAAACTTTTGGCACATTCCAATTCTCCTCTATTAATGATGCATTTCTATTTGTATCCATTTTCTATTTTTAGCAGGTTCTTTTCCAGACCAGTTATTTTTGGAAAATCTACAATTTTGCTCTACTTAGCATTCTACACTATTTATAAGTGTTATGGGTGATCAAAGATTGAAAACTAAGGGACTTACTATTTTTAATATGTGAAGGGGCATGTAATATGTTATTTTTTGTAATTGACAAAAATTACCTTGGTTTGCAATGGAAACATTTTTTTTATATTCAGCTCTTCATCGTGATCTCGTGCTCCAAATTTCACTGTGGTTCGCCCATAGGAATGCTTGGAAATAAAAATTCAGTTTCTAGAGATAGGGTTTACTATCCTAAATCTTCCATGGTGGAAAATAATGTAGTCACTAAGCTTCCTTTATCACATAGATGCTTTGGATAATAAAATTCAACTCAAACCCTTGGTATGATCATCTTCCTTATTCACTGACAATGAGAAAGGCTTCATTCTTGCAATGGAGGATGCTCTTAAAGAGTTGTAACATAGTTCCTGATGATTTTTAAGGTTATTATATGTTTTTGCACATAAATAATTGAGTTCTCATAAAAATATGAGGTGGGTGGGAGGTATTTGGTGTTTTTAGAACTTTCGATAACAAGTTTATGGTTCACGTGACAGGAAGAAGAGAGAAACAACAACGTAAAAAGACTTATCTAATTTTTTATGGATAATTTTGGTATGGGTCCCATTATATTGTCCCATATATACCCAAGGGATAGGGACAAGAGGGACACAAAATATTTTCCTCACCTGGGCTTGACAAGTGGCAGCTTCCGATTGGAAGAGAGGGGAATGAGGCAAAAAAATCAATTAAGCACTCGGGGCTAAGATGGGGTCATATGGAAGTCCAGACTGTGAGAAATAAAGGGGCACATTTTATTTTCCAATCTTTGTATGGATACAAATATTTTCCCTCACCTTGTTGTGACAAGTGATGCAACATGATTTGATAAGGGGGAAGTGAAAAAGAGCTAGAAAAAGGTATTTTAGCACTCTATGGGATAGTTTGAGGTCATATGAAGATACATGAGAAAAAATTAGATGGTTCACATTTTCTTCTCCCCTTTTTTCCCAAGGGATAGGGACAGGAGAGACTATAAAATGCACCATGCACTTGTTCCTCAAAAAATTGAATAACTGTGAAACCTTTACCTACAAGAGAGGAAATTTGAAATTTTGATTTTTAGAGCTCTAGGAGGTCTTTTATAGTGCTTCATTATATTAAATTGAATCTAAGAAACCTTCAAAGATCAATGGGACAGGTACTAAGATCCATTTTGTTTTTTGAAAACCCCTCAAAAATATATGTTTGTCTCGAGATATCTGGGTGTGTCTGCTAAAAATAAATTATGGTGAGAAGCTCCTGAGTTATGTCAAACATGTGAAAGTACCATCATGTAGATGGTTGAATTATATTTCCAGTGAATACTTGTTTTCCCCTAACTCCTTACAGAGCTCTTAGAATCATGTGTCGAAGATCAGGTTCTATTTTGAACTACAAGCTCCTTAACCCTCTAAACCTATTTTCACTATTCTTATTCTTAAACCTCAGAAACCTTCAAAAATATTCATAATTCCATTCTTAACTCCTTAATACCAATATTTGGTTATTTTTATCTTTTTGTTACATCCCAGAGGATGATAACCAACCATGAAATGGCCAGAATTAGCCTTTTTAGGCCTACTTAGAAACTAGCATTTGAAAACACTTTTCTAGATGAAATTGTTGATCTTGTCACATCATTCCAAACACATGTAATTGATTTTTCATCATCTTGGAAGTAACTTAAAGTTAAAACAAGATATGACACAATTGAAAAAATGACCAGGAAGAGGTTTCAGAAATACTTGGAAATAATATTTTCAATTTCGGTCTAGTTGTCATGCTTGAAAATTTGAATCTTAATGTTGAACATTTGCATGAAAAAAATTGTATCTAGCTTAGGGACTTATTCTAGATCAAGTGTAATGAGAACAAGATAACAGGTAACTCCAAAATCTCAGGACATTGTGTAGACCAGTGCCTTATCCATTGGGTTATATGGACTCACTAAAAATATATACCACATAACTTTATTTATTGAACATACACACAAAAATAAACACACACAATATGAGAAGGGAAACAACCTAAATCACCTATGAACATGCGTGGGAAATCCTACTTTCATATGAGTACTTATTCAGACTAGGTGCCTACCTATAAATGGGTATCATTAGATGCCTTTATTCCGTAAATCCATTGACATGTTTATTGAAGTATGAACCTCTCTTCAACTTCTTGAGAAATCTAGAATTATTTCTAGTGTAATTTATGATCCATTAATTCATTCCATCATCGTTGATGCTTTAACACACTCTTTATGGCTTCTCCTTGATTCTCATGTTTGTTCTACTTACTGATTTTTCGTTGCTTCCATGAAGATGGCTCTTGATTATACTCGACTTATGATTTGTATGCCAAGGTATATGTTATTCATTGATAGATATTTTATCTTCACTTGTCATCTGATTCATGACCATTTTATTCATGAGTTGACTCTCGGTAGATGCTTCAAAAAACATTCATTATCATTAATATCTCGATGTTCCTTGTTTCTCAATTGTATCAAGAAATCATCTTACTCAAGATCTGCCTCTTTCGCAATATACTTCCCTATTAAATGTGGCATGTGTATTGTATCATTCTCTAATAAAGAGAATGATCTCAAGATTGGGCATGAAACATTGAAACTGTTATCTTCTTCACCTCATCCATTTTGGGATTTGTCATCCATTTTTATGTTGAGAGCATCCTTCTATTGTGTAGAGTGAGCACTGAAAGGTTTAAGTCTATTTAGAATGTTTCTATTTTTAAAAACATATGCCTTAATACCCAAAAAAATTCCATCTCTCCATTTTTTTTTTCATTAATGTTTCCATTCTCATGAAAAGGGAATTAACACAACATTGGATCTGAAATGTTGTCATTATCAGTTTCCCATTCTTGATCACTAAGAACCAAGAATTCTATTTTGGTGATGATATCATCATATCCTTAATTAGATTCGTATTCAAGAGGCATAAACATGTTGTCATTCTCATTTTTATTATCACCTTTTTCCAATGAGAACGAGAAGTCTTCATACTCAAAAGAATACTCATCACATGGAACCTCATACCAGGCATCAAGAACATGATTGGAAACATTGAACTTAATGTTGATAAGTTCTTGAGTATCACTCCTTGATATTTATTTCTCTTCACTTCAATATTTATTTGTTTTAAGTTGTGGATATCGTCATAGTTATCAAGGTTCGATGGAAAAACTTCATTTATGCTCTCAACCCATGGGAATTACTTGCTCTCAAACTACGATTTCATCAAATAATCATGACATTCCTTGATCATATCAATGATGCTTGCACATTATTCCACAAATATGGGAAGCTTGAGATTATCCTCGAAAGTAATGAAAAAGTTGCAAGATATGGAATTTCAACATGAGATGTCTGTTGTTGGGTCATCTGGCCTTTGAACAGTATGCTTCATCTTCCTAATGGGAAGAAGTTTCTTTTCTTTACCATTGACTGGAATGGTGGAATGTGATCAATAGAGATGCATATCTCCTCTAAAATATCAACACAAACTTCAGCCCAACAACATACCATATGAAGCGGGCATGTCTTCTATAAGGATTATAATTTTGATTTTATTGTCAGAGAAATCTACCAATGTTACCTTAGCTTGTAACAACAAATTTTATCACTTCAATTCAAAGGATTTTTTCACTTTATGATTTATTGATTTAAATAACCATATATTTAAATCCGACAAAATATTAGTTTCATATCTTATATTTCCTTATTCTAAATTATATCAATTAGAACCAACTACATCTTAGTCAATCCATCCTATAACAATAAACCTTATGCAGCTGTATGATCTGAACTAAAACCAATCTTCTCATATCCATTTAATTAAATATGTATACTAAGTATATAATGGTTTCATTAGTCCTTCAAGTAAATTCAAGTATTACATTCTAAAGTTCCTATCTGGGCATCTGTTATGGAGTATCCATCTGAAATCTTGCAGCTTTAGATCTAGGTGAAATCCTGACAGCAATATCAAAATCTTGTGTTACCTTGGACAAGGTTTTAAGTCATGTTTTCCATGATTAATTCCATGACATTATAATCATCATTTAGAATTTATCTTTCACCCTAACTCCTGAATTTTTTTAATCTAGATTAGGACTAGATCTTGAAGTGTTAATCATTTACAAGTTGCATACAAGGTACCTATTCAAATCATCCTGCATGGGTAAGTCCCATAATGTCGGCTTAGGATGACTAAGGGAGAGTGAGCATATCCATAATTATTTGCATCATTATGGGTCACTCACTTTCCCATATTCATCATAAGATGACATAGGGTTATTAAACATAAGGCATTATCTACATTCATATCTAGGACAATACTTGCATCTTAGTACATTGTGACCTACTCATTTAGGGGAGCTTGATGAGATAACTTGAAATAAAATCTGATTCGTTGTACCCCCATAATGACCTTCATCATTAAGTGGGTATATCACGACAACTTCTATATCGATCTGGCTCACCGAGTTTTGCTAAATGGGAAAGAAACATCTTATGATTACTTATTTAAGTTACGATGTGTCGAGCCCAAGTTACAATGTTACTCTCTATTTGGTAGCATTCAAACCTATGAAATTAAATGAGGAATCAATTATTATTGATTGCATGTCTAAGTTCATTCAATGTGATCATAGTATTCTCCTAGTTGTAGGTTTAAATCAGCACATAACATTAAGTCCAATTTCCAAACTTTGATTATTTACCTTAACAATTTTCATTCCAATAATATCCTTTATTGGATCTAATGTCAATAGATTATACAACATTCCATGTTGTGCATAATCATCTATTCTTTGATATAGGACATGTTCTTATTTTAATCATTGATTCCTTAATGCACATTAGTTAATATGTCACCCTATTCCATTTCAATTTGTTCATAATAACATAAATAGGCATACTAGTATAATTGAAGATTTCTTAATTCTCTATGTAAATGCTTCAATTCATTAGTAGTTGTATTAGCAGGCTTTCAATATAACAAACTATGAACTCCATATAACAAACCTACATATTATTTCAAGCCACAACTGAATATTGTATAGTGAATACAACTCAATATTTCAATAGGCCTTAGTATTCTATAATTCCTTCTATATATCCTTGTGTAATTACAACTTCTGTGTGAGCCAATTAGTCAAGAATAGAATATGGAATTATCCAATACATAACAACAATCCATTTTACATATATGTCAGTCACAAGTAAATCTGGGCTACCATATTTTATTTATTATAGATTATGTATTCAATTACCATCATATTAGTACATTCATGATCCATTAGGACTAGTGATATGCATATCCCTTTTCCTAAGTCGATCTCACTTATTCATTCAATAATACATATTATTTTTGTTTAAGTTTACAATAACATAATCAATCAAAATAAAGATACCTTTCTTCACTTTTTTGAAGTAAACCAATAATTCATTAAATTTAAGAATCCAACTTTATCCTTTCCTTTTCAAAACAGATAAAATCGAATAGACACTTTTTTCCTTTTTTTAATCAGATAAGAAGTAGTAGCATTTAAATAATTTACAGATCAAGATGACATACAAAGTATCTTTTATCCATCAAATTTTAACAAGTAAATATTTCCAACTTCATTCACCTTTGAATCTTTAATACTCCATCTACAAAATTGTTAGCAACTGTTAGTTCATAAGAACTAACAAGAAAGTCCCTCCTTCCATTTAATATTTGAACATATGAATTGCTGCAATAACTTCAAACATATAACAACAAAATATCTCTCAAGATTAAATAATCATCAACTAAAATAACTTACTTTGCATCCATAAATGGACCAATCATTCACTTTATATTAATATTATATAGATTATAGGTAGTTTATGTAAAGATCAATTTGCACATCAAAAATCCTCTTTCACAGAATATACCTTCTCAAGACAACTCATTTTATCCTAAAGAATTGATCTCCCTATAGAGGATTAATAAAATTATTGACAACTTAAGGTAAGATAATTTTTACCTTCTGTTTAGTAGGAAATCATAAAATTCATGGTTCTTGAATTTATTCAAGTACCAAACTATTCATAACGGGTAATACTAATGGAAAACCATAATCACACGAACACCCCAACCTTACTGGTATTCACAAAAATGATACCAGCCAAAACAAAAAATCAATATAGTCATACATGAAGCTCTAAGATCTTCCTGTAGTGCAGAGAATGTTACAAAGCTATCTAACCGAACCGAAATGACCAACCATTACAAAATGTAGTTCATAATTTTTGAGGTAAATTTTTATGTGCCTTAACAAATCAAATTCCTGAATATCATCATGGTGGATACAAGGACCCCAAAACCTACATCAGAATTGGGTCCTTCCCTTCAACATTCAAGGTTTTGAAAACATTGGATAAGTGATAAAGCTAGAAGTTACAAATTAATTCATAACCTATACTCTTTAAAAAGATTCAACCCAATAGATTCATCAACCTACACCCATTAAACATGGTAAAATGAAGTCTTATCGTGTTCCAGGTTATAACTTGGAACTCTCATTACTAGTAACTAAATGCCAAAGTTTCTGGGTATTCTAAATAATACAAACCCGAGAGAATATAAAGAACTCCTTGAGATAAATATAAACATACCCAAGAATATTATAATTTTTTTGACCTCATAGCATCCTTCTACACTTGAAGCCATAATCAAATAAAAAACATTCACATATTAAATAACATAGATAATATTGTGAATACCCAGAACAACGATATCATACAAAAATCTTAATGTAGAAAACCCATTAAATTATTAGTAAACAAGAAATTTTTTGGGAAGGAAGGGAAAAAAATTATGCCATGACAATACCGAACTTACGAAAATGTATTGGGGTTCATATTTCAATTTCAATAAGCAAAAATTAGACCCACTGGCACACACACCCTCAAAAACCCAATTCCACGGTATCAGGTAACGTTAACACTATTGCATAAATTCATCCATACAAATATGAAATGGAAAAAGATATCAAGATGGTAACATGAACGATTCTTGCCTTAGTTTTTTTGAAACCCCTTAGAAATAATTCACTTCTTCTAGCAAGTGTCAAAGAAAACAACAAGTCTCTAGATTTGAAACCCCAAAAAATTAATAACTTCGAACCACTCAAACAGATCTAAGACCTCCTTATAAAGCCATCCCTTAGTAAGATAAAGGTAGGGTTATATTTTTACTCTAAGCATATTTTTCCTTCAAACACATGCAAGGCCTTTCAAACCTGGAGGAAGAGTTAACAAATATCCAAAGCAAAGTGAAAAATGGCATGCAACAAACTACTTGGTAGCTTCTTGGAGATGCTTTGAGCTTCCTAAGGATCTGTGATATTTACATTTACTCCTCAATAAAATAACACAGAGCCATGTAGTGGAATTGAAACCACTACCACCACCCTTATAGTTCCTGCCATACTTGGCGGTTGGTTACTTTATAATATATCAACTCTCGCTAAAGCATGGTCGATTGACTAGTTGGAAGGAATTTAAATTGTATTTAAGTGGTTACATGCATGGGCCAACTTAACCCTTTTAAATCTTTAGCCATTATTAAAAAATGATAAATAATTGTCTACGAGTGGATAAACAATGTAACATTTGCATGTTCGATTAATTCTATTTTTTCCTTCTTCGAATAGTCTACATAGTAAAAATCCTAACATTACAAGGTGTGATCACTACTTTTTAAAAAACAAATCCAACCCTTAGTATAAGATAATTCCCACTCTTTAGATTTTAAGGATTTAGGTTAAAATATACAACTATAGCTTTGCCATAGAAATGCCTTTAGTATTCATGCCTTAACATTCAGGTCCCTTAGTATATAAGACTTAGATCCGAGGGATCGTCCTTCACTCAATTTGATAGTTATAAACATACTTCGCTCATAATATCCAAACATTATACCTTTGATAATGTTAGTTAGAACACGTTATTCCAAGATGATAATTATCAACAACATACTTATGCCATATATTCACAAGATCAACCTCAATCTATCTTTTTAGCACAAATATATAACAACCTTTAACATATCAAGAATAAGTCACTCTTACATCCAATTAGTTTAGTCACTATCATTAGGGTGATTATCTTGTTGTAACAAGGTGTCTATGTTATTTAATATGACCATTTTATTCAAGCCAAAGGTATCTCACAACATAAAAAGAATTAAAATTAACATTTTATGACATACCCTACTGAAATCACAAACTGAATTTGTGGGGTGTGACAAACATCTTTAATCTGACCTGTAAGAGTAAATTCTATCATTTTCATGGAGAGAAATGGAAAGAGGTAGGGAAAAGGGAGAGGATGAGGGATTTATCATTTTTTACAGGTATGATGTTATATGAACCACCAGATTCAATGATGCAATTTTTTATCTTATACCCATTCAATAACAAGGTTATGTAGAAAGGTTCTATCTTCCTAGAGGTTAAGGATGTGGAGATGAGATAGTTCACAAATGGAATGTGTTGAGATTCATGAGGTGGTTCTTTGGTGATGACATCTTTAGGACATGAAACATAACTACTTCCTTTGATATGATGAACAAGTTTCTCAAGTTGCTTGGGATGAGTTCTCAAGTATTCAAATTCATAAATTTGAACTTTTGATTTTTTTTTAAATGATCAATGATTTGAAAGGATGAAGAGGTGATAAGAAAATTATGGATTTTCATAGCCTTGACATGTATGCTCTTAGGATCTATAGATAATTAATTTTTAAATAAAGTTGAAGAAGACTTACATGAAGAGGAAGAAGGATTATTCATTGAAGTAGTCTCATATTTATTCTTAGTTGACCCTGTGAAAGTAGACTTTGATGATCCTTATTTCACTATATTTTTTCTTAGAGTCACCATTTGAGGATTCAATTTCCTAACTTAGGTAGAAGAATAAGATCCTTTTTTATCTTCTTTTGATCGAGTGAATACCGCATATGAGTAAATATATGTGGATTCTTCGTCATCAAGTGTGCATTCACAAAAAAAAATCTGAGCACATTCTTCTTTTCCTCCATTTTCAATTTCTGATTAAAAATTGTCTTCTTCATCATATTCATTGACCTTGCATATTACATTGAGTGATGGAGCCTCCAAGGAAATCCTTTGGGGTGCTCCTACAATCTGGTTCCTGTCCTAGTTTGGATGAGGTGGTTCTTGATAAAATTATTTCTTCAAAATTTTACAGTCATTGGCTAGCTTTTGCAATAATTGATCAACTCTCTTACATTTGTAACCCTGGCCTTATCCTACATTGAAGGATTCTTGATTTTTTCTAACAAGATGAGGTCATATTCCACCTCAAAAAGTAATTTCTTGAGCATGGTCCAAATCTTGTTGTTGAACTCTCCATAGAAAAAAATCAGTTCGGGAATTTGAGAATTCACAAAGAATATCTTTATATTATCTGCAGTAGGAAGAGAAACGACGGGGATCTTGTTGATCAACTTGCTAAATTTTGCCACAAAGTTTTTTGTTGACTCTTGTGGATCTTTCTTCATTTGAGTAAGTTGAACAAGAAGGGAAAGGTCATCTTTGGCAATATTGAATCTTTCTTAAAACTTCTTTTTAAACCATTCCAATTAGAAATTGATCATGACGGAAAATAGTAGAACCAGTTCACCACAAAACCTTGCAAGGATTCCACAAACAATTACACTAAAAAATCTTCATGTTTCACTCCAAGGATGCCACGGGATATGATGAAGGTTATGATATGATCATCAAGACGTTATTTACTATATCCATACAATTTTGTGAAGTTATTTCTTGATCCTTGTGGAAGTTCATGGAGTTGTGGACCTAAAGCTAATGGAATAGTGTTGTTTAACCATGGCACATGTGCCTCGATTTCAATTTCTTCTTCTCTTTCTCCTTCAGAAGGAATGAGGACTCGTGATTCAAAAATTGGATCTTCAATATGAACTTCAAGAGGTCTTTTAGGATTTTTTATTATTTTCGATACGATATGAAGTATGAAATAAACTCTTCTTTGTTCCTTGAATTTAGGGTCAATAACACCACCTAAATGAGTAGCCTGAGAATACCTTCTTTCTGTCATCTTTTCTCAAGAGCTTAAGAAGGAAGGAAAATTGAAAAGAACATATTTCTTAAAAGGATTGAAAAGAGGATTTTTATTATTTGAATGGTATTTTTTAGTTTTTTTCAATTTTTAGTATTTTGCATAGACCTTTATGGGTGCACAAGGGAATATCTCTCCATAGTGGAGTCAAAAAAAACTATTGGTGAAATAATTTATCATATGGAAAATTATAGTGTTTCCACTAATGTCTCACTAGGGTTATGTCCCTCCTTATTGTGTATGGGGAGGCTCCCATTAGTGAATGTAACTATCCTAATCCTATATATTATGTAGTGGGGTGGCAAAATAGGTCGGGGATCACACGGGTACACTTTATTGAATATGTAGCAAAGTGACTTATGTGATGGGTACAAGGGAGGAAATTGTAATGATAAGCTATAAAGGAGATAATTTAGGAAAGTGGAGGTTATTGTTGTGAGTAGGAAATTGTAGAGTTCACACCAAATAAATGGAGTAGTTTAAAATTTAATTGGAGGAAAGCAACAATGAAGCACCTAGTGAGACTAACAAATCCATATGAAACGTAGTTCTTTAGATTCATGTATCAAGGATACCAAGTTCCTTCTTGATCACCATACTTACAAAGTTACAAAAAAGAGAGAGTAGAGGAAAACATGAGAAAGGAAATGGATGAATGTACTTTTTATTCCTTGTGTTAATGATACATAGTTCAACATCTAAATACATAATTCACAATTACTACAGAAGTAAAAATTCTCCAAATCTAGGATCCTTTGGAATGGAGGAGTTATCCCAGTTTATAGCCTTTTGAATTGACCTTTCATCTCCCCTTGTATGACTCTTCATGTTCCTATTCTAGTTGTGACCTTTCAATTGCCCCTAAAAGAGAAAAATTAAGTATCTCTCTTATAATACTAAGATAATACTTTTATAAATTACAAATATTGTCACTTAAGTAAATGGGACAAAATACAATGATTGTGCACACTGAAGAATTATAAGAAAGGGAAAGAAGATGAAGAGGGGAAATGGTATTGATATGATCTATTGAAGAAGACTAATTTTTATTATCTGAAGCATGATGATCACCATCTTACTCCTTCTGCAAGATGCACAGACAGGTCTTTAGACCGCCGAAAGAGTGTTGAGAAACATTGTTGCAAGATCTCTTGAGGTGATATACTTGAATGAAGAAAGGATGATCTCTTTCCTAGCTCACTTGACTTAACCAACTCACCCATATCTCCTAGCTCACCCAACTCACTAAGCTCAACTCAATTCATTGATCGAGCTCAACTCAACCAACTCACTTTAATCAACCCAGTTCACCGGTTCACCCAACTCAGCTAGCTCAACTCACTCGGCTCACTAATGGGCTCACTTCAACCAGACTCACTAAGAGATGATGATGGATCCAACTTGACCAATGAGATATGATGACCTATTTTGATAAATCAATGGATTCCTTACAAATCCCTTTGAATATTTTCCAGTTTCTCAGTGATTCAGAATTTCCTCTGTTATGCTTCATTATGCTCCCAGGAATGCAATTGTGATAAAAAAAAGATGATTCCAAGACCCTTATGGAGGTTTAATTTCTCTTTTTGAGCTATGGGATAATCCTACAATCAATGTGAAGAGTTCAAAAAGTCAGTAAAGATGAATGAAAAATGGAGATAATTGCAAATTTCTGCATCCAAAGTTTGGAAGACTTTATATTTTTTAGCAGGTAGGACCGGGACCTACTATTTTGGGACATATCATCCTATTTTGCTCAAATATAGACCTTCTAAACCTTTTGGAACATTCCAATTCTCCTCCATTGGTGATGTATTACCATTTTTAGCCACTTTTTATTTTTAGTCAAGTGCTTTTTCTAGACCTTACTATTTTGGGAAAATTGACAATTTTACCTTGCTTACCATTATGCCCTATTTCTGAGTGTTTCTGGGTGATCAGAGCTTACAAATTGAGGGAATTTTTATGTTTATCACATGGATGGGCATGGAATATGATATTTTTATTAAGTGACAAAAATGACCTCAGTTTTTTATGGATAACATTATTTTTAGATTCGGCTCTTCGTTGCGATTTTCTGCTTTGAATTTCACTTTATTTCGCCCGACCAGAATGACTTGGAAATAAAAAAAAAAGAAAATTTCCACGGTCAAGGTTTATGAACCTAAAGCTTCCATGGCATCCATTAATGAATTCACTTGATCTTCATTTGTCACATATATGCTCTAGAGAAGAGAACTTAAGCTCAAACCCTTGGTATGATCAATCTTCCTTTATTCACTGTCGATAGTGAGAAAATATTCATTCTTGCAACCATGGAGGATGCTCTGAGAGAGACTTTGAACAGGGTGTCTAATGAATTTTGAGGTTATCTCATAAAAAATATCACAATAAAAATGTAGGTTTTATCATGAAAAAATGAGGTGGGTAGGAGTTATTTTAAGTTATTGACAACTTTCGGCAGCACTTTGGGTTCACGGGAGAGGAAGAAGACAAGAAGTAAAAAGGTAAAACAACTTAGCCATTATGTTTTGGTTTTTAGATCATCTTGGTATGGAGAAAAATTTTCTTGTACCCTTATTTCCAAAATGTATAGGGATATGAGGGAAATAAAAATATGCCCTCACCTATGGGTTTTTCATGTGTCATAGCTATCAATTGGAAGAGAGGGGAATGAGGCAAAACACTCCACTTAAGCACCCGGGGCTGAGATGGGGTCATATAGAAGACCAGACTAGGAACAAGAGAGGGGTGAATTTATATTTTCCCCTCTGTTCCCTAAGGTGATAGGGAGAAGAGGGATAGAAAAATTTTCACCCTCACCTGGAGATGATAAGTGGCACCAGCGTGATTTGATGAGGGGGAAGCGAGGAAAGGGCTAGAAAGAGGCAGTTTAGCACTCTGGGGGATAGTATGAGGTCATATGAAGATCCAAGAGGAAAAAATGGGGCAGGGAACATATTATTGTCCCCTCTATCCCCAAGGGATAGAGACAAGAGGTATAGTAAAATGTAATCATGCACTTGGAGGTCAAAAAATTGACTAAGTACTAGAAACACATCTACATGTAAGAGAGAGTAACTTGTCAACAAAGTTTGATTATCGGAGCTCCACGCGGTATTTTCCAATGATTCCTTATCTGAAATGAAATAAAAAAACATTCCAAGATCAATGGGATGGGTCCCAAGATCCAATTATTCTTGTTCCCCCATCAAAAAGATCCATTTTTATCCTGACAACTAGGTGTGTCTTTCGAAAATGAGTTGTGAGAAGAGCCTATGTCATGTGAAAAATGTTAAAGTACCATCATGTAGAGGTTTTGAACTATATTTCCAATGAGTAGTTTGTTTCCCCCTAAATCCTTACTAATATCCTAGAATCATCTTTCAAACATTAGGTACTATTTTAAACAGCAAGCTCATTGACCCTCCAAAACCCGTTTTCACTGTTCTTGTTCCTAAACCTCTAAAACCTTCTAAAATCTTTCTATATCTATTCCATTACATTCTTAACTCTTGAAAACCACTTTAGAATGATTTTGAGCTTTTTTTTTCCACCCCATAGGATGAGCACTAATGCTAGAATGACTAGAATTTACCTTTCTAGGCATACTGAGAAACTAACATTTGAAAACACTTCACTAGATGAAATTGCTGATCTTGTCACATAATTCCAAACAAATGTACTTGATTTTTAATCATGTTTTAAGTACATACAAGATCAAACTGGACATGAAACAACCTGAAAAACTGACTAGGAGGGGGTTTCAGAAAGACTTGGGAATAAAATTTTAATTTGGGTCTAGTTGTTATGCTAGAAAATTTGAATTTTCATGTTGCACATTTACATGGAAAAAAAGTGTAGTGCGGTTATTATGGGGTTTCAGAGAGCTAGGATAATGGTTGAATGTTCCATGTAGGCTCTAAATTACCTATTTAACCTTTCATGCTACTTGGACAAAGATGTGGTGATTCATGGCACCATTTGAACCCATCAACTATTCTAGATGTGCTAAATAACCTTAACATAACTGATTGTAGTGCCCTATTGAATGTCCTCATCCTTAAAGTTTTTTTCTAACTAGTGAAGATTGGAATGTATGAGTTATTCCACTTGTGCCTATTTTTCCTAATTTATCCATCTTTTCTCCCTTCTTTTACCTATCGGATGGATCAAAGAATTGGTGAACCTCAAATATGTGAGCATTGTTCCAACAGTTCCATTAGTTCCCAACATAGATAATATTTATATTACCCATTCAAATTTGTGTGTGGTTTTATCGTCGTCCATATCAAATGATCAATGAACCTTTAGAATCTTGGCAGTGTTTCGACTGTTTCGTTAAGTTTCAAATTAACTACTTACTATCATGTTCCCCCATTTTGGATGTTTTCAGATAATTTGTGAACATAGGGAACCATATAATAGTTACATTTTTTCCCTAAAAACTAGGAATTTCCAAATAAATTTCCCCATTTAATTTGTTCCTTTGTAAGACAACATGGTTATGTGGGGAAGTGATCAAAAAAAATAATTTTTGAAGGTGTAATCAAACCTTGACATAATTGTTGGCCATTATGTATTAGTGTTTTCATTTATTTCAAGTCCATTGATGGAAAATGGTGTCATGGTGTCATATCAGTCTCCATGAGGTGTTAGTCAAAGGTCAAACATGAAGGTTAATTAGTAGTCTCATGTTTGGTGATAGTCTATGAGGTTCTAGAGCATGGTTTAGCTTGGATAGTCAGGGTATGAGCTATTTAATGTTTTTTTAAGATTTTCATGAGCTCAATCATGGTCCATATGGTGTGTTATAGGTGTTAATGAGTCTTTAATATGCCAACTTGGTTTTTTCATGATTTATCAAGGAGTGTAGTAGTTATTATAGGCCTATTCCTAGTCCTAGAGCATGAAAAATGGTATGGAGGAACAAGTTTTGGAGCTGATAAGTGTTATCCAAGAAAGGTATAGGTGATGTGACATGATATATAAGGTGTATGATAAGTTTTCATGTCACTAATAAGAGGTATAGTACATGTTTGAGGTCCTTGGGAATCAAGAAGGTGAAGACAATCTAGGTAAACACAAGTAAGTCACTATAGTTGGATAGTTATAGGAATATTTGAGCTAGACGTTGATTATGTACAATTAGATTATGTTTTCATGATACTTCATGATAAATTTTAGGTCACATTGGATAATATTTTGTAAGATACAATAGTTTTGGAAAAACCAGGTTTTCTAGAGTGTGTTTTGGTGCTAAAAGTTGGCATTCTGATGGTTGTTGTGGATTGTGTACTTTGTATGGTACCATGTGGATTTCAGTGATGTTTTTATATTTAGATAATATAATTTCACAAAAATAATGAGGTCATTTCATGATCAGGTTTTTATGAATGAATGTTAAGAAGATAAACTAATTTTTATGACTTTGAAACCATAGCTAAAAAGTGGTAGGAGAGATATTCTTGGTAAGTGACCATATTGATTTTTCTTGCTAGTATAATAATTTGATATTGTAGAGGAATCCTCTAGATTTCAAAAAAGGTACGGTAGAGAATGTGATGGTCTGTAGACCCCACTCAAAAAGAAAAGTTTCTAAAGATGTTTAGTTTATTGAAACATTGCCTAAAAGAGGTATTGAATAAATTGACATTATTGTTATCCTAGGAGTTGTAATTGATGTCCACGATGGTTTCAGGTCATGGATGAGGTCATAGAGGAAAAAGTGTGATGCATTTATGAAGATTGGTCATTAAGTCCTAAAAGTTAAGTTTTGAGTAGTTGCATAGATTGACATGGTTAAATGCCTTCCACTTGGAGTTGGAAGGAAATGCAATATTTTATGGAATGTAGAATTTAGATGGATTTCTAATGGTATATGGTTTGTATCTTGATGATGATTTTTGATGGGTGAACCAACTTAGTTTGTGAAGAACAAGTTTTATTTATTCCAAGAAAACATTGATTTAGATGAGAATATTGATGTAGAATTCTCATGTTTTAGATTATATGATTCTTTATATGTATTGGAGAGTTGTGAAGGATGCATTTCATCACTAGGGAAGGAATTTAGAGGTCTTTAATGTTTCATAAAGGGTCCAAACTAGTTGAGTTTCCAAAACTACTTTATGAGTAGTTCAATTTTGTGAAGAGGAAAATAAGTTTGGTTTGCATTGATGGATGTTTCATGAGGTATAGAAAGCATGTATGTTATCTACATGTTAGTGGATTTATAATTATTGGCTACATGGCATAGTTTAGGTGTTACGATGTGATCTTGAGCAGGTCTAGTGAAGAGTGGTTCCCAAAAGTAGTTGTTTTGTGCATAAAATGATTTTTCTTTAGAGTGTTATAAATAATGTGATTGTTTCAAGTTAATATGTGAACATGGATGATGTTTTAATGTCATATTTGACATGTATGAGGCCTTTGGAGGCTTTAATAATCATGGTGATGATTTTTAATGTCTTTGGTGAACCAAGTGATGGGGTTTTGAGCCATTTTTGGTTTGTTTGGATGTCTTGGTGCATGGCCAACCTACATGAGTCCATTTCATGAATGTGTATGAATGTAATGTTATGTTTTTTTATTAGTTGAGATCCTTTTATAGGACTTACTTGTATTATGTTTATGAGTAGAGAAGAGTATAAAGCAAGTGTTTTGGTTCAAATTTTAACTAGAAGTGTATAGAGGGACAATGTGACCAAGCTAGGAAAATGAAATATATTTAAGAGAATAAAGAGAGGCCTTAGAATGTGTGAAATAATATGAATAAGGTTAGAGATCATGTGTGGTTTGAAGAAAAAAATAGTCCATAAAACTATGAGATTAAGTGAGCTAGAAGAATGAGGGTTTGAAGAGTGTTTGATGGTGTATGAGTTGAATTAGTGATATCCATCAGTTTTGGCAGAAATGATACTTCAGATATATTCATATAAATGTGTTTGATTAGGTTCTTGATAATATTAGGGGTTTTTTTCCTCCTTTTGGAGTTGGTACTTCACTAAATTAGGGGTTGGTACTCTACTAAACTAGGGGTTTGTGCTCCTTATGGGGTTGGTGCCTTGCTAAATCGGGGGTTAGTTCTCCTTGTGAAGTTGTTACTTCACTAAATATATTTTATTTAAGTAATATAAGTATATTTATAGTGGGTTTTATTCCCCATGAGGGTTTCCCACATACATATGGTGTTCATGTGTGTGTGTATCTTGTTTCATGCTCTTGTAATTGAATGTTGTATATGTTAATAAGCTAACATGGTTCGGTATGATGAATGGAATCTTAAATGATGAATACATGGTTTGGTAAATGAATTAAAAATTATTTTAGGATTGATTCACACCCATCTCAGTCCATTTTGCTTCCAACAATAATCGATTGCGTAGTGTAGTGCAGTCCTAGAGGTAGATTGGTGAATTAGTGGAACAAAAGAATGTTCTATCTATTCCAACACTGACTGATTAGGTCCACCAAAGGTGTTTTTTGAATGAAAATGTATAAGTCCTTTTTCTTAGTTTTGAATAACACTAAACATCTTTTCCCTCTATCATGTCAAAAATCAAAATGGCATGTGGGTGGTTTTATGATAATAATTTGGTGACTCAAAGGGGCTATAAATCTACTAGATACATGATCAGTGGTCTTGAAGAATCAATTGGTCATGAATTCAAGCTAGAAGAAATTTAAAAATGATCTAAAAACTTGAAATTCTTACCCCTGAACTTACATATTATTACTCTAGAAAGATGATTTCTCAAAATTCATGAATATGACTTGCTAAATTTCCAAAACACATAATTGTTACCAAGGAAAGAACATGAAGAATTATTACTATAACGTATGAGGTTTGAACTCAACATAGACTTACATATGATATTGGGGTTTTAAAGAATTCACCTTGAAGCTGCCCCAAAACACCTTGTTTACACCATGAGACCTACTCTAAGCTGGACCTTAATGAGAGTGAAAAAATATCTTGAAATTGATTTCCCTTCCCACTAATCAAATTACTGAATAAAAATAGAATGAATACCTCATTGAGTTTCTCTACATTTTTTGTTTTGGAGGTGTTAAAACTTACTTTTGGAACTTTTATTATCTTCCTTTTACTCTAGAGAAAATATGAAAAGTGGAAACTCCCCTTTTTTTTTATCTATACTAGACACAGATATGGTTGGGAACGCATTATTTATAACTAAAAGTATGATTTACATGGTTTCTCCTCTTCCTTACATAAAACTTGATGCATGGAGTTGCTAGAAGGACTTCCCACATCATCACGGATTCTTGGAAGCTAATTTTTACCCTAATTTTCTTATTCTTACACCTTACCCTCTTACTTTCCCAGCTCTATTTGTATCATATCTTCTTTAGAGTCCTCAAATAAATCTGAAACTGAAAATGCCACCTAAGAACAATAAGAAAATTTTGCTAAGAACTTACAAAAATGGAAACTACACTACCAACAAGACAATGTGCTAAGGAGAACTTGGAGGAATTAAACTAATCTAATATGTATAAGGTATAAGATTTACTTCAAAATTAATGTTTAAGATAGATCTCATTGACCAGGATCACAAGATCTTTTGCACCCAATTTTTAAAATTGGAAAGTATTGTTTAATTTGCAACTGGAAACCACATACAGGTCACTCCAAATTGTATCAAACATTGAGTTCCTACCTAGTTTGGCCATGTCTTGGTCCCATTTGAGGATAATATATCCTTCTTGAAATATCCTAGGCACTGCTTTCTTGTCAAAATATTTCTCGACTTGAGCTTGATTTAATTCCATTACCTACATGGATTGATCTCTTAACTTTTCTAACTCCATGAGATTTGCACAGCTAACTTCCATGGCCTAAATATCAAACATCTCTAGCTATTTTATGAACTACAATGCTTTAAACTCAATATATATTGGTAAATTTTCCTTCTTACCATAAACCAATTTGTAGGGTGAGCTTCCAGTTGACCTTTTGGGGGTGATCCTATTAGCCCATAAGGCTAATTATAGTTTTTTTTCCCATGTTAATTTATTTTCCTACAAGGTCCTTCTTATGATCCTTGCAAATTTCTTATTTGGCAACTTATCTTACCCATTACATTAGTAGTAATAGTTGGAGGATCTGCTCAAGTATATTCCATTATTTAAAGCCTAATAAGATATCTTAGTGCCAAGGAATTCCAAAGCATTATCAGATATTATATTGGAAGGAACACCAGACCTGGTCATAATACCTTCATAGAAGTCTAGGATGTTGTCCTCATTTGCTTCCTTCCAACCAATCTCCTCTGTCTACTTGGTGATGTAATATGTGGCTATCAAAATCCACTTATGCCCCATATTATAATGTGGATTGATCACTCCAATGAAATCTAACCCAAGTTATATGAATGGATGATCCAGTGAGATGGGATAGAGGGGGATAGACTCTAGTCTCTCATTTCCTATGAAGAAGACACTATTTTTTAGATTTTTAACCCATACATGGAAGTATTTGAAGATATTGGGCCAATAATAACCACACTATATGATTTTAAGAGATGTTTTCCTTGGAGAAAAGTACCCTTCTATTGTTCCATCATGAAAATAGTGCAAAAATTTCTCAATATGATTGGCCTTAATGAACCTCAAGATAAAACCATTTACATCCTTTCTAAATAAAATCCCATCAATAAGCACATAAGGAATGAATTGAATGGTGAAATATCTTCTTTCGAAGTTTCTCAAGCTTTAAATACATTGGCTTGTTTATAGAAAATGTGGTATATCATGGGTCCAAAAATAAATTAAAGAACTGCAAGATAATTATTTCTCATGTTAGAGCATTAAGATAACCCCCTTTTCAATATGTGTGTCTAAAAATGGCTTCTCACACAAATATTTTATCCTTACTGACTTGGTTATTTTGACATCAACATCATACTCCTTTAATTTGGTTATCCAACTAGCCCTTTGCTCATTTGAATCCTTGTTTAAAATAAAATATTTTACACTAGAATGCGACACCATTGATTGGATCTTGTTTTTGGATTCAAATTGTATAAACCTATTCAAACTCTTTACGACATCTAAGACATGATTCTCAACAAATTAATACCTTACCTAATAATAATCTAGACATTGGCTAAAACATGCAATAGGTTATTCCAAAAATTCTTCATTTAGTTTTACTATCATGGAAGATATTGTATCCATGCCTCCAAAAGCATATATGGTGAAGTCCTTTGAGAAATTAGGATTTATAAGGGTAGGGGATTGTGCTATTACTTGTTTGATGGCCTCAACACTACCCATCCATTCTATATTCCATTTGAAAAGAGTGTTTTTATTTAGCATAAATGTCAAAGGATTAAAATGATTGGAAAAATTTGGAAAGAAATGCCTAGTGAAGTTGATCCTTTCTAAAAAAATTTGAAATGAATTCTTATGACTAGGTAAAAAAAAAATGCAAGGATTTCACTTACCCTTTCTTGATAAATTTATAACCCCTCCTTAGATACAATATGGCCAAGGATATTTCATTCATGTGCTAGGAAGATTCATTTCTTAGGATTGATTAAAACCCCAAACTATCTGCATCTTTCAAATAAAGGCTCTAGATGAAGAAAATGGTATTTTTCATCCTTGCATAACATCGCGATATCATCAAATTAGATAAGAAAAATGCTAGTAATCAGCCCCTTCAATGTTATATCCATGGCTCTTTGAAATATTTCTCATGCGTTGGAAAAACCAAAAAGATTCCTCTATAAGATTAATTTCCCCACTTAGTTGTAAAGGATATTTTGAACTAATCCTCTTCCTTCACCATAATCTAGTTATATCCCAAGTAGCCATCCAATAGAGAAAATATTTCTGAAACTTCTACCATTTGTAAAATATTCTCCATAGAATGTAATGGATAATGATATTACAATGAAACCTTATTAAAGTCTCTTAAATCAACACATAATCTTATTTCTCAATTTTTTTTCCTTACCAAAAATAGGTTGAAAACCCAAAATTAATGATTAATGAGGAATATAATGCTTGCCTTTATTAACACGTTCAAATATTTCTTCATGAGATGCTTGATTCTTTGGTTGAGAGGTGTTTATTTTTTCCTAATGGGATTAGCCATAAGAACTAGCTCAATGGTATGTGTTGATGATTATCTTTGCAAATGGGCCGTAAAAGTCATGGGAAATATTAGAGATGTGGGACTTGTCCCCTAAGATAACCTCCAGATTTTATAGAAGCAGGCTCTTCTCTGTTTTGTGTTGAGATAAGGTTAGAGAGGAAATAAAACAACATGTAAATCTATCTAAGGTGATGTGCCAAGATTTTACTAAAAAACACAAGAGATATTAATGAAACAACTATTAGATTAGTTGAAGAGCATTTAACATGATCCACTATTCCAAAGATGTTTCAAACTATCAAAGGCCAAATGAAACTAAAGCATAAGTATGTTAACATATTTATGTAGAAGATCCAAGGGTGTATAACACAATAGATACTTAAACATTCATCTAGAATACAAAAAGGAACATAGGACACAGAACATTGTGAACTTAAGTGCATAGAAAAATAGCTTCTTATTTATAAATAAAACAATACATAAGGTCAAAATGGCACAGATTACAACTTTCCCTTACAATAGAGCCTTGTTAAGGCTAGTAAACACAATGTACTGAACCTAAATTCCTCCCCGAAGCTATAGGAATTCTTTCTTATGTTTTCTCTGATATCTCTCCTCCTTTCTCATGTCACAAGAACATTCCTTTATAGATCCTTTGGTTCTTGTTCCAATGACTGCAATCAGATCTCCACCTTTCTGCATTTAGTTCCCACCTATGAAATATTTGATCTTTGGAGCCAAAAATCAACTACATGCCTTGGGGACTGAGATAGCATTCAATCCACCAAACCTTGATCCCTTCACTCCTTTGATTGGTCCTTTGGTCAGTGGTCACTTCTTTCAATGCCACGTGGAGAATCTACACTACTTTGGGGCCCTTCCTCCTCTTTTACTATTTAAATTTACACCTAGATGACATGTGGGGGATAGCGTGTATTTCTTATTTACTTTGAACCTTCAACCCACCCAATGTTGCTTTGTCATGCTTTGGCCACGTGTTTGATGCTCACTACTCAAAGGTCTCATGAATCCTTCTCCAAGATGAGCCCAAAGGGACACGTGGATACCTTCCGCACTCAGCTCCATACTTAGGAAAAATTTAGGCTCCGCTAAAACAAAAGAAAACAAAAAGGAACAAGGGTTGGGGTGACAAAATATAACAATATGGAAGATCCCCAAAAAAATGTAGAAATCATTTCTATAGTTATGGTGACTCACCAAGGGACTTTGTGCCAGTCATGGAAGGATCCAACAATCCTCCCTTATCTCAAACATTTCAAAATTATGGCTCAAGGAGACACCACTTAGATGCCTCAATGCAACCTGATACCCAACCCATTCTGGCCTCTGTCAGGTAAGTTCCTTCACTATAGATCTTGAAAGGATCTATCCAGCTCGATGATCTCCTTGTGAGAAAATGTTTAGAGATCCTACACCATGGTGTGTAAATAGAACTCTAGTTTTACAATGGGGTTCAGAATGGCCTCCACCTCAGCAACACTGGAATCATCCTTCAAAGACTGAAAGACAGTCTTATCTTGTTCCTTAGTTGTCAGTAGTTATTGGATTTGGTCCTCTGAGAGGAAAGTGGAGTCATTAGGGAAGGGAGAGGGAAATACCAATTGGACTAAATCTTGATGCACTGCTTCCTTTCTCTGATCCCAAGCTGGAGTTGAGTCAGGAGATTTTGGACACTTGATGGCTACCTTATTACAACTTAGAATCTCATTGATCTTTACCGCAACCACCCACCTATCTGTAATACCCACCCCTTGTAGGGCCTGAGTCTAAAGAATCATAAAGCTTCTGAACCAATGCACTGTGATTCAGGGACCTTAGCAGATATGAATGTTACTGATAGTCGAGGCTGATGAATCCACATTGGTGCATAGGCTCTGTGCATCATATATGAATCTGAGTGTAGACCCTAATCTTTTTTCCATGATGGAAATCCTTTTACAGTAGGAGGTATATAGTCCATGTACCAACGGGACAATTCCCCTTTTCTGGGGCTGCTGAGAGAGCTTACAGGTCAAATCCTTGACCGCGTCCTCTGATGACTTATATTTTTTTTGCAAGCTCCCCTTTTCCACTTCTAAGGCACGTAACTTCACTTGGAGCGAAGTGACCTCTTCTTTCCTAGAGTCCACTTCTTGCTGAAGGATCTTCTTCTCCTGATCAAGTGAACTCACCATAGCCTTAGATGCTTCCAGTTCAGCCTCTAACCTTTTAGAATCTTCCTGGGAAGTTGTGAGAGATTCTTGTGATACCATCACTTTTAACTCCTTGTAGAGTTGTTCCACTTCCTTTCCCTTTCCCTTGATTTTTACATTTAGGTGGATCACAATGTTTTGTGTCTGAATGAGGCTAGCCTCTATTTTCTTCAGTTTTTTGTTGAGCTTAAGGTAATCCATTGTAACCAAAGTGGTTGTTTTTCTCATCAACTCGACCTTATCTTGAGGCTGAAACTGAGTCAGGTCCACCTTGCAACAACGTTGATGGAGTAGTCATCCAGACTGCATCTATTATGTGGGTTTCTAGACATTGGGGACCATCTGAGTGATGGTCAGGGAGCCTTGTTGATGGTTAAATAATGACCACATCTTCTTTTTCACTCCTGATTGTCATTTCCTTCTTCTTCTTCTTCTCCCTTCTCTTATCTTGGGCCGCCCTGGCTGTCTCTACCTGATTCAAAAACTCATAAGGGGAAGGGACTACCCCACCTACAAATGGGAACCCTTGTGGTAGGTTGTAGGGGATGAAAATCAGTTGTGGGGATGAGAAGTTATGATAGATCCGAAGAGGGGCCCATTATAACTCAAGGAGAGAAAGTGGGAATGTTGATGGGGAGTGGAGGCATGAAAGAGGATCTAGGAGGAGGAAGAAAATAGGTTGGGGTGACCAACATGGAAGCACTCCCAGTACTGTGGAAGTAGGAGGTGAAGGAGATGGATGAATGAGAGGAGAAAAAGGGGTGGAGGAAGAAGAGACAAACCACCAATTTATGTTTCTTTAAGGGGAGGGCTCCTAGGACTTACACCCTCTCTAGTGGCATAAAAGGGATAACTGATGGTTAGGTCGAGGGGAGACCCTGAACTACTTCTAGCATGGGTTGTGCTACTAAATCCTCTCCCTAAGGGTCTAGTGATTGTCTGAACAATGGGTGTGCCACCTGAAGGATCCTACTGAGAGACTGAAGGTGTGAGCTCTGGGTTCATTTGTTGCTGAGAAGGGCTGAGGGATCCCACTGCATACCACATGAGCTAATCCTTTATGAGTTCATTATTGCCTCCTCACTCTCCACATCTGAATCATGCTCGACAGTCCCAGAATTATTCCCACTATTCATCACTAGACATGCCTCAAAACCCAGGGTTGTTTGACTTAATTTCTTGCCTATATTTCCAAAAGGCCTCAATTTTCTTCATGTCCCAGTCCTTGGCCCATAGGGTTTCCCTTAAACCCTTAGGCATAGTTAAAATAGGGGTCATACTTGTGCCGGATCTGGATGAAAAGACTCCCATGTTGGGATCGAGGATGTCCTTTAGCTTGATATATTTATCAGGAGTGTCCTCCTAGGGAGACCTCTTATCCTCAAATAATTTCCTATGCTCATGCTGGCAAGAGTTCTAAGATACTCTATTTTGAGACAGGATCTTAGCCATGTGCCCCTTTGGGTCATACCTCCATGTGTCTTGGATGTAGGTGAAGCTGTAAGAAGAAAACTTCCATGTGAGAAGATGCTTGCCTTGCGTTTGATGATGGTAATCCCTCCCTTGCTCAAGGGGAGGTCAAACAATGATTTTTTCTTCCAGGTGGAGCTGAATTTTACATCAAGGATCATCCAACTTCCTGGTTATCTCCATGGCCACTACCCATGTTGTGAGGATCCTTGGGAGCATGAAATATTCATCTCTGAATCCATGTAGTTGAATCATTGAATGTGCTGTCCCCAAAGAAAATGTCACAGGGATGCAGAGGGTCCACCAGGAGGGCTCAGATTGTATCATTCATTCTATTTCTAATCCCTTCTGGATCAAATTCTGGTAGAAGGGGCACAACAAAGTAATTAGAAAACTCATACGTGTCTGAGGAGTTGGGACAACACATGAGTCCATGCAGGTACTGGGATGATGGTTTGAGTGTCCACCTCTATGTCCCATATGGCCAGGTCCATGTAATGGAAAAATAATGGGAGTTCTGGTACAAAATAAGGTGGAACAAAAAAAGAGGAGTACCTGAAGGTTTCATTTCAAAGAAAAATGGGCCAACTTTTTCACAAATAGCATTCACAATGACCTCAGTGAAATCAAAATGATATGTCTAGTCCTTCTTCATAAACCTCATCTAAAAAAGGGCCACCGCCTACCATTCATGGACATCTCTATCTGAGTCTTGGCCAAAAATGAACACTAACATAGAGCAGGCATCCTGAGAATATTCCATGAACATCTTTAGGGGAATGGGAATCCCAGTGTCCCAAAGCTCTTCAAATCATCTTTTCGTACTCCTTTGTTGAGGAATAAGGTCCTGTGTTGGCATGAAGCCTAGACTCTCTTGAGTTTGGAAATGGTGTAAAAAATGGTACCAAAGGGTCATGAGGCAAGGCCAACATCTCTCTGATGTTCATGGTGAAATCACCACCTGTATGCTCTGCCTTTAATAGTGTTGGTCTAGGGGTCAAAACACTACGCGACACATCTACATGAGCTCAGGATAAGGGTGCACAAGAGGAACCATGTATTGTATGAGGGTGGTGGTCTAGATTCTAGTGCTGAAAGACTCATTATTCCCCAAAGTGAGGAATTTGGCATGAGCTTCCTCCCTCAGGGCCTTTGGCTTCTTATGAGGTTGGGATCAAAGACCCCATCTACAAAATATGCTACTATAGAAGAATCGTTGTATTTTATTCCCCTGTCAGGGAACCTTATCCTCGCGGGCCTAGAGTGAGGTGGCAAGGGTCACCCTATGCATAAGAATTTGGTAGAACCATAGAGCTGGAAGCTTCCATCACTACTTGATTGTTGAAGAAGGCTCTGGTTTTTCTCAAACTAAAGACTCGGGGACTCAGGTGAGAAACTCTTAGCATTTGATATGAAACTTTTGAACACTCAAATCTTTATTTTAATAACTTCCTCGACTCGCATGGAGTAAAGGTTGGCACATGCATCAGGTCACATCATATAATGACACTTTTGGTTACATGACCCTTAGCACTGAATTATCTCATTTCCCAAGATATTTTCCATTAATACTCTGATCCTTTTTAATCGATTATTTCAAAATATGACATTGGATCATTTACTTCAGGGAAACTTAGGAAGATGCACTTCCTCCAAAAATTCAAAAATTGGGGTGAAGAGGGTCTCCATAAGAGACACATTTATGAAGACACTTATTGGAAGGGGCGACACTGCCAAACAAGACAACAAAAATGAAAAACAAGAAAGGGGCTATACACATGGTAAAAAATTTTACAAATACAAAGAGACTCAATGGAAAGGTTTTAGGTGGATCAGTGTTTACAGGAATCGCTAAGGACTCGCATTCCATCATCTCAAGCTCAAAAGCATTGTGCTACTTGCACGCACTAATTTTGAAGGGTCCTATCCATAGGGGGTAAAATTTCCCATGATTACTAGGCTTGGTCATCCCTTGCATCCCATTTCAAAACCAAAGTATCGACTCAAAAGTTAGGTTTTGATGTCTTTCAATCAAAATAGGTTTTGACTATCTATTGGCAGCTGATCATGGATTCGTGGGCTACCTCCCATTTTTCTTGAAGTTGTATTAGCTCCATGAGTCTTACTTGCATCACTCCATGTTCCTCTATCTCAACTTGTTTCAATAATTGTAACGTTGGGATCTCCACCGTGATGGGCATTACATGCTTTTTCCATAGACCAATTCATATGGTGAGGCCTTCAGGATCTTCTTGGGCATGATTCGATCATCCCATAGGGTTATCTTGACATGCTCATGCCATGATCTCTTATGTTCATCCCCCATCCTCTTGATGAGTCTAATCAAATTCTTGTTGGTGGATTCTCCAAACTGTTACCCTGCGGGTAGTAGTTGGAAGATGTTTTCAGGTAGATTACATGCTTTACTGCAAAGTTAGATACTTTGGCCCCTAGAAAATCCTTGGCATTATCTGATATGATTGTGTGGGGAGGTCCAAAATTGGTGGTGATATCTTGAAGGAGCTCCAGGATCATGTTCTATGTGGCTTCTTTAGTGGAACTTCCTCCATCCATCGGGTGAAGTAATCAGTTGCAGTGATAATCCACTTATGTCCCATGATTGAAAATTGGGTTAACCATCCAATGAATTCTAGACCCCATTGTGTGAATGGTTCCTCAAGTAAAATAGGGTTAAGAGGTAATGCAACATTCCTCTGGAAGCCCATGTAGAATTGAAAAATTTTACACTTCCTTACCACCACATAGTAGTCCACAAATAAGTTGGGCCAAAAGTATCCTGTCTTACAGGATCTTTATGGTTATGGTTTTGGCTGAGAAATGTTTCCTTGAACTCCCATGATGTAACTCATGTAAGACTCTTTCAGCCTCCCCCTTTTCTATGCATCTAAGTAGGATCCATCAAAGGTCCTTTTGAAAAGGAATTTATCAATTATGAAAAATTCAGATCCCTGCTGTCTGGTAATATCTTCTCTTCTTAAGAGGAAGGTGGGTTTGGTACTCACTTATTCTACATGAAATGCATTTGATCTGATACCCAACTTTCAGAATCATTTTCTTGGAAATGGAGCACCATCTCAGACTCCTCATTTTTTAGGGTCATGGGATCCTGTGTTAGATATTGGCACAGAACTCTTCCTCATACCAGCTTTGTGGGATTTATCTCAATGTCATACTCTAAGATCTTGGTGATCAAGTTAGCCCTTTTATCAAGTTATTTCACCTTCCATGATATATTCCTTGACACTAGAGTGTTCCACCATAACCGTGATTTTGTTGTTGGTCATCAGGTGTCTGAATTTCTTTAGGCCTTTGACAATGGCATAATCTTGTTTTTCCAAAAAGTTATACCTTGTTTCATAGTCATGGAGAGTTTTTGAAAAGAAATAAATTGGATGTTCCTCTTCTTGTGACTCTTCTCTTATGTCACAGTGACAAACACTACACTATGCTCACTCCCATATACGTACATGATGAAATATTTTGAAAATTTTGGGTTGTGTAGCATCAGGGCAGATGCAATTTATTTTTTGACCTCCTCAAAGGCTTGATGACCTTCAGTGGTCCATTTTAAGTTTAGATATTTCTTGAGCATCAAGTGTGATCAGGTGAATCACCCTCAGCAAATTCTGAAATGAACTGCTAACGAAGTTGATCTTTCCTAGGAAAGACTACATTGCCTTTTTATTGACAGGTAAGGATAATTCTAGAATGGCCTCAACTCTTTCTAGATTAATGGAGATCCCATCTTTTGAGACAATGTATCCTATGATTTTTCCTTAGTGGTACTCCAAAAACACACTTCTTTGGATTCAAAGAGATTCTGAATTCCTGACATTTTTCAAACATGGCCTCTGGGGAATCGAAATGATCCTCATTTCTTTGGTGAACATCTGTGAGGTCATCTAAGTATATCAGGATTACCTTGTTGATCAGTTCTCTGAATGCGGTATCCATGGCTCTTTGAAAGGTTAATACCCAACATTGGTGAGTCTGAACAACAATCTTTGCATATGCAAAGGTTCCCCACTTTGTTATAAAAGTGGTCTTATGTTGGTCTTCCTCCTACGAGCCATATTTAGTTGTAGCCTGAAAAACCATCACCAGTAAAGAGAATATTTCTGAACCTACTACTTTTTGTAATATTTGTTCCATGGAAGGTAAGGGGTAGTGATCCTTAAGGGATACTCTATTCAGATCCCTGAAATCCACACAGTAGTCTGATTTCACCATTTTTCTTCCTTACGGTACCAAATTGGAAACCCATGTAGAGTGCTTGATGAGAAGATTATTTTAGCTTCAAAGAGCTTCCTGAGTTCTTCAGTCCATGAGATATTCTATTTTTTTATTCACATACCTTTATTTCTATGCATACTGGTTTAGTCCCTTCTTCTAGGTTGATAGTATGTTGGATGATATCCTTATTATAACCACATAGGTCATCATAATTCCAGGATATGACCATATCATATTTATGGCATAGAGCCACAAGCCTTTCTCTTTCTTTCTAAGTGACTAACTTCCTAACTTTTGGATTTTTTACCATTGGCTACTTCTAGCTTAGCATAGTCTTCTTTGACTACCGTAAACTTCCTTTTATCTATATTTAGCATCATTGGAATCAAAGAGGCTTTCTAGAATTATTATCTAGTCATTTTGGAAGATTGCTCGTTTTGAGATGGATGACTTGATCTTCATATGCTTCTTCAATTTTGGGTTGGAGTTGGTCTGTAAACTCTTCAGATTGTTGTAAGAAGAGAAAAATCTACTGGTCATCTTTCAAAAACCTACCAATGATCTATATTATCAGGTATAGATGGGAAAATGATCAACCTCACCACTATCTTTGTTTGTTAGTAGATCCCTGGTTGGGTCAAATTGTGATCCTATTTGGGCCATTCTATTATGCTTCTATGTTTTGTTCCTGAGGGAATAACTTTAATGTTAAAGGCCTCAAAATCTTCAATAAGATCCCATACCTGGTGCCGATAGGACCTCATCCTTAGATTATTTATGGTGATCATTCTCCTAACCTGTGTTACCACCAATTTAGAGTCTCTAAAGACACTCAGTTGCTTTATACCTTCTTTGCATGCCAAGGTCAAACCATGCACTAAAGATTCATAATCTACTTCATTTCTGGTGCAAGTGAAATGGAAGTGAAATCTTGGAGTATCTTTCTTCCATTGGGTGAAGATAGGCATATTCAGCTCTTGAGTTGTTTCTGCTCCTAGCTCCATCGAAATACAGAGTCCATATTTGGGAACCTTTCACAAGACTCTCCTCATGTTTACTATCCTCCCTCATAACCTTTGGAATAATGGGATTTTCATCAAATATTACGTAAGTACCCATCCAAGTGGAATCAAAATTCCCAAAGGGGTCTCCGGGTGATAGGTCGACCAAATAGTTTCCACTTTGAAGGTCACCTTCATCTATATATGATTCATCTTCTCAGGTGATCATGGCGTGTGAGGCCTCAAAACCTGAGATCACCTAGGCCATTATATGTTCCTCCATGAGGGGCTATGATATAACCTTCATCTTTGATCCATACTTGGTCCATAGAATCAGATGAGACCAATCCAGGGACATATAGCCTTAGATTTTAGTTGTGAACTCACAAGATAGACATAGTAAAAATACTGGAAGAACATCAACCACCACTATATCTTGCTGAACGGTTATGTTCTGGTAGAAATAGATCTATAATGGGAGACTTATGATAACACCAATGGTTTGAACTGATATCCCATCTAGTTGCATGAATCATATTTTTAGGGGCTCATATTTATTTCCCAAGGAATTCATAATTTCTTTGGGCATCACCGTAGTTCTTGTGCCAGAGTATATCATGGATTTTTGTAATGACTTATTACCAATTATAAGGTTCATGAAGAAGGTTGGGGTCTAGGTTTACTTACCCCTTCTTTATGGTTTATTAGTGTTGACTCAATTTTAACTAGAGTTGTTCTGATTTATTCCTTCCCCTTCATGGTCGCATTTATGGTGATATTTCAACACTTCCTAAAGTAATTACTTTTATTCATGGATGCCCAAAATATCCCACAAGGATACGTTGCTCGACTATATTCATATTCCTAAGTGGTTTTACTTTGGAGACTTGTTGATATTTTTTTTCTCTTAGCCACTGGATGGAAGGTACTTTGATTTAGAGTGGGTATTGAAGTCTCTTGTCTGGCTGTAGGCAGAGGGATAGGGGATACAAGAGGTTGTTTCCTTGTTTCATTCATTATTGTAGGAGTAGGGACTGTGGCTTCCATCATTTCCTTTTGGAGTGAGTGTTGTAATATGAATGTACCATATTCTTAGATGTGGATATGTCATTTGTGAATATGAATTCTTCTCCTTCGATCTAAGAGAAAAGTGCATGTTCAGGTGTAATTTAATCTTCTCGTTCTATGGATGTCCTTTGCACTTGTGCAATAAAGGCTACATTTTGAACTCTTGGAGACTGGTAAGGTCCGCCATCATTGACCTCATATCCTTCTGCTGATATTTTCTCTACTAATTTTTGTTGTAGATTACCTTGGGGACAATATCTCAGCATACAAGGGGCACTGCAAGGGAAGCAATAAACATTGGGATATTCTACCATATTATTTTTTCCTAGAATCATTTGTCTCCCACTATTTTGTGGAAGAGTCTGGAGTGGTGTTGGGACTATAAAAATTTGGTTAAATGGCTACATCGGTGGTTATGTCTTTCCCTTTTGATGCTGCAGAGGATAAGCGGGTCAACCCTCTTAGTAGCCTTGATAATTTTTTCCTAGGTGCGCACCTTGATTCCTCTTAGGATTAAATATCTCATTAGAAAAACTCCTAAGGATATTTTTTACTTCCTCCATTTCCAAAGAAGAAGATGATGATACTGCAGCAAGCGGCAGGATTGGGGGCTCCTTGGGAAGATGGGTAGTTGTATATGGATGTTGTTAAAGCAAAATCACAACACCCCCAAATGATTCATCAGATCCAATTTTCTAACGTAGATTCATTTGGTGTGATTTGGATAACATTGAGTTTTCCCCCAAAGTGTGGGACTTCACAGGTGGGGAAAAATCTCTATATTAAGGTTGGTTCTTACTCCTCTATTTAGGTGTATGCATGAAATCGTAGAGGATCTATCCTAAATCCTACTATAATTTTCCAAGGAGACAGAGTTAAAGGGGGGATGAAAAGCAAATAAAAATTAAGCTACTAGGTGATACACCAAAGGAGTGATGAACAATTTTTTTCCGGTAGACAAAAACTAGAAGAATACAACACAAAACATGCAAAAATAACCAAAGTTGTAATGAAGGATCAGAAGATAACAATTAACACAGAAAGGGATGAAGATCACACACATAACATGTATTATTTATCTCATGGATTGATACAATGCATTACAATAGTAAAAAGGCATATTTGCATTTACAGTCTATATGAGAGGTCTAAAACTCCATGAATTCACTTGCCAAGGGGAACATGGGTGCCTACAAAACAGAAGAATGTCCAACCCTTTACAATGAGTCTCGATCCTACTTTTATAGATTCAATCAGAGAGAAGAAAGAGAAAGAATTGGGAAAAGTAGGTGAAGCTCAACCATTGCTATTAATTCCTCCTACAAAATCTACCCTCGAATCTGTCTTGACTGTATCAATCTCTAGTTCAGCACCTAGAAGAAGGAGGAAACAGTGGAGTAGATCAAATCTGATCTAATTGTTGAGGAAGATAGATCCCACATTAATGTCCCTAAAGAATTTTATCCATTTTTCTCCCACCTAACCTCCCCAAACTTAAAGTTTCAGATCTTCATGGTGTAGACAAGGCCAAGATATTTCCAAAAGTGTTAGATTTGTAATATTTCAAGCCCTGAGTCGAAAGATATGCACCTTCAAAGTTTGTATCGGATCCTTACAAAAGGGTGGGAAAACCAGTTAAAAAAAATGGACCCCCTTTTTGATATGGGATATGTGGATGGCTGACACTTTTTTAAATGTGGCCTTTATATTTTTATCTTGAAATGGCGCAGGGCTAACACATGGCTTCCTCCGTCATCCTGCTCAATTTATTTATTTCTCGGTTAAGTCTTTTGCTTAGCGGGGTCACATTTCTTGACAGGGGACACGCGGCGGTCTGGCACTTGTTTGAGAACCCTCTCTCTATTAGACCCTTGAATTAGCACCATTTGGACACTTGGCACTCTCTTTCGGCCTTCCACTATGCATTGACTATTCAACCTAAATTTCTCCCCTTCGAAGAGACTGGACACATGGAGGCTCCGCACTCACTTGAAAGCCCGATCAATATTTTCCTTTAACAGAGCATCGGGTTGAAACTTGGAAGCTTCTGCAGGTCTTTGGACTTTTCAACAACCTCTTCCTTACCTTTTAGGACCTTGGGCTACATGAAAAACTAACGCTTGTTTGAGCCTCCAATTTTGGATCTACCCTTGGAGATGCACCGTTTGGGCACTTGGCACCCTCCGCGTGTCCTTCTATACTTAGCCCTTTTTGAGGCCCACACTTTTGACTTATGTTGACCATTTTCTATGTGGAGGGCTGGCATGTGTTTGTGTCTCTACCTTGGGCTCCCATTTTAGACTTTCATTGAGTTAACACCTGACACATCCCTGCATAGTCGAAGACTTTTAAAAGGCCATGAAATTTTTTGGGGCATTGAACATGTGGAAGCCTAGAATTTGTTTGAACCTCCTATTTCAGACTCAACTTTGGAGAAGTATCGTGCTGACACATGGTACTCTCTACCGCCTCCTCCATACTTAGTCAATTTTTCGACTTGTTCTGAACCTGAAGACTTTGGATCTTCACCATTTCTTCCCTCTCTTGCTCCTGGTTTCTTTGTGACACTACTCCTCCTCCTCTAATCGTGTTATTCTATTTATAATCCTACCCATAACCTATAGAATGGATTTAAGGCCTGCATTTACTCGATGGAGCTGTTTTCTGAAGTTCTTCAACACATATTTGCTTGATCTTTACATGCCCTGCCACTTCCATTATAGAGTGTCCATGTAATCTGTTTGCAGGAACCAGACATGATTTCTCAGGTTCTTTCAATGCGGGGTCATTCTGATCCAATATTTTTCCCGAGGGGGAAAATATGGATATAAATTTTGTGACTCATAGGGGATCTTCCTGCTAGATGAAAATTCCAATTTCCTTGTCGTATCCAGTGGGAATGGAGTTGAGAACAATGGTCAAAAACTGATTCTGCCTCTGATTCATGAGCCCAACCATTTGCACTCTCAATCTTCATAAGAAATATTGAAACGATGGTTTTTGAGAGTAGAAAATTGTTTTGACCAGGGGCTTCATTTGTTTTGAATGAGTTGTGTAAGAGCAACAAAAAAATGCCACAACTATATACAAAATTTAAAATCATACATGCTCCAAGTACAACATGAAGATTGTGTAAAGCACTTAGGATAAAATCAACCTAAAATACAACAAAAAAATGTGCACAAGCACTTAGAGGAATGAGAAACTAAACTAATATATACAAGGTGAGAACTTTCCTTCTAGTAGTAGTGTTTAAGATAGATTCCATTCACTAGAATCTGTAACTCTTTGCCATCCAATGCAGAAAATTGGAAAGCATTACTACCTTTACATTTTGTGACCATGTAAGGGCCACTCCAAATAGTATGAAAATTTGAATGCTTTCTTGGCTTTGCTCGATCTGGATCCCATTTCAAAACCAGGGCTCCTTCTTAGAAGGTCCTTCTTATTGACTTCTTGTTGAAGCATATCTTGATCGAGGCCTGATCCTTCTCTATTGATTTAATTGCATGCTTTCTAGTTTCTTCCAATTCCATCAGCTCTGCATACTTGGCCTCCATTGGTTCAAATTCAGACATCTCCGGCTACTTCATGAGTTCCAATGCTGGCAACTCCAGTGATATAGTCAACACTTCCTCTTTCCCATATAAAATTTTGAATAGAGATTTTCCTGTAGACCTCTTAGGTTTTGTCCTATTAGCCCCTAAGGCTGATTTGAGTTTCACGTGCCAGGTTCTCTAATTTTCTTCTAGATTTCTTCTGATATTCTTCAGTAGGTTCTTATTTGTGGACTCGGCTTTGCCATTACCCTGAGGGTAATAATTTGATGAAGTGCTCAAGCAAAACCCATTCTTAACAACGCATCCTGTGATTTTGGAACCTATGAATTCCAATGCATTATCTAATATAATGGTGGCTGACACTCCAAATCTGGTCATTATCCCTTCATAGAAATCTAGTATGCTAGACTCATTAGCTTCTTTGAGTGCCACTGCCTCGGTCTAGTTGGTGAAATAATATGTTGCTATTAAAATCCATTTGTGGCCTTGGCTCGAATTTAGATTGATGAATCCAATGAAGTCCAATCCCCATTGCATGAATAGTTTGTCAACTGAAATTGGGTGCAATGGAAGTGCTACTAGCCTTTCTTTTCCTCTGAAGAATGCACAGTTCTTGCACTTTTTGATCCATGCATAACAATCACTAAACACCCTGGGCCAATAATAACCCACCTTCATGATCTTAAGTGCTGTCACTTGTGGAGAAAAATGGCCTCTAACTATTTCATCATGGAATGTTTGTAACACTCTCTCAACCTGATTTTTCCCAATGCACCTTAACAAAATGCCATTAATGTCCCTTTTGAACAAGACGTCATCAATGAGCACATATGGGATGACCTGTAGCCTAAAATTTCTCCTTTTTGTTTTATTCATTTCTAGAGGAAATAGGTCTGTCTTAAGGAATTGCACCATGTTCTGAGTCCAACAAGGAGTGGGTGCATACTCTTTTTCTTCCTCTTGACTGTTTTGCAAGATAAAAAACAACTTCTTTTTCATCAATTTCTTCTTATTGTTGACTCGAGGCTAGATGTTCACATAATCCCTTCCCATGGACCATCTTAGTAACCTTGATCTCAATTTCATACTCCATGACATGAGTGATCCATCCTGCACGTTTTTCATTCAGATCCTTGTTGAGAAGGAAGTCGTTAACCTGTGTATGGGAGACTAATGGTTGGATTTTATTGTTTGAAACCAAATGATTAAACTTCTTCAATCCTCTTATCACTTCTAGTGCCTACTTTTCGATGGATTATCTCACTTAATAATCTTCCAGACCCTAGATGAAGAAGGAAATTGGCTTCTTCGTATCCTCTTTGTTTTGCTATACTAGGATTGTAGAAATTGTGTCACTGCCTCCAAAGGCATATAGTATGAAGTCCTTAGAAAAATATGGATTCATGAGAGTTGGGGCTTGTCATATAGCTTCTTTGATGGCCTCAAAACTTGATTTTCCTTCAGCTATCCACCTCAACGCCAAACTGTTCTTCAACATCAATGATATTGGCTTGACAAGGGCAATGAAGTTTGGTACAAAACCTGTGGACAAAATTGATTTTTCCTAAGAAGTTTTGAAGATCCTTCTTATGGCTTGGTAATGACAATGCTCTTATTGCTTCAACTCTCTTTGGGTCAATTACCAAACCTTCCTTTGACACAATGTGGCCTAGAAGCCTACCCTCATGGGACAAGAATATCCATTTTTTAGGGTTCAATGATACCCAAAATTTCCTACACCTTTGAAACACCTTCCTTAGGTGAAAAAGGTGGTCTGCTGCATTTATGGAGAATACAATAATGTCATCTAGGTAGATCAGTACTATTGTGTTGATCATCCCTTTAAATGCCATATCCATTGCCCTTTGGAAAGTGGCTCTGGCATTAGACAATCCAAATGGCATCTTTCTATAGGCATAGGTGCCCCATTTGGTGGTGAAAGCCATTTTGAACTGATCATCTTCTTTCACCATGATCTGGTTATACCTTAAGTAGCCATCTAGGAGAGAGAATCTCTCTGATCCAGACCCCACCTGCCAGATTTTCTCCATCAAGGGGAGCGGGTAGTGGTCTTTGAGGGATGCTCTATTCAAGTCACGAAAGTCAACACACAACCTAATATATCCATTCTTCTTCTTAAATGTGACCAAATTTGCAACCCAACTTGAGTGTTTGATTGGAAATATGATACTTGCCTCTATCATTTATTTAGCTCTTTCTTCCTCAAAAGCTCAATATGTGGATTGACTGGTCTATGATTTTGTTGAATGGGCTTAGTAACTAGATCTAGTTCGATTCTGTGTTGTGATAACTTCAAATTGAACCCTCTGAGTTCCTCATAGCTCCAAGAAAATACATCTAGAAACTCTTAGCAAAGTTGCACAAATTCATACCTTTCTTGCTCGGTGGACACTTTTCCAATTTGAAGAACTTTTCCTTCTCCAACTAGAATTTACTCTGAATCTTCTCCTTTAATCTATATATTAGCCTTTTCTTTTCGAAACTGATCATTAGGATTGAAGATAGAATCCAATATCACTAAGCCTTTGGGAAGCTTGTTTGTATGTAGCTGCACTACTTGATCTCCATATTACTGCTCTAGTTTGCTTTGATTTCTAGCTGAGAATTCAGCTTCGTCTTACAAAAAATTGATGATTTTCTAATCATTCTCGAACACCTACTAGCATGTGTAATTATCTGGCACTACTGGCCTCACAACTACAGGGATATGTGGCTGTCCTATGTCCCTTTTGATGTTGTCAACTACATCAAATGTTGCTCCAACTGCTGCAAGCCTATCAACAAATTCATTCTCCTTTCTGGGTATGGATACAATGTTAAAGGCTTCAAAATCCTCAATGAGATCCCATACCCTATTCTTGTAGTTTTTAAGTAGGTCATTATTTATAGAATTTTTTCCTTTGACCTAATTGACAACCAGTTCATTGTCACCAAACACCTGCAGGTTCTTGATTCCTCATATTCTATCCCAATGTAACCCATGAACCAAAGCCTCATATTCTACAGTGTTATTTGATCAGGAAAATTGAAATCTGAAGGCTGAATAATATTTCATACCTTGGAGGGACACAATCATAGCTCCTGCTTCGGCTCCTTGTCTACTCCTTGAGCCATCAAAGAACAATTTCCATAATTCATTGTCATCTTTGTGTTATGGCTTAATGATGTTAGGAAGAGGATGATCCTCTTCATGCGGGTAGTAGACCCCTAGTTCAGATTCTTCCATTTCCTTATAGGGATCAAAAGAATGTCTTTTGACTGCCCACTCATCAAGAGTTAGGTCTGAGATACACCCTACTTTGGTATCTACCTCAGAAGTGTTTAAGATGTCCTCTTGATCGAAAGCCAAAAATTGGCATTGATTAGGCTTGACACATAGGAATCAATGTGATAATCTTCTATGGACTTGGATCTGATTTTGGCCTTCACTCCATACCTTGATCTTAAGAGAATATGTGACCAGTTAGTAGACAAATATCCTCTAATTTTGGCAGAGAAGTCCCTGGAAAAACACAATGCAAAATGTGGTGGCAAGTCTATGACTGATACGTTCTACAATATAGTCATGTTAGGGCAGGCATGTAGAGTGAGGATCATATCCTTGATGACTCCAATGGTGGTCACTGTTGTCCCATCCAATTATACTACTCCTCTAGAGATGACTTCATACTAGAGACTGAGTTGATCAGCTATTTGTTTGGGCATTACAAAACTACTTGCCCCCGAATCAATCATGCAATTATGCACCAATTTTTTTCCAATGATTAATGAAACATAAAATGGAGGAGGATTTATATTCTTACCTTTTTGTTATCCATGGTTTCTCTCAAGTTGAGCCGTATTGGTAAGTACTTTCTCTTGTTGGCTAGGGGATTGATGTGAACTTCACCAATTTTACATGGCAATCTGCAATAGATCCCTCTTCCCTAGAATGGACAGTGACTCCCAGAGTGAAATTTTCACACTTGTCCTCTTCATTTGCTCAGTGATATTAAATGAACTATCCTTCTACTGCCTCTTCCCCAACACAATTTTCTCTTATACATGGGTTGTTACAACTGATGCCTGAGTGGATTTGGAAGGTGGTTTGGATTGGGTCTGCATATTGTGAGTTGTATTTTTAATGCCAATACTTTGTGGAGCAATGGAGGATTGAGGGTCACCTAAGTTTGGTGAAATTCCTCCAATATTTATTTTCTTAGACTGTGTATTGACGACTATATTTTGAGAAGGAGTCTGATTCATTCCACAAAATTCTTCATCCTGTTAATTGACAAGTATAGTTTCACTTGGGGGGCCTCTTGCTAAGCTCCTTGTTGCTGATTTTCTTCATGGCTAGATTCTTGTGACATACCAATGGTTTGCACCATAAGAGCCTGATTTAATGAACCATTGAAGAACATTGACTGATTATGTGGATGAATACATGGGAAACACCAATCATATTCTTGTGTCATTTTATTCTGTGCTAGAACCAATGTTCTTGATGTTAAACCTATGTTTGGATCATATGATCGGAAAGGTCTAGTAGCTTGAGGTTTCCCTTGATGTTGACTCTAATTTACATCCTAGGTTGGTGGTCTATTTTACTGATATGGGGGTCTATCTTGATACTGAGCATAGGGATGATATGGCCTAGAACTATGAAACTACTATATTTTGATGGTTACTAGCTCATTTCCTAGGTTTTGTAGTTGTTTCATAACTTCCTGAAGCTCCTTTGAGGTGTTAGATAATAAAGTGGAGTCTTCAGCTGAAATTTGACACCTGGGGGTGGGTATAGGAGCTAATGTAGATGTTTGGCTGGTACCTGGGTTTCCTAACTCATGGTATAGAGGCATGGATGGCCTAGGAGAAATTTTTCCAGCCTGAATCAAATGATTCTCAGCTCCTATGGAAAGGCTATAGGCTGCAGGTAAGGTTATGCCCCCCATTAACTAAATTATCAAAGAAATATCAGAGTTTAAAGCTCTAAGGAAGTATAAGAAGGCACATTCATTAGTGGGCTTTACTAATATTGGAATCATGTTCCAGGTCCATTGAAATCTGAGGTTGAAATCCATCAATTGCTTATTCAGAGCTCTCTTGATCGTTGTAAGCTACTCCAGCAAGGATATGTTATCTTCCCTTCTCCCCAAACTAGTTGTGAAGAGCTATGCACATATGGTCACAAGATTGAATAGAGCTTGCTTCTAGGCTCTTAAACCTTTGTGAAGCTTTTCCCTTGATTGAAGAGGCTAGCAACTTGACCATAATGTCCATCTCAATGATCTCATGGATTATACACACGTTTGCAATGTCTTGTATGTGGCCATCGGGACAAGTCTAGTTTTCTCCAATGAAATATGGGATGCTCTTCAATGTTGCCACTGGGACTGAGTTTTGTGCATTTAGAGAAAGTGGGCTACTACTAGTAAAGTTAAAGTAAGGATTTGGTTTTTGGTGTGCCAACCTGATCAGCCTGAGCACTTTTCTTGATTTAAATAACGACCTACTAGGAGGAGGTGTTGATAAGGATCTGTTAGGTGGAGATAGACTTCTGGGCTTCTTCTTCCTCTTCTCTTTCTATCTGGAGAAGACAACAATTAACAAAGAAAGGGATGAAGATCACCCACAGAACATGTATTATTTCTCTCACAACTTGATATGATGCATTACAATAGTAACAAAGAAAAATTACATTTACAGTCTATATGAGAGGTCTGAAATTCCAAAAATTCACTTGCCAAGGGGAAGAGGGGAGCCTACAAAACAAAAGAATTTCCAACCCTTTACAATGAGTCCTGACCCTGCATTTATAGATTCAATCAAAGAGAAGAAAGAGAGATAAGCAGGAAAAGTAGGTGATGCTCAACCATTGTTGTTTAATTCCTCCTACAAAATCTACCCCCAAATCTATCTTGACTATATCAATCTCTAGTTTGGCACCTCAAAGAAGGAGGAAATAGTGGAGCAGATCAAATATGATCTGGTTGTTGAGGTAGATAGATCCCGCATTAATGGCCTTGAAGACGTTTCTCCATTTTTCTCCCACCTAAGCTCCGCAAACTTAAATTTCAGATCTTCATGGTGTAGACAAGGGTGAGATATTTTGAACGGTGTTAAATTTACAATATTTTGAGCCTCGAGTCGAAAGATATGCCCCTTGGAAGTTTGTATCAGGTCCGTACAAAAGGACAGGAAAACCAGTTAAAAAATGGACCCCATTTTTAATATGGGACATGTGGAGGGATGGTGCTTGTTTGAAGGAAGCCTCTATATTTTTCTCTTGGAATGACATGGGGCTGACACGTGGCTTCCTCCACCGGCCTGCTCAATTTCTTTGTTTCTTGGTTAAGTATTTTTCTCGGTGGGGTCATATTTCTTGACCAGGGACACGTGGCAGTCTGGCACTTGTTTGAGAACCCTCTCTCTATTAGATCCTTGAGTTAGTGCCATTTGGACACTTGGCGCTCTCCACTAACCTGCCATTATGCATTGACTATTCAGCCTGACTCTATCCCCTTTGAAGAGACTAGACGTGTGGAGGCTCCGCGCTCGCTTGAAAGCCCGATCGAGATTTTCCTTTGACTTAATGTTGGGTTGACAGTTGGAAGCTTTTGCGAGTCTTTGGAATTTTCAATGACCTCTTCCTTACCCTTTTGGACCTTGGGCTACATGGAAAACTGGCACTTGTTTGAGCCTCCACTTTTGGATCTACTCTTGGAGATGCGCCACTTGGACACTTGGCACCCTCTACTGGTCCTTCTATACTTAGCCCTTTTTTAGGCCCACCCTTTTGACTTTTATTGACAATTTTCTATGTGGAGGGCTAGCACATATTTTAGTCTCCCCCTTGGGCTCCCATTTTATACTTGCGTCGAGCTGACACCTGACACCTCCCTACCTAGTTGAAGACTTTTCAATGGCCATGCAACTTTTTAGGGCTTTGGACACGTGGAATCCTGGCGCTCATTTGAACCTCCCATTTTGGACTCAACTTTGGAGAAGTTTCATGCCGACACGTGGTACTATCCACCGCCTCCTCCATACTTAGTCGATTTTTGGACTTGTTCTGAACCCAAAGACTTTGGATCTTCACTGTTTCTTCTATCTCTTGCTCCTGGCTTCTTTGTGACACTGCTCCTCCTCCTCTGACCCTGTTGTTCTATTTCCAAGCCTACTTATAACCTGTAGAATTGATTTAAGGTCTGGATCTACTCAATAGAGCTATTTTCTTAATTTGTTTTGCATAGGGTTACTTGATCTTCACAGGGCCCGCCACTTCCATTATAAAGTCTCCCTACAATCTGTTTGTAGGAACTAAATGTGATTTCTTAGGTTCTTTCAGTGCGGGGTCATTCTGATTCAATATTTATCCTGGGGGGAAAAATATGGATAACAAACACTGAATCTTGGGAATAAATTGAGGTTTGTGATTGAGGAAGGGGACCAATCTCAGAATATATTGGAAAATTGATTTTGGGGGGAGTTTCCAAGCATCTATCAATTTTTTCTCATCTTAGACTACGAGATCATATGCTTATGGTAAATAATCCCCCATAGTAATTGAATCATGATGAATATATATGAGTTTAGAGATTTTAGATAAAAGACAATAGCCATACCTATAGGTGGTCTGGCTAGAACTGGAATCCTTTTCCATGTCTTGTGAAATATGGTATTGAAATCAGTCATAAGATCTTACGGACCTTTCTTTATGTTGATAAGTTGTTTTTAGAGTGAAGATATATCTCCCTTTTTGTTAAATCTTCTAACGAATACATTTTTCAATTGATCCTAGGTACTAATGGAGTTAGGGGTCAAGGATCTATACCAGTCGGTATATTTTCCCTTAAAGGAGGAAACTAGTAATTTTAAGGAAACATGTTTCTCAGTGATGTAATTTACTGTGAAGATCTCCATAATTTCTTGAAGATGTTCCTCTGGGGTCTTGAAATATTCACCACTGAGTTTAGGTAGTTCCTTTAGCACATTGGTCTGAATGGGATTCCACATTACCATGGCTACTAGAATTATGAGCGGACTTCCTTGGTTCCATGTGACAAACTGTCTCGAAGGAGGAGGAATTTAATGAGCCATTATGATAGGCCTGAGAACTCTAGTAGATTGTAAGAAGGGCCTACCAAGTGGAGGTGTTGAAAGATTTTGATTTGGAGGAGATGGAGATCTTTGAATCTATCTACCTCTTCTGCCTCTACCTAGGGATAGTTGGAGGTATTAAAATGTGCCTTATTCTCTTGCTCTTGACCTTTTTTGAATCCTTCTCATAAACTAGAGAGGATTAAACCATAAATACTATTGAGACTAGTAGATATGTTGAATAGAGTCACCAAATCTCTTATTACGGAGCCTACAAAGGATAAAGATTGTTATGTCACATACCAAACCTATCAATATTTAAAGTTTATGCTTTCAATGCTTGTCCCACCAGGCGTGCTAGGAAAAATATTGATGGTTATCTTTGCAGATGGACCATTAAATTCATCAGAAATCTTAGAGATGTAGGACTTTTCCCCTAAGATAACCTCTAGATTTTATAGAAGATGGATCTTCTCTATTTTATGTTGAGATAAGGGTTAGAGATAAAATAAAATAGTATGCAAATATATATAAGGTGATGTGCCAATATTTTACTAAAAAAGATAGAGATATTAATGAAATAGTTATTATATTAGTTGAAGAGAATTTAACATGATCCAATATTCCATATATGTTTCAAAATATCAAAGGTTGAATGAAACTAAAGCATCAAAACGTTAACAAATATATGTAGAAGATCCAAGGGTGTATAACACGATAGATACTTAAACATTCATCTAGATTACAGAAAGGAACATAGGACAAATAAATTTACAAATTTAAGTACAAAGAACGAGAGCTTCTTATTTATAAAGAAAACAATACATAAGGAAAAAATGGCATAGATTACAATTTTCCCTTATAGTAGAGCCTTACTAAGGCTAGTAAGCACAATGTACTAAACCTAAATTCCTCCCCGAAGCTATAGGACTTCTTTCTTATGTTTTATTTGATCTCTTCTCCTTTCTCATATTGCAATAACATTCCTTTATAGATCCTTTAGTTCTTTTTCCAACAACTACAATCAGATCCCCACCCTCCACATTTAGTTCTTACCTACGAAATCTTCGATCTTTGGAGCCAAATCTCAATTACATGCCCCAGGGACCAATATAACATTCAATCTGTTGAACCTCAATCCCTTCACTCCTTTGATTGGTCCTTTGGTTGGTAGTCACTTCTCTCGATGCCACATGGAGACTCTGCACTGATATGGTCCCTTTCTCCTCTTTTTCTTTTTAAACTTACGCCTGGGTGACATGTGGGGGCTAGTGCGTCTCTCTTATTTAATTTGAGCCTTCAACCCGCCCAGGATAATTTTCCGTGCTTCATCTATGTGTTTGATTCTGATTGATCAATGCTCAAAGGCTCCTGACTCCTTATGATTCTCCAAGATGCGTTGAAGGGACATGTGCACACCCTTTGCACTCAGTTCCATGCTAGGAAAAATTTGGGCTCCGCCAAAACAAAAGAAAAAATTAAGGAACAACAGTCAGGGTAACAAAATATAACAGTAATGGAAGAGCCCTACAACAATGTAGAAATACTTCTACAATATATTGTGCCAAATTAAGATCAAAACCCTGAGGTCTTCATAAATCCATGCAAAGATATCAGCAAATTCTTGGCAAAGCTCTACAAATGCATGTTTCTCTTGTGGGGTACATATATTGCCAATCATAAGAAATTTTTCTTTGCTAAATGAAATTGGTTCAAATTCTTCACCCTTGAGCACCATGTTTTTTTATTTCCTTGGTTTATCATATGAATTAAACATGGATTCCAAGGTAACTAAGCCATTGGGAAACTTGTTTGATCTTAGTTGGATAATCTGATTTCCCTATTGTTATTCCAACTTTTTCCTAATTTATTGAAGATAACATAGCCTCTTTTTGGATGAAGTTGAAAATTTACTAATTACTATCAAATAGTTTCCAATTGGTGCTATTATCTAGGATATAATGTATTACTACCACTTTAACATGCTCTTTTAATCCATCCTTCTTGATGCTTTCATGAATATCAAACATAACTCCAACTATTGCTAATCTGTTATCAGATTCATTATCCATACTTGATCTTGAATGGATGTTGAATGTTTTGAAATCATATAAGGTATCCCATACCCTATAATTATAGGCTTTTAATAAATTATTCTTAGTTTCATTCAAACGTCTTACTTAATTCACAACTATCTCACTATTACCTAAAGCTTGCAATTGTATGACATCATTATTTCTTTCCAATTATAGGTCATGGATGAAACAATTATACTCAGCTAATTTATTAGAGAAAATGAATTGAAATAAAAAAAAGAATAAATAATCCACAATTTTAGGAGATACTAGCATTACACCTCCTCATTCACCTTGTCTTCTCCTAGATCCATTAAAGAACATATGCCAAATTCCATCTTAATGCTCATTTACTTTCATAATACTAGGAATAGGTGGATATTCCTCATGTAAACAATATTTAACCAAACCAAATTATTCAACCTATTTGTATGGGTTAAAAATATGAAAATCAACTCCCAACTCATAAATAAACAAATATGGAATGTCTTCAATTTGAGTTCTTTCCTCTTGGAGTATTGGGTCATCTTCTTGGTCAAATATTGTGCAATTTTCATTGGTAGGACTTGTCATATAATGTTATATGTGATATAAGGTAATAGGATCCAACCTTATAATAAATTTGGTGCCACATCTTGTCCTAACAATCATATGAGACTATTCACTTGATAAGTACACTCCAATATTTGAAGTGAAATTTCTAGAGGGGCATATAGAATAAAAGAGGTAGATCAATTATGAAGACATTCATGGGAATAGAGAAGTTGGGGAATGCATGCAATGTGAGGCTTAAACATATGATAACTACAATAGTTCCCATACTTGTTCCATCGAAATGAACCAAACCTTTAGAGAGATTAAAATATGATACTCAGTTGATATTCTTTCTATTTGGGCAATACTGAATTGCTTTCCGCTAAGTCAATCATTCAATTATGAACCAAGTACTACCAAAAATCATGGATACATAGAAGGGAGAAGGTTTCATAATCGTTCCTTTCTGATAATGTTTTTGTTTAGGTGTGTTAGTGAGCACAACTTTTACCTACTCTTTGGATGACTCGTTTGATGTAGAGAGATTGGACATAGCTTATTGGAAACTATTCCTTTGTCTAGGAATAGCGAAAGATTCCCACATTGAAATATTCACTTTATTATTTTTCATTTTTTCAAGAATATTGAAAGGAGTGGAACTATCATTCTATTGTATCTTACTTGCAAACACCTTTTCTTATGTTTGATTTGAGGTGGAAGGACCTTTGGGTTGTGTTATCCAAAATTCACCCTCAAGGTAATTTTGATAACATGGATCAAATTATTCAATCCTGAGCAAGTAGATTGATTCAAGGCCCGAAATCATGTTTTTGGGGGCCCCTCGGCTTCTCTCTAACTCTCCCATCCAAGAAGAAATCCCAACGAGTTAGAAAAAATGGAAAAAAATGTGAAAAATAAGGTTGTAAGATTGTTTTAAGGAATTTCGGGTCTGAAGGGTTCAGGTCGTACTGAGGTTCGTCGTACCAAGCTTGGGGCTGAAATACAAAGAAAATCAGCTAAGTCAGACATTTTTGTCCCAGGCGGTGCACGGGACAGTTGGGACGTCGGGACGCGAAAAGCCGAAACGACCGAAAGCAAGGAAAATCGTCAAGTTTTTGTTTCGCGCGGTTTTGGGACAGCCGGGACAAAAGTACGCGAGGGACGCGAATCAGCCGATTTGCCGATAGACAGTCCATTTCGGGTGGTTCAGAGATATTTGTCCCAGGCACTCCGGGACAGTTGGGACAAAGTACGTGAGGGACGTGTGGAACACGAAAAGGTGAAAAAGCCGCAAACAGGAACAAGGAAGCCCGAATCGGCCGAAGCAGGAGATTTTCATCCGGGACAGCCGAGAAAAAGGTACGCATGGGACGCGAGGGACACAAAAAGCTGAATCGGCTGAAGGCAAAGAAGAAAAGTCAACGTTTGACCCGTGAAACTTCAAACGGCCATAACTTTTGACTCTGAGCTCCGATTTTCACAAAAGTGGACTTTCTGGAATGAGCACGACGTCCTCTACGCCACAAAAATTGGATTTCTTGCCCTACTGTGATACAAGGGTAGATCTATTTAGAATACCGAATAATACAGTTATTTACGGCTGCCCGTAAACTAATGCTTTTTCTTTGTGGGTTTCCAGCCTATGCCGATGGGCTCTTTGCCAGTGAAGCACATACAAAACCATGCCCACACTCTGAACGCCATAACTTTTGCATATCTCAACAAGATCGCACAAAATTTCCAACAGTGGACATCACGGCAACTGAGCACCGAGCAGAGGAGCTTGTGCCCTCACATGTCTAGATTTCCTCACACACTCACACCTCTGATATGTTTCCGCAAAACTATTGACTCGTTCATCAATCCCCAGTAATCTATTTGCCATGGATTGGGAATGCAGCAGCTGCCAGGAGCTGCATGAGCCCATCATTCTTGAGTCTCTGCTCTAGCATTCGCTGGGACAGTATGGTTGAGCCTTTTGCAAGTAATATATAATCATTTTGCTGAATTTAATGCCTAATAGAATTTATTGAAGGACAGGAATATGGGGGGTGGGCCACGTTAGAGGAATATGTGTGTTGTCTGCTCATGAAGTTCTACAAATCGTAGTGTTGTGCGCTCATTGTAATAGGAGGTACCTTGAATAGCAAAGCTCTGCTAACAATTGCTCTGTGAAGTCTACATGCTTTGCATGCCCTTTGAATGAAATTCAAGAATGCTCATCCTTTTGCCCTTTCTTTTAACCGATTGAATCCTTATTCATAATACTTTAATGAAATCCAATATACGCTCATTGCAGGCTAGGGCTTATCTTCCCCTGTTGTGTTCTGTTGCGAATCCATCTTGCCCAACAAAGAACCAATAAAGAGCTCCAATAATTAATGCGTTTCTCACTTATCTAAGATTTTCACTGATTCAAGCATCGACTTGCGGTCATTATGTATGTTACAATGAGAATAAGGAAAGATAAATGAATGTTTTGCATAGTATTTCATGGATGAACTGTCATCAAAGAGTTACAATGTGATGTCCATTTATGCTTCTGTCATTTCACGCATTTATAGGACTACTCTTATCGTTTTCCTTTTTTTTGTGAATCACTGCTTTGCCAGTGTAGGATTCATTCATACTTTAATAAAATCTCAACCATGCTCTGGTGGCTTAGAAGGTTATTATTTTTTTAATAGTTGGAATCCATTTTCCTAACATTAGTGTAGATTGTCACACATTTTTTATGAGTTTGAACCAGCTTTCTCTGGATTTTTAAATTATGAAATAGCTTATTATAGTACTAATAAACATGGAGATAGTACAACTATGTCATCCAATCAAAGCAATAGACAGTGTGGAAGTACATGCTTCAATGTCTAAACTCATCCAGAAGGGTATTAAAAAATGGTGATAACATAGATGTCCAAAGGCAAACTTGAAATTTGATTCTCATAAAATCCATATAAATGTAGAGATGAATATTAAGTCATAACCTGCTAGAAGAGTTAGCCAGAAGGTTGGAAAGGACATATCTTTGTTCATTTAGTCTTGCCTCCACCTACTCCTAAAAGATCTATCTTATCGAGAATGTAGCTCCCAACTAGTGGCAACAACATCGAAGTGCCCCTACTAATTGTTTTTCATTTTGACTTTTCCATTCCCCAGGGTGATGAAATGGTGAACGTCAGTCATTTTGTGGAACTTGTTAGTAGCCTCTAGTGGCGGCATATGCAACTGAGCTAATGAAATTGGCGAGTAGGGGGGGATTTTCCACCCTCAATCCATTAAGTTTTGGATAGGATTTGGGAGAGTGGTAGTGAGTTAGGCGAGCTTCGTTACCTAATGAAAACGCCATGCACGATCCTGCACTATGTCGATTTTGGCCTTGAACCAATGCTTCAGATGAGCTGGTTGAATTAGGACCTATATTGTTGGAATGGTTGTGTGTGAGAAACAATGCAAGGGGCATTGAACCTAATGATTCTATTTCTAAGAGTGCTTGAAGGTGGGTTCACTTCCAGGTGGTCCATTCTTTGATGAAATGCTTGCACTGAGAGGATCTGTAAAATAATATTTATACACAATTATTACCTCTTGTTAAATGCCAATTAATATTGCAATATTTTACAACTAAATGAGTAACAAGAGTTGAACTCAATTGAACTTTTTCTAGAGGCTGATGATAGGATTTTAATGGTCTAAATTTTAGGGTTGGAAGGCCGTGGGCATCTGAATCACCTAGTAAGATGTGTTGCCAAAAGTATAGGGTTCCAACCTTTGAGAACATACTGAATTAGAAGTCTAGGTGCGAGTTCTAAACCCTGAATAAGTTTAATCTTTTTGACCCTAAAAACCAATATTAAAGGTGCATATTTTAAGGTCTCAATACCTGCATATACTGAATCATGACTGAAATATCATTATTGGGAGATGCCTAAGTGAATGAGCCTATGAGGCAATGAGTGAACTGTATGACACTAGTTTTTCAGGCACCCATTATCATGACCTATGGGTACAGTGCCCTCACATTTAGGGGGTCTACACATTAAGTCTATCACAATTATCTTATAAACCATATTTTATCCCCATAAAATCACATTATACCCCCATATTTTACCTGGTTTGGTACCTCAACCTAAACAACTTAAACCACTGTAAACTCACCTAAAACATATTTTAACCCATACTTGTAGCCTAACTTCTCAACCTCCCAGCCTGGACTAACACATGTGTCTACTGGGGGGGGGGGGGGCTTACAGTTACCAAAAATAACTCATTTGGAAGTGGTTGAAACCACTTCCAAGTAGGTTTCACCACTCTTATTCGGATACTTATAGTGTTTCTTTATACAAAAATCGCTTAACAATTCTATATAATCCCAGTCAACTTTCATGAAATCCAGATCCCTAGACACCTGATGGACAGCGAATCCCATGAGCTCCTTTAGTTATAATCGAGAACGACAGTCTTCTCACAATCTAATCTGGTCAGTACATTACTAATTCATCAGCCATGTCAACAAGGGACCTTTGAGAGCTCTCGGTACCATCACAAGGTTCTTTTGCGTAGTTGTCATCTTTGTTTTACGCCACAAACAATAGTACTTCTTAAGTCTCTTTGTAGTTGTCTGGATCCTTCTACGTACTTGGTATCAAAACAATTCATTTTTTTTTGAAGTCGGTACCAACTTCAAAATTTGAATCCACAATCTTCACTTTAGTGACAACAAATCGACTCTATGATTCCTTTGAATCACTAGCATTCTTATCTGAAATCGCCAACGATCCCTGTCCCAAACCCCTTTTATAACATTTTAGCATATTTTTAACCTTATCATGAGATTTGTTTTACTATGAAAAATATGAATTTGTTTTCAAGTGCGTCTCCTTCTTAAGGTTAGATCACACTGTTCCAGGAATACAATTACATTGTCAGAACAATAGTGGATCAAATATTTTGCAGAAACTTTATCTTTCCGCAGACATGATCCTGGCCATCTATTACGTAGAACATAGGATGCTCCATATGAATATCTTCCCCTCACCTTTCTTGGATCTAAAATTCATCCTTTCATGGAACTCAACTTCATGATTCTCATACACGTCTTTTTCTCATATTTCTCTCATGGAGAGAGATGCTTGCCTTAATACTTCACACGCGATGGTCCTAGATACCTCGGTGGCATGACTAGCTCATTTTGAGCTTGTTCCTTGGAGAAATTTGGGTACAATGAACATGTTAGGATATGATGATCATCAAGTCACTCCTTGAGATCCACATTTCACCTTTGAACATGATGAATCCTTCACAATTCACTTTCTTTGACCAAGATGATACTTGGGTGGAAGTATGCTTATGGTACCTAGACACCTTTTTTCTCAAGTTTCTCCTTGTGGAAATGGGTTTCTTCGTCCTGATAGGGAGATGAATCCTTGAATGGAAACTTGAGGATAGAGTTATATGTTCTTGACCTCCATACTTCACTGAAACATGATATAACTCACATTTTATGATCAATGAAACTATTCTAAAATTATAATTCTTCCTGCAACCCAAAAGTTTAGGTCCTATTTCAATTTTACACTAAGAGGGGTAGATGAAAAGTTTTGAAGTATCTCAAGAAGTATTTTAAGCCTTGAATAAATGTTTATTATTCCACCTTATATATTATTAAAATATATTTCCAATGCCTATCTGTTTTCATCACTAAATCTTTCTGAAACTCTTAGAATCATCTAGTAGAAGTCAACTTTCATCATTTTAGCTTTAATTCCATGCACTATGAAAACCTAGTCTTAAACAAATTGCTCATAAATGAGATTTTATTTCCTAAATTTTCCTAAATTTACATTAACATATTCAATTATCTATGAATTCACCCTCCTATTCTTTATATTGTCTCTAAACAATGGTGTTCAATTAGCTATAGAATGGCCTTTTTAGGCCTTCTGTGAAAGTAGTCTCTCATTAATACTAAATGAGTTGATCAATCACCTTAAACACTATTCCCTGTACACTAAAAAACATTGAATGATATTATTAGGAATTTAATTTGAACCAAGGTAAAGGTTTAACTCATAACAAGATAGACATAAGAAGGGTGCAAAGTGATTGAGAAGTATTATTCTTAATTAAGGGCTTAGTCGTCATGCTTCAAAATTGTCAATTTTCACGCTAGTTATTTTGAAACTTTTTTATCTAATCAAGCACCCTCTGGGAGAGTTTAGGAAATATCCTAAGAATCTCGAGCCTATGTTGGGGAATCCTAGAAGTGTTGGTGGTAATGCAGCAAGATTTAGGAAATGTTTACTTTTTGAAGGACTATTTTCTGGACAACGAGTTTTCTAGGTGTAGGGAAAAAACACTCTAATGGTGAACCCTGACTTCTCCAAAAGATTCTAGGAGATCTATAAGGATTTAGGAATAGAAAATAGGCATTGGAAATATATGTGAATCTTCTACATGTTGGAGAAATCCATTTTTCTCTAAGGCTTGAAGGTTGCATGAATAATTTCAAAAAATTGTGGCTACATCTTTTGGTTTTAGACAAAAATGGACCTAAATTTTTACGTTCAGGTAGAATCAAGTCTTGAAAGTTTTTCCGTTGATATTATAATTTTTTGTTCCATTGATATTATGACATTTCCAATCATGGTCAAGAAATTGAATGTAATTTTATACCAACATGAAATAACACCTTAAAATTCACTTCTAAGATCTTCCACCACATGTAACACTTCAAGGGGATCCCTACTAGCATGCTCAAGAACTCACAACAATAAGTCACATGGAGAAAATCTCATAAGCATACTTTTTATAACTAGCTTCTTGACAAGCCTAATAAGGATTACTAGGCCATTAGGGATTAAGAAAGAAATCACCTCTTCAGATCAAACCAAGACTTCAAACACATCATGTCATAACATAACAAGTTATTCATGTTCAGAAAACCCATCTATATCATGTAAAATGACACACGCACTCTCATATCATCATGATTGGTTCTGTACTCACAAGACCAATAGTGGTAGGGAACATTAGAGGAAATGTTCCACCCAATTTATCTATAAAACCTTCCCATATATGTTCATGATCTATTGGAAAACATCCCAAGAAAGACCCCACATAAGGTCTTTAGTCATGACACTTACAACACACATTTATACCACTAAATCTCTTGAAAAAAGAGGCTTTTCTTCAACTTACAAAAACACCTTGAGAATGAAACCACCACCAAAAGGAGCTTGAAAAAATTATCCACAACCATGAATCTTAGCATTTTATTTCTCATGCCATTTGAATACCATAAAAATCATTTCTTCTCTATCACTATAAACTAGGGTTATATGGAGGGTTTAGACCAACTCTGCTTCTTAACAATCATTCATAAATGATATGGAATCATTTGAATTCATTCCAACTGTAAAAATGTCTTATTTCCATGCCTAATCTATGGTTAAAATAATTCACATGTAAGTGAGCATTCCAAACATGACCTTCGAGTTGAGAACAAGTATTCTGAGAGATCAGTAGAGCTAAAACTGACTTATCTTATAGTTTCTTCATTCTCATGTCCTAAAATTTGGTACAAAACACTCCAATGACCTCCTCAATGATATCCAATTCTAATACATTCTTGGATACTTCAAAAAATTACAATGTCATCTCATTTTCCCATGGATTCTTGACTTGTCATTAAGAACATGCCTTCAAAGCACCTAGAACATGCACTATACTCCTATAAAATGTCCTTTGAAAAATTCTACACATGTGTGCAATCTCAAAATAGATATCACATAATTCTACTCTACATCATAAATCATGTTACCATATCACATGCTATGAACTAGGTCTAAGTCTAGGACTAGAATGGCTAGTTTCAATCCATGCTTCATAAAAAATGGTCTTACCTTCATCATGGAAACACTCTAAAATTTTTGGCATACCTTAATAAACATTTTTGACACCTTAGAGACAACAAAAAACCTTTGGAACACACCTTAAATCACCTTCATGCTAGACCCATGCACTCAACCATGCATGCAAACTAAGACACCATGACATGACACCACAACAACATATCATAAGAATACAATTGGACACTACCAATCAACCTTCAAGATTGATTATGAATTACACCTCATACTGACTCCTTTTCCACCATAAAACCCTTTTCCATCAATGACACTTTACATCAATGACAACAACAAGATACAATGTCCAAAAAATCAAAAATGCCCCAAAACCTAAATAATGACTATATTCTTTCCCAAAATAGACATTGATTGTAGAATTTAAATGCTAAAATATTTAGGCTGAATGCAATCCTTAAAATTACCTATGTACTTATTTATTTGTGGAGCTAAATGGCTTCATAAATAGCATTCTTTATAAACTGGAAGGTTTACACAGTAACCGACATCAATTGGGAAATTGGTGTCGGTCACTTGGGAGAAACCAACATCAGTCACCTAGAAGCAACTGAATTTAGTTGGATATCTGAAATATGTTGCCTATGCATTAATGTTTTATTTTATATGCAGGATTAGATCCAACCCTTGGTTATAAAGGTGATCAGAGGGTTGTAAATTCATAACTAAGTTTCCCTAATGTTTGTATTTGATTATAAGATATAAAACTATCGTTAGAAGGTAAGAATAGAGATTATTATAAGAATATTTTCTTGGAGGAAGCTGAGAGAAAATTGTGAAGAAAAATTATTGTAAATATGGGAGAGGTGTGGAAGATTGTAAATATTCATTGTATTTCCTCTGTAAAGAAAAGAATAATAGATTGGTTGTTTCTTGGTGGACGTTGCCCACAGTGGGTGAACCACATTATATCTTGTGTTTTGTTTTATTCTAGTTTAATTTCCATGTTTATTGCATGTATGCTTCAATTGATTATAGATTTGTACAACATTGGTTTGTGTCTAACCCCAACAACTGGTATCAATTTTTTTTTTAGGGTTTTGTGTGTTGACAAATTTAGTCACAAAGGGATTTTAGATTGAGTGAGAGCATAACAATGGAAAAATATAGAAAATAAAAAGTAGAGAAATTTGATGTTCGTAATAATCTATTATGGAAGATGCAGGTGGAATATTATCTGTATTAGAAAAATTTATGTTTATTGTTGGACGCGAGTGTAAAACCTACAAAGATGACTGATGAAGAATGGAATTTTCTTAACAGAAAGGCTCTGAGATCTATAAGATTGAGCCTGACAACGTCTATTACTTTGAATATTACTGAAGTTGCAACCATGATAGATTTGACAAAATATTTAGCTAATTTATATGAAAAACCGAGTGCTTCAAATAAAGTTTATTTGATGAAGAAATTATTTAATTAAAAAATGCAAGAAGGTGGATCTGTATCAAGCCACCTAAATGATTTATGTTCCATTGTAAATTAATTAAATTTGGTTAATATTCCATTTGATGATGAATTGAAAGCACTTTTATTATTATTCTCTTTTCCAAATGTTTGGGATAACTTGGTAATGGATGTTAGTAATACAATATCTGTGTCTAATATTTTGAATTTTGATCGTGTGGTTAGTATAATCCTGGATAAAGAAATACACATGAAAAGTACATTAGATTCATTATCTGGAAATGCTTTGAATGCAGAAATTAGAGGAAGGAATAAGGAGAGATCCAAGAGTAAGAATAATGGGAAATTAAATTATAATAATGGCATATCCAAATCCATAGGTAGAGGAATACGTTGCTAGAATTTTGGAGAGAAAGGACATGTAAAGAAATATCGTTGGTTCAAGGAAAACAAAGATAATATACCATAAAAAGGTAAAGAGACAAATGTTGCAACTAAGGTAATGCAATATGCCCTTATTATCTCCTTGTATAATAAAATATAATATTGGGTTTTAGATTCAAGAGCTTCTTTCCATGCTACCCCTAATAGTGGTTATTTTAGAAATTATGTCCAGGGTAATTTTGGGCATGTTTATTTAGGATATGATGAACCACGTAATATTATTGGTAAAGGGTAAGTTCATCTAAAGTTACATAAAGAAAATACATGGATATTGAAATATGTGAGGCATGTGCCTAGCCTCAGGAGAAATCTAATTTCTGTAGGAAAACTAGGTGAAGTTGTTTGCATGGTTACATTCCCAATTGACTCTTGTAAAGTTACCAAGGGAGCTCTTGTTATGGTAAGAGGCAAGAAGGTAGGAACATTGTTATTTTTGTACTTGTATTATTGATTCCTTTTTTGTACTATCTACTTCATATTCAGATATAAGCACACAACATAATCGGCTAGGCCATATGAGTAAAAAGGGAATGCAAATATTAAAAGTAAAGGGTAAGTTATCATATTTGAAACATGTAGATCTTGATTTCTGTGAGCATTACATATTTGGAAAGCAAAAGAAAGTGAGATTTCTTAAAATTGCGGCAATAAAGAAGGAGAAAAAATTAGAGCTTGTGCACTCAGATGTGTGGGGACCAGTCCAGGTAGCTTCTCATGGTGGATCCCAATATTATGTGACTTTCATTGATGATGCCACAAGAAAGGTATTGGTTTACTGTACAAAGCGATAAATATGATATTTTTTATACTTTTAAAAGATGGAAAATCCACTTTTAGAAAATCAAACAAATTTAAAGTTATAATGCCTTAGATATGAGAATGATGGTGAATACTACAACAAGGATTTTAATGATTACTATTCAATGAATGAAATATAACAGATAAATAATGGTTCCTAAAACATTTAGGACAAGAGAATGATGTGGCTGAAAGAATGAATAGATACTATCATCGAACATGCAAGAAGCATGAGAATGCATGTTGGGTTACTCTTACAATTTTGGGCAGAAGTAGTATATACATGACAATATATTTAAGCAACCATAGGCCTTTAAGTGCACTGGATGGTGGAATTCCATAAGAAGCTTGGAATGGAAAATAGGTAGATCTTTCTTTTCTTAAAGTATTTGGTTCATCAGCTTTTGAACATGTTGATAAAGAAAATAGGAAGAAGTTGGATGCTAAATTCAAGAGATGCACTTTTATTGGTTATGGCTCTAGTGATTTTGGATTCCGTTTTTGGGATTTAGATGATTCTAATATTGTTAGGATTTGTGATATTGAATGGAATGAAAAAAAAATGTACGGGGATCATATTTTGATACCCAAGGATGAACCAGTTGATGAGTTTGTGGAAGAAAATGTATTCTCATGGATTTAAAATAGACACCTATAAGAACCGGTGTCAGTGATAGCAAATGGCGTCGGCAGTCTGAACCGACATTGAGTAGAGATAAGATCGGCATTGGCAGTAGAGGACCGAGCATCTGAAACCAAAACCAACATCGGTAGTAGGTGACTATGACATCAGTCACTGCTTATAGGTTGATACAAACTGTACAAGGATGTAAAAAATGAGCCTTCATACAACCCATATTTTTGTGAGAAGGTCACAACGAGTAAGTATACCTCCAAAAAGATTTACACATTTCTTATTTTATCTATTATTGATTGATAGTGGTGAGCCTAGAATTTGTTGAAGAAGTAATGCAGGAGGATACCCACAAGAAGTGGGAGCATGAAATGGATGAGGAGATGGACTCTTTGAAAACAAATTCAGACATGGGATTTGGTTAAGTTGCCAATATGTAAGAAAACATTGTAGAACAAATGGGATTTACAGGATAAAGGAAGAAGAAGGTGCAAATAAAAAACATACAAGGACATTGATTTTGGTAAAAGGGTTTGCACAAAAGGTCAAGTATTGATTTTGGTGAGATTTTTTCTCCTGTAGTAAAAAATTAACTTCCATTCGTAGTGTTTTGAGTTTAGTCGCAGTAAAATATTTGTAGTTAGTATCAACTTTATCTTAATATGAATTTCCTTAATGGTGATTAGGAGGAAGAGATATATATGCAGAAGATGCTTGGTTATGAAGTCAAGGGTAAGGAGAAACTTGTGTCTAGGTTGAAAAAGAGCTTGTATTGGCTCAAGTGAGCTCCAAGGCAATGGCATACGAGGTTTGATAGTTTTATGCATGAGCATGGTTATATGAGATGTGAATCTAATCATTGTATTTATTTCAAGAAGCTTGAAAATGGAAGCTATATTATTTTTTTACTATATGTAAATGATATGCTTATTCCAGGATCTAGTATAGCAGGAAATTGTTGAGCTTAAATTTTTTTTAGCTCATACATTTGCAATGAAGGATTTAGGATAGCTGACAAATAAAATATGATATCGACTACAATTTAAGCTTCATGCATCATCTCCCTCACACCTAACCTAGGACAATTCTACAAATCTATATCTCAGGAAGATTAAAACAATACAAGTAATGGAACATAGTTAATTATACTAGAAGATTTGAATACCGGTAAGATATAACTTATGGCTCACCCAGTGTGGGGTATGGCTGCTAAGAAACAACCAATCTATTATTCTTTGTTTAACATGAGGAAATACAATGAAGATGGAAAATATTCCACATGCTCTCCGTAGATGTACAGTACTTTTTACTCTCAAGATATCGGATTTCTTTCTCTAAGACCAGACATCTTCTTAGGCAATGGGATCTCTATGACTCACCTTCTAATCCTAGTTTTCTAGCTTATAGAGCATATACAAAATTTAGGGTAACTTAGCTATGCATTTACAACCATCTGATCACCTTTATAACCAAGGGTCAGATCTAATCATGTGTCTAATATAAAAACATTAGAGGGTCACAAATACTTCTTAATGTCGGTTCCTGTAGGCTACTGACATCGGTTGGATTGTGTCAAATGGTAAGAGAAACATACAATGGATATGTCATTCATAGTAGGAAGTACGATGGTTAGCTCCAACATCTAACAATCTTCCACTTGGAGATAATGTTGTTGCACTATACTGTAACAATCCATCCATGGATCCTTTCCTATGGCTTGTTTCTTCCTACTTCAAATAGTCAAGATATGATATGGACCAAAATAAGTTGAGTGAATCTCCAACTTCTCCTTTGAGCAATGGCTTCATTATCATATCCGTAGGCTTAGTCACTTGTATAAAGTGTGATTCATCTGGCTTCCAGGGAATAATTTTAGTGGCGAATATTCACTTAATTCATGAATACACATCTCAGTTTTTGAAATTAGAAAATATTTTAGGGTTAGTCAACTAGAACTGGTTCACCAAAATTTTCATAGGTACAATGAAAATCCTTTAGGAGTTATGCTCACAAATTCGTTGCGAAATAGGAGAAGTCATAGAGCTTCTCTTGAATATAGTCTATTGGAAGCATCGATTTTTAAGACTTGACAGAGCCAAAGAACATCATGCCAATGAAATTATCCAAATATGAAAACAAAAATCTAAATATAGTCAAAGATACAAAATATGATGCTCAAAGTTGGAGATTGATGAGTTGATCGAGATTGATCGATACACGATTAACTATGCTTTACAGAGTTGTAGATGTTTACACAATAACCGAATGATTTTCTAGAGAAGATGATAAAGTGAGGAAGCATTCAAGACTTAGATACGGGGATGGGGGAGTTATTGTCAAGATCCAATTTTAGACACAATATTTTTTTTATACCCTTGGTTATAATATGTGACCTTGAGGGTAATAAATGCATAGCTTAAATGATCGGCTAGTGTTTGAAGATGGCTCCATAAGCTAGAAAACTAGAGACAACAAGGTGTTATAGACCACTGAAAGATTTCAATGCATGAATCCAAGAACTTTGAGCATGTTTCCTATAGAATCTTCTGAAGGTTGGATGTCATTGTACTTCTTTCGGAGATCCTTGTGGAAAATGCCTGAAAATCTTGATTTGTATATAATCAATGTTGTTTAAAATAAATCCACATTGATCAACTGTTTCAATTGGTGGATGTAAACTACACCAATTTTTGAACAAGTTTGATTAAAATGGTGTGAATTTGGTTTCTTGTTTAATTTTCTTGTTTAAGGATTTTCATGGTTTTATTGATGGTCTAGAGTATGTTTTTAGCTCTTGGTGTGAGATCTAACCCTAGGAGTACTAGGTTGTTTTAGGATTATAAAAATTTATTACCTAAACCGTGACTCATGGAGTTGTAAGACTGGTTACATGTGGTTGTAGAATAATAAAAAAATGAATGTATAGTTGGTAAAATAAATATAAAGTATAAGTTTTTAAGGTGGGATTATTGAAGGGGTGTTCATTTTTTATTATTGCGTAAACATGTGTAGGATTTCCTAGGGTGACTTAAACATTTATTGGTGTATACTATAAGCCCCCATAAACACATCAGGTAGTCCATTATTGTACCTAATGCAAAACACGTACGTGCTTAGTAACGCATGTTGAGAGTCTTTATGTTTTTGCTATATGTATCCAAGGTATGCTTCTAGTGGTTGGATCCTATGGATATCCCCATTGTGTGTATTACAAGGCATGGACCTATATAAAGTGAAGGGTATTGAGTTAATTTTTGTTACTAACTTCCTTAGATCCCAGTGATCCCTCATTTTGCTTATGAGCCTAAGCTCAAGACATCATAATGGTGAGAAAAAAGAACCAAGGATTATATGATGTCGATACAAATATAAATTATGAGAGTCGTTCAAACTTACCCCAGTGTTAATCTCATCATAAGATTTGCCAAATCTTCTGAGTATTATAATGGGGTTCCAGTACTAGTTTTTTTCTAACTATGCCTTTTTAGTAGGAAATTTATGGAGTTCAGAAATATGGTATCCTTGTAATCGTATATCAGCTATTAAAATTGCATTCAAACATTGATTAAATTATTTGAGGCCCGAAAGTGTAGGACTAGACTTGCGATACATGAAATTTTGTTATTAGTACAAAGTTCCTTGTGAGGTGGGTATGTTGATATGTATTTGATCCTAGACCCTATGGGGGGTTGCATAGAAGGAGCTCTGTGTATTTTTCAACAATTGAATGATCATTTATTGTATTAGAAAAACCATTAAAACACATACTTTCTGAGTAATGTGTTAAACTTCATAGTGTCCTCAACCTAGAAGCTCCTATTTATCTGAATACCAAAAGATAATCTTAATGTATTAAAATTTTGGTGAAACAAGATTTGTTTGGTAACACGACCGACTGTCTGATCTCATGGTTGAAGTCCAAGAAATTTAATAGGATCACCTATTGGTATGTTGAGACCTTTAACCCAGGTTAGATAACTAGACTCAAATACCTTGTAATAAATCATGTTCTTATAAGATCTTGCATCTAATTTTGATGTTGTAGAAAGATATTCAAGATAAGTCATTGAAGTTGTACTTTTAACTTGGCATATAAACCTCTTTTTAGAAATAAAAGCATCCAATGAATGACCCCCTTGTGCCCCCCATCCCCCCCAATCTTTGTAACATAATACCCAACTATGTAATTTGAGAGTTTAGATCAATCATTAACTCATGTGGTTCCCTCTTTGAAAATATTTAGGGTGTACTCCACTTGAGAGTAAATGGTCACTTTTATCTTTAAAGAGAGAACTAGGAAATTCTCCCCAATTTCGAGAACATAATTTTTTGGTATATGAAAATTGTTGTATGACCAATTCTATGGACCATTACAATGTAGCTTCCCCTTACCAAGATTAATGGTACTTAACCTAAGTGCTACATGATCTTCATTACTAAGCGTAAAGTGAATAGACATTTACAACATCTAAACTCTGTTAAATGGGAGTGGTCAACCTTGCATTGTTTATAACAGTTAAATTACTCATACTCATATTGGGACACATATCTTGGGATATAATGATTTCCCTACTCATAGAAAGTGATACATGACTTCCATGTGAATTTTAAATTATACAAAGGTTTGATTAAAATTCATAAGCCAAGAATCGTATTAGAAACTTAGAACGAAATGAGTGTTTTCTTGGCGCTAGAAATGCCTATTATGATGGTGAGTGGAGAGAACTCATAATCTAGAGATGATAATGATATTCGTATTGATTCTAGACCTAAGTGTTCTCCTATGGTGATAACTACAAGTAAATTTAACACAAAGGCTCCCCACATTTTATCCTTTACCTGATTAGAACTCTCCAATCATGGAACTTACGTACAATTGGTTGCTCAATTTAGTAGCATATAATTCCTTGCATAGTCACCATTGTTATATTTTGTTATGGCTCATTTCAAAGCTGATAGGTGGTGTCAAGTTATTTCACACTCATTCATGAGATTGTACATGGTATCAAAAGGCCTTAATATAGTTCTATCCTAGGGTGTGCTAGAACTATTATCACACAAAATTTTCACTCTCTTGGGGCCAATTCGAAATCACTTTATGGACATGCATTACTATTGTTTATCATGTTATTGTGTTCAATAAAGATTTCACTTGGAATCATGGACCCTTAAACCTAAGCATAGTTTGGCTTGTAGTCTATAGCCCACTACATCCTCCATTATAGGGTTCATAAAATGTAACTAAACTACATGTAAACTAAAAGTTTCATAGGAACGAATGTTGAGATGGGACACCGAGGCACGTATGGTGTGATATAGTGGGATACAATCAAATCTAAAGTTATGTTTCAGAATATGACCTATAGAGACAAAAATGCAACCACGTGGTGCAAAAATCAAAGATAAAAACAACATTTTTTCAAGATAACAAGTGAATATATTTAAAGGAAAACAAGAGGGCATGATATTGGACATCAAATACACTTTCATTTCAATGGAATGAATCATAATTGCATGTCATTTACAGGACATTTTCACTTAGCATTTGTAGAGTAGAGGTTTGCAAAACTTATAAAAAACACATGTTACAGAGGTCTAAAGGTATGAAAATTGCAAAACATATAATATTTTGAGATCTCCAAATCTAGTAAAGATGAAATCCTTTTCACGTGCATAAACACCTTATAGAATAGAGAGAGTGACAGAGAGAGACTAAGATCAGAGAGAGAGAGAGAGAGAGGTCGGAGTGACTAAACAACCATAAATGGACCATTTCCACCTTACTAAGGACCAATTACCATCCATTTTTTGTAGTTTTGAGCATGGGCATTCTTCTCCCTTCCATTATACACGACATTCAGCTCTGGTAAGTTGACCAGGCATCTCCACCATCAGTGTATTACTAAATTAGGTAGATAATTTGGTTGGATGTTTATCACGGTAGAAATGGCAAAATTTGCAGAGCTTTCCCTGAAAAACAACATGACTTATTTGGCCCATTGTAAATAGTTTCAAAGAAATGGGATCAGAATCATAAAAATGATTACATTTGTGCCCTCTTCTCAACATCTCATGATTCCAAGTGAGTGTGATCCTTGTGGGTGTTTTCTGTTGGGTTTCAAATTTGCACTTGGAATGAAACCACAGTCAGGGGACAAGCAAGTCCCTCCTCTTTAATGGGAGAGGTTCCCTTATTGAAAGCAGGGGAAAAACCTATGTACAAATACATAATCTTTCATTCAATGGTGGTTTCCTGATATCTTGAAATGTGTTTTATGCCTTTAGAATGTTATCAATACATGAGGATAGAAGACTTTGAAGAGAGGAGGGAGGTAGAAGAAGACAATACTTTTAGGGAAAAGAGATGGTAGAGAAAACCCTTATATATGTATTGAGCAAATGAGATATATAATAGAACCATTCACATTTATAACAGGCAAAATCCATAGAACTCAAAGTTCTTGAGATTGTATAAACTAGAACACAAAGTTTCTAAGCATGCAAGGATTAAATGATTCACAGATCAGAGCAAGAAGGAAAGAGAAAATAGAGGAAAAAGGGAAAAACCTTTGTATTGATTTCTTCAGATTCGAAATTACAGTTCTAGAATATCAATATTCCAACCCAGTACAATGGCTTCACAAGAGTCAGTTACATGATATAGCTCAAGAAAGAAAGAAATGGTTATAAATTCCTCGAGCAAGCAAGAAATAATTACAACTTATTCCAATCATTCGTGCCCTTTTGAATTCTTAATTTCGCAAAGAAACATTTAATGGCGGAAAAAATAGGTTTTCAAATATACGACCTTTACATTATTTTTCCATTATAAATATGGGCCATTCGATTTTCTTTTACAACTTAAAATTTGGGTAGTCCACGTGGATGAAATTGATTGGAGTGGGCACGGGGGGGAAACCTTTACGTTTTATAACTTTTACAGTGAAAAGGTATTTTGGAACATTTTGGCCAGCTTGCCTGCTCTGAGTTTTCAACGGTCAAACATGTGGCATTATTTTCTTGGGGACGGGATCATAGATTGATTTTTTACTTTTAACTCAGTTTGATAAAAAAACCTTAAAACTTCAAAATTCTCCACTAACCCACATTCGCACTTTGACTTTTCAATGCGGTTACATGGCACCATCTGATTAGTGGCGAGGATTAGGAATTATTTTTTATATCTCTCTGCAAGGGCTCACAGGCCCATCATCACCGATTGTGCCATTTTCCAAAAGGTGTTAAGTGCCAACAAAATCCCACAGCCCCGCCAGTCTGCCTTAGGCAAGTAATACCATCTCAGGGCCGTCGAGCCATAACTTGAAAAATATGAAGAGTTAGGAGGACTTCTTTACCTTTTCAGAAATGTGAAAAAATTTCCCATATGAAGAAGAAGTTTCAAGGAGATCACAATTGCTTAGAAATAACCATATTTCAAAAAAAAAAATTTCAATATTTTAAGAGGCACCAACTCAAAATGTTAAGTCTAGACTTGGAAAATGAGGGGAATTTTGAGGGTGACAATAGCTAGATCTTTCTGGGCATGACTTGGCTTGGAACAAAGACACAAGGAAAGACCAAGAACTATAGATAACTCTGGGAAAGAGGACCAATGTCTTATCCATTGGGAAAATGAGTCAAAAGACAAAACCAATATAAGGCAACACACACAAGATAGGAAAAAGAAACAAAATAAATCAAAAGGGAAGACCCCCAAACATACACACTACACAACAAAGAACAAGAAAGGGAAACGACCCAAAACTTAAACACTGTACAGAATATACAGAAGGACCTTTCTAGTAACCTAGGACGTGAACAAATTCAGATAGTTCCCACTATAAGGAAGTGGGAGAGGAGAACCATTCATGTAATTCCATATAAAAATAGTTCTCTCTAACACAATGTCTAATTCTAAAAGGACCAAGCCAAAGAGAATCAAACTTACCATGACTTCCTCGTGGCTCATGTGTTTTGTCCCAAAGCAACACAATATCTCCCACTTGGAAAAACTCTAGGTTTGGCTTTCTTCTCAAACAAAGCCTTCACTTTTAATTGATGAGCTGTTATCCTATCAATCACTTGCAATCTATCCTCATTAAGCTTCTGAAGGTACAAAATTCTATCTTATCCAAAGAGCCATTGAAACTTGAATCGTCAATGGTTTTCATGAGATTCAAGGCTGGAAATTCCATCTGTGATTGGTAGATGAGCTTCCACACCATACACCACTTGGAAACAAGACATTCCAATTGCTCTCTTAGGTGTAATTCTATCATCCCAAAGTGCATCATATAGCTTCGTATTCCAATTCCTCTGAGAATCATTTACAAGCTTTCTAACTATGTTCACTAAGTTCTAGTTTATTGATTTTGCCTGTCCATTCCCTTGGGGGTAGTAATCTAAAGAATGAGCAAGTGAGATCCCATATCCATAGTAGAAGTCCATCATCTTAGCAGAAGAAAAGTTGGAAGAATTTTTCAGTCACAATTTTGTTTGGGGTCCCAAACCTAATCAATATGTTCTCCTTAGTGAAGTTGTAAACTACCTCGGAAGTAGTGCTCTTAACTGGGATGGCTTCCACACACTTGGTGAAGTAATCTATGGCAGTAAACACATAGGTATGTCCAGCATTGGAAGATGGGTTAAGAGTTCCAATGAAATCCAATCCCCACTGTTGAAAGGGTTCATCAATCACTACTGGCTTTAGTGGCAAAGCAGTCAACTTAGGTCTTCTAACAAACGTTTGGCATGCTTCACATTTACCAACCCATTTTGATGCATCTCTGAATAAAGTGGGCCAATAATAACTAGCACGAAGTATTTTATGAGCTGTTACAACAGAGGAGAAATGACCTTCACAAGCCTGGTCATGAAAAGTAGAGAACAACTTCTTTTGTTGCTCCTTGTGTACACACTTCAAAAACCTTCCATCTATGGCTCATTTGAACAAAGCATTCTTCCATAGCACATATTGTGCAGACCTCAGTTTGATGGCTCTCTTCTCTTTAGCACTCAAGTGAGATGGACACTCTCCATAGGTCAAAAAGTGAGCAATCTCAGCATACCATACATCTAATGAGCTAAGGAACAGAACAACAGGGACATCAACTCCATCTTTGGACAACTCCTTAGCAGCTCCCTCAGCAATGAGTTCACACAAGCCCCTTACCCTGAACCAGCTTTGTTGGCTTGATGTCAAGATCATACTCTTGCACATTTTCTACCCAATTACCTCTCATGGTTCCAAATTCCTACTGAGTAAGAATGGATTTGATTGTTTTATCAGGCACCAACACCACATAATGAGAATTAAGGATGTAAAACCTAAACTACTTGACAACTTTAACAACTACAAAAGCATGTTTGTCCATCATGGTGTACATTAGCTCATGAGTTTTCAAGACATAACTCATGAATGCAATTGGGAGCTCATGATCTTCAGCATTCTTCTGGGATAACATATCAGCTAGGGTATTTTCAGTGGCATAACAATAGATAATGAAATATTTTCTAAAGTCAAGGCACGTAAATATTAGAGTATTTGCAATAGATTTTTTAATTTTCTCAAATGATTTCTTCCCTTCAAAGGACCAACCAAAAGTTTGCTTCCCTTGCATCATGTGAGCAATGCTCATAGTAAGTTCTGTAAAATCAGGGATGAATATCATTAGGAAATTGATCTTACCAAAGAAAGAATGGACACATTTCTTACTTGATGGAAGAGTAATTTTTTGGATAGCCTGAACCCTCTCTAGATCAATCTTGATCCCTTCCTTTGAAACAATGTGTCCCAAAAAATTTCCTTATGTGACATAAAAAATATACTTATTAGGGTTTAAAGAAATTCCATGCTCTCTAAACTTCTGCAATATTGTTTAAAGATGTTGGAAGTGATTTTTTCTTGCTTTATAAAACATTGTCAAGTCATCCAAATACACAACAATGCATTTCCCTTTCAAACTATCAAAAGCCAAATCCATGGCCCTCTGGATAGTAGCACTAGCATTGATGAGACCAAATGGCATCCTTTTGTATGCAAAGGTGCTCCAAGGAGTAGTAAAGGTAGTCTTATGTTGATCTACAGTATTCACCTCTACTTGATTGTACCCTAAGAATCCATCTAACATAGATAACAACTCTGAGCCTGTGATAGCTTGCAATACTTGGTCCATCATGGGGAGAGGGTAGTTGTCCTTCAAATAACCCTGATTTAGATTTCTAAATTCCACATAGATCGGGATCTCACCATTCTTCTTCCTGACAGGAACTATATTATCAATCCACATTAAATGGTGGATGGGGAAGATGATCCTATCCTTTAGAAGCTTTTGTATTTCTTGGAAAATTCTATCAGCTATCTTTGGATTGTATTGCCTTTGCTTCTGTTTGAAGGGTTTGATTCCCAAGCTTAAGAGGAATGAAATGTTGCATTTCTTTAGGCTGAAAATCCTTAAGATCATCATAAGAGTAAGCCAAAACATCAACATACCTCTTCAACAGATTCACCACCTTCTTTTTCTCTTCCTGAGTGCAGCATTTTCCAATATTGACCATTTTGGGATCATCAAGACTCCCAATATTCACTTTCTCAATCTCAGCAAATTTCCGGGCTCCTTGGGAAACTTTAGACTTCATATATCTATCATGTTTATCAAAATTATCCTCTAAACTCACCATCCCTTTAGGAATTTTGTTTCCTTTCAGTTTGATGCATCAATCTTGATAACCATCTCTTCCTTGACACCCTCTTCATTTGATGACACACACACACTAGGAAGATTGTCACTTCCTTTAAAGTACATATGATCAAAGTTGTCTCTGAGTTCCAAAAAAGAAAGTAAATGCTGGTAATCATTAAAAACTTGCCAATTATATTGCATTGTTAGGCACACTGGGTCTATGGATCAACTCAATGGTGAATTTCTCCTGAGAAAAATCAGAATGAGGAATTAACAAGGACCCCGAAACAACTAGAGATTCAGCCCTAGTGCTCCTTTACCTTAGCACAACTTCAATGGAAAAAGCATCAAGGAATTCAATGGAATCCCAGACCAGATTCCCATAGTGCTTTAACCTTCTATTCTTTACCTAATAAAGGCCTCTAACTTGTTTTACAATTAGCTCTGCATCTCCATGAGCAAGAAGGTTCTTCATTCCCATTTCCTTCGCCATGCTCAACCCAAGAATAAGGGCCTCATACTCAGCAATTATTTTTGGTATTTTCAAACTGTAAATTTGAAGGAGAAAGGATGAACCTTACCCCCAGGAGAAATAAGCACTATGTTAGGAAATAAGAGATAAAATATGCGGAATAATCCCTTACAGAATTGCAACAGTAGAAACTAATATGTAGAAAATTTTATAGATCTCAAATAAAAGTGCAGAATAAATAACACAACACAAAGAGACAAGATGTAATGTGGTTCACCTAATTTGGGCTACATCCACCAAGAATCACTTGCTCATATTTTATTACAAGCCTCCACTCTCTCAATACAATACCCAGATAAGAAAATTTGAAGCTATGCTCAATAAACTCTACAGAATTCACAACCATGATGAATTCAGTCAAACACATCTACTTAATACATTTCCTTGTATATGTATCATATGCATAAAGACCATATAAATAGACAATTACTTAAGCAATTTGATACAAAACCATGGGAAAAAAACTATGGGTATCAAAACCATGGGCAAAAAACCATGGGTATCAAAACAATGGGTACTTGGGCCCAAAAACACCATAATGGTTAATAAACCACACAAAAATTTAGCTTCCCCCCCAAACCCCCCATAAGTGAGCAGGACCACCATAAAAATGGGTTACCCATGGGTTATAAACCAAGGTAATGAACAAGCGTTTTCGGGGAATTCCCAAAGGCGAATGCCCCACTAGAATCCGCTCACACAATGATGCTAACCCACCGTAAAAATACCCGAGTGTAACAACTAGAAGTACCACACTCTAACAGTCACAATAGGCTCCAAAACATTAACAATCTCCCACTTGGAGTGAACTGATTTCCACTGAGCAAGATTCTCAACCCTTCACTGTCATCCGTGAAGGCCAACTAAAGTTGAACATAGCAATTGGGTTTTAGATTTATCCCTTATGACCCACCTTGGTCATCATGTCTGCAAAGGATTCTGACTGGTATGAATCTTCTCCAACTTCAACTTATCTTCCATCCAAAGTTGTCCTGTTTGAAGTGATATCTCAACTGTATATGCTTCATCCTAGAGTGGAAAGCAAAGTTCTTAGCTAGGTGTATAGCACTCTAACTATCACTATGCATCTTACATTCCTCCTGCTTATAAGAATATCCCAGCAATTGTTGTACCCAAATCATCTCTTTGCTTGCCTCTGTGACAGAACCTCTATGTTGACAAATCCAAACTTCTATAAGCTTCTATTTCCCACCTATAGTGTAAATATAATCCTACTGTGACATCTCCAGCCATGTCTGAATACATAACCACAGTGGTGTCTGATCCAAAACTTGGTTGACAAATCCACAACTGGTCTATGAGTATGAAATTAGATCAATTTTTTCACCTTTAGAAAACTCATAATTCCTTTTTTTGTTCTCATCACTGCATGTCGAATAGGCCAGCACACCATACATGTCTGCAAACTGCCATGGGTTAATATTTCACGTAAAGTACGTTTTGACATACCACTGGAGCTTTCCCCATGTGTGGGACCAATGCGTACTGAAGGATAAGCTTAATATGGCCTTTGCCTATTCCCTCTGTTCTAGATCACTCATGTTAAATCTATCTCATTATACCTTCTTACATGGGCAATCTTAGGCCTGAATAAAGTCTACCGTTACATCTTAACTTTCCAATGCTGATGACCAAGGTACCTTTGTCTGGTTTCTTTCCTGCTCTGACTAGGGGACAATGCATAACTCTGATAACTTCAAAAGGCCTCCAAGCTGTTTATTGGTCCCAACATCTGTTTTCCATCCTGCATGTTTAAACCTATTTCCAACTACCTTCATGTACTCATCCTAAGATACAAGTACATATAACTTCCATCCTCAAATTTCTAGTATAAACATACCAAGGAGTTTGTCTGGCTTCAAATAACCTTGCATATCATCATGAGAGCTCTTGAGTAATCTTATACCATTGACATGCATTGTTTTACCTACAACTAACATGATCCTCAATATACAATACACTACTATAAATGCTAACTTCCATCCTGCAAAGTTGCTTTGTATTACACACTATATTAGATGGGAATTGTGACATCTCTAAATGTCACCTTGCCATCATGAAGCTATCAAACTTCTGAACCATTTTGACTGGAGCTTGTTTCAACAACAATTCACCTTTAAAGAATCTCCTCCTTACCATTTTCATAGCCCTCTGCTTGCTGAGAGGAAAGATAGTTCCTCCTCCAATTCACCATGGAGAAATAGTATTTACATCTAACTACCTCTAAGGTAAGTCTTTACTGCCATCTCATTAAGAACAGTAGGTCTAAACCCTAGTCATTTTTACTACAAAAAATATCTCATCAAAATTGTATTTTGCATTTCTGTGCAAACCCCTTTTCACCAACCAGTTAATATAAATATTCCTCCAGTCTTTACTTAGTACAACTTGTTTGTAATGCTCTTTTTTCCGGTAGCTTCACCAAAGTCAAACCTTCTCCATGAAGACTTAGCTCCTTTCCATGGCTTGCTCCCACTTCTTATGGCATTTACATATCTTTCAAATTTTTGGCTCTTTCAATGTAATAAATAATGTCAAGGAGAAAAAAGTTCAAAATTTCTTACCCTAGAAGACCTCCTCATTTTAAGATGCGTTTACCAGCCTACATTCATGTTAGGAAATAAGGGATAAAATATGTGGAATAATCCCTCACAGAATCACAACAGTAGAAACTAATATGCAGAAATTATTACAGATCTCAAATAAAATTGCAGAATAAAATAACACAACACAAAGAGACAGTATTTAACGTGGTTCACCCAATTTGGGCTATGTCCACCAAGAATCACTTGCTCAGATTTTATTACAAGCCACCGCTCTCTCAATACAATACCCAGATCCATTTGGAGCTATGCTCAACAAACTCTATAGAATTCACACCCGAATTCAAAACACATCTGTAATACATTTGCTTGTACATCTATCATATGCATAAGACCATATAAATAGACAACTGCTTAAGCAGTTTTACAAAACCGTGGGTATCAAAACCATGGGAAAAACCCGTCCCATAAACCTATGGGTCAAAAAATTGCCCATATGAGAAAAGCACGTTTCCTGATATTTTGGGTGCAATTTTTTGGGTGAAAATTGTACAGTACTCTTACTGTACAGTCTTCAACACTTTCACACATGAAAACAGGCTCCACAACCTAACAATCTCCCACTTGGAGACTAGTTTTCCTCTGAGCAAGCTTCTCAACCCTTCACTAGTTTCTGTGAAGACCAACCAAAGCTGAAACACAACTTTAGTTTTTCCCTTGTGACCACCTTGGTCATCATGTTTGCAGGATTCTGACTGGTATGAATCTTCGCCAACTTCAACTTCTCTTCCTCCAAAGCTGTCCTAATGAAATGGTACCTTAACTGTATATGCTTTGTCCTAGAGTGGAAAGCAAAGTTCTTAGCTAGGTGTATAACACTCTGACTATCACTATGCAGCTTACATTCCTCCTGCTTATGCCCCAACTCCTCAAGCAATTGTTGTAACCAAATCATCTCTTTGCTTTCCTCTGTGGTAGCAACATACTCAGCCTCTGTGGTTGACAAAGCCACCAGCTTCTGTAGTCGTGAAATCTAGCTCACTGCTGTCCCACCTACAGTGTAAATATAACCTGTCGTGCTCCTCCTGATTGTCTACATCTCCAGCCATATCTGAATCTACATAACCACGCAAAGTGGTGTCTGATCCACTGTAGCACAAAACTATCCCCATGGTCCCTTTCAAATAATGAAGGATCTACTTTACTGCTTGCCAATGCTCTTTACCTAGATCACTCATAAATCTACTCACAACTCCCACTGCATGGGCATTATCAGGCCTAGTGCACACCATAGCATACATCAAACTACCAACTGTTGATGAGTAAGGTACCTTGAACATTTGGTTCCTCTCCTGCTCTGTCTTGGGACACTGCTCCTTTGATAACTTGAAATGGCCTACCAAAGGAATCCCAACCGGTTTAGCATCCTACATATTAAACCTCTCCAAGACCTTCTTAATGTACTCTTCCTGAGATAAAGTTAGCTTCCGTTCCTTCCTATCCGAGATATCCTCATACCAAGGATTTGTTTGGCTGCATCCAAATCCTTCATAGAAAATGATTCACTTAGCTGCTTCTTGAGTACTTTTATTTCCTGCATTTTTTTACCTGCAACTAGCATGTCATCAACATACAAACACAGGATGATACAACTTCCATCCTCAAATTTCTTTGTATACACACAATGGTCAGAATGACATCTGATATAACCTTACTCCATCATGAAGCTATCAAACTTCTTATACCATTGACATGGATCTTGTTTCAGGCCATACAAGCTCTTCTTCAGTTTGCACACCATCTCCTCTTTACCTTTGACTTCATATCCTTCTGGCTGCTGCATATATAGCTCCTCCTCCAAATATCCATGGAGAAATGCAGTCTTTACATCTAACTGTTCTAAGTGCAAGTCTTCTGCTGCCACTAAATAACAGTTTTGATAGAAGTCATTTTTACTACATGAGAAAAAATCTCATCAAAATCTATACCTTTTTTCTGTGCAAACCCCTTGACCACCAAACAGGCCTTGTATCTTTTCTTGCCTCCTTCTTCCTCTTTGAATCTAAACACCCACTTATTCTGTAATGCTATTTTTCATTTGGGTAGCTTTACCAAATCCCATGTCTAGTTTTCCATGAGAGCATGATGCTCCTCATCCATGGCTTGCTCCCACTTCTTTCTGGCATCTACCTGCATTGCTTCATCAAAGCTCTCTGGTTCTCCACTATCAGTGAGTAATAAATAATAAAGAGAAGGAGAAAAACATTCAGGTTCTCTTCTTACCCTAGAAGACCTCCTCAATATAGGAGTTTGGGGTTCTTGTTGAGGGGGTTCCTAAACTGATTCATGTGTCACTTTCCCATCCGGAAGATCCTCTACCGCAGCATATTCTTTCTTGGATTCTTCCCTGTTTTCTTGCAACTGTTGCTTATACATGACTTTCTCATTAAATAACACATCCCTAGATCGAATGATTTTCTTGTCCTTAATACTCCAACATTTATATCCAAAATCATCACCACCATAACCAATGAAAGTACATTTTTCAGTTTTAGCCTCTAGCTTAGTCCTATCATCCTTGTCTATGTCAACAAAGACTCTAAGAAATGAATAATCAACTTTCTTACCATACCAAGCCTCCTCAGGTATGCCTCCATCCAAGGCACTTGAGGGTCCTCTGTTTATCAAGTACACAGCTGTGCTCACCGCTTCTACCCAAAAAGAAAGAGGCAGTCCTGCATGTAACCTCATGCTCCTAGCACGTTCCATTATTGTTCTATTCATCCTTTCTGATACCACATTCTGCTTCGGAGTTCCTGGAACCGTCTTTTGCCTGTGGATTCCATTCTTAGAATAGTAATCATCAAATTCATTGCTGCAATACTCCCCTCCATTATCTGACCTGAGACATTTTAGCTTAAGACATGTTTCATTCTCTACCAAGGCTTTCCATTTTACAAAAGTGTCAAATACATCATATTTTTTTCTAATACAATACACCCAAACTTTCCTTATTGCATCATCAATAAAAGTAACATAATAACTTAAACCCCCAAGAGATGATACCTGAGCTGGCCCCCACACATCAGAATGCACCAGCTCTAACTTACTCTCTTTCTTTGTAGGTCCAACCTTGAGAAACCTTACTCGCTTCTGTTTCCCATATATGCAGTTCTCACATAAATCCAAACCTGTTTTTGTATATCTAGGAAAATTCTTCTTTATGATGTTCATGCCCTTATGGCTCATATGACCGAGCCTATAGTGCCATAATGTTGTATCTGCATCTGAAGCCACAAGATTACAATCATTAGTACTATCAGTGGTTAAATACAAGGTTCCAACCTTCTTACCTCTTGCCACCACAAGAGCACCCTTGGTAACCTTCCAAGATTCTGCTGTAAATATCACAGTACAACCATCACTTCCCAACTGCCCTGCCGATATCAAATTTCTTCTTAATGTAGGCACATGTCTGACATCCTTCAATAGCCAAGTATTCCCATTCTGCATCTTAACCTGAACAAAACCTTTTCCAACTATGCTGTAAGGATCATCATCACCAAGAAAAACATGCCCAAAATCTCCTTGAACATAATCAACAAAATAATGCCTATGTGGAGAAGCATGGAAAGAAGCCCCTGAATCTAAAACCCAAGATTTAGTAATATTGTGCAAAGAAAGAATCAAAGCATCCTGACATACATTACCCGTTGCCACATTTGCCTCCTTGTTTTCTTCCTATTGTTTCTTCTTATCCCGAAGCTCCCAACAGTCCTTCTTTGCATGCCCAGGCTTTCCACAATTCCAGCATACAATCTTGTTCTTGGATTTTGACCTTGCCCGATCTTTTGATTTTCCATGGTTTCCTCTATTCTTGTTTCTCCCTCTAGTTTCCACTGTTAGTAGAAGATTCCCCAGATCTTTTTCTTCACATTTCCTCACTTCGAATCACCCCTACAACATCCTCAAACTTCAACTTCGAGTTAGCTAGAACCGAGTTACTTACCGCCATTACCAAGCTATTCCAAATCTCAGGTAAAGAGCACAGAATTAATAAAGCCCTAACTTCTTCATCAAATTCTATTGTAACCAAAGATAGCATATTCACTACCATATTGAAATCATTTAAATGATCTACTACTGAACTATTCTCAGACATCTTCATATTAAACAACATCTTCATATTAAACAACTTTTTCATTAAAAATATCTTATTAGAGGCAGAGGGTTTTTCATACAACTTCCCTAATGCATCCATTATATCTTTTGTAGTCTTTTCCTTTGAAACATTAAATAATACCGAAGATGCAAGACACAATCGGATTGTCCCAAGTGCTTTCCTATCCAGCAAATCCCTTTCCGAATCTATCATACTCGAGGGTTTGTTCACCTTCTCAGACAACGGAGTATAAATATCCTTTTGATAAAGGTAATCTTCCATCTACATCTTCCAAAGACTGAAATTCTACCCGTTGAATTTATCAACCCTAGATATTCCATCATCTGCCATAGCTCCCACTCAAGTTAAAAAAATTCCCTGTGATTCAACACTTCAACAAACCAAACCAAGGCTCTGATACCAATTGTTAGGGAATAAGGGATAAAATATGTGGAATAATCCCTCACAGAATCGTAAAAGTAGAAACTAATATGCAGAAATTATTATAGATCTCAAATAAAATTGTAGAATAAAATAACACAACACAAAGAGACAGTATTTAACGTGGTTCACCCAATTTGGGCTACATCCACCAAAGAATCACTTGCTCAGATTTTATTACAAGCCACCGCTCTTTGAATACAATACCCAGATCCATTTGGAGCTATGCTCAACAAACTCTACAGAATTCACACCCGAATTCAAAACACATCTGCAATACATTCGCTTGTCCCTCTATCATATGCATAAGACCATATAAATAGAAAACTGCTTAAGCAGTTTTACAAAACCGTGGGTATCAAAACCATGGGCAAAACCTGTCCCATAAACCTATGGGTCAAAAAACTTGCCCATATGAGAAAATCACGTTTCCTGATATTTCGGGTGCAATTTTTTGAGGCCAAAAAATTTACGCCTAATTTTTTTTTTTCGGGGGCTACGCCCCCGAACCCCTGCTACCGAGGGATGCCACCCTCGACCCGACCCCAAACCCTGGCGAGAATACATGAAAAGTGTACAGTACTCTTACTGTACAGTCTTCAACATTTTCACACATGAAAACAGGCTCCACAACCTAACACACCTTGGGTGCAAATTTTCACATGTTGACACTTTGTGTTGTGCACCCCTTGCCTATGCCTTGGGCACAAATTTTCGCATGTTGACACTTTGTGTTGTGTGCCCCCTGCCTGCGCCTTGGGTGCAATTTTTCACATGTCAACACTTTGTGCTGTGCACCCCCTGCCTGTGCCTTAGGCACGAATTTTTACATGTCGACACTTTGTGTTGTGTGCCCCCTACCTGCGCCTTGGGCGCAAATTTTCACATTTCGACACTTTGTGTTGTGCATCCCCTGCCTGCGCCTTGGGTGTAAATTTTCACATGTCGACACTTTGTGCTGTTGACTATATTTACTCAGGGGGAGATATATACAACACTACTCTTAGGTCATAATAGCATATGAATCACTATTCATCTCAGCCACTACATCATCATAATCATCTTCATCATCCACACCTTCAATGGTGAGGAAATGAACTTGAGAACCACCAGGATCCTCCAGTTCTTCACCAGATTCCTCTTCTTTTTCATCATAGAGCCCATTTTCTTCCTCATCATCAGGCTCAATAACCTCACAAGTAGCATTGATAGGCACCTTGAGGGGTGGACCTTCAATGGACTACCTAGTTTGAGAAGAGGGAAAGTGGTTCCTAGGCTGAAAGTTCTTCCTTAGAACATCTTGATATGGAGCATGCTGGGCCAATTGTTTCTTGATGGTAATGAGGTCATTAGCCATCTTTTGCACCAAATGATCTGCATTACCTCCAGGAGAAGAGGAAGAAGAATATACTTTGGATTTGAAAGAATCCCTTTTCAGCTTTCCATACATGATCAAGTCATCTTCTACACTGATAACCAATCTCTGATCAACATCTAAAGTTGTAAGATTTACTCTCCTCAAGGAATAGCTTACTTCCGACAATTGAGCATTCAAGAAGAAACACTTCTGAATCTGATCAATAGGCCTAGTATTTAGTGGAATCTTGTTAATCAACTTGTTAAACTTGGCCACAAATTATCTCATAGGATCATGTGGATCCTTCTTTATTTGATAAATCTGAGCTAGTAAAGCATGCACATCATCATCAGGTTTGAAACATTTCCAGAATTCGATCCTCATAGTATTCCAATTGGTGATGGTCCCAACATGAAGATGGTAAAACCAATATGCAGCATTGTCTTGTAATATCTCCTCAAATAGCCTAACAGAGACATCCTCATGTTCAACTCCAAGGACCCCACATGTAACAATGAAGGCTGTAATGTGTTCATTAGGGTAAACTTTTTCATCACCTCTACATTTGGGAAAATTCTTCCTGTTACCCCTAGGTAACTCATGCAATGGTTGATGAAGAGCCAGAGGCCCAACTCTTTGTCCCTGAGGCAAAGGTGTTGCCATCCTTGGAAAGATTGCTTGAAGTGAAATTGAGACACCAGCAAAAATTAGGGCATGGATATTAGGGCTAAGTTGTGTTTGAGGAATGCTACTACCAGAAGCTCTGTCTTCAATAAGAGGTGTGCTTTTGGAATGAGATTTTCTATTTCTTCTTGTTGGAGGAATTTGAAAACCTTGTTGATCCAGGAGTTTAAATTAGGGATCTTAAATTCCAAGAGCCTTTCTACCATGAGTGTATATTAGAGTCGCCAGATCAAAGAAATGATAAAATTAGTTTTTCTTTTAGAAAGGAAATTTGTTGAACAAATTCCCAGCGGAATCACCAAAAATTGCTGGGTTTTAGATTTGCACTTGGAATGAAACCAAAGTCAGGGGACAAGCAAGTCCCCCCTCTTTAATGGGAGAGGTTCCCTTATTAAAAGAAGGGGAAAAACCTATGTATAAATACACAATATTACATTCAATAGTGGTTTCCCAATATCTTGAAATGTGTTTTATGCCTGGAAAGTTATCAATACATGAGGATAGAAGACTTGAATAGAGGAGGGAGCCAGAAGAAGATAATACTTTAAGGGAAAAGAGATGACATAGAAAACCCTTATATGTATTGAGAAAATGAAATATAGAATACAACCATTCACGTTTATAACGGGCACAATCCACAGACTCAAAGTTCTTGAGATTGTATAAACCAGAACATGAATTTTCTAAGCATGCAAGGATTAAAGGATTCACATATCAGAGCAAGAAGGAAAGAGAAAACAAAGGAAAAATGGGAAAACCCTTGTTTCGATTTCTTCAGATTCGAAATTATAGTTCCAGAATATCAAAATTTCAACCTAGTACAATGGCTTTGAAAGCCCATGAAATAGCTTGCAAGAGATGGTTACAAATTCCTCGAGCAAGAAAGAAATGGTTACAACTTCCTCAAGAAAGTAAGTAATGGTTACAACTTATTCCAATCATTTGAGCCCTTTTGAATTCTTTATTTCGCAAAGAAACATTAATGGAAGAAAAACTAGGTTTTCAAATATATGGCTGTTACATTATTTTTCCATTTTAAATATGGTCCTTTAGATTTGCTTTTACAAATTTAAATTTGGGCCGCCCACATGGAAAAAATTGATTGCAGTGGGTGCGGGGGGGAAACCTTTATGTTTTATAACCTTTACAGCGAAAACGCATTTTGGAACATTTTGGTCCGCTTACCCACTTTGAATTTTCAACATTCAGACACATGGCATTATTTGCTTGGCAACAGGGTCACAGATCACTTTTTTACTTTTAAATATTTTTTATTACAAAAACTTAAAACTTCAAAATTCTCCGCCTACCTGGATCCCCACTTTGACTTTTCAACACAGCTACACAACACCATCTGATTGGTGGCGGGGCTTAGGAATTCTTTTTTCTATCTCTCTGCGTGGGCTTGTGGGCCTGCCATTGCCAACTACTCCCTTTTCCAAAAGGTGTTAAGTGCCAAAAAACTCCCACAACCCCACCAGTCCGCTTTGGGAAAATAATACCATCTCAGGTCCGTCGGGCCATAACTTGAAAAATATGAAGATTTAGGAGGACTTATTTACCTTTTCAGAAATGGAAAGAAATTTCCCATCTGATGAAGAAGTTTCCAAGAGACCACAAGTCCTCGGAAAGAACCATATTTCACAATTTTTGTTTTCAATATTTTTAGAGGCACCAACTCAAAATTTTAAGTCTAGACTTGGAAAATGAGGGGAATTTTGAGGGTGACAACGTTTTCAAACTTCTAGTGCACCCCTTTGGAATATATGATGAAAATACCATTAAATATATACAATGGAAATAAATCTATGCATTGGGTCTCTTGAAAGTGAGGCAAGTCTCTGGATTGCGCCAAATTCCATGGAATAACGCCTATAATATTGATCCCAACTCTATATCTTTGTAGAGTTAAGGGATTAAGAAAACAAAAAATACAAGATGTGATACACCATGTTTTTTATGACAAAATACTTATTGTTAGAAAATGCACACTTTGAAAGTTAAGACTAAATTCTTGCACAACTCATTAACGAGCAGTTGATAACATACATTAAATGAAGGATATGATTTTAAGCAAGAAATTTTCTCAGGAGGATGACCCTATAAAAAAAATCTTCTATGAAATCTTATCACACTCAAAGTTGTAATCAAACAATTCTATAAGCATATAAGGAAGAAGGGAATAAAGAAGCTACTTAAGGTTCCTAATTAAATAAATCACAATAATCATTTTTTTCAACTATTGAATGCACACTAAGTACTTAATATATGAGAAGGTAAAATAACTCTATTCCTCAAAAGGTGATTGTTTTCAAGAAAATGGAAACAATTATTTACAACCACAAAATTCCTTTACAATGCTCTAAACATGGATACCTATAGCATTTGAGGAAAGTGGGAAGAAAGAGGAAGTAGAGATGCAATTGAAAAATAATCCACTTGATGTCCTAGTTTTCTCATAGTTAGCTATCACAAAATTCCTTGGTCAAAGGAGTACTCAACATGACTCAAACCTTCTCATCAACACTTGGCATTTGAAAGTTGGAGTCTTTGCTTTGAAATTGCCAAATTACCTCCAATCATTGCACAATTTGTGCAAGTTTTACCTTTTGAAATCTTTTTATTACAATGGTCTAAGAAGGTAATAATGATTAAATGTAAACATTTTTTGGGGATTATAATGGCATCATTTTAATGGGCTTAACACCTTCTGCTGAGGTTTGAGTAATAATAATCAAATGATTATTAAAAAATTGAGTGATACTACCTTTTTAACTTTAATCATTACAATGGTTAACATGGTTTACCCTAACCATGGTTAATGGTTGACCATAATTACGGACAACTGTGACAACCATCTTAGGGTGACACCTTAAAACATAATGATCATTTTTCTTTCCAATTTGGTAAGTGCGGCTATCATGGCTCTATTTCAAGTGTTTGAATTTTAGAGAGTGTATGCTCAAGCTAAGACGATATTAAAGCTTTAAAAATATGTAGTTTGTTGCTTTGTTCGGGATGGGCCACCTATGGTAGGCTCTTGGACTCTTCTTTAAGCTCGAATCCTTTTCGGATCTCGTTGTGAATACTTCTAAAACCATGTTTTTTGATATTATTGCTTTGCTTTTATTTAAGAGCTCACTACCATTGATAGCTTGATGCAATTTGAGAGCTCACTGCCATTCATAACTCTAGAAGATTTGTTTTTCAATTATCTTTCTCTTCTATGGAAGAAGGTAATGATTCATTTCTGTCTTGACTACTAAGTTATTTCAAACCATTTGGGTTTTTTTTCCAAAAACGACCCAAATTTCCTTCTGATGGTTGAAATCCTTTTAAAAAAAATCTTAAATGGGTATTCTTAAATGCTATACAAAGTAGCCATTGATGGGTAATTTGTATTTCTTGTTTATTTCTTAGAAAACCGTACATTCTTTTGAGATCCTTTACAATTTTATATTAAAGGTTAAATAAGTTCATACTGTTTGCACTTTTAACTTAAAATGATGAAAGAGAACTCAACACTTTTAACTTGAAATGATGAAGAAATCTACTTTTATGTTGCCATACATGTATGAATCAATGAATTTTTCCCAAATTGTTGTTGTTAAATACCTTTTTGAAGCTTTTGGAATGATCCATGAGATGCTATATCTCTGTTGCTCAGGCCATTGTCACCATGCACAAGAGGGTTGTAATTTGTTTTCATTTTAGATAATAGATATTTCTTTGATCTTAATAATTTAATAATAGAATGAAAATTCATTTTGTGCTTTGACTACATGAAGCTTTAAGGATATCCCAAGCTTTAACTCATTTAATATTTCTCTTCCACATGTGCTTTGGAGTAAAATATGGAAAGATGAGAGGTGTTACAACAAGTAAGGGGTTCATTTCTAGATAATGACAAATCCCCTTACTCTTTTTTGTGTTTTTGTTTTAAATAAATTTTCATTCCATCATTTAAAAATTTATATCCGGTGACTTTTGTGGGAACTTGTACAAAATTCAATTCTGAATATAAACAGCTATTTTAAGGAATGAGTTATTTTTTGTTTTATTTTCACATTGCTCTTTATTTCATAATTTTTTAGCATTTAAAAGCTAACTGTGTATTATAGTTTCATATAGTCATATGTGAATTGAAAGTTAACTATTTTTACCTTATTTGATCATCTAAAAATAAGAATAATGGATTAAAAGATGTAGTAGTCACCCTAAAATTGTAACTTACTTCTTCCTCCTGGTAACCTTATGTTCTGAATTGAATTTTAGCATTATTGAGATCCTTTTACAGGACCCAATACCTGCTCCATAATTTTTTTTCTAATGTATGATGTCATTCCCATCTTCATCTTAACCCTACACAATTTATTTCACTTCATTGGGTTCAAAATTTAATGCATGATTTTGATGGAGATGATAGGATTCAAAATGACATCTTATATGGGAAATATGTATTTTGGAACCAGTAATGAGTCCTATAGATTCCTACACAGTTTACATTCCCCTGAGATAAATAATTAGGAAAATCAAAGTAAGTAATTTAACAAGAAACAAAGTTTTGAGTTGACATGGAGTATGGTAAGCCAAATCATGTTTGAGGTGTGAGAAATTTCAAAATTAATGTTGATTTATGGAGGGTCATTTTCTTGCTAGATGAAAATACAGGTTTCTCATAACATCTATGGGGATAGGAGTCATAATTAAACCGAATTTTTTAGCCTTATGAAGCTAACCAACACTAAAAGAGATCTAAAAACAACCTAGATACTGTGAAACAACACTTATTAGAAATAAAAAATAGAAACAATGTGCATAAGAACTTGGAGGATAAGATAAGTATAACTAGCCTATTCTAAAGAAAACTTACATTATACTAACAATTCTTGAGAAACATCCCATTCATAGGAATGATAAGATCCTCATCATTTATCCTTGCAATTTGAAAAAATTGTGTGGTTTGTAATTTGTAATCATGTAGGGGTCACTCCAAATTGTATCAATTATAGTGTGCATTCTTCGTTTGGCCCTATCCTCATCCCACTTTAACAAAATATCATCTTATTAAAAAAATCTCAATTTTGAATTTTTTTCAAAATTCTTCTTAACTTGAGCGTGGCGTTTTTCCATTTTTTGTTGGGATTTCTCTCTAATTTCATGTGAATCCATTAGTTATGCATATTTAACTTGCATAGGCTCATTTAAAATCAACTCAAGCTGGTAGATCTAGAGATGGTAACTCAAGGGAAATGAGAAATCTTGCTTCCTTACCATATACTAATTTATAGGTTGAATCACCAAAAATGCTCTATTTAACTTAGTATACCAAGCACTTTGATTTTCCTTAAGGGTTCCCGTGATGATCATTAAGATATTTTTGTTTGTACTTTCTAATAATCCATTACATTGTGGGTAGCAATTAGAGGATGTACTCAATAAAATACCATTCTTAACTTCCCAGTCAGTGACCTTGGCACCGTGAAATGCCAAAGTATTGTCTGAAATGATTGTGGTAGGAACTCTGAATCTGGACACAATACCTTCATAAAAATCAAGAATACTTGATTCACTAGCTTCTTTAAGGGCTAATTCTTCAGTACAATGGGTAAAATAGTTAGTGGCTGTTAAAATCCCCTTACGGACTTTATAAGAAGGTGAATTTATCATACCTATAAAATCAAGGTCCCATTGCATAAAGGGTTACTCCAATGAGATGGGACGAAGAGGGAGAGCTGTTAATTTCTATTTTCCAACAAAGAATGAACATTTCTTGCACTTCCTCACCCACTCGTAGTGATCTTTGAAGATGTGAGGCCATTAATACAATGATTTCATTATCTTAAGAGTTATGGTCCTAGGTGAGAAGTGGCCACCTATAGATCCTTAATGGAATTCTCTCAACAAATGGCCAACTTGGCTCAAATCAACACATCTTAATAAAATACCATTGACATCCTTTTTTAAAAGCACTCCATCAATGAAAACATAACTTAGAAAAAATTGTAATCTAAAATACCTTCTGTTTGTTTTGTCCACACCATCAGGATGCACCCCACACTAAAGGTAATTAATCATGTCTACCATCCATCTTAAAAGAAAATGATTATAATCAAATTTTAACTATTGATCTGATAGCTAAGACAAACCATTTCCTTTTGAATATCCATATCAGAAATGAAATATCCAAAAATCCCTTTATCTTTCACATTTTTAGCTATCATGATGTCAATATCATATTCCATCACACTTTTTATCCATCTAGATCTCTTATAATTTAATTCTTTTTTCAACAAAAATGATTTTACGCTTGGATGGGAAACGAAAACATGTATCTTGTTATTGGAAAACATATACTTGAAAATTTTAATCCTATTATGAATGCAAGCACTTGTTTTTTGATAATAGTGTACCTTATTTCATACTCATGAAGGATTTGAACAAAAACATCAATGGGATGCTCAACACTATCATCATTAACCTGAGTTAGAATTGTTGATATGGTTTCTACCCCTGCAATAGCATACATGGTGAATTCATTGTCAAAGTAAGGAATATAAAATGTTGGAGCTTGAGATATAACCTTTTTAATATCTTTAAAAACCTTTATTTCCTTTATTAGTCCAAGAGAAAACCTTATTTTTCATGAGCATAATAGTCAAAGGTTTAACCAAATTTGCAAAATTAGGCACAAATCTTCTTCGAAAATTTATTTTCCACAAGAAACTTTGAAGATCCTTTTTTTGATGATGCAAGGAAAACTCTAGAATGGAATCCACTCTTTGAGGATCAATGGCCAACCCTCTTTTATAAACAAAGTGTCCCAACAATCTACCCTCATGAACTGAAAATATAGAATTTTTTAGATTCAAAGAGATTCCATATTTCCTACATATCTAAATGGTTTACTTTAGATTCATTAGATGATCATCAACATTTTTTGAAAAAATAGTCACCTCATCTAAGTAAACAAGAATAAATTTATTGAACAAGCTTTGGAAATCCATATCCATGGCCACCTAGAAATTAACACAAACATTGGAGAGACTAAATGACATTTTATTGTAAGCATAGGTCCCCCACTTGGTGGTGAAGGTTGTTTTATAATGATCTTTTTTTCTCACTAGAATTTAATTGTACCCATTGTATCCATCCAGAAGAGACAATTTGTCAAACACTGATATTGTTCTTAAGATTTGATCCATGAGGGGAAATGGATAATGGTCTTTAATTAAGGCCCTATTAAGATAATTTATGTCAACACATAACCGAATTTCACCAATTTTCTTTCTTACAAGAAAATGGTTACCCACCCATGAAGAATGCTTAATAGGAAAAATAATACCAACTTCAATCAATTTAGATAACTTATTTTTCATTGAAGAATACTTTTTGGATTGATGGGCCTTCTCTTGTCTTATAGGATTAGCATGTCGTTCTAACTCAATTGTATGTTGTGCTAAAATAGGGTCAAAACCTCTAAGAGCTTGATATTTTGATGAAAACACATTAATAAATGATCTACACAACTCTATGAATGCTTATTTTCAAAGTTAGAGCATACTTTTCCAACTTTATAAAAATTACAATTCTCAACAACAATGTCTTCATAGTTATAATCATGAGTAGATATTTGTGCCTTACCTTTCCTTAGTTGATCATCAGTGTTAAAGATGCTTTCTAAAGTTACAAGTCCCTGAGGAAATCTATTTTATTTCAGCTATATAATCTGATCCTCATACTGGTGTTGTAGTTTTGACTGATTTTCTGATGAGAATTTAACTTCTTTCTATAAATCTTATTATTTGATCATCATTCTCAAAAAAAAGTCAATTCTGATATTATTTGTTATAGAAGGCTTGATTATCATCTTAATATGGGGTTGTACTTTCTCATTACTCATATTATTAATAATGTCAAAACAAGCTCCAAGTACTGCTAGTAGATCTACAAGGTTCTTTTCCCCTCTTGGAATGGATTGTATGTTAAAATCTTGAAAATATTATAATAAATAACATACCCTATGTTTATAATATTTTAAAAAGGGAAGTTTTGAAATATTATTCCCTCTTACCTGATCAATCACTAGTCTACTATCTCCATAGGATTGCAAACATTTTACTTCTCTCTTCCTAGCCCATTGTAAGTAATGAATTAAGGCTTCATATTATGGTGCATTATAAGTGCATCTGAATTTAAACCTTAAGGTAGAATAATAAATTTTCTTAGGAGATATAAACATTAAACAAGCCCCGACTCTATTCTTATTAATAGCTCCATCAAAATATAGTTGTTGCATTCCTTCTCCAAAAATATTTGGTTTGAAAGCCGAAAGAAATGTACTTTGTTCTTCATGAAAATAATAAACTCCAAGTAAATGTAGAAACAAAATCATGCATATATTTCTATTTTACTATATCATCAGTATATTATTTATATGCATGGATATTAACTAAGAAAACCATGCACTAGTGACAATATATCTTGTCCATCTATGTATTTGATTACTTTTTATTGTGTTTCTCTTCTACATTTGTCATTATTGTATCCACTTCTAGCCAAGTCATAAGGATCCATGTTTGTCTGTTTATTCACATCCATGGTTATTTATCTTAGAACACCAATTCCCACTCTGGAAATTAGCGCTCAGGTGCTTTTGTCCACATTAGGTGCTTCTGTCCTCTTTGTTGTTTTTACACATTTTAACATTTGTGGTTGACCTTTTTTCCTTTTTTTATCATCCCACGCTCATATTCGTCCTTTCATGTCACTAGTGTAAAAATTCAAACAAGATATCCATATATACACACAACGTACATATTATTATCTTGGCTGGCAATTCTAAGGGGCAATGACATCTATACTATCACTACCATCAAAAGGACTACATTTTTGGGTTGAATGCACTGCATAGGAAGGGGAAGTGCTGAATTCCATACCACACATTTGCATATTATCTAGCTATATTCTATTATCTTGGTGTTATTGGCATGAGGGAAACCAAAGAAAACTATTTCACACACAACCACATAAAACTACATGGAGTTTGGAATGTAGGGAAATGCTGGGTAATAAGTTCAATCTTCGAATGACCATCATGTTTAGTCCGACTTCACATTTTGCATATTTCATTCAAATTTAATGTGTTTGTGAGCTTATGTAGGTAGCTAGGATTTTTCTTGCAAGTATATGTATTGTTAAAACCCTAAAAATGGAGGTAATTTGACAAAGTAGAGATTAAAGCGACACTATTCAGACCCATAAACGAAGTAGATCCTAAATATTTACATAGTTAGCAACTCCCATACACATTTCTCCTTCTATAGGAACTCGTATCTAGGTTAGTGCAGAGCTACAAAACTTTTAACGAGATTTTGTGACATTATTTCAAGCTAGATCAAACATATACATAGTCCTAACTATCTACAAATTACACATAAATAAGATAAATCACCTATCTCTCCTATTTTCTTATAGTCTTACATTGCTGAAGAATTTAGCATTTGTATTTTATTGTATCTCATCATATTTTCACATTATTGGTTACTATAAAATCATATATAATAGTTATTTTTATTAAATCATTTTTTGAGCCCTCTTTTATTCAAACTTCTTTCCCTAAGATCCTAAAAACCTCATGGCTAAAAATAGGTTCCCATCTCCCAAGTACGATATGACCTATATGCATATGTAACCAATATTTGACAATGCCACTGTAGAAACTGAATTTTATGACCTCATACACAATCCCAAATATGATCCCATAATCCTCCAACAACTCCTTGACTTCAAAAAACCCATTCTTGTTAGCTAATAAACCCTTGATTTTTGGATAGTATCCCCAAACAAATTGTTTTCCTAATGTTCTCTCTCATCCACTGTATTCACTAATGCCGCTTCCTCCCTTCCTTCTTATCTTATAGAAAAAGATAACATTAATATAAATTCTTTGCATGATGAATTTCTTTCTTGCAAAAACATAGATGATTCTATTTCTACTTCTGATCATGACAATGTAAATGTGCCTAATGATGTTCCTATTAGTAGTCAATATGAATGTAAATCTCTATCTCCTCCTCTCCATACTTGTAAAATTGTTTCCAATGATTGCAATGATAAATATGATGTTATTACTCCTACAAGATCTTTATATATTGATGATACTCTTGATGAAATACTTTCTTATGAAAATATGACTAATAATTATTTTGATTATGCTTCTGATCATGAACATGTTAGTGATGATGTTTCTTCTATTAAGACTTTTGAATGCAAATTTAACACTCCTATTTTATCTACTGTTGAAGTTATTTCCAATGTCTCTCATGATGATTCCACTCCTACTCCTCATGTACCTCTTATTGTGTCTCTTAAGCCTACACCTAGCATCCCCATATAGCTTCCATGTTCCTCTCCTCCTCTCACACCACCACCTCCTCCTTCTACATCCACTCCTCCTCAAGTTCCCATGATCACTCACAATAGCAAGATCCAACCCCTTAATGTGCATCTCACTTCTCCAACCATTCCTTCACATTATATCCTATCCCTCATGCATGTTGTTGGTAATTTGCAATCTCAAGTTCATACCCTTACCATTGCGATTGGATCCTATTATGCTTCCATTGATAATAATTCTCTTCCTAGAAATCATATTCCCAAGAAGATTCACAATTCATCTTTCCCTAAGGCATTTTCCATGCTTAATTTCTTATGTTTTTATGGCACAAGAATTATTTGTTTGCATCTAAAGAATTACCATTTAGATATGGCTTCATATTACAATGATCGTTTGTTACCAAAATCCTTTTACTCTATCCTTGTTTATTATGCTCTCCAATGGTATATTCATTTTCCTAATGGATCTATTAGTACTTACAATGATATGGAGGATGATTTTATTAGACACTTTTTTTTTGTAATAATGGTCCTAAAGTAATTGTACGATGGAAAAGTGACATGTGAGTGTGGGAATCTAAAAGCAACTCTTCCTCACAATCGACCTCCTGAGGTCGTGCCGAGACAGCTGGTGGGTATGGAATATGTGTGAGATGCAGACAAACTAGTTAGGCAATCTAATGTCTTCAATACGCACTAGCGGAATTTACGAGTCTAAGGTAAAGAAGGCCCTCCTAACTTGAATTGGTGTGATAGATCGGTCAGCAAGGATGACTGCTCGAAGGCTCCAATCAATATCGAGCTCTGGCGTGATTCGATCTATAGGTTGTGGAATACGTGGAAAATGACCTGGGATAGTTTCGTGTATTTCTCCGGACAGGGTCATATGGTGGATGGTAAGTATAGTCAATTCTATGGACGATTCTTTGGCCTAGTCCAGAATTCCCTAGATCTGTTAGCTGCTATGTCTAGCAAGGATAATTGTTCGATAATGACCGGTGGAAGTGGGGTAGATCTGAATACTAGTGTACGTAGGCTAGTGTCTATGTCTAATTCTCCTATGGATTCGTTGGGCAGCGAGATTTGTGGGTCAAAACCATAGATTCTTAGTTGTTGTGGACCTGTAATGGTCATGCGTGAAATCAAGTCCTAATCCCTAATATCCAGTAATCGTATGCTTTCTCAGCTTCTATATTTAGGATCAATAACTGTGTGATTTTCTCAGAATACTCTACAGGCGTTCGTGCAACCTGGATTCTTAGGCCGGTATATATATCTAGAAGAGTGTCTCCTGCATCTAGATGTGGGACCAAAGGATCACAACCAAAGGTTTGTTCTCTTTTGAACCCTTCTACAGTCATATGAATGTTACCTAGGGTAATCTGTAGTTCGGTTGATTCAACCAAAACGTGTGTGCTTGGTCATCTTCTATGTTTAGTCTGTTCAACTGGGAATTGATTTGTTGCAAGCTTACCGTTGTTCGGAAGACTTGAATCCTAATATTTTGATCTATATCAGTTATCACTGTGATGAGATTGGGCTGAGGCACGATTGGCTCGAATACATATTCCCTAGGCTCTCTAGGTCCCGTGATTTTCATACAAAAGCAACAAAGTAAAGAGAACTACAGTAAAATAAAATTTACCTATGTGAAGTATATATGTAGCATATATAACTTCTCTATTTTTTTGTGTTTTCTGATGAGCTTTACAAATTTAAGAAAGTAGCTATTTAAAATATCTATAAATGACAACTAAAATAATCAATTTAAAACAAAAAAAATAACCGAGTGTAGCTATTTGTCTGTGCAATTTGTAGATCTATTCTAAACAATGAAATAGCTTATCTAATCTATTTTCAAGACTCTCGATCCTACCTCAGAAGTGAGGAGTGAATCATAGTTTCTCAGAAACTATCAATCCCCATAGCTTCCCTGGCAATATCGAGAGTAGAATTAACTGAAATAAAGCAATTAACTACTCTATTTGATATGATTCTAACTAGAACTTTGAAAGCTAGAACCTGGATTCTGCAGAACAGTGGTGAATCCAATGATGCGTGTGATCTCTTCGTTCCTTCGTGTTCACATGGATCCAGAAAAGCATGTAATGCTAACATCAACAAAAGTAGATATTGGGATAAAGGCAGCTCAGAACACTGGCTGAATACAATGCGAGTAGGAGAGGGATAGCGCAAGAGTACAGAGCTTGGCTTATGTAATTCCTAGCGGGATCTATTGCGAGTCATGCAACATAAAGCGTCCAGACCCTGAAACTATCCTGTTTGAGGAGCAAAACCTGCAACTTTAATGGCTTCCTAAGCTATTCTACTCCAAGGAATTGGATGAAATTACAGCAGTGCTTGCACAAGATGGATATGTGGCTTACTAACAGTAAAAAAATGCTAACTAAGCATGCAATGAAAGAAACTAAACATTCTAAGCAAAAGGAAAACTAAATCTATTGAAAAGAGAAATCAGAGGAAAATTCAAGGGGCCATTTGCTTGAGCACAAGCCAACTATTTATAGCATTTGCATTTACCCAAGGTAAAAACCAAATAGAACTCTTAAACTATAAAAAATGGAAAAACACTATTCCAGGGAACCAGAATCATAAATGCAAGCTTATGGTGGTGAAAGAATGCTGGTAAAACGTTGAAATTACATGAGTCATGTTAAAATATCTTTCTGGAAAATGCGTAAAGGACCGCCGCTCTGAGCATGGCGGCGGTTAAAGAACCACCACCTTGTTCAGGGTGGAAGTTTCGTCACTGAAGAGCGAAAGACCAAGAAAAGAGGTGAAAAGGGAAAAACAAAGCACGCGGGGGCTAAGCGGGGTATGCGGGATGTTAATGCACACTTGGAGAGATTTTCTGGATCCTGAACACCTTACGAGGAGACCTGTATCATCATTGGGGCACGTGTCATGTTTCTCTGGTAGTACAGTACCTTACAATTTTGGGTACGTACATATTGCCCCCTCAGAGAAGCGTTTTAGCCATGAAGAGGCGTAAAATGGTGGGTCCGAGTATGGTGGTTCCGAAATGGGAAGTTAGAAGTTATACCTGATACATCTGTGTGTTGAAATGATGCCGTCCAAGATTCCTGCTACCTGCAAAATGAAAAGAGAACTCAAGTGCAAATAGACACAGTAGTTTGAAAAATAAATGCTAAAATAATAGGGAATGAGAACGTAACATTTGTGCGGGGATAGGAACTTACCTCCATCGGCACTCCAAACTTGTGAAAAATTCATTTAAAACAAATTAGGGCGCTATATATATGAAAGTGGGCCCATTTTCCTATTCATTTGTGCGAGTCGATTTGATTGATTTTAAGCTCTGGGACCCATGGTGACGGTTTCTTGCGTGAGTAGAGTCGAAATGTCCATGATGAGATAGTGATCATGCCTCCACGTGCGGAACATCGACCCGTGAGATCACAGGTTAGTTTTCTTCAGTTTATCCTTTTTACCCCCTCAAATTTGAAATGCTAAATACTTTGTCATGGGGGGGTAATTTTTGAAAATGTTAGGTTCAAAAGGTCCATCTAGGGGGGGCGCCTATTGGGTAGGTTTTATTTTTAGGTAAAATGGTCATTTTTTGCACTTTTTAGGCCTTTTAAGATTAAAAACCCACGTGGGTTTTCGGACCACGACCACCACCCTGCCCAGGGCGGCGGTTACACGACCGCCGCCCTTAAGGCGGAGGTTACAAAACCGCCTCCCTGCTCAGGGCGGTGGTTTTGCACAGAATGCAAAAGGAACATCTATTTGAGATTGTGTTGGTATTTTTAGCATTTCTATGTATTTTCATAATTTTTCCAGTATTACTTGGATGCTAACTTGCTTTGTTTTGTGTGTTTTTGGGTGTATGCAGGCGAGAGAGGAGTATATCCGGTGGAGTCGAGAGAGGGAGTGTGATTGGCTCCCAGGAGTTCTAGATGCCCTCTCACAGGATGAGGAGGACACTCTTTAGCGGGCTGGGATACTACGTATTTCACGCGTGCCTCACGTTACACCATCTAATCACATCCTTTGTGATTTGTTCTCATACTGGGATGCAGATCGGAACACCTTCCGATTGCTAGGGGTCTGCGGTGAGTGGACTATTACATTGGAGGACGTCTATCATATTCTAGGGGTCCTGTCGACACTAAAATTTTCCTCCAAAATTTCCATTTCATTAATATATGTATTAGGAATAGGATGTTGTTAAGTGTAATTAGTAGTAGCGTCCGATAGAAGATAACGGCGCCGTCAGTACGGTGCCGCCAATAATGTGGAGTACGGTAACAGTCAAAGTACAATAGGAATGTTGTAAAAAGTAAATATTTGTCGTAAGTGGTCCGGTAATGTTAAAATGTCAAAGTTTGGGTAATTAGAGAAGTAGGGTCTACATGATTAGGAATTAGAAATATTATATTGGTAATAAGGACAAGGAGTGAGGTCATAAATATTTTGTGTATTTTATTTGTAAAAATTCTAAAAATGTGGAACCCATGTAAAATTATAAGGTTTATCTTATCTTAACAGATAAGCTTACATGTACAGATAAGAGTTAAGGTATGGAATATGATTCGTCAGAGTGGATTTCTTATCCTATCTTAGAGATAGGATGGATAAGCCTGGAAGTTCTATAAATAGAGAGGCCACCCCCCTCATTTAGCATAGAAAGAAGTAGTGAGAAATATTGTAGGAAGTGTGTGAAGGAAGCCATCAGTTAAAGGTGTGTTGAAGAAGCCATCGAGAGGTGTAATTGTAAAGTTTCTCCCATAGTCTTGTTGACGAATCTCATGGATTACGTCCACCAAACTAAAGGCTGTGCATTAGTAAATAATCATAGCATGAGGAGTTCCTGGTGAAGAATTATCATAGTGCCGGATTGCTGATGACAGTCCCGATCATTGGGAGATGACTCACCCTAGAGACAGCAAGCTCACGGGCACAAATTGCACAGTGGGCCACATATATGGGAGATGCAGTAATATGTACGGGGTCAAAGAAGGGGGTTAGAGTTTGATCCATTCCTTATTTGCCCATCCCCTTACTTCGTCAGGCCATCATGGGGATCCTTGCCTCGAGACTGATCGGGGACAAGGGAGGAGATACATTACTACACTGTTGGTCCCCCATTATTCCACAGATAGAGGGGCACAGTCAGATATATGCCTGGGGAGTAGATATTCTTGGGACCACCTACCACGACTTATATAGGGTGGACCATTTACAGGGGCAGTCCTTGAGCCACCCGACCATAGTCATGAGTTGGGTCTATGAGCATTTCATCCCTTATGGCAGGGGTGTGGAGGTGGCAGATCCTGGAGCTGTGAGGGCAGCCAGACGGACAGACACGTCGGTGCTCAGAGCACCTCATCAGCCAGTTGCCTCCCTGAATAGTTCCGACATGGAAGCCACACCATACCAGACTATGGCAGGCATATGGGGCGAGGAGACTCTTACCTTGATCTCCTGCTCCACGACAGGGCAGCTTATTGATAGAGTGGGGCGAGTGGAGATGCACCCCTTTGGCCGTGTTCCTCAGCAGTTTGGCTTACCATACATGGGTATGCTTCCCCTAGTGGCACCAATATACAGATCAGACCGAGAGGCCAGAGGGGGGCCTAGAGGCCGGGGTTGGATAGTGGTTACTCCTGGCATTCCTATTGCAGCCAGGAGGATAGTACGTGCCAGAGTGAGAACCAGTGCGCCTCAGGCACCTTTGCTTCAGATTTTCGTGGGTCCTGCCCATAGCAGCAATGACCCCATTGAGGTAGACTCTGAGTCTGAGGAGTTTACGGGGGGGAGAGACAGAGGAGGAGACTAAGGACAGTGATCCTAAGTGGCATGACACCCATGATATCATGCAGGCGGAGAGGACCGAGAAAAGTGCAGAGAGGGTGACTCTGGTTTCACAGGAGCCACTCTCCCAGGGCCATGCGGAGGATGAGTCCATTGCAGGGCATTACATTGCTCCAACCACAGGAGCAACCCCTTAGTTGGCAGTGGCATCCGTGGCAGGCGCTGATCCCATAGATCCATCTTGGAGGCCTGGTGATCCGAGTAAGTTACCCTCTCTCCCTTCTAGTGTTTGTTTAATTTAAGATCATTTTAGTTACTATCTCTCCTTGTGTTTTATCTTAGATTTCTAATCTCCTATTTGGTTTCTAATTTTCCTCCTTGGTTTGCAGAGACCGCCGATGAGTGGCATGACTTGATTCGCAGGGTATGCACTGATACCCTGATGATCCCCATGGAGAGGACCCACGCAGAGCTATCTATGGATGCTGGGGAGCCTTCAGTAGCTGGCAGACATACCAACGTCTTCACCCCAGTCTGGCATGTGGCCAGGATGGTATCGAACCTTCACACAGAGTTAGCGGGGTACATGACGGTTGAGCGCTTGATGAGGAGCCATTCTCGGGGTGAGACTGCGGCTGCTCCTCGGGATCCTAAGCCCTCCGTGCATCCAAAGCACCGACGTAGCCGGAGTCCTAGGCGTGGGCGTGCACCTTCAGAGGGGTCTCGTAGGGATTGAGAAGCCACTTGGCTCTCGTAGATTTTGTAATATATATTCGTTTGTATATCCCGGGCTCTTTGAGCGTTTTGACCATGCTTAGTGCATGATGACATTGTATATAAACGTTGATCATTTATATATATGTATTATTCTGGATCAAAATCTTGGCATTCATGGCTTTCTTTCTATTTCTAGTTCCTCATGTATGTGATGATGTATGTTTATATGTTTCTTTTAGAATATATGCAATGGTTAACAAATGATGCAAGTGTTTTACTTTCCTTTTGTGTTTCATGATGCTGATATATGATCATGTAGATATAATGTGATTTTGAACCTTAGTTTTTGTAAGCAATTTTGGATGCTCCATGTTTATTTTGGCAAAGTGATGAAAATAAACTGGTATGATGAATAGATAAACCTGCCCCTACCCCCAACTCCACACAACTAGTAAGATGCGAGGGCTTATCACCAAGAGTTGGGAAGGCCGCAAGTTACGAGGTGTAGTGAAATGATAGTGATGAAAGATAGACAAAGCTTTAGTGGAACCAAATTAGGACACCACAAGTCTACTCCACTCGAGTGACTTCATAGTTTTGGATGCTACTTGCTTTGCAGTTTATCCAGACTTAGACCCGTAGATGGCCACATAGTAGAAAAAATCTGGGTTTTTAGGATTTTAACTCTCTTAGGATTTTTGAACATCTGATTCATTTGTTTTTGACTCAAAGTTTCAAAGTTTGAATTGTGTGTATGACTTTTTGCATTTATTTGTCAAGAGGACCCCCTACACTTTAGCCCATGCTACTAGTAAGAAGTGTGGGTTTATCACCGTGGGCAAAGCATAGGCGAGTAAGGGAATTTCCATCCTTTCCCAACCCTACGTCACTAGTAACAGATGCAAGCTCATCACTAAAGGTTGGTGGGGCAAGGAAATGTGTAAAATTAAAATTTTCTGTTTGATCAATGTTTGACTTGTTTATTTGAGTAAAATGTCAGTATGTGTTTATTTCCAAAGAGATATACATATGGGATAGATGTGACACCATGAAGCTTCTAGAAAAAACCATAGGCAAGACACCTACCCTTAGAAGAAACCAAAAGTGAGAATAAACTTGCAGATCTTGGTATGGTTACCGTTAAGACTTTGTCATGTCTAGCTTTATTTGATGATATCATGAAAATGGAGAAGTATGATTAAAATGTTTATGCCAACAACATCATGAGTTTGTAATGAATTACTTTGAGAATAGATTCCTTGATCACCATTTGTGTATGAAACAAGCGGAAAATATGATCCTAATCTATATGAAGATGCAATGTAGATATATATATATATATATATAAAAAATAGTGCTAGCTACTTACGCGTAGAACCACTTGAGGTGTAGGGAATTGACTGTTTCACCAAATTCCTCACCTTCTAGTGTACATAAGAGGTATGCACCATTTCCATAGTCCTTCATGACTCGGTATGGGCCCAACCATTTAGGCCAGAATTTCCTTCCTTCGCCGGTCTTCTTGTCGATCCGGCTATCTAGTCTTATAACTAGATCACCTTCATATATGTCGCATTCATAGACTTTCTTGTTATATTGCTGGCACATCCGGTTGGCATAGACTCTATGCCATTGCTCAGCATCTAACCTAGCTTCATCTAGGCTGTCTAATTGGGAGAGACGTGCTTCCCTGTAAGCATCTTCATCCAGAATCCCTTGTAATGAAATGCAGAGACTGGGTATTTCAACCTCGAGTGGGAGAACTGCCTCTGCCCCGAATACTAGTGAGAAAGGGGTTACTCCCGTTGGTGTTTTTATTGAGGTTCGGTGGGCCCATAAGGCTGGATATAACTTCAATTGCCAATCTCGTTTGTTTTCTTTCACCGTTTTAAGGAGAATGGCTTTTAGTGTTTTATTCATCGCTTCAGCCTGTCTGTTGGCTTGAGGGTAATACAAGGAAGCCGTATGATGGCTTATTCTAAACTTACTACATAGCTCGCGAACCTCTTCATTTTTAAAAGAAGTTCCATTATCGGAGATAATGATTTGCGGGATACCATACCTGCAAATGATTTGGTTCAAAATGAACTTGGCGATTACAGAACCAGGTACAGTAGTAAGAGGCATAGCCTCTACCCATTTGGTAAAATATTCGGTGGCCGTGATTATAAAATTATGGCCATCTATGGATGAGGGAGAGAATTTCCCTATTAAATCTAGGCCCCATGTAGAAAAGGGCCATGGAGTAGTGATTGGTTGCAGAGCTTGTGCCGGCATATGGATCTCATGGGAGAATTCTTGGCACTTATGACACCTGCGTACGAACTCTACTGCGTTATGTTCTAGAGTAGGCCAGAAATAGCCCATTCGAAGTATTTTACGAGTGGTAGCATGACTGCCAAAGTGGCCTCCACACATTCCACTGTGGGATTCATGGAGAATCTTCTTGGATTTTTCCATGTCGACACATCTTAGGAGCATTCCATCGAACGCTTTCCGATAGAGTACTTGCTCTATAATGATGTATTTAGCTACGATAATACGTAACCGCCTTCTTTGTTACGGTGTAGCTCCTTCTGGATACGTATGGTCCATGATATAATTAATGATATCAGTGTACCAGGGACACTCAGAGATAGAGGGTCGGGTTTCGATGTAGTATACGCACTCATCTAGAAAATCTAAATCTACTATATCGCCTCCATCTAATGGGTTATCAACTAACCAATCCGCAATGATTTGTCCCTTAACTAACTTATGATTTACAAACGTTAATTCGAATTCTGCCATTAAGGTTATAAAACATCCAGCCTTTTTAGACAAGGACCCTTGTGTGAGGAAAGTTCGTAAATGGTCCATTTTTACTATGACCTTTGTTTCTTGATTTAGTATATAATGTCTTAGGCATTTGGTTGCAAATACTATCATGAGGCATTCTCGTTTTGATTGTGTGTAACGTGTTTCATAGTCGAGCAACATTCGGCTAATGAAATAAATCATGCGTTCTCTCTTGTCATCGTCTTCTTGAGCTAGCATGCAGGCTAGCGAGACATTAGTAGCTCGTGAGTATAAAATTAATGGGTGATCTAGCTTAGGTGGCATTAGCATAGGTGGTGACAACGAGAAATGCTTAACCGCGTTGAAAGCTTTATTGTAATCTTCAGTCTAATCAATGCTATAGTCTTTCTTGAGTAAATTGTTGATTGGATGAATGGCGAAACTTAAGTCCGGGATGAATCTTCGGATTGCACCCAGCTTTCCGAGGAATGAACTGATTCCAGATTCATCTGAAGGTGGAACGATTTCGAGGACAACCTGAATTTTGGCTGGGTCAACATCTATCCCTCGTGACGATATGATGTAACCTAGGAGCTTCCCTCCTGTTACACCAAAGATGCATTTTTCCGGATTTAGCATGACTCCGTATTCTATCAGCTGTGAGAGAATGATGTGGAGTACTTCCGGATGGTCACAACGCTTCTTGGCCTTAGCCAACAAGTCATCTACGTAGGATTCCATGATTTTATGAATTAAATCATGAAATATATATGTCATAGCTCGCTAGTATGTAGCACCAGCATTCTTGAGACCAAATGGCATGATAGCATAGCAATAAGTTCCCCAAGGAGTTATAAATGTGGTTTTAGCTTGATCTTGTTCAGATATTTTGATTTGATTGTATCCTGAGAATCCATCCATGAGAGACAAAAGTTCAAACCTAGCTGTTGCATCAACAATGACATCAATGGATGGTAACAGGAAGTCGTCTTTAGGACACACTTTGTTGATGTCTCGAAAATCTATGAAGATGTGTATCTTCCCATTCTTCTTGAGAATGGGAACGATATTAGATACCCATTGGGAGTAATCGACTGGCTTGATGAATCCTACTTGGAGGAGTTTTATTACCTCCTCTTTTACCATGAGAGCTACCTTGGGTTTCATGGGTCTTGATTTTTGTTTAACTGGCTTTGCATCAGATTTAGTGACGAGGTTGTGCACCACAATGTGGGGTGCAACTCCTGTCATTTCTTTATAATTAAATGCAAATGCCTTCTGATGTTCTTTGAGGATCCGAGTATGTATTTCTACTTCCTCTGGGGTTAACGAGGACCCTAGTTTCAATATCCTTGGTTTATCTTCCGTTCCGATATTAATATCAATCATTTCTTTGATCAAAGAGGTGTTACCCTCTTTAAACTCAGGTGGCACTAGAGGTAAATCCAAATCATCCCCATTTTCTATTGTGCATATGCTAGGTTCCATTTGTGAGGGAAGATTCATCATGGGATTTCCAAAGTAGGAAGACGAATGTGGGATTAAGGAAAAATATATCATACGATAGGAGAGATGTAGTGCTGCATAGGCGTTTAAGTAATCCAAAGTGGCCATATCACTATCAACATGGTCTAGGATAGTAGATTCATTTCCGTTTAAAAGATAATTTGTCATTGTTTTTATCAATGGTTCATCGCGAAGGGATACCATGAAACGGGTATCCTCTAACTCATTGCTTGGAGTAAAACGTGATGCTGAAGTTGCTATTGAATCGGAGAGAATATTTTTCTCTCGCGAGATTGCTTCAATTGATATGAAGTCAAACTTCTTGCTTAAATCTAATACATTTTTTTGGTAAAGTTGTAAGTGCTCGGCTTTGGTTTCATATACCTCAGAGACTTGGTTTGCTACTAATTGCGAGTCTCCTAAGAATCTAATGTTATCAACACCAATTATCTAAGCTAAGAAGAGGCCAAGGAGGAGGGCTTTGTACTCAACGCCATTGTTTGTGCACTCAAAATTTAGTTTAAAGGAAAAATGTAAGACTTTTCCTTCAGGGGAAGTAAATATTATACCCGCCCCTGCTTCGTAATGACATCTAGCTCCATCATAATGGAGTGCCCAATATTTGACTAGGAAAATGGACGCTAGGATATCTGTTGTGTTTGCATATTCCACTTCCACCATACAGAGATCCTCTGCTGGAAGAGAGCCAATGCCTAGGGAATACCCTATGCCTACTGAATCGAATGGTAAGAATATTGGTAGATCATTTTCTAGCAACTCAATGATTTTTGCAGTAATTCCTAATGATACTGTTTCTATAGTTTTAGCCTCATCTTTGGGGGTTGGGGTTGCTTTGGCTAGGCTCATAGTTTCAAGATCTTTCATAGGTACCAACTTTTCTTTTGTTTTTGCGTTGGTAGGCTTATTAAGTTGGTTTGTTGGGAGTTCAAACTCCGAGTGTACGCCTGGTATTGTCTTTAAGTTAGCTAGGTGTACATCAAATGGTTTTGGATCACCTTTGGCCACGAATACCTTTCCTAAATGTAAAAACCTTACTTCTTGAAATAGTGTAGAAGGGATTGCCTTCATGCGATGTATCCATGGTTGGCCGAGGATCATATTATAGTTAGTTTCCCGATCTATAATATAAAACTCAGTCAATATGGTTTTGGGTCCTAAGGTGACCGGTAATAATATAGTTCCAACCGAGGTGGCTTTAAGACTATCATAGCCCCTTAGTGTGTTTCGAGTTGTGGAACAATTGGTTTCTCCATACCCTAGCTTTTGGAGGAAAGAGAAGGGGACTATGTTAACTACCGCCCCATCTTCAACCATTACATGCTTTACATAGTTGTTATAAACCCATACTTTTAAATGTAAGGCTAGATCACCTCGGTGTGCGATCTCAGCATCTGTCGGCATTTTGTTTATCTAGAATATGAATTCGACATCCCTATCTGCCTGCCCTGGAGGATGAACATCAAAGTCCACATGATTTACCTGTGTTTCAGGTGGTGGAGTGATATTAATTAGATGACTTAAACCTAATGCTTCTAAAAGAGCAGCCCTGTGGGCAGGAGAGTTCTTTAGTAAGTCTAAGAATGAAATGTGCAAGAAGGTTTTTGTTAGGTCATTAATCAAATCATAGGCTCCCACAGGTTTTACTATGATTTGTTGGATGTCATCTACCTTTGGCAGGTGGCTTGGACTTGGCTGAGAGAAATACTCTCGCGTCCTTGTTATAGCTTCGATGGGTAGTTCAACATCTAACTCCACTAAACCGATTACCTTAGGTCATGGCTGACTTCCTAATTGTGGCGCAACTAATGGATTTAGTGAGGTCGAGGCTTCATGATCGTTGTTTCCTGTCATTACACCCTTGTTCTTCCTAGTTAGATTTAGCCTGTTGTTATCGTGATTTGGGAGTGGATCATTAAAGATCTTCAGGGGTGCGTTTTGAGGGGAAACTACCCCTAAAAAGGTATTTGACGTTGGTGACGTAGGATCTGCCAAGAACATATCCATGAAAAGTTGTTTTTGTTCATCTGGCAAGCGTTGCATGAATTTATTGTAGTCATGGCACGTTCTAGTGTCATGGCCCCAGATTTTGTGGAAACCACAATATGAATTAGGATTGTAATTCCTAGTTTTTTGGTTTGATGTGTATTGTGGCCCAAAATTTTGATCAAACAAGTTGTCTATTAAAATTTTGCGTTTGTTGTTTTTGGTTTGAATTCTATTTTTGGTACCTAGTTAAATTTTGGCTTGGACCCTTTATAGGATTTTTCTGTTGTTGTTGTTTTTGTGGATGGTTAAAATCCATTGTATTGATTGTTGGGGTAAAGTTGTTGTTTCGTTGGTTGTTTATTTGTGATGGAGTATTGACAACATTTACCTTCTTAGGTTGGTCGGCTACTCCATCGGTTGTTACACCCCAATTTTTGTTAAGGATTTTAGGTCCTTGATTGACGTTCGTGGTAGTAGGATAAGTTGTAGTGTTTTGGTTGGGGGAAATTAACCTCCCGTTTGCTCCATATGTTTTGCGACCACTGTCAATTGCCACTTGATCTATTCAAAGAGTGCTCTCAAGTACTTCATCATAAGTTCTTAATGGGAACTTCTGGACTTCTTCCTTCACTTCTCTGCTAAGAGAATGAAGGAATAAATCACATAGTTCCATTTGATCCATGTTTGGAGCACTTGCCGAAGAATAAAGAACTATACACCACCTTTGAATGAAATGGGCAACATATTCATTGTGTTCTTGTTTGATGTGTAAGAACTCTCTGATTCCTGTTCTTAATAATTTGTTCATGTCGAAGGCCTTGATGAACTCTGACATGAGTTGTTTGAATGAATGTATGGAAGCCTCAGGTATTCTATAATACCAATCAAGAGCGATGCCTTCCAAGGTTTTTGGGAATATTTTAGCAACAACCCCATCCCATGGGAGTATTTCTTGAATGGCCGTAGTGTAAGCTTTGATATACGCGTTTGGATCTCCCTCACCTTTGTATTTGGGAAAATCGGGGAGAGGTCTTGGAAGCATGATGCTTCGTATGGTGAAATCCAAGGGCTCTTTCAAATATTCTGAGTAAGTCCCTATCACATATGTTTCGTCCATAGCTGGTGCCTATTGAGGGAGCGGCGGTGGAATGGGTTGTTGGTATGGCACAACGTATGCGTTAGCAGGGGCATAAGGGAGCACCTGTGTTTGAGAAAACATGCCGGCAGAGGAGAACATATCCCCTTGTGGTGATTTGGAGTACATGTTTAAGTATGACGGGGTACTGTCCATGAATGGATTGTTTTGTACTAGACCAGGAGGAACAGTGCTAGAGATGGTGGGTCTAGTTAGCGTTTGTTGCGAATACTGAGGAGTCATGCCTAACGTGCCTACTCCTGTGAGGAGATCTACTTGGCTAGGATGGTGTGGAGGATTGGAACTTCCTGTTTGTATGAATTGAGAATGGTGATTTGCTTGAGCAAGTTCTAACCCTCTCACTTTTTCTACCAATGTTGAAATGACTTCATTTGGTGAAGTCATGATATTCTACCTTGGTGGCGTTTGTTGTATATCATGGTGTTGTATAGGTCTATGATACCCCGCTATGAACTGATCACTGCCCTGCCAAGTTTATCCAAGGGAATTTCCTATATGTAATGGGATGGAAGTGTTTTCTTGAAAAGAGACCTCGGGTTGTGTTTGTAGACCTCCTATGGGTGGGTACATACTTCGAGAGCTTTGTTCATTCCTGGCATAATATAGCGAATGTTTACCGTCTAAACTTTGGTATGGGTCTGATTTCCTACTAATTTGTGGTCTAAGTAGTACCTAAGGAGATGAAACGGATTCTCCTGTGAACGTCATATTGTGCGAGCCTAAAGGCTCCGTTTGTTGCGTTTGAGTGAGTTGTTCCAACTCCTCTATTTAGAAGGACGAGCTATATCTGATCCTTGGAGTTTGTGTTGATAATTGGTTATTTGAATAGTTGTCACCCCATACTGAGAGTGAGGGTGATGATTATCTATTTTGTTGGGTGTAATATGCCTCAAGACCCAAGAGGGGTCTGCCATATGCATCGAATCCCGACATATTTGGGGGGTATATGAATACCCGTAGAATAATGGGAAGGAGCGAAGGTGATGGTGAAAGCCAATGAGGCGGAAAAGATGAAAAGTATACTAAACTTGGAAGAACACATAATAATATGACTCCGAACTAGAAAGTAGGAAGTTTCATGTCGGGTTCACCAATTTTGTACGACAGAAAAGTGACATGCGAGCGTGGGAATATACAAGAAAATATTCCTCGCACCTGACCTCCCCGAGATCGTGCCGAGATAGCCGGTGGGTATGGAATATGTGTGAGATATAGACAAAATAGTTAGGCAATCTAATGTCTTCAATAAGCACTAGCGGAATTTGTGAGTCTAAGGAAAAGAAGGCCCTCCTAACTTGAATTGGTGTGATAGATCGGTCAGAAAGGATGACTGCTCGAAGGCTCCAATCAATATCAAGCTCTAGCATGATTCAATCTATAGGTTGTGGAATACGTGGAAAATGACCCGGGATAGTTTTGTGTATTTTCTCCGGACAGGGTCATATGGTGGATGGTAAGTATAGTCAATTCTATGGACGATTCTCTGGCCTAGTCCAGAATTCCCTAGCTCTATTAGCTGCTGTGTCTAGCAAGGATAATTTTTCGATAATGATAGGTGGAAGTGGGGTAGATCTGAATACTAGTGTACGTAGGCTAGTGTCTATGTCTAATTATCCTATGGATTCATTGGGCTGCGGGATTTGTGGGTCACAACCGTAGATTCTTAGTTGTTGTGGACCTGTTATGGTCATGGATGAAATCAAGTCCTAATCCCTAATATCTAGTAATCATATGCTTTCTCAGCTTCTATATTTAGGATCAATAACTATGTGATTTTCTGAGAATACCCTACAGGTGTTCGTGCAACCTGGATTCTTAGGCTGGTATCTATATTTAGAAGAGTGTCTCCTGCATCTGGCTGTGAGACCAAAGGATCACAACCAAAGGTGTGTTCTTTTTCGAACCCTTCTACAATCATATGAATGTTACATAGGGTAATCTGTAGTTTGGTTGATTCAACCAAAACGTGTGTGCTTGGTCGTCTTCTATGTTTAGTCCGTTCAACTGGAAATTGATTTGTTACAATCTTACCGTTGTTCAGAAGACTTGAATCCTAATATTTTGATCTATATCAGTTATCACTGTGATGAGATTGGGCTGAGGCACGATTGGCTCGAATACGTATTCCCTGGGCTCTCTAGGTCCCATGATTTTCATACAAAAGCAACAAATTAAAGCGAACTACAGCAAAATAAAATTTACCTATGTGAAGTATATCTATAGCATATATAACTTCTCTATTTTTTTGTATTTTCTGATGAGCTTTACGAATTTAAGAAAGCAGCTATTTAAAATATCTAGAAATGACAACTAAAATAATCAATTTAAAATAAACAAAATAACCGAGTGTAGCTATTTGTCTGTGCAATTTGTAGATCTATTCTAAACAATGAAATAACTTATCTAATCTATTTGCAAGACTCTCGATCGTACCTCAGAAGTGAGGAGTGAATCATAGTTTCTCAGAAAATATCAATCCCCACAGCTTCCCTGGCAATATCGAGAGTAGAATTAACTGAAATAAAGCAATTAACTACTCTATGTGATATGATTCTAACTAGAACTTTGAAAGCTAGAACCTGGATTCTGTAAAATAGTGGCGAATCTGATGATGTGTGTGATCTTGTCCCCTCAGTGTGATCTCCTTGTTCCTTCGTGTTCACGTGGATCCAGAAAAGCGTGTAGTGCTAGCATCAATAGAAGTAGATATTGGGATAAAGGCAGCTCAAAACACTGACTGAATACAATGTGAGTAGGAGAGGGATAGAGCAAGAGTACAAAGCTTGGCTTATGCAATTCCTAGCAGGATCTATTGTGATTCATGCAACATAAAGTGTCCAGAACCTGAAACTATCGTGTTTGAGGAGCAAAACCTACAACTTTAATGACTTCCTAAGCTATTCTACTCCAATGGATTGGATGAAATAATAGTAGTGCTTGCACAAGATGGATATGTGGCTTACTAACAGTAAAACAATGCTAACTAAGCATGCAATGAAAGAAACTAAACATTCTAAGAAAAAGGAAAACTAAATCTATTGCAAAGAGAAATTAGAGGCAAATTTGAGGGGCCATTTTCTTGAGCACAAGCCAACTATTTATAGCATTTGCATTTACCCAAGGTAAAAACCAAATAGAACTCTTAAACTATAAACAATGGCAAAACACTATTCTAGGGAACCAGAATCATAAATGCAAGCTTATGGCAGTGAAAGAAAGCTGGTAAAATGTTGAAATTACGTGATTCGTGTTAAAAGAGATTTCTGGAAAACGCGTAAAGGACCGCCACTCTGAGCAGGGCGGCGGTTATAGGACTGCCACCCTGTTCAGGGTGGCGGTCACGAGACCGCCCCCAGGTAGGGCGGTGGTTTGATCACTGAAGAGCGAAAGGCCAAGAAAAGAGGGGAAAAGGGAAAAACAAAGCATGCGGGGGCTAAGTGGGGTATGCGGGATGTTAACGCACACTTGGAGAGCTTTTCCAGATCCCGAACACCTTGCGAGGAGACCTGTATCATCATTGGGGCACGTGTCATGTTGTTCTGGCAGTACAGTACCTTACAATTTTGGGTACGTATAGTAACATATGAACTCTTTCCTTCTTTACATCAAGGAAAGAAAGAACCAATAATAGATTACATTTAACACTTCAATTATAACATGCATCAGTTATTATTTCAGCCTATTAATTTTGAAGTGCAATTTATTTTTTATCGTGGCTTGATTCCTCCATTAAAAAAACTATTATATGATTACATGCGAATCCTTTACTCTTTTATGCTACAAAGTTATTGATTTAGAAAAAGATCTAATTTCAGACAATTTCATAGCAGCTTCTTCTACTTCTTCTATTCCTCCTTTTTCTACTAAGTTTTATCCTCTTCCATCTATTGCACCTCCCTCTCAGTCGTCATCCCTTCCTTAATGTAAGCTTCCTTCTTCCCCACCACCACATTAGAATTCACCTAAGCCTTCTCCACTTCCCACCCATTAACTATTTCACTTCTCATATAATGCTAAACCACACGATGTCTTGTGAACTTTACTTGATATGCACCTAATTTATCTCCCTTCTAACCTACATCATCCACCTCATCGGTTTCATCGCCAAATCATGACCATCCCTTTTTTTTAATTTCCACCACATCAATGGCCACCATGACAGTGACTACTAGCTCTCCATGACATCCTACACTAATTGATATATAAAGGTATAATTACTTTCCACTCTCACTCTCGTGAGATATCTCTTGTCTCCTTCAGCTCCTCCTAAGGTCATCATCTTCCCACCTCCTAAGGTCATCATCCATTTGCATCCTCTAGCTAATCCAATTATAGTTACATCCTCTCATCCCTCACACATTGCTTCCACACTTCCTATCACCACACCTCCTCTCATTGGACCAATTTCTTCTAACATCCAATTCAGCACTTACTCTCACACAGATGTTGTTTCACATGCTCCCTCCATGCCTCCTAGGCCTCTTCATCTTTGGTAGATGATATCTACTTTCCATCTAAATATCTATGTTCTTAAGTTTCATACATGAGTGTCGAGGGATTGTTACTAAAATGAATCCCGATCTCACAGTGGGGGGAAACACTCATCTTCCCCCATCTTTCATCCTATTTATACGTGCTTGCGAAAATCATTTCATACCTCCTCATTTTACAATTATCAACAATTCATTATTTTACTTTCTTATCTTACCTAAATTGCATTGGTACTTTTATTCATTTACCAAATTACAACACACACGTAAATTCCTACTTATCATATGTTATCCATGCATTCTTATCCACATACATTATTTATCTACTCTATTATTTTGTTACTCTTTCCGCATCATATCACATTTCAACAATCAACAGTATATCAACTAAATCATTCCAACAAAATATATCAAACTACACAATTAATACCAAATGCATATCATCATCATCATCACATAGTATACAGTTCACATCAATAAAAATTGTGAAATCAAAACACACACACACACATCATCCAAAATTTTAAGTTTCAAAATACAATTATTGGGGGGAAAACCCCAATGCATAAATACATCATAGACAATAACATCATTTATCATCCTTGTTATCACTATATACAATTGCAGGAGCTCTAGAACTAGAGGCTTCACTGCTCACTCTACGCTCCTAATCTCAGCTTATATATCTTTGAAGATGTCTCTATGCTACAACAAAATCAGCCTTTTGCTTTGTATATCAACCTCGTAGATCCACATATCACACAAATAATCTTGAGATAGGCCTCTTCCTCTTACGGCCTCTCTATCTCACTCTACCTCTACATAAGCCTCATCATGCTCACTAAAAAAAATGGTACATGTCGCTATTGCTATAGCCACAGGCTCAAACAAATGGGCATGCTTTCTTGAAATAGTGTCAATCCTATTTAGCATTTCTCACGTCGCGAAAACATCTGGGGACACATTTTGAATCAACATGCGTATGGAAGTGTCCACAATCAGTGACCAATAACAATCACTTGTAATCTAACAATAAACATTAGTTATTACACATCTTTGTATTAATACGTTATATCACTCAAGAAACAATCAACAAATAACACATAACACTAAACAATACTTATGCTCCGCTCTCGCCACTGCTACATCATGTACATAAGGGGAAGGTGCCTCACCTTATTCTCCTCTAACTTCTGATCCACCAACCACATTCACTGCTATTCGAAATAACAACACCCATCAGTGTGTTTCCCACCATTGGCTATATGCCTAAGTATACCCTGCATCATCCACCTCATCTGGACCTGGATGCACTAGTTTTGTTCCTCTGGGGAATTTCCTTGCCCCTTATCGTGTCTCTTCCCTAGTATATCAACACCAAATATGTATCTAGGGGCACTTCCTGGGCCATGCCAAAGTGCCTCAATACTCACTCACCCTGGAATAAATCAATCACCCCTGGGAAGCAATCCTCTAACCACATGGTGTGTTGTATGCACCCAAAATCCACACCATTCTCAAACCATCCTCCATACTATCTATATGATCTCCATATAATGGCCCTAGAGCCCATCTAATCTATCATACACCTCTACGTGGGCATACCCATCCTCCTACTATAAGAATCCACCCAAATTGTTGTAAAGATCTCGAGTTGATCTCGATCGACACATGTCCTACTAAACGGCCTCAATATAACAATATTCTCATATGCCTAGACATGCAACAACATATTAGATCCTAATCTACCACTATGATCCTCCTATGTAAATTTATACAAGTCCCTATAAAAATGGGCCAATACATACCGTTCCCAGACATATCTAGTACCATGCTCCTCTATGCTGCAAGAAATATCATGCATCATGTAAAAAATACCAACTCCACCACCCTCCACTACAATAAATTCCCACAATTACATAACACTGGATCTCCCAATCACATTTATCCTAATATACACATTAGAATGTACACATTTAACAAAACAATGCCAAAACCATGCCCTGGGACACTGGTGCCTAGGAGCACGTCAGTAGCATCTAGAAATAGGTCACTTACACCAAGAACTAGGTGTTAGTGTCCTCAGGGACATTCATGCCATATCCACCATTGTATTGGTCAGAAACACCCAAAAATATAAGACCATAATTTTTTCTAAATTTGATACAAACGAACATATTTGAAATATTTTTTTTAAAAATAATCATACATACTAGCTCCTCAGTTGTCAACGAACCCATGACTGCCATCACTCTCTCAAATCTCATCATGTGGTATTATCATAGCTCAAAGCTCAAATTACAAACACTCCCAGTACAAATGAACATACAAATTACCTTTTAACTATTACTATATATAATAATTCTAATTTACCTTATACTATAGTTACTATTTGCCTCTATGTTTCTAACTAATACACGACACACTATTTTTCTCATACTTTGATCCTCGTAACTCCATTTGTCTCATCATTTTTTCCATATAGATAATTATCTCCTATAGCGTCGTACCATAAAAATTTCAACATCTCATATTAAAAAATGGCACACGTATTAATCAATTTCTACTCATACTCTGACAATACTATTACTACTCCCATACTATTTCTCATTTATTATTACAAAGTATTTTATGTATTTTTTCAGCTCAATGCTCATTTATTTTCCCTTCACCCTTTCACTGAAAAGGGATCATATAATTAGGACCACCTTATAATCCCTCTCAGGATACAATACAACCAATCTATAATCCTAACACATTTTCTATCAAAATTTTATCCAATCCCATTTAAAAAAAGGTACTATCATGTTTTCTGCTATTCAAAATCTATTCCCCCAAATGACCTAATATGGGGGCAATGTAAAAACCTCTCAGTGAGTATTATCCTTAGTACATACTATTTCAAACAATCTTCTATCACTCAATCTCAAATCAATCATTTAGTACAATAAGCACATTTACAATCTTGCTCAGATGGCCTAACTTGGGAGTCACATTACTTTACTATCGCTTCCAGATGACCTAATTTGGAAGCTATTTAGAACAATTCAAATCTTAACACCCATTACTATAGGATTGGGGGCAATGAGATGTAATTACCTTTCCTATACTGCAACTATGTGGGTTCTTCAATAAGAACAAACAAATTTTCTTTTGGAACCAATTCGAGCTAATCAGAACTAAATTTGTTCTATATATGTCTGTTTTGGGGATGTAGTCATGGATGGAGAGTAAAACCCGATCTCTCTTCCCAACACTCTTCCTCTGGTTGGAGGATGCCCAAATCCGCCCATTTTCAAACAAATCAGGTTGGAAATTGATCACTTCGTACCCCGCTTTATCACCTTTGACAAAAAATCCAACATCTCCAACGACATCTCAACTATTTCTCTAAGTTCTCCTTATGACGGTTTTATATATCCACTTACACCATGTGGGTCAAAGCATTAATCCTTGGTTTGCCACGCTACAAATTTCAACATTCTACATGTACTTTGCAAAATGGCTTTTCTGGAATTTTACATAGGTACTTTCCTGAATTTACACTACTTGAGTTTCATTCAAATAGCATAAGGGGGGTGGGAATGTAGACAAAAAAATAATTTACATATTACTCTTTTACTATGTTGTCAGTATGTTATTTATATGCATGGATATTAAGTAAGAAACATATGCACTGGTGACACTATCTCTTGTCATCTATGTATTTTTGTTTTTTATTGCATTTCTCTTCAACATCTGTCATTTATGTATCCACTTCTAGTCAGGTCACATGGATCCCTATCTGTCTGTCTATTCACATATATCATTATTTATCTAAAGAAACCAGCATCCACTGTAGACATTAGTGCCCAGGCGCTTGTGTCCACACTGGATGCTTCTGTCATCTTTGTTCTTTTTACACAATTTTAAATTTATAGTCTAAATTTTGGCCTTTTTTCATTATCCCGCACTCATATTCGGCCTTTCATGTCACTAGTGTCAAAATTAAAACAAGATATCCATATATATACACAACATAAACACTATTATCCTGGATGGAAATTATTAGGGGTAATCACATCTACATACTATCACTACCATCAAAGGGACTACATTTTATGGATGCATACATTATATAGGAAAGGGAAGTGTTGAATTCCATACAACACATTTGCATCTTATCTAGCCATATCCTGTTATGTTGGCATCATTGGCACAAGAGAAACCTAAGGAAACTATTTCACACACAAGCACATAAAAAATACATGGATTCTAGAATGTAGTACAATAGTTGGTAATAAGTTTACTTTTTAGGTGACCTTCGAGTTCAGTCTGACTTCACATTTTGTATATTTCATTTAGATTTAATTTTTTTGTGAGCTTGTGTAGGTAGCTTAAAGTTTTCTTGAAGGTATAGATATTGTCGAAACCCTAACAATGAAGGTAAAGAAATAAAGTATAGATTAAAGCGACAGTCCTTAGGCCCATAAATGAAGCAGATCCTAAAGATTTGCACACTCACTAGTGCCTAGAAGCAGTCACAAGCACTGAGTCACCTCTATCCTTTTATAGGTGCCCTTGTCCTAGTCAATGTAGAGCTCCTGGAATTTTAGTGAGCTCATGAGACATCATTTCTAGCCAAATCCAACATATACATAGTCCTAACTATATACAAATTACACAAAATTCAGCTAACTCACCTATCTCTCCTATTTTCTTAAAGTCTTGCATTTCTTAAACATTTAGCATTTGTATTTTGTTGTATCTCATCAGGTTTGCACATTATTAGTTACTCTGAAATCATATTTAATAACTATTTTTATTAAATTAATAACTTCTAATCTATTTTATTGTAAAGATCATAGCCATATTTGTCTTTAGCCCACTCATCCATAAATAGGTTAGAAACACCATCCAAGGATGAGAAATCTCTTTCATTAGAAAAATCTTCTTGATCTAGGATAAAATAATTAGCAACAATGTTTGATACATAAGGCTCAAGATGGAAGTTTGCTAGTGGCTCACCTTTGTAACATACCTTGTTTTGAATAAAAGATATGACCAATTGAAGGAAACATACCCTCCAATTTTTGTAGTAAAGTCCCTTGGCAAGCATATGGGAAACTATGGGGGAAAGTTCACAACTGTTAGATTTTAACAAATGGTAAAACCAAGACATACATGCAAAGTTACTCTTAAATAGTTAATTTTACCTATTTTATTTGCAACTTTCCCATCAATTTGCATTACTTCTTTTGTACTAGGTTCATAGGGTCAATTCCAACTCACCACCTCTAGAATTTGGCATAACATTGCTACTAGAATCACTATCCACCATACAATTATGGACCAAGAGATCCCCAATGATGAGTGTAAGTTAAATGGAGGAGTTTTTTCACCATTATTGACTGAGTTGACCTCGGGTTGTAATAATGATTGCTGACTTATAAGGGCTATACTATAATTTTTTTCAAGATTATTTGAAATATGAAATTTGGTCAATTATTCTTGCAACAAATCCTTCTAACCTGGAATAGTTAGAGCAACCCATAATGAAATGTTCATAGTACTCTTCTTTATACATTCTGGTTGGTGCCATTTTTGAGTGTGCACCGTTTTGCCCTAAATTTTCATTCATTTTGCATGCTCTGAAACATTTTTCTATCAAATTGGTAGTCTGCAACTTTTCCCTCCAGTCGAATGCTTTGAAACACTCAAAAACTTGTTGTTTTCCCCTAATTTGAAAGAAATATGCATGTGTGCCTTGTTTTGTGTCCTATTTTTAAAAAAATCTGTGGCCTCTGTCGTTTTTCCTTTTTGCCCAATCATGGAAGTTTAAAATTGATCAATTTACACTTGTATACCATTGAAAATCCAATTCCATGATAAAAAAATTCTTTGAAAACATGTTTCAGTTGGTTCAATTTTGAGAAATTTATCGTCCTTAGTGAAAAAATCAAATTCTAGGGCATCCCTAGTGTTTTATGTGTTTTGACGATCAGACGGGTGTCATTTTCCCGTCAATTTCTATGTATTTTTATGGTCTTATGGGAATCATTTTCCCATAAAATTTAGCTCAAAATCTTCTCCTATGTGGCCATTTTTAATTGGACAAGGATCGGCGGGTCATTTCTAAAAAGTTAACATTTTTGTGTTTTTGAAAAAAGTGCAAGTTTGCTCCGCAGCTCCGTGGGCCCGAGAGGAGTTACACGTGTCACATGCAGAGTGAAGGTAGATGGGTGGGTCAATTTTTTCTTTAGGGCACTTTGGAAAAATGTGTGGAAATGAAGAAAATCCCCTCAGGCCCGCATCCAATTAGAGGAGGACACGTGGCAGGTGGAGGAATTTGATACTTTTCGGCCTTTGGTGAAAAAGAGTTAAAGTATAAAATTAGACTGCAAACTCTTAGGAAATGGGATGAAGACATGTGTTAGCATCAGAGGATAGGGTGGGGAGGTAGGACTTTAGAGGAAAGTTGTATTTTTAGCCTCTAGTTATCAAAAGGGTAAAATCGTTGAATTGACCCATGAGCCCGAAGGTAAAAAGTCAAGATTCATCTGAGGAGTTTATGGCAGAGGTGCGGGATAGTGGAGGAAATGTTAAAAATTTTCCTTCATGGAATATGATTAAAATATGAAATGAGAAGTTTTTTCCCTCAGCTATTCATATGAGGATATGTGTCTTGTGGGAGGGCGGAGCTGCCGAGGAAAATTGAAAAAAATTCCTTTTTACATAAAAGGTGGAAATATATGGAATTGGATCGCGATTCCAATGGGGCCCACTTTGGGACATGTGTCAGGCCCATTTTCATTAGGCGAAGATGTGGCGATATTTTGGAAATTTTTCCTTTTTCCAAAAAAGGTGGAAATGTGTAGAATCGAGCCATAATTCCATTAGGACCCACATTAAGACATGTGTCAAGCTCATTTTCAAAGGGTGGAGGGGCAAAGAAAAATGTCAAATTTTTACATTTTTCCAAAAGTGTTAAAATGTCAAAAATGATCCCAAGCCCATTTCCAATCACATTGTGACAAGTGGAGGGATCATATTAAAGGATAAAGGAAGATCAATGGTAACTGTGCATTTTTTAGTTTGGCCACCGTTTGAGCTCCAAGAAGCTTGGAGATGCATTTTTTGCATCAATTTTCATTGAATTTTTTACAAAGTTCATGTTGTTTGTGCCTGCAAGGACCAATGCAATTGGTTTTGAGGATCAATTTGAAGATCATAGATGTTTTTGAAATGATATTTTTTTCCCTAACCCATCCAAAAAAGTGAAATATCATATCCAAAAGTTGCAGAGTCAAATTTTGGAGGGATAAGATGAAATAATGAAAGGAAGGGGGTCTGCATGCTTTGAATATGAAAAACGTGCCTCCACAATGGATAATGATGTGAATTTTGCAATGATTCATCTCTTTTTGAGACAACTAGAAATTTTTGGACATGTTTCTGTTAAATGTCCCCGTCTGCGAATCATGAGGAATTTTTGTAAAAAATTTGATCCTTTGGCATATTATTTTCTTGGGAAAGAAGGCTCAAAGGAGATTGAAAGCTATATATTGCATGAATTTTTCATGAAAAGGGTTGGAAGAGTTTAAAAAATCCCTGGAAAACTAAAAATTTCACAGGAAAATCTTGGGAAGAAGCCCATTCTCTGAGAAACCACTTGAGAACTCACTTCTAATTCCTTTTTTCATCAGATTTTTATCATGTCGAGTTGGTTGTAGTTGTAAAGCCATCAACAAGCTCTAAGATTTTCTTCAAAACATTCCCCTACTGCTAAATTTGATCATTTTTGGATTATTTTGTGTTGTCTCTTGGCAAAATTTGCATACACTTATGTTTCAGAATGCATTTCAAATTTGTGTTTCTTGTTTCCTATTGCAGTCTTGTGTTTAAAATCTCTCTTGATCATACATGGTCTCATTTCTTATTGATAGTTTAGTGGCATTTGCAATCTCACATTCAGAAGAGATTTCATCTGATAAAGAGATAAACAAATTTAAAATCACTTTACCTTCCTTGATTTCAGAGATTGTTTGTAAACCTTTGGGTGCACCTTAGGTCATGATTAAATAGTGATTACTAAATGCTTCATTGGTTCATTCTAACTCAATATTTTGTGATAGATGATCAAAGATTGTGTGGAAAAGTGTAGTATCTGGGCCTCCATTTGATGCACATATCCTGGTTGAAGGGATGATTAACCATTTTGATACTTTCTAGTTGTTAAGTTTTTCCATATTTTGCTAAAATCCTCAAAGAGTCTGGCGGACCTTGGTTTGTCTTGTCTAAAATCCCACCCAAAAATCATTCAAAACAACTAATCCTACCCTATTTTACCCCTGTTTTGACCTGTATACCCATAGAAGATCAAAATCCATTTGCTAAAGTATGCAGAACAGATCAGGATTTCAAAATGTCTTTAGTAACCCTTTCCTTGCATTGAAAGTATCTCCATAATCTGGAAGTGAAAACTTGTGAAAGTCAGATTTGGAGTGTTGATCATATTTTCCCAAGGCCTTTTCCATACTATTTGCACAAATTGAGGGATATCTTCATCTCCTTCACCATTTGAGGGTTACAAAATAGGTCCTCTTACCTTGGTTGAAAGGCACAACCTAAAATAGTTAGGACAAGATCAAGTCCTATTTGAGTGCTATCCATCTCTCCACAAATCTGAGTGCTAGTTAGATCATATCCCCGACTAAAAAATGACACACATCATGATCTATCTATCTTCAAGCTTCATGTCATATATTATGATGCTGCTCAGACTGAAAAGGAGAACAAATTTGGGTACCAACACCAGTGGTGCACGTTGTTATCAGGGAGATTATTAGTTCAATTGATCCATGTGCATACATATTTGAAATATATTGAATGCATATCAAACCCTGGTAATGTCTCTTGCAAGTTTTGTCTGCAAATATATTGTTAAAGCATCATTCTATACTCATATTTGTAAGGATGTATGACAAATGTTTCAAAGTTCCGTCCGCTATAATTTTATCAGTTTCCAGCAATTTTTGCACTTCATTTGCATTTGTGATTGATAGATTCAAGTAAAGGAACATCTGATCTATAAATTTTGGCAAGATTTTCAGTGCTGATAGGTATTTGACAAAGTATTTTAGTGCATTTGCACAACTAGGGTGAAATTCCTTAGTGGCGACTCCATGCTGATTTGATCTTGATAAATACCAGTGTCTTAAAGCTTTCTGTCATTTATTTTTTGGTGTTGCTAATCTCTACAAACCTTGAAGGAAGAAGATCTCTCTTCAGGAGGGACCCAACTAGAAAGTTATTTCAAGAATTGGGAAAGATAGTTTTAGAGGAAAGAAAAGTTTGGAAGGTTGTTGAAGGTCAGACATCAAGAAAAGGTATATCCATTGGTGAGAGAGATCAATCTTTAATAGAGGATTATCAATCTTCTTCCAGTGATTAGCTTGATTCAAGAAATCTTATCATAAATTTTTTACTTCAACTAGTGAAGGTCCTTCTGATGTACCTAGTGAGTTAATTCTTCAATTTGCACCTGTGTTTTTCAATTCTAGTAAACACTTTCCAAGAAAATTAACACCTAGAGAATACCAATCTTTTGAACCACATTCTTGAGCCCCAAAGACCTCACACTTCTCATCATCTTGTGTCACCCCCAATATCACCTCCACTTAACAACATGGCTCAGCCTCCACCTAGACCTCCATTTGTTAGTCAATACCTTTGGCCCAATAAATTTTAGGGGAATGGCAAGTTATCTTAATGTTGTGCCTCAAGATGTCAGAAATAGATTGCCAAATTTCCAAGGGAACAATGTTATAACAGGTGATAAACATTTGAAACTCTTTATTAATATGATGGAAGATTTTCAAATAGGATTTAAGGATTTGTACATGTCAAATTGTTCATTCATACACTAGAAGAGGATGTCAAGGGATTGGTACAAGGCTCTCTCCTGATAATTCTATTGACTCTTGGACTTAAATGAAAATGCATTTAGATTGCAATATGGTGACAAAATTAGTCCTAGATTTCTTTGTCTAAATTTGAAAATATCAAGAAGAACCCCAATGAATCATTTCATGACTTCAACACAATTTTTAACAAGACATTGAGAAGGACTACCTATTAATCTAAAGGCCTTGTATCAATCTTGTTTAATCAAACATGTAGATGCATTTGATAAGAAGGAAGCCTATTAATTAAGAGACAAGAACCCTACCAATTATAAGGGAAGGAATTCACCATGGCACTTAAAATTGAAAAAAAATATCAAAGAAATTGGGAACGCGGATCTCAAGAGATTTTGATCTTAAAGTTGGTAAACACTGACAAGCCTTCATGTACTCCAGAAAGAGGGATAGACTTGGAGGATAGTGGTAAAAAAATTGGCAGGGGCTTGTTAAACTAGATTTCCTACAAGTTGGAAAGAGCAGAAGGGAATTAGGAAGACTTCACAAGGTCAGTAAAAAGCAAAAAACGATGATAGATAGAATACATATCATCCAAGGGGTATATCATATATCTCGACGTGATAGAGAGCAAAAGGACCCATGTGGACTAGTCTACAAATGTGATGCATCGACTCAAGCATGTGCACATAGGAAGAGGTGTGTTACCTGACGCCCCAACAATGTTAGGGTTGTAAATTGTCTGCAAGAGGAAGTTAATAGATATTGATTAGTGTGATAAGTGTTGAATCTACCCCATCCTCCATGTGAAGTAGACCAGAAAGATGGTGAGTTAATAGGATGATGATGGTACAGATGATGATATTTACATTGGTGTTGGTTGTTCTTCAAGGATCACAAATAAGGAGCAGATATGATCAACATAAGGTAGTCCAAGTGCAAGGACAACTGCAACCTTTTGGGATTACATCAAATGGGTACAGATCCTTCTTCCCTCTCAAACTCTTAAAGCTTGATGTAGTGCAAGATTTTGAAATTCCTTACAATTACATTTATAAAGATGATCACATTAAAAAGTATGAATGCCGAGTGGAAATCCTTTTCGATGCATTAATCATAGTAATTGCATTAAATTTGTATAGTTATTGATCATGTGTATTTGCAAAAGTGTATAACCTTCTAGGATTGTTAATGAACAGTGTTTTAAGAGAAAGAGTATAACACTAGGAGCAAGGTTTTTAAGGGAGTTGCAAAACTAAAAATGACCCATGTCTTACAATTGTTACTTCCCAGAAGACCTAGAAGTATGGGTAAAACACCTACCATGAACCCGGCCACGTTATTGTCCCAAGAAAAAATTTACAATCATCTCTCAGCCAAAACTGCCAAGAATTGCCATCTAATGAATTTGCTATGTTTCAATTCCAATGCTACCTTGCCAATTTTTCTATAGAATGTTCCAACGTATGGATAAATATCCCAGGTATTGAGCCATTATGTTAAAGTGATTGTTATTAATCATTGAGTTGCTTAGGATTCCTGAGCATTTGAAGATCTGAGCATTTGAGTACTCCTGGGATTGAAAGAGGAGAGAATCTTCTGAAAGCCAATTGTAATATCAGTTGTTAGATAAAACTTCCTCCTCAGAAGAAAATCATTATGTGCTTAAAATTAATTACTTAGTTCTTTAAGGATTTCCTGTGAAAATCTGAGTTCGTGAGTTTATACTTATGGACTCTTCTTTCATAAGTTGATTCATTGATTCAAATGCTTGAATCATTCTTTACAACTTCGTTTCCGCATTTTGCTAGATAAAGGAATTCACTCACCTCTTCAAAGTTGTACCACTTTGATTCCAGTATTTCAGACTACACCAATTTGGATCTAATTCTTAAAACTGCTCATTGATTCTGGCTTCCTTGATATCCCGCTTTAGTGAACCAGCTTTCACTTTCCATTCCTCAAGTGTCCCACTCATAAAGGATTCACTTGTGTCAGAATCAAGTACCTGTTTCCCAACTGCAACATGCAATGCCTCCACCTGGCAAGTAATTTAAAGTCATGAATGAGCTTTGGAGGTCTATCTTCCCAAACTTGGGATGGTACCTCAGTTATCCTATCATGGAATGTTACAAGTAGATTGCAAAGTTGGTTGGAATAGGGGTCTCCCAAATGGTGATCAACATGATCAAACTTTTCCTTTGATTCCCATTTAGAGTTTGAGGATGTTGTGAAAATTGCCCTGTTTGAAATGGTGTATGTTACATCATGGAATTGCTAGGACCGCCTAGGTACACAATGCTTCTGAGGGAAGTCCAACTATTTGACATGGGATTGGTTCCACTAATTTCATTCAATTGGGTAGGTTGTGTAAAATTCATGGACCTGAAAAGAATGCATTCAAATTAATTGAGGATCTATACAATGCTAGGATCTTTTGACATTGTCTATTTGAAAAACCTCGTTCCAAGAAGAACCCAAATGGAATTAGTTCATGACTTTAACACAAGGTTTAACAAAACTTTGAGAGATTTCCTTCAATTCAGGCCTTGATTCATCAAATTAGATGCATTTGACTGAAGAAGGTAGCATGTTACCTGAGGAGACAAAATTTACCAATTTGAGGAAGGCCTTGACCATGGCACTTTGAGAAATAACATATCAAAGCATTGGTAGAATCTCTTGAAGAGAGATCATGTAAAGTTGTCATAAATCCAAAGACCTCAATTCTCCTTCCAAGGGTGCTGATTTGGAGGATGTTTGTGCAAAAACATTTGGCAAGGAGTTATGAAGTCAAAGAAATGTTCATAGAAGTTAGACCCTTGGAATGAAGAAGGGACCAATTTTTGAGACTTCCCAAAAGGTCAGAAAGGTGTCAGCACAAAATCATGACAAGATTTTCTAATCATCTGTGAGGGGTGATCAGAGACTAATGATAGAGCTCTAGTTAAATGTCCCCCATGGGAGTCAATGCATAATAGACAATCCTCAAGCATGTGAAGTGAAGGTGTTCCTTAGTTCCCTGCGAACTGCCAGGGTTGCTTTATCGAGGAGGTTTTCCTATTGATTGGTGTGATAAGTGCTTTCTACCCCATCCTCCATGTGGAAGTCACCACTACATAGTTGGGTCAAGTTCCATAATTAATGATGGTATTGATGATGATATCTAATATGGTGGGTTTCAAAGTTACTTGAAGCTTCACATAAGTTTGCTATGGAGAAACATCAACTTGGTATTTATAAGCTGCAAGGATTTTCTGTAACATTTTTGGATTGTCATTATCACTATGGGTACCAAGGATCATTCATTTCCTATCATACTTTTGGTGTATGATATAGTGCAAGATTTTGAACTATCTAATAAATGAATTTGAGATATTAGAGAGCTCACATGATTTAGATGTATGATGGGGGATATCCCTTCGGAGGAAGATGATAACTTTTATTGAATGTGGTTATAGCTCAAAGGAAGGAGCTATAACACTAGGAGCAAAAGTTGTTAAGGGAGTTGGGCACTCAATCCAATGAATAAAACACCCATGCTTATTTTCCCAAAGAAGCTCATAGTGAGAATAGATGTGGCCCAAGCCACCTGGTTACATGATGGTGCCACGTTTTCCCAAGAAAAACCTACAGTCCTCCTCATGCCCAAAACTATGGGAATCCTAATATGAAATCTGATATTGAATTTGCATTGAAAAGGGACAAGTGGAGATGATGCCTTGAACCCAAGAGGTTCCATATGATACATAGCCCAGGTATTGAGCCAAATCAAAGGTGGGTGTTCCACCTTTATAATTGAGTATGGCTTAGGATTCCCCTAAGAACAAGAAGAGAGCATTTGAGTACTATGGGGTTGAAATGAGGTTGAACCCAGTAACCTCCACCTGCATAAAAAACATTATTTGAAACTCAACTCACTCTAAACCATTGTAGACCTTGGTGGATTACCACCAGCAAGTAAAGGATCTTGGAGAAACACCTGAGGTATACTTACATCTCCAGTTGGTCAAGTCTACCAATTGCAATGTTGATCCATTCTTCACAACTTTGAATCACCATTTTTAAATTGGAGTAAAAAGATATTTCTTCTAATACTACATGTAAGAGATTTTTTTGTTGAGTTTTATTTTTGGAATTTGGTGCAGTTTTTCATGATAGCTATGGAAAACATGAATTTCAATACACTTCTGGGCCATGAATGTGACTTGGATGTCAAACATGACAACAGTGTATAGAATTCAGAGATGATCTCAGATAATGATTTTTTTGTCATAAAATGTTTGGTTAAATCTTGCAGCCTATTTAGGTAAGAATTTGAAACATTTGATGGAGTCACATTGTTGATTGCCCTGCCAAGCCATGTGGTCATGCTTTTGTCAAGATAGTTCTGCTATTTTTTCAAAGTGTTGGTGGGACATTTCAAATTTACATTGTTTTGATTCATTCCCATTGGTTGCCTTGTAAAGTTATATGTAGAGAAGAATTTTGCATCTTATTGATAGATCGGTTCAACAATGCTTCCTATGAAGTATTGTTTTTGATGTTGATGCTGTAAACAATTTGTTGGGTTTCTGATGGAAAAGAACACTTACTTAATGGATTAGTCAAATTTCCTTGAATAGGTAGGTTCCCCTTGGACCTTTCTATTTGATGGAGCTTGCTCCAAATTTGGAAATGGTGTTGGTATAATTCTGATTTTCTCAATAGCTTGGAAGAGTTTGTTTTTTCCTTCAAGACTTAATTTTGAATGTACTAATCAACATTCTTTGAGTATGAAGCCTTAAAAGTTGGGTAACACACAGAATTGATCATGGAAGTATGGTGTTAAGGACATCATTGCAAAAGGAGATTCAGAGTTAGTTGTCAAACAAATAAGAAAATTATATGCTACAAAAAAATAGCAGATGAAATAGTACAAACATACAGTTTGGGATCTAATTGAGATGTTTGATTCCTTCAACATTGTGCATCATGACAGGAAGTTTCAATGCAAATTGCTGACAAGTTGGCAGTGTTGGGGTCAAGATTTGGAAATTGCACTGTTTCACCTTATTGTGAGTATAATATTGAAGTGTTAACTAGGCCAGTTGTCCCTGACAACATCAAGCATTGGCAAGTGTTTAATGATGATGCTCAAGTGCAAAGGTTCTTACAAAATCAAGGTGAGTTTATAGATCAGAATATTTATTGGGAACCAATGGTGTGTGTGACTGAAGGAAGAGAGACTTTGTTTGGAAAGGATATTATCCAATTGAAAACTAACACCATTCCTAGAGGGCTGGTTGCTCTTGAGTCAAATTTTAGCAATGTTAATTACATCATCAATAGAAACATGTCTGCCTCAAGGGATGTGGAAGAGCATAACTTGGGCAACAAATGATAAACCAAGAAAATTTTGGTTGGGCACCAATCTAAACAAAGAAGAAAAATAGTCCTAAGTTCAACTGTTGAAGAAATATCAGGACTGTCTTGCTTGGTCTTATTCAAAGCTGAAAGCATACAGAGAAGACTTATTTCAGCATGAGATCCCTCTTGAAACAAATGCCAAACCATTTAGAAAAAATAAGAGGCCAATTAATCCACTCCTCTCCATGAAAATGCAAGAGGAATTGAAGAAACTGAAAGATGGAGGGATCATTCAACCCACAAGGTATTCATCTTGGGTTGTAAACCTTGTGCCAGTCAGAAAGAAAAATGGAGATATCAAACTTTGTGTAGACTTCAGAAATATGAATAGAGCTTCCTTGAAGGACAATTATCCTTTTCCAAAGATGGAAAACATGTTGCAGTTAGTGACTGGATCTGAATTGTTATCCACCTTGGATGGTTTCTCTGGCTACAATCAAGTTGTTTTCAAGGAGTCAGAAAGATTTAAAACTACCTTTACCACTCCTTGGGGGAACATATGTTTTATGTAAGAATGCCTTTTGGTTTCATGAATGTTGGAGCTACCTTTCAAAGAGCAATGGATGTTGCTTTTTTGGTTACATAAATGAATTCATTACAGTTTATCAGGATGATGTGACTGTGTTTTCAAGGAGAAGAAAAGATCACTTGCAACACTTGGAAATAATGTTGATCAGATGTAGAGAATATGGAATTTCTCTCAATCCAAAGAAGTGTCATTTTGGGGTGCAAAAGGCCAAGCTGATTGGTCATATTATTTCAAAGGCTGGTGTCATGATTGACCCTGAGAGGGTAGAAGCAATCAGCAAGGTTCCAATTCCAAGAACAAAGAAGGGAATCCAATCCTTCTTTGGGTAGATCAATTTCATTAGAAGGTTTGTGTCTAATTTTGCTAAGTTGACTCTTCCAATTACATGCATGTTAAAGAAAGACCAAGTTATCAAATGGGAGGAGGATGTTATTCAGGATTTTGAAGGAATCAAAGAAGCATTGAAACATGCACCTATCTTGGCAGCTCTGAATTACAAGAAGCCTTTCCAAATCTTCTCCTTTGCTTCTGAAAATACCATTGCATATATTTTTCTGTAGAAGGATGAAGATGGGGTTGAGAGGCCTATTGCCTTATTTATCAAGGCTTTACAAGTTGCTGAGTTAAAATACACAATCATGGAAAAACAAGCATTTTTCCTTGGTGAAAGCAACAAAGGTTTTTCAGGCCTTATATCTTAAGTTCAAAAGTTGTTGCTTATGTTCCCCACACCATGGTAAAAGACATCTTATCAGAGATGGAGATCTCAAGAAAAAGATGTAGATGGGTGAACAAACTACAGGAGTATGACATGGACATCCAAACCACAAAGTTGGTAAGAGGTTTGGGTCTTGCTAAGATCATGGCTGAGAGTAACTTGCAGACTGTGGAAGTGAATGAAGTAGAGGAAGAAAGGGTAGATGTTCTTGAGAAGTTGGTAAGTTCTTAGTGGTAAAAGGATGTAATATTTTACCTCAGACACCTATGCTGCCCTGATCATTTGAATAAAAATCAGAAAAGAGCCCTCAAGCTGGCTTCTCAAAAATATATCATCACTGACTTTGGGCTGGCTTGGAAGAACCCTGAAGGTGTCCTCTTGAAATGTATAACTGAAGATGAAGCTCCCAAAATAGTTGTCTGATTTCCATGGGGGATTTTTGTGGAGGAAACTTTTCTGGAAGGGTTACAGCACATAAAATTTTGAGAGTTGGTTATTGGTGGCCTACTCTCTTCAAAGATGCAACCCTGCTGGTTAGAAAATGTGAAAGTTGTCAGCATTTATCTAGAAGAATGAAAGCTTCAGGCTCCCTTCCTTTACAGCCTATATCAATTGAAGCTCCTTTTCAAACAATGGGGAATAGACTTCATTGGTGAGATTTCAGACCCTTCTAGTGCTGGACATAAGTGGATCCTTGTAGCCACATATTACTTCACCAAGTGGGTAGAAGAAATCCCCACCAAGAAAAGAAACACACCAAGTTGTTATGGACTTCTTGTTGAATCATATCATATGCAGATTTGGTGTGCCAGTCAAGATTGTTGCTGATAATGCCATGTGTTTCAGAGCTAAACCCTTGATGGCAATGTGCAAGGAGTATGGAACCAATCTGACTTATTCTTCAAACTATAACCCTCAAAGAAATGGACAAGCTGAGTCCAACAATAAGAACTTGTTGAAGATCATTAGGAGAACCTTGGAGTTGAACAAGAGAAAATGGGGTGAACAACTGAAATTTGTAGTTTGGGCTGATAGAATCAATGCCAAAAGAGCTACTGGTAAGAGCCCATTTGAGTTGGTGTATGGAACTCAAGCTCTTGCTGCCCTTACATCTGCAATTATCTTCATTTCAGTTTGTTCAACAACTTGAAGATCAAGAGGTCCGTCCATATGAAGCAAGGATTAATCAGATTGTTGAGCTTGATGAAGAAAGAAGAGCATCCCACCAAAGGCATGTCATATTTAGAGAGAAGTTTAAGAGGTTTCTTGACAAGAAGGTCACTCCAAGGGTTTTCAATATTAGAGACCTAGTTTTTTTTATGGCATACTAGGCATGAAGATAAGGGCAAACATGGTAAATTTGATGCATTGTGGATGGGCCCTTACTCCATTGATATCAGAATTGGTGAGAATACCTTTTTTCTCAAGGAATTAGATGGGGAATTGCTTGAACTACCTGTTAATGGAAGGAATCTGAAGCATTTCTTGGATTAATCCCCAAATTTGAGGTATGCACCACTTGTATAGTATATATTCTTCGGATTTCTGGCTCTGGTTTTTTCCTTGTTTTGTTGGTTCATGGTTTTGCCTTGGTGTGTAGTAGGCATTTTTGTTGGTTTCGATTGGGTCTAGTTTTTTGGTGGCTTTGGCTCATTTTGACTCCATTTTCCTAATGGATTGTTTTTGGAACTTGGTCTACTTCCTTTTGTTCTTTTGGCACTCAGTGGGAGTGCCCATCCTTAAGCAGGAGCCAATGTTGGTACCCATTTTTGATCCTGCTATCATTTTCCCCTAAATTGTTTCCCCTTTATCCTGCATGCTCTGAAACATTTTTTCTCTCATGAAATGGATGATTTGAAGTTGCAACTCCATTCTTATGCATCTAGAATATTTGGAAACTCATTACCCTGTCCGAATTTTCTCAAGGAGAACTTGTTGCATTTTTCTCGTAATTTCTGAGAATAAATTTGCTTTGGATTCTGCCATCCGTCGCATTCGTGTAAGAAAAAAACTTGTATCTCCATTTGAATGCTTTGGGCTCTACCGTCATTTTTTCTCCATTTTTGCACCATTTTGAAGGAAGTCTCTAAAGTTAGCCCTACGTTTTTCCCTAATTTTTCCCATTCAAACACGTTTGACAATTTTCTCATGTTTTCCCAACTTTTGGAGCTTGAAATCATGTTTGAGTTTGTTCTTACTTTCCCTTAAGAAATCCTGTTATCCATGGTCGTAAATTTCCTAAAAACACTTTCCATTTGTCTTTTGATTGAAGACTTAGTCACCCACGAAGAAAAACATTTATTTTGGGGGTCGCTGGTAATTTCTACATGTTTTAACGGTCAGACGAGCATCATTTTCCCTTCAAATTTCTAGTTCATATAATTCATGCAAAAATGTGGCTTGTTCTGATTGGACAGAGGGGATGCGGATCGGCGGTGGAATTGGAAAATTTTTAACCTTTTTTGGTGAAAAGTTTTGGAAAAATGTAAAACAAGTTGCCCCACGCAGTTCCGCTAGAGTAAATTAGATTCCTTAGGTACTTTTCTGTTTTTAAATGAAAGGCGCAGGTGGAAGATGTCTAGGAGTCAGTTTGAGCCTTTTTTACCGTTTTCCTAAAAATGCATGGTTAAATTCTTAAAAGAATGTGCGGCCTCGCATCAAATAAGAAAATTAAAGGCTTCTGTAGGTCGGCGGTCCGCCGAAAAGGTAGAAAAAGTTTAATACTGTTTCGACTTTTTGGTAAAAATGAATTAAAGTGGTAAAATTGAAACCTGGCAAACTCACAATCCAATCAGAGGGAGACACGTGTTAGCAACGAGATGCATAGAGGGGGGAGCAGGCCACTAGTGAGTTTCAGAGGTAAGTTTAAAATTTTGTGAAGGAGGTATGAAGTTATCAAAAGGGTAAAATCATTGAATGGACCCGCGAGCAACCAAAGGTCACAGAGTCAAGATTCATCGTAAGGTAGGGAATGGTATAGGTGCGGGATGGTGGAGGAAATGTTAAAAAAAATAAATTCACAGAATATGATTAAAATATGAAATAAGAAGTACTGCCCCTCAACTAATCATATGAGAACATGTGTCTTGTGGGAGGGCAGAGCCGCAAAGGAAAATTGAAAAATTTTCCTTTGTCTAAAAAGATGTTGAAATGTTTAAAATTGAGCTGTGACTCCGTATCCAGTCATATTGCGCCACGTGTCAGGCCTAAATCTCAAGAGTGGAGCGATGGAGGAAATTGGGAAATTTTGTAAATTTTCAAAAAAGGAGGAAATGTGTAGAATCAGTTCGCGATTTTGATGGGACCCACATTCAGGACATGTGTCAAGCTCGCTTTCATGAGGCAGAGATGCGGGGATATTTTGGAAAAAAATATTTTTCCAAAAAGGTGGTAAAATAGCATAATCGAGCCGTGATTCTGCTGGGACCCACATTGGGACACGTGTTAACACTTATTTTCAATGGACGGAGGTGCAGAGAAAAATGTCAATTTTTTACATTTTTCCAAAAGTGTTAAAATGTTAAAGAATGATCCCAAGCCCATTTCCAATCACATTGTGACACATGGAGGGCTCAAATTGAAGGGATAAAAGGGAAAGATCGACTGGTAACTATGCATTTTTTAGTTTAGCCTCCATATATTTCTCCATGAAGCTGTGGAAATGTGATTTTTGCATCATTTTTGATCAAAATTTTGGTAAATTTGTGTCGTTTGTGCCTGTAAGGACCAATACAATTGGTTTTAAGGATCAATTTGAAGATCAGGGATGTTTTTGAAATGAATTTTTGCCCTAACCCATCTAGAAACGTGAAATATCAAATCCAAAAGTTACAGAGTCAAAATTTGGAGGGATATAGGATGAAATAATTAAAGGAAGGGGGGTCTGCATGCTTTAAAGATAAAAAACATGCGTAAACAATGGATAATGATGTGAATTTTGTCATGATTCATCTCTTTTTGAGACAACTGGAAACTTTTTGGACATGTTTTGTTAAACATCCCTATTTGCGAATCATGAGGAATTTTTGTAACAAATTTGATCCTTTGGCATATTCTTTTCTTGGGAAATAAGGCTCGAAGGAGATTGAATGCTATATATTGCATTAATTTTTCATGAAAAGGGTTGGAAGAGTTTCAAAAATCCTTGGAAAACTAAATGTTTCATTGGAAAATTTGGGAAGAAGCCCATTCTCTGAGTGACCACTTGAGAAACTCATGTAACTCTCTCTGTATCAAATTTCAAATCATGTTAAGTTGGTTGCACATGTATAGCCATTAACAAGCTTTGAGATTGTTTTCAAAACAGTCACCTACTGATAAATATGATCATTTTTGAGTTAGTTTGTGTTGTCTTTGGGAAATATCTGTGAATGCTTACATTTCAAAATGCATTTCAAATTTTTGTTTCTTGTTTCCTATTGCAGTCTTGTGCTTAAAATATCTCTTGATCATACATGGTCACATTTATTCTTGATAGTTTAGTGGAATTTGCAATCTCACATTCAAAAGAGCTTTCATCTGATAAAAAGATAAACAAATTTAAAATCACTTTACCATCCTTGACTTCAGAGATTGTTTGTAAACCTTTGAGTGCACCTTAGGTCATGATTAAATAGTGATTTCTAAATGCTTCATTGGTTCATTCTAACTCAATATTTTGTGATAGATGATCAAATATTGTGTGGAAAAGTGCAGATTTGGGCCTCCATTTGATGCACATATCCTTGTTGAAGGGATTATTAACCATTTGGATAGTTTATGCTATTAAGTTTTTCCATATTTTGATGAAATCCTCAAAGAGTCTGGCAGACCTTGGTTTGTCTTGTCTAAACTCCCACCCAAAAATCATTCAAAAAAACTAATCCTACCCTATTTTACCCTTGTTTTGACCTGTATACCCACAGAAGATCAAAATCCATTTGCTAAATTATGTAGAATAGATCAGGATTTCAAAATTTCTTCAGTAACCCTTACCTTGCATTGAAATTATCTCCATAATCTGGAAGTGACAACTTGTGAAATTCAGATTTGGAGTGTTGATCATATTTTCCCAAGGCCCATTTCATACTATTTGCACAAATTGAGGGATATCTTCATCTCCTTCACCATTTAAGGGTTACAAAATAGGTTCTCTTACCTTGGTTGAAAGGCACAACCTAAAACAGTTAGGACAAGATCAAGTCCTATTTGAGTGTTATCCATCTCTCCACAAATTTGAGTGCCAGTTAGATCATATCCCCGGCTACAAAATGACATACATCATGATCTTTTTGTATTCAAGCTTCATGTCAGATCTGTGATGCTTCTCAGACTGCAAAGGAGAACAAATTTGGGTATGAACACATTCTACCACATTCAATGATGTTGAATCATTTTTCATTTGTTCACTAGAAGAAGAAGATCCCACCTCTGGTGATTTGGAGATCTGAGGTATGAAATTACATGTTACACTTGGACCTCTTTGAATTTATTTCACATTTAGATCTACATTGGAACTATTTGCATCCTTAGGTAATGAAGAATACATATTGTGCCCATTTGTTACTCATTTCTCCTCTTCAATAGCTCTTTTCTTGGACCTAGTAATAACCGCACAAAAAGCATCTTTTTTGAAGGTAACCATAGCCTAATCTAATAAGACCTTGGGTCTGATTTTATTATAGAGGAGCCTTGACTTGGTGTATTTGAGATACTTCAGGAAATCCTTATGCTATAAAGGTCTAATTCAAGTATCAATTTGGGAAAGAAGCTAGGGGATGTGGTTGGTTACAAGGAAAATACAAATTTGAGTCTTGAGTAACATTAACTAGAACAAGGGCTCTAGATGAAGATGGAGCATTTGGATTAGTAGTCCTTGGTTGATTTTGAAACCTATAAACCTGATTTGGTCGGTAAGGAGGTCTAAAGGATTGAAAAGGAGTTTTCTAAGGCTTATTACTTTCAACCGTTTGTATTTTAATGACTACTAACTCATTCCCTATTTTTTGCAAAGTTCTTTTCAGCTCATTTATCTCATTAGGTTGAAAACAAGGAGAATGAACTTGGTTTAAAGGAGTTGTAATAAGATAAAGTTTTAGAAAGATGGGCATTGAATGTCCAGGGGCAAATTTTCTTGCTTGAATAAGAGTTTTTTAATCTCTTATTGATATATCAAAGGTAGCAAGGAGTGTAACACCACCCATAGATTGAATCATCACTATAATGTCAATATTCAATGTCCTTATATAATATAGGAATGCATGCTCAGCTGATGTTTTGATAGTTTGTGGTATCCTTTCCTATGTTCTTATAAATGTCAAGTTAAATTTTTCCATAAAATCTTGGGGTTCCCTTTTGATAGTAGTGAGATGATATATGAGTGATAGGTGATATGATTTGTCTTCAAATTGTTTGCAAAGGGATGTACCTAATTCATTCCATGTAGAAATAGTTCTTATGGGTATACTTCTATAAAACTGGCGAGCTTTACCCTTGAAGGATACAACGAGTGATATTAAGGAAACATTTTATTGGGTAATATTAAGAACTGAACATAAATTATTCATATCGCCGATATGCTCAAATGGGGTAGTTTGATCTACACCATTAAAATAAGGGATAATTTTTAGAGCAGTAGGTGGTATATTGTCAAATATAGCAAGTTGTAGAGGGATACCACCAGTAAAAGTGAAAAAAGGATGATATCTCTACCATTTCAAAGATGGGAATATGAATTAAAAAAAATTGACTTGAAGAGAAAGTGTCAGACCTATTATAAGGAGTAGTATTTGCAAATATTTTCCTTCTAACAAAATTAAGAGTTGACTAGATAAAATTAGAAGGAATTCCTCTCATTGAATACCTTGTAATTACTTTAAGAACGAAAAAATGTACTGATCTATAATTAAGATGTCAGATTCGTCAGATGATATCTTTTGAAAGGTTAATATCTATGAAAAAAAAACAATTTTAAAAAAATTCTCATGTAGTCAATTCCTTCTTGTAGCATCCAATGTTCTCTAGATCAGAGATGATATTTTAAATTCCTCATTGAGAATGGTATCTGTAGTAAGGAGCTAATATTTAATGAGTGGCTCCCACTTTATTGCAACTCTTAGATCATCATTTATATCTTCTTGTGTGTTGATCATTGCTACAAAAATAAGATTAGTTTGACGAATATGAGCAGCTTGAACTTTAGGAATGTCCATCATGTAATATTATCTTTGTATTCACACTAAGAAAAAAATATCTTTGTGGTCCCACTGGGTGTGCTAGAAATTGTTTTCAAACTTTGAGAGTGCCCCTTTGGATTATCTAGAAACTCCACTCAAAGATACACAATGGAAATACCTCTAGGCTATGGGTCTCCCAAAAGTGAGGCAAGTCTCCAGAGTGGTCTGACTTCCCTATAATAACACCTATAATACTGATCCTAACTCTAAATCATCGTGAAGTTAAGGGATTAAGAAAACAAAAAATAAAAGAGTTGATACGCTACATTTTTATGAAAAGCTACTTGCTGTTAGAAAATGCACACTTTGACAGTTAATACTAATGGCTCGCACAACTCATTAACAAGTAGTTGATAATATACATTTAATGAAGGATGTGATTTTAAGAAAGAAATGTTCTAAGGCTCGGTCGACCCTACAATAAAAATATCCTGAAAAATCCTAGCACACTCAAAGTCACAATCAAATAACTCAATAAGCATAGAAGGAAGAAGGGAACAAAGAACATGCTTAAGGATCCTAAATAAATAAATCATAACAAGAAAAAATTTAAACTCTTGATTGCATATTGGATATTTAAAATTTGAGAGGTCAAAATAGTTTTATTCCTCAAAAGGAAATTGCTGTCGATAAAATGGCAGTAATTATTTATAGCCACAAAATGTCCTTTACAATGCTCAAAACATGGTTACATTTAGAATTTGAGGAAAGCGGGAAGAAAGATTAAGTAGAGATACAACTAAAACAAACTCCACTCGATGTCCCATTTTTCTCCTAGTTAACCATAACAACATTCCTTGGTAAAATGAGTACTGAAAATAACTGAAACTTTCTCTCTGAAACTTGGCATTAGAAAGTTGGAGTCTTTGTTTTAAAATTGCCAACTCACCTTCAATCATTACACAATTTGTGCAAGTTTCACCTCTTGAATGTTTAGATTACAATGGTTTAACAAGCATGCATACACTTTTTAAAAAAATGGAATAACATCATTGTTTCATGGGGTCAATACCTTCCATCAAGGTTTGACTAAGAATCAAATGATTATTAAAAAAAGTGATGTTATGTTTTTAACTTTAATCATTACAATGGTTAACACGGTTAACCCTAACCGTGGTCAATGGTTGACAAAATTTAGGGAGAACAATGCCAACCATCTTAGGGTGAAACTCTAAAACATAATGATTATTTTTCTTATCAATTCACTAAGAGTGGCTGTCATGCCTATGTTTAAAGTGTTTGTGTTTTGGAGAGTGAATGCAAGAGATTGGCCGATATTGAAACTTTGGAAATCCATTGTTTTTTTCTCTGATCAGGATGAGAAACCACTGGAAGGCTCTTGGAATATATTTTTAGCCCGACTCCTTTTGAGATCTCGCTGTGAATAGTTCTGAAAGCGTGTTTTTTTGATATTATTTCTCTGTTTTTCTGTAAGATCTCACTGTCATTCGAGAGCTTGCTATCATTGATGTAGGGTTCAGTCTTGGCTGAATTATACAATGTCACCCCTTCACAATCAATGACTATGATTTCAATTCTAAATAATTCTTTGGGTCATTTCTTCTTCCCAGGTTCAACCTCATTATAATGTCTCACATACAGAAGGCTATATAAGTAACTCATTATAACTTTATAAATCACCTGATAGTCTTATAATGTTCCATTGTAAGTATCATTTGAAGAAAACTAAAAGTGTCATTAAATCTTCCTAAATTAGCTACACATTATCTATTGTATTTTCTATGAAAATTTAGAAGCACTTAACTAGGTCAAACAGTCTAGCTTCATTGATGTACACACATATAAAGATCATAGAGTCATGCATTCGCAAGAGAAAATTCACTCCAAGGATTACACGATGGTTTTAATCAACAAAGTGTAAGGTCACATAATCAGGCACAAAAAATATTACTATTATCAGATTGGACCTACATTATATACTATGTAGTTAGCCAATTATCTTGGTGCAAATAGATGCAAGGGAGCCCATTGGGGTTGGTTAGATACATACACTTGCATAAGCACCTAAAAGAACTTCACGAGGTTTGAGTATTTTGACAAGGATATGTAGTGCAACACTTGGATTTGTTAAGTAGTTTATATTTAGATCACTAAAGGTGGTTAAACCTAAAACACACACACATTGGGTACATTATATACTATGTAGTTAGCCAATTATCTTGGTAAAAATAGATGCAAGGGAGCCCATTGGGGTTGGTTAGATACATACACTTGCATAAGCACCTATAAGAACTTCATGAGGTTTGAGTTTTTTGATAAGGATATGTAGTGCAAACTTGGATTTGTTAAGTAGTTGAGATTTAGATCACCAAAGGTAGTTAAACCTCACACACACGCACACACACACACGCACATGCACACACACACACACACACACACACACACACACACACACACGTGCACACACACACACACACACACACACACACACACACACACACACACACACACACACACACACACACACACACACACACACACACACACACACACACACACACACACACACACACACACACACACACACATGGGCGCGCGTGCGCGCGCGCGCATGCGCGCGCACACACACACACACATTTTATCTTTTTGTTTGATAATGTTATGTTGAAGAACTATGTAGGTTGGTAGGGTTTCTATTTTTTTGTAGGTCGTCTCAAATTTGTGCAAGCAAGGGAGAAATACATCAAGCATCATTTTCAGGAAAGAAAAGCACAGATAGAGTTGCATATCCAAGGTTTGATTTTATAGTGCTCCTTGTTGGGTTCATATCTCATATCCCATTAATGAGCTGATTTGAGAACCACAGGATTCGTTAGAAGGAAAAAAGAACAAAATCAATTATAGTTAACACAACACTAAAACTTCACAATTATTCATATATTTTGAACTACAGAAATGTTAGGAAGAAAATAAAAAATCTAAAATACAAAAGGCTTACAAAAACCTACTAAAAATACGTTGTTAAGACTTTCCAAATATATCTTTAAAAAATCATATTCTAGATCATATATGCAAGTGTTCCGACCCTTATTCTTAAACAATAAATGTAAAAAATTATGGATGAAATCAAAGACCTTGAATTTTTTTTTTGGAAGGAAGAAAATTTAGAATAAAATAGGTTTCTTGTTGTAGAACTCCAATATAATTCACTTGTATTAAATAAGAGTTCATTAATGTACTAATGTTTGTATGAATGTATAGTCCTTTTGAATTAAAATTAGAACCCTTTTGGTGTGCATGTTAATATAAATGAAGGGGAGTATATCAAAAGGGGCCAAAAATATTGGAAAACTAAAAATAGGTAACACTAATCAAACAAGGGACCCAAAATTGTAGTAGTATAGTCATGTCATTCTAGAACTCTACCATTGCGGTTTTGGCATACTAAAATTGTATTGCTACAATTCTAGTCCCAAAAGAGTAGGGAAATAATATTATTAATGTTTTTGGAGAATCATGTCTTATAGTAAGGAAAACAAATAGTCATTCATAGGTATTTATGTGTTTTTAACTTGACTTCAAGGTGTTTCCGATACATAATTAATGATATAGTAGAAATGACCAAGAAAAAGCTATAAATTTGGAGAAATGGACGAAGGTAGAATTAGAGATAAAAGAATAAACTTTAATAAGATGAAGATGGAGTTGCAAAAAATAATGTAAATATGAAAGTATGAGAAGCTAAGCACATCAGAAGGAAAAGGTGGTCAAAGTTGATTAACACAATTAATAAACACAAATTTAATTTAAGGGTTAAACGGTCCAATACCAAAATTGAGTATCTACAATATATTGAGATAAGGAGCCCATGTGGAATTAATTTTTGGATTAGCTCTATGACTTAGGAATGAGTTGTGCATGCCCATTTACGGTGCCTGAATTTTGTAAAGATCTCCTTCAAGTTAGTTTGTATATGTTATTGTTAAATATATTATTGGATATCAGACACACATGGCTAGAACATGCTACAATTGAAATATGGAGGTTTTTACAAGTTTATATTGTTGAAACTACAAGGATGATACCTAGAAACATCGAATTCAGAAAAAAAAATTAAAAAAAATTAAATAGTCGTTTCAAGTTTTTTGTTGTATCCAACTCTGAATCTTCACGAATGACTCACGAGTAATTCTTAAATTAAATTCCTTGAGGGCCCTAGATTCTTTGTTTTAAGTGAGTGTGAGGGCCGTAGATTCCTTGAATAAATGAACATCACCTTTGTGTGTAGATTGAACCAAAGAGATTCGGATCACCTCATATTCCTCCTGGATCATTTCTTCTGTAGTTTTTGCAACTTTTGTCTGAGTAACCTCTACATAATGATTATTGGAAATTCCATTGAAAAGGTGAGAATTTACCAGTGCCTTCTTACCTCGTTTGGTCTTCAAGATTTTTATGATGGACCTAAAGCCAAGAATTGCATTTTTTTTTGTCATTCTTGGTTCACACACACGAGTAAATCTCTAATCCAAGGTAATAGATCTTCTAGAGAAGATCTGATGTTAGTCACAGGAACATTTTAAGGAGGCTGGTGAGGGATATTAGTTTGCTCATTATGGGAAGGTTCTACTACCAAGAAATACATACTTAAATGTTGATGAAGAACAAGTGGTAGTGATTAATCAACCTCATGTGGCTCAAGAAACTATATAGGATCCTCGATGATTCTAAAATTTTTATAAATCTTTCTAGAATAGGGAACCTCTGTGTGTCATATTTTCATCCTCTTTATTTTTGAAGGTTCTTCTTTAATGGCCCTGGTATGCAATGAAATGAGTTTTGGTTGCAATGTTTCTTCCTTTGAGGTGATCATATTATCAAGTTTTGAATGAGTGTTTAATAGCACTACCAAGTAAATGACGTAAAATGAAATTGAGATGATTTCTCATTCTTGCATACACAATGTTTCACATGAAGATCACCCATTTACGTTTCTTGAATCTAGAGTACTTCCTTAATGAAATTCGATTTGGGATGCTCACACACCTTCATGTTGATATGCCTCCCATGGGAGAAGATAATTTCTTGATCCTTCACATATGGTGGTTTTGAGTACCCTAATAACTTGATTAGCTCACTTTGATATGAAGATTTGGGTAGGTTCAAGATATGCGACCTTCGAATTACTCCATGATCTTCAGATTTCACTTTTCGACAAAATGACACACTTTTTAACTTCATAATTAATTTCCTTAGCCAAGATGTCATCTGAGTGAAAACATGCCTACGACATCTAAACACCCTTTTGATTAATTTGTTCCTTGTGGAAGAGGAGATGGATCACATGTTTTTGACCTCCAAATTGTAACGAGATCATCAAAAATTACTGATTAAATGTTTATAAACACTCTCAGGATGTATGCATTTTTGGGAGCCTAAGATGATTTATAACATCACTCATGGTTGTCTTTTCCTATCATTCCAATTCTTTGCATAGATCAATTCATATTGCTATTTTGAGATCCTACAGAGGGTTTCCTTTTTTTTGAACTTGTGATGATGGCAAACATCCACAAAGATAAGTAGAATGGGATCTTCCATAAGTTTCTCAACTTAATTCCAAGACTTACTATTTTAGTAGATAGGATCTAGAACTACTAATTTTTAGCAAGTTTTCACTATTCTTATTTTCTGATTTTTTTGGCTCACTTGGATTATTGAAATTGATGAAGGTTTACCAATTTTAGAAAAATTTTATTTTTACATGCCCCTTTTCCAAATACAACTATTTTGAAAAAGTTTCTCGAATTACCCATTTTTGATGTTTCTTAATTTCTCAAGATATTTCGAATGTTGAGAATTATTCACTTTGGGAAACGAACTTAATTAGCTACTAACTATTCATAACACCTAATACTTTTATAAATTGTACTTATTGGTTTTAGGTTGCAAAAAAACCATTGTCAACATGTTCTATTAATCACAAGGGTCTTCTGCTCCAATTTTCATTGTTTTATGTCTATTGAATCTCTAGAAAATTGAAAAAGTGGGGTTTAGCTTTTGAAATATCAGTTATATGAAGTGAAAAATATAGGGAATTAATTAATTTTTTTGTTGGATTCCCAAAGGTGTTCTGAAAACAAATATTTTAGTAAAATTTCACAGTGGTCGGAATCCTGGTTGGAAAGATATGTATAAATCTTCATTTTTGGTGGCCTTAGATGCCAGGAAGGATTTTGATAGAAAATATAAGTGGAGTTATTGAGGGTGTTGCATAAATAATTTCCATGAAAATGGCTAACTTTATGGTGATAAATGAGTTTAAATGAGTTTTATGAAGTTTTAACTCATCCTATTGACTGCACATTGAACCCGAGTTGAAGTTAAGTTTGAATGAAGTTTAAATATGGTGAAATTAGGAAAATTGGGAAAAATAAGTGCGACTTGGATCAGGATTGTGACAAGTTGCAACATGTTAGGAGAGGAGAATGTGAATAAGGGCTTATAAAATCACTTGGGGGCTGGGAAAATGCACCTGTGGAGATGTGTGAGGTCACACAGTGGTCCAAGAGCTTCAAAAAGGCTTGGGTCACACTTTTTTTACCTTTTCCCATTAGGAAGAATTGGGTCTCAAAGAACAAAAAATTGTGACTACGGTGAAGGGGTGAGGTCGCACATTTGTGTCTCTCATGTCCCCTTACACCGTGTGGTAGAAAGGGACAATTGGCACAAGAAGGACACCTGGGGCACAAAATTGTGACTTGGGAAGGAGGGCAAGATCACACTTTTATGGATCACATGTCCCAATTTTCCTTGGGGGAAAAAAGGGATATAAGAGTGTCAAAAAGTGCAACTGGGTTATTCTAGGAAAGCCATTTTTACATTTGATGTCTAGAAATAGATAGGAAGCTTTCTTTTTTCACTCCAGAAGATTTTGATGATGTTTTGGGGTTAAATATTATATGATTTGACTCCAAAATATATTATAAGATCAATGGAAAAACTATAAAACTTTAATCTTCTTGTAATTAAAAATGTAGGCCCATTTGTGTTCAAAATGGACAGGGGTAGCTACATTGTTTTAGAATGTTTCTGTAATGCCCACTCCTCTTCAACACTGAATGAACTATGTTTTCAATTTTGAATTGATTAAAATATTGAACCTTGCTATTGTATTCTAGTTAGCATACTAATAATATGCACAGAACATCATGATTATTGTTGTGTTATGATTGTTAGTGACTCCATGGTTGTAGTAAGGAATTTGATGTACCTTACTATATATGATTTGATTAACTTGTTTGATAAACAATATAGAGGTGTTAGACTTTGACATGATGTGACTTATGTGATCACTTTTATATGTTGATTTACATATCAATATTGATGTTCTAAGTGTTTCTACTGTACCGACACATTTGATTTGATATATATATGTTGCTAGATGACTTAGTTGATTTTGTGATCTTATCACTAGTTGATAAATTGAAATAATTGAAATCGTGAACAATTAGTGAATTACTTTTTTAGGGATGGTTTAGTTATGATAATTAATGATATGTATATGAATGTATTTTACTATTTCGATGTTTTTAATATGGCCACAAGGATAGAAAGGTATTGTCGCAACTTTTGCAAGCATTCACAAGATAACAAACAAAAGGGGGATTAGAGACCAACGACAATAGAATACTAGATGGATACAACCAAGGTCACCATGGTAACTTGTGTAATTTTGTGTTCTGGTTTTTTTAATTTGTTAGGGGGGTTTCCATGGGGGGGATGACCTCAAATTATGACCGTGGGCTATGTGTGCAATTCTTCCCTTTTATCTTATTTATTGTAGAGTATGTGGTTTATTTGCGATGTAATTTATTTAATCATCATTGATTAATATGTCTTTATTAAGTGAATTAACCATGTTATTAAGTTAATTGTGGATGTGAAAAATGGAGTCATTTATTAGAGTTGTTTGTCTTTTGGACTATGTGATTTTGATTGAGTGTAAGTGACATTGAGTGTTGTACACTCTACCTTACTTTGAAATTTCAGATTTGGGCTTAAGGGCCACTTTGGAGGCTTGTGAGACTAATTTCTTATACCAACCCTAGATATGGATTGGGGGGTAAAAATTAGACCCCATTATGTGTTTTGTAAGACAAAAAGTGACATTTATTTCACTTTTCTTACATGGGTTTTAGATTTTTTCCTTAGAGGGTGTGGGTTTGGATTGTGTGTGTAAGAGGCTTGTCATTCCTCTCAACCAAAATTTTATCATGCATTGAGGTTAATGTTTGAATTTTGATGTGGAGTTGAGGATATGTGATGTGACATCCTAGATGCAGCCACTGTCGACACTAAAATTTTCCTCCAAAATTTCCATTTCATTAATATATGTATTAGGAATAGGATGTTGTTAAGTGTAATTAGTAGTAGCGTCCGATAGAAGATAACGGCGCCGTCAGTACAGTGCCGCCAATAATGTGGAGTACGGTAACAGTCAAAGTACAATAGGAATGTTGTAAAAAGTAAATATTTGTCGTAAGTGGTCTGGTAATGTTAAAATGTCAAAGTTTGGGTAATTAGAGAAGTAGGGTCTACATGATTAGGAATTAGAAATATTATATTGGTAATAAGGACAAGGAGTGAGGTCATAAATATTTTGTGTATTTTATTTGTAAAAATTCTAAAAATGTGGAACCCATGTAAAATGATAAGGTTTATCTTATCTTAACAGATAAGCTTACATGTACAAATAAGAGTTAAGGTATGGAATATGATTCGTCAGAGTGGATTTCTTATCCTATCTTAGAGATAGGATGGATAAGCCTGGAAGTTCTATAAATAGAGAGGCCACCCCCCTCATTTAGCATAGAAAGAAGTAGTGAGAAATATTGTAGGAAGTGTGCGAAGGAAGCCATCAGTTAAAGGTGTGTTGAAGAAGCCATCGAGAGGTGTAATTGTAAAGTTTCTCCCATAGTCTTGTTGACGAATCTCATGGGTGAGATTGTAACAGTTTCATGTTAATATTATAATTTATTTTGATATTTCAGATTTTTTGTCATTCTGTCTTATCATAGTCAATGGTATTCTTGTGTTATGTTGTTTCCAGATTACGTCCACCAAACTAAAGGCTGTGCATTAGTAAATAATCATAGCACGAGGAGTTCCCGGTGAAGAATTATCATAGTGCCGGATTGCTGATGACATTTTTGTTCCGTTGCCGGGACCATTCCTCGTTGGTGGATTTTCTGGAGAGATATTCCCACTAAGTCAAAAATCAATTGGAGGGTAACCTTGTTTTTACTGTGCATAGTAGTTACCATGGTAAAGTCATTTTTACCGTGAATAGTAGTTACCATGTTAAAGGCATTTTTGCCATGAATAGTAGTTACCCTGGTAAAGTCCTTTTTGCTGGGAATAGTAATTACCGCAGTAAGGTCACTTTTTACCATGAATAGTATTTACCGCAGTAACTTCACTTTTTACTGTGAATAGTGTTTACCACAGTAAAGTCAGTTTTTACCATAGTAAGTCAAGTTTTACCATAGTTTACCGTGGTCATTTCTATTTTACTGTAGAAAGGTGTAAAGTCACTTTCTAGTATAGTGATTCCAATTATTTGTGCACATAAGTCTTGTTAATTATACTTGTGGGTTGGTATTTCACGGTGGTTACTTTTGAAAATGGGAAAGATTCCTGTTTTTTCAGCTCAATCTAATGAAGATGCTTCTTCTTTCATTCAAGAGTTTAAACGATCTTGTATTTGTAATGGCCTTATAAGAAGGGAACAATGGACTGAATTTTTTCCTACCTTTTTGGATGGTTCAGCACTTAGGTGGTTTGAAACACTAGGTGATAATGTGAAAAATTCATGGGATTTATTAACTGAAAGTTTTCTTGAAGAATTTGGTGAACAACAGAAATATGCAGATCTCATGATCGAGATCACAAAGCTATCCCAAGGAGAGAAGGAGAAGATAAGGGATTATCATGCTCGTGTTCTAGAGCTAAGGAGGAAGCTCGATGCCCAGATCCGGAAGGAAGGACTAGCGGATGGGTTGATGAATGGCGTGGATAATCTCCTCTGTAAGCACTTCATTCTTGGGATGAAGCCAGAGGTCAGACAACGAGTGAAGTATGACTGCCCAGCCACCATTGAACAAGCAAAGGAGATTGCAAGAAGGCAAGAAGAAAGCATGGAAGAGGAGCCCAAAGAAATTGTTGCTAAAGTAGAGCCTACACCAGCACCTTTGGTCCTGAATCCACAACCACTCCCGGTGAGCACAAATATTTCTCCTAATACATCTACTGAGTATGAAGATCTGCTCAAAAAGATGGGTCAGTTAACTATTAATCTTCTTCAAGGAAAGGAATTTAGTTCTCAGGGAGGAGATAGAGGTCCAAAGAGAAATATTTATGAAGTTGTTTGTTATGGTTGTTATAAAAAGGGTCATTATAAGTATAATTGTCCAGATAGAGCTTCTACATCTAGTAAGGGAGATAATGATAAAGGAAAAGCACCTGTGAATTCTTTTGATGTAGTAGATAAGAGCAGAAATAATGAAGTAGATGTGTTTGTAACAAAAAGAAAGAAAGAAAAAGATAATCAAGATGGAAATGATCCTAAGAAGATGAAAGAAGAAACTAGTAAGAAACATAGGAGAAGAAAGTCGGGTGTGCAGGATTTTCTGATTTCACAGGGGCAAGGACCATACTCCATCTTGGAAGATCTGTCCAAAAGGCCTGCAAATATTACATATGGTCAACTCTTGGCTATGTCTTCTGAGAAGAGGCGGGAGTTGCGAGGTGGACTCAATGCTCGAAGAAGGAAGGAGGTTGAGGTCCCTGTTTTGGAGGCAGAGGCAGATCCCTATGCTCCACAAGCTGAGGTATTATGTAATGGTATTTCAATTCATGATGTCTTAGTTGATGGAGGTGCTGCAGTTAATGTAATGACTGAGTCTGTAATGAATATGTTGGGGTTAAAAATTGATCGCCCTTCAACACTTATGTTAAGGTCATTAAATAAGGGAAAAACTAAACCAGAAGGTGTAATTTCAAATGTGGCAATATCTGTTATGGGTGTGGTATGTGTGGTAGACTTTCAGGTGATGAAAAATGGTACTGTTGCGTACCCAATGCTACTGGGAAGACCATGGCTAAGGAGAGTGAGAAGGAATCCTACCTCCAGCTCTTTCGAAGGTACATACACCTATTCACTTTTGATTACAAGGAACTCCGCCAAGTAAGTTGGGTAGAACATTGTATTGAGCTGGTAGATGGTGCTAAGCCCATAAAGTAAATGCCATATAGAATGAATCCTAATTTTTCCAAGACTGTAAAAGAAGAAATAGATAAGTTGCTTGATGCAGGATTCATATTTGCTGTGGAGAATTCAAAATGGGTTTCTCCCATTGTGATCTCAATAAAAAAGAATGGGAAGCTATGCATTTGTGTTGATTATAGGAAGCTCAATAAGGCAACAAAGAAGGATCATTACCCTCTTCCATTTTCAGATCAGATCTTGGACGAAGTAGCTGGACAGGAGTGCTATAGTTTTGCTGATGGATATAGCGGCTACAACCAAGTTCGTATAGCAGAGAAAGATCAGCTGAAGACCACGTTCACCACTGCTTGGGGAACGTTTTCTTATAGAGTTATGCCTTTTGGGTTGTGTAATGCTCCAGCAACATTCCAGCGTTTAATGAATAGGGTGTTCGAACCCTACATTGGGACCTTCATCAGAGTATTTCTGGATGATTTTTGCATCTATGGGAGCAAGTTGGACCACCTGCACTAGATGGAGACAACATTTCAAAGGTTAGATGAAGCACAAGCCTCACTAAACCCTACAAAGTGTGTCTTTGGATGTTCTAAAGGTGTTTTGTTAGGGCATGTTGTATCCAGAGATGGTATTGGTACTGATCCTGATAAAGTTTCAAAAATCAAAGATTTACCATTTCCTATAAATAGAAGTAAGTTGAGATCATTTTTAGGCCATGTGGGTTACTATAGAAGGTTCATCAAGAATTTCTCAAAGATTGCACAGCCAATAACCCAGTTCTTGAAGAAGGATGTTGCTTATGAACCAGGAAACAAGGCGCATGAAGCTTTTGGACAACTGAAGAAAGCCCCGGTGTCTTCACCTGTTTTGAAGAATCCAGATTGGAGCAAGCCATTCATTGTGTACACTGATGCCTCAGATGCAGCACTAGGTAGTACTTTGAGCCAAAAGGATGAAAATGGGAATGAACATCCAATTTACTTTGGGAGCAGACAAATGAGCAGTGCTGAGGTAAACTATACTGTAACTGAAAAAGAGGCTCTGGCTATCATTTTTGCTGTAAAGAAGTTTAGAAATTACTTGCTAGGGCAGAAATTTATAGTTGTAATGGATCATCAGGCTCTGAAATATATTGTCAATAAGCCTAACCCATCAGGGAGGATAGCAAGATGGATAATTTTGCTACAAGAATTTGAATTTGATATTATAGATAGGCCAGGAAAGAAGCATGTCAATGCAGATGCACTCTCTCGAGCCTATGATGGTTTAGGATCATCTTGTGATGATGATGATTTTCCCGATGCAGCATTGTTCTCCCTTGACACAATCCCTAGTGAATACATAGATATTTGGAATTATCTGAATGAATTCAAGTTTCCGGATGGTGCCAATGCAAAGACTAAGAGAAAGATTACTCAAGCCAGTCGTCCATACTCTATTCTGCATGGAGCATTATTTCGAATAGGACCTGATGGACAGTACAAGAGGGCAGTTGGACGTGATCAAGGAAAAGAGCTTCTAGAAGAATTCCACAATGGTACATGTGGAGGGCACTTCTCTGGACAACTTACAGCAAGAAGGATCTTGGATGCAGGTTATCACTGGCCCACTCTTTTTAAAGACTGTTATAATTATTGTAAGACATGTGATATTTGTCAAACACATGGTAACCGTAAGACTTCATCAGCTCCATTATGTCCTATTCTTCCCCTTGGTCCCTTTGAAAAATGGGGAATAGACATTGTAGGTCCACTTCCAACTACATCACGTCAAAATAAGTATATTGTAGTTGCCACAGATTATTTAACCAAGTGGGTTGAAGCTAGGCCATTGAAAGCAGCTTCCATGGATGAAGTGGCAAGGTTGATATATGAACGCATTGTCACCAGATTTGGTTGTCCATTAGAAATTGTAACAGATCAAGGAAGCCACTTCATTAATGAGGTGGTAGAAGCCCTAGTCAATAACTTTTCTATCAAGCACAGGAAGGCAACAACATACAAGCCAAGCACAAATGGACAGGTGGAACGAACAAATTTTGTGCTGTGTCAAATTCTAGCAAAAGATGCAGCCTTGCAGGTACATAAATGGGATAAAAGGATTCATGCAGCATTGTGGGCATATAGGGCAACATCAAAGTCAGCAACAGGATACTCCCCATTTCAGTTGGCCTATGGCATTGATCCAGTTCTTCCTATTGAGTTTGATATTCCCACTGTGAGAGTTATGAAAAATGAAAGGATGGATGAAAGTGATTCAGTAAAAGAAAGGTTGGTACATCTTCATTTGCTAGAGGAAATGAGGGAAATAGCAAAGGATACAAGCCATAAGAAGAAAATGAAGCAGAAGGAGTACTTTGATCAAAAGATCCGGTGGTCTCCATTTCAAGTAAATGACTTGGTTCTAGTATATGATTCCAGATACAAAAAAAGAAGACAGAGAAAATTTCTTCCAAAATGGATGGGGCCCTACAAAATAGCAGCTGTGCATGAAAATGGTACGTACCGACTGGAGGAATTGGACGGCACTCCCATTACGAAATGGGTCAACCACGACAAGTTGAAGATTTTCCAAGCACCAGAATAGTCTACTCCGAGGACGGAGTAGAAGCTAGGAAGGGGGGAAGATGTCGACACTAAAATTTTCCTCCAAAATTTCCATTTCATTAATATATGTATTAGGAATAGGATGTTGTTAAGTGTAATTAGTAGTAGCGTCCGATAGAAGATAACGGCGCCGTCAGTACGGTGCCGCCAATAATGTGGAGTACGGTAACAGTCAAAGTACAATAGGAATGTTGTAAAAAGTAAATATTTGTCGTAAGTGGTCCGGGTAATGTTAAAATGTCAAAGTTTGGGTAATTAGAGAAGTAGGGTCTACATGATTAGGAATTAGAAATATTATATTGGTAATAAGGACAAGGAGTGAGGTCATAAATATTTTGTGTATTTTATTTGTAAAAATTCTAAAAATGTGGAACCCATGTAAAATGATAAGGTTTATCTTATCTTAACAGATAAGCTTACATGTACAGATAAGAGTTAAGGTATGGAATATGATTCGTCAGAGTGGATTTCTTATCCTATCTTAGAGATAGGATGGATAAGCCTGGAAGTTCTATAAATAGAGAGGCCACCCCCCTCATTTAGCATAGAAAGAAGTAGTGAGAAATATTGTAGGAAGTGTGCGAAGGAAGCCATCAGTTAAAGGTGTGTTGAAGAAGCCATCGAGAGGTGTAATTGTAAAGTTTCTCCCATAGTCTTGTTGACGAATCTCATGGGTGAGATTGTAACAGTTTCATGTTAATATTATAATTTATTTTGATATTTCAGATTTTTCGTCATTCTGTCTTATCATAGTCAATGGTATTCTTGTGTTATTTTGTTTCCAGATTACGTCCACCAAACTAAAGGCTGTGCATTAGTAAATAATCATAGCACGAGGAGTTCCCGGTGAAGAATTATCATAGTGCCAAATTGCTGATGACACCACCTCACCCTCCTGTTCCCTTATTCTATAAATGGAAGTTTATTTGTTTGTTTGGGGGTTACTTCATTTCATTTGTACTCTTGTATTTTTGGAGTTGGAGGATTTTGGGGTGCTTGTTGAAGTTTTTGGAGCTTGTTGGAGTTGGATTGAGCTTGTAAGCTTGGAGGGTGATTCTTTGATCAATTTCTACCATGGAAAGGTAGGAAATATACCCTTGTTTTATTTTTTTTCATTTTTATGTGTATATTTGTATGTTAGTGAATGGTTTGTATGCTTTTTGGGTATGTTGGGTAGAATGACTAAGTATGGTGTAGGAGAAGGCTATGGGGATCTTATATGTAGGGAGGACATAAGATTTTATTTCATATTTTGGGAGGGATTTGGGTTGGGTTCCCCACCTTGGATAAGAAAATGCTTGCATTTCTTACTTGGTTCTTTTGAGGGAGACATAAGAGATGGGAGGGAGGCATAAGAGAATGTGGGAGGCATAAGAGGATCTCGAGGGAGGCATAAGAGTTTGTGTAGGGGTTTTGAGTTGTTATTGGAGGGTTTTAAGGTGGGCACCTAATCCCATTGGGAGGCATAAGTGATCTCCCCATAGATCCTTGCTCTATTGGCTTTGCATTTTCAAGCCTTGTGTATTTTGATAAGTTGCATTCTTGTGATTGTATCTTGTGTTGAATGTGTGTTGAAATGGTTGTGAAATTTTGTATTGATGATGTGGAAGCATTGTGTGTTTTGCCATGAGTTGGATCCATCCTTTATTGCATTTTGGTTGGGGCTCGGGGGCCAATGAGGAGGATAGCTTCTTCTCCTCATTGGATTATTGGTTGGGTGGAGAGTGTTGCCTCTCCCCATTTTTGTTGTTATGATTGAAGTGAAGAAATGGTGGAGCTCTTGTTGAAGAATTGGAACTTGGAGCATTTGTTGAAGTAAAAAGAAAACCCTCATTGTAGAAAATTTTCTTGTAATTCCCACTTAAGGTGGAAGACTAGTAGTATTGTATTCAAAAGTATATTTTCTTATTAAAAAGTTGTATTGCATTTAATTTTTATAAGTTCAAATGTATTGTTGAAAAGAAAGCATTGTAAGGAAATGAGCTATGCTCATCGAAATTTCAAGTGAGTTATGTATCAGAATGAAGGAGACATAGAAGTTGTTCATTAATAATATTCTTTAAATCTGAAGAAATGCAGTTTATTAGTAAATGGTTGTATGAAAGGAAAACTATTATAATGAGTTATTTTGTTGAGAAAAAAATTCATTTGGTTGTGGAAAGGATAACAATAATACTAGAAATAGATTAAATACTTTTAAACTTGGAAGAAAATTTGTTGGAAGAGAATAAAATGATCTTGTAGTTGTGTCTTGTGAATTTCCTTAGTAATAAATGGAATGAATAAATGGTAAACCCTTCAACTGGAGACTTTAGGAATAATAATTCAAGCTAAGGATAACCTTTAAAACACTCTAGTAAAATTTATTTTTGGAATTTTTTTAAAATGATGGTTCTGTTTTCAAAGAACATAACCGCCGCCATGTGTAGAGTGGTGGTCTCTGAACCACCATGCCCAGAGAAAAGCGGCGGTTCATGAATCGTCACCCAGGTAGGGCGGAAGTCCCAGGACCATTAGCCTACTTTGGGCGGTAGTTTCATCACTGATGGCAAAAAAATAAAAATCCATGACTGTGCAAAATTTAAACTTGGTTTAAATTAAAACATTTAAGGTTGCAAATTTGTAGAGGAAATCTCTAGCAAGCCATAAGGGCATAAATTCATTGTTCTAAACTTGTAAATCTTGAAATGGGCATTTAAATGTATGGAATCTCTTGGATTAAATGGAAAAAGGGTTTTACCCAAGTAGAGTGCAAAAACAAAAGAAATAACTAAGTAAACATTCCAAGATTTAGGGAAGAATCTCTACAACCCACTAATAGGAAACAATGCAATAATAAATCCATAATCCAATCTAAACTAAGCTTGATTTTTTGTGAATTCCTTTATGGCTTCTTCCTTCCTTGCTCCTATGGCTTCCATTTCTCCAACCTGCTAAATTAAACAAAAGAAAAGAGACCAAATGAGGAGGCTAGGGAAAAGAAAAAAGTTTAATAAAATTCCATAAGGATAGTTAGGGTTAGTATGGAACCCCTAGATCTAGTGGCCACTATTGATTTGATCCAAGGTTTGAGAATCAACCCTACAATTGTTAGGTAAGAAGGAATATTATGGGTTTTTAAATAATTTAAAGGTATGTGTAAATGGGTGAATGGGGCCACTTAATACCCTTTTATGTTAAGTTTATTATGTAACTCTTTTAGTGTGCTTTAGTAAATGATTCTATGGTCATTAAAGAAAATAATTTAAGAGAACTAAGGTAACTAAGGATAAAGATTTATTAAATGTGGATTGAATGTTAATTTCTAAGAGGGGAACTATTTAACCTAGTAAGATAAATTAATGGACACTCATCTAGTGATGATAATTCAAATTGACATTAGATTTGGATTAAGAATATTTAATTAATAATCTAGACCGGATCTATCCTATGAAACATAACATTGTTTTTAGGAATTAATTAAACATATATTAGGGTTTGACACCCTTGTAACTTAAACCGAAAAAAATATCATTGCAACCTCTCAGACAATTGTTTAAGGATTAATGTGGTTTTGGAGCATATGAAATTGTGGGTGTTACACTTGGTATCAGAGTCGTGGGTTCAATGCTTGGACCTTAGACCCACATGGGAACTTAAAAACTAGTTAGCGAAAACTAGAACCTCTTGATTAAAATATCAATAAAATAATAAAGTTTTCTGGATTGTTGCACTCGCTTAGTGGCATTTTGTTCGAACCCGGTTAATGGTAAAATGTTAAATTAAATTGATATTTGAACTCCTTGGTGAACTCCTGGTGGTATCAGGAACTTAGTCCCCTTGTAAGGATGTGTCTGGTGAGTCCTAGCTCTTAAATTTTAATCGTGTGATGTGATGACCCCATTGAGACTCCTCCTTGTTTTGAATGTTGTTTGTGGGGTGTGAATCTTGTGGATTAGTGCTTATGTTTGCGTTCAAGGGTCATTTGGAGAGAATTAGAGGTTGATTAGTTGTTTAGAGCTCCCTTCCTTTAGTGGTTAGGTGAGATGGTTTTGTTTTTGCTTTGTTCGATTTGATCCCCATATGGGAGAGTAGATATCAGGTCTTTATGTCGTATTTGATCCATTTTTGCATATGTGTTCTTAGATCTGAACTCGATGTATAGTACCCCTAGTGGTGGTCCAAGAAGGGGCTGGAAGTGGATGTGATGTGAACTTTCTATATTTTACATTCACAAACTTGTGTTATTTTATCATGGACCAGCATTTTATTTATAATTCGATTGAGAAGCTCTGAGGATATTTTTGTTATTTATATTTTTGCAATATTTTCAGGGATTGCAATGTGGCTACTTAGCCATTTCCATTGATTGTCGATATTTCTTGGATTTTACTTTGATTGGTGACTCAGAGATCATTTATCTTGTTGGCTACTTAGCTAAGTGTTACATGATTCCTTCTTGCATGTTGATGAGTTGGTTCTACGCTATTTGTATTATGATATTTCTTCGTATGGGGGTACACCCTAGGTGCCTTGAATGTCTTCTTAGGTTCTTTAAGTTATGCCTTGGTTTTGGAAGGATGGAACCTTGGGTGTGTCTAGGACCTTAGAGTGACTTTTTCGTTACTCAACCTTTCTAGAGAGAGAGTTCGTTGTGTCATGCAGTCTAGTTGGTAGTTTTATAGCAGTGGTGGTGATTCTCTTGCAATTTGGTAAGAGCCTTGATCCTTGTCAGAGTAGATGTGTTGATGATGGGATTATGGATTGTGTTAGGATCAGATTAAACTCTTGGTTAACTGTAGATTTTAGTGGATAAGTGTTTTTTTGGATATGACGTTCCATCAATGGCATGCTAAGTTTTATCATGGTTTCCTTGTTTCATTATAGAAAGTATTGACTGGTGGATTATATGTACCTTGGTAATTATGAGCTAGATTTAAGCCCATTCAGGCCATGTGCTTAATTAAGTGTACTTGTTTTGCTCTCGATGACCCATAAATAGATATACCATTTCCTTAACATTTTAAATTGTTATGTATACCAATCTATGACCTAATACTATAGGGAAATGTTGAGACACTTATGGATGCTTTTGGGTCTTATGGACCTTGCTCTTAGAGATGTTAGTTTGGTAGATATTAATATTTTAATCTCAGTTGTGCTTATGTTGTGCCCCTTATTTTAAAACTACAACTCTTGGTCATAGAGTCCATGTTTGGGTAGATTAGTTAATTGTCCTCTTGCATTTGATGTCTTCTAATGGGAAATGTGGTGTCCTTGGAGTAAAAATCTTCCTTGTCATCTTAATGCTTGGTTGGTGGTATCTTGTGGAAATATCAGTGTTGATTGTAAACTTTCCTTGTATTATTGTGTGAACAAAATTTTGAGACTAAACAAAAAAAATTGTTTTCTTTCCCAAACTGATGTAAACCTCTTAAACTTGTAAAAGAAAATTTTGTTTCTATAATGGGATTTTTCGTTGTAGTGTTGTCGCTAAATCACTGCACCCTTCGAATGACAAGAATGTGAACATGACATTCAGTGTGATTGGGACATATGGGATCACCTCTCAAGATGTGGGACTTGGGATCGAGGTGAACCTCTGAAGAAGGACAGATTCCTCTTCCTAAACTAAGTGGTGTACTAATCCTAGTGTAATAAAATGGTTATCTAGACCTATGCTAACATTTTCATGGGTTTTAGGGAACGAGATTTGCAGAAATGAAACTATAATAGGGATGGTGATGCACCAAATAAAGAGTGTTGCAAGAATTAGGAAGGGTTAATTTGAAGAGGGTGTATCCACCACAAGTCAACTTCATCTGTTGCAACTTAGAGAGGATACAAAATACCACAGACTAGGAAGCATGATTTCCCTTTGTTAAATTCAATCAGACACAAAAATCTATCAGTATTCCAGTGAATAAGGATGAAATTGAGAAGGGTGAACAAGCACCACAACTCAATTACATGCAATACTCCACCACTTGATAAGCACACAACTCCAAGAACCTGTAATAGAAACTTAAAATTGCACAGTGTACCTGCAAGCATGAGAAAGGAACAAAGAAGTATAGAAGGATGAAAGGACCGAGATTAGTCACAAAAAACACACTTTTATTACTTCAACAACGTGCACAATGCATCATACATTCAGAAGAGGCAATGGTTGGCATTACAATCTTGGAAAAATCCTTGAAAGTTCCCTCAACATACAAGGACAACTTACCGAAGAAGGAGGTTTCTTGAAAAACTATAAAATTGTCTAAGAAGTCTAACTTGTCCAACCTATCTGACCTGTTGGAACCCCTTGAAATGAGCTCCCAACTTACATTTATAGAAGTTGAGAGAGAGGAGAGGAGTCATACTTTCCCCTCCTAAATCAAAGGTACATGATGTATTTATTACAGTTGGTTGAACCACTTTGAGAAGCTTCCATCATGTGTCATTAATGCTTAGTTGATCTATTCTTCGCAATTAATTAAAAGAATATTTAAATAAAATATTAAATATATAAAATATAAATATTAATTTAATTAAAAAATATGGTTGGCCCCTATTGACCGATTTGCATTGAATGGGGTCTCTTTGTGAATAAGCCAAAAAATAGCCCAACTCGGTGGTTAGCTTGCCGAGCCAGCTAACCGAGTTGGGTCTGAGCTCCTCCATCATTCACCGCAACCAAGATGAGATCCTACGATCACAACCACAATTCTTCAATGAGATCAACGTCGAGTTTCCAAACTTATCTCTCCACCGTAACTGATCTCCTTCTACGTTTTCCACATTGAACCCAAAATGAGCTCCCCACTGATCATCTTCCATCAATTAGTATACATGGTTACAAATCGGTTATAATTCCCATTCGGCATGAAATTCTCATTCACTTCAATGATGTCCCTTCAATGTTCCACCACATTGATCTCAATGACTCCATTTCATAAGCTCGTACCATACTCCGCTAAGTCCAACGCTATCGCGTCAACCCACAAACCCACTCTGAGAAAACTCCCAGTTATCTGCTTCTGTATGGCTTGACGCCACGAGCTCCACTTGCAAACTCACCGCTAGGAGACTTAGCCTTAACTCAACTCATCCTGAGTCTCTTCCTATTCATCATACTAACCGAGCTCGTAATTCATTACCTTCCATATCAACCAAGCTTGTCATTCATTACCTTCCATATCAACTGAGCTTGTCATGAACTCGTTACCACCCTCCATTAACCATGCTTAAACTCAATACCGAGCCAATTTTAATCGTATTCACACCCGAACTGGAATGATCAAGCTCCTTGGTCCATTTGGTCATTATGATTATCCACTGAGATCCTTGCGTTGAGAAAATTTCTCATGTATTCAACTCGCCGAGTCCCTTTGCTATATTCCCACAAGCTCAATCATAATACAAGCTTCATCCTCTGCCTATTGAGCTCCATTTGCATGCTTTTCCCAATGATCAACTCGGTTCCCTTTGAGTTAAACACGACGTCTCTTCAAACATTGAATCATTTCGTCCCATGTGTAGCTCCTACATGTTCCACTAGCATTTGATTTTCTTGCAATATTATTTCGGTGAGCCCTTCTTCTTCAATGATTTCTCCAAGTCTCCATAGTTGAGTTTGACTATAATCTGAGCTTGGACTTTCATACATTTGAACCCGAGCCCTTTCTTAATTTTACTGGGTGACTCCTGAGCTCGTAATGGTCTGACCATCGAGCCATTTACTGGCACACTACCTAATACAAGAGACTTACAACAATGACAGTTTGTTCATCCTACTTAATGGTTTACCTATTAACTCGGCCTTTGACCGAGACGTCTCCCCATGCACTGGAAGGTTTAGTTATCTATCTTCATAAGCATGCCGCCTCCAATTTCTACAACATGTTTTGATCCTCCTAGAGACCCACCCTCGCAGAAGATTTGTGTTTTTTTTTCCATTCCAATATCCTACCCTGCGATGAGGATGAACTTTTTCCCACGCAGAATTACTGTCTTGTCTTGCCAAGGTGTTATCTCTACCATGGCCCCTTGTGCTTGGGATCCTGACATACATTTTACCTCCCATGTTGGGCGTGACATGGGCCATTGGCATGAAAAACCTGATATTATACCATGAGGAAACTATCGGGATCTAGAAACCAATTTTCCTGTGGATGGATTTTGATGCCTGATTTTCCACTATTGCAGAATCACCACATGAATTAGCCTTGAGTCGATTCTCAAATTTTTTTGACATACTTCGAATTACCTTGAACTTCTTGAGCTCATTGGCTTCCCTCCATGGTGAGTATTTTGGTTTTATCTACTCCTTATGACCATTTCTATTTTCTGCAATCTTCTTGCGGGTTTGGTTATTTCTATGTTTAGCCTAACCTACTTGTTTTATCCTTTGTTGTTCTCAGCTCAGCAAGATGCAAAGTTAAATTTTTCCCCACTATATCATGATGTGCTTCCCCATGGTATTCATGAGTAATCCACTCAACCTCCTAGTAGTACATCACTTGCAACTTAGTTGACATATGTGCTCATTCCACTATAATACTCGGAGCTCCTTCTGGTATCGTCTCATATTGACCAACTCAGCTAGAATGTTTGTATAATTAGATGCATAGTTCTACAGATTTTAATGAAAAGACCGAATTTAAAATTCAACCTAGTGCCAATGAGCTTGATGAGCTTTGTGACCTTGACTGAAGCCGAGCTTCTATACACTGTCATATGAAGTGCTACATTCATTTCATTTGGTCGACCTATTTCCTTGCAAAATTCAAGCCACATGAGCTCGCACTCAACTTGGTCTCTGAATCCATTTTCGAGACCCTATCACTCTATTCATTGAGCTAATCAATGACCACTTTTGAATTATCTAATCTGTAACCCAAAGATGCCAATCCAATCCTTCAAGGCAAGCTCCATGTTCGATCCATCATTTTATGCCTCCCATTGATATGGTTCAAGGTCTCATGTAATTGAGTTATTCATCTAGCTCTGACCAACTCGTGTCCCTTGACATATCGGTCGGCTCACCTACACCTCTCTTAAGCTCACCAACCTGAACTCTCAAGCCACCTCATCCTAAGTTCACCTAAGCACTTAATGACTGACTCAAACCCTCAATAGCAATGCTAAGTCATTTTCAAGGTGTCGATCTTTGCTTTAAAACACCGAAGAGCATAATCTCAGCTCAACTGAGCTCATTGCAAGATAGATATCAGAATACCTTTTCCGAGTCTTTCACCATATGTGAATAAATCACCTGAGATATTTCTTTTTTGAGGCACCTTCAACCCCTTGTGAGCAACTTTAACTCGGTATAATCTGATTCATTTGTTAACTCAACCCTACACTTTTAAATGGAGTTATATGAGCTATAATAGAGCTCGACTTACCTCTTTAGTGATTAAATAATACCATTTGCTAACATGGTTTTCCTTAGCCGATATACAACCAACCTTAGGAAACTTTCACGAGTATATTAATCATCTCACCGAGCCATTTGAGTTCAGAATCACCCCATAGAATTATCAGATTTGGCACTAAAACCTCTGAATTTCAACCATTTACTTGGAATGGTTCAGAATGATCATGAATAAATTTTTCGGTCCCAGGATCCAATAGGCCTTTGTTGTCCAATCTTACCCTAAAGGGAAAAATTAGATAACATTTTTGGTGACCTCTCAGGGATGATTTCTTGCTAAGCATGATTCCAGTAGCCTTAAGTCATCCATTGGTCATGGAGTCGATGTTGGAATCTTGAAAGTGATTTTATCTTCAGTGATATATCCCAGATTCTCCTTGGTATAGGAAATCTTGGACCTCCCTAGAATGCTAAAAATGAAGTATACTGAATCTAATGAATACTTGGCATCTATGGAACACTGCAGAATTTTGAATGAAGCAAATCATGAAACTCTTATTGAAACTTGAATTGTTTCCTTATTATAAATAATTTTTCCTCCAACACACCATGCAAAACAATAACAAAAAAAAACACACACAAAACTGAAAAACATACATGCTTCAAATGAAACATGAAGGGTATGCTAGGAACTTATTCTGCTGAAAGCAAACCTAATCCTACTCTATGCTAACTAGAGGTATATGTGAGTTAAATGAACCCTGTAATTGGTTGTGAAAAATATCTCCCTTTCCTCACAATGGATTTCCATGTAGATGATTTGAAAATGGACATGATTGAGAATTATAGTGAAAAAATGAAACAAACCCAATTCTCCACTTGGTCTACCAAGGTATCAACTGGAAAGAGAAATAATTCCTCTTTTAGTTGATCTACATTTTTCCTATAGAGGCATTACAACTGATCCTCAAAATTGTGAAACTCATCCTCGGAGTTGTTTTGTCTTCTCTTCTAGATTTAATGAAGCCAAATACCTTATGGGACATGTTCTAACCTGTTGAATATTCCTGCTGCTCCGAACCTCACCTTTAATAAGAAAATCTTCCTAAAGACATCCTTGAAAAAGATGGTTATTCACGACCCGATTTTCCTCTTATTTCCCATTTATAAGCAATTGATATTTCCCCTGGATGGATGGTATTGTAATGACATTTCCCTCATTCAACATGGAATTTAAAAATTCAAACCACCCTATTTGCAGCTTTTGAAGATTTTTAGGGGAAGAAAAATATTCAAGAATACTTTCCTCCATCACAGACTCGTTAACCAAAACAGGTTCCGTAACTGAAAATAGAAACCTATCGATGACATAATCTTCATTCAATGCTTCTATATCAGTCCTAGCTTCTCCTGTGTGTTCCTCCTTTATGTGTAATGAGGGATACAAAAGACTCAATTTCTCCAATTTTGATTCTAAAGGACAATTATGAGTAATGAGTTATTCTTGAGCATATCCCTCTATAGCAGTCAACACTTTGTGTTGGAAAAGAAGTGATTGAATAACAAGATTATAAAGTTCCATAGGCTCCTGGCCATCAAAACATTCTTCCAAATCTGATAGATAATCTACTTCTTCATCCTCCAACTATATCAAAGGTTCCTCCTCAATCTGAGTATCCTCCAAACTAGAACATCCTTCACCTTGATATGATTCATTCTCAAACATGAAATTAGAAATATCAAATTCCTCTAAAAAATCATATTTTTGAGAACATAGAGAGGGAAAAAGGATTTGGAAGCCTCTGCATGGTCTCATTTGCATTCTTGATCTCTGAATCTTCCTTGGTCTCATGAAAGTTTTTATGGCTGATTGTAAAATCTAATGATGACCTTAGAAAGATACTACCACCTTCCAAAAGTGCTGCAAGTTCTTGACATGCATGGCAATAAGGATCATTGGACTCATTAGAATTAGCTTGTAAACTTGAGATTCTTTCTTCTTCAACCTGCATATGCTCTTCGACTATTGATTTGGCCAATTTTGGAGATCCAAACTCCTCTGATGATATGGATCAAATATGAATACTGCATTCTGAATAGGTAGATTTACAGTCTTCCTCATTCACCTCTGGATTTGTTTCTGGTACAAAACTAGTTTATTCCACTTTTTCTTGAGCCTCAACTTCTGCAGAAGGTTTACTTAGGAATGAAGTTTTCTTGATGTTAAGTTTTGTAGAATGTTCCTTTAGATTCTCTAGATGCTCTCATTTAATAGTCTCCTCGACCATATACTCCTCCCTTTTTCTCATTTCTTTATTATGCTCCTCCCAAAATGGATTTGGGACTACAAGACAAGGGAAAAATTGAGATTTAACTGATTTACCTCACCATTTGAGGAAGTGGAAGAGATTCAAATTCTTGTCTTGATGGAATTCATAGAAAAGAATGAACTTTAGAAGAACGAATCATGGAAGATTCATGATGGAATGGAGGAATAGAAGGTGAAGTAGAGAAATCCACTATAGGGGTAGAAGCTAGAAGGTTAGGATCACGTGCTTCAAGTTGTAACTGCATGGATGGAGACACAGAAAGAGGGTTAACATGTGGTAATGTTGGTACCTCCCATTGACAGGATTGACTAACATTATATTTGTGGGTATCCCTCTTCTTTATTCATTCTCCAAATTGAGTCATTGTATTGATTATGAATTGAAGCTTTTGTTGAGGATTAATCTCACATGGTATAGAGGCCAGTCCAGGGGTATGGAATGCTGAAGCTAGACTAGGCTTCCTTTGTCATGTCAATCATCCTTATTTGCACCATGTTATGCTCCAAATTCATGAACCTTTTTCTGCAAGTGGTCTTCTTCAAGTGTAGGATAGATTTCAAAATATGCATGCCATTGTTCTTTAGTATACCCCAGTTTGAGGAGCGACCAAAATGATCCGCATCTTACTCATGTGGGCATGCATGCTGAAACTGATATTTGTCATGAAATTGGTCTGGAGGTGGTTTATAATATCCTAAAGATGGAAATAACCATTGCTGCTGCAAGTGGGAATCCCACTGTGGAAATGAATTCATGGTGGCACTACTTCATGAATGGAAATATGTTGAAGAAAACTAGATGGAAATGGGTAAAACTGAAATCTTGCAACATAGAGAGTGGGTCAATTTACCAATGGACTCACCAGTTGTGCTTGGGTATACCTCTTAAGGCTGAAATTTCACTAATAGTACAACAACTTATTGAAATGAAGTGATGCTATAATAGGTGATGTTGAGATTCCTCTTCTGCTTCTCTTTGTAGGAGACAAGGATAGTTTGACATGCTGATAATTTCCTTGCTTTAAAGAAGCTCTTGTCTAAATTATTCACATAAATAAATCACTAATATTTGAATTCCAGAGATATAGAGACTCCAGGTACATTGAATTGTGTAAGTGATAAGAGAAGTACCAACTCTGTCCCATCGGGCGTGCTAAAAACTATTGTTGCCAAATCATTGCACCATCCGAATGACAAGACTATGAACATGACATTCGGTGTGATTGGGAAACATGGGATAACCTCTCAAGTTTTAAGACTTGGGCTTGAGATGAACCTTTGGAGAAGGATGGATTCTTCTTCCTAAACTAAGTGTTGTACTACTCCTAGTGTAATAAAATGGTTATCTAGACCTATGCTAACATTTTCACGGGTTTTAGGGAAAGATATTTGCATAAATGAAACTATACTATGTATGGTGATGCACCAAATAAAGGGTGTTTCCAAACTTAGGAAGGGTTAATTTGAAGAGGGTGTGTCCACCACAAGTCAACTTCACATACTGCAACTTAGAGAGGATACAAAATACCACAGACTAGGAAGCATGTGTTGCCATTTGTTAAACTCAATCAGACACAACAATTTATCATTCTTCCAATGAAGAAGGATGAACTTGAGAAGGGTGGACAAGCACCACAACTCAATTTCATGCAATACTCCGCCACTTGATAAGCACAAAACTCTAAGAACCTACAATAGAAATTTAAACTTGCACAGTGTACCTGCAAGCATGAGAAAGACACAAAGAAGTATAGAAGGATGAAAGGACCGATATTAGTTACAAAACACACACTTTTATTACTTCAAAAACATGAAAAATTCATCATATATTCATAAGAGGAAATTTTTTCCATTACAATCTTGGAAAAAGGCTTGAAAGTTCCCTTAACATACAAGGACAACTTGCATAAGAAGAAGGTTTCTTGAAAAACTATAAACTTGTCTTAGAATTCTAACTTGTCCAGCCTATCTGACATGTTCGAACCCCTTGGAATGAGCACCCAACTTACATTTATAGAAGAATTTTAGAGAGAGGAGAGAAGTAGTCATAAATTTCCCTCCTAAATTGACAAGTACATTATGTATTTACTACATCTGGTTGAACCACTTTGACAAGCTTCCATCACATGTCATTAATGCCCAATTGACCTATTCTTCATAATTAATTAAAAGAATATTTAAATATATTTTAATAATAATAATAAATATTATTAATAATAATAAATATTAATTTAATTAAAAAATATGGTTGGCCCCCATTGACCGGTTTGTATTGAAGTGGGTCTCTTTGTGAATAAGCCAAAAAATAGCCCAACTCGGTAGTTGGCTTGCCGAGCCAGCTGACCGAGTTGGGTTTGATCTCCTCCATCGTTCACCATAACCAAGCTGAGATCCTACCATCATGACCACAATTCTTCAATGAGATCACTGCCGAGTTTCCAAAATGAGCTCTCCATCGTAACCGAGATCCTTATACTTTTTCCACGTTGAACCCAAAATGAGCTCTCCATCGATCTTTTTCCATCAATTGGTTTACATGGTTCTAAATCAGTTATGATTCCCATTTGGCATGAACTTCTCATTGACTTCACTGATGTTTCTTCATTTTTCCACCATATCGATATCAATGAATCCCTTTCATAAGCTCATACCATAATCCGCCAAGTCCAATGCTATCGCATTGACCCATGAAACCGCTCTGAGAAAACTCTCGGTTATTTACTCCATATGGTTTGACCCCACGATCTCCGCTTGAAAACTCACTGCCAAGAGACTCAACCTAAACTTAGCTCATCTTGAGTCTCTTCCTATTCATCATACTAACCGAGCTCGTAAGACATTACCTTTCATATCAACTGAGCTCATCATGAACATGTTATCACCCTCCACAAACCATCCTTGAACTCAATACCGAGCTAATTTGAATCCTATTCACACCCGAACTAGAATGATCGAGCTCATTGGTCCACTTTCTCGTTATGAATATCGACCAAGCTCCTTGCATTGATAAAATTTCTCTTGGATTCGAGTCTCTAAGTCCCTTTGATATATTCCCACAAGCTCGGTCGCACTACATGCTTTATGCTATGCCCATTGAGATCCACTTGCATGCTTTTCCAAACGATTAGCTTAGTGCCATTTGAGTTAAACACGATCTTTCTTTGAATGCTGAATCATTTTGTCTGATGTTTAGCTCCTACATATTCCACTTGCGTTTGACTTTCCTACAATAATTTTTCGGTGAGTTCGTCTTCGTCAATGATTTTTCCAAGTCTCCATTGTTGATTTTGATTGTAATATGATCTTTTCCTTTCATATATTTTATCCTGATCCCTTTCTTAATTTCACTCAGTGACTCCTGAGCTCGTAATGGTTTGACCATCGAGCCATTTTTTGGCCCACTACCTAATACAAGAGACTTACATCAATGATGATTTGTTCATCCCACTTAATGCTTTACCTATTAACTTGGCCTTTAACTTAGATATCTCCACATGCACTAGACAGTTCAGTTGGATATCTTCACGAGCACACCTCCTCCAATTTCTACAACGTGTTCTGATCCTCCTAGAGACCCTACCTCACAGAAGAATTGTGTTGGTATTCCATTCAAACATACCACCCTATGATTAGGATGAACTTTTTCCCATGCAGAATTACTGGCTCGTCTTTCCAAGATGTTATCTCTACCATAGCCCCTTGTGCTTGAAATCTCGAAGTACATTTTCCCTCCCATGTTGGGTGCGATATGGGACATTGGCATGAAAAATCCAAAACTCCGTAATGAGGAAACTCTCAGGATATAAAAACCAATTTTCCTATGGATGCCTTTTGATGCCTGATTTTCCACTATTGCTGAATCACCACACGACTTAGCCTCGAGTCAATCCTCAAAATTATATGACGTCCTTTGACCTGGCTTGAACTTCTTGAGCTCATTGGCTTCCTTCCTTGGTGATTATTTTGGTTTGATCTACTCTTTATGACCAGTTATATTTCTTGCAATCCTCATGTGGGTTTGGTGTTTTCTATGTCTGGCCTGAGCTACTTGTTTGATCCTTCATTTCTCTTAGCTCAGCACAAATGTAGAGTTCAATTTTCCCCCACGCCATCGTGATGTTCTTCCCCATGGTATTCACAATTTCTTCACTCAACCTCCTAGCATTACCTCACTTGCAACTTAGTTGACATCTGTGCTCATTTCACTTTAATACTCAAACATCCTTTTGGTATCATCTCATACTGACCAACTCAGCTCGAATGTTTGGATAATTTGATGAATAGTTATACAAATTTTGATAACAATCCTAAATTTAAACTTCAACCTTACGCTAATGAGATCGACGAGATTTTCTACCTGGTTCGAAGCTGAGCTTGTATACACCATCATATGAAGTGCCACATTCATTTAATTTGGTTGACCTATTTCCTTGTAGATTTCAAGCCACATGAGCTCGCACTCAAATTGGTCTCTAAGTCCATATTTGAGACCCTATCACTCTATACACTGAGTTAATCGATGACCACTTTAGCATTATCTAATCTATAACCCGATGATGCCAAGCCAATCCTCTGAGGTGAGCTCCATGTCCGAGCCATCGTTTTATACCTCCCATCGATATGGTTCAAGGTCTCAAGTAATTGAGTTATTCATCTAGCTCCAACCAACTCATGTCCCTTGACATACCGGTCAGCTCGCCTACACCTCTGTTGAGCTCACCAACCTAAACTCTCAAGCCATCTTGTCCTAAGTTCACTTGGGCACTCACTGATTGACTCAAACCCTTGATATAAATGCTAATTCATTTTCAACCAAGTTGATATTTGCCTTATGACACTGAAGAGAATAATCTCATCTCAATTGAGCTCCCTATGAGATGGATGAATAACTTTTCCGGTCCTAGGATCTAATAGGCCTCCATTTTCCAATCTTACCTTGAGGGGTAAAATTGGATAATACATAGCTTCTTTGATACTTGTGGAGACCCACTTGGAGTGTTTAGTGATTCTTGTAATTCTTTGGTAAACCCTTGAAATCTTGGTGTGGCAGATGTTAGTTGATTGATCCTTAGTTCTTACAAAATTAATGATGTGTTTGTTATGTTGAATGGTCTCTTGTTCCTTTACAATTAAAAAGGTGATATGTTGATTTATCTCTTATTCCCATAAAAGTAATAATGTGATATGTTTGAATCTTCCTTCTCATTAAAATTTAATTAATAAGATGATTCACCTAAACATAATAAAATTCTAATTAAGGGGATTGGGCTTTGAAACTCAACAAGTAAACTGGAAAATTAGAAAAATGAAAATGGTCGTTGCTATAATCTTGGTAGGTTAATAGAAGAAATAAAACTAGGTGAAAAATAGAAAGGAAACTTTGTCCATTTACCCTCCATAGAAGTAAAATAAATAGTTCTGACTGCTTATACAATAATGGCAAGATATCATGCCAACATTAGTGGTGCTTGTTTATCACACAAATATGTGATGTCATAATAGAAGGAAGATTTTAATTAAGAAAACTTGTAAGAAGGGTGCTTAGCAAGTGAAACTACAACTTTTGACTTAATAGTTGGTTTATAAAATGAGTAAAATTTATGTGTATTAAGTGCAATGTATAATTAAACCTTTAGTTCTGCCGCCTACATGGATTTGTTAAACACCTTGTTGATAGTGATGTGTTCTAGTTGCGTAGTACTCCCTTGATCATAGATGTATGTGGTTTTCCCTTGTAAGAGTTTTGGGTTCATTGTACCCTTGTTTCCTCGTAGCTCGAGGAGTGTGATTTGTGACCCTTTTGGAGTGGGTATTTATCACTTGTTTTAGTAAAGACACCTTCCTTTTGTGTTGATTAAGTCTTTGGTGACCTAGATTTATTGATGAATCTAGGAAACATGTGTAAAGGATATGAAATAATTTTGGGAAGCTCTCTTTTTCTCTATTTTCTTGAGAAACCCTAAAGTGGTTTGTCCCATTTTGTCCTTGGGAAGGGAAGGTGCAAGTTGTTTTCGTAAGCTGTTACTCGAGTATTTGTGTGATGCACTTGTGGATTCTTGTTGGACCCCCTCTTATTGTCTATTATCCTCTTCTTACCCCCTTGAGTTCTCTTTTGTATTACAAATTAAGAAGGTGCTCTCCTTATGGTTATTTTGAGCTTGGGAAGGATTTGAGATAAATAAATTTCATTGTAGTATGTAGAGTGATTGTTGTCTCTTGTGTTGATATGCTAATTTGGGCAAGGGTTGTTTATCTTTCAAAGTGGAAATATTATCTAAGTGTTTGAAGTTTCTAAATCAGGTTAGTGATGTGTGTTTGATTTGCAGTGGAGATACAAGTTATGGAAAACCTTGTGGTCATGATTTTTCTTAGTATTACAATGAAAATTTAACTGAATCCTTTCGAGTTATAAAATTACTTCCAATGAGTAGTGTGCAGGATTGTAAGCATTTTTTCTAATTTAGTTTTTTTCCTTTTTATAAGGCTCATCTTGTGTGATCTTAAACTTGTGATACCTATGAGTAGACATGTTTTCTCATGTAAAATGGATGGTCATGTTTTGTATTTGTCGACCTTGTTTAATTAACAAACATTGAGGTGTAACTCAACCTAAGAGAAAGTCTTAACAATTATTATTGAAGTATGTTGTATCCATGGGTGACTATGTGGTCATCCCGAGTTCTTGGACTTTCCCCTATTATTTTTTTACTTTGGTGTTTGTTCTTGAGATTCCATTGGGAAATTCCCATTTAGATGCATTGTGTTGTAGTTTGGCTGATCATGTAGAGTTACTCTGTAGAATTAAATGCTTGCAACCTTGCTTAAAGAAATTTTAGCATTCATGCCTAACATTCTCCCTTCTCCTTGATTAAATAGCATTGGACCAAACTTGGGCTATAAAGACCCACTTTTATTTGAAATAAAGAAATTCCATAGAGGGCGTGATTTCTATTCTTATGCATTGTTCCCTACCTCTTTTCCTGTGACTTCTAGGAGGAAGTGAAATCTAAGGGGAGGGGGATGTAATTCCCACTCCTCTTCAACACTTAATGAACCATGTTATCAATTTTGAATTGATTATAATATTGAACCTTGCCACTGTATTCTAGTTAGCGTTCTAATATGATGCGTATGACATCATGATTACTGGTGTATTCTGATTGTTAGCGACTGCATGGTTGTAGTAAGGAATTTGATGTACCTTATTGTATATGATTTGATTAGCCTTGCTTGATAAACAATATAGAGGTATTAGACTCTTGATATGATGTGACTTATGTGATGGATTTTACATTTTGATTTACATATCAATATTTACGTTCTAAGTGCTTCTACTGTACTGACACATTTGATTTGATATGTGGCTAGATGACTTAGTTGATTTTGTGATCTTATTACTAGTTGATAAATTGAAATAATTGAAATCATGTGGTGAATTACTTGTTTAGGGATGGTTTAGTTTTGATAATTATGATGATAATGTGTAGTTGATATTACTGACATTCGGAATTCTCATCATTGACTATGATATAGCTTTTGAACTAATTGAAATCGTCAACAATTTGTGAATTACTTAGAATTTAGATGGATGGTTTAGTTTTTATAATTGATGATATAATTATATGTGGATGTGTGATGTTATATATTATCCTTGATGTATTTGATGCGGCCAAGATTCAAGAAGGTATATTTTGAATTTTACAGGTAATTATATCACAACAATCAAAAGGGGAATTGAAGACCAACCACAACGGAATACTTGATGGATACAATGAAGTTCACCATGAAAATGATGTAATATTGTTGTTTTGTTTGTTTTATTTTGATTGGGGGTCCCCATGGGTGTGACCTCCAATTGTGACCTTGGGATAGGTGTGCAATTCTTTCCCTCTTTATTTTATTTATTGTAGATTATGTTGTTTATTTGTGATGTAATTTATTTAATCATTGTTGATTTATGTGCCTTTATTAAGTCAATTAAACATGTTATTAAGTTAACTGTGGATGTGACATATGGAGTCATTTATTAGAGTTGTTGGTCTTTTCGATTATGTGATTTTGATTGAGTGTAAGTGACTTTGACTGTTGTACACTATACCTTACTTTGGAATTTCAGAGGTTGGGATTAATGGCCATTTTTGGAGGCTTGTGGGACTAGCTAAGTTTTGTGACATCTCTTAATTTCTTATACCAACCCTACCAATGTTGATTGGGGGGGTCAAAACTAGACCCTATTATGTTTTCTAAGACAAAAAGTGAGATTTATTGCATTTTTATTACATGGGTTTTAAAGTTTTTCCTTAGAGGGTGTGGGTTTGGATTGTGTGATGTAAGATGCTTGTACATTCATCTCAACCACCAATTTTATTGGCATTGGGGTTGAGGTTTGGATTGTTATATGGAGTTTAGGATAAGTGATTGGCATTCTACATGGATACATCTCCACCCTCCTCTTCCAACTTTTTCTATATATCCAAGTTTATTTGTTTGTTTGGGTGTTACTTAATTTATTTGTGCTCTTGTATTTTTGAAGTTGGAGGATAAGTGCTAATTAAATTTTTGGAGCTTGCTGAAGTTGGATTGAGATTTCATAGGATATTAAAAATCCTGACACTTTGAAAAGTTCTACCATGGAAAGGTAGGTAAATACCCTTGTTTTAATGTTTTCTTTTCAATGTGTATATTTGTAGTTAGTGAATGGTTTGTAGAAGGGTTCTTGAGAATTCCTAAGTATGGTGTAGGAGACATGCTATGGGGATAAATGGATTCATAAGATTTTATTTCATGTTTCAAAATTTGGGATGGGTGGCCCACCTTGCATAAGAAAATGCTTGTATTTCTTGAGTTGGGTCTTTTGAAAAATACAAAGAGTTGTGTAGGGGAAATTTTGAGTTGTATATTGATTTTTAAGAATGTGGAACCTAATCTTTATTAGGAGGATAAGGATCTCCCCGTAGATCCTTTCTCCAAGGCTTTGCATTTTCAAGACTTGTGTATTTTGATAGTTACAACATTCTTGTGATTGTATTTTGTGTCTGAGATGTGTTTTGAAAGTTGTGAAATTTTGTATTGTGATTGGAGCTTTGTGATAGTTTCCATGTTTTGGATCCATCATTTATTACATTTTGGTTGGGGTTCAGGGGCCAATGAGGAGGATCGTTCTTATTCTCAGAAAGTCAAATTTTGAAAATCAGAGCTCTAGGTCAAAAGTTATGGTCGTTTAAAGTGGAAAAATGGGGTCTGATTTGCACTATTTTCCCTTGCATGCGGCTATATGAGGTATATCGGGTCTTGGTGTCTTCTCAGATGTCCTAAACAAGAATGAAGGAAAACTTAGAAGATGTAAACCTTTGAGAATGTTTTCTTAGTAAGACTTAAGTATATGAGAAATTTCTTGTGCTTACCTTGAGTAAATAGTGTAGTTGAATTTAAGGATGTATCAAATTATAATGATTTATCTTTTTGGAAAAATTACATTTCATTATGGAAAGGAAAACAATAACACTAGGAGTAGATTTAGCTTCATTCCTACTTTTGGATTTGAGTGAAATTTTATTATTAAAAATGATCTTGTAGTTGTATTTCTTGTTCTTTAGAAATAGAAAATATTTAAATGTAGTAATTTAAGTATGGAATGAATAAATTGTGTTACTCCCTTACAACTGAAGACTTTAGGCATAAAAATAATTCAAGTTAAGGATAAACTTTAAAACACTCTAGTAAAATTGGTTTTTAGAAAAAATTACAAGTTGATGGTTTTATTTTGGAAGAACAGGACCACCGCCCTGTATAGAGCAGCGGTCTTTGAACTGCCGACTTGATCAGAGTGGTGGTTTGTGAACCACCCCCATGCAAGGGTAGTTTTTGAAGTCACCCACTTAGGGCGGGACTAAGACCTCCTTCCTACTTTGGGTGGTAATTTTCATCATTGATGGTAGAAAAATGCAAATCCTCAACTGTGTATGTTTACACTTGATTTAATTAAAAGTTTAAGCCTGCAAATTTGAAGAGGAAATCACCATAAAGCTATAAGGGAAAAAAATTAAGGTTTTCTAAACATGTAAATCTTTAAATGGGCATTTCAATGTATCAAATCCCTTACATTAAATGGAAAGAGGGTTTTACCCAAATAGAGAACTCAAAAATGGAATAACAAGTAAACATTCTAGATTTAGGGAAGAATCCATGCAACCCATTAATAGGAAAACAATGCCAATATAAATCCATAAACAATCTAAACTAAGCTTGATTTTTTGTGAATTCCTTCATGGCTTCTTCCTTGCTCCCATGATTTTTATTTCTCCAACTTGCAAATTAAAAAAAAGAAAAGAGACCAAAGGAGTAGAGCAAAAAGAAAAGGGTTTAATAAAATTCCATAAGGATGTTTAGGGTTAGGTTTGAACCCTTAGATCTAGTGGACACAATTGATTTGATCCAAGGGTTGAGAATCAACCCTACAATTGTTAGGTAAGAAGAATATTCTTATTATGGTTGTAAATTTTTAAATAATTCAAATGTATGTGTAAATGGGTGAATGGGGCCACTTAATACCCTTAGTATGTTAAGTTTAATTATGTAACTCTTTTAGTGGGTTTTAGTGAATGATTCTAGGGTAATTAAAGAAAATAAATTAAGAGAATTAAAGTAACTAAGAATAAAGCATTTATTTAATATGTGGATTGAATGTTAGTTCCCAAGGGGGGGAACTATTTAACCTAGCAAGAGAAATTAATAGACACTCATCTAGTGATGATAATCAAATTGACATTAGATTTGGATTAAGAGTATTTAATTAATAATCTAGTCTAGATCTATCCTCTTAAACGTAACATTGTTGGTAGGAATTAATTAAACGTATATTAGGGTTTGAAACCCTTGTAACTTAAAACAAAAGAAAAAAAATTCCACAACATCCCGAACAATTGTTTAAGGATTAATGTGGTTTTGGAGCATCAAAATTATGGGCGTTACAGTTTCAAGTAACGTTTGATCTTTAAAACAAAATGAATGTTCCCACATTATTTAAATTTCTAATATATTTCTAGTTCCTACTTTTTTACCTTTTAACTCTTTAAAGAGATCCAAAATCATCTGGATTTCAGTAAGGTTTCACTTTTAGGGCGTTTATTCATTGCACCTAGAAAACTTGGTGTTGAGAAGATTGTCCCTAAGTGATCCATTATTTCCTAAATCTTCCTAAAATACTTTCAAATCTCTTAAGAATACCCAAAATCACATTCAGATCTTATAGATATTTCTTGAACTCTTTCTAATGATGCATATTAGCTTCAGAATGACCAAAATTGACAATTTTAGGCCTCTAGGAAAAATTCTCTTTCACTAAACTTCATTGAATTTTTCCATCAACTTAATCACCATAATTATCACACTGAGGAATTATTGAAAAGTTCACTATGAAATTCCTTGGGGCTAGGTTGATGGTACCAATGGAGACATGTGATCTGAAAGGATTTTTTTAGTGTGATCGAGAAGAAAAGTTTTGTAATGTAGGCTTAGTTGTCATGCTTGAAATTTTGAATTTTTAGGCGAGTCATTTTTCATGACAGCATAATAAATTTTCATGGAAATTTTTTTCCTTCACCAACATTCTCATTACTTCTGTCTTAGTCAAAGTGGTGGGTACGCTCATTATTAAAATCATCTAGAAATATTGGGAACATATTAAACCTTGGCTTCTAAGGAATGGAAATGGATTTCATGACATCCTTTCCTTCAATCTCCACTCTTTTTCATGGTCCCTATGTTCCAATTACAATATTTTTGTTTGGTAGAGGTTCCCTAGATTACTTCTCTCCACTTTCTCAAATGCAGAATCAATATTGTCTAAGATATTTTCTACAAACACATTCAATACTAGTTGCCCTCGCAAGCACTCGAGGAAAATTTCAAATTGGCCCTGATATATAGAACCTTAATTAAATTTATCATTTCTTTAACTCTTGATCACATGATTCATAATATTTTTGTTCTCTCAGGTCATCCATTGTGGAATGAGTAGAAGTGGTATGTGGACACAACCTTCTAGAATTACTTAGCTAGTCTTGGCTATGTGTGGATGTTTCCACATCTTCCCATGGTGGGTAAGCTTAACACTTGGTGAAGAATTCATTCCTCACGATCCATCTAGAAAAGGATATTTTTTACAATTTGGTTCACCTGTGTGGAACCCAAAATTTTACACTTTATGTGGGATGAGCTTCATTAAGGCATTCCTCATGGAATATGTATAGTTCAACTGGGAGTAGTTGCACCAAAATTTTTCTTTTGTGGGCATCTAGAAAATATCCCATGCCTCTTTTGGTACTATCAAAAATCCTATGGTGGTTGTGGTTGGATTCATTCCTTCTTTCAAATTTTCTGCCCCAAGTGTTTTACTTGGCATCATGTTTTACTAAGAGACAATCCCCAAATTCTGCATAAGTTTACCCATATTTGGCATACTTTCAAAGGGAATTTTCATTTTAGCTATGGAAAGAAAGGAATTTTTTTTTATTTTCTAATGCTGATGTTGATCATCACTTCTCTATTTATAATAATTCATATGGTTGTTGCCAATATTTTGTTGTAGATTCAAGTTCAAGCTAATAAAGTGGCAGTAGAGGTGGATCATTTTCAGATGCTCCTCCAATAAGTTAGGGTGACTCCCTTGGAAATGTTGTGCATGTGTCATCATCCCCCTCTTACCAATCCATATCATGTGATAGTGCCAGTGGTCGGTAATGAGGTGGTGGCCTTCAGAGGCCCTCCAAGTTCTATTCATTTAGTCATGTTTTCTGCTCCTATCATAGCTAATATCCTCTGAGGATATTCCCCCTGCCTTTAGCTTAACACCAGGGTTGGGATATCTCCTCACCTCCTACTCAATAAAGTTGGAGTTGGCCTCTTGTGCTCGAGCCTCGCACTTGTGATGGGTGTTGGCTTCCTCTAGTACATGACAAGTTTCCAAGGATGGTGATTTTTATCTCACCCTATCGATCCCCTGTTGATGATACTGAAGAATAAATCCATCATAGATCGGGCTACGATGTTCCAAACTCTGGTAAGGACCTTCCTAGATCTAGCTGACATGATCAAGACCCACCCCTGCAGGTTAATAATTTGTAGTGGCATCTTAATCTTCTTTAATTTTGATGTGCTGATGCTTTTTACTCCCCCTTGTTCCTAGGACAGTTTTCTTAGTTTGTTGCATGGCTTTGGGGCTTGCTTCCATACTACCCAGTTTTTTTAACTATCTTTTATCATTTTACTTATTAATTTAATATAATATCTCAGTCATAAAAAACCCAAATGAGTGCATGTGAGATATCTTGATTTAAATGTATAAGCTAGTCTTTATATCTAGATGAGAAATAATGCACTTTGTAAATATTTTGATTAAAACAAAATTTATGTCAAATTACGTATCCATGTTAAAGAATCTACTCATTATCATGGTGAAATTCACTTCATTCAATTTCTATTAGTCTATTTTGTTTTCAAAAAGATGCAGAGGAAAATTGGAGCTTATAAATTAAATGTCATGTCTATACTAAAAATCCAATGGAAATTGGAATGTAGATAACTTATATTTTCTTATGGTACTTAGTCTCATCCTTGCTACACATAAGATCAAAAAATTGTACTTCCCCTACCATTTGAAATTAAACATTAGTATCATATTTTTGTTTGATTGAGTGCAGTTTTAGGTTTCAATGTTTTTCAAAAATTAATTTATTAAATAAATGCAACATTCAGTTTATACATCAATTTTGTAGTCGCACTCATGTAGAGGATGAGGATTGTATCATTTTAAACATCCACTAGATTTTATGTCGCTGCCTCAATCAATTAGCCTTGATAATGGTTCAATTTTTAAAAATAACATCCATATCCAAGTTAAACATAGCACTACACATATGAGAAATGAACTAATTTTATTAAAAATTCTAAGTTTCTTTTGAGAAGGAAGCAAGATAATAAAAAAATCTCAAAAATGAATTAATAAGATAAAATTAATAAATTTAATAGCATAAAATAAAAAAAATACTTATTTATTTAATTATTGATGAGGAGAAGACAAAAATAAATGAGGGTTAGAATTTCTACAAAAGAATCATGATCTACAATTTTGTAAATCTTAAATTTGCAATGAGGCCTTATTTTTTCTTTACATTTTAATTATGTTGCAAATTTATTATTTAATTTAAAAAATCAATCATAGTCTTACATTATTCAATGATATTATCAAGTACCAATGTTAAACTATCAATTTTGCAAAATTATGTTGCACATTAACATACACTCACTTGTCTTCTAACCATTTTATGATGATGATTAGATGTAAATTTGAGACCTTTGACATAGCCTTAGGTTTTACAATGTCATGTTATAATGCTCAAGCCAAACATATGATTGGAACAAGCTTTCGTGCTTTTGTTGGTCACCTAATCTGTTTGACATGTGATTAGTTTCCACAATATTATTATTAAGTATGCTAATTACAATATTATAATTATATCAAGAGGCCCACCTATACCTAAATTTACCTAGAAATACTTTGGTTTTGAAGTTAATCCTTACTCTAAATGAGAATACAAATTTAATTATATTTATTGTTTCTTTACATCTGCCTTAGTTTTGTTTGATGTGTAATAAAACACTCTTAGTTGTAAAGTTTAAAATTAAATCATAATCATATTCTATTTCACCTTAAATTGGACATCTTAGGTATCCTTTTGTTTTTAGGTTTCTAGGATAACCAAATACAATTTACAATATTAGCATTTTCAGCAGTGTAGATCATTCCTTAGGCAACCTACGTAGTTTCCTAGGGTGCAAGAAGGAAAGGGGATGTAAATTTAATATATATATATATATATATATATATTTTAGTCGGTTGCATAGGATTTTTGTGCTTCATTAAATGTTTGGTGCACACTAAAACAACCCACTTGAGAGCCAAGACCCACCAAGGATTAGTTAGGAAAAATTATGGAATAATTTTTTTAAAAAGAGTCTACAACCAAGTTACAAGACAACAGTTGTCACTAACAGGTTCAAGATCAATTCTAATATACTAGAATATACTTTTCATTTGTTAACAATTATTAGAGGTCACAAGGTCCAAAATTTAGGGTTAGAAATTTCAATTAGGTTAAGAGGGTAATTCCTCACCATACCCACTCGCTAACAGGATTTAAAGATTAAACTTGATTTTTCTAAAAATTAAAAATATCAAAATATCCCTAAACCATTCCCATTTGATAGGAAATTTCCTCGCCTTTCCATTGATATAAATAATTCCACCGAACTCTATGTATTTCAAAATTTATGGGCCGACAGGCCTTGGGGTGAAAATTTTCCCCAAGAGCCGGCCTACGGGCCCAGGGGAGAAAACTTTCCCCAGGGACGGGTCTGCGAGCTGCAGAGAGAAATTTTTCATGCAGGAGGAGTCAGGTCGACGGAGCCGTGGGAGAAATTTTAGAAATTTCCCACGTGGGGCGAAAAGCCACCTTTGCACCTACGTTCCCGCGAGTCCTCTAGTCCACAAGGGACACATGGCACCTCCTAAGCCAACACGGGGAAAATAGTGTGGTGGGGATAAAATAATTTTAATGCCTAGAGGGGTGAAAATGGTAAAATTCACCCACGCCTCCGTCGATGCCTCGTGATGCCATGTGGTGGCTCTTGATTGGCTATAGTCTGGCAGGCTGGTGGGGAAAATTTAGAAAATTTTCCCAAATATTTTCTGAAAACGCAAAAGGCAGAAAGGGAACCCGCTTCCTCGTCGATGCCTCACAATGCCACATGGTAGCTCCTGATTGGTTGTGGACTGGTGGGGGAAAATTTAGAATTTTTTTGCCAAATTTTTTTTGAAGCCCTAAGATAAATAAAATATCCTCCCCTCCACCAACACCTCATGGTGCCATGTGGCAGCTTCTGATTGGCTGAGGGTAGGCGGGGGTGGTGAGGAAAATTAGTAAAATTTTCCCAAAAGTTTTCCGAAGTGCTAAGGGAAAATTCGGACCCGCGGGTCCGCCAAGGAAATTTTTACCAATTTTTTTTTTATACTTAGAATTATTTTTTGATGCCAAATGAAGAATAAATTCAGAAGGCCATAAATTTTGATAGATTGCTCGATTTTGGGAAAACACAGAATTTTTGGAAATATATCAATGTTCTCTTTACACAAGAATCATTAATTTTAAATTTTGATGAAGTTTAATAGTTCAATTTTGTAAAAACATTGTTTAGGATTTATAGTGCAAACTGGGAAATTTTTACTTATAAAATTTGTACAATTTGATCTTCTTTATCTCTCAACATGTCAAATAGACATGAATAATTGTTCTTAGATGGATTTAAGAAGGACTTCAAGATTCAATTTGTTTGTTTGATTTGCAATTTAAAAATCTACATCTCTTGACAACAAAACGACTGTAAGAGGGTTGCTTATGTTTTTGCAAGGTTTGAAGGATTCTCCCTTAAGTTATTTTGTCTAATAGCATTCATTTATAACCTAGCATGTTCAATTTTAACATTTCATTATTATTTCTTGATTTCAGGTTTGGTAGGTTCATTTTTGGTAAAAGCTGCAGAGTTTAACGTGAAGCAGAAATGGAAACAACAAAATTAACTCAATGGTTCTTATTTTACTTTCCTTACAAATGAATTCATTTCATGCTAGTTTTAAATAGGTTTGATTCCTTTAATCAAATTATAAAGACAAGAATGTAACTTTTATTCTTTTCAAATCATGGACTTCACAAAATAGAGTATTAAATTTCCCTTCATACGCATTTCTTTCTTTCAAACATAGATTACAACTCAAATTTAGGTGATAAAATTCAATACAATGATGCAATTTGAGGAAAGTTATGCAATCCTTTATTGATTCCAAAATACAAATTTACAAACTCCTTCTTCAATTCTTCAATTTTATCATATGGAACACAATATTCTTTCTTTCAAAAGAACATAACAGAGTATGTCTCTTTCACCTTTCAATTTACACTTTCATAACCAATACAACATCTTTCCATTACAAAAAATATACAAGTTCATCCACTTCATGTTGGAAAGGTTACAATAAGATTTCATTTCACAAGGGACTATCAAACTATCTTTCTATCAGCTCCAGAATAGCAACATGCATATTTATCATTCTTCCAAATTGTGATTACAACAAGAGTAGGGGAAAGGAAACACTATCCACCCAACCAAGACATCCAATGAAAAGGAGAATCCATCCTTCTTCATTAGTCCCTGAGCCCCAACCACAATGCAATAAAAGATGTGATCCAACTCATGGCAACAACAGGCTTCCACAAACACACAAGCAACATTTTCACAATTAAAACATAGTCCAAAATAGAATGTAGCTTACAACTAAATTAAATCATGATAAACATTATTGAGGCTTCGTCAAGCAAGCCAATGGAGCAAGAAACTATGGGGGATTCTTCTTATGCCTCTCAAAAGGGGAAATGGATATCACCACCTGAATTACAAATTTCTAAAATATAGTATATCAAAACTGTGACATTCCTTATGCCTTCCCAAGTAGCCCTTATTCCTCAAATTTCATTATGGCTAGCCAACCTCTTATAACACACCATAACGAGTAAAGAAGTGCAAGATATTTTTTTTGTAAGGTGAACCCAAATCCCAACTCCCTCCACCCTTATACCTCCCTAAAACACACTTGTGCCTCCCACAAAATAAACCCCTTAGTCTTCTCCTACACCATTCCTAGGCCATCTACCTGTTGACAATTTTTTCACTTGTGTAAAAATGGGAAACTTGAAACTTCTTCGTTACGATGAAAGGCATTGGTGAAGTATACCCAAGCTAAGGAAGTTTTGATGTTATTAGTTACTGCTGAATTAATTAATGATTAAGTGAAATTCGTAGCTATGTGTGTTGTTAAAAAATGTAACAGATCACATAGTCTGTAATTTCATGATACCTTCAACAAAAGAACACAAAGGCCCCAAAGGACATCTGTGTTGTCTTGATGAAGACACCAATTACAGAGTAGGTGAAGTGTTGAGTTTTGGGACAGCAAACATAAGTGTAGATTACAGAAATCAGAGTTCATTATTGAACGTTATAGATTCTCATTAATGTTCTTTCCTTCGTGTTTAAGACATTTAATTATATGATCAAGTTGTTTAGTTCATCATACAATTCATACAGAAAGCTGAAATGCAGAAAGAAATATACAACTCATTTACAAAATTCAATGTTTTATTCATAAGGAAATTTCAAATGTTCCCACATAAGCCGTGGGATGTAATTGGAAAGTAAAGTACAACTACTGAAATAAGAGGTACACATGCATGAAAAAATAAAGTAAGGAGTATGAGTGAACCCATCATTGCCTTGGGGTTTCTTTCTTTGATTGAATCATCTCCATTTTGAGATTTTTTCTTCATCTCTATTGTAGAAGCCACTGCACCTGAAAAGGTGAAAATTTAATTATCAGTTACGAGCTCAGGGATCCAATTCATATTCCCTACTATCCTAGTTCATGCATATGAATCTCTTCAAACAGGAGATGTAATTTAATTGAATATCAGACTCCATACATGCTCTACTTACTCAGAAAATAGAAAGAGAAAAGAAAAGAAGAACATGGACATGGACATAAGAGAGACCAAAAAGCCTAAGTATTTTCTTTCTTTTTTACTAAGTGTGCAGGTACAAGTTGCAGCTAAGAAGAAATAGACAAGTCATGACTACAGGCTGGAAAGAAGAATAAATGTAACTCAAACTCAATATTTTTCTTCAAAATAGAACAAGTTTAAGTACAGAAAAGAGACTAGTAATGGAAGCACATGTTTCAGTTTGCAACAGAAAGAAGAATCAGAATTTGAAAGCTGATGTTGGGCTAAGAAAGAGAGGGTTACTGTTGAAACAAAACAAAAGAAGAATCTGGGAGAAATTTTTGACAGGGCTTCGCCATATAAATGGACATTTACAACTTTCATCATGCTGCTTTCAAATACTACATACTTTAAAAGAATGATTTAAATCAAGTAAGTGATACCTGGAAGCAATAAAGCATGTTATGATCAAGATAAAATCAATTATGATGTCTCATTTTTATCTAGTTTCAAACATGAAGTGTTATGATTCTATATTCTGAATCAGAAAATACAACTATTATGCTGGAAATGAAAGAAAGAAAATTCTGAAAAAAATTTGCCAGGGACCTTCGCCATGAAAAATCAACATTTTAAATTTTTTAGCATGCCAGGAAGATTACTATCAATGATATAAAGCCCTCAAATAAAGAAACATGATACAAACAACATCAACTACTCTAGTTTTGAATATTCAATACAGAAAGAAGTTCAATCTAACTTTTAGAAAAATAATTTTTTCTCTAAGTATCTCAACAAGAACTTATTATACTAACTGCTACAGGAAAGGATCAAAATTTCAGAGTAGAAGAAATAAGTTGTGCATCAGATTATTATTCAGTTGTTGAGATACAAACAAGATTACAGTATTCTAACAAGTGACAAGAATCATCTTCAGAATCAAAGTAAGAAGTACTTTAACAAGATTGTAGTGAACTAAAGAAGAAAATTTTATAGCATAGGTATTAACTTTCAGAAATGAAGCAAGTTTAAGTGTACAGAATGCTACAATAGGTTCCAGAAAAGGATCAGGGTTATCCAAGAAGAACTTTGATAAGAAAACTCATACATATTCAGGTCAAAGGAATATTCAGGAACATAGTTGAAAATGTTGTTATCACATAAGTTAAGAAATGACAGTGTGAGACCTAGTATCCCCACGAGATCCAGGGAATTATAAATATCAAGGTGCTCAGTTACTTAAAAGAGTAAAAGTGAGAAACACCTCAGATCCAAGTCCTCAACAAAGGAGAATACAAAGTAAATATCACACACAACTGGCTCTCAAATCAAGCTCAAAGGCGTGAAGATACAAGAAAAAAAATAGAGATCTACGAGTACCCATGTCATAAAAGCACAAATCCTAGCAATGAATGAAGACCCATTAATGGTAGCAAGAAATCACAGAGGATCTTGTTACAAGAAAGGAGCTTATTATCAGTGTCTCGAAAATCAAATGGAAAAAGTCGAAGATTCAGATCTAAGAAAGATCGGTCAGTGGTTTATAAAAATAGATGCCAGGGAAAGAGGAGAAGTCTCGAGCTCAAACATGAACAACTAGCAAAAAACAAGCAAGAACTTACCGCTTCGAAGTGATTTCTTCAAACCCTTGAGTCACAGAGAATTAGATTGCAGAAAAGATCTTGAGAATGATCAATTCTGAGCCACAAAAACCCAGAAAATGCAAAGAGGAACTAAGTATTAGTATGCATGGTTACAAAAACAATGAAAATGAAGTAATTTTCACGTTCGAGGACAAAGTATCTCACCCTTTCCAAGCATTTCATAGAAACCCTCAAAGTTGTAGAGAACTCAAAGCTTTCAAACCATGGCGACCTTCAAAAGAAATAAATAGAACTGAGTTTCAGGGTTCAAGAATGGCATCTAAGACAGAAGGTGAGCTCGAATATTACTCAGAAAGAATGAACAGATCTCAGCAATGGCGAACAGGTCTTCTTCAGAACCCTTGCAGAACTCCAATAGACCACAGAGACCAAAGAATGATGAAAATAGAGCTTGAAAGTTTCAACCTGGGTGGAAAAATCTCAAACCATATTGTTCAGGAGCTCAAAACAAAGCAAAAGAACCCAATGCACAGGTACGAGAGGTTCCTTGTTCACCCTCTGTAACCACGAAACTAATATTCAAGAGGAAATCCGAGCTCAAGGAAAAAATAATGGTGGCCACCTTCATAATCTCACACAGAGAGCTCAAAAAGAGAAAGAATGGATAGTAATATACCAGATACAAAGTCACAGGGGCCCTATAGGCTAAGGAAATTCTTAAATCCGATCTCAGTCAGCTTCAACTATGGCATCAAATTTGTTTTCTAGGGTTTCGATCTGCATCACCAAAAAACCAAATGAAGTTATCTTTTTGGGTCGATTTCCCTTTACCACCCAAACTTAGGCAGTGGGTTAACTCTAACTCGACCACGGTCAAGGATCAATGATCTCAAAGCATCAAGGACACAAGATCAACATCCTCATATTGATCGCAATAATAAATACAAAGCACCCTGGGTAAGATGCCACCAACAACATTCAATGTGGGCCAAAACCCTAACTACAGGTCAGAGATCGACAGTCTATGATCAGACAGAGGACACAAAATTAATGGCCTAAAATCATTACAAATTTCAAAGAAAACTCAACCAAAGTTGATGCCACTGACAAAGCATACAAAAGGGGTGAGTCATCGTGCAAAGGGGGCCAGCCCCATGATTAAAACAAAATCATTGCTTCCTAACCTTTCTAAGGTCTTAAACTATATGTTCCAATAATAAAAAAAGGGGCCGACCAAATCATACCTTTTATGATCATCAAAAAGGTGAAATACCAACTATACACTTTCAAATGCAAAGGTCGAAAGATATGCATGCACATATTAATCAAAAAAGGGAGGCAAGAACTATAGTATGACATGTGTAATGTAAAATGGTTTCCCTTTTATATTTGCTAAGCCCACAAAGGTGGCCAAACCTGGTAAAGTGAAGGTGGTCCCCACTTCAAGGAGTTAGAGTTGAATTGTAAAGTGTCACTCATGTAACCATTTTGAAGGAGATGTCAATATCAGAACATGTACACATGACAGTTGGTCCCCACATGATGTTTATACTTTGCAAAATATTACAATTATTGTAATTATTTTGTTCTTAAGCAGGGAGTTGATTTTTTGCATGCTTCACAAGAGGTCAAAATAGAGAAGGAGACAAAATTTACATGCCCATCGGAGAGAGGCTTGCCTAGCAAACAATCTTATTTTCAGAGAAATTATTCACCCAACCTTATTAAAATTAGAACAAGTCAACTTTAGTTGACTGAGATGTAATCAAAGGCTATTAATGCCTCTTGTACTATTTTATATTATTTGATCCCTTTATTTATTATTAAATAAAGGATAAAAATAGGATGCATGAGTGAGTACAAGCCTTAGTCTATTTTTAGGAAGGGTGGGAGAATTAATCTTGCTATATATTGTGTGCCCTTGCAAAGCACAAAGGAGGACTTTTGTGGATATATGAGTACTGAAGCAAATTTTTGTCTAGTTTTTCCTTCTGAGTGTGAAGTGTTTTCAGTGGCTCACAAATTATTTGTAGTCTTGTGTATGTTTCTATTAGTCTTGTGAATACAAATTCCCTGATTAATCATCTTACCCTATTACAGAACCCAGTAATTTCTGCATGATATTAATGTGCATGTCCAACTTAGAAGTATTGTTGTGATAATCTCCCTCAATACCATCCAAGTGTTTTGCCCTTAATATTCTGCAAAAGAACTGTTGGTTTGTGCATCAAAAATCCTTTCACATATCAATTGTGCATATACTCAGTCAAATACGTCATACAAATTTGGTGTATCACCTTAGCTTTAATTACTTTATAGCCATCTTTTACTCTTTAAACCCTAGAAGTCAATTTAGGATACATCAACAAGGAACTAGCCTTGATACCAAAGACTCACCTCAAAATAGGTATACCCATAGACCTGAGGTGTTTCCATTGTGTCTACGAAAGAGAGAGATCAAATTATGCAAGCTTAGAAAACCTGTATCCATCTCTCTACAGGGTGCACTTTCGAGAGATAACATTTTTTTGGCATGCCTGGTGGTACAATGAATCAGATCTGCGTGCAAGTTATGACAGATCCATAGCAGATTTACAGCATTTACAAAAGTCACTTTCAGGAGCAAGCTGCAACAATTTATTCTAAGGATTTTAAGATCTTTTGGCGAATCCACAAAGCTGATATCAGACCAGTATTGTAGCATATTCCATGCCTAAAGTGACTACAAGATCATCGGTAAAAGGAATTATTTTTGAGTTTGTTTGTTTACCTTTGAATTCTGCTAGAAGGAGAAGAGTTGGTAATACTTTACCTTATAATAGACCTGTTTTTGACAACCCTCCTCCTGATATTCCTTCACCATGTATCAATTTCTCTATCAACCTCCCAGTTTTTCAAATGGCTATTTAACCTCTAAGGAATTTTGTGACCTTTACTAATGGCAGCCCATTAGTAATCCCAGTTTACCATGACATCCCTAATGCTGCCATGAAGATTTTAGTATCATTCACACACGAAAAATTAAGTTACACCTGCTGAACATATTAAAGATGTTGCAGCCATATGTGTAGTTGATAATATTACTCATGAAGATGTAGCTTTAAGACTTTTAGCTACATGTTTTAAAGGGCAAGCCTTTTAATGGTATAGAAACCTAGAAACCAGAAGCATAAGAACTTGGGATGACTTAGGTGAAAAATTGTTGAAACAATTCCAGGATAATTCAAATCATTTATCCCTAGTTGAACAACTATCTATTATTAAAATATCCCCTCATGAGTACATGTCCAAATTCAACATTCATTTTACTAGGACCTGGGAAATAATCCTAGCAAGTGCTAAGCCTCAATCTGATCACGCTTTTCTTTATTACCTCGAAGCTTTAAATAGTGATATTTCAGCTACGGTTCAATCTATGAGAGGTAATACTCTTCCGGATGCTTATGATATTGCTATAAAAGTTGAAAACAACCTTATTCAAGCTTGAAAAATTGGCACTAAGTCCTTCAATGACCTTTTTGGTAGATTTAACATGAATTCCCAAGCCTATTAAAATCATAGAACCTATTGTTGTAGCCCCATCAGATGATGTATTTAAAGCTTTGCAGACTATGGGGGATAAATTGAATTTCATAGAAAATAGAATTACATTACCTAGCAAACCCTATCAAGCTCCTTATCAGCAAAATCAATAGAATCAACAAAATAGGTAGCCTCATCAACATAATCAAAATTATAGGAAGCCTTACCAGCAAAGGTAGTTTGACCCAAAGGCTCCTAGTTCATCTAATACTCTAGTCCTAGTTGATATGGCTACAGAAGAGTGGTGTCAACCTTGCAATCAACCTGATTCAGCTACAAGTTGTCCAAATACTTTTTTGAATCTGAATCTTGTTGTACAACCTCAATCTAAAACATTTTTCATGCCTCAAATGGAGGGTACACAACAAGAAACTCATGTTCAGAAAGCACTTGAAAAAAATTTAGTCAGTTTCAATGAGGAGTATTTCATCGTAGTCACTACTAGGGCTCAAGGGAAAGCTGTTGAAACTCAAAAAAACAAAATAGGAATATCCTTCCTACTGTCACTGATAAGACATTATCTATAGTCCAAAAGTCAACTAACAACCCTGTTGTTCCTAAAAAAAAAGTGTTCCAGTTGATAGAGACCATCAAAAATAGCTACATACCGATCCAAGAATACTGTTTATACCTTAGATATCCAAGGCAACAGAAGCAGAATCATTTTTTTCTAAGGCCTACTTTAAGATAGTTGAATCTATCTCTAAAACAATTACTTATTTCAACATTGTTGATGTAATGAAAAATCATAACAATAACATCTCAATGTGGGATGCTTTAAGTATTCTTGGATAGCAAGATTTTCTTTCTCATGAACTAGCTAAGCTACAGATTTATTCAAATACAACAGAAAAGGAATTTTAGAAGGTAGATATGGTCCCTGGAATGTTTGAACAAGACCGCATTAAATAAGTTAAGTGGATGGTTCAGAAAGTTATGAATGCTCATGATATCAAGAAGCCACCACCATTTAATTTATCATTAATTATTGGAGAACATGTAGTTCATAATTACATGGTGGATAGTGGCGCAAGTAGCACAGTTATGCCAAAAGTAATTGCAGAAAAATTGGGTCTGCAGTATGAGCCTATAAAAAGGAGTGTCTTACAGCTTGATGGAACTGTAACCAATACAATTGGTGTAATAAAAAGTTTAGAGGTGATGTTACATGCTTTCACAAACATTTCTATTCTGCAAAATGTTACTATTGTGGATTTGGCTCCATATTTTTCTTTATGCTTATCTAGAGACTTCATAGCAAAAATAGGAGGCTATCTCTCTTCAGATTGGTCCTTCTTATTTTTTACTACTTGTCATGGTAGCAAAGTTACTATTAATTCAGAGGAATTGGCCAGATTTCATATTGAGCCTCACTCTCCAAATGCAGTGGCTAGTTATTCAACCTTAGATCAGTTTGACTTTCAAGGGGTAGCTTAGGTTTCAACATTAGATGGTGTTTCTAACATTTTTATGGATGAAAAGATAGTGGAAGAACATGCTCATGATACTTTTAAGGAAGTTGAAGAACACATGTTTGGTGTGTGTTGTATGCATGAAGAAAATACACTACTTCCCTTGCTGTCCAAAACACAAGATTCATCAGAAGGGATTTGGAAGATTCATTTCAATGGAGATAAGAACAAGAAAGGATAGGGAGCAAGTTTTCTACTCATTTCCCCAACAAACAGAAGGTATTTCTCAGCTTTGAGTCTCTAATTTGCATGTACTGGTAATGTAGTTGAGTACGAAGCATTAATTCATGGCTTACTTTGGGCTAGAAAGAGAGGTATCAACATGCTACAAATTTTTGGTGACTCTGAGTTGGTTATCAATCAAGTAATAAATTTCAATGTTTATAAGCATCCATTAATGAACTTTTACAGACAGAGTTTCAGTCTTAATGGAAGATTTTGATGCTATTAACATTCAGTCTATTCCTAGAGCTTAAAACAAGCATGCAGACAGACTTGCAGTAGTTGGGGCTAGTTTTGAAGTGCTGGAATAGATTGAAAATAGCAAAATCTAGCCTCATATAAATCTAACTGTCAGGACCTCAATACTGGATAATGATTGAAATTGGTAAGTTTTTGAAAGTGATGATCAAATCTATAGGTTTTTGCAGTAAGAAGCTGAGTTTTCTACAGGTAATCAAGATAAATTATAGCACCTATATGGTGATAAAATTGTTCAGTTGAAAACAAATAAACTACATCGAGGTCTAGTCACATTGGAATACATCTTCAACAATTACGATCAGTTAAGAAATTTCAAGACTAAAGTGTTAACCCACACTGATAATTACGAAGAGATCTTGCTTGATGAAGGGAAAAAGCTATTTCTTACAAAGGTATGTTCATTAATTGAAAAGAAGTCATTTATTTATCTTTGCAAGGAGTTTAAGGATGTTTTTTCTTGGAAATACCAAGACTTGAAAGGATTTGATCCTAGTTTAACATAACATACAATTGAGTTGCAGTCAAATTTTAAACCTATTAGATAGAAACAGAGGCCTGTAAATCACAAAATAGAGTCTCTAATGAGGAAATAATTATCTAAGCTGATTGAATAAGGTATTATCTTTCTAGTTAAGCATTCAAGTTGTGTAGCCAATCTTGTTCCTATTAGGAAGAAGAATGGTGAAATCATACTATGTGTAGATTTTATAGATCTTAATAAGGATTCATTAAAAGATCATTACCCACTCCCAAATATGGATCAGATTTTGAGAACAGTCTCAAGTTCAGATATACTATCTCTTCTATATGATTACAGTGGATATAATCAAATTTTAGTCTAGGAAGAGGATAGATATAAAATAGCTTTTACCACCAAGTGGGGTACTTATGCTTACAAAAGGATGCCTTTTGGTCTTTCAAATTCCAGTGCAACATTTCAACGTGCAATGGACATGGCTTTCCGGAGTTTTTTAAATAAATGCATTCTTATTTATTTGGATGACATTACTGTGTTCTCAAAAAATCCAGAAGAACACCTGATACATCTAAGACATACCTTTCAATTATGTAAAAAATTTGGGATATCTTTGAATCCACTAAAATCTATCTTTTCAGTATATCAAGGCAAGCTACTTTGCCATATTGTTTCTAAGCAAGGTCTAGCAATTGATCCTTTCAGGATCAAAGCCATATCACAACAATCATTGCCTCATCATAAGAAGACATTACATAGTTTTTTGGGAAAAATCAACTTTGTTAGAAGATTTGTTCCATATTTTTCCACATTGGTTAAACCACTCACAACTATGCTTAAGAAAGAGAATAATTTCTCTTGGACCAGTGAAGGGAAAGAAGGATTTGAATCAATCAAATCAGCTATCTCTCAAGCTCTTACTCTTGCAAATTCAAATTTTGATAAATATTTTACAATGTATGCACTTGCAGGAGATGAAACAATGTAAGGAAGTGCATACATTGTAAAAATATTCAACCACTCACAACAATTGTTTTGAATGGATAAGGAAGTGTAAAAATTTTGCTTTCTTTGTTATAAAAGAATGTTTAGCTTCGCTTCCTTTACAACCTATCTCAGTTGATTATCCTTTTATGCAATGGGGTCTTGACTTTAGCAACATGATAAACCTACCTTCTTCACAAGGACTTAAGTGGATCTTAATTGCTAAAAATTATTTTACATGATGGACTGAAGCAATAGCCTTGAAAGATGCTAATAAAATTTCAATGCTATCCATTTACAAAGGTATAGTTTGTAGATTTGGTGTTCCAGCAACTATCATAGTAGATAATGCTTTAGCATTCCTTAGTGCAAAGATAACAGATTGGGCTATCAACCATGGAATCTATCTAAGCTCTTCATCTAATTATTACCCATAAGGTAATGACTTAGCTGCAAGTACTAATAAAAATCTGTTAAGGATCATCAAAAGAACACTCAAAGATAATCAAAGAGCTTGACATTTGATGTTAAATTCAACACTTTGGGCTGATGGAGTGACTCCTAAAATATTAGTTGGCAATTCACCATACAAACTTCTGTACAGAAAGGAAGCAAGAATGCCTATTTCAGTTGAGTTACCTATATTGGATTTGTTGCATCAAATGGAGCTATTTGACAATGAACCATTACAGGTTCGTGATGCAAAATTAATGGAATTACAAGAGCTAAGAGACAAATATCATTTGAATATGGAAAAGAATCAGAAATAAATGAAGAAGACTTTTTCCAAGAAATCCAAATTCAGAGTCTTCAATGAAGGAGATATTGTGTTAAAGTGGGATGTTGATCGTGCAAAGCTAGGAAGAGACACAAAGTTTGATACAATCTGGAGTGGCCCTTACATGATTTTAGCTTGCAAAGAACACAGTGCTTTTTAGCTTTCGAAACTAAATGGAGAGGAACTTCCCATTCCTGTGAATGGTATGTTTCTCAAAAACTATTATTGAAAATATTACAGTGATTGTTAGATTAGGATTTCCCTTCAATAAGTGCAGTCCCTGCACATTGCATTGTTTTTTCCTTTAATAAGTGCATTCGTGCACATGATCTGGTTTACCAGATCCTTTCACAGTTTTAGTTCCATTTTGGAAGGGTTGGACCTTTCAGAAATACCAAATTTTGGTTACATATTTAGACTCCATGCCAAATGGACAAGAGAAAGGCATTAATCTCTAAGCTAGCAGTCATCTTTCCCCCCAGGATCACAGGAAATGTTGACAATTTTTGCATTTGTGCAAAAAATGGGCAACTAGAAACTTTTTCATTACGATGAAAGGCATTTGTAAAGTATAAATAAGCTAAGGAAGTGTTAATTTTATTAGTTACTATTGAATTAATTAATGATTAAGTAAAATCTATAGCTATGTGTGTTGTTACAAAACGTAACAGATCACATAGTCTTTAATTTCATGATACCTTCAACAAAAGAACATGAAGGCCCCAAACAACAGCTGTGTTGTCTTGATGAAGACACCAAATTATAAAGTAGGTGAAGTGTTGAGTTTTGGGACAACAAACATAAGTGTAGATTACAGAAATCAAAGTTCATTACTGAACGTTTCAGGTTCTCATTAATGTTCTTTCCTTCCTATTTAAGACATTCAATTATATGGTTGAGTTGTTTAGTTCATCATACAATTCATACAGAAAGATGAAATGCAGAAAGAAAAATACAACTCATTTAAAAATTTCACTGTTTTATTCATAAGGAAATTTTAAATGTTCCAACACAAGCCATGGGATGTAACTGGTAAGTAAAGTACAACTACTGAAATAAGAGGTACACATGCATGAAAAATAAAGTAAGGAGTATGAGTGAACCCATCATTGCCTTGGGGTTTCTTTCTTTGATTGAAGCATCTCCATTTCAAGATTTTTCCTCATCTCCATTTTTGAAGCCACTGTACCTGAAAAGGTGAAAAGGTAATTATCAGTTACAAGCTTTGGGATCCATTCATATTCCCTACTATCTTAGTTCATGCATATGAATCTCTTCAAACATGAGATCTAATTTAATTCAATATCAGACTGCATACATGCTCTACTTACTCAGAAAGAAGAAAGAGAAAAGAAAAGAAGAACATGGACATGGACATAAGAGAGACCAAAAAGCCTAAGTATTTTCTAAATTTTTTACTAATTGTGTAGGTACAGGTTGCAGCTAAGAAGAAATAGACAAGTCATGAGTACAGGATGGAAAGAAGAATAAATGTAACTCAAAATCAATATTTTCTTCAAAATAGAACAAGTTTAAGTATAGAAAAAAGACTAGCAATGGAAGCACATGTTTCAGTTTGCAACAGAAAGAAGAATCAGAATTTGAAAGCCGATGTTGGGATAAGAAAGAGAGGGTTACTGTTGAAACGAAAAAAAAGAAGAATCTTGGAAAATTTTGATAGGGCTTCACCATATAAATGGACATTTACAACTTTCATCATGATGCTTTCAAACACTACATACTTTAAAATAATGTTTTAAATCAAGTAAGTGACACAAGGAAGCAATAAAGCATGCTATGATCAAGATAAAACAATTATGATGTCTCATTTTTATCCAGTTTCAAACATGAAGTGTTATGATTCTATATTTTGAATTAGAAAATATAACTACTATGCTAGAAATGAAAGAAAGAAAATTATGGAAAAATATTTCTAGGGCTTTGCCATGAAAAATCAACATTTTAATTTTTTTCAGCATTTCAGGAAGATTACTATCAATGATATAAAGCCCTTAAATAAATAAAAATGATACAACAACATCAACTACTCTAGTTTTGAATATTTAATACAGAAAGAAGTTCAATCTAACTTTTAGAAAAATAGATTTTTCTCTAAGTATCTCAACAAGAACTTATTATACTAACTGCTATAGGAAAGGATCAAATTCAGAGTGGAATAAATAATTTGTGCATCAGATTATTATTCAGTGCTGAGATACAAACAAGATTGCAGTATTCTAACAAGTGACAAGAATCATCTTCAGAATTAAAGTAAGAAGAACTTTATCAAGATTGCAGTGAACTAAAGAAGCAAATTTTATAGCATAGGCATAACTTTAAGAAATGAAGCAAGTTTAAGTGTACATAGTGCTACAAAAGGTTCTAGAAAAGGATCAGGGTTATCCAAGAAGAACTTTAACAAGAAAACTCATACATATACAGGTCAAAGGAATATGCAGGAACATAGTTGAAAATGTTGTTATCACATACGTTAAGAAATGACAGTGCATACCTAGTATCTCCACGAGATCCAGGAATTATAAATATCAAGGTGCTCAGTTACTTACAAGAGTACAAGTGACAAACACCTTAGATTCAAGTCCTAAACAAAGGAGAATACAAAGTAAATATCGCACACAACTAGCTCTCAAATCAAGCTCAAAGGTGTGAAGATACAAGAAAAAAACAGAGATCTGCAAGTACCCATGTCATAAAATAACAAATCCTATAAATGAATGAAGACCCATTAATGGTAGCAAGAAATCACAGAGGATCTTGTACAATCAAGGAGCTTATTCTCAGTGTCTCAAAAATCAAATTGAAAAAAGTCAAAGATTCAGATATAAGAAAGCTCGGTCAGAGGTTTATAAAAGAGATGTTGGGGAAAGAGGAGAAGTCTCGAGCTCAAACATGAACAAAAAACAAAAACCAATCAATAAATTACCGCTTCGAAGTGATTTCTTCAAACCCTTGAGTCACAGAGAATTAGATTGTAGAAAATCTTGAGAATGATCAAGTCTGAGCCATAAAAACCTAGAAAATGCAAAGAGGAACTAAGTATCAGTATGCATGGTCAAAACAACTATGAAAATGAATTAATTTTCACATTTGAGGAGAAAGAAGCTCACCCTTTCCAAGCATTCACAGAAACCCTCAAATATGCATAGAACTTGAATATTTCAAACCATGGTGGCCTTCAAAAGAAATAAACAGAACCAAGTTTCAGTGTTTAACAATGACATCCAATACAGAAGGCGAGCTCAAATCTTGCTCAGAAAGAATGAACTGAGCTCGGTAATGGTGAACATGTCTTCTTCAGAACCCTTGTAGAACTCCAAAAAACCACAAACACCAAAGAATGACGAAAATAGAGCTCAAAAGTTTCAACCTTGGTGGTAACATCCCAAACCATATTGTTTAGGAGCTCAAAAAAGAGAAAAATAACCCAATGCAGAGGTACCAGAGGTTCCTTATTAACCCTCTGCAACCATGGAACTAATATTCAAGGGGAAATTTGAGCTCAAAGACACAATAGTGGCAGAAACCTTCATAATCTTGCACAGAGAGCTCAAAAAGAGAAAGAATGGCTAGAAATATACCAGATACAATGTCACAGGGTCCCCACTGGCTTAGGAAATGCTTAAAGATGAGAGTAGTGAGATTCAACAGTGGTGTCAAAAGTTTTTTCCAGGGCTTCACTTGCATCAGCAAAAAACCAAATAAAATGATCTTTCTGGGTCGAGTTCGTTTTACCACCTGAACCCAAGTAGTGGGTTAACTCTAACTCAACCATGGTCAAGGATCAATGATCGCAAAGCATCAAGGACACAAGATCAACGTCCTCAGATCGATCGTAATAATCAATGCAAACCACCTGGGTAAGATGCCACCGAAAACATTCAATGTGGGCCAAAACCCTTACTACAGGTTAGAGGTTGACAGTCTGTGATCAGACAGGACACAAAATCAATGGCTTGAAATCATTGCAACTTTTAAAGAAAATTCAACAAAATTGGATGCCACCAATAAAGCATATGAAAGGGGTTATTCATTGTGTGAAGGGTGCCAGCCCGGTGATTAAAACAAAATCATTGCTTTCTGACCTTTCTAAGGTCTTAAACTATAAATTCTAATAATAAAAAAAGGGGCCGACCAAATCATACAATTTATTATCACCAAAAAGGTGAAATACTAACTATATAATTTCAAATGTGAAGGCCGAAAGATATGCATGCATGTATTAATAAAAAAAAGGGGACAGGGGGGGGGGGAAACTATAGTATGACATGTGTAATGTAAAATGGTCACCCTTTTATATTTGCTACGCCCACAAAGATGGCCAAACCTAGTAAAGTGAAGGTGGTCCCCACTTCAAGGAGATAGAGTTGAATTGTAAAGTGTCACTCATATGACCATTTTGAAGGAGATGTCAACATCAGAACATGTGCACATGACAGTTGACCCCTATAGGATGTTTATACTTTGCAAGATATTAGAATTATTGTAATTATTTTGTTCTTGAGTAGGGATTTGTTTTTTTGCATGCTTCACAAGAGGTCAAAACAGAGAAGGAGACAAAATTTACATGCCCATGGAGAGATACTTGCCTAGCAAGCAATCTTATTTTTAGAAAATTATTCAGCCAGCCTTATTAAAAATAGAACAAGTCAACTTCAGTTGACTAAGATGTAATCAAAGGCTATTAATTCCTCTTGTACTAGTTTATATTATTTTATCCCTTTATTTATTATTAAATAAATGATAAAAATAGGATGCATGGGTGAGTACAAGCCTTAGTCTATTTTAGGAAGGGTGGGAGAATTAATCTTGCTATATATTGTGTGCCCTTGTAAAGCACAAAGGAGGGATTTTTGGATATAGGAGTAATGAAGCAAATTTTTTCCATTTTTCCCTTCTAAGTGTGAAGTATTCTCTTCCTCACCAATTATTTGCAGTCTTGTGTATGTTTCTATTAGTCTTGTGATAATCATCTTACCCTGTTGCAAACTCAATAATTTTTACATGATATTAATGTGCATGTTCAACTTAGAAGTATTGTTGTGATAATCTCCCTCAATACCATCCAAGTATTTTTCCCTTGATATTCTGTAGAAGAACTATTGGTTCATGCATCAAAAAACCTTTCACATATCAATTGTGCATATACTCAGTCAAAGCCCTCATACAAATTTGGTGTATCACTTTAGATTTAATTAATTTATAGTCAACTTCTACCCTTAAACCCTAGAAGAAATTTAGGATACATCAACAAGGAACTGGTCTTAATACTGGAGACTCGCCTCAAAATAGGTATACCCATAGACCTGAGGTGTTTTCCATTGTATCTATAAAAAAGAGATCAAATTTTGCAAGCTTAGAAAACCTGCAACCATCTCTCTACAAGTTGCACTTTCGAGAGATAACACTACCCAACAGACCACAAAATTTCCAAAACATTCACATATTAACATTTACATTCATAAGAAAAGAGCATTTCAAGAGCCAAACTCTTACCTCTCCATGATGGATTTTCTCAAGTTCCAAATAGTAGTTTTTTCCAAGAAAACAATCCAAAAATCCACCAAACAACTCAGCATGCAACAATCTTCACACTTCTCCAAAGGAAAGAGCTCCCAAAACATCAAGGAATTTTCTCAAGAATGAAGTCTCCAAAGTGAAGAAACCCAAAACAAGGAAAGCCATTCAAATTTTATAGAAGAGGAAAGAGAAGAGGATGCAGGTGGATCCACGTAGGATGCCACATCACACGTCCTCAACCCCAACCCAAACGTTCAACTTCATTCTCCAATGCATAATAAATAGGTGGGTGAAAAATATGACAGTTTACTTACATAATCAAATCCAACCCACACCCCAAAGAACTGAAATTAATCCATGTAAGAAAAGTGCAATAATAACTTAAAATTTGACTTACACAAATGCATTATAAAAGTCTAAAATCAACCCTCCAACCATAGGTATGGTTGGTAAATGAATTTAAGAGGTATGGGATAAGTTTAACTTGTCCCACAAGCCTCCAAAATCAGCCTTCAATGACAAATTCAAATTTCCAAGGAAGATGAAGTGTTTCACACTCAAAAGTGAAATTACACATCACTTACACATCTCTTACAACACTTTAATCCAAGGCCAGAGCAACTCTATTAATTACTTTCTTATGATGTATTTTTATTAATTAACTTAACAACCTGATTAATCACAATATTATACACCATTTAAATGAATAATGAAAGGTTCAATGCACCACAAAATAAACACATGCAAACATAAAATAAAAAGGAACCAAATAAATAAATACACATAACCCTTGGTCACATTTAAAGGTGATCCCCCCATGGGAATCCATAACAATCAAACACACACACATATGAACAATACAAGTTGCCATGGTGACCTTGTTGAATTCATCTAGAATTCCAATGTGGTGGGTTTTTAATCCCCCAATGCTTGTTGTGATATTTTAACCTGTAAAACATGAATACCTCCTCCGGCCTCATGGCCATATCAGAACATCCTAAATAATATAAATAAAATTCCAAAATCATCTAGATATATGGATCACAACAACATCCAAGCAAGCAACAAGATCATTTGCAATTTTACTCAACAAAGTCTATATCATCATCAAATAGTTTTCACTTCTAGGTCTACTCACAACATCCAAATATCACATGTATGAACAACATCCATAGTATAACCATGTCAAACAATATATCATTATCAATATCCAAAATGTCTCTAATAATCATCATGCATCATAACTGAATCAAGTCAACAATAATCCATGATTTAACATCTATCATCATACTATAATAAAGTCCATAATCATGTCCATAATATAATCAACAGTATCATGATCATTATAAAATAAAAAGGTGTCAAAGGGAAGTGGACACTACATCCCCCTCCCCTAAGAATCAAATTCCTCCTAGAAGTCACTTAGAAATAATGTGGAAACTGAACTCATAGAAAAGTAGCATCCTCCCATGTAGCTGTAGTATCATCATTTCTATCACACTGCACCCAAACCTGATCAACCTCTCTACCCCAAAGGCTCTAGGGTCATGCAATCTAGGATTTGAACGGGCTCCACCATTACCTAACCCTGATCCTACACATGCAATGATGTCCAATCTAACCCATGAGAAGGATCGGTAACATATCTCCTAAGAACTGAAACATGAAACACATCATGTACATGCAAGACAAGCTATGTGGGAATGCTAGACGGTAAGCCAAAGGGCCGATACACTCCAAGATCTCAAAAGGACCCACAAATCTAGAAGCTAACTTAGAACCTTTTCCATAATGGATAGGGATCTTGTGTGTCCTAACACGAAGGAACACCTTCATAGCCCATATCAAAACTACGATTGGTCCTATGTTGATCTACATACTTCTTCTTCCTATCATGTGCCTCCTGTAGTCTCTGCCTGATCAAAACCACCTACTGCTCCCTGTCCCGTAATAAAGCTGGTCCAATATAAACCCTGTCCTCTAACCTATCCCAACTAAGAGGTTTCCTGCACTCTTTACCATACAAAGTCTAAAAAGAACTCCACCATGTATAGGTACTCCTTCCATCTAGATTGTTAATCCATCACATTACATCCATGAGCATATCCTCTAAAATTTGATTCACCCCGCTCAGTCTGTCCATCTATCTCGGGGTGATATGTTGTGCTGAATTTTATTCTCATCTTGAGGGCGTGCTACATGGTAGTCCAGAAATGGGAAGTATACAAAGGATCATGGTCACAAATGATCTTCCTTAGAATCCTATGCAACCTGACAATCCCATCAAGATATACCCATGCCACCACACTAGCTGTATAAGTGGTCTTCACTAGAGAAAAGTGAGCTACTTTTTTCAATTTATCAACCGTGACCATGATGGCGTTGTGGTGATATCTCGAAATGGATAGCCCAACAATGAATTCCATGGGAAATAGTGTCCCATTTCCACTCTAGTATAGCACGAGGAAAGAGAAGGCTAGCTAGATGTTGTTGCTCGTCCTTCACTTTCTATCACTCTAAACATCATGACACGAACTAGGCCACATCTCTATGAAGTCCTCTCTAATGATACAACTGTCTCAAGGTAATGTGCATATTCTTCACCCTCGAATGGGCTGAATAGGGTGCCCGATGTGCCTCTGTCAAAATGTCCTACCTCAAGCTTCCATCTCTGGGAACATAAATCCGGTCTCTGTGCCTGAGAAGACCATTTTCCTCTAAGGAAAAACCATCAAACTTCCACTTGAGGGGTATCTTAGACTCAATCTCTGCTTGAACTAGAAACTCCATCCAATTTCATTAGTGAGTGTTGAGATTGGGTTGCATGAAGAGGTGGGGAAGACTCGGGTGATCTGTCGTAAGTGTGAATCTCTGACCAAGCAGAAAGTGGCTCCATCTAACCAAAGCATGCACAACTGCCATAAGATCAAGATCATGATTTGGGTAATAAAGATCATAATCCTTGAGTTTGTGAGACTCAAAAGACACTACTCTGCCCTGTTGCATCAACACACCTCCAAGCCCTGCTAACGAAGCATCCGTGTAAATGAAAAACTCACCATGTGGATCCAGCACTGTAAGGATAGGTGCTATAGTGATACATTCCTTCAGTGTACTAAAGGCTTGCTCACACCTTTCCAACCAAACAAACTTCTTCTGTTTCCGTTGAAGGGAAGTGATGGGGTGCGTAATCCGAGAGAAGTCTTGAACAAATCTCCTGTAGTAACCTGCTAGTCCCATGAAGCTACACACCTCAGTCACAGTAGTGGGTGCTGACCAATCCATAATAGCTCTAATCTTGGAAGGATCAACGGTGATACTTTTCCCAAAAATGATACATCCCCAATAATGCACCTCCGTATAAAAGAATGAACAATTCTCCATGTTTCCATAAAGTTGTTGCTCTTGAAGACACTAAAGAACCTAGCGAAAGTACCCCTCGTACTCCTCACATATACGTCACTAAATCAAAATTTCATCAAGGAAGATGAGCATGAAGTGATCTAAGAAAGTCCTGAATACCCCATTCATCAAACTCATAAATACTACGGGGGCATTAGTCAAACCAAAAGGTACCATTGTGAACTCATAGTGGCCATATCTCATACGGAAGGTGGTGTTATGAATGTCCACCTCTGAAATCCTCAGCTGATGGTAGCCTAACTTAAGGTCTATCTTAGAGAAATTTGTGGCTCCCTCCATCTAATCAAATAAATCATCAATGCGTGGAAGGGGATAATGATTCTTGATTGTTACCTTATTCAGCTTGCGGTAATAAATACACAACTGCAAGGATCCATACTTATTCTTTACAAAGATCACCGGTGCACTCCAAGAGGACACTCTAGGATGAATTAGGCCCTTCTTTAGAAGACCCTCAAGCTGTAACTTGAGCTCACAGAGCTCAGGGGTAGTCATCTAGTAAGGTGCTCATTAGATAGGCTCTACTCCCAGAACTAGATCTATATGAAAATCAATCTCACGTGGGGGTGGTAACTATATGCCGGAAAAGCGACAGGCGAGCGTGAGAATCTACAAGTAACTCTTCCACGTACCTGACCTCTTGAGGTCATGCCGAGACAGCCGGTGGGGGTAGAATATGCGTGGGATGCAGAAAAACTAGCTGGGCAGTCTAATGTCTTCAACACGTACTAGTGGAATTTACGAATCTAAGGTAAAGAAGGCCCCTCTAACTTAGACTGGTGTGATAGATCGATCAGCAAGGATGACTGCTCAAAGGCTCCAATCAATATCAAGCTCTGGCATGATTCGATCTATGGGTTGCGGAATACATGGAAAATGACCTAGGATAGTTTCGTGTATGTCTCCTGATAAGGTCATATAGTGGATGGTGAATATAATTGACTCTACGGATGATTCTCTGGCCTAGTCCAGAATTCTCTAGCTTCACTAGCTGCTATATCCAGTAAGGACAGTTGTTCGATGATGATGGGTGGAAGTGGAGTGGATCTGGAATACCTAGTGTGCGTAAGCCAACGTCTATATCTGATTAATTTGTGGACTCGTTGGGTTGTGGGATCTGTGGATCACAACCATAGACTCTTGGTTGTTGCGGTCTTGTTATGGTCATACGCAAGATCAAGTTCTAATCCCTAGTATCCAGTAATCGTATGCTTTTTTAGCTTCTATGTTTAGGACCAATAACTATGTGATTTTCTCAAAATATCTCACAGGCGTTCGTGCAACCTGGATCCTTAGACCGGTATCTATATCTATGAGACTGTCCCTTGCACCTGGCTGTGGGACCAAAGGATCACAACCAAAGGTTTGTTCTCTTTCGAACCCTTCTACAGTCATGCGAATGCTTTTTCTAGGGTAATCTGTAGTTTGGTTGGTTTGACCAAAACGTGTTTGCTCGGTCGTCTTCTATGTTTAACCCTCTTAACTGAGAACTAATTAGTTGTAAATCTGTGGTTGTTCGGAATACTTGTATTCTGAGATTTTGGTCTCTGTCAGCGATTGTTGTGATGAGGTTTGGTTGAGGTACGATTGGCTCAAATATATATTCTCTGGGCTCCTGAGGTCCCGTGATTGTCATACAAAATAAAATGTAAATCTAACTGTAATGAAGCAAATTCTAATTACGTGGAATAAATCAAAAACATATATATAACTTATATTCTTCTAAGAAACCTTTCAAGAATACAATGGAAAGCAAACTATTTTAATTGTATCTAGAAATAACAACTAAACAATAATTTAAAAACAGACAAAATAACCGAGTGTATTTATCAACCTATGAAATTTGTAGATTTATTCTAAATAAATAAAATAGCTCGTCTAATCTATCTACAAGATTCTCGATCCTACCTCAGAAGTGAGGAGTGAATCATAGTTTCTCAGAAACTATCAATCCTCACAGCTTCCCTGGCAATATCGAGAATAGAAGTCACTGAAATGAAGCAATTATCTACTCTATTTGATATGATTCTAACTAGAACTTTGAAAGTTAAAACCTGGATTCCGTAGAACAGTGGTGAATCCGATGGCGTGTGCGATCTTGTCCCCTCAGTATGATCTCCTCGTTCTTTCGTGTTCACATGGATCCAGAAAAGCGTGTAATACTAGCATCGACAAGAGTAGATATTGGGACAAGGACAGCTCAGAATGCAGACCGAAAATGTGAGTAGGAGAGGGACAGCGCAAGAGTACAGAGCTTGGCTTATGCGATTCCTAGCGGGATTTTACTGTGAGTCATGCAATATGAAGTGACCAGAACCTGAAACTTTCCTGTTTGAAGAGCAAAACCTGCAACTTTAATGGCTTCCTAAGCTATTCTACTCCAATGGATTGGATAAGACAACAACACTGTTTGCACAAGCTGGATATGTGGCTTACCAACAGCTGGACAATGCTAAATGAGCATGTAAATGAACTAAAACAAGCACTCTAAGCAAAATAATAGCTAAATTCAATGCAAAGAGAAATTCAGAGATAAACTTCAGACCGGATTGGATGAAATGACAACACTGCCTGCACAAGATGGGTATGTGGCTTACCAACAGCTGAGCAATCTAAATAAAGATGCAAGTGAATTGAAACTATGGCTTCTAAACAAGATAACAAGCTAAAATACTAAAATGAGGAGATGAGAGCAAAGATCAGTCTTCAAAATCAGGCCATTTGTTTGAGCACAAGCCATGCATTTATAGGAATTCAATCACCCAAAAATCAAAACCAAACTGAACTCCTAAACAATAAACAAAGGAAAAACACTATTCCAGGGGACCAAAAACATAAATGCATGCTCAAGTCGGCAAAGAAAGCTGGTGAATCGTGATATTTCACGCGAGTCGCGTCAAAAGAACATTCTGGAAAACGCATGCAGGACCGCCGCTCTGAGCAGGGTGGCAGTTACAGTACCGCCGCCCTGCAGGGCAGCAGTTTCATCACTGAAGATCAAGAGGCCAAGGAAAGAGGGAAAAGGGCGAAAAAAAAGGGCGCGGGGGCTAAGCGGGGCATGCGGGATGTTAATGCATATTCCGAGGGCTTTTCCGGATCCCAAACACCTTGCGAGGAGACCTGTATCATCATTGGGGAACTTGTTACACTGTTCCGGCAGTACAGTACCTTACAATTTTGGGTACGTACATATTGCCCCCTCGGAGAAACGTTTTAGCCATGAAGAGGCATAAAATGGTGGGTCCGAGTATGGCAGTCCCGAAATGGGGAGTTAGAAGTTATACCTTACTCGTCCGTGTGTTGAAATGACGCCATCCGAAATTCCCGCTACCTGCAAAATGAAAAGAGAACTCAAGTGCAGATAGATACAATAACTTGGAAAATAAACGCTAAAATAATAGGGAATGAGAATGTACCATTCGTGCGGGGATAGGAACTTACCTCCATCATTACTCCAAACCTACGAAAAAGTCTTTTAAAACGAATCAGGGTGCTATATATATGAAAGTGGGCCCATTTTCCTATTCATTTGTGCGAGTCGATTTGATTGATTTGAGCTCTGGGACCCACGGTAACGGTTTCTTGCGTGAGTAGAGTCAAAACGTCCGCAGCGAGATCATGATCATGCCTCCACGTGCGGAACACCGTCCTGCTAGATCACAGGTTGGTTTTCTTCAATTTTACGTTTTTCCCCCTTTAAATTTGAAATGCTAAATTTGTCGTAATGGGGGGGTTATCTTTTAAAATATTAGGTTTAAAAGGTCTACCTAGGGGGGGCGCCTACTGGGTAGGCTCCATTTTTAGGTCAAATGGTCAGTTTTTGCTAGTTTTAGGCTTTTTAGGATTAAAAACCTGCGTGGGTTTTTGGACCACGACCGCCGCCCTGGCCAAGGCGGCGGTTACACGACCACCGCCCTTAAGGCGGCGGTTACAAAATCGCCTCCCTGCTCAGGGCAGCAGTTCTGAATAGAATGCAAAAGAACTTAATTTTTGAGATTGCACTTGTATTGTATTTTTTTGCACTTCTATACATTTTTATGACCTTCTTGGTATTGTTCAGATATTAACTTGCTCTATTTTGTGTGTTTTTGGGTGTATGCAGGCGAGAGCGGAGTATATTAGATGGAGCAGAGAGAGAGAGTGTGATTGGCTCTTAGAAGTACTGGATGCCCTCTCGCAGGATGAGGAGGACACATTACAGAGAGCAGGCATACTGCGTATATCGCGTGTGCCTCATGTTGCACCATCTAGTCACATCCTTTGTGACTTGTTCTCTTATTAGGATGCAAATCGGAACAACTTCCGACTACTAAGGGTCTGTGGTGAGTGGACCATTACACTTGAGGACGTCTACCGTATTTTGGGAGACCCGATCATTGGGCGGAGACTTACACTAGAGACAGCAGGCTCACAGGGCACAGATTGCACAGCGGGGCAACATATATGGGAGATGCAGTTATCTCCACGGGGTCGAAGAAGGGATTGAGAGTTTGATCCATTCCTTCTTTGCCCATCCCCGTACTTCGATAGGCCATCATGGGGATCCTTGCCTCGAGACTGATCAGGGACAAGGGAGGGGATACATTGTTATACTGCTAGGCCCACATCATTACGCAGATAGAGGGGAACAGGCTGGATATACACCTGGGGTGCAGATATTCTAGGGACCACCTACCATGATTTATACAGGGTGGTCCGTTTACAAGGACAGTCATTGAGCCACCTAACTTTAGTCATGAGTTGGGTGTATGAGCATTTTATCCCTTATGGCAGAGGCATGGAGGTGGCAAATCCTAGGGCTGTGAGGGCAGCCAGATGGACAGATATGTCGGTGCTCAGAGCACCTCACCAGCCAGTTGCCTCCCTTACTACTGCAGACATGGAGGCGACATCGTACTGGCTTATGGCTGGCATATGGGGAGAGGAGACTCTTACCCTGATCTCTTGCTCAACCACAGGGCAAGCTCATTGATCGAGTGGGACGAGTGGAGGTGCATCCTTTTGGCAGAGTTCCTTAGCAGTTTGGCCTACCGTATTTGGGCATGCTTCCCCCAGTGGCGCCAGTTTACAGATCAGTTCGCAAGGCCAGAGGGGGGGCCTAGAGGCCGTGGTTGGACACCGATCACTCCTGACATTCCTATTGTAGCCAGGAGGATAGTTCGCGCTAGAGGGAGAGCTGGTGCGCCTCGGGCACCTTTGCTTCAGATTTCTGCGGGTCCTACTCATAGCAGCGATGACCCTATAGATATTGACTCCAACTCTGAGGAGCTCACAGAGGGAGGGACAGAGGAGGAGACCGAGGACAGCGATCCTGAGTGGCATGACACTCAGGATATTATGCAGGCAGAGAGGGTTGAGCAGAGCGCAGAGAAGGATACTCTAGTTTCAGAGGAGCCACTCTCTTAGGGCCATGGAGGAGAGGATGATTCAGTTGCAGGGCGACATGTTTCCCCTGCCACGGGATCAGCCCCTCAGTCGGCAGCGGAATCTATGGCAGGTGCCAGCCCCAGCGACCCATCTTGGATGCTTGGGGATCTGAGTAAGTTACCCTTCTCCCTTTTAATGTTTATTTAATTTAGGATTTGTTTTAATTGCTATCTCTCCTTGTGTTTTTTATCTTGTATCTTTCAGCTTCTTGCTTGGTTTCTAATTCGTTTTTCTTCTTTGTTTGCAGAGACTATTGACGAGTGGCAGGATCTGATCTGCAGGGTATGTACCGATTCCCTGATGATCCCCATGGATAGGACCTGTGTGGAGTTATCCGTAGATGTCGAGGAGCCCTCAGCAGCTGGTAGTCATAATGATGTCTTCGCTCCTGTTTGGCACGTGGCCATGATGGTGTCGACCCTGCGTACAGAGTTAGCGGGCTACAGGACGGCTGAGCGCCTCATGAGGAGCCACTCTCGTGGTGAGACCGTGGCTGCCCCTCGGGACCCTGAGCCCTCCATACATTCAGAGCGCCGACGTAGCCGGAGTCCTAGGCGTGGGCGTGCACCTTCAGAGGGGTCGCGTAGGGATTGAGAGGCCTCTTGGCCCTCGTGTACTTTGTATTATATATTCTTTGTATATCACGGGCTCTTTGAGCGTTTTGACCATGCTTAGAGTATGATGGCATTGTATATAAACATTGATTATTTATATATATGCATTCTTTTTTGGATCAAAAGCTTGTCACTCATGTTTTCCTTTCTATTTCCAGCTTCCTTGTGTATACTAAGATGTATGTTTGTATGCTTTTTATATGTATGCAATGGAGAATAGATGATGCAAATTCTTGCTTTCTTTTTGTGTTTCATGATGCTGATACATGATATTGTAGATATATTGTGATTTTGAATTTTAGCTTCTATGAGCAATTTGGATACCTCATGTTTGTTTTGGCAAAGTGATGAAAATAACCAGTATGATGAACAAATTAACTTGCCCCACTCCTAACTCCACGCAACTAGTAAGATGCGAGGGCTCATCACCAAGAGCCAAGAAGGGCGCAAGTTGTGAAAAGTGGTGGAATGATAGTGATGAAAGACAGACAAAGCTTTGGTGGAACCAAATTGAAAACTACAAGCTTACTCTACCCGAATGACTTCATAGTTTTGGATGCAACTTGCTTTGCAGTTTATCCAGACTTAGACCCGTAGATGGCCACATAGTAGACAAAATCTGGGTTTTTTGGGTTTTTAACTCTCTTGGAATTTTGAACATCTGATTCATTTGTTTTTGACTCAAAGTTTGAATTGTTTGTTTATGACCTTTTAATGTTTGCTTTGTCAAGAGGACCCCCTACACTTTGCCCCATGCTACTAGTAAGAAGCGTGGGTTTATCACTGTGGGCAAGGCATAGGTGAGTAAGGGCATTTCCATCCTTTCCCAACCCTACGTCACTAGTAAGAGACGCAAGCTCATCACCGAAGGTTGGTGGGGCAAGGAAATGTGTAAAAATAAAATTTTCTGTTTAATCACTTTTTGACTTGCTTATTTGAGTAAAATGTCAGTATATGCTTATTTCCAAAGAGATGTATATATGGGATAGATGTGACACCATGAAGCTTCTAGAACAGACCATAGGCAAGAAACCTATCCTAAGAAGAAATCAAAGCGAGAAAAAACTTGCAGATCTTGGTATGGTTACCATTAAGACTTTGTCATGTCTGATTTATTTGATAAAAGATTCTGAGATGATTCGATGATACATGAAGATGGAGAGGTATGATTAAAGAGTTTTATGCCAAAAACATCACGAGTTTGTAATGAATTGCTTTGAGAATAGATTCCTTGATCACAATTTATGTAAGAAACAAGTGGACAAAATGATCTTAATCTATATGAAGATGCAATGTAGATAATTATACCAATAGTGCTAGTTGCTTATGCGTAGAATCGCTTGAGGTGCAGGAAATTGACTGTATCGCCAAACTCCTCACCTTCTAGCGTACATAAGAGGTAAGCACCATTTCCGTAGTCCTTCATGACTCGGTATGGGCCCAACCATTTGGGCCAGAATTTCCTTCCTTCACCGGTCTTCTTGTTGATCCGGTTGTCTAGTCTTAGAACTAGATCACCTTTGTATATATCGTGTTCATAGACCTTCTTGTTATACTGCCGGCACATTCGGTCAGCATAAGCTCTATTCCATTGCTCAGCATCTAACCTAGTTTCATCTAGGCTTTCTAGTTGGGAAAGACGTGCTTCTCTGTAAGCGTCTTCATCCAGAATCCCTTGTAGTGAAATGCGGAGACTGGGTATTTCGACCTCAAGCGGGAGAACTGCTTCTGCCCCAAATACTAGCGAGAAAGGAGTTGCTCCCGTTGGTGTTCTTATTGAGGTTTGGTGGGCCCACAAGGTCAGATATAACTTCAAATGCCAATCTCGCTTATTTTCTTTCACCGTTTTAAGGAGAATTGCTTTCAGTGTTTTGTTTGTTGCTTCAGCCTGTCCGATGGCTTGGGGATAATACAAGGAAGCCATATGATGGCTTATCTTAAATTTACTGCATAGTTCGTAAACTTCTTCATTTTTAAAAGAAGTTCCATTATCGGAGATAATGATTTGCGGGATACCGTACCTGCAAATGATTTGGTTCAAAATGAACTTGGCAATCACAGAACCAGGTACAGTAGTAAGAGGCATGGTCTCCACCCATTTGGTAAAATATTCAGTGGCCGTGATTATAAAATTATGGCCGTCTGTGGATGAGGGAGATAACTTCCCTATTAAGTCTACACCCCATGTAGAAAAGGGCCATGGAGTTGCGATTGGTTGTAGAGCTTGTGCTGGCATGTGGATCTCGTGGGAGAATTCTTGGCACTTATGACACCTGCGTGCAAACTCTATCGCGTCATGTTCTAGAGTGGGCCAGAAATAGCCCATTCGATGTATTTTTCGAGCGGTGGCATGGCCACCGAAGTGGCCTCCACATATACCACTGTGGGATTCATGGAGAATCCTCTTGGACTCTTCTGTGTCGACACACCTTAGGAGCATTCCATCGAATGCTTTTCGATAGAGAACCTGCTCTATAATGATGTATTTAGCTACGATTATGCGTAACCGCCTTCTTTGTTACGGTGTAACTGCCTCCAAGTACATATGGTCCATGATACGACAACCAAACGCCCTCCTACAATACAGCACCCTACACACGCACACAACCTAAACCGCCCAACCCACTAAAACTACCCCACGCCCGCCTCACTAACCCGTCAACCACCAACCCCCTACCACAAACCCCCCTCCTCCCACCCCCAAACGCACCACTCCCGGCCCACAACCCCTCAACGCCCCCTCACCACGCCCCAAACAGAAACCCCCACCTCCAAACCCCACACCACCTCAACCCAACAATCCCACCAACACCACGCGAACAAACACACACCCACCCTCGTACACCCCTCCCCAACCCTTAACCACAACCTACGACCCAAAAAACCCACCCTATTCCCCACCGCCAACTCCACATACCCGCCACCTCAAACAATATCCCCCCCACCCTCCCCAACCGCTAACAAAAGCCCAATCTCCTACCCCCCCACCCTCTAACCAACCCCCCAAACTCAACCCACCCACAATACACCCCCCTTGCTCCCACCATCAACCCAATAACACCCACAGCAATCGCCTCCATCGCCGCCCACCCGCTCGAACCCAACCCCACCTCCACCCACCATACAACGGATAACCACAACCACAATTCAAACCCTCTTACCAAACGGGCCTCCCCTGCAATCCCCCCCAGATCTCCTCCAACAGAACACCCTCCCACCCAATAACCTACCAACACACACGCACTAACCAACCCACCACCCAGGAAAAGCAAAGACAACCACCCCACTCCACCCCCGCCCCCCACCCCTCCCCTCCACCCCACTGCCACTTCCCCCCACTCCCCCCCACCCCCCCAACCCCACAACCACCCCACCCCCCAACACACAACACCAATCCACTCCACACACACCCCCACTAAATACTTCACCACCACCACACCCCCTCCCCTAACAAACGCGACAACGCAACCCGCCATTTAGCCCGGTGTACCAGGGACACTCAGAGATAGCGGGTCGGGTTTCGATGTAATATACGCACTCATCTGGAAAGTCTAAATCTACTAGATCGCCTCCATCTAATGGGTTGTCAGCTAACCAATCCGCAATGATTTTCCCTTTAACTGACTTCTGATTTACAAATGTTAGTTTGAATTCTCCCATTAAGGTTATAAAATGTCCAACCTTTTTAGATAATGACCCTTGTGTGAGAAAAGTCCGTAGATGGTCCGTTTTTATCATGACTTTCGTTTCTTGATTCAACATATAATGTCTTAGGCGTTTAGTAGCAAAGACTATGGCGAGACATTCTCGCTCTGCTTGTGTATAGTGTGTTTCATAGTCGAGAAATGTTCGGCTAATGAAATAAATTGTGTGCTCTCTCTTGTCATCATCTTCCTGGGCCAACATATAGGCCAGCGAGACATCGGTAGCCCGTGAGTATAGAATTAATGGGCGATCTAACTTAGGTGGCATTAGCGTGGGTGGTGATAACAGAAAATGCTTAACTGCGTCAAAATCCTTCATTACAGTCTTCAGTCCAATCAATGTTTTAGTCCTTCTTGAGTAAATTGTTGATTGGATGAACGACGAAGCTTAGATCCGGGATAAATTTCCGGATTGCACCCAGCTTTCTGAGAAATGATCTAATTCCAGATTCATCTTGAAGGTGGAACCATTTCGAGGACAGCCCGAATTTTGGTTGGGTCAACATCGATCCCCCCGTGATGATATGATATAAGCTAAGAGCTTCCCTCCCGTTACACCAAAGACGCATTTCTCTGGGTTTAGTGTGACTTCGTATTCTATTAGGCGTGAAATAATGACGCGGAGTACTTCAGGGATGGTCACAACACTTTCTTGGCCTTAGCCAATAAGTCATCCACGTAAGATTCCACGATTTCATGAATTAGATCGTGAAATATGTATGTCATAGCCTGTTGGTAAGTAGCACCAGCATTCTTAAGACCGAATGGCATAATAGCGTAGCAATAAGTTCCCCAAGGAGTTATAAATGTAGTTTTAGCTTGATCTTGCTCAAATATTCTGATTTGGTTGTATCCCGAGAATCCATCCATGAGAGACAAAAGTTCAAAACCAGCCATTGCATCAACGATAATGTCTATGGATGGTAATGGGAAATCGTCTTTAGGACACGCTTTGTTGATGTCTCAAAAATCTATGCAGATGCGTATCTTTCCATTTTTCTTGAGAACGGGGACAATATTAGATACCCATTGGGAGTAGTCGATTAGTTTGATAAACCCTACCTAGAAGGAGTTTTATTACCTCCTCTCTTACCATGAGGGCTACCTTGGGCTTCATAGGTCTTGATTTTTGCTTAATTGGCTTTGCATCTGATCTAGTGACAAGGTTGTGCACCGCAATGTGGGGTGCGACTCCTATCATCTCTTTGTAATTAAATGCAAATGCCTTTTGATGTTCTTTGAGAACCTGATTATGTATTTCTACTTCTTTTGGGGTTAGTGAAGAACCTAGTTTCAATATCTCTTGGTTCATCTTTTGTTCCGATGTTGACATCGATCGTTTCTTCGATTAAAGAGTCGTTACCCTCTTCGAAACTCAGGTGGTGCTGGAGGTAAATCTATATCATCCCCATTTTCTATTGCGTATATGGTAGGTTCCCTTTGTGAGGGAAGACCCGTTACGGGATTTCCGAAGTAGGAAGACGAATGTGGAATCAGAGGATAAATCTAGCATGTGATAGGAGAGATGTAATGTTGCATAGGCGTTTAAATAATCCAAAGTAGCCTGCATTACTTTCCAATACGGTCTGGGACAGTAGATTCACCTCCACTAAAAAGAGGTTTTGCTCATTATTTTTATTAATGGTTCGTCACGAATGGATACTGTGAAATGAGTATCTTCTAGTTCATTGCTTGGAGTAAAACGTGACGCTGAAGTTGCTATCGAATCAGAGAGAAGATTTTTCTCTCGCGGGACCGCTTCAATGGATATGAAGTTAAATGCTTTTCTTAAATTTAACACAGCGTCTTTGTAAAGCTGTAAGTGTTCGGCTTTGGTTTCATATATTTCAGAAACTTGGTTGGCCACTAATTGCGAGTCTCCTAAAACTCTGATATCATCAACACCGATTCTCTTGGCTAAAGTGAGACCAAGGAGAAGGGCTTCGTACTCAGCGCCATTGTTTTTTGCATTCAAAGTTTAGCTTAAAAGCGAATGGGAGGATTTTCCCCTCTTGCGAAGTAAGAATTCTACCTGCACCCGCTCCATAGCGACATTTAGCTCCATCGAAATGGAGAGTCCAATACTTAGTCGGGAGTATAGGTGTTGGGGAATCAGTTGTGCTTGCGCACTCTATTTCTACCATACAGAGATCCTCTGTTAGCAGGGAACCAACACCTAGGGAATATCCCATGCCTACTAAATCGAATGGTAAGAACATTGGTGAATCTTGTTCTATCAACTCAACGATTTTTGTAGTAGTCCCTAATGATACTGTTTCTTTAGTTTTACTCTTTGGGGGTTGGAATTGTTTTGGATATGCTGATAGTTTCAAGATCCGTCGTAGGTATCAACTTTTCCTCTGGCTTTGGGTCAGAGGGTTTGTTAAGTTGATTTGTTGGCAGTTCAAATTCTGAGTGCACCCCTGGTCTTTTCTTTAAATCAGCTAGGTGCAAATCGAAAGGTTTTGGATCGCCTTTGGCTACAAATACCTTTCCCAGATGCAAGAATCTTACTTCCTGAAATAGCGTGGAAGGGATTGCCTTCATTCAATGTATCCAAGGTCGGCTGAGGATCATATTATAATTAGTTTCCTGATCTATAATATAAAATTCAGTCAAGATGGTTTTGGGCCCTAAGGTAACTGGTAGTATTATAGTTCCTATTGAAGTGGCTTTAAGGCTATCATAGCCCCTCCAGGTATTTCGTGTAGTAGAACAGTTCGTTTCTCCATATCCAAGTTTTTGGAGGAAAGAGAAGGGGACTATGTTAACCGCAGCCCCATCGTCAACCATTGCCCATTTTACGTAATTATTGTAAACTCACACTTGCAAGTGTAAGGCTGGATCGCCTCGGTGTGCGATCTCAGCATCCGTAGGCATTTTTCTTATGTCGAATATGAATTTGACATCCTGTATCTGCCTGTCCTGGAGGATGAACATCAAAGTCTATATGATTTACCTATGTTTCAGGTGGCGGAGTGATATTAATTAAATGACCTAAGACCTAACACCTCTAAAAGAGTGGCCCTATGAGGTAGGGGAGTTCTTTAGCAAATCTAAGGAATGAGATATGCGAGAAGGTCTTTCGTTAGATCATTAATTAAATCGTAAGCACCCACAGGTTTTGTTGTACTAGTTGCTGGACTGTTATCCGTGTCTGGCGAGATGGCTTGGACTCGGTTGAGAAAAATATTCTCGTGTCCTTGTTACAGCTTCAATAGGTAATTCTGACGTCTAATTCTACCAATCCAACCACCTTAGGTCATGGTTGACTTCCTTAGTTGGGGCGCAACTAATGGATTTAGCGAAGTCGAGGCTTCATGGTCATTGTTTCCCGTTATTCCACCCTTGTTTATTCCCGTTGAATTTAGTCGATTATTATCGTGATTTGGGAGCAGATTGTTAAAGATTTTGAGAGGAGCGTTCTGAGGGGAAACTGCCCCTGCGAAGCGTATTAGGTGGCGATGAGCTCAGGATCTGCCAGAAAACAAATCTGTGAAGAACTGTCTTTGTTCTTCCGGCAAGTGTTGCATGAACTTGTTGTAGTCACGACACGTTCTAGTGTCATGACCCCGAATTTTATGGAAACCACAATAATAATTGGGATTATAATTCATGTTTTGTTGGTTTGGTGTGTATTATGGCCTAAAATTCCGATCGAACTGTTGCCTATTAGGACTAAAGTTTTGGAATTGTTGTTTCTGGTTTTGACTTTGGTTTTGATAACCAAATGAGTTCTGGCTTGGTCCTTGTATGGGATTTCACCGTTGTTGTTGTTGGTTGTGGATGATTAAAATCCACTGTATTGACCGTTGGGGTAAAATTGTTGTTTCGCTGATTGTTTGTTTGTGACAGAGTATTAATAACATTTACCCTTTTGGGCTGGTCGGTTACTCCATCCGTTGTTACCCCACGATTTTTGTTAAGGATTTTGGGTCCTTGATTGACGTTTGTGGTAGTTGTAGTATTCTAAGTGGAGGTGATTAACCTCCCATTTGTCTCCATATGCCTTACAACTACTATCTATTGCTGCCTGATCTATTCGTAGAGCGCTTTCAAGTACTTCATCGTAAGTCCTTAGCGAGAACTTCTAGACTTCTTCCTTCACTTCTCTGCTGAGAGAATGAAGGAATAAATCGCATAGTTCGATCTGATCGATGTTTGGAGTGCTTGCCGAGGAATAAAGGATTATGACGCCACCTTTAGATGAAATGGGTGACGGAATTCATTATGTTCTTGCTTGATGTGTAAGAACTCCCTGATTCCAGTTCTCAATAGTTTGTTCATGTCGAAGGCTTTGATGAACTCAGACACGAGTTGTTTGAATGAATGTATGGAAGCCTCGGGTATTCTGTAATACCAATCGAGGGCAATGCCTTCCAAGCGTTTTGGGGAATATTTTAGCAACAACCCCATCCCATGGGAGTAATTCTCGTATGGTTGTAGCATAAGCCTTGATGTGCGCATTTAGATCTCCTTTGCCCTTGAACTTGGGCCAATCAGGGAGAGGTCTCGGAAGCATGATGCTTCGTATGGTGAAATCTAAGGGTTCCTTTAGATATTCTGAATATGTCCCTATTGCATATGCTTTCAACCATTGATGGTGGTCTATTGAGGAGAGCGGTGGTGGGATACGGGTTGTTGATATGGCGTAGACGTACGCGTTAGCAGGGGCATAAGGCAGGTCCCTGTATTTGGGAAAATATGCCGGGAGAGGAAAACATATCCCCTTGTGGTTATTTAGAATACATGTTTAAGTACGACGGGGTACTATCCAGGAATGGATTGCTCTGATACTGGACCAGGAGGAACAGTGCTAGCGATAGATGGGCCTAGTTGGCACTTGTTGTGAATACTGAGGAGTCATACCTAATGTGCCTGCTCCTATGAGGATATCTACTTGGCTAGGATGGTGCGGAGGATTGGAACTCCCTGCTTGTATGAATCGGAGAATTTTGACTTGCTTGGGCAAGTTCTAATCCTCTAACCTTCTCTATTAGACGTTGAAATGACTTCGTTTGGTGAAGTCATGATATCATGCCTTGAGTGGCGTTTGTTGTATGTTATGGTTTTGCGGAGGTATGTGATATCCTGCTCATGAACTAATCACTATCTTGCCAAGCATCTCCAAGAGTATTTCCTATATGCAGTGGCATAGAGGTATTTTCTTGAGGAGAGAACTCGGGCTGTATTTGCAGGCCTCCTACAGGTGGGTACATGCCTTGGGAGCGTTGTTCACTCCTAGGATAACGTATTGACTGTACTCGTCATCTAGAGACCGAGTATGGGTCTGATTGTCTACTGATATGTGGTCTGAGTGGCATCTGAGGAGACGAACCAGATTCTCCTCTAAACATCATATTGTTGGAACCTGAAGGTTCTGTTTGTTGCGTTCGAGGGGGTTGATCTAATTCCTCGGTCTGAAGAGACAAACTATATCTGGTTCTTGGAGTTTGTGTTGACAACTGACTAGTTGAATAGTTGTCGCCCCACATTGAGAGTGAGGGTGATGACTGTCTATTCTGTTGGGCATAATATGTCTCGAGACCCAGGAGGGGTCTTCCATATACATCGAATCCCGACATATTCGGGGGGTATATGAATACCCGCAGAATAATGGGAAGGAGCGAAGGTGATTTGTGAAGAGAGAAAGATGAAACTATGACTCCGAACGAGAAAGTAGGAAGTTTTACGTCAGCTTCAATAATTTCGTTTGGTTCACGTCGGGTTCACCATTTTTGTATGTCGGAAAAGCGACAAGCGAGTGTGAGAATCAACAAGTGACTCTTCCGCATCCCCGACCTCCCGAGGTCGTGCCAAGACAGCCGGTGGGGATGGAATACAGCGTAGTATACGGATAGACTAGTTAGGAAATATAATATCTTCGACATGCACTAATGGAATCTTGTGAATCTAAGGTAAAGAAGGCCCTTCTAACCTGGACCGGTGTGATAGATCGATCAGCAAGGATGAGTGCTCGAAGGCTCCAATCAATATCGAGCTCTGGCGTGATTTGATCTATGGGTTGTGGAATACGTGGGAAATGACCCAGGATGGTTTTGTGCATTTCTCCAGATAGGGTCATAGGGTGGATGGTGAAAACAGTCAATTCTATGGATGATTCTCTGGCCTAGTCCAGAATTCTCTAGCTTCATTAGCTGTTATGTCCAGTAGGGATAACTGTTGGATGATGATAGGTGGAATTGGGGTAGACCTGAATACCAAAGATACGTAGGCTAGTAAGCCTATATCGGATTGACCTGTGGACTCGTTGGGCTGTGGGGTTTGTGGATTGCAACCGTATACTCTCTGGTTGTTGTGGTCCTGTTATGGTCATAACGTGAGATCAAGTTCTAATCCCTAGTATCTAGTAATCATATGATTTCTCAGCTTCTATGTTTAGAATCAGCAGTTGTGTGATTTTCTCATAATACCTCACAGGTGTTCGTAGCAACCTGGATTCTTAAGACTGGTATCTATATCTATGAGGGTGTCTCCTACGTCTGGCTGTGGAAATAAAGGATCACAACCAGAATATTTGTCCTCTTTTGAGCCCTTCTACAGTCATGTGGATATTTTGTCTAGGGTAATCTGTAGTTTGGCTGATTTGACCAAAATGTGTGTGCTTGGTCGTCCTCTATGTTTAATCCTCTTAACCGTGAACCGATTAGTTGTAAATATGTGGTTGTTTGGAATACTTGTATCCTGAGATTTTGGTCTATGTCAACTATCGCGGTGACGATGTTTGGTTGAGGTACGATTGGCTCAAACATATATTCTTTGGGATCTTTAGGTCCCATGATTGTCATACGAAACAAAATGTAAATCTAACTGTAACAAAATAAATTCTAACTATGTGAAATAAATCTAAAACATATATATAACCTATATCTCTTCTAAGAAACCTTTCAAGAATTCTAATGAAAAAAAAACTATTTTAAGTGTATCTAGAAATAATAACTAAACAGTAATTTAAAAATAGACAAAATAACCGAGTGTGGTTATCAGCCTGTGCAATTTGTAGATTTATTCTAAATAAATAAAATAGCCTCGTCTAATCTACCTTCAAGATTCTCGATCCTACCTCAGAAGTGAGGAGTGAATCATAGCCTCTCAGAAACTATCAATCCCCATAGCTTCCCTAGTAAAATCGAGAATATAATGAAATGAAATAAAGCAATTTAACTACTCTATTTAATATGAATCTGACTAGAACTTTGAAATTTAAAACCTGGACTCCGTAGAACAGTGGAAAATCTGATGGCGTGCATGCGATCTTGTCCCCTAAGTATGGTCTCTTCATTCTTTCGTGTTCACGTAGATCCAGAAAAGCATGTGATACCAGCACCGACAGGATTAGATATTGGGATAAGGACAGCTCAGAATGCAAACCGAGAATGCGAGTAGGAGAGGGATAGCGCAAGAGTACAGAGCTTGGCTTATGCGATTCCTAGCGGGATTTTACTGCAAGTCATGCAATATGAAGCGACCAGAACCTTTGAAACTATCCTGTTTACGAAGAGCAAAACCTGCAACTTTAATGGCTTCCTAAGCTATTTCGTACTCCAATGGATTGGATAAGACAACAGACACTGCTTGCACAAGTTGGATATGTGGCTTACCAAACAGCTGGAATAAAGCTAACCAGGTATACAATGTAAATTGAACTAAAACAAGAATACTCTAAGTCACAGTAATAGCTGAATTTACGGCAAAAGAGAAATTCAGAGGCAAGCTTCTAGACCGGATTGGATGGAGCATGACAACACTGCTTTCACAAGATGGGTCTGTGGCTTACCAACAGCTGAGCAATGCTAAACCAAGTATGCAAGTAAACTATGCTATCAATCCTAAGCAAGCTAACCAAAATACTAAAAACTAGAAGACTCTAACAAGGAAAAATGGTGATCAAAACTCCAGCTCAAATTCTTCACAGCAAAGATCAGCCAAAATTCAGACCAAAATCAGACCATTTGCATGTAGCACAAACCATGCATTTATAGGAATTCAAACACCCAAGAACCAAAACTAAATTGAACTCCTAAACAATAAACAAAGGAAAAACAATGTTCCAGGGGACCAAAAACATTAATGCATGCTCAAGTCGGCGAAGAAAAGCTGGTGAAACATGATATTTCATGTGGGTCACGCCAAAAGGGCGTTTTGGAAAATGCACCCAGGACCGCCGCCCTGCTCAGGGCGGCAGTTACAGGACCGCCACCCTGTTCAGGGTGGCGGTCACGAGGACCACCGCCCTGCAGGGCGGCGGTTTCGTCACTGAAGATCAAAAGGGGCAAGAAAAGAGGGAAAAAGGGGGGAACAAAGGGACATGGGGGCTAAGTGGGATATGCGGGATGTTAACGCATATTCCGAAGAGCTCTTTCTGGATCCCAAACACCTTACGAGGAGACCTGTATCATCATTGGGGAATTTATTACACCGTTCCGCAGTACAGTACCTTACAATTTTGGGTATGTACAGTACCACTGTGAACTCATAGTGGCCATATCTCATATAGAAGACGGTCTTATGAATGTCCACCTCCAAAATCCTCAACTGATCATCTAGCCTAACTAAAGGTCTATCTTACTAGAAAGTTGTGGCTCCCTTCATCTGGTCAAACAAACTCAGCAATACGCGGAAGGGGATAATGATTCTTGATCATTACTTTGTTCAGCTGGTGGTAATCAATACAAAACTGCAAGGATTGAGTCCTTCTTCTTTAGCGGAGATCACTGGTGCACCGCAAGGGGATACGCTAGGATGAATTAGGCCCTTCTCTAGAAGGACCTTAAGCTATAACTTGAGCTCACAAAGCTCCTAGGGTGGTCATCTGTGCAAGGTGCTCGGGAGATAGGCTTTGCTCCTGGAACATGATTTACTATGGAATTCAATCTCATGTGGGGGAAGTAACCCCAGTAACTCCCATGCCCAAGGAAATTTACAAACTCTCTCATACATGGGATGGTTATCTAGCAGATGGTCCACTACACCCATCTTCTAAGGTCAGTCACTGAACTATGTCCAACAAACATCTGAAAACATCGTCGCACACACTGCTTAAGCTATACAATGGAGATGGTGCGAACAGATTCAGGTCTCCTGATCCCTACTAGAAGACTGCCTTAAACCTCAGATCATCTATACAGGACTATGATCTTGTGGTAACAATCCACTCTAGCTCTGTGTGCAGATAACCAGTCTCATGCCCAAGATGACTTCATAGGAGCCCAATGAAAGGATACAAAGATCCAAGGTAGTGCTGAAAGGTTCTAGAATCCACAACACACTTCTTAACTAAGGAGTATATAGAGATCTTGGCTCTAAAATCCATCTCAACATCCTAACTATGAACCTTCCTAACTACCACAAGCTTGCATGCGCTGCACTAAATATGGTGTAATAAAACAATCAAAAGAACTACTAATCATGCAAAATGTGAGGTAGGAATACCACTAATGTTACTTGTAGTCTCAACAATTATACTTTGATGTTCTTCCTGGTGGTTCTCAATCGCTGTGTGCATTGTTATTAGGGTTCTTTGGGCAGTCTCTCCAAAAATGTCTAGTAAGCACCACACCCAAAACAACAACCTAATCCTCTCTCCCTGAGTAGTAGGTCCGGCCAATACTCTGGAGGTCTGTGGTGCGGATCCTTATGATCCGGACTGTGGTCTCCTGAGGTCTGTGCTTGTGCAAGCTCCTACTGAATGAGCTCTCTGGGCACCTTGTGTCCTGATGGGACTCCTGGGAGGAGGCCCCATACTTCGACCAATCTCTGTGCATCAAACCTATGTGGAGATCTATAAGGTGGGTGGGATTGTTGATGCTCTGCTGTGGTTTAAAATATGACTGTGCTAAAACCCTATCCACTATGAGGAATAGGTATTAACGCCCTCGATCTACTGTCCTTACATGTACTGTATACAGCTCTAGACTTAGTCTCTATCCTGTTGGGGCTTTTCCCCCATTCTCCTCTGCTTTATAGGCCTTCTCAATGGCCCCCAGCTAATGTGTGTGGAAAATGGATCCGTACACTGCACCTCTAATGTCTAGATTTAGGCCCCAGATAAACCCAACGATCTACACCTACTCATCCTGTATGTACTCAAACATACTATAGTAGATCTAGAAAGTCTACTCTCATACTCTTCTACTGTAAGAGATTCCTACCAAAGGTCGTGGAACTCATATATCCACTTACTGTATGAACCTCTGTGACAAAGTATCTGCTCCTGAAATCACTCCTCAAAGAGATCCTATGTAATTGTCTCAGAATCAACATGAAGCTTTTACTCCTCTGTCTTCCACCAGACACCAGCTGCATCCTTCAATAGATGGATCGCAATATGAGCTTTTGTCTTGCTAAGAAAAAGGACATAGCTTAAAGCACCTGCCCAGGATTACTAACCAAGCCTCTGCTTGAAATCCACTTGTGTCGCTATATAATAATGTGATGGTCCAAAGCTTCAAGATCTCCCTGATGTGATATGTAGCTGTGGTATGATGGCGCCTAGGCCTCTCTGTATGCACATCCCTAAGTTTAGGGCTCCGAGACGTATCTATGTGTCCTAAAACCCAGTCACACCTGTCCCCTCTGCAGGTGACTCAACTCTAACGGACTCCTGCATGGGAGTTATCTCCTCTATACTCATCACTATGCCGAGGAGATGCACAATGACCCTCAATGGACAGTCAGCTCTATCATCTCTAGCTAAATGTGCCTCCTACTAGATCCCTCTGCATAGAGCAGGAATTAACAACTTGAAGAGTGTGCAAAATCTATTGTAGGATGGTTTGTTTACAGCATAATCTTGAGGTGGTATGCCTAGGTCTATGTGAAAAGGACCTCTCATCTTGTTTACGCCCCCTGCACAGAGAAAAACAAGAGTTAGCTCCATCTTTGTAGGTCTTACTTAGTTTCCGTATTTACTAAAACATGTAATTTCTAAACTAAGTTTTTTTCTAGATTTAAAAGTATGCTAGGGTTTAAAGTTCATGTCTCAAGTTTTCTAGTGTTCCTAATGGCCCAAAGCTTTTGAACCACTACTCCTCTGATACCAAGTGTGATACATCTGCTAAAAACAACCCACTTGAGACCCAAGAATAAGCTAGGATTAATTAGTCAAAATTATGTAATAATTTTTTTTTTGTGTCTTCTTAAAATAGTCTACAACTAGGTTACAAGACAACAGTTGTCACCAAGTAAGTTTCAAAGCCAAATTACTAATCTAATATTTTATAGTTTAATCTAATGTGAACAATTATAAAAGATCACAAGGTCCAAAACTTAGGGTTAGATTAAGTTCAATTAGGTTAAGAGGGGTAATTTATCACTATACCCACTCTCTAACAAGATTTAAGAGAGTCAACTTAATTTTTAATCAAAATTAGTGCACTCAAAACTTCCCAAAAACATTCCCATTAGATAGTATATTTTCTCACCTTTTCGGTGATATAAATAAGTCCTATCTAACTCCTCATATCTCTCAAAAGTTATGGGCCAGCGGGCCTTGACGGATGAAAATTTTCCCCAAGAGCGGGCCTGCAGGGCCAAGGGTGAAAATTTTTCCCCAGGAGCAGGGTTTGAGGGCCATAGGGGAGAAAAATTTCTCCACAAGTAGGTCTACAGGCATGGGGAGAAATTTTTCCCCTAGGGGCGGGTCGGCGGGTGGCTGCGACAGAAATTTTTCTGGGTGCATGGGCCTGCAGGCCGTGGGGCGAAAAGCCACCTTTTCCCCCATGTTCCCACGAGCCTACTAGTACGCAAGGGAACACGTGATTTTTCCTGTGCCAATGTGGGGAAACTAGGGTGGTGCGGGATAGAAGTAATTTTCCAGTGCATAGGCCAGTGGGCCATGGGTAAGATTCACCCATGCCTCTGCCGACACCTTGTGATGCCGCGTGGCAGCTGCTGATTGGCTACGGCTAGCGGGGGTGACGGGGGAAATATTTTAGAAAATTTTCTCAAAATTTTCTAAAGACATGCAAAAGGTCGGAAGGAACCCACTGGGACCGGAAATGCCTTGTGATGCCACTTGGGCAGCTCCTGATTGGCTGTGAAAAGCCAACGGAGTGGCTGGGGGGAAATTTTAGGAAAATTTGCCAAAATTTCATTTTGAAGCGCTAAGGTAGAAAAAGTGATCCGCCCCTCCACCTATGCACCTCTCCAAGCCACATGTAGATTCAATGATTGGTTGCAGACTCACAGCACCCCCGGATGCAGATCAGGCTTCTATGGTTGATCACTCAGGCATCCAGTGTGATTGCACAACATGGAAACCTTCCTCCAAGCGTGGGGACTTGTGAAACTGAGAGAGGAATCTCCAGATTAGAGGCTGGTTTCCTCAAACTCCTCTGATTTAGATCTATATTTTGCAAAACTACAGAAGTTTTGATGCCAAAATGAACTTGAAAAACAGGGGTAGAATGAGCAGAAAGGTTTGATTGGACTAACTAAAGATTTCTGCACCAAAACGAGTGGTGACTTTGTCATGAAATAGATATAGACCAAAGTTCACTCTAAAACATACACATACAATCATTAATATATTATTTTGATCTGAAATTTTAAGGAGGTAAAGTTTATGAAAATGATCTATGTAGACATTTGAAAATTCACAGAGCTAGTAGATTTTAACTTCTGAAATTTTAATCAATTGATCCTTCTTCCTCTCTCAACATGTCAATTAGACATGGAGAATTCTACTCTTAGATAGATTTAGGATGGATTTTGAAGGTAAGTTTGTTTTATTGACTCCCAATAAAAAAATACAACTTTGACAATAAAAACAACAGCAAAACTAGTTTGAGCCCAATTCTGACTAAGTATTTTCTAAAAATGAGAATCTCCTTAAGTAGGTTTTTGTCCAATTCAATGGGGACCTTACAAGGGCATACTAACTTCAATTTAATCGAAATTTAATTTTTTATTTCATTGTTAAATCAGGTTCCAACTGTGCATTTTTGGATAAAGCATTTACTAGTTTGAAAATACAAAACAGAGATCTGAAATTTTAAAGGATCTATTTGCCATTTTCATGGGCTTCCAAGTATTAGAATTCGTTCTAATTGGCTAAGTCCTGGTCTAATAACATTTAGTCGGGACATTCAAATTCAAATGTTCCAAAAGCTAAAATCGGCCGAATTCTGATTTCCCAATTTTACACTATTTCAAAAGACAGAGTATCTACATTCTGGGCTTCAGGTACGCGCGGACATTGCCTGAATTTTTCAAAAAAAGATTTCAAAAATTTCAAACTCAGATTTAAACAGTAGTAGATCATAGCGGGAAAATAATGCAATATTATACCGAAAGTAGCGCGAATACTTTATTGATTTCGGATAATACAAATTTAGAACTTTTCTGTTAATTCCTCAAATACAATCATATAGAATACAATTCTTTCACATTCCTTGAAATACGAAAAACAAGAGTCTTTATCTCTCCTTTACATTTCAAAATTACAACTTTCATATTTAATACAACATTTGGGACAAAACAGGATATGGATCACATCTCATCCTCCTCTTCCCTCTTCTAAACATTTACAATTCTTTCCACTGGGTTGCTTCACTTTTGGGAAAGGTTACAATAATGGTTTCGGATTTCACAAGGGAGCCGAAAGCCAATCAAACTACGCCACATTTCATCTCTTTTTTTGCTCTAGGGAACAGAGTAGCATGTAGTTTCCGGGTGGATCGGATTCTTCCCAGACTAATTCTGATCACTGGGACAAGAACAGGGGAAAAGCGCGAAATGCACTCTCCAACCAACCAAGACATGACAATGTCACAAGGAGAAGGTCCAAAGGTCAAAGGGCGTTATTCATTGGCCACTCAAGCCCTGACCCATAATGCAATAAAATATGTGTTTCTAACTCATGTCAACAGAAAGTGCTTAAGGGGCCCATCAACAACATGTTTATAAAGTGCATAGGCATTTGAAGGAACACGAGAGTCCAATTGCTCATATCAGCATGGGTACGTTTTCATCCACAGTTGTGGGACTAGAGTACGGGAATAGACCTTCAAAACACGGTTTTAGGTTCTTGCTCCTAAATCTACCTGATCACCATAACTTTCGATGCAGAACTCGGAAGCTATGTTCTTTATTCTAATGCCTAAAGCTGGCGAAATGGGTATCTACCACCTGATTATAGGGTCAAATTGCATACCAAACTGATAGTATAGTCTAGAGCGGTGATACATGCCAGAAAAGGAGGTCCCTGATGAGTAGTCTCCAGATTTGTGACATTTCCAGCCTCCCAAAGTTTACATGCTAGAATGGGATCACAGTTCTACCATAATCTAGTCAAAATGCAAGCTATTTCATTTGTAAGGTGGAACCCATCCCAACTCCCTTTAATGATACCTGCCAAAAACACTTGTGCCTCCCATTAAATAAACTCTCATATTCTTCTACTACACCATGTCCCCTAGGGCATCGACCCAACATGCAATAATATTCACAGCAGTTTTGAAGCTCATTTCACAAACAAAAGGAAACATTTTTTGGATCATAGATAGCCATAGTTCAATCTATTCACTCTCCAGATAAGGGATTGTTGATCAGACCAGTTCCAAGGATTGTAACAGTTTTCTTTTACCTCTCAAGGGCCTGCAATGCACTGTTTTTGACAAATCAGCCATAATGGCAAGCTCTGTGAATGGGTACACAATCCTCTGTATCCTTTAAAATGACTTCAGATACTAATTTATAGAATTATCCAAAATGCAGTAAGGATGTTCGCCAGAACTTTGGAAAATGTCTATTTCCCGACAAATATATCCTTCAACCACCTTAAGCAAGGAAAGCATTAAAATTTTAGTAGAAGATGATTAGAGAATTGACTTGATCTATGTAGGCTGCCCCATCACTGTCCTCCATGTGCAAGCCAAAGTAGGGTTTAACTGATGACCATTGCCTCTGTAGTTTTGCAATATAGATCTAAATCAGAGTGAGTTTGAAAATATGACTGTTAATACTTACATATTCCTCAAATCAGCAACATTTTCACAAGTCCCAAAGAGGTTTCCATGTTCTGCAATCAACTGGATGCCATGTAAGAAACCCAGCAATTTAAACTTGACAATATATGCATCCAACGGGGCATTGTGAAAGTCAATTCCAACAAAAACCTGATTAGGTGCTGGTTGAGTGTTGAGGTATGTAAAATTATGGAAATTCTGAGTGCGGGCAGCAATTTTGGATAACATGCAGTTAGAGTTATTATTATCATTTTTACGGGCAAATGAAGATTGACTTTCAGACTGGAACTTTTGAAGAGAGCTTTCTGTTATTTAAATGAGGACTTTCTAGAAATCCCTCATTACATAGGAATCATTAAATTTTTATTTTGATAAAGTTTAAGGAGTAAAGTTCAAGAAGGACGATGTGGCAAGATTCTAGAAAGTGACTAAATTGCAACTTATAAAATTTGCTCAATTTGCTTCTTCTTCCAGAAAGTCCAATTTCAATGAAAAATGGAGAATAAGTTCTTAGATAGAGTCCAAGAAGTATCCCAAGATATAATTTTTCTGATTTCGCGACAGTTTGAAATTTACATCTCTTGGCGCGAACGACTGTAAGAGGGTTGAGCCTATTTCTTGCAAGGTCTGAAGCAGATTCTCCCTTAAGGGTCTAAGTGGGACAAATTCATTTCTAACGCGTGCATGTTCACGTGATTTTAATCCGAATTGGCCAAAAAGTTTAAAAAATTGACTCTGTTGAAAAAGGCAGTTTGGGTCGGTTTCATTTACGCGGAGGACGCAAATACAGCCGAAATGAGTCAACGTGCAAGCAGAAATGGAAATAACAAAGGGACGCATGGGACAATGAGTTCGCGAACCGGCTGAACCGTCCTTACAAATGAATTCAAGGCAGCCTGTTTCAACAAAGGGTTTCCGGGATTTCAATCAAGTGATAAATACAGCCGGTTCAGCGCCCTTTAATGTCTTTTCAAATCATGCACTGTCCCGAATACGCAAAGTTCCTTCATAGGGACATTTATTTCAAGAGTACGTCGAACTGGCCGGTTCACGTACTTAGGTGAACTTCAGCACTTCGGCCAAATGAAAATCAAAAGGACTGCGATTATGCAAGTCTTTTATTGAATCCAAAAGATAAAGCTCGCAACTTCCAGATGTCCCAGAAACTGTCTTCAACGTTTGACCCGCCTGGAACTTCAGAACTTAGCCATTTTTTTTGATTTTTCAAAGGCTCCGATGTCTTTTCACATTTGCAATTGGACTTTCATGGAACCAGCACAACAGTCATTTTCGCTCACAAAAACTATACAAGTTCATCTTCTTGGACAGTGGGAGGTTAGAAATAATATTTAAATTTCACAAGGGACCCCTAGTCAAACATGTCTTTCGGCTCAGCTCCAGAATCAATGCATAATTTCATTGGGACTGTCCAAATTATGATCACAACAGTAGGGGAAAGGAAAATGCTCTGCCACCCAAAATACATGCCCGCACTGAAAAGGAGGCCATAATTTCTTGCATTGGCTCAACAAAATCTAACACCACAATTGGATCTAACTCGTTGGCAATCAATAGGCTTCTACAAACACACAAGCAACATTTTAATAATAAAAAAACATGGATCGTAAAAAATAGAATATAGTTTACAACTATATTAAAGCATGACAAACATTACTGAGGATTCATCAAGCAATGCCAAAGGAGCTGGGAAGAAACTATGGAGGGGTCATGCATTCTTATGCTCTGCTGCAGCAATGGGAAATGGACTATCACCACGTAAATTACAAATTTCACCAAAATATAGTATATCAAAACCCTGACATTCCTTACGCCTCCCCTAGTTACCCCCTTATTCCTCACATTTCCTTATGCTTCTACCAACCCTCTTATGGAACCCCCATAACGAATAAAGAAACGCAAGCTATTTCTTTGTATGGTGGAACAAAAAATTCCAACTCCCTCCACCCATTATACCTCCCTAAAACACACGTGTGCCCTCCTACAGGCATAAACCACATAGTCTTATCCTACAACCATTCCTATGCCCATCTACCCAAATAGACTAACAAACATGCCAAAACATTTACACATTAAAATTTACATTCATAAAATGGAAGATCATTTCAAGAGCCAAGCTCTTACCTCTCCATGATGGAATTTCCCTTTTATCTTTCCAAACATCAGTTGTTTCCAAGACATATAATCTGCAAAAATCCACCATCATTGTGTGTGCTTGGAATATTATGCAACAATCTTTGCTAACTTATCCGAAACTGTAAGAGCTCTTCAAAATAGCAAGGAACTTTGCCCAAGAATGAAGTCTCCAAAGTGAAGCAACCCAAAACAAGGAAAGGAATTCAAATTTTATAGAATAGGGAAGGGAAGAGGATGAGATGGATCCATGTAGGATTCCACATCACACATCTTCAACCCCAACCCCCAAAAGTAGAACTTAATTGTCCAATGCATTAATAAATAGGTGGGTGAATAATATGAATAGTTTACTTACATGCTCAAATAGCAAACCCACACCCTAAAGGACTGAATTAAACCATGTAAGAGAAAAGTCCAATTAAAACTTACAATTTGACTTATAGAAATGCATTATAAAAGTCTAAAATCAACCCTCCAACTGTGATTCGATGATAACAGTAGGTAAGTAAATTGAAGAGGTATGGGACAAGTTTAACTTGTCCCATAAGCCTCCAAAATCACCCTCCAAGGACAAATTCGAATTTCTAATAAGTGGAGTGTTTCACACTCAAAAGTTAACTTACACATCACTTACATTACTTACACATTCTTATAACACTTTAATCCAAGGCCAACAACTCTATTAATTACTTTCTTATGACATATTTTAATTAATTAACTTAACAACATGATTACTCACAATATTACACACCATTTAATGAATAATGAAAGGGTTCAATGCACCACAAAATAAACACATGCAAACATAAAAAAAGGAACCAATAAATAAATACACATAACCCCTTGGTCACATTTAAAGGTGATCCCCCCCAAGGGAATCCCTAACAATCAAACACACACACGCACATGAACAAATACAAGTTTCCATGGTGACCTTGTTGAATTCATCTAGAATTCTAATGTGGTTGGTCTCCAATCCCCCGATGTTTGTTGTGATATTTTAACCTGCAAAACATGAATACCTCCTTCGGCCTCGTGGCCATATCAGAACATCCAAAATAATATAAATAAAATTCCAAAATCATCTAGATATATGGATCACAGCAACATCCAAGCAACCAACAAGATCATTTGAAATTTTACTCAACAACTATATCATCATCAAATAATTTTCATTTCTAGGTCTACTCACAATATCCAAATATCACATGTCCGAACAACATCCATAGTATAACCATGTCAAATAGTATATCAACATCAATAATCCAAAATGTCTCTAATAATCATCATGCATCATAAATGAATCAAGTCAACAATAATCCATGATATAACATCTAACATCATACTATAATAAAGTCCATAATCATGTCCCTAATATAATTAGTAGTATCATGATCAGTATAAAAAAAGTGTGTCAAAGGGAAGTGGGCACTACAAAATGTAAATACTTATATATATAAAAGTATATAGGTATGAGGTTCTAACGATCACTTTTAAGAGTTTGCATGCCTTCTTTAATCTTAAGTCTATAGTAATTATACTATTTAATATAATTTTATCATCTGTTAGATTACCTGCACTACTACTTTACATTTTTGATGATGGCAAAAATGCACGAGGGGAAATGATTACCATTTTCCAAACTTTTAGTTTTGAAAAAGGAATATATGTTGAGTCGGCATAGATCGGCGTGCAGATAGTGCAATTTTTTTTTCTAAGAGCCGTTTTTACATAGAAATACATCCTAACATATAAAATTTTCATCTTCGTGTATGTGGGAAGCAGTGTCTTTTTCATTGTTTTGAATGGAGGATCATCCTGAAGTGCTAGATGAATTCTTCATTGGAGGAAAACAAATTTTGGGGATGATCTTAATTTTCTAAAATGTAGATCTCTTGATTTAAAGATTATTTTTGATGCATTAAAATATAATGTAAATGACCAATAAATGCACGTGGACGTTACAGGTAGGAACACAAAAGTAAGAAACTTGCCACTAGGCACCAAAGGAATCGATCCCAAATTTTGTATGTGCCTAACCACTATTAATTACATTTGTGTTGCCATGTATGTTTGCAGGAGTATTAAAAGGAAAAGTTAGTTTGGAAATTTATCAATTTTATTATTTAATAATTTAATGTGACATTACTATGTTAATTTTATCAACAATTATGATATGGTAAAGCTAAGAAACAAACCTGTGTAGTGTAATTATATATGTTGGTAAGAATTTCACTATAAATTGTTTCAGAAAATTGAGAGGGTGCACCAACTCCATGTATTGCCTAGGGTGCATAAAAACCTTAATTTGGCCTTGATTTTTTGACTAAATACTTGTAATTTGGAAATATCTTTAATAAACTAGATGTTTTTTCAATTGTGCAAGAACGTAAAAAGTAAGATCAAATTTTGAGATGGAAAACATGGCATATTTTGACACATGCACCATCTATTTTGACACCTCCTTCATAATTCATTCTCTAAATTTTATGTAGAAACATGACATTTCCAAACAATATTTGAATTTGTAGATGATACTAATAAAGATAAAACATTCAAGATCAGCAGGGGAGTGCCATGCTCTAGGCACCCTATGTAGTTGAATAGGGCACATGATGTATAAGGGGTGCCAAAAATGAGTTGTAGTAGTCGACTACCTTAGGTTGGCTACAACAGAGAGCATAATATTCATAAATATATATATATATATATATATATATATATATATATATACATACATAGATATATATATATATATATATATATATATATACATACATAGATATATATATATATATACATACATAGATATATATATATATATATATATATATACATACATATATATATATATATATATATACATATATATATACATAGATATATATATACATATATATATATACATATATATATATATATATATATATACATATATATATATATATATTAACTAGTGTGTATAGAAATTTGTGTGAGAAAAAAACAATGAGAAGATATAAAGTTGAATACTAAAGCAAGTGCAAGTGCATGGAATTATGTGTTTACTACTGGAAAGCACCATTGACAGAGCATTAAAAAGGTGAAACAACCCAAGAGGTAAGCGTTGCAGGAAAGAAAAACAATGAAAACAACCCATTATCATGGTAACATATCTTCATCCATTCATATTCATATTCGTCTCCATTATTAATACTCTCGCTCTTTCTCTTTCTCTGCTTATTAATTAGCCACTAATTAATCTTTCCTAGACGCACCATTTCCTTTTCTTGTCAACTGATGTTGCGTGTCACATTTTTTAGTGCAAAATCACAGCACCCTTAAATGTTTGCAACCTATTGGGTTGATACTCTTAATGTGATAGCATAACATGGATCATATCTCAAAGTGTGGGACTTTGAAATCAAGAGAGCTCTCTGGATGAAGGCTGGTTCCAATTCCTTTATTCAGGTGCACACAATCAAATTGTAGAGGATATACTCTAAAACCTACTCTATCTTTCCAATGGGACAGGTTTGAGAAGATGTGAGAAAAATAAACCTAAGTTAACAAGGTGATTTACCAAAGGAATGTTAAACACCCGTTTTTAAATTTAAGAGAGACCATTAGAAATGTAATACAACAACCATGCATAGATAACAAAAATGCAATGAGAGATCAAAAGACAACAATCACCACATGAGAGGGTTGAGAATCATCCAAAGACATTTATTATTACTTCAGAGTTGATACATTACATTATAGTAGCAAAGAGGTAAAATTTTTTATTACAAATTGAATGAGAGATTTAAACAACTCCAAAGATTCACTTGCAGACAAGGTAAGAAGGGAGGGTGCAAAACAAAATTGTCCAACACTTTACAATGAGCCCATCTCCTTCTTTTATAGATGTAGTGAAGAGGGAAGAAGAAAAGAGGTGGGAAACGTGTTTTGAATATCATCTATTGGACATCAATGTCACTGTAAATCTACCCATAATCTATCAAGTCCACCAATCTATGTCTATTCAGTGTGTTGAAGAATGAAGAACGACAGATCAAATAATATCTCACCTAGTTGTTGGGGACAATCAGATTGCATATTAATGGCATGAAGACTTTTCCCCATTTTTTACCCACCTAACCTCATCAAAATGAAAGTTTCAGGTTTCTATGGTATAGACGAGGTCGAGACATTTCCAATTGTGCCAAATTTGTTGAATTTTGGGCACTGGATCGAAAGATATGTCCATTTGAATATTAGAGTCAGGTACATACAAAAATTGTGAAAACCAATTTAGCAGAATGGGTCCATGGGCTCGAAACTCACTTTGCACCTTTTGGCACCAAAAATACTAAATGTGAAAAATTCCCCTCACCCTCGCAAATCATTTTCGTCAAAAACATCTTCGGGCCTGCTAGTCCACATTTTCCATTTTTGTGAAAATCCCTCCTCAGGCCTTTCATCCCGCATGTAATTTGGGCCTGACATGTAGCTCCTTGGGTGTCAGTGGAGGTGCAACTCATTTTTATACTTTACGCCTTTTTAGCCAAAAAATTCGCATTCCCTCTGATGACCCACCTTCCCACCTTGACTTGAAGAATGACCATGTGTAGATCTAGCACCCATTTGAGGACCAGTTTTGTATTCTATTTTTGAAGTTGGGCCAAGAAGATACGTGGCTCCTTCTACACGGCTTTTCTCTATTTCCTTATGTTTTGGCTAAGTCATTTTTGTTTGTGGGGCCATATGTCTTACCCAGGACACGTTGAGACTTACTTGTTTGAGTCTGGCCCTTGGGCCGCCCCTCTTGAATTTACGTATTCAAGGCACGTGGCATCCTCCGCTAACTTTTCCCATCTTAACTGTTCAACTTCCGACTATGTCCCTTTTCAAATCAGGGACACATGGAAGGCCAACACTTTTTTGGGGAACCCACTTTTAGATTTACCTTTAAAGATGCACCAAGCTAACATATGGTGCCTTCCATGAGTCTGTGATACTTAGCCAATTCGGGCCGATGCCTTTTTCGAACCCTAGACATGTGGAATCCTTGCACTCATTTGAGTCTCCACTTTGGATCACGCCTTTAAATGTGCATCATTGAGACACTTGGCACCCTCCGTCGATACTCTTATAATTAACTGATTTGGGCCCACTTCTCTTTGAATTCTTTTGGACTTTGACCACATGGAGAGCTGGCGCTAGTTTGGGTCTCCAACTTGGGCTCCTAATTTTTAAATTACACCAAGCTGACACGTGGTTCTTTCCACTCATTTGGACTTTTCAACGGACAGCTCTGTCCCTTTTCAGGCCTAGGACATGTGGAGACTTCACACTCATTTGATTCTACCTTTTGGGTTTAACCCTTGGAGATGCGTTGATGATGCACGTGGAAGCTTCTGCTATCTCCTCCATACTTAGCCAATTTAAGCCCGATATGAATCATTTGTGAAGCCCAAATACTTTGAGCCTTTCTCCATTTTCCTCCTTTGAGCCTCTGGTTTCTTTGACATAGTTTTCCTCCTTAGCCGACCCTTCTCCTCCATTTTCAAACCTGCTTGGAACCTGATTGTTAGATTTGAAACATGGGCTCGTGCGATGGAAGTGACCCTTAGATTTCTTCTTGCGCAGGGTCGTGTTTGTTCAATTTTATCGAGGGAAAAATTGAGATAAAAATTTGACAAATCATGGGGACATCTGCCTACTAGATGAAGAGATCAATTGCCTTGTTGTATCCATTGGGCATGGAGCCATGGGTGGTGGACCTGATGTTGGTCCTGTTCTTAAAGCTTAAATTTGATGTTTGCACTTGGTGATCTAGAACCTGCCCCGTTATTCTGGAAATGGACCCTTGGAGACCTGATTTTAGTTGCTCTGTATTTGTTCTATTTTAAAATAAGCAATTGTTACGGAAACTATGGGTCTTCTTGTTGCAGATGCTAAAGGGCCTAGCATATTCACTTGAAGTCACATGAAATTTTGGAACGATGTAAACTTGGAGCAATAAAACTTGTGCCGGAGCACTTAGGGAGAAAAAACCTATGCTACAAAAAAACAATGGGCATATGCACTTAGGGAAATTAAAGTCCTATGCTACTATTTACAAGGGTGGAACCTTCCTTTTAAATAGAAATGTTTGAGATGGATCCCATTAACTGGAATATATAATTCTTCGCCATCTAACTTAGCCATTCAGAAGGCATTACTACTTATACATCTTGTGACCATGTAGGGGCCACTCCAAATGACATCAAATTTTGAATGCTTTCTTGGTTTTTCCTGATTGACATCCCATTTTAGAACTAAGTCCCCCTCTTGAAAGTTCTTTGATCTTTCTTTCTTATCAAAACTCTTCTTGATCAATGCTTGATCCTTCTCCATGATCTATATTACATGCGTTCTTCACTCTCCCACTTCCATCAACTCTGCATACCTAATTACCATACGTTCAAACTTGGCTAGTTCCAACTATTTCATGGGCTCCAAAGTGGGAAGCTCCAATGATATGGGAGATTCTACCTCTTTTCTGTATATAAGATTATATGGGGAGCTTCCTGTGGACCTTTCGGATGTGATCCTATTAGCCCATAGAGCTGATTTGAGATTTGTATGCCATGTTCTCTGGTTTTCATCAAGAGTCCTTCCGATAATCCTTAGTAGGTTCTTGTTAGTAGACTCTACTTGGAAATTACCTTAAGGGTAAAAGTTTGATGAAGTGCTGAGGTATAAACCATTTTTTATGGCCCATTAAGTGGTCCTTATACTATGGAATTCCAATGCATTATTTGATATAATAGTGGTAGGGAATCCTAACCTATTGGCTATTCCTTCATAGAAATCTAAGATGTTAGATTCATTTGCCTCCTTGTCTTCCACTGCTTCATTCCACTTGGTGAAATATTTTGTTGCTGTAAGTATCCACTTGTTACCCTGGGTTAAATTTGGGTTAATCATTCCAATGAATTCTAATCCCCATTACATGAATATCTGACTCCACTAAAATTGGACGAAGGGGTAGGGCTACTAAGATTTTCCTTCCTTATGAAGAATGCACACTTTTTGCACATCTTGATCCATGATTTGAAATCCATAAACACTGTAGGCCAAATAATAACAAGATTTCATGATTTTGAGAGCTTGTTACTTGAGGAGCAAAGTGACCTCTTGCTTTTCCATCATGGAACCCATGTAATACCATTTCAATTTTTCTTATCCCAATGCAACCTCAATATGACAATATTGATATCCTTCTTGAAAAAAACACCATCGATAAGCATACATGGGATGGCTTGTAGTTTGAAGAATCTCCTTTTTACTTTGTTCCATGCTAGAGGGCACAAACATATTTGGAGATAGTGCACCAATTCTTGAGTCAAACATAGAATAGGTGTACCATTCGATGGTTATTCTTGATCATTCTGTAGTAATAAGACAACCTCTTCTTCATGCACTGACTCAACTTATTGCCTAGACGAGAGCTGCTCACACAAACCATTGCCACATGAACCAGTTTGGTCACTTTGATCTCAATGTCATATTCCATTACCCGAGTGATCTAACATGCTCTCTTCTCATTTAAGTCCTTGTTTCAAGAGAAAATCCTTGACACAAACATGAGATACTAGCGGTTGAATCTTATTGTTCGAGACTAAGTGTCTAAACTTCTTCAAACTCCTAATGAAAACAAGGACCTGCTTCACAATGAAAGAGTAATTTACATCGTAATCCTCCAAGATCTTACTGTAAGAAGGCTATGGGATTGTTTTGAACCTTCCTTTTTGGGTTAAACCAAGATACCTGAGATTTTTTCTGATCCTCAAAAAGCATACAACATGAATTATTTTGAAAAGTCTGGGTTAACAAGAGTTGGGGCCTATGATATTGTGAGATTGATGACCTAAAAAATATCTTTTCCTTCTGCTATCAATTTGGATGAAAGAATATTATTCAACATCATTTTTAAAGGCTTCAAAAGAGTGGTAAAATCAGGCACAAAAATGTGAACAAAGTTTATTCTCCCTAAGAAGATTTGGTGAGAATTTTTGTATTGTGGTAATGGAAGTGTTTGGATGGCTTCAATCATTTCAGGATAAATTGTTAACCCTTACTCTTGAGAAAATGTGGATCAAAAATTCCCCTCAAGTTCTAGGAATACACACTTACTTTAGTGTTTAATGAAACTTTGAACCTTCTACACCTCTGAAATACCTGTCTATGGTGGAAGAGATGGTCTACAACATCCTTTGAGAAGATGGTGATATCATCTAGATACACAAGAACTATATTGTTGATTAATCCTTTGAAATCCATGTCCATAACTCACTAAAATGTTGCTCCATCATCTGACAGTCTAAATAGCATATTCTTATAAGCATATGTACCCCATTTGGTGGTGAAGCTATCTTAAATTGATCTTCCTCTTTCACCATTATCTAATTATATCCTGAGTATCCATCTAGCAATGAAGACCTCTCAGAGCCAAATACAACCTTAAAGATATGTTCCATTGATGGAATTGGATAATGATCCTTGAGTGATGCTCTATTCAGATCACGAAAGTCCACACACATTCTGATTTCTCCATTTCTTTTCCTCACAAGCACCAAGTTTGCGACCCAACTTGAATGCTTAATAGGGAAGATGATGATGGCCTCAATTAGGTTATTCAACTCTTTCCTCATGAGATGCTCAATGTGAGGATTTATTGGCCTTTGCTTCTGTCTGAAAGGCTTAGAACCTGGATCTAGCTCGATAGTGTGTTGTGTCAATCTTGGGTTGAAACCTCTTAACTCTTTGTAATTCCAGGAAAAGACATCTGGAAATTCTTGACAAAGTTGAATGAACTCAAAATTTTATTTTTGGGTACTTACCTTGCCAATCGGCAACGTTTTGCCTTCTTCTATTGAAATGGGCTCTGAATCATAACCCTTTACTTGGATATTTGCTTTCTCCTTATGGGATTTATCATTTGGGTTGAAGATTGAATCCAAAGTTACAAGACCATTTGGTGATTTATTGGTTCTCAGCTACACCACTTGGTCACCATAAAGTTGTTCCAACTTGTCTTGGTTTCTAGTGGAGAACTTAGCTTCTTCTTGTAGAAAGTTGACAATTTTTTTCATCATTAGTGAAGACCTGCCAAATTGTGTTATTATCTGGGAAAAATAGCCTCACAACCACATTAATATGATGCTAAGACTTATCACTTTTGATACTCTCTACTACATCAAATGCCACCCTGATTACTGCTAATCTGTTTGTTGCTTTATTCTTCTTCATTGGGATGGAATTGATGCCAAATTCTTCAAAATATTCGTTAAGATCCCATACCTGATTCTTATAGTTCTTTAACAGATCGTTCTTAGCCAAATTTTATCCTCAAACTTGATTCACAACTAGCTCACTATCACCAAACACTTGCAATTTTCTGATCCCTCTTTTCCTTTCCCAATGCATTCCATGGATCAAATCTTCATACTTTGATGTATTGTTCAAGAAAGCAAATTAGAAACGGAAGGCTAAGTAATATTTCATACCTTGGGGGGAAATAAGCATAGCTCCTCCTCCGGCTCCTTGTCTACTTCTTGAGCCATAAAATAATCATTGCCATACCTCATTATCATCTTTTTGGTCTAGCTTAATGATGTCAGAAAGAGGATGATTCTCCTCATGCAAAAAGTATAATCCTATCTCAAATTCCTCCATTTCCTTATAAGGTTAAAAATTATGCCTCTTCTTTTCCCATTCATTGAGGGTCAAGTCTGGAATACACCCAACCTTTGTATCTGCCTCATAAGTTCCTGAGAGGTCTTCATGATCAAAATCTAAACAGTTCACATTGATTGGGTTGGGTATATGAGGCTCAATATTGTAATCCATAATGGGCTCAGATATGATCATAGCCTTAACTCCATACCTTGTTTTAAAAATCATGTGCGACCAATCAACAGATAAATAGCCTCTAATTTTAGAAGTGAAGTCTCTTGACAAACACAATGCAAAATGTGGTGGCAAGTCTATGACTGATACATTTTGCAATACGGTCACATTGGGGCATGCATGCAATGTGAGGTTCAAATCTTTGATGACTCTAACCATTGTAACCATTGCCCCATCCATTTTCCCTATGCCATTGGAGATGACTTCATTTTGAAGACTCGACTGATCAGCTATTTTATTCGGCATGACTAAATTACTCACTCCTGAATCAATCATGCAATTATGTACCAATTTTTCCCCAATGATCAATGAAACATATAATGGAGGGGGTTTCAGATTCTTACCTTGTTGTCCTCCATGGTTTCCTTTGGGCCAAGCCACATTGGTAAGAAATTTATCTTGTTGGTTGGGGGGGGCTGATTTGAGGTTAACCAATTGGCCATAGCAGCCTGCAACAGATCTCTCTTCCCTGGGATAGATAATGACTCCCACATTGAAATATTCACATTTATTTTCTTCATTTTTTTAATGATGCTAAATGGTGATGAGTTATCTTTTTGTTTACCCTTCCCTGGTATATTTTTCTCTTACACGTGGGTCATAACAACCGGTTTCTGAGTAGGTCTGGAAGGTGGCTTGGGTTGACTCTTCACATTGGGAGTTACACTTTACGGGGAAACAAAGGGATTTGGTCCATTTGAATTGGAATTTTCCCCTCTCCAATATTCCTCTACTTGGATCATGTATTTTTTGTCACATTATGAGGAGGTGCTTGATTCATACCATAAAAATCTTTAGTCTACCAATTGACAAGCATGGTCTCACTTGGAGGTGCCTATTTCTAGGTTTCTTGATTCTTATTTTCCTCTTGAGTGGGCTCTTGGGACACACCAATGTTTTGTACCATCAAGTCCTGGTTCAACACACCAATGAAACACATTGACCGGTTATGGGGCTGACTGCATGGGAAACGCCAATCATATTCTTGTGTCATGTTGTTTTGTGTTTGGATCATGTGGTCATAAAGGCCTAGTAGCTTAAGGTTGTCCTCAGTTTTGGTTTTGACATGCATCTTGAGCTGGTGGTCTATTTTGTTGATATGGGGATCTAGCCTGGTACTGGGTTGAGGCTAGTATGGCCTAGAACTCTGAGCTTGCTACCTTTTGATAGTCACTAGCTCATTTCCTATGTTTTACATTTGATTCATAACCTTTTGTAACTCTTTTGAAGTGCTAGAAGATGAGGTGGAAGCTTCAACTAAACTCTGATTCCTTGGAGTGGGTATGGGAGCTAATGTGGGTGTCTAACTAGTGCTTAGAGCTCCTAGTTCTAGATGCAAAGGCATAGGTGGCCTAGGAGCAAGCTTATCGGCTTGAATTAAACAATTTTCAGGTCTAATAGAAATGTCATAGGCTGAAGGTAAGGTTACACCAACCCATGGATTGAATCATTAGGGCAATATTAGAATTTAAAGCTCTAAGAAAGTATAAGAAAGCACCTTCATCTGTGGGCTTTATGGCCAATGGAATCCTATCCCATGTGTTTTGAAATATGAAGTTGAAATCTGTCAGCCACGCATTAGGAGCCCTCTTGATGGTTGTCAAATGCTCCAATAAGGATAGATTATCTCCCTTCTCTCCAAATTGATTATGAAGAGCTCTGCACAAATGGTCCCAATTCTAAATAGAGACTATTGTTAGACCCCTGAACCATTATGAAGCTTTACCCTTGAGTGAAGATGCTAACAATTTGACTGTAATGTCCATCTCAGTGATCCCATGAATTGTGCAAAAATTTGCAATGTTTTGAATGTGATCACAAGGAGAAGTCTGGTTCTCTCTAGTGAAATACGGGATGCTCTTTAATGCTGCAACTGAGACTAGATTTTGTGCATTGAGAGTGAGTGCATTGCTGCCAGTGAAGTTGACATAGGGGTTGGGTGGTTCTGCCATTATTATTGTCCTCAGAACCCTTGTTGATTGAATGAAGGACCTACAAGGAGGAGGTGTTGACAAGGTTTTTTTTGTGGAGATGGAGACCTCTGAGCTCTTCTCCCTCTTCTCCCTTTGTCTGGGGATAAGTGTAGATAAAAAAATCCTTCTTCTCTAGTTCTCGATCTAGTCTAGATTCTTCTCATGAATATTCCAAGCCTAGACTGTTGGAAGAAGTGGACTCTGCCTCTTTTGGAGTCGCTAGATGTGTAATTTTAGAGCTTCTTAAAAGCTAAAAAAATTACAACAAGTGCACATCAATCTTGTTGCAATAAAGATGGAGACTTCTTGGTCCCACCAGGCATGCCAAAACTGTTAGTGCAAAATCATAGCACCCTTAAATGTCTACAACCTATTGGCTTGAGACTCTTAGTGTGATAGCATAACATGGAGAAAATCTCAAAGTGTAGAACTTTGAAATCAAGAGAGCTCTTTCGATGAAGGCCAGTTCCTATTCCTTTATTCAGATGCACAAAAATAAATTGTAGAGGATCTACTTTAAACCTACTATATCTATCTTGCTAAGGAGACAAGGTTAAGAAGATGCAAGAAAATTAACCTAAGATAAGAAGGTGATGCACCAAAGGAATGTTGAACACTGGCTTTGCTATCAAACACAGAACATTAAAATGTAATGCAACTACCATACACAGATAACCAATATTGCAATGAAAAATCAGATAAAGGTAATGAACACAAGAGAGGGTTGAAATCATCCACATACATGTATTATTGCTTCACAAATTGATACAAAACATTACAATGGCCAAGAGGCACGAAATTACATTACAGTCTCAATAAGAGGTTTGAACTCCATGAACTCATATGCAGACCAGAGGAGAAGGAAGCGCACAAAACAAAAATGTCCAACCCTTTACAATGAGCCCATATCCTTCTTTTATATATGTAGCGAAGAGGGAAGAAGATAAGAGGTGATAAACTTGATTTGAAGCTCAGCTACCGACCATCAATACCAGTGCAAATCCACCCACAATCTGTCAAGTCCGCTGCTCTATGTTTGTTCGGCGCATTGAAGAAGGAAGAACGGCAGATCAAATCAAATCTGATCTGGTTGTTGGGGACATTCAGATTGCATATTAGTGGCATGAAGATGTTTTCCCATTTGTAACCCACCTAACCTCATTAAAATTAAAGTTTCAAGTTTCCATGGCATAAACGAGGTCAAGACCTTTCCAATGGTGCCATATTTGTTGCATTTCAGGCATTGGATCGAAAGATATGTCCATTGGAATATTTGAGTTGGGTCCATACAATAATGGCAAAAACCACTTTAGCAGAACAGGTTCACAGGCCAGAAACTCACTTTGCGCCTTTTGGTACAAAAAATACAAAATACAAAAAAATGCCCTGCAACCCCGCAATTCCTTTTTGTCAAAAAAATAATCTTTGGGCCTGCCAATCCAAATTTTCCATTTGGGTGAAAATTCCTCCCCAAGCCTGCCAGCCCACATGTAATTTAGGCCTGACACATGGCTCCTTGGGTGTTAGCGGAGGTGCAGTTCATTTTTATACTTTACGCCTTCTGAGCCAAAGAGTTTAAATTACCTCCGACGACCCGCCTTCACGCTTTGACTTGAAGCATGGCCACATGTAGAGCTGACACGTGTTTGGGGACCGCTTTTGGATTCTGCTTCTGAAGTTGCGTTGAGAAGACATGTGGCTCCTTCCACAGCTTTTACCTATTTCATTTTGTGTTGGCTAAGTCCTTTTGTTTGGTGGGGCCATATGTTTAACGCGGGACACATGGAGACTTTACACTTGTCTAAGTCTGGCCCTTGGGCCACCCCTCTTTAATTTACATGGTTGAGGCACGTGGCACGCTCTACTGACTTTTCCCATCTTGACTTTTCAATTGCCGACTCTGTCCCTTTTTGAACTTGGGACATGTGGGAGGTCAACACTTGTTTGGGGAACCCATTTTTAGATTTACCTTTAAAGATGCACCAAGCTGACACATGGCACCTTCTACGAGTCTATGATACTTAACCGATTCGGCCCGATGCCTTTTTCAAACTTTAGACACGTCGAAGCCTCGCACTCATTTAAGTCTCCGCTTTAGGTCATGCCTTTGAATGTGCATCGTTGAGACACTTGGTGCCCTCCGTCGAGACTCTTATACTTAATCGATTTGGGCCTGATGCTCTTTCAATTCTGTTGGACCCTGACCACGTGGAGAGCTGACACTAGTTTGGGTCTCTGCCTTAGGCTCCTACTTTTGAAATTACGCCGAGATGACACGTGGTTTCTCCCGCTCTTTTGGAATTTTCAACGGTTGGCTCTGTCCCTTTTCGGTCCTCAGACACATGGAGACTTCACGCTCATTTGAGTCTGCCTTTTGGGTTTAACCCTTGGAGATGCGCCGATGAGGCACGTGGAAACTTCTGCCGTCTCCTTCATACTTAGCCCAATTTAAACCCGCTCTGAATCGTTAGTGAAGCCCGAAGCCTTTGAGCCTTTCCCCGTTTTCCTCCTTTGAGCCTATGGTTTCTCTAACACTGTTTGTCTCCTTAGCTGACCCTGCTCCTCCATTTTCGAGCCCACATGCAACCTAATCGTTAGATTTGAAACGTGGGCTCGTGCGACGGAAGCAACCCTTAGATTTCTTCCTGCATAGGGACATGTTTTCTCGGTTTTCCCCAGTGGCAAAATTGAGATAGCAACATTAAAATTATGTTTCATTCGATGTAGAGTGTTCTGCCCAGATGCCACTAGATGAATCCATTTACATTGACATGGAAGGAGATTAGAAATTTTGAAGAAATAATACCAAAGATACTAATATTTAAACACTTACCTATCCATTGCTGCTTACTAATATTTTCAAATGCTTTGGTAGACTATAAACAAACATTTTTGGACTCAATATTATGTAAGATCTTGATTTAATAAAATTAGAAATATATTTAAGAATTTCATATTTTTCTTGGTTATAGCTCCAACTTATAATTTCTATGAAAATGTTTAGAAAGAAACGTTTCTAAGTTTAATTGTATGTGTTGTTAAAAATTATACTATAATTTTTTTTAAATGAGCAAAAACACAAATGGATATCTAGAAAGAACAAGAGAGGGTGTATCCTCCAAGTACTCGCCTAGGACGCTCAAAAACCTTGATCCAGCCCTGAAGATCAAGTTTCTCTTTTATAGTTTCTTTATTTATAGTTCTTCAAAAAATGATCCCACACGGTTAAAAGACCTATTCTTTTTCAGTAGTGATGTTGTAAAAAGCTCTAGTTTCTCTATTTGTGGCATTCAATGGCAACAATATTCTTGCCTTTTATGCTTCAACCTTTTGTTTTTTACTAGAGTAACATCCTACAACATAATTATCAAAAGTTTGTATAATAGATTGTTAATCCAAAAAATATGTATAAGTTTAATATAGAGAGATGATAATATAAATTATATATAATAATAGATCTAATGAAAATGAATCTTTTACACATATATTATAAAAAAATTATGTATTGAACGTTAATTTTAAATGATTGATACTATAAAATATAGTACACCTGAGAGTATGCACCTATAAATGAATTTGCTCGTTTATAGATGAATGAGAAAATTTAAAGCTTGTCAAGTTGGCTCTAAGACTTTGGAATGAGTTGTCCACACCCATTGACGCGCCTTAATTTTTGTAAAGATAAACTCCTTGAGGTCAATTTCTATATGTTATTGTTAAATATATTATTAGATATCAACATACGTGACTAGAACATGGCACGGCTTAAATATGAAGATTTCCTCGAGATTCTTTTGCGGGCACAGCTGGAGTAATACTCAGATACATCGAATTCAGAAAAAGTAAACGTCTCTCTTTCAAAACAAAACAAACAAAAAAATTGGTTGTAACCCAGACTTGATGTTGTACAGAAAGAAAACCAACCCTAAACCTTGACTAACGACTCGCGAGTACTTCCACCATTGTTCGCTTGTGTCTCATCTCTCTCTCTCTTCCTTCTTCGACGACTTTGGCCTGCTTTTCGTGCTTCCTTCTGATTTATTTCTCGATTGGAATCGTTTACTTTGATTGTTGATTAACGCGGAACGTTGCCAGAGTATTTTGACTACAGTTACAGTTGAAACCCACTTGTAATATAAAAGACCCAAAGAATACTCTGCAGTTGGATCCTCCAAAGTGAAAATGGAAGTGATTCATGTTTCCCTGATCATAATATCAATATCATTGCTAGCCTCTTACTGTGAAGGAGAATGCGAGAGTTTGAGATGTGGGAACTATACTTTGGATTACCCTTTTGGGAGGAAGAACAGCGGCTGCGGTGACCCTGCGCTTCAGGTCGAATGTGATTTTGAAGAAGAGACGCCTCTACTAAATGTCAGCGGCCGTCAATATTACATCCTGGAGCCGGAAAATAACTTCCATATGAAATCCATGGAGTGGTATAAAAACCGTACCATGAAAATATTAGCCAAGCGTCTGCTGGTAGATCAGTGTGATCTATCGGAGAGCATCTATGAGCAATTCCTGAAGAGCACCCAATTCCATATTGCAGATGGTTACTCCAATTTAACGCTAGGGAAAGCATGCGTCCTGTCGAATGTTTCAGAGCTGTACACTATGTCGTGTAACGGATATCGGTATTATAATTTCCTTTCTCCAGACTCCAGTATAACTTGTGAATCCGTATTTCAGGTGCCGGTAATGAATCAGGAAATTGGTCTACTGGAAACAGAACCTATGGATCAGATACTGAAAGGGCTAGAGATAACATGGTCTGCAAGAAAATATTGTGAGGATTGCGAGTCGGGTCACACAAATTGTGATAACCGCAAGACACAATCTTTCTGCTACTGCCGTGGTATTTCCTACTCAGACAAATGCGGCAATGGTAAGGAGCTTAATTCAGCTTCGTTAACTTAGGATTTTCTCTAAAATTATGATTGGATTTTGAAAAATTGTATGTTTTAGACACATATGTTCATGTAAAAATTTTAGTTGCTAATCTTTATTAATTCACAAATATTTAGGTTTTTAAAAGTTGGATTTGATTAATTTTGAGGTGTTAGGTGTTTTGTTATTTTGCTTAAATTTTTTGGGTATAAGTTAATTCTTTGTGTTGATTCACATAGTGTTTTAATGGCAAAAATTTTATATTCAAATCGCCTTTACCACGTACAAAAATTATGCTATTATCGACAATTATTACCGGCAGACAACATTTCCTTTAAATTCGGGTCATTACCAATATTTGAAAAGTCATTTTTGAAAATTTACCAATTAATATTTATGATTTAATTTTAAGGTGGGTCTTAAAATTTACTAATTTTGTGCCTTGATGGATTCAATTTTTCTTAACAAGATGTTAGTTTATTTGCAATCAATAGATACAAAGTTTTTGGGAATCTGATAAAATTAATTATTCATAACTGCTCAAACAGGAATCTGATAAAATTCATTTTATTTTTAAGGCAAATTTTTCTCTTATATTATGTATTGTGGAAGTTTGAGATGTCTTGAATGATCTCTTGCAGGGAAGTCGAGGATTGCTGTTATTTTGGGTAAGTGCTACTCTCTTTATTCTTAATTTGGTTGATAGGCTTGATTTCTTCTGTCTACAATTGTAAGCATAAGATATATTTTAAAAACCTTTGTGACATATGCCTGAAATTGTTATTTCTTCTTTTTGTAAATAATTCTTGTGAGATCCAAAATCTTGGACTTGATGCCAGGTGCGGCCATTGGAACCATTATATTATTCGCTGTTGCAATACTGTTATTGCTTATTTATCTACAGAAATCACCCTTCCCTGTGGAGTTCCACATTCGTTTGGCCGTGACAAAAGTGGAGAAATTCTTACAAGAATATATTCACCAAATGCCAACCAGATATTCATACTCAGATCTGAAGAAGATAACCGACAACTTTTCAGAAGTGTTGGGGAAAGGAGGGTTCGGTGAGGTTTATAAGGGAAAGCTTCCCGGAGATAAAATGGTGGCCGTTAAAATTCTGGACCAGCCAAAGCAAAGCGAGAAACAATTTATGAATGAAGTTGCAACTCTGGGAACGATTCATCACGTTCACTTGGTTCGCCTGATGGGCTATTGTTTTGAAAAAACTAATAGCGCACTGGTCTATGAATACATGGAGAATGGATCTCTGGAAAAATATATATTTGCAGGAAGAGAGAGAGCGCAAATCCTAAATTGGGAGCAATTGTATTCTATCGCACTGGGGGCGGCTCGTGGAATTGCTTATCTACACAATGAGTGCCGCAGGCGCATCATTCATTTTGACATCAAACCACACAATATATTACTGGACGGAAGATTGACAGCCAAAGTAGCTGATTTTGGTTTGGCAAAACTGTGCGGGGTGGAGGACGATCACGTCACTTTGACAGCAGCGAAGGGAACGCCGGGATATATTGCGCCAGAGGTGTGGTCCAGAGACTTGGGGCCTGTAACGGACAAATCAGATGTTTACAGTTTTGGAATGCTCTTGTTAGAAATGGTTGGAGGAAGGAAGAACGTCGAAGTGGTGAGCCGTCCGAGTCAAGTGTATCTTCCAGATTGGGCATTCAAACTGTTGGAGAATGGGCAGATAGAAATGATGTTCAGAGCAAGACCTGGAAACACAGAAATGAAATCGGAAGATGAGGAGAAGGCACGGAGAATGACAAAACTGGGACTGTGGTGCATTCAATACAATTCGACTGATAGACCGGCGATGAATAGGGTGGTTCAAATGCTGGAAGGAAATGGCGATGATGTGGGGAATCCTCCAAAGCCTTTTAACTCATCCTCTGCGCCTCAAACAAGTTCACCATCTTCCGACGAGTCTTCGTCGGTGGTGTAGTTTACAGTATGAGTATTTTTTGTTCCACCTTCATGTAAGTCAGAACAAGGAAAAGCCGTGCAAAAAAATTGCTTTCCTTTGCTTTAATCCTAAAATTTAGGTCCCTTACCTTGAATAGGGTTAGGTTCTACTTTGCCTTTACTTGCTTGGATCCTCCTCATAGGCAAGGAAGTTGAGAGCGAGTGATATATTGTTTTTACTTATTGGAGTTTCTAAATTAGAACAAGTTGTGTTATGTGGGATTGATTCTCGCCTCTTTGAGGAATGCGTTTGTCTAACTATTCAACTGATTTTTAATTATTCTTTAATTTTAAGTATTCTCAATAACTAGGATACATTCTAATAAATAAAAAGTATATTTTGCTATCTTAAAATTTATACACACACCATTCAAGGCCGGAAGTGGAAGCGGGAGCAAAAGCAGAAACAAAAGTAGAAGTAGAAGAAGCTGCAGAGGGACCGATAGAGTCAGAGGGGAACGATAGCCTTAAACAACATGCTTCTTGGGCTTCTAAACTGTTCAAGAAACAACCTCAGGAGCGTTGGCAGAGGATTGGACCAGAATGGGAGAATGACACCCCTTGTCTGAGAATCCTAGATTCGGTAGTGGACAGAGCTTATGGCAAGCTCAAGTTTTCCTTGATGGGAAGTTTTGTCGGAATTCGGCCAAACATTGATCAAGTCAGAAACTTGATTAGGAAGAAATGGGAGATATTGGGGCAAGTTAATATTGTTTCTCTATTTGATAAGAGTTTCCTATTTGTTTTCTTTCTTGAGGAAGATTTGGTTCATGTTCTATAGGGAGGGTATTGGTTCTTTGGGAGAACCACTCTCTCCATTGTTAGATGGAAGTCGGGCTCAAATAATTACATCCCATCTACGTGCCCTATGTGGGTTAGGGTCCCTGGCCTGCCTGTAGAGTTCTGGGAAGTTGATGTAAAGGCAAGGATTGCTAAGGATTTTGGAGAGCTGATAGATTTTGACCCAACTACAATAGCCAAATCTTGATTCATTGCTGTTAGGATGTGTGTTAAAAATCTAGCCAAATTTTTTCCTGTGGAAGCCATAAATTTTGTATCCAGAGATGGGATTTGGAAACAAAGTCTGGTGTATGAGGACTCGTTGGTTTTTTGTAGAGGACATGACATAGAGCATTCAGCTGCAAATAAAACAGGCCTCCCCAACAGCTGAAAAAATGAAGTGTGACATAATGGATCAAAACCTTCTGCAGATGAAAAATTCCTGATAACTCAGATATCCTCGCAAACTATGGACAAGCCTTTTGATGCCTTTTGTGTTGAAGAGGAGATTTCCGTGGAGTTGTTTCTTCTTGTTGGTGAGTTACCGTCTACCTAAGAAAAATTGAAACAAAATGAGGATGATTCAGTCCCTACAAACCAAGCTGATGACATTTACTTGCTTATTGCCAGCTGTCAAAGGGACACAGATGTGGCGGGGGAAATCCCTCCTGATAAATTTTCAAATTTTAAAGGGGTTGTATACGAGGTGGAGTCAATCGATGGGTGCATGGAGCAAGGCCCGCTAGGATCAATTTCCAAACAACACCAAAAAAATTCAAATGAGGTAGGGCTCGGTAATAGCAATAATGTATTAAATACTACGGTTGAGAAAGCTAAATTTGTGGGGTAGTTATTAACACAACATAATAATGATTTGATCGGAAAAGTGACAGAAACGGATCCCCTTACATAGCATGGACAAAACTCTAAAATATTGGGGAAGGTGGATACCTTATAAGAGGGAGAAGACAGATGGATTAACATCAAAAGAAAATATTGTGTGTTCTTCGTCACCCCGTAGTGACTAGGAACCATGGTACTAATGTGAAATTCTAGTAGTCTTCTCTGAGTTAGGATTCTTGTTGACCACGTCCAGGATTCATATTGGTTTCTTCCTGGTTTTAAGCCACTCCTGGACTGGGCATTCCAATCGTTTCAAATTCTCAATCTTGATTTGATCCTTAATGTGCCTATGGTTTTATTTGGATGGTAGATCTACTATTATAACAGGGTAGGGATCCTGCCAAAACCCTCCTCTTACCAATTATCAAAAAAATAAAATTATACACCTCTTTAATAATTTTGGAATCATTAATGTAAAGCGCTCAAGCCCTAATGCAAAACGCTCGAGCCCCAATGCAAATCGCTCGAGCTCTAATTGCAAAGGTAATGGTGGTTGGGACTCCTAGCAATCCGGTGGCACGGTTGGGCAATGAAGCCCAATCTCTACAACAAAAAAAGCCTTTTTTACCACAATTATTCCACAATTTTGCCACAATTTAGAAGAATTGTAGAATATATGTAGCATCTCTTCAAAATTTTCATTTGGTCATTTCTAAGTATTGTAGATATTCTAAAATTTACATATAGTAATAATAATTCATAGAAATGTCACATATCCAGCCATTCTTCATAGAAATTCCACAATGTTTAAAAAATAGAACAAAAATTGATCATAAAATTATATTAATAGTAAAAATAAATACTAAATTATATATATATATATACAGAGAGAGAGAGAGAGAACCCGCATTTCTAAACATCTAATGTGGAAAATTCACATTTTTGAATTTTAAAAAATATAAATTAAAAAAATATCTACCACAATTATATCTTTTACGAATAAATTTCCAAAATTAGTAAAATATAATATGAATATGTGGAGATGCCACATTAAAAAGTACTTGAGTGTTATATAAAAGAATTGTAGAAATGCCACAAAACTCAATATTACTATAACGTATGTGGATGTTCGAAAATAAAACTACGCTTATAAAAAATGTAGAAAACCTATATTTTTAAATATTTAAAAACAAAATCTATAATTTAAAAAAAAAGTAAAATTTTATAATGGCTATATTTTTTTTGTTTTTGTAAACTTATTACTTTTATTAAATAATATCATATATTAATGAGTTTCAACTCTATTTATATATAGACACATGTTCATATTATATATTGATTAATATATTTTTATATGAATTCCTACGTAAGTTGTATATTAAAAACAATTCCTTTCTTTTTTATATAATTTTTAAATATGTATGTAATTTAACATGCAACTACTATACAACATTTTAAATTATATTTATTAATATTTAAAATGTATAATTATTGAATACATATTTTCCCAATTGTTAAGATTTAAATTTAATATATATCAAATGTTTAAAATCTAGACCCAAAATCTAATATTCAAATCCTATTTATTAATATTTTCAGTTCTTAGAAATAGCGAAATAACTATATGACACAATATTAATGTGACTTTTATGTATTTTCAAAATATTAAATACCTATTTTTTAATAATCACATTACTACAATTTTAGAGTGTTAAATAACACCCATCCTTTTAAAACGTTTTCCACACTTTATACAAATTAATAAATGATTAAAAAAGGGAAATAAATAATAAAGACTACGGGAAAAGGAAACTATTGATAAAAGTCTGATTATTATAAAGTAGCTTTATAAAATATAAATATGAATACTATAATGTAGATAATCCATATTATAGAACTCATTACATATATTTATGTAGAACAGGATAGGTAGATTTAGGAATTTTATAATGTTATGTGAATTAAATTAAAATGCGATCATAATGGCTGGTTGGGATTTGATTCTTAACAAGATTACAAAAAATATAATAGGCCTCTTAAATCTCAAAGCATACCTTATTTATGGATAGATGCTTATCATTCTATTTAATTTACACAATCTAAGAAAGAAATTTTCTAAAAATTGGTTTCTTCTCACCTTCACGGCATTCTACAACACTATACATATTTGATGTGAAAGTAATCATAGATGATGGATAACTTGGTGGTGACGCCATTAGATCTTCAGTTGTAATTTCCTAGGCCTTATTTTTGCTCCAGATAATTGCATAACTAAAGTTCGCTGCACTGTAGATACTGAAAAAAATAGCCGGGATGCCAAGCTTGGTGGCGACAGTCGCAGTCCAGTAATACGAAAAGTCATGAATCACGCAGTTCGGTTGAATCCCTTACATAAGTCTTTTCAAAGGGTTCTTCCTAACATTCGAGGGATTTTTCTAAACCATTTTTGCAATAGTAATACGTATCTTCATAGACTATTATTCGAGGGATGTTCATACGTGAGGTCGAATTGTAATGTTTCATAGGTAGTGCAAACCGTTGATTTTGGCATAATATAATCAAAATGAAGTGTTGATTTCTTTCTGAAAGATTTAATGCTTAATGGCTGTAGTGCCCACTTCCCTTTGACACCTTTTTGTTATTGATTTTGATACTGTCGACTAAACTTATGGATATTATAGTAGGTATTTTTATTTAGCATGATGTTAAATATTAGAGATACTGGATTGTTGTTGATTTTGATTCATATATGATGCGTTGGATTATTAGAGACATTTTAATATTGATGTTGATATGTTCTTGACTTGGTTATATATATATTTATACACACTTTGACATGCGATATTTCCTCACACTAAGTAGACCTTGATACTTGAACTAATTTTGTGATATTGATGAAATGTAGAATCGAGATGTTATTAGAAATTGTAAATGATACTGTAATTGCCAAGATGATGATTTGATGCATATATAGATGATTGTGGATTTATATTACATATTTTATCTTAGATGTTTTAATGTGGAAATGAGGTTGCAGGAGGTATTTACGTGTTTTGCAGGTAAATTTATTCACAACAAACAACAGGGGGATTGGAGACCAACCACATTAGAATTATAGGTGAATTCAACAAGGGTCACCATGGCAACATGCATTTTGTTGTGGGTGTGTGTTTGAATTATTGTAAGGGGAAAATTGTGACCAAGGCGTTATGTGTTGTCTTTTATTTAATTTTTCCTTTAATTGATGTTAGTATGTGATTTTTAGTGATGTAATTCATTGTATTAATTATTTGGAATTGGGTGTATATATTTTTCCCCTTTATTATTAATAAGTTTTAGTGTCATATTTAAGTTAATCAATCTTGTTATTAGCTAATTATGGATGTGACCAAATGTTTTCATTTATTAGACTAGATGGCTCTTGGGTTTTGTGTTGTAAGATTGAGTGCTTATGATCTTGAGTGTTGTACACTCTACCCCCTCATGGAAATTCGAATTTGACCTTAAAGGCCAATTTTGAAGGCTTGCGGGATAAGTTAAACTTGTTCCACACCTCTTAAATTTCTATGCCAACCCTACCTATGAGTTGGGGGGTCAAAAATAGACCCCATTAGGTGTTTTCGGAAGATAAAAAGGTAAAATTTTTATTTCACTTTCTGTCTTGTAATTAATTTTCTCCTTACGGGGTGTGGGCTTGGTTTGTGTGTGTAAGTAACTTGTCATTCCTCTCACCCACCAATTTATGGTTCATTGGGGTTGATGTTTGACTTGTGAGGTGGAGTTGGGGATGAGTGATGTGGCATCCTACATGGAGCCAACTCACCCTCCTCTCTCCCTTTTCTATTTATTTAATTTCTTTTGCTTGTTTGGAGGTTAGTTCATTCTTTTGTGCTCTTGCATTTATTGGAGTTAGAGGATTTTAGAGAGCTTGTGGTCTTTGTGGGAACTTGTTGGTGATTGCTTGGGTTTGAAGGAGCTTGGAGTTTGACTCTAGGAACAAGATCTACTATGGAAAGGTAGGGGCTTTACTTTTGCTTATGTTATTCCTTTATTTTATGTTTGTGTGCTTATTTTTGTTGAGTATTTGGAATGCTTTTTGGGTGCTTGAGTAGATTTCCTGAGTGTGGTGTAGGAGGGGACTATGGGGAGAATTCATGTAGGGAGGCATACGAGTTATTTCATGTCTTGGAGGGAGTTTAAGTCACGTACCCCACCTTGGACAAGGAATGCTTGTATTTCTTACTTGTTCTTGTATGAGGGAGGCATAAGATTATGTGTGAGGCATAAGAGGTACTTGAGGAAGACATAAGAGTATGTAGGGGATTTGGGATATGTATTGGAGGTTTTTAAGGTGGGCACCCATTTCCCATTGGGAGGCATAAGTGGCCTCCCCATAGGTTCTTGCTCATTTGGTTTTCATTTTTAAGCCTTATTTTTTTTTTTATTATTGCTTCTTGTGTTTTTACTTTGAGTTGAATGTGCATTTGGAATGTTTTTGAAATACTTGGTTTCTGCTATGTGTTGGTGCTTAGACTTGTCTCACCCCATTTTCCATTATTTTCATTTGATCTGTGTGTTCTGAAACATTTTATCTCTCGATGTGGGTGTTATGAAAGCTTATACCTCTATTATATATGCTTCGAGTTGTTTGCAAAATCCATTGTCATGTCCCTCCTTGAAGAAGTCTCTGAGTTTGCCCTATTTTTGACCTAATTTCTTAAAAATCCGCGGGCTCTTCCGTTTTTCTTATTTTTCCTCGACCATGGAAGCTTGAGAATGGTTGATTTATATTCATATGCCTTTGAAAATCCAAATCCATGGTTGAAGAGATGCTCGGAATCATGTTTCACTTGTTTTTTGTTTCAAAAAAATTTCATCCTTAGCGAAAAATCGGGTTCTGGGCGTGAATGGTGATTTTCTGTATTATTTACGGTCTGACGGGTATCTTTTTCTTGTCAAAGTTATTCCTCAATGTTTAGTGTTCACGTGGCTTATTTTGGTTGGTCAGGGGATGGCGGGAAAATAATTTAACTTATCACTTTTCACTTTTTTTCCAAAAAGGCAAATTTGGTCCCGTAGCCCCACTCAAATCTGCTTGGTTCTTTTGGTGCTTACATGGCTTATTCTAATTGGATGGGGCATGGTGGGTTTGTTTTTTCAATTTTTTCTTTTAACTACTTTGACAAAAAGTTTGAACCCGCCCCGTGGCCCCGATAGGCTTTGATTAAAGAAAATTTTAAAGTGGCAGGGAAAATGTCTCACTTTGACCCGGAGGAGGACACTTGGAAAAGCTAATGGTAGAGATGCGGGCCTTCAGAGGTAAGTTGGATGTTTTTCCATTTTGGAAAAATTGAGTAAAATTCTAAATGGAAGTGTGCCCCCGCCAAATCATTTTGAAGCCTTAAGGTTTTTGAAGTTGCACCATTGTGACAACTTGGATTTTTTTCCTCTTGTCATCAAAAGGATTAAAATCTCAAACTATCCCAGAAGCCCGACAAGAAGGAGGTAAAAGTTGGCGTTGAAAATGTCAAAAGGTGGGGAGGCGAGCCATCGGGGGCAACTTGGATTTTTTTGTCCCTTGATATTCAAATGATTAAAATCATCAAAATGACCCGCGGGCCCGATAGAGAAAATTCAAAACTTGCTCCAGTCAATGGCAGAGGTGCAGACTTTCAGAGGAATATTAGAAAAATTTCCTTTTTTGGAAAAAGGAGTTAAAAGTGAAAAGGGAATCATGGTTCCGATGGAACCCTAATTGGGACACGTGTCACGACCATTTTTCAAGAGTGGAGCCACGGGGAAAACATGGAAATTTTTTCCCTTTTCCAAAAAAGAGGTGAAGTACAAGAATTTGGCTGCAGTTCCTTTGGGGCCCACCTTAGGAAACATGTCAGGATCATTTCTCAAGGGTAGAGGTGTGGAGAAAAATGTTAAAATTTTACATTTTTCCAAAAGTTGTAAAAGGTAAAAGGGAACCCGCAAGCCCATTCTAAAATTAGATCTCCCACGTGGACGATCCAAATTCAAAGTAAGAATCAATGGAAGTAGTGCATATGTGTCTGATTTTTCCACCATTTTCACTCTAGAGCCCCTGGGGATGCGTATTATTATGGTTTTTAATCATTTCTTGGAGTCTCCTGCATGCCAAATGAAGAGGAACATTAATCTGGCATCTTGGTTTGGTGGGGAGGGTCTGTAAACTCCTCTCACCATAAATATGCAATCTGACTGTCAGATTCGACCCAATTTTTATTTCCTTGGCATGTGAATGACCTACTGATAATCTGGGTTTTGTGAGAAAAATCTAAGGATGTCTTTTACCGTTAAGATGAGACTTGACCTTGTGGGCTCGATCTGATCTTCCATTTCTTCTCCCCAGGTACGCAAAGAACTTGATTAGACAGAATAGGGGTAGAAGTGCTTGGCGAATAGAATGAAGAGTGATTTACTAGAGGAAGGATTTGAATGCGGGATATTTTTGAAGAAATCTTCCACCTAGGAACCTGACAACTTTTAGCAGATTTGATTCTGGGAATCACGATCGTGATCATGGCAAGCACTGGTGGCACTCAATGTCTGTATTTTTAGGGGGAAAAGACTTTGTTGTAAATTTTATAAATGGCACAAATTTATGATGCAATTGGTTGGAATGTCAATGGCCGGGACTGATTTTCCTAATATAAAAAAGGCTTGATCAAGCCCATCCCTTTTGAGAAGCTTGTATATCTCTTTTGTATTAAATTTGATCGTGTCAAGGTGGTTGCGAGTGTACAACCATTGACTAGATCTGAAATTTTTCTAGAAACTTTCCTCTACTGATAAATTTAATCAAACTTGAGTTATTCTGTGTGGACCTTATGCAAAATATGTTTTTTTTACTTTTGAGTGTTTGCAAATAGTTTTTCCTCTTCCTATTGCAATCTTGTATCAAAATCTATCTCAATCACACAAGTCTCAAGCCTCGTGAAAATTTAGTGGCATTTTCAATTTCATTTCTCAGGAGAGATTTCATCTGGGAGTGAAATAAATGATTAAAAATCACTTTTCTCTCATCTGTTGATAGAGATTGTCTGTAAGCCTCTGGGTGTACTGTAGGCGTGATTGGGCTCAGATCTTGATGTTTTGATGGGATTTCCAACTCGAGCCTTCATGTTAGAACCTCATAGATTATGTGAAAAATTGCTAATCTGAGCCTCCATTGAAGCACATATTCTAGTTAAAGAAACATTTTAACTACTCTATGGTATTTTATTGGTTTAGTTGTGCATTTTGTAAAAGCTCTCAAGGATATGGTGAATCAAGTTAATCCTGCCCCACGTGCCACCAAAATCCATCTAAAAACAACTAATCCTACCCATACTACCCCTGTTTGTCATGTGTGTATACAAATGCACAATTTTTTACTACCAAAACATGCAAAAACAATCAGGTTTTGATTGTCTTTAGTGGCCTGAACCTTGCCTAGAAAATATATCCATCATCTAGAGTGACAACTTGTGAGAGTTAGGTTTTGTCGCATTGATAATATTTTCTTCAAGGTCTTCTCAATACTTCACAAGGAAGGACATCTCCATCTCCTCCATAAAAAATAGGCTACAAAAGGGGTCCTCTCACCCTGGTTGAAAGCCACAACCATAAAGTAGTTAGGATAGGTCGAATCCTCTTGAGGGTGCTACCCATTTTTCTACATCTGAGTGACCAAGAGCAAGCTGCATTTCATCCCCAGTTACAAAAGAACACACTACATGCTCTGCTTGCCTCTAAGCTTCCTGTTACACCTGTGATGCTTCTCATCTTCTGAGGGAGAATCAATTTGGGTACCAACACCTTACTACCGTCATTGACGGGGAATTTTTAATCTAGAGTTTCATTGAGTTATTGATTTGTCGTCCATTCACATCTATTTTTCCTGTCAAAAACACCTTGCTGGCACCGTTTTCGGAGACTTATTTGAGTTTCTGAAACTATTTGTTGATTCATTGCAGTTCATACCTATTTATCCCATCAATGACATGCTTCTGGCACAATTTTTGGGGACATACATTTTTTAAATATCATCTTGTGTTCAAGCCTATAGGAAGTGTTCAATGTTGTAAGTGCTTTCATTGATAAATCTGGATAAAGAAAAGTCAGAATCTTCCCATTTCTAGTTTCTAGTGTTTACAAACATTTGACAGATCATATTTAGTGCATTTACACAGCTAAGGTGGAAATACTTAGTGGCGAATCCATGTTGATCTGATTCTTAATGAATACCAATGTTTTAACCTCTGTCAAGTGATATTTGTTACTAATCTTTACAAATTCGGAAGGAAGAAGATCTTTCTTTGCTAGGGATCCTGCTAGGACATTATTTCTAGAGCTAGGAAAAGCAAAATCAAAAGGAAGAAAATCATGGGGAGCTGTTGGAAATCAGAAAAAAAGAAAGGGGATCTCCATTGATGAGAGTGATTGGCCTATTATTGAATACTGCAGTTCAAGTGCTTCTAAATCAGGTAACCTCTTTGTGGAATTGAATTCTCCAACTGGAGAGGGGCGTTCATTTCATTTTGAAAAGTTTACTTCTCATTCTGCCCCTATTTTTTCTGAAGTTGATAAGGATTTCCAGGAAATAAGTCCTTTAGGGGATATCCGTTTTGAAAGTTATAATCTTGTTTTTCAAATACCCTCTGCCCCTTATCAATTTGTCACCCCTTCAGGGTCACCTCCTCAAAACAACATAGCACTGCCCCCACCCAGACCCCCTTTTGTCATAAACACCTTTGGTCCCATAAATTTTACAGGGATGGCTGGTTATCCAAATGTAGTTCCCCAGGATGTGAGAAATAGATTACCAAAATTCCAAGGAAATAATGCTATAACTGGTGATCAACATCTAAATCTTTTTATAAATATGATGGAAGACTTTGAGATTGAACATGAAGATGTATATATCAAACTATTTATCCATAATTTGGAAGAATATGTCAGGGAATGGTACAAAGCTTTTCCAGATAATTCCATAGATTCGTAGACCGAGATGAATAATGCATTTAGATTGTAGTATGGTGACAGAATTGACCCTAGAATTTTTTTGTCAGAATTTGAAAACATCAAGAAGAATCCTAATGAGTCACTACATGATTTCAACACAAGGTTTAATAAGACCTTGAGAAGATTTCCTGTTAGGATAAGGCCATGTGATGAATCATGTTTGATCAAATATTTAGATGCATTTGATAAAAAGGATGCTTACTACTTGAGGAACAAAAACCCTACTAATTTGAGGCAAACAGTCACCATGGCCCTACAAATTGAGAATAACATCAAGGTGATTGGAATGCCTCTAAAAAGGGAGGGTGTAAAACTAATTATCCCAAAAAAGCCTCAAACAAGTAAGGATGTTGATTTCAACTAAGTTGTAAATCTTTAGCAATGGCTGTCAAGGAAATATCATACAAATTAGCCCAGGTGGAAAAGGGAGTTGGACAAAGTTCACAAGGTCAACACAAGCAAAAGGGCCAAGACAAGTTTACAAATCACCAAAGATCTGATGATAGAGGCAAGGGAACTGTTGGATTTGGAAATAAATATTCCCAAGCCAAGGATAACACAATGGCACCTGATCCTTTGGATGCCAGAGTTGTTGTTATAGAGGAGACATATGCCATTGATTCGTGTAACAGATGTCTCATGCCCCATGCTCCATGTAAAGTAGACTAGCCAGAATTTGAGGAAGCAACAAATGATGAAATTGATCATGATGCCTGCATGATGGATATCCCTGCAAGTTCACCAAGGGAAGTAACTTCAACTAAGGTAATAAGTGCTAGAACTGCTACTATTTTTTGGGATTGCATCCACCGGGTACCTCTTCCTCCTTGCTCTCATACTTTAGAAGTAGACATTGTACAAGATTTTTAATTTCCCACTAATGATATTGAATACTTGAGGGCATTAATGATTGAAAAGTATGATGGAGGAGTTCCTTCAGAATAATATAGGAAACTATTAATGAATGTTTTAGTTTCCCAAGAAAAGGAGCACAATACCAGAAGTGAAGCTGCCAAGGGGCCACAAGGCAAGTCAAAACTTTCGTTTCTTACCAAAGAAACCCCAAAGAAAAATGCATCTAGTAGAGATCTTGTTTCCCCAAGAAAAACTTGTGTTCCTCCCCATGCCCAAATTGAAAAGAATCCCATTCCATCTGATGAATTTGTTAATATTATACCAGTTGTATAGGTAAACAAGAAAGAAATGGATAATGCAGGAAACATAAATTAGAAATAAAATGCAATAAAACAAAGACACATATTTAACGTGGTTCACCCAAAATGGGCTATGTCCACCAGAAACAACCAATCCTTTTATTTAGTCCAGCAAAACTCTCTTACAGTGCATCAAATGGTAAAGTGAGCCTCATACATTATGACTCTTTAAACATATTAGGGTTTTTATCATTTCAAGGAAATATAGAAAACCACCCATTAGATATGTGACCTAATAGGGAATTGTCCAGATTTCAAAAACCATAAATACATATTAAATGTGGCTTACAGGGGTGCTGCCCACAAGCCCCCTCCAAGGCATGTAGCCCCTGGACCCCACAAAGGGGGTGAAGCCCCTCCTTGCAACCCCTGTCAGTATCAGGCTTCACAACCAACAATCTCCCACTTGGAGACTAATTGCTGTAACTCCACCACTACAGTGCTTTCTTGGCTTGTTTCTTTCACTTCAAGATCAATCTTGAGGACCCACACAATTTGAATGCAAATCTAACTTCTCCTTTTTCATTGGCTTAGTAAACATATCAGCAAGATTATCATCTGTATGAATCTTCACTAACTTAAGCTGCCCATCCTCCAACACTTGTTATATGAAGTGATATCTTAGCTGAATGTGTTTTGTTCTTGAATGGAAGGTGAATTTCTTTTCCAGGTGAATTACACTTTGACTATCACTCTGTAACTTACAATCCCCTTGCTCCTTACCTAATTCCTCCATGAACCTGCTCATCCATAACATTTCCTTACTTTCCTCAGTCACTGTAACATATTCTGCCTCTGTAGTAGATAGGGCAACTACCTTCTGCTATTTTGAGATCCAACTCATTGCCAAACCACCAATTGTAAACACGTATCCAGTAATGCTCCTCCTGCTATCAACATATCCTGCCATATCTGAATCCACAAATCCCTGTAAAGTATAATCTGACCCTCTGAAGGACAAGTACCTGAGAATCCATTAGACTTGCTTCCAGTGTGCTTTACCTGGATTTTCCATATACCTACTAACAACTGATGAGGCCATAAAGTGGCCATAAATTACCATTATTTTGTCCTTCCAAGTTAGCTTTGAAAGTGGATTTAAATGTAATCTAAGAACTTATAGTTTTCTTAAGATAGATTATAGGATATATATCTTGTTAATTCTTTATAAATCTTTTGCTATCTATTTTGTTGACTAATCCTATTATCTATTTGGGAAAAGATGCAAAGTCTTGTGTGTGCAGGCCATAAAGGAAAGATAATGCTAGTATTGTGAAAACTAGAATTGATCATGAAAAGTACATTTAAAATCAAATATTATTTCATATTCAGATTCCTCTCAAAAAATTTTGCAAGTTTAAAAAAAGAATCATCTCAATCCGAGGTCACATGCAAACGTTCTAGTTGTTTTGAGTTAGTTGTGGAACTCACATAATTAGTTCCGAAACTCACAGAGTTAGTTTCGGAACTTGCATGTTTAGTTCTGGAACTCGCAGATCTAGTTCTAGAACTTGTATCAATTGAATGAAAATTAGTTCTGGAACTTTCAATTCATGGAAAAATCATATTTAGTTCAAGAACTTACATAAAAGGAATGATAGCTTTAGTTCTAGAACTTGCATCAATGAAATAACAGTTTTTGAGGGATTGTGAAAACTCAGAGATTCCAATGGAAAATATGAGATATTTTTTTGTTCATAAAAGTGTGTTTAACAAAAACCTCATTCAATTTTTTTACAAGTTTTACCAATCAAGAGAGATCTGACTTTTAATGAGCTACAGTTCGAGGAAACGTGTATCAGACGAGCACTAAAAGTTCCATAAACAGAAACAGAAAAGTCAAATGTAAAATCTTAGAGAGGTGTTTTTTCAAAGAAATGTATTTAACAAAAACCTCATTTAGATTTGTTACAGGTTTTACCAATGAAGATAGATCTAACTTTTAGTGAGCTACAGTTCGAGGAAATGTGTATCAGACAAGCACTACCAGTTCCATAAACAGAAACAGAAAATTCAAATAGAAAATTTGAGAGAAGTTTTTGTTTATAGAAATGTTTTTAACAAAAATATCATTTAGATTTACTACATGTTTTCTCAATCAGGAGAAATCTAACTTTTAGTGAACTGTAATCTGAGGAAAAAACATATTTGACAAGCGTCAAAAGTTCCACAATCAAAAACAACAAAGTCAAATGGAAAATTTGAGAAAGGTAATTGGTCAAAATAATATTTTGAGGAAAATCCTCCTTCTAATAATGTAGAGGAATAAAATCATTATGATTCTTGTTACCGAAAATTGAGGAGAAGATTTGGGAGCAAATCTTCCTAAATAAATGAGATAAGATTTGACTTCAATAATATATCTCTCTCCATATTTTGTGGAGATGGAGATCTTAGTTGTTAGGATTAGAATAAATATAAGATAAGATTGTATTTCCTAAAATAAGGAGTTGGTTGGATGCATAAATTATAAATGTAACCTTTCACACTTAGATATGAAATTTCTTCTCCCTAAGTAATCAAGATCTGTTCTTTCTTTCCAATATTTGGAAGTAAAGTTTTTCTGCAAGTTTTGAATTAAAAGTATGAATTAAATTCTCTTCCAAGGAATGAGCTAGCCTCTCATTCCAAGGAAGATGGATCAATGTGTTAATATTTATTTCTTTATTTCTACATTTTTCCTTTTGTTTTGAATTTCTATTTTTTTATGTTATGTAATTTATTTATTTCTGCAGTTTTCCTTTTTTTTTAAATTTTTATTTTTTTATGTTATGTAATTTCTTTTGTGAACCTACAGGTGTCCTTTCCTCTTTCCTTTATTTTCAATTTAGTAATTTCAATTTATGCAAGTGTGCCTTCATTTCTGCAAGTGTGCATTTTAATTCATGCAAGTGTGCCTTTCAATTTCCGCAAGTGTGATTTATTTTATGCAAGCTTGGTTTGTGTTTAAAAGAGTTACTTTCCAGTATCTTCTTCTCTTAATACATATAACCTTTAGACACCAACCTGAATTGACATTATTAATGGTGAGGATGGATGAACCTTATCATTTTAGCACCATTGTTGGGGAACATGGTGTTATTGGAATATTCAGAGTTCACTAAAAGAATATTCTAGTGACAGTAGAATACCTTTTAACAATTTTGTGATAGGAATAATTTGGTAAGTAGTTTATTTAGACTTTTATTTTCTACAAGTAGATTAAAATTTTATTTTTTCAATTAGGAATATTAAATTGTAAATATATCCTCACAAACGAACTCTGTGTATAACAAAAATGACTGTGATGTTTGATCAAGAAGGTATAATGGCATGAACAAAGAATTCTAAAAATGGTAGAATATGGTATTAAATATGGAAGTAGATCCAGTTGATGAAATATCATATGTCATTCTTGATAACTACCACCATTTCCCCTTGTATCAACTAACAACTAAGTGATCTTATTACGCATAACCTTAGTAAAAAACTAGCTTATCTAGTTTGTAATAATGAATTGGTAACATTTATAATTAACTTCATTCATATTCAGGGATTTCATTAGAGCCAAAATAAAAACCCATTCATAAATCCACCCATCCAAACTAGATTTCATCCCATAATTAAATTCAATCCCTAAACCATATCGATTAGAAAAAAATGTTTTCATGTCTTTCAATTTCTTCATTTTTGTATATGCTTGTATAACATTAAGAAGCAATTATGGTGAATATCAAGGAAAGATCCTTTTGCATACCAACATATGAGGACTACATCTATAGGAATTTCTATAGTTGTTCTTTGTATCAACATGTAGATTTTGGAGCACCGACAATATCAACCAAGGAGTATGCAGATTTTGGAGGGACCCACAAATACCTTCAATTTCTCTTTTAACAACTCTCCATCTCCCAAGATCACTAGTTCAGGATTTGAAGATTACTATGGTATTTTTAATGTTTCACAATTCAAGATGGGCTTTGAAGACCTAAATATTGTCTACACAATTTTTAGAATTTTCTTGGAGTCACCAAATATGCAAAAAGGTTTTTATGAGATCTTAGACATTGCTTCCTATTTTACACAAGTTGTAAGTTGATGAATATAGTCTAATGATGGATCAAATTTTTCTCTAATCCTTCTCATGATATCATTTTAGTAAAAAAAGAAAATAAAAAAAACTTTGATTGGAAAACCAGCTTGCTGGCCAATCAAAGGAAAAAAAAAAATTAAAAAAAATAAAATCAAAAAGCTTTGATTGGAAAACCAGCTTGCTGGCCAGTCAAAGGAAAAAAGAAAAACCTTGATTGAAAAACCAACTTGTTCTTCAAAGGAAATCAACAGTTACCTGGTGGCTTTCTTCTCGGCACTATTTGACCATGTTAACAATAAGATGACAATGAAAACTAGAGGTATGATCAAGTTATTTTGTTCTACTATTTTATTTTTAAGCTTTCTTGTAAATTTTTTTACTACAGCTAGATCCAATTTTAAAGATTGCTAATGAAGGCAAGATAAAATTCATATCTCCCCTACTTATATGAAAAATATGAGCACTTTTTTGCAATAAAACTTTTTGAGTCTAATTTATGGGCAGCCATAAATAAACAACATGCAGGAGGACATGCATGATTTTAGGTGTGGGAGAGAAGGAGAAGCATGAGCTATGCATTTTTATTTTAAATATAAGACACATCAGAAGGAGATCCACACAAGAACCTGCTGAAAAAAAAATAATATCAAAAGCAACAGAAGGAGATCCACACAAGAACTTGTTGTAAAGAATAGAATATGAAAAACAACACAAGAAGATCCACACAAGAACTGTTGTTGTAGAAAAAAGATATCAAAATCATCAGAAGGAGATCCACACAAGAACCTGTAGTAAAAGAAAAGAAATCAAAAGCATGAGAAGGATATCCACACAAGAACCTATTGTAGAAGAAAATAAATCAAACGCAGTAGAACAAGATCCACAAGAACTATCCTCAATATGGAGAAGAATATAAGAAGAGGTGATAATAATGTAATGCATGAGGGCATGCATAAGATTAAGTGTGGGGCAATGATGAGGCCATAAATTAGCCATAAATTACCATTAATTTGTCCTTCTAAGTTACCTTTGAAAGTGTATTTAAATGTAATATAGGAACTTATAGTTTTCTTAAGATATAATATATGATATATATCTTGTTTATTCTTTATAAATCTTTTGTTATCTATTTTGTTGACTAATCCTATTGATTATTTGGGAAAAGATGAAAAGTCTTGTGTATGCAGACCATAAAGGAAAGATAATGCTGGTATTAGGAAAACTAGAATTCATCATGAAAAGTATATTTTAAATAAAATATGATTTTATATTCATATTCCTCTCAAAAAATTATGCAAGTTCGAAAAAATAATCATCTCAATCTGAGGTCGCATGCAAAAGTTATAGTTGTTTTGAGTTAGCTGTGGAACTCACATAGTTCTAGAATTCAAAGAGTTAGTTCCAGAACTTGCAGGTTTAGTTCCAGAACTCACATATTTAGTTTGAAAGCTTGTATCAATCGAATGGAAGTTAGTTCCGGAACAATTTGTGGACAAATCAGATTTTCGAAATTCATAGACAAATCAGATTTAGTTCTAGAACTTGCATCAACGAAATGACATTTTTTGAGGGATTGTGAAAACTCAGAAATTCCAATGGGAAATATGAGAGAGGTTTTTGTTCATAGAAATGTGTTTAACAAAAGCCTCATTCATATTTGTTACAAGATTTACCAATCAAGAGAGATCTGACTTTTAATGAGCTATAGTTCGAGGAAATGTGTATCAGACGAGCACTAAAAGTTCCATAAACAGAAACAGAAAAGTCAAATGGAAAATATTAGAGAGATATTTTTTCAAAGGAATGTGTTTAACAAAAAACTCATTCAGATTTGTTACAAGTTTTACCAATGAAGATAGATCTAACTTTTAGTAAGCTACAAATCGAGGAAATGTGTATCATACAAGCACTAAAAGTTCCATACATAGAAACAAAAAATTTAAATAAAAAATATGAGAGAGGTTTTTGTTCATAGAAATGTGTTTAACAAAAACCTCATTCAGATTTTCTACATGTTTTACCAATCAAGATAAATCTAACTTTTAGTGAACTGTAGTCTGAGGAAAAAACGTATTTGACAAGCGTCAAAAGTTCCATAGTAAAAAAGAACAAAGTCAAATGGAAAATCTGAGAAAGGTATTTGGTAAAAATAATATTTTGAGGAAAATATTCCTTCCAATAATGTATAGGAATAAAATCATTATGATTCTTGTTATCGAAAAGCAAGGAGAAGATTTGGGAGTAAATCTTCCTATATAAGTGAGATAAGATTTGACTTCAATAATATATCTCTCTCCATATTTTGTGGAGATGGAGATCTTAGTTGTTAGGATTGGAATAAAGATAAGACCAGATTGTATTTCTTACAATAAGGAGTTGGTTGGATACATAAATTATAAATGTAACCTTCCACACTTAGATATGAAATTTCTTTTCCCTAAGTAATCAAGATCTGTTCTTTCTTTGCAATCTTTGGAAGTAAAGTTTTTTTGCAAGTTTTGAATTAAAAGAATGAATTAAATCCTCTTCCAAAGAATGAGCTGGCCAGTCATTCCAAGGAATATGGATCAATGTGTTAATTTTTATTTATTTATTTCTGTAGATTTCCTTTTGTTTTAAATTTCTATTTTTTTATGTTATGTAATTTCTTTATTTCTGCAGTTTTCCTTTTGTTGTAAATTTTTTTTTTTATGTTATGTAATTTATTTTTGAACCTATAGGTGTCCTTTCATCTTTACTTTATTTTCAATTTAGATATTTCAATTTATGCAAGTGTGCCTTCATTTCTGCAAGTGCGCATTTCAATTCATGCAAGTGTGTTTCTTTCATACAAATTTTATTTCTGCAAGTGTGCCTTTTAATTTCTGCAAGTGTGATTTATTTTATGCAAGTTTGGTTTGTGTTTAAAGGATTTTATTTCCAAGATATTCTTCTCTTAATGCATACAACCTTTGGACACCAACCGAAATTGACATTTTTAATGGCGAGGATTGACAACCCTCATCACCTACTAGTGCGTCCATTTCAAATACCTGAGAACCCACTGGTCTGCCTTCTAGTGTGCTTTACCCAAATTTCTGGCCTGGTAAAAACCATGCAATACATAAGACTCCCAACTGCTGACGAATAAGGAACCCGTGCCATATAATTTTTTTCATCTTGTGTTGTTAGGCATTGCTCTTTAGTTAATCTAAAATGCCCAACCAATGGTGTATTGACTGGTTTCATATTTTCATCTGAAACCTTTCTAACCCCTTTTCTACATAGTCCTCCTGAGACAACACCAATTTGTTATTTATTTTGTCCCTCTTGATTTGCATACCAAGGATTTTCTTTGTTGCACCCAAATCCTTCATTTCAAATGTCTGTGCAAGCTTTTCCTTAAACTTTAAATTTTCCTACATATTATACCCTGCTACAAGCATATCGTCTACATATAACAAAAGAATAAGGTAGCTCCCACTATCTAACCATTTAAATTATACAAAATGACCTTATTGATATCTAGTAAAACCATGCTCATGCATAAAACTATCAAACTTTAGATACCATTGTCAGGGATATTGCTTGAGCTCGTATAGGCTATTCTTCAACTTGCAAACCAATTTCTCCTTACCCTTCACCTCATATCCAAGTGGTTGTTGCATATAAATCTCCTCCTCCAAGTCACCATGGATAAATGTCGTCTTGACATCAAGTTGCTCTAAGTGTAAATCTTCAACAACAACTAAACTTAATACAGTACGAATGGAACACATCTTTACAATAGGGGAGAAATTTTCATCAAAATTAATACCTTTCTTTTGTTCATACCCCTTCACTACAAGCCTTGCTTTGTAATTTTTCCATCCACCTTCTTCTTCTTTCATACTGTAGATCCATTTGTTTCGTAGTACTCTCTTCCCAGTCAACAATTTGACTAAATCCCATGTTTGGTTCTTCTCCAGGGATTCCATTTCCTCCTTCATGCCATGCTCCCACTCCTTAGTGGACTCCACCTACATTGCCTCATCAAAGCTCTCTGGGTCACCACTATCTGTTAGTAAAAAATAATACAAAGCACGGGAAAATCTTTTTGGAGGTCTACTAATACATTGTGACCTTCTTACCAAATATGGGGGTGTCTTAGGATCATTATTTTCTTGATGCTCATTTTCTTGAATTTCTGACAGAGGTCCTGATGCTGACGCTAACTCTCATGCTCGGCCTATAAAACTATCAACCTCGGTACCTGTAGGTGGATATTTTCCATCCAAGAGTTCATTTTTAGGAGCTATATCCTCAACCAAATCTTCCTTAGGATTTTTTTCATCATGTACCTAATCCCTGTACATTATATTTTCACACCAAACAACATCACGACTCCTAATTATCTTAGATTCATCTACATCCCAAAATCAAAATCCATAATCACCATTGGAGCCATAGCCTATGAATGTGTAACGTTTGGATTTTGAATCTAATTCTTCCTGTTTTCTTTATTGACATGCACAAATGCCTCTGAACTAAATACTCTTAAAAATGAAAGGTCTACCTCTTTCCCGGTCCAGTATTCTTCGGGAATTCATCTATCTAATGCACTCAAAGGCCCATGGTTTATTAAGTACACAACAACATCTACGAACTCTACCCAAAATTGAAGAGGTAGCCTCACATGCAATCTCATTGACCATGCACACTCCATTATTATTCTATTCATCCTCTCATTAACACCATTTTTTTGCGGAGTCTTGGGAACTATTTTCTCTCTATGAATCCCGTTCAAGGAACAATAATCCTCAAATTTATTACTGCAATACTCACCGCCATTATCAGATCTCAAACATTTATATTTAAAACCACATTCATTCTCAACAAGTGTTTTCCATTTCTTAAATGTATCAAATACATCATATCTACGCTTAATGAAATATACCGATACCTTCCTTGTGGCATCATCTATGAATGTGACATAGTACAGAGAACCACCATGAGATGCAACATGGGCCAACCCCCACACATCTGTATGAACTAGCTCTAACTTTTTCTCTTTCTTGGTATTCCCTGCCTTGAGAAATCTAACTCTTTTCTATTTCCCAAAAATACAATGCTCACAAAACTCTATGTCCAATTGCTTCAAACTTGAAAGCTTACCTTTTTCCTGTCAAATTTTCATGCCCTTCTCACTCATATGTCCCAATCTACTGTGCCACATGTTGGCATCCTCATCTGAAGTAGACCATATGGTAGAAGAATTAGATATACAAGTAGATAAATAAAGAGTGCCTACTTTCTTACCCCATGCCACTACCACGACACCCTTGGAGACCTTCCAAGCATCTGAAGTTAATGTGACTGTGTAACCTTCACAACCAAACTATCTTGTAGAGATGAGATTTATCCTAAGACTAGGTACATGCCTCACGTCTCTTAATATCCATGTAGTTTCATTCTGTAATTTCAGGTGTACATTTCCCTTCCCAACAATGTTGCACGGCTCATCATTGCCTAAATACACCTGTCCAAAATTTCCTTGGACATACTCTTTAAAATATCCCTTATGAGGGGTTGCATGGAAAGAGGCACCTGAATCTATTACCCAAGATTCTACTCTAGTATCAAGAGAAAGAAAGAATAAGAGCATCCTGAACAATATTACCTATTAGATTTTCCTCTTTAATACCTTCAGGATGGTTTTCTTTGTTTCCTTTGAACCAACAATTCTTTTTAGCATGTCCTCTCTTTCCACAATTCCAAAAAGTAATGCCTCTACTCCTAGATTTGAATCTAGCCATATTCGATTTAGATATCCCACGAGCCTTACTCTTTGATTTCTCCTTGCTCCTCCCTATACTCTCCATATTCAACGCATTTCCAGAAGAAGAATTTTCCCCTGTAGTTTTCCTGCGCATTTCATCATTTAAAATGACACTTACTGCATATTCAAATTTAAGAGAAGTAGATGATGTATTACTAACTATCATTACTAAGTTTTCCCAACTTTCTGGAAAAGAACATAGTTGTAATAATGCTCTAACCTCGTCATCAAATGGGATATTAATTGAATCTAATTGATTTATAATAGTGTGGAAATCATTAAGATGGTTTGATACAGATTCATCTTCTTGCATTTGTATATTAAAAAATATTTTCATCAAATAAACTTTATTGGATGCACTAGGTGTTTCATATAAATTAGCTAGGGTTTTGATAAACTCTACCGTACTCTTCACCTGTGAGATATTTGAAGCTACGGATGATGCCAGACTCAATCGAATCTCATTGAGAGCCTTCTTGTCCAAAACCTTCCATTCAACATCAGACATGAATAGGGGCTTCACTTCTTGACTTCCAAATGGCAGTTATAGATCCTTTTGATACATGCAATCTTCCAGCTGCATTTTCCATAGCTAGTAATTTCAGCCGTCAAACTTCTCAACTCTAAACTTACTCTCCTCTACCATTGCTGCTTCTCCAACTCAAACGGAATTCCCTCTATGCATATAATGCCAAAAAATAAATCTCAAACACGCTCTAATACCAGTTGTTAGGATTATACCAGTTATACAGGTAAATAAGCAACCAATGAATAATGTAGGAAATGTAAATTAGAAACAAAAAGCAGCAAAACAGAGACACAAATTTAATGTGGTTCACTAAAAATGGGCTACGTCCACAAGAAATAGCCAATCCTTTTATTTGGTCTAGAAAAAATCTCTTACAGTTCATCAATTGCTATATTGAGCTTCATACATTACGAACCTTTAAGATATTAGGGTTTTTATCATTTTGAGGAAACAGAGAAAACCACCCATTAGATCTGTGACCTATTAAGGAACGGTCCATATTTCATAATGCATAAATACATATTAAATGTGGCTTACGGGGGCACTTCCCTTGAGCCCCCCACCAGGACGTGCAGCCCTTAGACCCCGCAAAGGTGACGAAGCCCCCCTTGTAACCTCCGTCGCTATCAGGCTCCACAACTAACAAAGTTTGCCAATCTTTCTCCTAGTGTTGCTTTACCCAAATTTGTTCCATATGACATTTCCCAAGTTTTGAGTTAAATAAAAAATGCTTGTCCCAGTTGTTAAGCTGCTTAGGATCCATGAGCACAAGAAGAGGGCTTTTGAATATTTAGGATTCAAAGATGAAGAAATCATACAAGGAAGAGATGTAAACAAGGTTGAGATTCCCCTTACTGTTACAGAGTTAGAAAAGCCTCAAGTGTTGAAAGAGATGGGGGAACCACTAGAGGTTTATTTAGGAACTTATTTGGTTAAATCCCAGCTGAATGTGGATCCATTCTTCACTACCCTAGTTATCAAAGACAAGTTGTTACATAACTGTATGTTTGATTTCAGAGCTTCATGTAATGTCATGCCTCTTGAGGTCATGAATGAATTAGGTATCAAAGTAACAATAACATATGGGAAGTGCATTATCATGGACTCTAGAGAGGTTCCAGTGGTGGGCTGTGTCAAACATCTAGTTGTGCAACTTACATCTTATCTTGGAAGGAACTTAAAACTTGATGTAGTGATTTTTGACTGCCCTACCAAGTGGGGGAAGTTGTTGTCAAGAAAGTGGGCAGCAAGTGTTCGTGGTAGTGTGCAAATGGACATGTCTTATGCCACTATCCCCATTGAAGGAAAATTGGTGAAATTATAAGGAGAGAAGAAGATGATGTACTTGATTTAAAACCCAAACAATGCATCTTATGAAGTTTTGCAAGCAGATGCTAATCTTAACAACTTTGTGAGTTTTGTGGATTTCAAGGAGTATGAAAGTGTTGAAAACAGAGCTCCTAAGTATGATATTTTTTCTGGGAATTTGGTCTACGATTCAGCCTTGAAAAATGTTAAAGAATTTGACTTAAACACAATGGAGGAGCTTCAGATAAAATGGATGGTTTACAAACTAAACAGAGAAAAAAAAGAAGTATATTTCCAATTGATGAAAACATATCAGAACCTCTTGGCATGGTCATATCCAGGATGACAGGCACTTGAAATTTTTACTTGATTGTTTTCTCTAATAGGGTAAACATCTTTTGTATAGTGTATAGCTACTTGTTAGTTTGCTTTTTTCTGTGTTTTTCCTCATTCTGGTCTCTGGTGACATGTTTTTGTTGGTTTCTCTTTTTTGTTTTTGGGAGATGGTTCTGTTTCTTCACTTTGCAAGCTGACTCCACTGCCCAATGGAAATTTTGGCACTTGGTCTACCTTTTTTCTTATGGAACTCACAGGGAGTTCCTATCCCCAAGTCGGAGCTGATGTTGTTGCTCATATTTGTCTTTCCCCAATTTCCATTATTTCCATCTGATCTGCGTGTTCTGAAGGATTTTGTCTCTCGATGTGGGTGTTCTGAAAGATTCTACCTCCATTAGAAATGCTTCGAGTTGTTTGCAAAATCCATTTTCATGTCCCTCCTTGAAGAAGTGCCCGAGTCTGCACTTTTTTGCCGTAGTTTCTTCAAAATCCGCGGGTTCTGCCATTTTTCCTATTTTTCCTCGACCATGGAAGCTCGAGAATGGTTGATTTATATTTCTATGCATTTGAAAATCCAAATCCATGGTCTAAGAGATGCTTGGAATCATGATTCACTTGTTTTTTGTTTCAGAAAATTTTCATTCTCAAGGAAAAATCGGGTTCTGGGCGTGAATGGTGATTTTCTGTATTTTTGATAGTCTAACGAGTGTCTTTTTCCTATCATAGTTATTCCTCAGTGTTCAATGGTCATGTGGCTTCTTTTGGTTGGTCAGGGGATGGTGAGAAAATGATTTAACTTCTCACTTTTTTCTTTTTTGGAAAAAAGGAAAATTTGGTCTTGTAGCCCCGCTCAAATCTAATTGGTTCATTTAGTGCTTATGTGGATTCTTCTAATTGGATGGGGCATGGTGGTTTTTTTTTAACTTTTTATTTTGGATACTTTGGCAAAAGGTTTGAACATGTCCCGCGGACCCACTAGGAATTGATTAAAGCAAATTTTAAAGTGGCAAGGAAAAAGTCTTACTTTGACCCCGCATGAGGACACGTGGCGAAGCTAATAGCGGAGATGCGGGCCTTTGTAGGTAAGTTGGATATTTTTCCCTTTAGGAAAAATGGAGTAAAATTCTAAATGGAAGCGTGCCCCCACTAAATCATTTTGAAGCCTTAAGGTTTTTGAAGTTGCACCATTGTGACATGTAGCAGTTTGAAAAATCAAAGGGGGAGGGAAGTGGACCATCGGAGGCAACTTGGATTTTTTGCCTCTTGTCATCAAAAGGATTAAAATCTCAATACGGCCCGCAAGCCTGACAATAATGAGGTCAAAGTTTGCGTTGAAAATTTCAAAAGGTGGGGAGGCGAGAAATCGGGGGCAACTTGGATTTTTTCGGCCCTTTATATTTAAATGACTAAAATCATCAAAATGACCCGTGGGCCTGATAGAGAAAAGTCAAAACTTCCTCAAGTAAACTGTGGCAGTGCATAATTTTGGAGCAAAATTGGAAAATTTTCCTTTTGTGGAAAAATGAGTTAAAAGTGAAAAGGGAAGCATGGTTCCGATGGGACCCACATTGGGACATATGTCAGGCCCATTTTTCAAGTGTGGAGCTATGGGGAAAACTTGGAATTTTTTTCCCTTTTCCAAAAGAGAGATGAAGTACAAGAATTTGGCAACTGTTCCTTAGGGGCCCACCTTAGGACACGTGTCAGGCTCATTTCTCAAGGGTGGAGGTGTGGGGAAAATTCTGAAAAATTTACATTTTCTGAAAATTGTAAAAGGAAAAAGGGAACCTGCAGGCCTATTCTAAAATTAAATCTCCCACATGGACGGTCCAAATTCAAAGTAGGAATCAACGGTAGTTGTGCATCTATGTTTGATTTTTTCACCATTTTCACTCCAAAGCTCCTGGGGATGCATATTATTATGGTTTTTTATCATTTCTTGGAGTCTCCTGCACGTCAAACGAAGAGGAACATTAATCTGGCATCCTAGTTTGGTGGGGAGGGTCTGTAAACATCTCTCACCATTAATATGCAATGTAACTGTCGAATTCGGTTTGATTTTTATTTCCTTGGCACGTGAACAACCTATTGATAATCTAGGTTTGGTGAGAAAAATTTGGGGAAGTCTTTTACCATTAAGATGAGACCTGACCTTATGGGCTCAATCTGATCTTCCATTTCTTCTCCCCGGGCACGTAGAGAACCAGATTATAAAAAATAGGGGTGGAAGTGGTTGGAAAATAGAAGGAAGAGTGATTTGCTAGAGGAAGGAGTTGAATGTGGGAGATTTTTGAAGAGATCTACCCCCTGCGAACCTGACGACTTTTGACATATTTGATTCTAGGAATCACGATAGTGATCATGGCAAGCACTAGTGGCACTCAATGTCTGGATTTTTGGGGGGAAAAGGCTCTGTTGTAAACGTTATAAATGGCACAAATTTATCGTGTAAATGGTTAAAGTGTCAGGGGTCAGGACTAATTTTCCTAATAGAAAAAAAGGCTTGATCGAGCCCATCCCTTTTGAGAAGTTGTTTGAGAAGAAAATATATCTTTTTTGTATTAAATTTGATCATGTCAAGGTGGTTGCGAGCATAAAGCCATTGACGACTTCTGGCGTTATTCTAGAAAATTTCCCCTGCTGATAAATTTAATCAAACTTGATTTATTATATGTGGACCTTATGCAAAATGTGTTTGTTTTACTTTTGAATTTCTATAAATAGTTTTTCTTGTTCTTATTGCAATCTTGTATCAAAATCTTTCTCAATCACATAGGTCTCAATCCTTGTGACAATTTAGTGGCATTTTCAATTTCATTTCTCAGGAGAGATTTCATCTGGGAGTGAAATAAATGATTTAAAATCACTTTTCTCTCATCTGTTGATAGAGATTGTCTGTAAGCCTCTGGGTGTACTTTAGGCGTGATTGGGCTCAGATCTTGATGTTTTGATGGGATTTCCAACTCGAGCCTTCGTGTTAGAACGTCATAGATTGTGTGAAAAAGTGCTAATCTGGGCCTCCATTGAAGCACATATTCTGGTTAAAGAAACATTTTAACTACTTTGTAGCATTATGTTGGTTTAGTCTTCCATTTTGTAAAATCTCTCAAGGATCTGGTGAATCAAGTTCATCCTGCCTCACCTCCCACCAAAATCCATCTAAAAATAACTAATCCCACCCATACTACCCTTGTTTGTCATGTGTGTATACAAATGCACAAATTTTTACTACTAAAACATGTAGAAACAATCAGGTTTTGATTGTCTTTAGTGGCTTGAACCTTTCCGAGAAAATATCTCCATCATCTAGAGTGACAACTCGTGAGAGTTGGGTTTTGTTGCATTGATCATATTTTCTTCAAGGTCTTCTCAATACTTCACAAGGAATGACATCTCCATCTCCTCCATAAAAAATAGGCTACAAAAGGGGTCCTCTCACCCTGGTTAAAAGGCAAAACCATAAAGTAGTGAGAATAAGTTAAATCCTCTTGAGGGTGCTACCTGTTTTTCCACATCTGAGTGACCAAGAGCAAGTTGCTTTTTATCCCCGGCCATAAAATGACACACTACATGCTCTGCTTGCCTATAAATCTAATTAAAATAATATGGAAATGTATACAATTTTAACATACTTGTATAAAATTGTAGAAAATGCGCATTTCTAAACATCCAATGTGGAAAATTCACATTTTTGAATTTTAAAAAATATAAATTAAGAAAATATCTACCACAATTATATCTTTTATGAATAAATTTCCAAAATTAGTAAAATATAATATGAATATGTGGAGATGCCACATTAAAAAGTACTTGAGTGTTATATAAAAGAATTGTAGAAATGCCACAAAACTCAATATTAATATAACAGATGCGGATGTTCCAAAATAAAACTACGCTCATAAAAAATGTAGAAAACCTATATTTTTAAATATTTAAAAACAAAATCTATAATTTAAAAAACAAGTAAAATTTTATAATGGCTATATTGTTTTTGTTTTTGTAAACTTATTACTTTTATTAAATAATATCATATATTAATGAGTTTCAACTCTATTTATATATAGACACATGTTCGTATTATATATTGATTAATATATTTTTATATGAATTCCTACGTAAGTTGTATATTAAAAAAAATTCCTTTCCTTTTTATATAATTTTAAAATATGTATGTAATTTAACATGCAACTACTATACAACATTTTAAAATATATTTATTAATATTTAAAATGTATAATTATTGAATACATATTTTCCCAATTGTTAAGATTTAAATTTAATATATATCAAATTTTTAAAATCTAGACACAAAATCTAATATTCAAATCCTATTTATTAATATTTTCACTTCTTAAAAATAGTGAAATAACTATATGACACAATATTAACGTGACTTTTATGTATTTTTAAAATATTAAATACCTACTTTTTAATATCACATTACTACAATTTTAGAGTGTTAAATAACACCCATCCTTTTAAAACGTTTTCTACACTTTATGCAAATTCATAAATCATTAAAAAAGGGAAATAAATAATAAAGACTACGGGAAAAGGAAAATATTGATAAAAGTCTGATTATTATAAAGTAGCTTTCTAAAATATAAATATGAATACTATAATGTAGATAATCCATATTATAGAACTCATTACATATATTTATGTAGAACAGGATAGGTAGATTTAGGAATTTTATAATGTTATGTGACTTAAATTAAAATGCGATCATAATGGTTGGTTGTGATTTGATTCTTAACAAGATTACAAAAAATATAGTAGGCCTCTTAAATCTCAAAGCATACCTTATTTATGGATAGATTCTTATCATTCTATTTAATTTAAACAATCTAAGAAAGAAATTTTCTAAAAATTGGTTTCTTCTCACCTTCACGGCACTCTACAACACTATATATATTTGATGTGAAAGTAATCATAGATGATGGATAACCTGGTGGTGACGCCATTAGATCTTTAGTTGTAATTTACTAGGCCTTTTTTTTTTCCAGATAATTGCATAACTAAAGTTCGCTGCATTGTAGATACTGAAAAAAATAGCCGGGATGCCAAGCTTGGTGGCGACAATCGCAGTCCAGTAATGCAAAAAGTCATGAATCACGCAGTTCGGTTGAATCCCTTACATAAGTCTTTTCAAAAGGTTCTTCCTAATAGTCGAGGGATTTTTCTAAACCATTTTTACAATAGTAATACGTATCTTGATAGACAATTATTTGAGGGATGTTCATACGTGAGGTCGAATTGTAATGTTTCATAGGTAGTGCAAACCGTTGATTTTGGTATAATATAATCAAAATGAAGTGTTGATTTCTTTCTGAAATATTTAATGCTTAATGGCTGTAGTGCCCACTTCCCTTTGACACCTTTTTGTTATTGATTTCGATACTGTCGACTAAACTAATGGATATTATAGTAGGTATTTTTATTTAGCGTGATGTTAGATATTAGAGATACTGGATTGTTGTTGATTTTGATTCATATATGATGCGTTGGATTATTAGAGACATTTTAATATTGATTTTGATATTTTGTTGACTTGGTTATATATATATATATATATATATATATATACAAACACACACTTTGACATGCGATATTTCCTCACACTAAGTAGACCTTGATAATTGAACTAATTTTGTGATCATATTGATATTGATGAAATGTAGAATCGAGATGTTATTAGAAATTGTAAATGATACCGTAATTTCCTAGATGATGATTTGATGCATATATAGATGATTGTGGTTTTATATTACATATTTTATCTTAGATGTTTTAATGTGGCCACGAGGTCGAAGGAGGTATTTACGTGTTTTGCAGGTAAATTTATTCACAACAAACAATGGGGGGATTGGAGACCAACCACATTGGAATTCTAGGTGAATTCAACAAGGGTCACCATAGCAACATGCATTTTGTTGTGGGTGTGTGTTTGAATTATTGTTAGGGGGAAATTGTGACCAAGGGGTTATGTGTTGTCTTTTATTTAATTTTTCCTTTAATTGATGTTAGTATGTGATTTTTCATGGTGTAATTCATTGTATTGATTATTTGGAATTGGGTGTATATATTTTTCCCCTTTATTATTATGGGTTTTAGTGTCATATTTAAGTTAATCAATCTTGTTATTAGCTAATTATAGATGTGACCAAATTTTTTCATTTATTAGACTAGATGGCTCTTGGGTTTTGTGTTGTAAGATTGAGTGTTTATGATCTTGAGTGTTGTATACTCTGCCCATTCATGGAAATTCGAATTTGGCCTTATGGGTTGGGGGGTCAAAAATAGACCCCATTAGGTGTTTCGGGAAGATAAAAAGGTAAAATGTTTATTTCACTTTCTTTCGTGTAATTAATTATCTACTTACGGGGTGTGGGCTTGGTTTGTGTGTGTAAGTAACTTGTCATTCCTCTCACCCACCATTTTATGGTTCATTGGGGTTGAGGTTTGACTTGTGAGGTGGAGTTGGGGATGAGTGATGTGGCATCCTACATGGAGCCAGCTCACTCTCCTCTCTCCCTTTTCTATTTATTCAAGCTGTTTTTCTTGTTTAGGGGTTACTTCATTCTTTTGTGATATTGCATTTATTGGAGTTAGAGAATTTTAGAGAGATTGTGGTCTTTGTGGGAGCTTGCTGGTGATTGCTTGGGTTTGAAGGAGCTTGGAGTTTGACTCTAGGAACAAGGTCTACTATGGAAAGGTAAGGGCTTTACTTTTTCTTATGTTAATCCTTTATTTTATGTTTGTGTGCTTATTTTTGTTGAGTATTTGGAATGCTTGTTGGGTGCTTGGGTAGATTTCTTGAGTGTGCTGTAGGAGGGGACTATGGGGAGAATTCATGTAGGGATGCATACGAGTTATTTCATGTCTTGGAGGGAGTTTAAGTTGGGTACCCCACCTTGGACAAGGAATGCTTGCATTTCTTACTTGTTCTTGTATGAGGGAGGCATAAGATTATGTGGGAGGCATAAGAGGTACTTCAGGGAGGCATAAGAGTATGCTGGGGATTCGAGATATGTATTGGAGGTTTTTAAGGTGGGCACCCATTTCCCATTGGGAGGCATAAATGGCCTCCCCATAGGTTCTTGCTCCTTTGGATTTCATTTTTAAGCCTTGTTTACTTTTTTGTTATTCCTTCTTGTGTTTGTAGTTTGAGTTGAATGTGCATTTAGAATGTTTGTGAAATACTTGGTTTGTGCTGTGTGTTGGTGCTTAGATTTGTCTCGCCCCATTTGCCATTATTTTCATCTGATTTTTGTGTTCTGAAACATTTTATCTCTCGATGTGGGTGTTATGAAAGCTTATACCTCCATTATAAATGCTTCAAGTTGTTTGCAAAATCCATTGTCATGTCCGTCCTTGAAGAAGTCTCTGAGGTTTCCCTATTTTTTCCCTAATTTCTTCAAAATCCGAGGGCTCTTCCATTTATCTTATTTTTCCTCAACCATGGAAGCTCGAGAATGGTTGATTTATATTTGTATGCCTTTGAAAATCCAAATCCATGGTTGAAGAGATGCTCAGAATCATGTTTCACTTGTTTTTTATTTCAGAAAATTTTCATCCTTAGCGAAAAATCGGGTTCTGGGCGTGAATGATGATTTTCTGTATTTTTGACAGTCTAACGGGTGTATTTTTCTTGTCAAAGTCATTCCTCAACGTTCGGTGGTCACGTGGCTTATTTTGGTTGGTTAGGGGATGGAAGGAAAATAATTTAACTTATCACTTTTCACTTTTTTGGAAAAAAGGAAAATTTGGTCCCGTAGCCCCACTCAAATCTACTTTGTTCGTTTGGTGCTTACATGGCTTATTCTAATTGGATGGGGCATGGTGGGTTTGTTTTTTCAAATTTTTCTTTTAGCTACTTTGGCAAAAAGTTTGAACCCACCTCGTGGCCCTGTCAGGCTTTGATTAAAGAAAATTTTAAAGTGGCAGGGAAAATGTCTCACTTTGACCCGGAGGAGGAAACCTGACAAAGCTAATAGTAGAGATGCGGGCCTTCAGAGGTAAGTTGTATGTTTTTCCATTTTGGAGAAATGGAGTAAAATTCTAAATGGAAGCGTGCCCCCACCAAATCATTTTGAAGCCTTAAGGTTTTTGAAGTTGCACCATTATGACATGTAGTAGTTTGAAAAGTCAAAGGGGCGGGGAAGCAGACCATCAGAGGCAACTTGGATTTTTTTCCTCTTGTAATCAAAAGGATTAAAATCTCAAACTATCCCGTAAGCCTGACAAGAAGGAGGTAAAAGTTGGCATTGAAAATGTCAAAAGGTGGGGAGGCGAGCCATCAAGGGCAACTTGGATTTTTTGGCCCCTTGATATTCAAATGATTAAAATCATCAAAATGACCCACGGGCCCAATAGAGAAAATTCAAAACTTGCTCCAGTCAATGGCGGAGGTGTAGACTTTCAGAGGAATATTAGAAAATTTTCCTTTTTTGGAAAAAGGAGTTAAAAGTGAAAATGGAATCATGGTTCCGATGGGACCCTAATTGGGACACATGTCAGGACCATTTTTCAAGAGTGGAGCCACGGGGAAAACTTGGAAAAATTTTCCCTTTTCCAAAAAAGAGGTGAAGTACAAGAATTTGGATGTGATTCCTTTGGGGCCCAGCTTAGGACACATGTCAGGATCATTTCTCAAGGGCGGAGGTGTGGAGAAAAATATTAAAATTTTACATTTTTCCAAAAGTTGTAAAAGGAAAAAGGGAACCCACAAGCTCGTTCTAAAATATATCTCCCACGTGGACGATCCAAATTCAAAGTAGGAATCAACGGAAGTAGTGCATCTGTGTTTGATTTTTCCACCATTTTCACTCTAGAGCTCCTGGGGATGCGTATTCTTATAGTTTTTTTTTATCATTTCTTGGAGTCTCCTGCATGCCAAATGAAGAGGAACATTACTTTGGCATCCTGGTTTGGTGGGGAGGGTCTGTAAACGCCTCTCACCATAAATATGCAATCTGACTATAGAATTCCGCCCAATTTTTCTTTCCTTGGCATGTGCATGACCTATTGATAATCTGGGTTTTGTGAGAAAAATCTAGGGATGTGTTTTACCATTAAGATGATACTTGACCTTGTGGGCTTGATTTGATCTTACATTTCTTCTCCCCAGGCATGCAAAGAACCTGATTGGACAGAATAGGGGCAGAAGTGCTTGGTGAATACAATGAAGAGTGATTTGCTAGAGGAAGGAGTTCAATGTGGGATATTTTTGAAGAAATATTCCCCCTAAGCACCTGACGACTGTTGGTAGATTTGATTCTGGGAATCACGATCATGATCATGGCAAGCACTGGTGGCACTCAATGTCTGGATTTTTGGGGGGAAAAGGATCTATTGTAAATGTTATAAATGGCACAAATTTATCATGTAAATGGTTGGAGTGTCAAGGGCTGGGACTTATTTTCCTAATATAAAAAAGGCTTGATCGAGCCCATCCCTTTTGAGAAGCTTGTATATCTCTTTTGTATTAAATTTGATCATGTCAAGGTGGTTACGAGCATATAACCATTGACTAGCTCTGAGATTCTTCTAGAAACTTTCCCCTGCTGATAAATTTAATCAAACTTGAGTTATTCTGTGTGGACCTTATGCAAAATATGTTTGTTTTACTTCTTAATGTCTACAAAAAGTTTTTCTTGTTCCTGTTGCAATCTTGTATCAAAATCTGTCTCAATCACACGGGTCTCAATCCTCGTGACAATTTAGTGGCATTTGCAATTTCATTTTTTAGGAGAGCTTGCATCTGGGAGTGAAATAAATGATTTAAAATCACTTTTCTCTCATCCGTTGATAGAGATTATCTGTAAGCCTCTGGGTGTACTTCACGTGCGATTGGGCTAAGATCTTGATGTTTTGACTGGATTTCCAACTCGATCCTTCATGTTAGAACCTCATAGATTATGTGAAAAAGTGCTAATCTGGGCCTCCATTGAAGCACACATTCTGCTTAAAGAAACATTTTAACTGCTCTGTGGCATTATGTTGGTTTAGTTGTGCATTTTGTAAAAGCTCTCAAGGATCTGGTGAATCAAGTTCATCCTGCCTCACATTCCACCAAAATCCATCTAAAAACCACTAATCCTACCCATACTACCCCTGTTTGTCATGTGTGTATACAAATGCACAATTTTTTACTACCAAAACATGTAGAAACAATCAGGTTTTCATTGTCTTTAGTGGCCTGAACCTTTCCTAGAAAATATCTCCATAATCTAGAGTGACAACTCGTGAGAGTTAGGTTTTGTCACATTGATAATATTTTCTTCAAGGTGTTCTCAATACTTCACAAGGAAGGACATATCCATCTCCTCCATAAAAAAAGGCTACAAAAGGGGTCCTCTCACCCTGGTTGAAAGGCACAACCATAAAGTAGTGAGGATAGGTCAAATCCTCTTGAGGGTGCTACCCATTTTCCCACATCTGAGTGACCAAGAGCAAGCTGCATTTCATCCCCGGTTACAAAACAACACACTACATGCTATGCTTACCTCTAAGCTTCCTGTTACACCTGTGATGTTTCTCAGCTTCTAAGGGAGAATCAATTTGGGTACCAACACCTTACTACCGTCGTTTCTGGGGAATTGTTAATTTAGAGTTTCATTGAGTTATTGATTTTCCATCCATTCACATCTATTGTTCCTGTCAACAAAACCTTATTGGCGCCATTTCCAGGGACTTATTTGAGTTGCTGAAACTATTTGTTGATTTATTGCAGTTCATATCTATTTACCCCGTCAACGACATGCTTCTGGCACCATTTCCAGGAACATACTGATTGCAACTCATATTCAGTTCCTGGTAAAACACTTCTTGTATGCTCAAAGTGTTGATAAATTTATCATCTTGTGTTCAGGCCTATAGGAAGTGTTCAATGTTGTAAGTGCTTTCATTGATAAATCTGGATAAACAAAAGTCATAATCTTCCCATTTGTAGTTTCTAGTGTTTACAGACATTTGACAAATCATATGTAGTGCATTTGCACAACTAAGGTGGAAATACTTAGTGGTGACTCCCTATTGATCTGATTCTTAATGAATACCAATTTCTTAACCTCTATCAAGTGATATTTGTTACTAATCTTTACAAATCCGGAAGGAAGAAGATATTTCTTTGCTAGGGATCCTGCTAGGACATTATTTCTAGAGCTAGGAAAAGTAAAATCAGAAGGAAGAAAATCATGGGGAGCTATTGGAAATCAACAAAAAGAAAGGGGATCTCCATTGATGAGAGTGATCGGCCTATTATTGAAGACTATAGTTCAAGTGCTTCTAAATCAGGTAGCCTCTTTATGGAATTGAATTCTCCAATTGGAGAGGGGCGTTCATTTGATTTTGAAAATTTTACTTCTCATTCTACCCCTATTTTTTCTGAAGTTGATAGGGATTTCTAGGAAACAAGGCCTTTAGGGGATATCCATTTTGAAATTTATACTCTTGTTTTTTAAACACCCTCTGCGCCTTATCAATTTGTCACCCCTACAGGGTCACCTCCTCAAAACAACATAGCACTGCCCCCACCCAGACCCCCTTTTGTTATAAACACCTTTGGTCCCATAAATTTTACAGGGATGGCTGGTTATCCAAATGTAGTTCCCCAGGATGTGAGAAATAGATTACCAAAATTCCAAGGAAATAATGCTATAACTAGTGATCAACATCTAAAGCTTTTTATAAATATGATGGAAGACTTTGAGATTGAACATAAAGATGTATATATCAAAGTATTTATCCATACTTTGGAAGAAAATGTTAGGGAATGGTACAAAGCTTTGCCAGATAATTCCATGGATTCCTAGGCCAAGATGAATAATGCATTTAGATTGCATTATGGTGACAGAATTGACCCTAGATTTCTTCTATCAAAATTTGAAAACATCAAGAAGAATCCTAATGAGTCAGTACATGATTTCAACACAAGGTTTAATAAGACCTTGAGAAGATTTCCTGTTAGGATAATGCCATGTGATGAATCATGTTTGATCAAATATTCAGATGCATTTGATAAAAAGGCTGCTTACTACTTGAGGAACAAAAACCCTACTAATTTGAGGCAAACATTCACCATGGCCCTACAAATTGAGAATAACATCAAGGTGATTAGAAAGCCTCCAAAAAGGGAAGGTGTAAAACTAATTAACCCGGAAAAGCGTCAAACAAGTAAGGTTGTTGATTTGGACGAAGTTGTAAATCTTTGGCAGTGGCTATCAAGGAAATATCAGAAAATTATCCCGGGTAGAAAAGGGAGTTTGAAAGAGTTCACAAGGTCAACACAAGCAAAAGGGCCAAGACAAGTTTACAAATCACCAAATATCTGATGATAGAGGCAAGGGAACTGTTGGATTTGGAAATAAATATTCCCAAGCCAAGGATAACAGAATGGCACCTGATCCTTTGGATGCCAGAGTTGTTGTTGCAGAGGAGACATATGTCATTGATTGGTGTAACAAATGTTTCATGCCCCATGCTTCATGTGGAGTAAACCAACAAGAATTTGAGGAAGCAACAAATGATGAAATTGATTATGATGCCTGCATGGTGGATATCCCTGTAATTTCACCAAGGGAAGTAACTTCAACTGAGGTAATAAGTGCTACAATTGCTACTATTTTTTGGGATTCCATCCACCAGGTACCTCTTCTTCCTTGCTCTCATACTTTAGAAGTAGACATTGTACAAGATTTTGAATTTTCCACTAATGATATTGAATACTTGAGGGCATTAATGATTGAAAAGTATGATGCAGGATTTCCTTCAGAATAAGATAGGTAAATATTAATGAATGTTTTAGTTTCCCAAGAAAAGGAGCACAATACCAAAAGTGAAGTTACCAATGGGCCACAAGCCAAGTCAAAATTTCCATTGCTTACGAAAGAAACCACAAAGAAAAATGCATCTAGCAGAGAGCTTGTTTCTCGAAGCAAAACCTGTGTTCCTCCCCATACCCAAATTAAAAAGAATCTCATTCCATCTGATGAATTTTTTAATATTATACTAGTTGTACAGGTAAACAAGTAAGAAATGAATAATGTAGGAAACATAAATTAGAAATAAAATGCAATAAAACAAAGACACATATTTAACGTGGTTCACCCAAAATGGGCTACGTCCACCAGAAACAACCAATCCTTTTATTTAGTCCAATAAAACTCTCTTACAGTGCATCAACTGCTATAGTGAGCCTCATACATTACAACCCTTTAAACATATTAGGGGTTTTATCATTTCGTGTTAACATAGAAAACCACCCATTAGATCTGTGACCTAATAGGAAATTGTCCAGATTTCACAAAGCATAAATACATATTAAATGTGGTTTAAAGGGGTGCTTCCCTCGATCCCCCTCTGGGGAATGCAGCCCCTGGACCCCACAAAGGGGGTGAAGCCCCTCCTTGCTACCCCCGTCGGTATCAGGCTCCACAACCAACAATCTCCCACTTGGAGACTAATTGCTATAACTCCACCACTACACTGCTTGCTTGGAATTTTCTTCTTAGATTATTTCTTCCACTTCAAGATCAATCTTGAAGACCCACACAATTTGAATGCAAATCCAACTTCTCCTTTTTCATTGGCTTAGTAAACATATCAGCAGGATTATCATTTGTATGAATCTTCACTAACTCAAGTTGCCCATCCTCCAACACATGTTGTATGAAGTGATATCTTAGCTGAATGTGTTTTTTTCTTGAATGGAAGGTGAATTTCTTTGCCAAGTGAATTACACTTTGACTATCACTGTGTAACTTACAATCCCCTTGCTCCTTACACAATTCCTCCATGAACCTACTCATCCATAACATTTCCTTACTTGTCTCAGTTGCTGCAACATATTCTGCCTCTGTAGTAGATAGGGAAACTACCTTCTGCAACTTTGAGATCCAACTCACTACCACACCACCAACTGTAAACATGTATCCAGTAGTGCTCCTCCTGCTATCAACATATCCTGCCATATCTGAATCCACAAATCCCTGTAAAGTATAATCTAACCCTCCGAAGGACAAGTGCCTACTAGTGGTCCCTCTCAAGTACCTGAGAATCCTTTGGACTTCCTTCCAGTGTGCTTTACCTAGATTTTCCATATACCTGCTAACAACTGATGAGGCCATAAATTGGCCATAAATTACAATAATTTTGGCCTTCCAAGTTACCTTTGAAAGTGGATTTAAATGTAATCTAGGAACTTATAGTTTTCTTAAGATAGAATTTAGGATATATATCTTTTTCATTCTTTATAAATATTTTTTTATCTATTTTTTTGAGTAATCCTATTGATTATTTGGGAAAAGATTGAAAGTCTTGTGCATGTAGGCCATAAAGGAAAGATAATGCCAGTATTGGGAAAACTTGAATTGATCATGAATAGTATATTTAAAATTAAATATGATTTCATATTTAGATTCCTCTCATAATATTATGCAAGTTCAAAAAAATAATCATCTCAATCTGAGGTCACATGCAAAATTTATAGTTGTTTTGAGTTAGCTGTGAAACTCACAGGGTTAGTTCTAGAACTCACAAATTTAGTTCCAAAACTTGTATCAATTGAATGGAAGTTATTTATATAAATTTCAATTAATGGAAATATTATATTTAGTTCTAGAACTTACAAATTTAGTTTCAGAACTTGCATAAAAAGAATGACAGCTTTAGTTCCGGAACTTGCATCAACGGAATGACAGTTTTTGAGTGATTGTGAAAACTTAGAGATTCCAATGGGAAATCTGAGAGAGGTTTTTGTTAATAGTAATGTGATTAAAAAAATCCTCATTCATATTTACTATAGGTTTTAGCAATGAATATAGATCTAAATTTTAATGAGCTGTAGTTTTAGGAAATGTGTATCAAATGCGCACTAAAAGTTCCATAAACAGAAAAATAAAAGTCAAATGGAAAATATGAGAGATATTATTTTTCATAGCAATGTGTTTAACAAAAAAATTGTTCAGATTTGTTTCAAGTTTTACCAATGAAGAGTGATCTAACTTTTAGTGAGCTGTAGTTCGAGGAAACATGTATCAGACAAGTACTAAAAGTTCCATAAACAGAAACAGAAAATTCAAATCGAAAATCTGAGAGCTTTTTTTTTCATACAAATATGTTTAACAAAAAAATCATTCAGATTTACCATAGGTTTTACCAATCAAGATAAATATAACTTTTAGTGAACTGCAGTCTGAGGAGAAAGCATATTTGACAAGCGTCAAAAGTTCCACAATAAAAAACAACAAAGTCAAATGGAAAATCTGAGAAAGGTATTTGGTCAACATATTATTTTGAGAGAAATCCTCCTTCCAATAATGTAGAGGAATAAAATTATTATGATTCTTGTTACCGAAAAGTAAGGAGAAGATTTGTGAGCAAATCTTCCTAAAATAAGTGAGATAAGATTTGACTTCAATAATATATCTCTCTTCATATTTTGTGGAGATGGAGAACTTAGTTGTTAGGATTAAAATAAATATAAGATAAGATTTTATTTCCTAAAATAAGGAGTTGGTTGAATGCATAAATTATAAATGCAACCTTCCACACTTAGATATGTAATTTCTTTTCCCCAAGTAATCAAGATTTGTTCTTTCTTTCCAATCTTTGGAAGTAAAATTTTTCTACAAGTTTTGAATTAAAAGTATGAATTAAATTCTCTTCCAAGGAACGAGCTGGCCACTCATTCGAAGGAAGATGGATCAATGTGTTAATGTTTATTTTTTTATTTCTATAGTTTTCCTTTTGTTTTAAATTTTTGTTTTTTTATGTTATGTAATTTCTTTATTTCTGCAGTTTCACTTTTGTTGTAAATTTCTATTATTTTATGTTATGTAATTTCTTTTGTGAACCTATATGTGTCATTTCCTCTTTCCTTTATTTCAAATTTAGCAATTTCAATTTATGCAAGTGTGCCTTTATTTCTGCAAGTGTGCATTTCAATTCATGTAAATGTTTTCTTTCATGCAAACTTTATTTCTACAAGTGTGCCTTTTAATTTCCGTAAGTGTGATTTATTTGATACAAGTTTGGTTTGTGTTTAAAGGAGTTGCTTTCCAATATCTTCTTCTCTTAATGCATACATCCTTCGGACACCAACCTAGATTAACATTTTTAATGGCGAGGATTGACTACCCTCATCATTTTGGCATTGTTTCTAGGGAACATGGTGTTATTGGGAGATTCAGAGTTCTCTATAAGAATATTCTAATGACAGTAAAATACTCTATAACAATTCTGTGATAGGAATAATTTGGTAAGTAGTTTTCTTTAGACTTTTATTTCTTGCAAATAGATTAAAATTTCATTTATGCAATTAGGAATATTAGATTGTAAATATCTCCCCACAAACTAACTCTATGTATAAGAAAAATGACTGTGATGTTTGATCGAGAGGTATAATGGTATGAACAAATAATTCATATCTGGAAAAGGTATAATATGATATTGAATCTAGAAGTAGATCCAATTGATGAAATATTATATGTCATTTTTATAGCCACAACCATTTCCCCTTTTATCAACTAACATCTTAGTGATCTTATTACACATAACCTTAGTCAAAAACTAGCTTATCTAGTTTGTAATATTGAAGTGGTAGCATGTCTAATTAACTTCATCCATATTCAGGGATTTTATTAGAGACAAAATAAAAACCCACTCATAATAAATCCACCCATCAAATCAGTTTTTCATCCCATAATAAAATTCAATCCCTGAACTAGATCCATTAGAAAAATTTCTTTTCTTGTCTTTCAGTGTTTTCATTTTTGTATATGCTTGTATAACGTTAAGAAGCAATTACTGTGAATATCAAGGTAAGAAATTTTTGCATACTAACATATGAGGACTAGATCTATAGGAATTTCTAGAGTTGTTCTTGATATCAGCATGTAGATTTTGAAGCACCAAAACTATCAACCAAGGATCATATAGATTTTTAAGGGACCCACGGATACATTCACTTTCTTTTTTAACAACTCTCCATCTCCTGAGATTACTAGTCTAGGATTTGAAGATTACTATGGTGATTCTAATATTGCACAATTCAAGTTGGGCTTTAAAGACCTAAAAATTTCTTACAAAATTTTTGGAATCTTCTGGGAGTTACCAAGTATGCAAAAATGGTTTTATGAGATCTCATACATTGCTTCCTATTTTACACAAGTTGTACTTCGATGAATATAGTCTGATGATGGATCAATTTTTTATCTAATCCTTCTCATGCTATCATTTCAGGAAAAAAAACAAAAAAAGGAATAAAAAAATAAAAAAATAAAAAAACTTTGATTGGAAAACTAGTTTGCTGGCCAATCAAAGGAAAAAAAAATCAAAAAGCTTTGATTGGAAAACCAGCTTGCTGGCTAGTCGAAGGTAAAAAAAGAACTTTGATTGGAAAACCAACTTTTTGTTCAATCAAAGGCAAAATGAGGTGGATCTTCTTCAAAGGAAATCAACAATTACTTGGTGGATTTCTTCTCGACACTATTTGACCATGTTAACAATAAGACGATAAAGACAACTACAAGTATGATCAAGTTATTTTGTTCTACTATTTTATTTTTAATCTTTTTTGTAAGTTTTTTATTACAGCTAGATCCACTTTTAAATATTTCTAAAGAAGGCAAGATAAAATTCATATCTCCCCTACTTACATGAAAAATATGTGCACCTCTTTGCAATCAAATTTTTTTAGTCTAATTTATTGGCAGCCATAAATAAACAACATGCACGAGGACATGCATGAGTTTAGGTGTGGGAGAGAAGGAGAAGCATGAGCTATGCATTTTGGTATGAGACACAAAAAAAGGAGATCCACATAAGAACCTACTGTAAAATAAAAGAAATCAAAAGCAGTAGAAGAAGATCCACACAAAAACCTGCTATAAAAGAAAATAATATCAAAAGCAACAGAAGGAGATCCACACAAGACCTTGTTGTAAAGAAAATAATATGAAAAGCAACAGAAAGATATCCACAAAAGAACCTATTGTAAAGAAAAGAATATGAAAAGGAACAGAAGGAGATCCACACAAGAACCTGTTGGTAAGAAAAGAATATGTAAAGCAACAGAAGGAGATCCACACAAGAACCTATTGTAAAAGAAAAGAAATCAAAAGCAGCAGAAGGATATGCACACAAGAACCTGTTGTAAAAGAAAGAATATCAAAAGTAATAGAAGGAGATCCACACAAAATCCTGTTATAAAAGAAATAATATCAATATTAATAGAAGGAGATCCAAACAAGAACTTGTTCTAAAAGAAAGAATATAAAAAGCAACAGAAGGAGATCCACACAAGAACCTATAGTAGAAGAAGAAAATCAAAAGCAACAAAAGGAGATCCACACAAGAACCTGTTATAAAATAAAGAAATAAATTTAGCAATAGAAGGAGATCCATAATAAAGTGTCCTCAATATAGAGAAGAATCTAAGAAGAGGAGATATTAATGTAATGCATGAGGGCATGCATAATATTAAGTGCAGGGCAATGATGAGGCCATAAATTGGCCCTAAATTACCATTAGTTTGTCCTTCCAAGTTACCTTTGAAAGTGAATTTAAATGTAATCTAGGAACTTATAGTTTGCTTAAGATAGAATATAGGATATATATATTTTTCATTGTTTATAAATATTTTGTTATCTATTTTGTTGACTAATCCTATTGATTATTTGGGAAAAGATGCCAAGTGTTGTGTATGTAGGCCATAAAGGAAAGATAATGCTATTATTGGGAAAACTAGAATTGATCATGAACAGTACATTTAAAATCAAATTTTATTCCATATTCATATTCCTCTCTAAAAATTATGCAAGTTCAAAAAAAAATCATCTCAATCCGAGGTCGCATGCAAAATTTATAGTTGTTTTGAGTTAGCTACGGAACTCACAGAGTTAGTTCCGGAACTCACATAGTTAGTTCTGGAACTTGCAGGTTTAGTTTCGGAAATCACAGATTTAGTTCTAGAACTTGTATCAATTAAATGGTAGTTATTTCCGAAACTTTCATTTTGTGGAAAAATTAGATTTAGTTCCGGAACTTGCAGATTTAGGTCTGGAACTTGCATAAAAGCAATGACAGCTTTAGTTCCAGAACTTGCATCAACGGAATGACATTTTTTGAGGGATTGGGAAAACTCACATATTCCAATAGGAAATATGAGAGATGTTTTTGTTCATAAAAATTTGTTTAACAAAACCTCATTTATATTTTCTACAGGTTTTAACAATGAAGACAGATCTAACTTTTAGTAAGCTGCAGTTCGAGGAAATGTTTATCAAATGAGCACTAAAAGTTCCATAAACAGAAATAAAAAAGTAAAATAGAAAATATGAGAGAGGTTTTTATTCATAGAAATGTTTTTAACAAAAACCTCATTTATATTTGTTACAGGTTTTACCAATGAAGATATATCTAACTTTTAGTGAGCTATAGTTTGAGGAAACGTGTATCAGACGAGCACTAAAAGTTCCATAAATATAAAAAATAAATTAAAATGGAAAATTTCATAAATGTTTTGGTTCATAGAATTGTGTTTAACAAAAACCTCATTATGATTTACTACAATTTTTACAAATTAGGATAAATCTAACTTTTAGTGAACTGTAGTTTGAGAAAAAAGCGTATTTAACAAGCGTCAAAAGTTCCACAATAAAAAGCAACAAAGTAAAATGGAAAATCTGAAAAAGGTATTTGGTCAAAATAATATTTTGAGGTAAATCCTCCTTCCAATAATGTAGAGGAATAAAATCATTATGATTCTTTTTACCGAAAAGCAAGGAGAAGATTTGTGAGAAAATCTTCCTAAAATAAGTGAGATAAGATTTTTACTTCAATAATTTATCTCTCTCCATATTTTGTGGAGATGGAGATCTTAGTTGTTACGATTGAAATAAATATTATATCATATTGTATTTCCTAAAATAAGGAGTTTGTTGGTTGCATAAATTATAAATGCAACCTTCTACACTTAGATATATAATTTCTTCTCCCTAAGTAATCAAGGTCTTTTCTTTCTTTCAAATCTTTAGAAGTAAAGTTTTTCTGCAAGTTTTGAATTAAAATTATGAATTAAATCCTCTTCCAAGGAATGATCTAGCAACTCATTCCAAGCAAGATGGATCAATGTGTTAATGTTTATTTCTTTATTTCTATAGTTTTCCTTTTGTTTTAAATTTCTTTTTTTTATGTTATGTAATTTCTTTATTTCTGTACTTTTCCTTTTGTTGTAAATTTCTATATTTTTATGTTATGTAATTTATTTTGTGAACCCACAGGTGTCCTTTCCTCTTTCCTTTATTTTCAATTTAGCAATTTCAATTTATGCAAGTATGCCTTTATTTCTTCAAGTGTGCAATTCAATTCATGAAAGTGTGTTTCTTTCATGCAAACTTTATTTCTGCGAGTGTGCCTTTTAATTTCCGCAAGTGTGATTTATGTTATGTAAGTTTGGTTTGTGTTTTAAAGGATTTTATTTCCAAAATATTCTTCTCTTAATGCATACAACCTTCGAACACCAACCTAGATTGACATTTTTAATGGCGAGTATTGACGACCCTCATCAGCAACTCACACTGCTTGGGCAATGTCTGGCCTGGTACAAACCATGGAAAATAAAAGACTCCCAACTGCTGACGAATAAGGAACCCATGCCATATAATTTTTTTCATCTTGTGTTGTTGGGAATTGCTCTTTACTTAATCTAAAATGCCTAGCCAATGGTGTACTGACTGGTTTCATATTTTACATCTGAAACCTTTCTAACACCTTTTCTACATAGTCCTCATGAGAAAACACCAATTTCTTATTTATTTTGTCCCTCTTGATTCGCATACCAAGGATTTTCTTTGCTGCACCACAATCCTTCATTTCAAATGTTTGTGCAAGATTTTTCTTAAACTTAAAATTTTCCTGCATATTATACCCTGCAACAAGCATATCATCTACATATAATAGAAGAATAATGTAGCTCCCACTATCTAACCATTTAAAGTATACACAATGATCTTATTGACATCTAGTAAAACCATGCTCATGCATAAAACTATCAAAATTTAGGTACCATTGTCAGGGATCTTTCTTGAGCTCGTGTAGGCTATTCTTCAACCTGCAAACCAATTTCTCCTTACCCTTCACCTCATATCCAAGTGGTTGCTGCAAATAAATCTCCTCCTCCAAGTCACCATGGATAAATTTTGTCTTGACATCAAGTTGCTCTAAGTGTAAATCTTCAACAACAAATAAACTTAATACAGTACGAATGGAAGACATCTTTATAACAGGGGAGAAATTTTCATCAAAATTAATACCTTTCTTTTGTTCATACCCCTTCACTACAAGCCTTGCTTTATACTTTTTCCATCCACTTGCTTCTTCTTGCACATGGTAGATCCATTTGTTTTGTAGTACTCTCTTCCCAGTCGGTAATTTGATTGAATCCCATGTTTGGTTCTTCTCCAGGGATTCCATTTCCTCCTTCATGCCATGCTCCCACGCTTTAGTGGAATCCACCTGCATTGCCTCATCAAATCTCTCTGGCTCACCACTATCTGTTAGTAAAAAATAATACAAAGCACAGGAAAATCTTTCTGGAGGTCTACTAATACGTTGTGACCTTCTTACCAAATATGGGGGTGTCTCGGGATCATTATTTTCTTGCTGATCATTTTGTTGAATTTCTTTCAGAGGTGTTGATGTTGGAACTGGTTGTCGTGCTCGGCCTATAAAACTATCAACCTTGGTACCTGCAGGTGGATATTTTCCATCCAAGAGTTCATTTTTCGGAGCTATATCCTCAACCAAATCTTCCTTGGGATTTTTTTCATCATGTACCTAATCCCTGTACATTATATTTTCACGCAAAACAACATCACAACTCCTAATTATCTTAGATTCATCTACATCCCAAAACCGAAATCCATAATCACCATTGGAGCCATAGCCTATGAATGTGCATCGTTTGGATTTTGAATCCCATTTCTTCATGTTTTCTTTATTAACATGCACAAATGCCTCTGAACCAAATAATGTTAAAAATGAAAGGTATACCTCTTTCCCAGTCCAGTATTCTTCGGGAATTCCTCTATCTAATGCACTCGAAGGCCCATAGTTAATTAAGTACACAACAGTATCTATGACCTCTACCCAAAATTGAAGAGGCAGCCCCGCATGCAATCTCATTGACCATACACACTCCATTATTATTCTAATCATCCTCTCACTAACACCATTTTGTTGCGGAGTCCTGGGAACTATTTTCTCTCTACGAATCCCATTCAAGGAACAATAATCATTAAATTTCTTACTGCAATACTCACCTCCACTATTAGATCTCAAACATTTCAATTTAAAACCATATTCATTCTCAACAAGTGTTTTCCATTTCTTAAATGTATCAAATACATCAGACTTATGCTTAATGCAATATAACGATACCTTCCTTGTGGCATCATATATGAATGTGACATAGTACAGAGAACCACCATGAGATGTAACATGGTCCAGCCCCCACACATCTGTATGAACTAGCTCTAACTTTTGCTCTTTCTTGGTATTCCCTGCCTTGAGAAATCTAACTCTTTTCTGTTTCCCAAAAATGCAATGCTAAAAAAACTCTAAGTCCAATTTCTTCAAAATTGAAAGCTTACCTTTTTCCTATATAATTTTCATGCCCTTCTCACTCATATATCCCAATCTATTATGCCACATGTTGGCATCCTCATCTGAAGTAGACCATATGGTATAAGAATTAGATATACAAGTAGATAAATAAAGAGTGCTTACTTTCTTACCCCATTCCACTACCAGGACACCCTTGGAAACCTTCCAAGCATCTGAAGTGAATGTGAATGTGTAACCTTCACCACTAAATTGTCTTGCAGAGATGAGATTTCTCCTAAGACTAGGTACATGCCTCAAGTCTCTTAATATCCATGTAGTTTCGTTTTGTAATTTCAGGTGTACATTTCCCTTCCCCACAATGTTGCATGCCTCATCATTTCCTAAATAAACCTGTCCAAAATTTCCTTGGACATACTATTTAAAATATCCCTTACGAGGGGTTGCATGGAAAGAGGCACCTGAATCTATTACCCAAGATTCTACTCTAGTATCAAGAGAAAGCATACGAGCATCCTGAACAATATTACCCTCTCATATTTTCCTCTTTAATACCTTCAGGCTGGTTTTATTTGTTTCCTTTGAACCAACAATTCTTTTTAGCATGTCCTCTCTTTCCACAGTTCCAACAATTAACACCTCTACTCCTAGATTTGTATCTAGCCATATTCGATTTAGATCTCCCACGAGCCTTACTCTTTGATTTCTCCTTGCTCCTCCCTATACTCTCCATATTCAATGTATTTCCAGAAGAAGAATTTTCCCCTGTATTTTTTCTGCGCATTTCCTCATTTAAAATGACACTTACTACATCTTCAAATTTAAGAGAAGTAGATGATGTATTACTAACTATCATTACTAAGTTTTTTCAAATTTCTGGCAAAGAACATAGGAGTAATAATGCTCTAACCGCATCATCAAATGGGATATTAATTGAATCTAACTGATTTACAATAGTTCTGGAAATCATTAAGATGGTTAGATACATATCCACCTTCTTGCATTTGTAGATTAAAAAATCTTTTCATCAAATAAACTTTATTGGATGCACTAGGTGTTTCATATAAATTAGCTAGGGTTTTTCATAAACTCTACCGTACTTTTCACCTGTGAGATATTTGAAGCTACGGATGATGCCAGACTCAATCAAATCTCACTGACAGCCTTCTTGTCCAAAACCTTCCATTCATCATCAAACATGAATGGGGGGCTTCACTTCTTGACCTCCCAACGGCAGGTATAGATTTTTTTTGATATATGTAATCTTCCACCTGCCTTTTCCATAGTTGGTAATTTCAGCCGTCAAACTTCTCAACTCTAAATTTACTCTCCTCTGCCATTGTTGCTTCTCCAAATCAAATGGAATTCCCTCTGTGCATATACTACCAAAAAAAAAATCTCAAATGTGCTCTAATACCAGTTGTTAGGATTAAACTAGTTGTACAGGTAAATAAGCAACCAATGAATAATGTAGGAAATGTAAATTAGAAACAAAAAGCAATAAAAAAGAGACACAAATTTAATGTGGCTCACTAAAAATGGGCTACGTCCACCATAAAACAGCCAATCCTTTTATTCGGTCTAGCAAAAATCTCTTACAGTGCATCAATTGCTATATTGAGATTCATACATTATAAACCTTTAGGATATTAGGGTTTTTATCATTTTGAGGAAACAGAGAAAACCACCCATTAGATCTGTGACCTATTAAGGAACGATCCATATATCATAATGCATAAATACATATTAAATGTGGCTTACGGGGGAACTTCCCTCTATCCCCCCGCTAGGACACGCGGCCCCCTAGACCCTGCAAAGGGGGCGAAGCCCCCCCTTGTAACCTTCATCGCTATGAGGCTCCACAACCAACAGAGTTTGCCAATCTTTTTCCTAGTGGTACTTTACCCAAATTTGTTCCATATGAAATTGCCCAAGTTGTGAGTTAAATCAAAATTTCCTATCCCAGTTGTTAAGTTGCTTAGGATCCGTGAGCACAAGAAGAGGTCTTTTGAATATTTAGGATTCAAAGAGGAAGAAAATCATACAAGGCGGAGATGTAAACAAGGTTGATATTCCCCTTACTGTTGTAGAGTTAGAAAAGCCACAAGTGTTGAAATAGATGAGGGAACCACGAGAGGTTTATTTAGGAACTTATTTGGTTAAATCCCAGCTAGATGTGGATCCATTCTTCACTATCCTAGTTATCAAAGACAAGTTGTTACATAACTATATGTTTGATTTCAGAGCTTCATGTAATGTCATGCCTCTTGAGGTCATGAATGAATTAGGTATCAAAGTAACAATAACATATGGGAAGTGCAATGTCATGGACTCTAGAGAGGTTCCAGTGGTGGGATGTGTCAAAGATCTAGTTGTGTAACTTACATCTTATCTTGGAAGGAACTTAAAACTTGATGTAGTGATTGTTGACTGCCCTTGCCAAGTGGGCGATGTTTTTGTCAAGAAAGTGGGCAGCAGGTGTTGTTGGTAGTGTGAAAATGGACATGTCTTATGCCACTATCCCCATTGAAGGAAAATTAGTGAAATTATATGGAGAGAAGAAGATGATGTACTTGATTTAAAACCCAAACAATGCATCTTCTGAAGTTTTGCAAGCAGATGCTGATCTTAACAACTTTGTGAGTTTTGTGGATTTCAAGGAGTATGAAAGTGTTGAAAACAAAGCTCCTAAGTATGATATTTTTTCTGGGAATTTGGTCTACGATTCAGCCTTGAAAAATGTTAAAAGAATTTGACTTAAACACAATGGAGGAGCTTCAGAGAAAATGGATGGTTTACAAACTAAACAGAGAAAAAAAAGAAGTATATTTCCAATTGATGAAAACATATCAGAACCTCTTGGCATGGTCATATCCAGGATGACAGGCACTTGAAATTTTTACTTGATTGTTTTCTCTAACAGGGTAAACATCTTTTGTATAGTGGTATAGCTACTTGTTAGTTTCCTTTTTTCTGTGTTTTTCCTCATTCTGGTCTCTGGTGACATGTTTTTGTTGGTTTATCTTTTTTGTTTTTGGGAGATGGTTTTGTTTCTTCACTCTGCAAGCTAACTCCATTTCCTAATGGATATTTTGGCACTTGGTCTACCTTTTTTCTTGTGGAACTCATAGGGAGTGCCCATCCACAAGTCGGAGCTGATGTTGGGTGCTCAGATTTATCTTGCCCCAATTGCCATTATTTTCATCTAATCTACGTGTTCTGAAGCATTTTATCTCTCGATGTGGGTGTTATGAAATATTCTACCTCCATTAGAAATGCTTTCGAGTTGTTTGCCAAAATCCATTTTCATGTCCCTCCTTGAAGAATTCCCCGAGTCTATCCTGTTTTTTGTCGTAATTTCTTCAAAATCCGCGGGGCTCTGTCATTTTTCCTATTTTTCCTCAACCATGGAAGCTCGAGAATGGTTGATTTATATTTGTGTGCCTTTGAAAATCCAAATCTATGGTCAAAGAGATGCTTGTAATCATGATTCACTTGTTTTTTGTTTCAGAAAATTTTCATTCTTAAGGAAAAATCAGGTTTTTGGGCGTGAATGGTGATTTTCTATATTTTTGATGGTCTGACAAGTGTCTTTTTCTTGTTAAATTTATTCCTTAGCGTTTGGTGGTCATGTGGCTTCTTTTGGTTGGTTAGGGGATGGAGAGAAAATGCTTTAACTTATCACTTTTTGATTTTTTGGTAAAAAGGAAAAATTTGGTCTTGTAGCCCTGCTCAAATCTAATTGGTTCTTTTGGTGCTTACGTGGATTCTTCTAAATTGATGGGGCGTGACAGTTTTTTTTTTTAACTTGTTCTTTTGGCTACTTTGGCGAAAGGTTTGAACCTATCCCGCAGCCCCGCTAGGCTTTGATTAAATCAAATTTTAAAGTGGCAGGGAAAAAGTCTCACTTTGACCCCACATGAGGACACGTGGTGAAGCTAATGGTAGAGATGCGGGCCTTCGGAGGTAAGTTTGATGTTTTTCCCTTTAGGAAAGAATGGAGTAAATTTATAAATGGAAGTGTGCCCTTGCCAAATCATTTTGAAGCCTTAAGGTTTTTGAAGTTGCGTCATTGTGACTCGTAGCAGTTTGAAAAATCAAAGGGGGGAGGGAAGTGGACCATCAGAGGCAACTTGGATTTTTTTGCCTCTTGTCATCAAAAGGATTAAAATCTCAAACTGGCCCGCAAGCCTGACAAGAAGGAGGTCAAAGTTGGTGTTGAAAATGTCAAAAGGTGGGGAGGTTAGAAATCGGGGGGCAAACTTGGATTTTTTTCCCCTTGATATTTAAATTACTAAAATCATCAAAATGACCCATGGGCCTCATAGAGAAAAGTCAAAACTTGCTCCAGTCAACTGTGGCGGTTGCATAATTTTGGAGGGAAAATCAGAAAATTGTCCTTTTGTGGAAAACTGAGTTAAAAGTGAAAAGGGAAGCGTGGTTCCGATGGGACCCACATTGGGACACATGTCAAGCCCATTTTTCAAGGACGGGGGCTACGGGGGAAAACTTGGAAATTTTTTCCCTTTTCCAAAAAAGAGATGAAGTAGAAGAATTTAGCCACAGTTCCTTTGGGGGCCCACCTTGGGACACGTGTCAGGCTCATTTCTCAAGGGGTTGGAGGTGCGGAGAAAAATATGAAAAATTTACATTTTCTGGAAATTGTAAAAGGAAAAAGGGAACCCGCAGGCCCATTCTAAAAATTAGATCTCCCACATGGATGGTCCAAATTCAAAGTAGGAATCAACGGTAGTTGTGCATCTATGTTTGATTTTTCCACAATTTTCACTCCAAAGCTCCTAGGGATGCGTATCCTTATGGTTTTTTTTAATCATTTCTTGGAGTCTCCCTGCACGCCAAATGAAGAGGAACATTAATCTGGCATCTTGGTTTGGTGGGGAGGGTCTGTAAACGTCTCTCACCATTAACATGCAATCTAAACTGTCAGATTCGGCCCGATTTTTCTTTCCTTGGGGACATGAACAACCTATTGATAATCTAGGTTTGGTGAGAAAAATTTGTGGAAGTCTTTTACCATTAAGATGAGACCTGACCTTATGGGCTCGATCTGATCTTCCATTTCTTCCCCCCTGGGCATGTAAAGAACCAGATTAGACATAATAGGGGCGGGGAAGTGGTTAGCGAATAGAAGGAGGAGTGATTTTCTAGAGGAAGGAGTTGAATGTGGGAGATTTTTGAAGAGATCTACCCCCTGCGAACCTGACGACTTTTGACATATTTGATTTGAGGAATCACGATAGTGATCATGGCAAGCACTAGTGGCACTCAATGTCTAGAGTTTTGGGGGGGAAAAGGCTCTGTTGTAAATGTTATAAATGGCACAAATTTATCGTGCAAATGGTTAAAGTGTCAGGGGTCAAGACTAATTTTCTTAATAGAAAAAAAAGGCTTGATCGAGCCCATCCCTTTCGATAAGCTATTTGAGAAGCCAATATATCTCTTTTGTATTAAATTTGATCGCGTCAAGGTGGTTGTGAGCGTAAATCCATTAACGAGATCTGGTGTTATTCTAGAAAATTTCCCCTGCTGATAAATTTAATCAAACTTGAGTTATTCTATGTGGACCTTATGCAAAATGTGTTTGTTTTACTTTTGAATGTCTATAAATATTTTTTCTTGTTCTTATTGCAATCTTGTATTAAAATTTGTCTCAATCACATAGGTCTCAATCCTTGTGACAATTTAGTTGCATTTTTAATTTCATTTCTCATGAGAGCTTTCATCTGGGCAGTGAAATAAACGATTTTAAAATCACTTTTTCTCTCATCTGTTGACATAGATTGTCTGTAAGCCTCTGGGTGTACCTTAGGCATGATTGGGCTCAGAATCTTGATGTTTTGATGGGATTTATAGCTCGAGCCTTCATGTTATAACCTCATATATTGTGTGAAAAAAGTGCTAATCTGGGCCTCCATTGAAGCACATATGATGGTTAAAGAAAAATTTTAACTGCTCTGTGACATTCTGTTGGTTTAGTCTTCCATTTTACAAATGCTCTGAAGGATCTGGTGAATCAAGTTCATCCTGCCTCACCTCCCACAAAAATCCATCTAAAAATAACTAATCCTACCCATACTACCCCTGTTTTTCATGTGTGTATACAAATGCACAAATTTTTACTACTAAAACATGTAGAAACAATCATGTTTTCATTGTCTTTAGTAGCTTGAACCTTTTCTAGAAAATATCTCCATCATCTAGAGTGACAACTCGTGAGATTTAGGTTTTTTTGCATTTATCATATTTTCTTCAAGGTCTTCTCAATACTTCACAAGGACATCTCCATCTCCTCCATAAAAAATAGGCTACAAAAGGGGTCCTCTCACCTTGGTTGAAAGGCACAACCATAAAGTAGTGAGGATAAGTTAAATCCTCTTAAGGGTGCTACCCATTTTTCCACATCTGAGTGAGCAAGAGCAAGTTTCTTTTCATCCCCAGCTACAAAATGACACACTACATGCTCTGCTTGCCTCTAAGCTTCCTACTACACCTGTGATGCTTCTCAGCTTCTGAGGGAGAATCAATTTGGGTACCAACGCTATGGAAGTTTGTTTTTGCAATGTATTGGAATCACCTCTCATTTTAATGTGGTTGGGGGGTCAGGGGCCAATGAGGAGGATGGCTTCTCCTCCTCATTGGAATTCTTGGTTGGGTGAAGAATGTAGTCTCTCCCCTGATTTTTGTTGTGATAAAATGAAGCATGGTGGAGCTATCTTTGTTGGTGATGTGAAACATTGGATCATTATTGGTGTCCTCAAGAAATCTTCATTGTGATAAAACCTTCTTTTTATTCCCACTTAGCGTGGAAGACTTGTAATATTGCATTCCTTTTAAGCTTTCTTTTTTGTAAATTTTTCCCACTTTGAGTGGAACAGGTTGTATTAATCTTTTGAAGGAAGTTGTATTGATATTATTATCATAGTTGTGATGTATGTGGAAAGGAAAGACTCTTTTGTGAAGCAAGTTTGGATAAATAAAGAGTGTTGTAAATTTGTATTGAGAAATGGTACTTTCACTATATTCCATGAAATTTATAAAGTTGTGAAAAGTTACATTTGTTTATTCTTGTAATACCCACTAATTCACGACACAAAGACAACCATAACAAAGTACAGGATAATTTTTTTTTGGACTTGTTTGATGTACAGAACAATGCAACAAGTGATCACAAAGGTTACGACTAACTCTTCAAACAACTTGACTCAATGATGACCTTATGGATGACGTGGAAACAAATAACACCCATCAAGGACAATTCACTTTACTCTCTGGCAAGGGCACCACAAAGCAGCTCAATCGCAATACACAATCACATTTTGATACACTCCACGGTGTATAATCCCTTAAGGTTATGCATTTACCAAAAAAAAATTCAATACCTACCTTAACAATCTACAAGATTCATGTTTGGTTCGAGAATTCTTGTCACAAAGCTGAACTTATTACTTTGGAAATCTAGACCAAACTATCCTGAGCACAAGATTTTTTAAATAGGTTCAACTAAAGACTGGAAAAGCTAAAAAAAAAATTTTTGACAAAAGGGACCACCTTTCATATCTCAGAAGGTTGCATAAACATGCCCGAGCTGAAAAATCTTGATCCGGACCTCCATTGCACAAGTGATGAATGTAAGCTCTAACTGAAGTGGAGTGCCATTACAACAGTTATCAAAACATCCTACAAAACACTAAGAGAGTGAAATTCATCCCCAGCATAGATAGACTATCTTCTTGCGGGGTGCCGTGGAAGAAATTTCCCTGGGCCATGGAAAGGAGAGAGGTGCGGAAAGAAACTTTTTCTCCGAGCGTGCAAGAGAGGCGTGGGAGAAACTCTTTTTCTCCCGGGTGTGCAAGACAGGCACAGAAGAGACTCCTTTTTTTCCCGAATGTGCAAGACAAGCATGGAAGAGACTCATTCTCTCCCAGGCATGCCAGACGGGTGCGAAAGAGACTCATTTTCTCGTAGGGGTGCAAGACAGGTGCGTGAGAGGATTTTCCTCTTCTGCAAACTCAAAAAGCCATAACTTTTGATAGGAAACTCTGTTTTTGGAAAACAAGGAATTTTCAGAAATCTCTCGATGTCCTCTTTTTCACAGCATACTTAAGAATTTAATATGGATAAATTTTTTAAGGGTCAATTTTGTGAAAACACTCTACAGGCTTATAAAATAAAAACTGTGGTAACATTCGACTTATAAATTTTTGTTCAATTCGAACTCCTTCCATTCTCAACATGCCAAACAAAAATGAAAGGTTGCAATTGGGGTAAACTTAGGATGAATTTTAAGGGTTAATTTGTTTGATTTATGATCAATTCGAAATTCCCAATTTGACAGTAAAATGACTGTAGCTTTTTCCTTTGTTCAATTTGAAAGGATTTCTTAAAAATTTCTTAAGTGTTTTAGTTTGTTTGGGGTCATTTTTAATCATATTAAGTTCAATTCAATGTTGCATCTTATTGATTATTGTTACAAGGGTCATTCTGTACATTTTTATTAAAATATTTGCCAGTATGAGAAATTTTTCTAACAGAGCTCTACCACTTCAAATTCGAATTGAGCCATTTTGCATTTTCTAAGCTTATAACATGAATTCATTCTAAACCAACACTATAATGTTATATTTCCTTCAATCAAAAGGTAGTTAGAACAAGAATGCAATTTCTATTTCTTAAAAAAAAAACATTTTTTTCCACATAGAGGGTGCAATAATTTTGATTTCACTTTCCAAATAGAGATTTCAAATATATTTCAAACACAAGTTTACAAAGAACACCAAATTATTTGAACAAGGTAAACAACTTCTATTAAGTAAGTCATGATATGTTTACAACTTTCTTTTCCATTTCATTCCCAAAAGACAGAATATAAATCTTTTCTTTCCTTCATTCAAAAACAGAAAACAGAGTACATCTCTTCCTCATTTCAAATTACAAATTTCATAGTCAATGCAAAAAAATCTTTCCATCACAAAAATAAATTACATTGTCATCCACTTCTAGTGAAAAAATGGTTATACACAAATAGAACTCTCACAAGGGACTGCCAAAACTATCTTCTTTCTCAGCTCCAAAATAGCAGTATGAATTTCCATCATTCTTCAATTTAGATCACAACAGGACAGGGGGGAAAGGCAATGCTCTCCACCCAACAAAGACATCCAATGAAAATGAGAAGCCATCCTTCTTCATTGGCCCTCGAGCCCCAACCACAATGCAATAAGAAATACGTTTCAACACATGGCAACAAAAGGCTTCCACAGCACAAAGTAAATCTTTCAACATGCACATTTCACATTTAAAGACACAACCCAAAATAGAACAACAGTTTTAGCAACCACAAGATAAAAACACAAACAATACTCATGCTTCATCAAGCAAGCCAAAGGAGCAAGAAACTATGGGGGATGCTACTTATGCCTCCTAAAGGGGAAATGAGTATCACCACCTATGAACAAACCACCAAAATACATATCATTTCAAATCTTTGACATACCCTTATGCCTCCCCCAAGTACCCCTTATTCCTAAAAAATTTCATATGCCTCCCCAACCTCTTATGGCACCCCATAATGAGTAAATACATGCAAGCTATTTATTTTTACAAGGTGGAACCTAAATCCCAACTCCTAACTCCCTCCAGACTTATACCTCCCTCAAGAGTACCCCATAGTCTTCTCCTACACCATCCCTAAGCCATCTACCCAACCAACCAACAAATAAAACAACACATTCAACATTCAACCATTTACATATGCATAAAAATAAAATAAAAGCATTTCAAGAGCCAAGCTCCTACCTCTCCATGATGAATTTTGTTCCAACGTTCCAAAACAACAAGCTTTCCAATGCAGAACAGTCCAACATCAACAATCCACAAGCATGTAACCATCTCCAATATTCTCCAAAAGCAAGAGCCCTCCAAATCCCCCAAAATAAGTCTGCCAAAAAATAAGTGATAAAAGGCCACCAACACAAAACAAGCTAAGGAATTTTAATAAATAGAAGAGGGAAAAGAAGAGGATGAGGTGGATCCATGTGGGATATCACATTACACATCCTCAACCCAAACAAAAAATTCAACTTCATTCTCCAATGCATAATCAATAGGAGGGTGAATAATATGACAGTTTTACTTACACACTCAAATAAGCCCACACCTCATAAGGACTGAAATTAAAACATGTAAGAAAAGTGCAATAAACATTCAAATTGACTTACAAAAATGCATAAATAAGGTCTAAATTTAACCCTCCAACCATAGGTAAGGTTGGTATGTAAATTTAAGGGGTATGGGACAAGTTTAACTTGTCCCACAAGTCTCCAAAACCATCCTCCAAGGACAAATTCGAATTTCAAAGAAGATAGAGTGTTTTATACTCCAAAATCAACTTACAGATCACTTACACATTTCTTACAACACTTTAATTCAAGGCCAAAAACTCTATTAATTACTTTCTTATTACCCAATTTGATTAATTAACTTTAACAATATAATTACTCACATTGCTTTACCACAATCTATTTAATTAAAGAAGAAAGGGGAAACACATCACTTATAAAATACATACATACAGAACAAAGGAATCAAATAAAAGAAAAAACACAAAGTCCCTTGGTCACATTTAAAGGTGATCCTACCCATGGGAATCCCTAACACAATCAAACACATATAAACAAATATAGTTGCCATGGTGACCTTGTTGAATTCATCTAGAATTCCAATGTGGTTGGTCTCCAATCCCCCGATGTTTGTTGTGATATTTTAACCTGCAAAACAAAAATACCTCCTTCGTCCTCGTGGCCGTATCAAAACATCCAAATGAATATAATATACTTCAAAAGTAATCAATATATATATGAATTACAAAAACATCAATAAAATCAACAGTGTCACTTAAAATTTCATCAACTATATCATCATCAATTTTACTTTAATTTTAATTTTCTAGGTCTACTTTAAATATCCAAATATCACATGTTTGAACAACATCTATAATGTACCCAAGTAAGACAGTATATCAACATCAATATATAAAATGTCTCTAATAATCATCATGCATCATATACGAATCAGAGTCAGCAATAATCCATGCTCTAACATCTAATCACCATACTAAATCAAAACTATAACAATGTTTCATGGTATAGTTAACAGTGTCCTGATCAATGTCAAACCTGTCGAAGGGAAGTGGGCACTACAATTCTTTTATAGTATTTGAAAGAAAGATAAACTTTATTCAAATAAATGGAAAGAAATTAATGTTCCAAATAGTCTTTCAATAGGCCATGAAATAAACCAAGTTCCATCTCTAGTATGTTATTATCCTTTAAAACATTTATTATAAATCCACTACAAATTTATTAAGGGAAATGAAACTTAACCCCTTCTACCTTCCATACAACTTTGTATCAAATTGTTAAAGAATAAATTTTTAGTGTACACTATATATATATATAAACCTTAACTTGTTATTACTACTACCTACAATTGCATTACTAAGTGGTAGTATTAGTAATATTTTAAATATTATTAATAATGAAATATTTAATAGAATGAGACTTATTATTTGGAAAAATATACTAATATATCCTATTAATATTATTATATTAATATACTAGTTATTTTATTTCATTAATAGATTTAACATTTTTATATTAATAAGGGTATTCTTTTATCCAATATAACTTTTAAAATTATATTATATATATATATGTATGTATATATATACATATATATATATATATATATATATTAATAATATATATATATATATATATATATATAGTATAAGAACGTTTATTAATGCAAAGCCTTAAAAAAAAAGAAATGAAATTGCATTTTGTTTTACCTTGGATTGCGGCCTATTTTTGTTAGTTTTTTTTAGTTAGTGTAGATTGGGGTGGGGAGAGGTTGGGATCGTCGACCCCTCCCCGCCCCCCAAACTTTAAACACCCCATTATAACATGAAAACCCTGACAGTTTTCTAACCTACGCTTTATCCTTTTTTCGGACTATGTAATGAGGCCACGAACCAAACCATTTTCAACTCATTTTTTTAATATATATATATATATATATATATATATATATATATATATATATATATATATATATATATATATATATATATATATAGACACACACACACAGACAGACACACCTAAAAATATATATGTTAAATCTTGTTTCTCTCAACAAAATCCATTACGGGTTTATCCCATATATGAAACAAATTATATATATATATTCATCTTCATATACCCAAATGAAAATATAAATCAAACCTAACTATAAAAAAAAAAATTGGAAAATACCCACAAACCCATTTGCGCAAACCCAACAAAAAAGAGCTAAATAAAATGTATAAATGCCATTGAAACCCTAGGAGAGGGTGTAAGCAAAATAGGAAAATAAATTAAATTTGTAAGCCCCTTCCAAGAGCTTAAGATGGACTCTAATGGCTTCCCTTCCTCCTCCAACAACCTGCAAAACAAAAGGGAAGATAATGAATGAAATGAAATGAGAAAGAAGCAATCATAAGGATGCTTTAGGGTTAGTTGCCCTTTTTTTCCTCATCAAGGGACCAAATTGAATCCATCCAAGGGATGAGATTCATCCCTACAAAAAGTAGGTGGAGAGTGGGTGATTGGAAATTTCCTTTTTAAATCTAAATGTTTTAATTTCAAAAACATGGGTTGACTTTGTAAGGGGTCACTTTATGGGGTAAGGAAACGTTTATTCTAACCCCCTGTAAAATGGGGACCTTGTTAATTGTTTGAACATTATGGAATTAAATACCTTGGGTAATTATTTTATTTGGCCCCTTTAACCCCTTAAATTTAAATATGGAATATTTAACTATAGTAGGAATTTTATTGTTTATTAAATTAACACTTAGAGAGAACTTAACCATGTTTGAGCTAATTATACTAATTAGTTTTAATGTGGGTTTAATATTATTATAACGGGAAAAATTTTCTATTAAGTATAATTGCCTAAAAATGTTATTGTGACAACTGTTGTTTCGAAACCTTTAAGTGGGCACGCATTTCAAAAAAATATTATTGCATAATTTTTGTATTTAACCCTAGGTTTTTCTTGTGTCTCGTGTGGGTGTTTTTAGCAGGAATTACAATGGCGCTTCTTTTGTATTGCAGATTGCTTCAACTACAAAGGGGAGAGTACTTAAGGATCCCAAACCACTGAAATCTCCTGATCCCAATAAAGGATGGGGTTCCTCAAATCATTAGAAATCAAATTTATTGTTATGTAAATGAGTATGCTTATGCTTGATCTTGTTGCACACATAGTAACCATATCTCTTAGTCACACAGTTTTCCATGTTAGTGGTCTAATTTTGAAATAGATTGTACTTCTTTGGTATGCATACATCATAAATTATAATTTCATGAAAAGTATTTTCTTTTTTCATTAGAACAAGTTTAGATAACATGATTTTTCAATCTTGTTCCTCACCGGAATATGGTAGTTTCATTTCTCAATTACTAGAATATGGTAGTTTTCGTAATAATGTATCAATGGTTAGACGACCAAGCTTACGTGATATGTAACTTATCTTTTATCATTAAATAGATCCTATAATTGTTAACATGGAGAACAATAGGGTTGAGGGCCCCAGTGATCACCCTTCCCATTTTTATATGGGCCACACAATGGTTGATATCATCAATGGAATTATTCCATAGTTTAGACAAAATCCTTACTGAGTCACCACCCACGGCCGGACACCTACAAGGGAACCCCATACTCTAGCCCTTGGTGTAGAAAAAGAACTGTATTTGATGCACATCGATGTCAGCCTCCTTCAGGGCAGAATGAACCAGAGGAAGAACGTGCTTCAGATGGTGCGCTACTTTTTCCCCTGGGAGAAACCCATGTTTGGGGGGGAGTTATGTAATTGTGTCATGGATTTGAAAATATTGTTCTGTCTAAATTAACAATTTGTATTCCTATATTTTTTATAGAACCTTTAAACCCAATTGTAATCATTCTCACTCCTTACTAATTTCTTTGTAAACAAATGCACTCCTCTAATCATGGTCATCTATAATTGCAGAGTGCTAAGCCATAACAACATTTAATTTCTTAGGGAGAAAAAAGAGCAACATAATGGTGATATTGATATGGAGATGGAGATGATGTTACCTAGTAAATTTTGAAGATGATATGTCAATAGTAATTTCAATTGAAGATAACTGTAGGGTGATCCCAGTCAAAGATTGTTTGTCATTTTCTCGAACTGAAAGATCATGTGAAGAACAAGATTTGATGAAGAAACAAGAGGAGATGATTTCTCTATTTGAGAATCCCCATGAAGAGAAGTGGTAGACTTTCCCAATATTATCAAAGATCCACGATAGCAGGGTGTATTTCAAATCAATTCCCTACTATATGAAGATCTGATAACCCATAAAAGGTGCATATTTATATTTATTTATTGGAGAACAAAATTATTGTGTTTTAGTAGATATTCCTACAGGGTATATATGACATCTTCGAGCATATTTTGTTCTACTTTTTATTTCTTTGATTTATTTTCCATGTTTCTTTGAGAATGAAAAATTATTGGTAAGTTAAATCTAGAGCATGAAAACGATGATGGATTACATTGATTTCTCGGATGCCTCATTAGATTCTTTAATATCTTCTTATCATTTCTCCATGGAAACTTATTATTCTGGATTTGCATTTGCAATGCACTAGCTCTCAAGTTCCTCATATAGCTTGGGATATTACCATTTTAAATCTTCAAGGCTCATTTCATGATCAATTGGGAAATATTATTCATAATAAAGGAACTTAGAGTAGGAGTCATATTCTCCATTGGATTCATCTATTTTTTACAAGATGCTTTAGAGTCTCTAACCAACAATTGTCTCTACAAAAATCCTTCGGCCAAATTTCCATTTACAAAATATGTGGAAATCATAGCGGGACTACAAACGTCTCTAGTGATATTAGAATAGGCCTTCTAACTAGGAAAAGATTAAGCCCCAACACCAATACAATAATCATGATGTATTACCTCCCAATACACATGGCGTCCATAGCCACACCCATCAAGAATTAGATGCAACAAATATTAAACTTGAAGTGAATAATAAATTTAGCTAAGTGTAATAATATATGATGTATAAAATTTATACAATAAATTGAAATTATTTTTTATTCACAATGTTTTAATTGGCTTTCAGTTTTTTTTGTTATATAATATTTAAAACAATTAAAAATAAATAAATTATTTGTTGTTTTTTTTTTTATTATTGGCAAATAGTTTTTTGAAAGGGACTATACCCTTGTACAGCAAGGCTCAGAAGCCAGAATAGGAAAATAAAGCTCGAAAAAAAGGATCAACATCCTGATATAACAATAAGGACCAAGAGCAGAACGCAGTCTGCAAAGAAACAAACAACAGCAACACAACAGTAAATAAACACCTGCTGGACAGTGATCAAACAGCAAACACGCAGTGGTCCGGCCACAAAAAATGATAACAATGTACTCCGGCCGACCACTAACGGAGAAAACAACCAGACGATCATCACAAAAGAGCCCAACAAAAACTGACAAGGAAGGAACCAACAAAAGCAAACCAGCTGCAACAAAACAGCAACAAAACAACAACACAGCTGCCTAGCAACTGCGTAGCAGGCCATAAGCCAAAATGTAGCAATGATAGCACCCAAAAAGACAAGAATCAAATCTTGTCCGATATGGTGGGGGATTTAGATTTGGCATTACCCTTCTTTTTCCGATCCACCACTGTCCATTCCTGATTTCCCACATCCACTACAGTCAAAAAAACTGCAATAGGTTTGATGGGGGAGTGACCCAAATGGGAGGTCGGAATATCTTTAATCACTGAATCAGCAGCCTGTAAAGAATAATCTGGAGGCTTCTCTGTATTGGTCTGTGAATGAACCATGATGGGTGAGTTAGCTTGCAGGGGGGCACTCGAATCCTTAGCCGGATTTGAGTCGATTGTAAGATGTTCAGGTAGAGAATCCCTCCACCACGCTGTTTTGGTCTTACGTTTGGAGTGTTCACAGTCATCTGTAACATGACCAGTTTGGAAGCAACGCCTACATCTGAAGGCAAGTCTCTCATAGTCTATCCTCTGCACCCAGAGCCTGGCTCCAATCTGAAGATTGATTTCTGCTGGTAAACATTTGGAGGTATCGAGATCAACCAGGATTCGAGCATAAGTAGTATGGGTTTGAATGGAGGTCTTATCATCAACTGCTACACATGAGCCTAAAGTATCCCGTATAGCAATGAGACAAGATCTGTTCCAAATCTGCAATGGGAGTCCTGGTAGACGAACCCAAATCGGGTAGGTATCAAAAGACTCCTTTAATGGGTCGAAAGATGGATACCATGGTTTGGACGTAAGCCCATGTTCCCCCCAAACCCAATGTTGACTAAAAATTAAATCCCTATCTTCAGGGGTTTCAAAGACAGCAATGAAGTAAGCTTTAGCACAAGGATAAAGCTCAATCTTACCTTGTATTTTTTCTCTCCATCTCTGGGCTATCCAGTCATGAAGCTGAGAAAGCTTAGGCCAAAATTTGTGAAATCTGCATATGAGCCCCAGATGGGAGAGATTTTCCTCCTCCTTAAGAACCTTTAGAAGTAAATCCTCTTCGATTTTCAGCGTCGGGACCTCCTGGGAGGGTTTTAAGAGCTCATTTCTGACATTCTCCTTCTGTTTGGAGACCGCTGAAGCATAAGATCCGGACCTATTGTTGCTGTTTAGATTGTCCTGGTTCTGGCTTACCCCTGTACCTCTTCCTCCATCACCAGATCCACTCTTAGTCTCTTGCAACCTGCAGTTACCAGTATTGAGTTTTAAAGGAGATAATGAATCTTTGACTGAACCATCTTTACCTGTCCCATGAGTGAACACCCCTGTTTTGATATGGGGGTCTTGGTTAGTATTGCAAGCCATACCAATCCATGAGATTGGTGCTTTATTTTCCTCTACATTTTTGCATCCGCCTCCCACAGATACCACTGGTTTCTCGCCGCCATTAATAGGGACCTCATTTCGAACTGAGAGGGGCGAACCTCTGGCAATGCTCGTGCCTCCTCGAACCCTTTTTTTAGATGAAGCCCGCGTAGAAACCATGGTAGCCGCGGAACAGTCGCGGAGCAATCTCGGAGCAGTTGCGGAGCAGCCGCGGAGCAATCGCGGAGCAGTTGCGAAGCAACCGCGAAGCAGACGCGGAGCAGCCGCGGAGCAGTCGCGGAGCAGACGCGGAGCGGGGGGAAAACGGATTCAAACGGATTCAAACGGTTAAAAGTATTTGTTGATGTAGAGAACATCAATAGTAACATTTCTACATTAAAAAAAAGATAATTTTACAATTAATTATTGTGGAAATCAAATTGTAGCTTCCACCTACAAGTTTTTTGTGGTAATAACAATTGTAGAAAAAAAAAGTTGAAATTGCCACAATATAACATTGATGCAAGTTGTGAAATTTCTACAAACACATTATATATATAATACATTTCTTGTGAACATTTTTTAATATTAACAATAATAAAAAATGTAGAAATGTTACAAATATTAAGAAATGTGGACAATGTACAATTTAAAAAATAGAGATTGTCTAAAAAAATTATAAATTGTGGACTATCCATGGCATATTGAATTATGGAACAACTACAATAAGATATCAAAAAGTGAATTAGCTACAACTCCAATGCCACAATTTTATTTTTTTAATTACCATATAACCATAAAAGTATTTTTGAAAAATTGTGGCAAAAGAAAGTTTTTTGTAGTGAATACTCCAAAGATCTCCCTTTTCTAAAAATTAAAGAAAATAATGCTCGTCTAATGGTGGCTCTGGTAAAGACGTTGCTTCTCTCGGCGGTGTCTAGGAATATACTTTGGATTGGAGTGGAAATGGAAATTAGGAAGCTTTATCCTAAATTGGATTGGCCATGGGTTCTTTTGGTGGCAAGATTAGCTCTTTTAAATCACAAAACATGGATCTTTCTCCTCTGAAGAAATTTACAAACCCTACAAGCGGAAACAAGATTGACTCTGTTACATCATAAAACAAGTATCTTTCATCTCTAAAGAACTCTGTAAACCCTAGTAGAGGCATCATTGGCTTCAGATCTGGGCTTTGTGGTTCACGAGATGAAAACTCTAATCTTAACAAACTAGATAAAATAGACAATAGCAAAGGGAACATCAAATCTTTTGTTGCGGTATTTGGCAAAGAGATAGTGGCCATGCTGATAAAATCTTAAAAAATATTGACAAGCTCTTGAAACCCTCATAGGAGACCCCGACACTAAAAATTGGAGAGGATCTACTTCAAAAGATTCTCAAAGAGGAGGAAAATATAACTCAGTTGGGTATCATACGCATCTTTAACAAATTCTAGCCCAAAATTTCTCAACTCCATGAATGGATTGCACAAATATGGAGGGAAAATATACATGTAAGATCGAGCTTTATCCATGTGCTAAATCTTATTTTATTGCTGTCATTGAAACCCTTGAAGATAGGTATTTAATTTATTACCAACATTGGGTTTGGGGTGACATGGGCTCATGTCCAAGCCATTGTATATGTCTTTTGATCTTTTAAAATAATCTTTTGATGCCTACCCAATTTGGGTTCGCTTGTCGGGACTCCCACTTCAACTTTGGAATAGATCTTGTTTGATTGCTTTAGGGGATACTCTAGGCTCATGTGCGGAAATTGATGATAAGACCTCCGTTCAAACCCATACTATTTATGCACGAATCCTTGTAGACCTTGATGCCTCCCAAGCCCTACCAACATAAATCAATCTCTAAATCAGTGAAAGAATACGGGTACAAAGGTTAGACTATGGAGGACTTACTTTTAGATGTCCGTGTTGCTTCCAAACTGGTCATATTACAGAAGAATATGAACATTCTAAACAAAATACCAAACATGCATGGTGGAAAGATTCTCTACCAGATCGAGTCTAAATCAACTCCCATATAAACCCGATTGTGGGAACTAGCACCCCCACCTACCATGGAATATTATTTGAATAATACTGAGAAAATAGCTCTAGATTCTTCAATTCATGTTGTTGATTCAATGATAAATTATTCTTTGACCCCTCTTCCTAGGGGTCACATCCCTATAAAATCACTTGAAGTGGTTATTCTGATTTCAGTGAAGGAGGGAAATGCACAATGGATGATAGTGGATAGGAAGAAGAAGTGATATAAACCTTCCATTGTCTTGGACAAGGTATGAGACTTGTCACAATGTGTGTTCTCATTTCTACATCTGGGCTGTAGGCATATTATGGTGTTGCTAAGCAACTTTTGTTGATGTGAAGTTGTTGTTTAGTGATTGTTTTCTAGTTGTAGGGTTGTTGTTTTAGGCTTTGATCTTGATAGTTTGCTTTTTGTCATTGGGGTGTTTTGTTTTATCTAGATTTTGATCTCTTTTTGAAGTATTGAATTTGTTATATCTAGCTATTAAGACATGTTGTACAAGGGTATAGCCCCTTTCAAAAATCTATTTGCCAATAATAAAAAAAATCATTTTAGAATCATTTTTATAAATTTTAAAAATATTTATCAAATTACCTAATAACTGAATGGATTTTTTTTTGCATAATTGTATTGTACTACTTATTTTAATATATTAATAATTTCATATAAATCTTTTTATTCTTTTTATAAAGAAACAAATCTTAATATAACAATATCGTATAGGGTAGAAGCTTCAACACAAAATGGAGATGATTCCTTCACCCATTTCTAACTTACTTGCAGTCTAAAATATTGATAAATATAAACTAAAATAAACATTTTAAAGGAAGAATTTTTAGAATCTATTGTACATGCCTAAATTTGGTAATTTATCCCTTTATAATGTTAGTATTGACTTAATCCTTTCAACCATGACTTTCGCACATACCCCAATCATAATTGCTAGATTTTAGTCCATTCTTAGTCTTATTGAAAGAATTTCTCTCCTCATTGCATTGTTCAACCACTGACAATAAAACTCATATTAGCCACAAGAAGTCGAATTCTCATGTTGGCCAAGCATAGAGTTTTACAACATTGCATCTTCCTCCTGAAAAAATTGCCAAATAGTTTATTCCTACGAAAAAACATTCTAGCCAAGATCCATTTAATCATCACTTTTTCCATTTTATATCTTTGTATACCTTAGTACCTTAATTTATTGTGATCCTTAATCTAAATTTATACCCATGAAATCCTATATAAGTAATATACATATACTCATTTACTTACTTAGCATTTACCTATAGATTTTTGTATTCACCTTGAATAAATCACTCAAAAAAAGAAAACAAAAATAAAGTTTCCTAAGATAATAGAATAAATTAGCATCATCCCTCTTATAAGTTTTAATAACTCCAAACTATGTGCAAAATCCATGTTTTCCAAATTAATATCCCTAAAAGAAAGATCAAGAAAAAGGAAGTGAAGTCACTACAAAACATTATAAATTGATCATGTTATCATATATAATTGTATTCATGCAATATTATGTCATCTATATATATGGAGAAAAGTGTTTAGTTTTATGCCTCTTCAAAATAGTGACAATGTAAGTAGTGTATGGATTTCACTTCATTGCAAACAATAACTCTTTTTTCGTGTTTTAATTTAGGTATTGTTCAGGGTTAATTTAGTTAAATAACAAGGGTTTCACACATTTGGGAGGCCTAATATTTCATATTGAAGAATATACAAATCACTTAAAGAGGTTCATAAAGTTGTACAAGACCATTTGCTACTTGGAAAAAAACGTCAAACAAGATAAAATTACGAAGGTCAGTTTGGTCCAAAGAGAATGTTTTCATCACTATTTAAAACATAATCTAGGAATACGAGAAAAAGACTCTATCATATATTTTTAGCAAGTTCATCCATGTATCACACCCAAAATCAGCATCGAATCCTATGAAAGAACTAAATACACTCATCATTTTGTGTTTTATTTTAATATTTATCATGATCCACAATTGAAGGAAACTTATATGTATCAGATTGCATATTCATATTTATCTACAAATATAAAAAATTGATGAGGCATCAATATTAAAAATACAACACATGAATTCTAATTTGGGATAAATCATTGTGTGAATATATTTATTCATCAAATCCTTACCCTATTTGGTTTACGTGACCATATTTCAAATCAAACCATTTATATACTAACCTAGTTCTCGTTAAGAATGTCTCTTTATCAAATCTTTTTGTCCATAATCCTACATCTAGGATTTTTTCTTCTAATTAGCCACATTCATTCACCATGGGATTCTAGTTTCTATCACAAATAATTAATAATATCTCCTCAAAGTGTAGGCTTCATTTCCTCCTAGTTGGTATTGGCTACCATCCCTTTTATTAGTCCCATCGATCTTCCCACCTTGAAGGAAAAAAAATTCCTTTAAGGTAATACATGCTTTTTCACAAACTTTATTTGATCTCAAATAAATCTTGATGCTTGTACACAATTATCATCTATACTAACCCTTGACGACCTCCTCCAATATATGGTGTATTCTAGATTCCATATAAATAATGTAGTTCTTCATTTGAATTATATTATTTACCAACCCTTGTATAATACATGTCTCTAAACTAATTTAAAATCCACAATCTACTTGCACATATATAATTGTTCAATCTAAGCTCATGTCTGCTAACAATTAATGTGTGATATTATATGCATCCTTTTTCCTCACCTACCCTTCGAATATTTTTCAAGCTACCATGCAAACAACCCCTATTCTCCCTAAGCTTATATTATGATTTGAAGTCCATGATATCAATAAAATACAAGGAAACCCACCAAGGGAAATTATGACATGTTTGTTATGTACCAATATATAAAATGCCCTAATATAATATGATTACTATGTAATAATAATAATAATAATAATAGGTTTTTAAAATCCATGATGCTATGGGGAGGCTTGTTTTTGGGTCTACAAGCGGATACCAATATGATAGCTTCCCTCCCACGACTATAATTTTTAGTTGATTTTCACATGTGACGTGTGATCTATTTCTTGGATTCCCCTCCACTTATTTGTAGCTTCATGATTCTTAAAAATGTCATTTGATTATCCTTAAATACACACTTTAATTACTATCCCAATTTAGAAATTATTTATTTTATGCATCCCATTAAAAGTCTGTATGTTTTTTTCTACAGAAACGTACAGCTTGATATAAAATAATCCTTATGCTAATTGCATTCATGAAATAATAGAAGTGACCCTTCTATCATCATAAAGTTTAATTGATTGTGCAAGATTATATAATTATCAAACCATAAAATTATAATAAATAGTAGACTAATTTTTCAATTCATGTTTGTAAATAATATAATAATAATAATTTCTATATATGTAGTGACTCATAACTTTTTTTTTTTTTTTTGAAAATGATTTAATGCCAAAGCATTACATTGAGCACTAATTTAGAATGTCAGAATGTCTACCTATGTTTCGAAGGAAACATAAAGAGAATTGTAATGTTAAGTAAGCATATAAGCTAAATCAGTGAACACCATTAGACAAACAACTATGGGTAAGGGGTATCCATGTCATCAAAATTGTCCAACGAATAATCATGGCCTCTATCACTTGACTCTCGAAATTGGGGTGTTCCGGACCTTTCCATTATGTAAAAAATGATCCCTAATAAAATCTATATACGTTATTCTAACAATAAATTATATTTTTTAAATCTATGTTTTATTTATACAATTTAAATTAGATAATTATTATATTATATTTCATTTTTTAATAAATTAAAAAATTGGGTTTAACAAATATGGAATTTAAAATAATGTTAAATAATTATATAATTGTTGAATAGTAACCCCTAATTCTATGATTAAAGATTATAAATGATATAGATATAATTCTTATACACATAAAATTGATAATTTAACATTTAAATATTTCCAATGCAAAACAGTCCAAGATCAACAATCCATAAGCATGCAACCATCTCCAATCTTCTCCAAAAGAAAGAGCTCTCCAAATCCCCCAAAAGAAGTCTCCCAAAAATGAAGTGATAAAAGTCTAGCAACCCAAAACAAGCTAAGGATTTTTAATAAATAGAAGAGGGAATAGAAGAGGATGAGGTGTATCCATGTGGGATGCAACATCACACATCCTCAACCCAAACACAAAAGTCAAATTCATTCTCCAATGCATAATCAATAGGTAGGTGAATAATATGACATTTTTACTTACACACTCAAACAAGCCCACACCCCATAAGGGCTGAAATTAAATCATGTAAGAAAAGTGAAATAAACATTCAAATTGACTTACAAAAATGCATAAAGAAGGTCTAAATTTAACCCTCCAACCATAGCTAAGGTTGGTATGTAAATTTAAGGGGCATGGGACAAGTTTAACTTGTCCCACAAGTCTCCAAAATCAGCCTCCAAGGATAAATTCGAGTTTCAAAGAAGATGGAGTGTTTCATTCTCCAAAATCAACTTACACATCACTAACACATTTCTTACAACACTTTAATTTAAGGCCAACAACTCTATTAATTACTTTCTTATGACCCAGTTTAATTAATTAACTTCAACAATATGATTACTCACATTACTTTACCACAATCTATTTAATTAACATGAAAGGGGAAACACATCACTTATAAAACACATACATACAAAACAAAGGAATCAAATAAAAGAAAAAACACAAAGTCCCTTGGTCACATTTAAAGGTGATTTCCCCATGGGAATCCCTAACAAAATCAAACACACACAAAAAATACAGTTGCCATGGTGACCTTGTTGAATTCATGTAGAATTCCAATGTGATTGGTCTCCAATCCCCCGATATTTTTTGTGATATTTTAACCTGCAAACCACAAATACCTCCTTCCGCCTCGTGTCCACATAGAAACATCAATATGAACATAATATACTTCCAAATTCATCTGTAATGCCCGCTAAAACAACCCACTTGAGACCCAAGAAACAACCTAGGATTAGTTAGGAAAAATTATGGAATAATGTTTTTTGTTTAAAAGAGTCTATTACCACGTTACAAGGCAACAACTATCACTAACAAGTTCAAGAAAAATTATAATCCAATAGAATATAGTTTTCTTTCACTAACAATTATTAGAGTCACAAGGTCCAAAATTTAGGGTTAGAAGCTTCAACTAGGTTCAGAGGGTAATTCCTTACCATACCCACTCTCTAACAGGATTAAAGATTCAACTTGATTTTTCTCACACTTAATACTTTCAAAAAATTATAAATTACTACCATAGGATAGGAAATTTCCTCACCTTTCCATTGATATAAACAAGTCCTCCTAATTCCTCATAAAACTCAAGTTATGGGCCAACAGACCTTGGCAGGAAAATTTTCCCAAGGGCGAGCCTATAGGCCTAAGGGAGAAATTTTTCCCTTACGCGGGTCAGCGGAGTAGGGAAGAGTTTTGGTGTTTTTTCCCTTTTCGGAGAAAAATTACAATTTTCCTCTGTGTGCCCGCAAGCCCGAAGAGGACACTTGTCGGCTTGAGAAAGCTCTGGCGGGAAGTCAGGTCGTAGGAGAGATTTAAGGTGTTAAGCCTTTTGGGTCGCAAAACGATAAGGGATAAAATTTATCTGCACCTCCGTTGACACCCAAGGTGCCACTTGTGAAGATCTGATTGACGTGGGGAAAATGGACTTGCAGGGACACATCAGAATTTTACACTTTGGGCTTGGAAACGCAAGGGGAAAAACTTCCCGCGTGCCTCCGCCTAATCCAGATGATGCCACGTGTCATCGCCCTATTGGCCGCAAGACTGCGGGGAGGTGGAGGAAACTAAGAAAATTTTCCCAAGAAAAAATTTAAAATCACTAAGGTTGAAAAATGTGCCGCGCCTACACCGTTTCCTTGTGAGGCCACGTGGTGGCTTCTAATTTGCCACGGGAAGACGAAGAGGCAGGGAAAAGTTTGAAATTTTTTCTAAATTTTTCTGAAAGTGCTAAGTTAAAAAAGGGGATCCGCCCATCTGTTGACACCGCATGGTGCCACATGGCAGGCTCTGATTGGCTACGGGCTAGCAGAGCAGAGGAGAAAATTTTCCTAAGTGTTTTAAGGGAAAAATTCGGGCCACGGGCCCACCAAGGAAATTTTTCCCAAAATTTCCCGCAAAGTGAAGAAAAAATCATAAGGCCATAACTTTTGATAGAGACCTTGCTTTTGGGCAAACGAAGACTTTCTGGAAAGCTATTGATACCCTCATTACACTGAAAACATTAATTTTAGATTTTGATAAATTTTAAGGGGTCAATTTTTAGAAAAATTCCCTTAGAAATTTTAAAAGCAATTTGGTAAATTTTAACTTATAAATTTTGTTCAATTTTTTCGTTCATTCACTTTCAACATGTCAAACGGACATGGGGATATTTTCTTAGATGTATTTCAGGATTTTTTCAAGATTCAATTGGTTTATTTGAGTTGCAAATTAAAATTTTACATCTCTTGACAGCAAATCGATTGTAAGAGGTCTAGACACGATTTTGCAATGTTTTGAAGGATTGTTCCTTAAGTGTTTTAACCCAATTGAGTTCATTGAAATCATAGAATGCTATATTTTAATGTTTTAATATTGATTATTGTTTCCAGGCTCGAACTGTGCATTTTAGAGAAGTATTTTCCAGTTTAAAATTTAAAACAGAGGTCAATTTCTAGTGGAATTGTTTATCATTTTTCATCTTCCAAATATGTAAATTCATTTCTATTTTAGTCTAATACATTTAGTTGATTTAAAAAAACCATTTACTAGCTAAAATGTAAAGTCTAATTTCCAATTTTAACATATTTCAAAAGAACAGAGTTACATATATTTCCTTCATACGTATTCCTCATTTCAATTTTCCAAACAGAGATTTCAAATCACAATTTGATTATCAATTTCAATACAAAAATGTAAATTGATAAAGGTAGTATAATCTTTTATTGATTTCAAATATGCAACTTTACATCTTTCAATTTCTTGAATGCAAATAACATATTTCAATTTCTTTCTTTCAAATGAACAAAACAAGGTATGTATATCTTGCACATTTCAAATTTACAACTTTCATAGATCAATACAAAGTATCTTTCCATTACAAATAGTAAACATATCATCCACTTGAAAGTGGGAAGGGTTACAATGAGATTTCATTTCACAAGGAACTGTCATACTGTCTTTCTCCTCTGTGCCAGAACAACAACATAAATTTCTCCTTTTGGATCACAACAAAGGAAGGGGAAAGGAAATGCTCTCTAACCAACCAAAACATCCAATGAAGAGGAGAATCCATCCTTCTTAATTGGCCCTCGAGCCCCAAGCACAATGCAATAGAAGGTGTGATTCAACTCATGGCAACAACATGCTTCCACAAACACACATGTAGATTTCACAATAAAAAATACAGTTCAAAACAGAATGTAGTTTACAACTACATTTAAAACATACAAACAAGACTGAGGATTCATCAAGCAAGCCAAAGGAGCAAGGAACTATGGGGGAAGTTGCTTATGCATCCCAATGTGAAATGGGTAACCACCTGTAACAAACCATCCAATTTAAATCATCATATATATCCCTATGCCCCCCATAATCCCTCCTTATGCCCCCCCACAAATTTCCTTATGCCCCCCACAAAGTAAGAAATGCAAGCTATTTCTTTTCCATGGTGTATACCAACCCCAAACTTCCTCCACAGTACATCTAATGCCACTGGAATTCCCTTATGCCCCTCCTCAATGATTCCCCATAGCCTTCTCCTACACCATTCCTAGGTAGTCTACTTAACCTGCCAACAAACACACAGAACATTCACCATTCACACAAAAGTAAAAATAAATAAAAGCATATATGAAGAGCTAAGCTCCTACCTCTCCATGGTAGATTTTGTTCCAATACAACAAGCTTTCAATGTCAAAATATAGTCCCAAAATCAGCAATGCCCAAGTATGAAAAGCTCTCAAATCTCCTCCAAAATCAACAAGAGCTCCCAATAGCCAACGAAAAATGACCCCCAAATGAAGTATGCCACAAAATGAAAATCCAGTAACCAAGTAACCCACAACAAGCCAAGTAAATTCAAATTTAAGGAAGAGGGAAGAGAAGAGGATGAGGTGGATCTATGTAAGATGCCACATCACACATCCTAAACTCCAACACAAAAAGTAAACTTCATTCTCCTAAGAATAATAAATAGGTGGGTGAAAATATGACAAATTGCTTACACACTCCAACCAAGCCCACCCCATAATGACTGCAAATTTAAAACATGAATAAAGTGCAATTAAAACATGTAACTTGACTTATAAAAATGCATTAAAAAGGTCTAAAATCAACCCTCCCACCATAGGTAAGGTTGTTATACAAATTTAAGAGGTATGGGACAAGTCTAACTTGTCCCACAAGCCTCCAAAATCAGCCTCCAAGGACAAATTCGGATTTCCAAGGAGGTGGAGTGTTTCATACTCCAAAATCTGACTTACACAACTCTTACACATACTTACATATCACTTACACATTCTTACACATTACTTACACATCACTTACCACATTTAATACAAGAGCCAAAAACTTCTATAGATTACTTTCTTATATCCCAAATTTGATTAATTTATTTATTTTAACAATATTATTACTCACATTAATTCTCCACAATTAAAAGAATAATGAAAGGGGTAAATGTATCACAAAATAAACACATTCAAACAATAATAAGAAGGAACCACATTAATAAAATACACATAACCCCTTGGTCACATTCAAAGGTAATCCCCCCATTGGAATCCCTAACAAAAATAACACACACACAAAACATGTTGCCATGGTGACCTTGTTGAATTCATTTAGAATTCCAATGTGGTTGGTATGTAATCCCTCAATGTTTGTTGTGATATTTTATCCTGCAAAACACAAATACCTCCTTCGGCCTCATTGCCATATTAGAACATCCAACATGATATAAATATAATCACAAAATCATTTATACATATGAATCACAACAACATCAAGGCCCAATAAACATTATCACTTACAATTTATATCAACAACTATATCATCATCATATAATTTCCATTTTCTAGGTCTACTCACAATATCCAAAAATCACATGTCCGAACAATATTCATAATATATCCATGTCAAATAGTATATCATCATCCACATATGAAGTGTCTCTAATAATCATCATGCATCATAACTAAATCAATATCAACAATAATCCATGGTCCAACATCTAACATCATACTAAATCAAAACCATAATAATGTCCATAATGTAATCAACAGTATCAAGATAAGTATCAATATGTGTCAAAGGGAAGTGGGAACTACATCCCCCTCCCCTTAGACTCGACTTCCTCCTGCAATTCACTGGAACAAATGTGGAAACTGAACTCATAATAAGGTAGCATCCTCCCATGTAGCTGCAGTCTCATCATATATGTCCCACTGCACCTGAACCTGATCAACCTCTCTACCTTGAAGGACCAGGGTCCTAATATCTAGGATGTAAACGGGCTCCACCATCCCCTGCCCCTGATCCTTCTCCTCCAATGATGTCTTATGCAACACATGAGAAGGATTTGCAACATATCTCTTGAGAACTGAAACATGAAAAACATCATGTACGCGAGACAAGCTGGGTGGCAATGCTAGATGGTAGGCTAAAGGGCCAATACGCTCCAAGATCTCAAAAGGTCCCACGGATCTAGGAGCTAACTTAGAACCTTTTCCATAATGGATAGGGCTCTTATGTGTCCTGACATGAAGGAACACCGTCATGCCCACATCAAAACTATGATCGGTCCTATCATGATGTGCATACTTCTTTTTTCTGTCATGTGCCTCCTATAGTGTATGTCTGATCAATACCACCTGCTGCTCCATGTCCTGTAACAAACATACTCCAAAAGAAACCCTGTCCTCTAGCCTATCCCGGCTAAGAGGTGTCCTCCACTCTCTACCATATAAATCCTGCAAAGGAGCCATGCATATGGAACTCTGAAAGCTAGTATTGTAGGAAAACTCCACCAAAAATAGGTACTCCTCCCATCTAGACTATTGATCTATCACATACATCCTGAGCATGTCCTCTAAAATATGATTCACCCTCTCAGTCTGTCCATCTATTTCAAGGTGATATGCTGTGCTGAAATTAATATTTGTCCCGAGGGAATGCTGCATGGTAGTCCAAAAATGGGAAGTACACAGAGGATCGCGGTCACTAATGATCTTCCACGGAATCTCGTGTAACCTAACGATCTCATCCAAATATACCCATGCCACTGCTCTAGCTGTATAAGTGGTCTTCACTGGAGAAAAGTGAGCCACCTTTGTCAATTTATCAACCGTGACCATGATGGCATCATGGTGATATCTTGACTTCGATAGCCTGACAATGAAAACCATGGAAACTCTATTCTACTTCCATTCTAGTATAGCATGAGGAAAAATAAGGCTAGTTGGATGTTGATGCTCAGCCTTAACTCTTTGGCACTATAAACATCGTGACATGAACTGGCCCACGTCTCTACGAATTCCTCTCCAATGATACAACTGTCTCAAGGTGGCATGCATCTTCTTTACCCCAGGATGAACTGAATAGGGTGCACGATGTGCCTCTGCCAAGATTTCCTACCTCAAGCCTCCACCTCTGGGAACATAAATCTAGCCTATGTGCATGAGAATACCATCTGCCTCTAAATAAAAACCATCAAACTTTCCCTCGAGGGGTTTTTGGGACTTGATCTCAGCTCGAACTTTAATGTAGAAGTTGTCAAGAGGAAGCTACTAAAGAATCATGCTCCACAAATCTGTACTAACTGAAGTGGCCATACTCACATGTATCCGTCTGCTGAGAGCATCTACCACCACATTCTCCTTCCCCTTCACATGCTCTATCTCCATATCATACTGACGAAGCAACTCCATCCAACGTCGCTAACGAGCATTGAGATTGGGCTGCGTGAAGAGGTGGCGAAGACTCAAGTGATATGTCCTGAGTGTGAATCTCTTTCCAAGAAGAAAGTTCCTCCATCGAACTAAGGCGTGCACAACTCGCAAAAGCTCAAGATCATGAGTTAGATAATTAAGCTCTTAATCCTTGAGTTTACAAGACTCAAAAGCTACAATTCTACCCTACTGCATCAGCACACCTCCAAGGTCTACCAACGAAGCATCCGTGTAAACAATGAACTCACCATGTGGATCCTGATATTGCAAGGATAGGTGTTGTAGTGAGACATCCTTTAGTGTCCTGAATGCTTACTCACATCTATTCGACAAAAAAAAATTCTTCCCTTTCCTCTGAAGGGAAGTGATGGGGTGTGCAATCTGAGAGAAGTCCTGAAAAAATCTCTGATAGTAACCTATTAATCCCATGAAGCTGCGCACCTCAATCATAGTAGTAAGTGCTGACCAATCCATAATGGATCTAATCTTAGAAGGATTAACTGTGAGAACTTCCCCAGAAATAATATGACCCAAGTACTATACCTCTATCTAAAAGAAGGCACACTTCTTCAAGTTCCCGAAAAGCTACTGCTCCCGAAGACACTAAAGAACCTGGCGAAGGTGTCCCTCATGCTCCTCACGCGTACATGAGTAAATCAAAATGTCATCAAGGAAGATGAGCATGAAGCAATCTAAGAAGATCCTAAATACCCCATTCATCAAACTCATAAACACTGCGGGGGCATTAGTCAAACCAAAAGGCACCACTGTGAACTCATAGTGGCCATATCTCGTACGGAAGGTGGTCTTATGAATGTCCACCTTTGAAATCCTTAGCTGATTGTAGCCTGACTTAAGATCAATCTTAGAGAAAACCATGGCTCCCTTCATCTAATCAAATAAATCATTAATGCGTGGAAGGGGATAACGATTCTTGATCATTACCTTGTTCAGCTGGCGGTAATCAATACACAACCACAAGGATCCATCCTTCTTCTTCAAAGATTACCAGTGCACCTAAGGGGATACACTAGGACGGATAAGGCCCTCAAGCTGCAACTTGAGCTCATAGAGCTCTGGAGTGGTCATCCAATAAGGTGCTCGTGAGATAGTCTCTACTCCCAGAACCAGGTCTATATGAAAATCATTCTCACGTGGGGGTGGTAACCCCGGTAGCTCCCCTAGAAAGACATCTGCAAACTCTCTCAAAATGGGGTGATCATCTAGCGATGGTCTACTAGACCCATCCTCTGATCTGTCACTGACTCTAACAGCATACATCTGGCAACCCTTTTACACACACCACTTAACTTGCATAGCAGAGATGATGTGAATAGAAAGGGGTCTCTTGACCCCTATAATCGACTGACTCCACTCCCACAAGATATAATCTTGTGGTAACAATCCATCCTGGCCCTGTGTGTAGATAACCAATCCATACCCAAAATGACTCCATACGAGCCCAAAGGAAGGATACAGAGATATGAGGTAGTGATGAAAGGTTCCAAATCCACTACACACTCCTTAAATAAGGAGTCTATAGAGATCTTGGCTCCAGAAGCCATCTCAACATCCCAACTATGACCCTGCCTAACTGCCACCATCCTGCATCGCTTTACTATAGATGGTGCAATGAAAGAGTCACAAGAACCAGAATCAAACAATATAGAGGTAGGAATACCCAAAATGCTACCTGTAGTCTCAATGACTATATTATGATGCTCATCCTGGCGTTTCCCAAATCGCTGCATAAATCTTATGGCTACATCCCATGTCACCAATAGTTGGCTTTGAGATCTGTGTCTTACCCTTGTTAGGGTTCTGAGGGCAAGTCTCTCCAAAAATTTCCCACAACTCCATAACCAAAACAACCACCTGATCCTCTCCAATGAGTAGCACCTCCAGTAGGTGCTCTGGAAGTCTTTTTTGTGGATTTTGATGATCCAATGGTTGTTTTCTGTGGCCTCTGCTAGTGAGCTCCCACTGACTTAGCTCTAGGTTCACCCTTTGTCCTGATGGGACCCCTAGGAGGAGGCCCCATACTCTGACCTCTCTTATGCATCAACTCTCTGTGGAGTTCTATAAGGTCGGGCAAGACTTTTGTTGCTACTGTAGCTATTGCGGCTGTTGTTAGGGTCTAAATGATGACTGTGAAGAGCTCTAGCCACCACAAGGAAGAGGTACTGACCCCCTCGATCTGTTGTCCTACATCTGTTGTATGCGGCTTCAGACTTGATCTATAGCCTGTTGGGTCTTCCCCTGAGTCTCCTCTGCTATGTAGGCCTTCTCAATGGCCTTCTACTAAATTTTGTGGGAAGTGGATCTAAACCACACCTCCGATGTCTAGGTTTAGGCCTTGGATGAACCTATGGATCCACACCTGCTCATCCTATATGTACTCAACATACTAGAGTAGATCCAAAAACCTACTCTCATACTCTGCTACTGAAAGAGATGCATATCGAAGGTCATGAAACTCATCTATCCTGTTGTTAAATGAACCTCTATGATACAATATATGCGTCTCTTGAAACTGCTCCTTAAAGAGTTCCTAGGTAACTGTATCAGAATCAACATGGAGCTTCTACTCCTCTATCCTCCACCATAATCCTACTCCATCCCTCAGTATATGGATCGCAACATGATCTTTCATGTTGCTAGAATAAGGACAAAGCTTGAAGCAACCGCTCAAGCTCACTAGTCAGGCCTCTACCTGAAATCCACCTGTGTCACCTAGAGTAATGTGATGGTCTGAAGCTTCAGGATCTCCCTGATGTGATCTGCAACTTGTGGTCTGACGGCCTCTAGGTCTCTCTACATGCTCATCCCTAAGCCTAGGGCTCTGAGACCTCTCTCTATGCTCTGAAACTCGGTCACCCTGTCCCCTCTGTGGTGACTCTACCCTGGCTGACTCTACATGGGATTTCTCTCCTCTATGCTCCTCACTGGGTCGAGGAGATACCTGACCCTCAATGGAAATTTCCCTATCATGTCTGGACTGCACGTCCTCCTACTGATCCTCCTCGTAGAGCGGCATTAACATCATGAAGAGTCTACAAAATTTGGGTAGGATGGTTGCTACAACATGATCTAGTGGTGGTAAGTCTAGGTCTATGTGAAAAGACCCTCATCCCATCTGCGCCTCTTGCACAGACCAAGGTGAGAGTTAGTCCATCTTTTCAAAGTTTTATTCAGTTTCCATGTTTACTAAAATATGTAATTTCTAACTAAATTGTGTTATAGATTTAAAAGTATGCTAGGTTTAAGTTTCATGTCTCAAGTTTTCTAGTGTGCCCAATGGTCCAAGATTTTGAACCACTGCTCTGATACCAAGTGTAATGCCACCCGCTAAAACAACCCACTTGAGACCCAAGAAAACAACCTAGGATTAGTTAGGAAAAAATTATGGAATAATTTTTTTGTTTAAAAGAGTCTACTACCTGGTTACAAGGCAACAGCTGTCACTAACAAGTTCTAGAACAATTCAAATCCACTAGAATATACTTTTCTTTTATTATCAATTATTAGAGTCACAAGGTCCAAAATTCAGGGTTAGAAGGTTCAACTAGGTTCAGAGGGTAATTCCTCACCATACCCACTCTCTAACAGGCTTAAAGATTCAACTTGATTTTTCTCACACTTACCATTCATTCAAAAATTTTCCTAAATTACTGTCCATTGGATAGGAAATTTCCTCACCTTTCCATTGATATAAAGAAGTCCTCCTAACTCCTCATAAAACTCAAGTTATGGGCCGGCGGACCTTGGGAGGAAAATTTTCCCTGAAAGTGGGCCTGCGGGCCTAGGGAGAAAATTTTCCCTTGCGTGGGTCGGCGGAGCGGGGAAGATTTTTGGCGTGTTTTTTCCCGAGAGATGATTTCAGCAGGTAAAAAGTCCACGATTTCTCCTCTGTGGGCTAAAATGCGCAAAGCCCAAAGAGGACACCGTGTCGACCTTACCAGAAAGCTCTGGCAGAAAGTTACTAGCCATCAGAGAGATTTAAGGCATGTCAAGATTTGATTGGGTCAATAAAAAGGCAAGGGAAAACGGAATTGCAGTGTGACCTTTTCACTCCCTAGACGATGTCCACATTCATCACCCTATTGGGCTTGCCAAATGGCGGGGAGGCGGAAGAAATAAGAAAAATTTCCCAAGTGCCATTGGCTGAGGGCTTCTAAGGTGGCGGAGAAAATTTAAGGATTGTCACCTAATAAAAATGCCAAAAATCCAACGACCTTGCTCTTCCACTGTCACCCTCGTGATTGCATGTGGTAGCCCTTGATTGGTCGCTATGGGCATGGTGGGATCGGTGGGGAAAAATTGGAAAATTTTCCCAAAAATTTGCTGATGCAAAATAAGTTTAAAAAGAGGACCCACATCCGCTATCGCATGATACCTGGTGACACCACGTGGCATCCTCGGATTGGTCTATAGGCTTTCGAAAAAAGGGTGGGAAAATTTTTAAACTTTTCCCCAAAAAATTTCCTAAGTGTTTTAAGGGAAAAAATTTGGGCCGCAGGCCCACCAAGGAAATTTTCCCTAAAATTTTCCGCCAAGGAAGGGAAAACTTCAGAGGGCCATAACTTTTGATAGAGATCTCATTTTTGGGAAAACGAGGACTTTCTGGAAATCTCTCAATGCCCTCTTTGCATAGGGATCATTAATTTTAGATTTTGATAAAGTTTAAGGGGTCAATTTTAAGAAAACGACCTACAGGATTTTTAAAAACAAACTGGTAAATTTTAACTTATAAATTTTGTTCAATTTTTTCATTCTCCTTCACTTTCAACATGTCAAACATACATGGAGGAATTGTTCTAAGAAGAATTTAGGATGTATTTGGAAGATTAATTTGTCTTGATTGATTTCCAATTTGAATTTTTACAACTTCTTGACAGTAAAAAACTATGAAAGGTTTATGCCCGATTTTGCAATGTTTTGAAGGATTTTTCCTTAAGTGTTTTAGCCCAATTGATTTCATTGATATCATAGCATGCTAGATTTTAATGTTTCAATGTTGATTATTGTTTGCAGGCTTGAACTGTGCATTTTAGAGAAGTATTTTCCAGTTTAAAATTTAAAACAGAGGTCAATTTCTAAAGGATCTATTTATCATTTTTCATCATTCCAAATATGGAAATTCATTTCTAATTCTAGTCAAATACATTTAGTTGATTTAAACAAACCATTTAATAGCTAAAAAGAAAAGTCTGATTTCCAATTTTAACATATTTCAAAAGAACAGAGTTACATATATTTCCTTCATACGTATTCCTCATTTCAATTTTCCAAACAGATATTTCAAATCACAATTTGATGATCAATTTCAATACAAAAATGCAAATTTATAAAGGTAGTGCAATCTTTTATTGATTTCAAATATACAACTTTACATCTTTCAATTTCTTGAATGCAAATAACAGATTTCAATTTCTTTCTTTCAAATGAACAAAAGAGATTATATATATATCTTTCACATTTCAAATTTAGAACTTTCATAGATCAATACAAAGTATCTTTCCATTATAAATAATATACATATCATCCACTTCAAAGTGGGAAAGGTTACAATGAGATTTCATTTCACAAGGGACTGTCAAACTGTCTTTCTCCTCTGCTCCAGAACAACAACATAATTGTTTTCTTTCTCCTTTTTGATCACAACAAAGGCAGGAGAAAGGCAACGCTCTCCACCCAACCAAGACATCCAATGAAAAGGAGAAGCCATCCTTCTTCATTGGCCCCCGATCCCCAACCAAAATGCAATAGAAGGTGTGATTCAACTCATGGCAACAACAGGCTTCCACAAACACACATGTCGCATCATTTCACATTTTAAAAATAGTTCAAAACAGAATGTAGTTTACAACTACATTAAAACATACAAACAATACTAAGGCTTCATCAAGCAAGCCAAAGGAGCAAGGAACTATGGGGAAGCTACTTATGCCTCCCAATGGGAATTGGGTATCCACCTGTAACAAACCACCAATATAAATCATCTCACATATCCTTATGCCCCCCACAATCCCTCCTTATGCCCCCCAAAAATTTCCTTATGCCCCCCCCCACAAAGTAAGAAATGCAAGCTATTTCTTTTCCATGGTGGATCCCAATCCCAAACTCCCTCCACAATAAATCTGATGCCACTAACATTCCCTTATGCCCCCCTCAATGATTCCCCATAGCCTTCTCCTACACCATTCCTAGGAAACTCTACCCAACCATCCAACAAACACACAAAACATTCACCATTCACACAAACATAAAAAGAAATAAAATCATATATGCCAAGAGCTAAGCTCCTACCTCTCCATGGTAGATTTTGTTCCAATACAACAAGCTTTCAATGTCAAAATACAGTCCCAAAATCAGCAATGCCCAAGTATGAAATGCTCTCCAATCTCCTCAAAATCAACAAGAGCTCCCAACAGCCAAGGAAAATTCACCCCCAAATGAAGTATGCCACAAAATGAAAATCCAGTAACCAAGTAAACCACAACAAGCCAAGTAAATTCAGAATTTAAGGAAGAGGGAAGAGAAGAGGATGAGGTGGATCTATGTAGGATGCCACATCACACATCCTCAACTCCAACACCAAAATTCAACTTCATTCCCCCAAGCATAATAAATAGGTGGGTGAAAATATGACAAATTACTTACACACTCCAACCAAGCCCACACCCCATAAGGACTACAAATTTAAAACATGAAGAAAGTGCAATTAAAACATGCAACTTGACTTATAAAAATGCATTAAAAAGGTCTAAAATCAACCCTCCAACCATAGGTATGGTTGGTAAATAAAATTAAGAGGTATGGGACAAGTTTTACTTGTCCCACAAGCCTCCAAAATCAGCCTCCAAGGAAAAATTCGAATTTCCAAGGAGGTGGAGTGTTTCATACTCCAACATCTGACTTATACAACTCATACACATACTTACACATATCTTACACATTACTTACACATCACTTACCACATTTAATACAAGAGCCAACAACTTCTATAATTACTTTCTTATATCCCAAATTTGATTTATTTATTTATTTTAACAATATGATTACTCACATTAATTCTCCACAATTAAAAGAATAATGAAAGGGGTAAATGCATCACAAAATAAACACATGCAAACAATAATAAAAAGGAACCACATTAATAAAATATACATAAGCCCCTTGGTCACATTCAAAGGTAATCCCCCCCATGGGAATCCCTAACAAAATACAACACACACACACAAAACATGTTGCCATGGTGACCTTGTTGAATTCATCTAGAATTCCAATGTGGTTGGTCTCCAATCCCCCGATGTTTGTTGTGATATTTTATCCTGCTAAACACAAATACCTCCTTCAGCCTCATGGCCATATCAGAACATCCAACATGATATAAATATAATCACAAAATCATCTATACATATGAATCACAACAACATCAAGGCAATCAACAATATCACTTACAATTTATATCAACAACTATATCATCATCATATAATCTCCATTTTCTAGGTCTAGTCATAATATCCAAAAATCGCATGTCTGAACAACATTCATAATATATCCATGTCAAATAGCATATCATCATCCACATATGAAGTGTCTCATAATAATCATCATGCATCATAACTAAATCAAGATCAACAATAATCCATGGTCCAACATCTAATATCATACTAAATCAAAACCATAATAATGTCCATAATGTAATCAACAGTATCGACATCATTATCAAAAGGTGTCAAAGGAAGTGGGCACTACATCATCAATATATATATATATATGAATCACAACAACATCAAGAAAATCAACAGTGTCCTTTAAAATTTCATCAAGAACTATATCATCATCAATTTTAATACAATTTTTATTTTCTAGGTCTACTCAAAATATCCAAATATCACATGTCTGAACAACATTTATAATGTAACCAAGTCAGACAATATATCAACATCAATATATAAAATGTCTCTAATAATCATCATGCATCATATATGAATCAGAGTCAGCAATAATCCATGCTCTAACATCTAATCATCATACTAAATCAAAACTATAACAATGTTCATGGTATAGTCAACAATGTCATGATCAATGTCAAACGTGTCGAAAGGAAGTGGGCACTACAAATCTCAAGATCCTCTATATGGTTTTACTTCCCATCATAGACTAAATGACCCATCACTGGTCCACATGGACCAATTATGGATCACACGAACTTTCATGAATGCATGTGACCCTGCGAACACCAGTGAATTGTAAAACCAATCCGAGAGGGGCACATAGCACCAATTAGATTGGGAAATCATGGAAATAGATCACCAACGAGGATGAGATGCGTGGAAAAGGGAATTCAAAGGTTAAAATTGATGGCCCCATGGACAATATTTATGTAAAACATGTTGGAAATCTTTGATCAATCATAACGTTTTCTTGGGCCCACCAAATTGAACAAAACTACTCTCTTTGATAAGCTATTAAGGAGATATAGATGATTAGGGAGAGGTATACCCATCATTAAAAATGCACCACTAGGGTGCATCGTAGCTGTCCATTTAAACATGGACAGCTGTGATGCACCCTAGTGGTGTATTTTCAGTAATGGGTAGTCAATGGTGATGATTGGGGTGGCTTTGGGTCACTTTTAGACATGTTTTGTGAACAAATCATTCTCTGAAGGGCCCACAACAGTTTTCAAATTAAATTAACCTTACTATTTTTGTGATGAATTTAATTTTAACCATTGATCCTATTATAGCATAAAATAAAGTTAGCTATCTCATTATCCTCGCATTGCAAAATTATAACAAAAAATATGTACCGAATACAATATATTATTAGCAAAATGTAGACGATGGGTTTTATAAGCATTGCTTAGATTCAAGCAACGAATCCGTAACGGGAAAAAAAATACATAGTTTGCATACGCGAGGCGGCTAGTTGACTAGCTTGCTCGATTATATATTCGAGTCTTTGTCACTACACTTCGTTTTTATATACTTGGGTGACGGGTCACATTAAAATACTGAAAAATGATCATGGCAATCGTAATCCTTTGAATTTCGCACTCACCAACTCCTGATTCTAATGGCTTGCACTGCTCAAGTCTTCAGAAGATAATAACAATGATGCTCCAGTCGAAGCGGAGGATTCGAAAGGAAATGGAGGACTCGCCAAATCATCACCATTCCCTTCCAACATTTGAATCACCCTGCTCATCGCCGGTCTATCTGCTGAATTGTGTTGAACGCACCACAGTCCCACTTTTGTCAGTCTCTTCGCCTTCTCTTCATCTTCCAAACCAATTTCTGTGTTTCCTGCTCTTACTCTAAACATCTTTTCAATCTGCCCCTTCTCTAACAACATGAATGCCCATTCTGGAAAATACACTTGACTCGAACGGCTTACCCGAAAATCAATGTTTTTCCTTCCTCCAACAACAGCATTCCAAAACTGTAAACATCTGCTTTGTCCGTTACATGATGAACATTTCTCGACCAAAGCTCCGGCGCAGCATATCCCGGTGTCCCTCTCGCTGCTGTCATTGACATGTGATTGTCTCCTCCCCCACACAGTTTTGCCAAACCAAAGTCAGCTATTTTGGGTGTGAACTCCGCGTCCAACAATATGTTGTGCGGTTTGATGTCAAAATGAATGATGCGCCTGTTGCATTCATCGTGTAAATATGCAATCCCACGAGCCGCCCCAAGGGCGATCGAATACAGTTGGTCCCAGCTAAGGACTCGTTCTTCCCCTCTCCCATCAAATATAAACTTATCCAGAGAACTGTTCAGCATGTACTCGTAAACAAGAGCGCTTCTGATTCCTTCAAAGCAGTAGCCCATCAGGCGAACCAGATGAACGTGGTGGATTCTTCCGATTGTTGCAACTTCGTTCATGAACTGACTCTCGCTGTGTCTCGATTGATCAAGAATTTTAACTGCCACCATATTACCGCTTGGAAGCTTTCCTTTATAAACCAAACCAAAACCTCCTTCCCCCAATTTATCTGAAAAGTTGCTGGTGATTTTCTTCAGTTGAGAGTATGAATATCTGCTGGGCATTTCATGAACATAATCATGTAGGAATTTCTCCACGTCGGAAGTAGACCTGGATTTTCTGAAATAAACGACAAGTACTGCTGCAACGATTAGAGACACGGTCGTTCCAACAACAGCACCTGATTTTGAAGGCACAATATATGTTCATCAAAATCACAATTAAGAATATCTATAAAACAAGAGAGAGATAAAAGGGGCTCACCAATTACGACTCCTCTTTTTCCAAATTTCTCTGTCATGAAAAACATTCAAAGAAATTCATGATGAGTACAGATACAGACCATAAAATGTGAAACTTGAAATAAGCTGTGTAGCAATTTGAATGAAGAATAATACCCTGGAAGCACTGGTTTGAATGAGGTCCATCCTCGCAAAAGCAAAAGAAATCCGCTTCGTTGGGAACGGTATACCCACAAAAACCCTTACTTTTCATGCAATTCCTACAACTCTGAACTCGTTCTTGGACAAAACTCCATTGCAATGTTCCCTCTTGAACAGTTACCATTCGCGGAGAACATGAAGCATTCAAATTATACTCAGGTCGGTAAGATCCGTATGGCAGACATTGCTTATCACACTGATATACAGTCATACTTGTGTTGGGTGTACTCATGACACTAAAAACTTTATTCCCTAAATCCCAGGCTGTATCGATGCCATAAGAAAATGTACAATCTTGGAAATTCTTGTCATTAGTTATCCTAAAGGTCTTATTGTCGTAGAAAATCTGTACTATTGTGTACTTCTGGCTGTCTATTTGTATGACTGGGCGTGCGTTCTGCGGGCAGTCGAGCTGAAAGCTTGGCAGACCACAAGTACGGTTGCCTACACCAAAGGGAAACATGAAATTTGTGGAGCCGCATGTTTGATTGTTTTTGCAATATTCGTACTGCGGGTCAACACATAGCGAGCAACGAAATAAAACGACCCAAACAACAAAGTTAAAAAGAAAACTGAGATGAGGCATTTAGTGTGGAATTGGGCAATGGCACCGTTGTTGAATAGACAATAGATTCCAAACATGAATGATATTTGCATTATAAGGAATACGTTTGGGACTTGTCCAATTACGAAAAGTCAAGAACCAATATATTCATCATGGAAGTGCAACTGCTCTTTTATGTGACTTGTAAGGCAATCTATTGACCAATATTTCATTTTTTTTTATAAACTTTGGCTCATTCTAGATAGACTTGGGATGTGGTTTTGTATTCACACATGCATTGAACTAGTCATACTTAGTTGCAGTTTACCAATAAACTTAAGATATAAACTGTTAATTATAGTTTAGATTATAGAAAAAATTATGAAATTAACGTGTTTATTGTTCTTGTTGTGAAGAGAAGAAAACAAGTTTAATTAGCAAAACCAACCAATCTTAAATTCATAGGTTAAATTGCTTATATATTGTGTATTTTCGCAATGGTTATCGATCAAAAATGTAATGTTAATGGAAATACAGTTTTTTCAAAATATATAAAACGTATTTTAAATTTGCAATCACTTCACTTCAATCTTCATAAACTTTGATTTTTTTCTTGTATTTGTTGCAAATTGTTAAGAAACTGTTCATTTTCTTCTAAATGTTAAACTAACTAGAATTCGTAGCATAACTAATAAAAATCAAAAGACACATATAGGGTTCTCTATTATCCCTCTGTTATTATCAAGCACCTTATGTCTCGACAACAATCAATTTATTGTATTCAAATATTCTAAGCCTTATCTTTCAATATGTGCTAACACAAACAAAATGCTAAAATATACGCAATATACTTGAATTCAACTTCTAGCAGAAATATTTTCTGGTAAATAATAATATTGTTCTTAAAACATATATATCATTCTTTTCTTAAATAAATTATTCTTATATTCATTATTTTGAATGTACAAATACAATTTTATATTTGTAAACATTTTCAAATTCAAATTATAACACTATTAACATGCAAATCAAAGAAATAAAATGCAAGGAAAAAAACTACAAATCTAAAAAATATAAAATTAGAGAGCATAAAAAATCTTAACAAATGATAACTATATTCATAATAAATATAAAAATAATCCATCAATTTTAAAAATTATACAATACAAAAAACACATAACAAACATCTATATTAAACTACAAAAAATTAAAAAAACATATAATTATATTAATACCAAAATAATTCTTACCTTACAAAACACAACAAAAACCTAATTCAAAATACTTCTAACTTAAAATATATTGTAAAAACACACAACAACAAAAACCTCTCTATTTTATATCGAGAAGGCAGTAGATAAGGAGAAGAGAAATCACCCTTAATTCATAATAATTTTTACCTAAAATATATTTTAAAAACGCACAACAACAACAAAAACTTCTATATTAGAGACGGTAAATAGGAAGAAGGAAGATCGCCCCCTAATTCAAAATAATTCTTACCTGAAATACATTTGAAAAATACACAACAAAAGTCTAATTTAAACTAATAATACATTAAGAGCAGCGGAATCTTTGACGAGGATAAGCGTTTGACTACTGCCAAAACAACACGAAGATGATTAGTTTGAAAAGGGCGATTTTAGGACAAATTTTAGACGAAAATCAATGTTCAAAGAATAATGGATAATCCAGATTTGAATTGTCGTGACTTGCCATACAATTTGAAAATATGTTTCTCCAGCTGATCGTATATAAATTTAAATAAAATTAAGTCGGTCGCCTCCCAATTGTGTTAAAGAGGCATTGGAATTAGTGTGACCGTTGAATCCCTTTTCAAACATGTTAAAGTTGTTGGCAATGTTTTTTCAATCAATGCAGTCCGTCATCGGACATAATCCAATTAAATAAAATGCACGGGATCCATGCTCAACTTATTTACGGAGTTTTTAATTTTTTTCCCCTATTGAAAACCTTGCGTTTATATTATTATAAAAGAAGATTACATTAAAAAGTCATAAGGAGGTGGTGTGTACTTATGTGAAAGAGATTGTGGAGGTGATGACCGCCTATGTGAAGGAGACTGACGAGGTGATATATACCTATGTAAAGGAGTCGTCCAAGTGGTGGACCTAGACTGATGGGATGGACTAGTGGACTGATGAAACTGAGTAGGTCGTGTGCGAATAGGAGAGATAGGAGCATATTGTGCTTTAGATTTGAGAGGTCTTCGGGACCTAGATGTTCTAGTGAGTACAACGACAACCTCAAGAGGAGGTTATGGCCATGGTGTGCATGGCGGAACACCTTTGATGGTGATTACTTGCTTGTTGTGAATGAACTTTAGACATAAGTGATTCATGGAAATGATAGCCTGAGCGAAATGGAGCCAAGGAAGACCTAAGTGAATGTCCACGGGGGTTGATTTGTTCGGCATTATCCTAGCAAGTGCATTCATGATGGGGTAATTAAAATTGATAAAATCAAACTCAATATACCCATAGACATTAGGGAGTGAAAGGGTTTAATTTAGTAATATTGTGAATTAGGTATTGGGGGTAGGTTAGAGAGGTGGGCCTAAGGAAATGTGGGGTTGATTTTAATATTAAACTAAAATATTTGACCTCTATTTTTTAAAAATAAATTTCTTAATATTGGATAAGAAGTATTTTAATGAAGTTAAATTATAATTTCTTTTTGAGTAAGAAAATATCAGTTAGGAGATCTTAGATGAGAAATAATAATATTATAGAAAACAAGGATTGAGTATGCTTTTCAACGTAAATGATATTATTTCATTATCTTAATTATTTGAATAACTATCGATAAATGATTAAAGTTTAACATTAACATTATTGATAATATATCTTGAATGACTTTGAAATATATTTATAGATAAAAGACATATTAAGAAAATAATAATTGAGTGGAAAACATGATATATTTTCTATTTGATATGTTAGGGTAGAAATAAAAATATGTTCTATTTGTATATTAGGGTAGAAATAAAAAGGGGTGAATGAAATTGCAATGGAAAAATGGGTATGTAAGGTACATGGAAAAAATAGGGGCTATTTTCATTCTAATGATATAACGGGAGGGGATATTATGAATTTAATAATTGGAGGTAAAAACAAACATTAAGGGTATTCTTTAATATCCTTCGAATGAACATGTTATACCATACTTTTACTAAGTGAACCCCCATGAGAATGTCACACCCTTTGATTGAAGGTGACACAAGAAATGACACAAGCATGACAAGAGGACCAATTATGAATGCAAGTTTGACATAACTGTAAGATTTACGAACCAAATATGAAACATTTGATAGCAAAGAGTCGATAGCAACAAGAAATACAATAGAGCACACACACATATGAATTGATGAATCAATCATTGTATTGTTGCTAGCATGTAGCCTTATAGAAGTATTGATATGTAATGTATCAAAAGAGAATGTAGCATGATAGTTGTGATAAGAGAATGCAATGAATGGTGGAGATACATCACTTTAACCAGCTAGAAAATCAAGATCCCTTTATGAAGGAGGAGACATTGCCCGATATGTATGATTGGCTGAAGAGTCACCAACTTGTTTGTCATGTTTTGGAAGAGGATTGTTGAAGATCTTAAGCTTGTGATTTTCATTGATTGGCGTATAATTCGTAGGCTCAGGAAGCTCAATTATATTAAAGATGAGATCTTGAATAAGATGCCTAAGTTTGAAACATCGATCAGTTGAATGTCCCACGCATTGATGATAGTCACATCAATTTTTTTTGTTATAGTTGTGTCCTTTAGGGCGATATGGATCTAAATTAAGCGCAAGAGGAAGTGAAATAAAATTACTCTAAAAAAGTTGCAGTAATAAAATATGTGGAACACACGGAATTTTTGTGAATGTATGCTTTGGAGGTTACCATTGATTTTTTCCAGAGTAGAGATAGTGTTGGCAGTAGCTTTAGCTTCAGTAGGTTTTGAAGATGGTTTGAAAGTAGATTTGGTTTAAAATTGAGTAGAAGATGATGAATCTTGATCATGATATGTGAGCTTGCCCATAGATAATAGTTTTCTTTCACATATGATGCAGGAGAATCATCACGAAGCCATTCAAACAAAAATGTTCCTAGCTATGAGGTCAATGAAGTATTTCAGTGTATGTGGAGTCATGAGAGAGAGAGAGAGAGAGAGAGAGAGAGAGAGAGAGAGAGAGAGATTTAAGAGTGAGGAAGTTTGAAATTTCAAATTGTAACTTCTCCCTCCAAAAGTGTAATTCAGTTATAAATACATAACAAAGATTCCTAGAGGTTGAGTAAGAGTTGGTAAGTGTCTTGTTAGGTTGTAGGGTGTGTAATTAGTCTTCATTTGAGGGTGAGATTCATGAAATATGCGAAAATAATGTTAAAATGCAAAAAGATGGTAGAATCACATAATGAGTCATTATGGGATTTGTAGGTTAGGTAATAATTTCAAGTAGGAGTTACGTGCATGGAGGAAATTCGAATATAGGAGGAAATATGAGTGAGATAATCATCATTCCTCATGTAGGAGGATGAGAATAAGGTTGGAGTGAAGCATAAATCATACATTTTGAAGAAATACAGTTATATATGAATATAAGTTAATTTTTTAGTGTGTTTATCTTACCTCTTTAAGGATATTACCAAGTTCTATATTAAGATATGATAGTTCCTCTCCATAATTATCAGACGAATCCATTAGATGATTTTTAATGATAATTTTTATGCATCTTCCTCAGGATGGTATGATAAACTAATACTTTGTTTTGATGTATGAATAAATCCTTGATTGATATGAAGAAGGAATATGATTTTCAATTCTTGGGTAGAGGTAAATGTTGAGCTTGCTAATTGATTTTGGTCTCTTAATAGTCTTGAATATATTTTTATGATATAGTGGTGAACTATTCATAATATTTCCTTTTGCATTTTGATAATCACTATAAGGAACTATGACTATGAGAAACTATGAGAAGGTTGTGAAGTGTTTGTGTAAATGCATGTTAGAGATATATTCATTATTTCCATTTCTTAAGGGTGAAGGATAGGCTTATAGAAGTTATCAATCCATAAGGAATTTGTGTTCATGATACTTAGGAAACAAAATAGTTGGATTACTATGCTACTAACACCTACAAGGCAGGACAATAGTGAATCTAAGGAAAAGGATGTGTTAGTGTAGGTTATTATTTATCCTTTCATTTATTTATTAGGATAATTCTTACACTTGTGTTAGCCCTACACTTGTTGGGTTAGCTTGCTTAGGTGTAATAGTTGTATGGAGTTAGCTTTCTAGTTGTGTTGAGTTAGCTTCTCAGTTATGTGGAGTTATCTTAATAGTTTTCTGGAGTTAACTTAACTACTAGTATTAGTTAGTGGGAGTTCTTCATGATTGATTTAGGTAGTAGTTGCACTTCCCTTCTCCTATATGTACATATTTCTTATTGAATAATTCAAGTCATTGTATTGTAATGTATTGAGCATTATGGATTATGATGGATTTCCATATACGGTATATTAGCTCTTATATTTTGCAAATCTAATGTGGTGTGCTATTATCATCTGAGATCGTGGCTTGGAACAATATTCTTATTGTTCCTTTCAGGAGGTAGCACATGCTTATCAAAAGCAATAGGTAAAGATAACCTTTAGATAACCTCAAAATAAGCCTTAGGGTAAATTTTTGGGCCTTGATATTGAATAAAAAAATATTTATATGTTTTCCTACCACCCAGGTTTCTAGGGGTCATCTTACAGACCTAGATAGGGACTGAAGTTTGGGAGCCTAGATCAAGGAATTAACCCTTGAATCTTTTTAGTAAGAATGTTGAAGAGGTCCATGAAAATATTAAAAATAAATTTTAGTGTTTTATTATTTATGTTTTGATAAAATCTTGACAGTCCTCATCTAGGACTTTGTGACACAGTCAAAGACCTAGCTAAAGAAGCCATTTTGCAAAGGAAGTTGCATTTATTTGTTGAGACCGGTCATGAAAATTTAGAGAAGGAAAAAATAACTTAATGGGTGTCCAAAAAGGTGAATCTTGAGTCTTGAAGTATTTTACATAAAAAATTATGTTTGAAAATGGATTATCCCAGACCTAGTTGAGGGTTTGTAAGCCTAGAGCAATAAGTTGAGCTAGGGAGAGAAATACAAAGATTAGGGTTTTACAATTTTGCATACACTATGAGCATGGAAAAGGAGCTTGTGAAGAGTTGCAAGATTATTGTGGGTTGCTATACACATTGTACACCTTGAATTTTCCACAATACATTGTCTTAAGGGGTTAAAACAATAGTTTTGACAAAGGAGATGAATTTATGTTTTTTAGGTACTTTAAATCTATTTAGTTTATTGATCTAAGATGTTTATAAATGTCAAGTAGGTTGAAATACCTTGGAATATTTGGTAGAGATAGAAAACACAAAAAATGTATGGTGAGCCAATGAAGCTAGTCAAGAAACTTGAAGAGAAGAATGAATAAGGTGAGTACAAATTGGGTAGGAATGAAGAGTGAACTATTTGATTGAAGGAAATGATGATATGTGTACAATATGAAGCTATTCTGAAACAAAACATTGAGATGGTAAGGTTATTTTAGGTGATATTAGTCAATTCTTGCAAAATTTGATCAAAGATATCAAGTTTTAAAGTGATTTTGGGCTCTTGTCAATCCTCAAATGCAAAGGTAAGGTGTAGTTGATGTTTGAAAACTCTTGAAAGATGAAGGTATGCTTAATTGGTTTATTTTCTCTACATTAGAAAAGATTAAGAGTATGGCATAAGTGATCAAATGATGGATATGTCTCAAAGATGACACTTTCTTGTAGAGTTAGTAAGAGACTTTGGACAAATAGATCTTGAATTTCAAATTCTGCGAGTACATTAGACATGTTAGCTAATTTTTTCTTGTAATGTAAAACATAGTCCTCGAGATGCTCGTTAGATCCTTATTTAATTTGTGTCAATTGAGTATAGGATATCTTAGAGCTGATATTGATTGAAAAATGCATGAGAAAAACATCATATAAATACATAAATGATATTAGTGAGTGGATAGTTAGATCATATAACCAACACACTATGTCAACTTGGAGACTTCTAAGGAAGAGCTTTGATAGTAAAGTATGATCATATGCATAATCTAGACATGCCACATGAAATGCTCAGAGATGATGTTAAGGATTAGCATGGACATTGAAGTTGGGAGGCTTGGGAGTGATGTAGTTTGGAGAAATTTTATAAGTGGAAATGATGGGTGCGAAAGGAGTATGAAGTGGAAATGTGGAATCAAGGGATGTAGATGCATGAGAAGTAGCCTTCTACAGTTGATGGATTTGAACTTGGAGATCCTAATAGAGAGATGCTAGGTCTAGAGTGACAGTGAAAGAGACTCGCCACATGTGAAAAACAAGAGGTGGAGTGAATTAGTCCGTGAGAGTAGGAACTAATACAGGAATAATAGAAGTAGGTGGAAGAGAGAAAGCATGGGGTTGATTATTAATAAGCATGGAAGAAGGGATTGATGTAGGAACATTAAGCTCAATGAGATTGGTGGTGTGAACATGTAAACATTAGAAAAATCTATAGAAATGAGGTTATAACACTAAAGAAACTTCAAAGATTTACCAACTCAACTATGAACCATCAAGATAAGATATAAACAAGATCTACTCCTATCCATGTATTATAACTTTGAAATAACATCAAATGAACATGTATATACTACTCTCTACTCTTTGAATGCCAGAAAACATGAACCTATGAAGATCTTAGATATAAAATGTGATTGTTTGATAATCAAGGGTTTGAGAGTTAATTTTCACTGTTAATGGCTACAAGGCTATATGGTTCCCTTAATTTACCCAAGCTTGAGTTTGGAATAGGCACTGTAAGATAATAGCTCAATAACACTGGAAGAAATGATCAAATCATAATTTCCTATATTTTATGCTAGAGGAGGGGAAGTTTTATTTGAAATGAAGACGAGTGTTTTATTTGTAGGTTTCCAATTCCAATAATGTAATGATTTTTGTGCATGTGGAACAAAATGTAACTCCAAATATCACTTTTAACAAGTCAAAGTAAGATTTAACTAGGTTTAGATGTTAATTAGTCTTTTAGGATTAATTAGGAATCCTAGGTAGGCTTAAGAAGCTTTCTGGGAGCATTTAGAGGAGGTTATGATAGATTTTGGATGCGTTGCAAGTGGGAGTTAGATAATAATAAGATTTATTATTCAACTGCAAGATAAGAAGGCTTAATCAATGTGTAATGGGAAATTAAGAGGATTTGAAGGGAAAAAGAGTCTAATTGACAAAGTGTTGTCAATTTGTAGGGAATAGAATAGTTAGTGCAATGTTAATAATAACATTGTATTGATCAAATTATAGGGGTCTAAATTTCCCCCTCTTTGGGGTGGCGTAAGTTACATCGCTTCAAAGATAGTAGACAAGTGTTAAAGAATAAATTTTTTGATAGGGGTAGAAGAAAAATTAGTAGAGTGAGGGATGCCCCCTTGAGTTTCAATGGGATGATGAAAGAAGTCGATCAACGATTGAAAAGAAGATATGGAAATTACCAAAGTGGGAGAAGATTCCCCTGGTAATGGGAGAAAGATGTTGAGATACTAAGTGTCGATAAAGAGGAAAGAGATATTTATAGTGTTTCTGAGTGTAAGAGTTACTTTTTTTAACAAATATTGTTAGAAATGTTGTAATAGGAAGGTTCAAAGAGAAAGATACGTAATCGTCAGGTCAGAATTTACATTTCTCATCTTCCACATCATGTTGAATAACTGATTTGATAGGGGAGCTATCCACTTGAATGGCGAGAGACCAAATATTTTAGATGTATATTTGAGAGCATTGTGCTTAAATGTAGATGAAGAATGGTGAAGATGATGGAGAGAGAATACAAATTAGTATGAGGAAGGGGGATTGAGCTAAAATCCATCCAATGTCATTTAAACAATTTTATTTTCATCATATTACTAGTGATCTTCATCATCGGTCCTTATTAAAAACATAATCATAAGACATAAGTGTATAATGAAAAGAAAATCCATAGCACGAAAATTTTTCCATTGCTAAAATACCAACTCCATGCAACATACATAATGCAATGCAATATGAAAAAGTAAACAAGCCAACCGAATAGGGAAACAAGTACAAACACACATACTTAAACTAACAACATCTAAGATAGTTGCACAAATGTTTTATTATCGAACTGCAGTTCCCAAATGTTGATGTAAAATATCAAGGGTTAAAACTGGTTCCCAAGGAAATATGTATGCAAGGGGAAATATGGTGGACATATAGGTTCAATGAAAAATAAATCTTGCATTATGAAAGAGTACCAAGCACTCGTTTTGCTCGAAAATACAAACATAGTAAGTAAACTAGCTTTGTTAATGGGGTAGATTCAAATGACTTGTAAGACATTAAAGAAACAAGTGAAAAATGCATGCAAGAGAGAGTTTGAATATAATGTGTTTGACACATATTTCGGTTTTGTACTAGTATTTTACCAATTACTGCAAAATTTTGATTTTTTACAATGTTTTGAAAATATTGGTTTTTTATTTTTTAATTTTTTTTTGTTTGATTTTAAGTGGATTTTTATATTTTTATATTTTTTGATTGGTTAGAAGAATTAATGGATTGTAATATTGCCTAAAAGCACAAAAAAATCCCCAGGGAGAAGAAATGGGTGATGGGTAGAAAAAATATGCACCAACAGGTAAAACGAGTGAAAAAAATTAATTTATTAAAACTAAATCACACAAAGAGTTATAGAAGAAGATAGAATTACCACGATGGGTGAAAAGTTAGCATGGTAGGATCAAAATGACCCTCTATACCCTCCTCAAGGGGGGGGTTAAATCATCACAAATAGTTCATTTATTAACAAACCCTTGGTGAATTTTTACCATGAGGTGCTTTGATACGTGAGAGAGATGGCGAGAGTTCAAAAATGTTGGAGGCACGCAAACGTTTTCTAGGAGTATGCAGGGTAGGAGGATGACAGATCCTTTGTGATTACCATATCCTTCTCTTTCAATTCCATCATTTAATTGTATTTTTTTAGCCATTTTAGGGACGTGAAAACATGTGCACACACCTTAGGGTCACATAAACGTCATTGAGTGTGCGCATGAGTAGAAAAATCATATGTGCACACATGCATACGTTTAAAAAACGTGTGCGTATGGGTGCAGGTGCTAAAAGAGGCACGTAATTTTTTGGGGAGGGAAAAACATGTGCACATAGACATGCACATGTCAGGAGGGGTGGAAATATTTACGAGCACACACATCATGATTAGTTCACATGTGTTGGGAAGAATATGCACATGTTCTAGGCACACAGATGTCAACAAGGATGTGTAAGCATCCCTAGAGGTGAAAATAAGGTGAATGTGTGGCTTAGCTAACATTTAGATGGAAATAGGAAAAGTCTAGAATAAAATGAGTTATTACTTAGAAGAATGTTAGGGGTAAAATAGAAGAATATATATAGAAGAAAATAAATTCTTAACATTTGTTAAGTGATCTTATAGAGACATCGACCAACTTTGCAGATGGGAGAGCCTCATTGCCGTAAGGCCAATCTGGAGGTGAACTTCTCTTGATGAGATAGGAAGATTCTAGATATCTTGTAAGAGGTCACACGACTAGCCTGTGTGGTGTGGATGTCAGAGATCACTCTATACCATGACCTACTCACAACATTAGCTGAAAGGTGACATAGTGAGAACCAATTATTTCAAATCCCAACTAGAGAGATGACCATTATGTTGGAGGATTTTTGATGCTTATTGCATGTGACTATCCAGGGGCAATTGATAGAGTACATTAGTGACAGGGTAAAAATTACTGACTACATGGTCAAGATGTTTTGTCATGATGAGATACATCTTTGAGGTATGACGGTACGGATGCACTAGTGTATTGCATATATGGGACTATCCAAAGTGGTAGTCTATCTTATAGCCTTTATTAGTGGCATCTTGCTTACTGATAAGACAAGGACATATTTTCCAATTATCCTTATTAGTGTGATACGAGGATTGATTCGATGAGAGAGATATTGCTAGGGACAATGTATACTGGCAAACTTGTATTGGGATTTACATTTGATCACATACCATAGTTAAAAGACCATGGGTCCAACAAGTTTGTTACATATATGAGAGTGGGACCATACAACCGTTGTTTTCCCTATAGGTGTGTTACTAGTTCAGGCTCTAAATGAGCTATCATTAATGGGACAAGCCTGTGATGGTGATGATATTCATGGACACATGGGGGACACATATCACTATCACTGAGTTTTTGATGAGATCTAACAACACATGATAGTATGGAGGCTATACTGATAGTATAGGTGATAAAAGAATTCTTATGAGCTTAGTATAGCTATGGTTGAGCACTTTTCAATTGACAACCAAGGCTATATTATAGATTTCTATAGAGTAGACCAATGCATTTGATAGTTTTGCACTGTATAGGATGTACTAGTTCCATAGATGTGGTGTGCACGCTAGGCCTGAGAGACATTCGATATGGGGCAACATATCCAAGTAGATAGGGCTAGAGCTAGTTTTGATCATACGGTACCACAGGTATGGGATAATTTGGCACAGATCAAGGATCTTGGAGTGACAACAGTACATGGACCATGGGTTATTACAATTTTTATTTGTTGTCTCACTATTCTGCAGGCCACATGGGATGCAGAGGTTAGGCCACCAGTAGAGAATTTTAGTGGCAGTGATGACAAATATTCAGGTGATGATGGATTTGATGGACAAAGTCATGATGGAAATGGTGGATAGGGTCCTCCATAGGTTCAACAATAAGAATAGGGGTAAAGACCAAGACATAGACAGATCCCCATAGCTCCATAGATACAGATGCCTTGAGTGGGCATACCAATGGAGATCTAGGTACCATTATAGCAGGTGCTTATTGACAAAAAATAAAACATTTCTTATAATCCTAAAGGGATATCGATGGTATTAATGTTAATCTAATCAAGAGGCCTAAAATGTTGTAGCAAATAAACTAAATCAATACTAATATAGTATGAAATAAATACAAACAAACTATTCTAAGTGAAATTAAAACCCTAATATGCAAATGGGAGGAAGGAAATATCTTAGCCAATAAAAAAAGATTGTCGCACAGTGTCGCAGATCGTAAATAAAATATGGAAATGCAGACAAACCCTCAAGGACCCTGCGAATGGTAGATCTGCCTATCTGAGATGACACGGGTGCTTGAGAGTGTATTGGGGTGCCCCGGGGTTCCTTGGTCTGCCATCCGGGTGCTTGGAACACTACAAATCCTTAGAAATTGAATCTATTATTTGCTAAGTATCGTTGAGTATCTCCCATCTATCATGATGGATTTTTCAGATGAAGTAGAGAATGACCCGCAATGGAAGGAGAAGTATCAAACCCTAGATTAGTGAAACATGTATATGAATGGGTCAGACTGACCTCAGCCACAGAAATAGTGGTATTATTCCTGAGCATTGCACTATATTTCAAACCCAGAGATAGTTATGGTGTGTGTGTGTGTGTGTCATGCCCTAGGTGCTCTCGTGTCAGTCACACTTTGTGAAGTAGTGAGCAATAATAGCTATATAAATGTAAGTAGCATGTTTACATGGAATAGAATAGAATCCATCCCTCTATGAAGTGTGTGTGATGTATATATCCTAGGATGAATGCATGACACTATATGGATGTAAGTGATGCAATGGATGCAACTCTAGATGGAGTGATAGTAGTGATAAGATGCAATGACCTAGGACCCTCTTTATGGTCTCATAACTTTATATTTATAGGACTCTCAATTTTGATTTCATAATTAATCCTGACAAGGTCAACTAAGAAGAAGATAAGGATAACCAATAGCTATAAGTGACTGAAAAATAAGCGTAAGAGGTTATGCATAGACCGGTGAGTCCATAATGGGACTAGAGCGCATTAGGAAACCCTAGTGCGGGTTGGGGCACCTTGATTTCAATCTATAATGTCAGAAAGGTCATGAAATAGGATGATAAGTATTGGGAAATACACAGGAAAGATGAAATAAAAGATAAGAAAAAGGTGGCCAAAAGGTGGAACTAATTAATATTGTGTACACTTGAGAACCTTATAAATAGTAGTATAAAATTGGGCTAAATATTATCTAATGTGCAATATTTGTGTCTACATTTTCCGCCACTTTATGTTGGTGAGCAAAAATCTTGGTAACATAAAGTAGATAGATATACGTACTTGATAACTATGTTGAGTATATAAGAAGACATGTCGATGGACTAGACTCAAACGTGGAATGACAAAAAGAAAAATGTGGAGGAGTGTGGATTTTAAAGATGAAAAATGTGTATAAAAAGTGATGAAAGTGAACCTAAGATGGAACGCTTGTGTAGCTTCTGAAGTGTGTAGTGTACCTCCATGGTTAGTGAAGGAAAATGTAAGTAGTGGTGTGTTGTCATTGTCTTTGTATTTTTATTTTTTTTTGGAACCAATTTGACTGTTTCTTTCTGATATGATGGACCTACAAGGAGAAAATGATCAAGTAGTAAAATATGTATGTATGCAAAAATGTTGTGTAAAATACGCAAATTTAAAGTACTCAAACTTTAAATATGCTAGAAAAATGTAAGTGGAATATATGCACCTGATCCATGCCAAGAAGAAGGGTGTAAAAGGATATCTTATACTGTCACAATTTTTTTAGGTGATCTCACGCCACCTTGGCTAAAGAAGTATAGGGAGGAGTTGTTATCCGAAATTCACCCTCAACGTAATTATGATAACTTACAAAATTTCTTCAGGTTTGAGAAAGGAGAAATGCTTCAATGCCCAAAATCAGGTTTTGAGGGATCCTTTGGATTTTCTCTAACTTCCCTATCTAAATAAAAATCCAAGGAGATAGCGAAAATTTGCAAAAATTTGAAAGAATGAAGTCAAGGGAATATTTTAGTTAAAATCAGGTTTGAGGGCTATTAATGGAACCAATGTAGATTTTACTAGGGTTTGTTGTACCAAGTTCAGTCCCGAAATGCTAAAAATCTAGTTCATTGTGACAAAGGCAAAAAAATATGAATGGGACATCGCACCAAAAAAAGTTGAAATGGCCGCAAGCTAGTTCATTGTGGCAAAGGTGGAAAACTATGTCTGGGAGAGTTGGGCACAAAATATTTGAAATGTCCGTAAGCCAGTTCATTATGGTAAAGGAAGAAAAATTTATTTCACATGGTCCATGAGACATCTAGGAAAAAAGTATGCGTGGGACCCGAAAATCCGAAATCCTCACACTCAAAGCGTTGTGAATATGGTGAGATTCAATAACCCACCTGGCCTGGTCAACAATGGACATGCAGGGATAGAAAAGACAAAAATGGGAGACATGAAGAAAAGAGGCCCACATAGTCCAAGTGCCGCAGGGACATGAGTTTCAAAAAAACCTGCAATACCCACAATCTAAAGGGAAAGTCAACGCCCAACCCCTGAACTTCAAACGGTCATAACTTTTGACACAGAGCTCTGATTTTCATAAAATTTTACTTTTCGAAAAGGGCATGATGTCCTCTACATCTCTAGATCAAAAAAGTTTAAATTCTTAGTCCCATAAAATGCAATAAATCCTTGGAAAAACCAAAATGTTTCTCACACTTAGAAGACCATAAAATTTGTAATTCTCAATGGATTTTCACAACATTGGTCTCGTTGGAATCTGTGATTCCAAGACCAATAAGACCGAAATACAACAATCAATAAATTTAGAAATCGATGAAGTTTTGATGTTTATTTTTCTGAAAATGTGACCAAGTTTAGAACAGTTATTTTATTGGTGGTTGTGAGAACATTTAATGAAGCATGAGCATACATTTTTCACTTCTGCAAGTTATGGGATAGTATGAGGAGCCTTTTTCAAGAAGCATACCATAATTTCACTTCATTGATTACCTCTTGCAAGTTTTGAGAAGTAAAATTTTAGGATTTTCATTTCTCCCTCTCTCTCTCTCCTCTCAAAATTCTATAAATTAGAGTGTTGGGCTCATTGTAAGATGATGGTTGTTTAGTAGCAAAAATATATCATTTTGGTTTTGTGAAGCCAATGTGTTGCATACCCTTGTAGTGGACTCCTTACATTGTGATCCAAGCCTTTAATTTGTAATAGATTGAACTATGTATATCATGAAGCAATAGATGCATGTTTGTGGATGTATCTTCCCTTGCTATGTTTTTTTCATTCTTCTCTCCTCTTCAATATTATTGCAAATATATTGTGTCTATTTTGTCCTTTTGCAGGGATTCATTATCATTGTGTGTGTATGAAATATTGTTTTGAATGTAGTTGCTAAACTATGGAGAACTATTATCACCCTCTCCAATATGCACTTCACTTCTACTTGTTAGTGTAGGATTTACTTTCATACAATCTCTATCCATAGACCCTTGGAAAATTAGATTAGGATAAGATATATTTTCCTACATTAGCATTGAATTTTGGCAGGTAGTTTAGAAGTAAAAACCAAATTTCTCTGGAGAATTTAGAATTTGGTTAGACGCGGCTCAGCAAAGTACTTCAAAATTTTATGAATCGCCTCAACTTAAAAAATTGTCTACGTGGAAGAACGATGCTGATTTGAAGATTTTATTTTTGGTTGGCCTTGGAGTTACACCGGGAGGACACGTGGAGGTTTCCACTACTTTTCCTAGACTTAGACAAATTTTTATGTAGCCAGTATAGTTCGGCGGAATAGGGACACCTGGTGAGTCCGCGCTCATTCAAGGTCTTCGCTCTTGGGAACCATTTTGAAATTGCACCATGAAGACACGTGGAGGCTTCTGCCGAGGTCTTCCCATACTTAGTCTTTTTTCAAAAGTGTTTGAGATGCCTGGGACATGTGGAGGGATCATGCATGTTTGAAGACCGACCCTTGAATTTTATTTCAAATAAGCACCAGACACTTGGAGGCCTCCGCTCACTTTGCATTTTTCTTGGACTTTTCAATGACCAAAGGAGATTGCCTCAGTCCCTAACACATGGTTCCTTCCACTAAGATTACCTCAGACCCTGACACCAGGCTAGGACACATGATGAGCACGCACTCATTTAAGGTCTCGACTTTTGGGGACCATCTCAAGATGTGCCATTATGATGCATGACAGTTTGAAAAGTTAAAGGGGCGGGGAAGAAGACCATCAGAGGAAACTTAGATTTTTTGCCTCTTGTCATCAAAAGGATTAAAACATCAAAATGGCCTACATGATTGACAAAGGATAAGTCAAAATTTTATGGGAAGGTCAATGACGGAGGTGTGGACTTTCGGGGGAAGTTTGGAAAAATTTTGTTTTGTGGAGAAAGGAGTTAAAAGTGTAAAATGAAGCATGGTTCCACTAGGACCCACATCAGAAACTAAAAACGGAAGGGCAAAGCTGCGGGGGAAACATTGGAAAATTTTCCCTTTTCCAAAAAAGAGGTTAAATAGCAGAATTTATCCATAGTTCCTTTAAGACCCACCTCAGGACACATGTTAGGCTCATTTCTCAAGGGTGGAGGTGCGGAGCAAAAAGTGAAAAAATTACATTTTTTGAAAAAGTTGTAAAAGGAAAAAGGAACCCGTAGGCCTGCTTTTAAATTAGATATCCCACATGGAAGGTCCAAATTAAAAATAGAAAGATTGATGACAAATGTGCGTCTGTATCTGATTTTCTGCCATTTTTCTGCAAAGTTCCTAGGGATGCATATTCTTATGGTTTTTTATCATTTCTTGGAGTCTCTTGCATGCCAAATGAAGAGGAACATTAATCTAGTATCCTTGTTTAGTGGGGAAGGTCTGTAAACGTCTCTCACCATTAAATATGCAATCTAACTGTCAGATTCAACCTGATTTTTCTTTCCTTGGCACGCTAAAGACCTGTTGATATCTTCGTTTGGTGAGGTAAATCAGGGGACATCTTTTACCATTAAGATGAGCTCTGACCTCTGGGCTCAATTTTATCTTCCATTTTTTATTCTCGAGAACGCAAAGAACCAGATTTTATAGATTAGGGGCAGAAGTGGTTGGTGAGTAGAGGGAAGAGTGATCTACTAGAAGAAGGAGTTGAATGTGGGAGATGTTCGAAGAGATCCACCCGTGGAACACCTAACAACTTTTTACAGATCTAGCTATGGGAATCACGATCGGGATCATGGTGAGCACTGGTGCACTCAATGTTTGGATATTTGGGGGAAAAATCTGTTGAAAAATGTTATAAATTGCATAAATTTTTCATGTAAATGGTTGGAATGTTGGAGTGTTAGAGGTCGGGACTGATTTTTCTAGGAGAAAAGCTTGATAGAACCCATCCTTCTGAGAAACCATCTAAAGAAAATTGTTTCTCCTTTGTGTTAAATTTGATCATGTCAAGGTGGTTGCGAGTGTACATCCATTGAAAAGCTCTGAGATTGTTCTAGAAACTTTCCGTTGTTGATAAATTCAATCAAACTTGAGTTAATATTTGTTATTTTTGAGAAAAAAATTGTGTTTGCTTCATTCCTAAATGTTTGCAAGTAGATTTCTTGTTCCCGTTGCAATCTTACATTGAAAATATTTGTGAATCACACAATATCTTATCCTTGTGATATTTTGGTGGCATTTTTCATTTCATTTATCATAAGAGCTTTCATTTGATAGTGAAATAAACAAGTTTAAAATAATTGTGACTTCTAGCATGACTATAAGATTGTTTCTTAGCCTTTGAGGGTATCTTAGACGTGATGAAACATAAGTTGATAATGTTTAGTTAAGTTTTCCAGTTTGAGCCTTCATTTTGGATCCTTAAAGTTTTGTGTGAAAAGTGTTGATCTGGGTCTCCATTGAAGCACATATTTTGGTTAAAGGAACATCCCAACTATCTTGAAGCATTATCTTGTCAAGCTCTCCATTTTTTGTAAAATTTCTCAAGAATTTGGTGAATCAAGTTCATTTCTGCCTCACCTCCCACCAAAATTTCATTTAAAAATAACCAATCATACCCATACTACCCCTGTTTTCATGTGTGTACACAAATGCATAATTTTTAGTACCAAAACATGCAGAAACAATAAGGTTTTCATTGTCTTTAGTGGCCTGAACCTTGCTTAGAAAATATATTCATTATCTAGAGTGACAACTCGTGAGAGTTAGGTTTTGTTACATTGATCATATTTATCCAAGTTCTTCTTGATAATTTCACAAGGAAGGAGATCTCCATCTCTTCCACAAAAAATAGGCTACAAAAAGGGTCTTGTCACCCTAGTTGAATGGCACAACCATAAAGTAGTGAGGACAGGTCAAATCCTCTTGAGGGTGCTACCGATTTCTCCACATCTGAGTGACAAAGAGCAAGTTGCATTTCATCCCCAGCTACAAAACGACATACTACATGCTCTGCTTGTCTCTAAGGTTCCTGTCAAACTTGTGATGTTTCTCAGCTTCTAAGGGAGAATAAATTTGGGTACCAAACATTTTGAACACATGTATGCAGATAAGACAAGTGTAAAATATGAAGACAATGTAAAACTACAAAACAAAGTAGTGTAAACATGCAAGAAAATTAGCATACCGCACAAAGCGGTTTTCATACATGGGAGATCAATCATGATGTCACAAGATACTAAAGGTCATCATGGCCATAAACAAAAGAGAATTGTGCACACAAGGAAATGGTAAAGTCTGCATACAATAGTAAACAAATAAGACACGTAGAAACAAATAAGTAGTCATGGAAACATGTAATCCTATAAAAAAAAGTGCTACACATGGAACACCTATTAGCATTTTAGAGAAATAACGAATATGTCAAAGCATGTAGAAGCAAGTAGTAAAAGATGCTAACTATAAAATGAAGCAATAACACCTGGATAGGATGAATGTGGATTTCCCCAGCTACCAACATAGGAAGGGTAGAAGGTGAACATACATGCCACATGTAGAGTATTGTATCTGTGATCAAAATAGATAAAGGTGTGAACACACATGTGTGTATGATAATGACATATAAGAAATAAATCTAACCTATGTAGTAGAATGAACATGTAAAACACTAGTAAACAAGAGTAAATGCTGCCAAAACAAATGCAGTATGTTGTGGATGGATGGAATGGAATGATAAGAGCAATGTGCCTGCCAAGTGGATGGAATTCGTATGTAGTGAGGTTCATTTTGTTTTCCCCTCAATAATCAAGAATGAATCATTAATGAGAGTGTGTCATCAGGAAATGGTCGAGTAGTGTAGGTTGTAGCTAGTTCTCCGTGATGAGTGTGTATGTGTAGGGGTGATGAAATACGACATGGGGAGATAAGATGTGTGGATCCTATAGCCTAAGTGTATACCACGACTTGTAGAATGAAAGAGTGATGAGTTATCCCTATGTGTATATCACTATAAAATGAATGAATGGAAGTCATACTTATAGAAAGATGCACGTGGACCCTATTGCCTAAGCATATACCATGAATTGTTGAACATATGAGTGGTAATTTATCCCTAAGAATATATCACAATAGAATGGGTGGATGGTGAGGATTCATATGGAAATATGTGTGTGGACCCTATAGCCTTAACATATACCACGATTAAATGATAAAAATTTGGTGATTTTTAACCGAAGTTGTATGTCACTAAGCGAGCAATGTCATAGAAGGAAATGTCATATGGCGAGTGTAAGGTCCATTTTATTCGTAAACCCTTAGCAGTCGAGTATGGACTGAGGATATAGAGTGCATCATAGGATGGTGATTACAATGCGTATAAGAAAACATAGCATAAATGACCAAGGTATGTGAATGTGTAGTGTAGGCAATGTAATGTAGAGTGTGTAATGGGTATGGAATGTAATACAATATGTGGGTAGGTAGAAATAGAACACGTAATGATGATAGATAAAACTAGACCCAAGTATAAGGAAATGTAGAATAGGTAAGATGTATGAATGTAATGATAGTAATGTATAAAAATGGTGGATGTAATGATCATAAGTGGAACTAGACCCATGTGTAATGTAATCTAGTGTAGCATTTAGGATAGGTAGGGTGTATGAATGCAATGTGGGTGTGTAAGATGTATATGTAGTGTGGAATATAGGATGAGAGGTGTAGGTAGAATATGTGATGGTAAAAGATAAATCTAGACTCATATCTAGCATGACTTAGTGTAAATGTAGAATGAGAGGATGGAATTTAAAACTAGGTTCATATACAATGATGACTAGTGTAGTGTATGCGATGGATATATAATGTAGGATGATCGAATGTCAATGTATAGGTCATCTATTATAGTGTGTGGGGTTCAGTGTAATGGTAATCCCTCAACATTCTAGTGTGAACCGAAGTACTAGGGTGCATCATTAGGTAACGAGGGTGCTAGAATGTTTGATGAGTACGCATATGTTATGCGATTAATGTATGAGATTACAAAAGTAAAATATGCGTCGATGATAAGATAAGGGGGGAATGTGGAATTCTATTCCCCCCAAGCGTATGATAATGTGTTTACTATGTAATAAATGATGTATATGTGTGATGAAATATGGTTTATTTCACTTAATTGATGATGTGTAAGAAGTGTTAAAGTATTATAGATGTATGTATATATAAGTGGTGATGTAATGAAGACATCTGATATGAAATGAGGTTCTTAATGGTAAAAGACTCCTCAAAAGTCATATAAGAACCCGTAGAATGTGAATGTGTCATCATGAGGGTAGAGTAACAAGAGTTATCTACCAAAGGCCAAGTTTATGTGTGGTATGAACTTTTCGGAAAAAAATTGTAGTAGATTTGGGTGGTGGTGGTGAAGGTGAAAATGTATCATGAACAATAGGAGGAGGATTAGTTGTTTTGAAAAATTTAATTGGTTGGAGTGTAGATTTGGAAAGAGGCCATGTTACACTGAGTCTCAAGGGAGATTACTTAGGTTTATTTGATAATGCATTATACGACCTAATAGGAGTTGTTTGTTAACTAAATTTGATAGATGGTTGTTAACTTGGTGAGATAATAGGTGATTTCTTAGGTTGAATTTGACTAACCAAAGAAGGTGTATAAGAAGTTGTATAGTGATGCTCAGTAACTAGAGGAGAAACAACATCAAAAATAGGAGAAGCCCTTATTCAACTAGGAGACACATCATTGTGCACATGGGAGGTGTTTTCAATATCACTTATGTAAAGAATAATATAATCATTGAGATCTTCCTTAGAAAAACTAGGAGGAAGGTCACTAGTAACCACTGGAGCTTATTTAGATGGATCTGGACTAATCGAAGGAGTAAGAGACTTAGGATGCCATGTGGATGTGACCTTTAGAAGGGGATGTTGTGCACTGAATGAAATAATACCTTGACGCGTAAGACTTTGGATTAGGTGACACAAAGTGTGGCAATAATTTTTATTATCTCCATTGATTTGATGATAATTGCAATATGGATGCCCTTGATATTTTAATAAAAAAAAAGCATGTAGTAATGAGTAGGTGGTAAAGTGATCAAGTAACAACAAAGAAGCTCTAGAAAAACGTCATGTGGCTTAGTACTACGATCAAATATGAGAGGTTTGGGAAATGGGGCATCTTTAGGTTCAACTAAATGACATGTAGTGACATAGATTGAATAGGAGATGGTAAAAGAGAAGAACCATGTGATTGTGAAGCATCCTTAAGCTATATAATTTCAGATCTAAGGGATCATGTGATAGTGGATTCGATATAATGAATAGAGGATTTCTATGACTGAGAAGAATATTTTAGTTGGAGTTCATATCTAAGATGTGCGATTGTTGATTCCATAAATTGGATTGAGGATGTACATGATTGAGAAGCAACCTTAGAATGTTGACCTACAAATCTAAGAGATGTAATTGTTGATTCCATGATAGAAAAATTTTCATGTAAGGCATGAATCGAGTCTAATATAGGTTGGTTAGAGGGAGGGTCATCAAGATCAGTGTCGAAAAAGAAACAATTAATCATAGCACTTAATTTGTGTGGTCGCGTATTGTCACCAAAATACTTGGTGTCTAGAAATTGTTAGAAAATAGCTTGACAAGTGGGATATCTCATGAGTAAATTAGATAAAGAATCTTGACCTATGATATAAGAAGGATAAAGATCCTAAACATGAAATACATCGGGTTCACCAAAATTATTAACAAGAAATAAAATGTTTCCTAGAGGCCTAAAGGGATATGTAGGGTATTAATGTTAATCTAATTAGGAGGACTAAAATCTTGTAGCAAATAAACTAAAATAGTAATAAGATAGTATGAAATAAATAAAATTAAACTATTATAAGTGAAATTGAAACACTAATATACACAAGGGAGCAAGGAAATAACTTATTTGATAATAGACGAATGTCACATAGTGTCACAGATCTGGAAATAAAATCTGGAAGTGAAAAAAAAACCCTCAGGGACCATACGAAGGGTAGATCCAGCCTATTTGATATGACACAGGTGCTTAGGAGTGTACTGGGCACCCTGGTATGCAATCTCGGCACTCAAAACTCTTAAATCCTTAGAATCTGAATTTACTATTCTCACTAAGTATCTGCAAGTGCTTCCCAACTACCATAATGGATTCGTCAGATGAATTGTAGAATGAACCACAATGCAAGGAGAATTATCAAACCCTACAAAAATGAAATATGCATACGAATGGGTCAGGCTGACCTTAGCCACCAAACTAGTGGTCTTATCACTAAGTGGTGCACTACATTTCAGACCCGAATGTAGTTATGGTGTCTGTGTGTGTGCATTTCGTGCGCTATCTTCTCTCGTGTCAGTCAAAATTTGTGAAGTAGAGAGAAATAGTAGATATATAAATGTAAGTAGCATGTTTGCATGGAATAGAATAGATTCCCTCCCTCTATGAAGTGTATGTGACGCAGATCTCTTAACTTGAGTGCAAGGCACTATATGGATGAAAGAGATGCAATGGATGTAACTCTAGATGGAGTGATAGCAAGACTGTGGGATCACTAAGATTAGATGCCTATGGATCAGTTAGATAAATTGAGTAACCTACAGGGCCATAGGCTGGATAGGAAGTGATGGGATCCCCACCACTACGAAGACCAATTAGTCCCTACAAGGGATCAAGTCAGACATGCCTCAAATGTTTTATGTATACACGAATGCATGTACTTTGGATAGATGCATTGATATGAACATGTGTTATTTTTAATTATGATTCGTGATGAAGAATCATTTTTTGATTAATGCCCATGATGACATACATTATATCCAGATGATTATATACATAGACACATTGTACATGGACATTGATTTTTAGACAGATATATATGATGATGATGGAATTTATTTTTATGATTGTATCACATGTTCTTTTGATGTATGCACTACATTTTTAGATGATATCGCATGTTTTTTTGAGATTCTTCATGTTCCACTTATCACATTTTGTGTATGAGATAGCAAGATATGATATCATGTTGTTTCGCATGTGATACTTATAATTTTCCATATTTTTATTATGGTCTATGCTCAAGGGGGGGACAAATGGAGGTCCCTCTTTCCCATCTTGGTGATATTATATGATGTTGATTTAGAATACATGTATCATCTTCATGTTTATGATGATGTAGCTGATATTTTTATTGATATATGATGTCTAGATGTGATTATAGATGATAGATGATAACAATTTGTACACAACACTCAATAAGCACAACTTAATCAAATCTAATTAACACAACACAACTACGTACAAGTATGCAAGATAAAATGAACTCGATGCCCATATACAAGTAGATTAAATTAACACTTAACCTAAGTAAGAAAATTATTTCAAATTTTAAATCACACAACACGAAGAAGAAATGCAATCAAAATTATACAAACCAACAACTAAAAGTAAGAAAACTAGTACTTTATTTTTACGGGACAATTTTAAATCATTTTATACTATTTTTGGTGTTATCTCAAAGACAATTTTTAAGGCTATTGTTCCCATTATTTTTAGGATTTCCACAAGACAATGTTATGTTGTTTTTGTAGCTTCATCCCTATAAGATTTTTTAGTTGTTTAGGGATGCTAAATTAGGAATGTTAATCAAAAGAAGCTAAAATCTAATAACCTCAAAGCATTTATCAAATCTACACTAAACCATCATGATAAGAGATTAGAGGAACAACTTCTATCATTGTATGAAACAATGTTAGATCAAACTAACATTCCTAAGCTATTCCTACTCTTTAGATTACTTAATATAAAAATGAACCTAGTCAAGATCCTAAGAAATCAGTTTGTTTGTTATTTTCTCCAAGTGGTGAAGAAATCTTAATGAAATGGCTACAAGGCCATGTTCATATCTTTCCTTACTAACCAAGCTTAGAGGATGTTTTCAAGATGATCAAGCTATGAAAATAGAGAAGGATCAAGATCAAATGTCTTATAGCTTTAGCTACCACAAATGAGGTGTCTTTATTTTTTTGGTGTTTGATATGATAACCAAGGTGTAAGGTTGAAAGGGAGGGCTTACACTTTTATTTATAGTTTTCCACTTAGGAGAGTTTGAATTTTTTTTTTATGTGGGAAAAAAGGAAAGCCAAATATCACTTTATGGTTAGAAGTGGTTAAACATGCTTTACACTAGTTAAACTTGATTAACAAGTGATAAGTGATTCATTAAGAATTGGGAGGATTCTAATTAATAATATGTGATTGATTAATAGCCTAGGAAGCTTGCAAACGTGGTCTAGAGGGGAATAGGGATATTTTTAGCTAATACAAAGGGTTTATTAGCTAAATTAGTTGATTATAGGAGGAATACGACAAGAAAGGTATCATGAATGGGCATCAGAGAATGGAGTGAAGAATAAAGAATTAATGAAGTGTCATTAATGGAACGATTTTGAGGAAATGTTAGGTGTAACGTGTTTTTTGGTGTCTATATTTTCCCCTCTTTAGGGTGGCGTAATATACGCCACTTCAAAGATAGTAGACAAGCATAAACAAGTAAATTTTTTGAAGAGGTACGACAAAAATTAGTAGAATGAAGGATTACCCCCTCGAGTGTTGATGGGGGATGAAAGAGGTCAATCGACGATTGTAAATCTGAAGGAAATATATAGAACATGAAGGAGGTAATATGCCCCTATAAAAATAACATATTAGTGTGAAGAGAAGAAAGGGAATATAGAAGAAAATGAGTATGAGGAAGGGGGAATTAGCTAACATCCATGTAGTGCAGTGTAAACAACTTAATTTTCATCATATTGCCAGTGATTTTCATTATTGGTCCTTATTAAAAATCTAAGCATATAACAAAATTGTAAGATAGCATTGAAAGCTATAATACGAAAAAAATTCCATTTCTAAAAACACTAATCCCATGCAACATATAAAATGTAATGAAATATGAGAAAGTAAAATGATGCTTAACTCCATACAACATACATAATCCAATAAAATATGAGAAAGTAAACCAACTAACCTAATAGAGAAATAAGTACAAACACACATACTTAAACCAAAAATGTCTAATATAGTTATACCATGTTTTTGTTATCGAGCTTCAATTCTGACCTATGCGAATTAATGACAAGGGTTATTAATGGTGCCCCAAGAAAGGATACATGTGAGGAGATAAACAAAGGACACTTGGGTTCTATGAAAAGTAATTGTGCACTATAAAATTGTACCAAGAAACTTGTTGAGCCCCATAGTACAAAAATAGTAAGCAAACTAGCTTTGTTAATGGGGGTAGATCAAGATGATCCACAAGTTGCACACATGAACATGAGAGAACCAAAGAACGATGTTTTTTAGGATAATTTTCGATGGAAACATATTTGAATATTTTGATTTTCCTAAAATATTTGAATGTTTTATTTTTTCTAACATATTTGAATGTTTTTGTGATTTTGAAAGTTTTCTTAAGGTATGGATAGGAAGAAAAATAAACATGGATGCCCCTAATGATAAATGGGATGTACAGGGGAAGAATTCCACACATATGTGTAAGAAAGTGAAGATGCTAATTCCCTAGTGTTAAGTGGGAGTATTCAAAGGCAAAAAAATTATGTGTAGAAGTTGGATCAAGGCCAATATGGATAGGTTCAATCATGATGATGAATGTAAACCAATGATGTGTTAGGAAGGAGCAAGGATTCCCCTAGCATAAGCTGGCCAAGAAACACATGATAAAAAGGAAGTAGAAGATTATTTTTATGAAAGGGAAAAAGGTGTCTAAAAACATGGAAAATAGGAAATCTTATACATATGGATGTTATGAAAAAATTAGAAGAATGATGTGATGGTTTTAAACGTAACTTAGAAGCCTTACAATGAAGAATTGATTACCAAAAGGCATGAATTGTGAGACAAGATACGTAATAGAGTAAGATTCTAAGAAAGGTCCAAAAAAAAAGAAACGTGGTAACATACTAATCCCGTTTTCTCATAGATATACAATGTGTGCACATTGAAATTAATTACTTCTCAAAATGAATATTTGGTATACAACAAGTGAAGACATGCTAGCCAATGTGTAGGAATGATAAATTTTAAAATATGATTTATGAATGGATTGTGAAAGGATAGTCATACATTTATTCTCTACCAGCTAGGCATTCATAGACCCAATGAAGATGCATTTGATTCTAATCACAACATTTCTCTACTACCATTCAGGCATCTATAGCCTTGGTAGAGATTATTGGAAATACCCCAAGAGAGAGCTATATATATCAATTTGATTTTTCTTTTAGCTTTTGCTATTTGATTTGATTTTTTTTTGTTTTTAGAAAATATATTTCAACTCTCTTGTTTCAAAATGGGTTAAGAGTCATAGATGGCTTGATGGAAGGCTATGGAAGTGATTTTGATGATTGGCTACTGTCAACAAATATTTCGAAAAGTTAACCACAACAAGGTTATTAGATGTTGATTGTGATAGGATCTTTATGAGGTCTGTCGTTATTTAATTTTCTAAGGTGATATTAGACCAAGGACAAATAAATACCATAGAGATAAATGTCACAAAATGAGTGTGACTAGGCTAACCAAAATATCACCAAAGAGATGAAAATGGTAGGAAACCTCACAGAAGAAGAAAAATAAAGGGAAGAAAGAACATCCATGTGTATGCAATACCTTATTGCAATGCATGTTCATTTACCTTTGATTTATTTTGAAATTTTTTCTCTTTTTTTTGTATTTTATGTTTTCTGAAAGGTGGGATCAACAAGGTCACTCGGCTTGATAATATTTAACAACAATGTTCATGATTTCCTTGATAAGGGAGATTAAGAATGTTTACTTATCAAGAGTCATATTATCTCCTATTTCAATGATCGTGGTGAGCTCATACTCAATAATTTATTGTGACTTATCTTAAAACATGGATTTTACATGCAGGAGCTTGGGTTCCCTATCTAGAGGTTCATCCACTTTGTGCCATACTTTATGGTTACATTGATGTGCATTCTTGAATTTTGTTTGATTTTGAACCTTATGGTTGTTTGAATTTTTGGGAGCTTTAGAGCTCTTTGAATTTTTTATCTGAGCTTGATGAAGAAACCATTTGGGTTTCTTATAAGCTAATGCATGACTTGTCCAATCCCAAGATGTGGGAGAAGAAAGAGGATTTTTATGATTGATGTGAGGAAAAGGATACATTTTAAGAATGGAAGAGGATTGGACACCAAGAGGTGAGCCACAAATAGAATATGGAAGGCTATTAGGATGTGGCCCGAGAATAGAATATGATGAGTTACTCAGCAGTGAACCTTAGAGGGAACATTAAGGGATATTAGGATGTGGTTTGAATATAAATGAAAACGAGATTCTAAGATGTGGTTCCAGAATTGAAGATGAAGGGATACCAGGAGGTGACCTAATGAGATGTTCTAATTGAGAAATTGTGATATTTAAAGAATGATTGAGTGACGAAAATATAGGCCATGGATCAATGCTCGAACCTAGCATGTCATCATGAGCATCATGAGGGACGTGAAGATGGATGAATAAGAGGAGGATCAAGTTCAATGGTCTTAGGATATTCCTCTATTTTATGTCAAAGAGAATCAATTTCTTCCTCCCAATACACAAGAGCATCAAAGTCAAAATTGAATCCTTGGGCATGATCATCTATGGGAATGTCTTCGTGTGACCCTAGGAATTATGTGATTTCTTCTTCATTCTGAAATGAATTGATTAGTATGGGTTGTTATTATTCATCCATGGGAGGTTGATTAGAAGAAACAGGTCTAAGTGGTGTGGAAGATTGAGAAGACGATGACTCAAGAGATGAAGTAGATTTGTATTGAGATGTTTCACAAGTAGAAGAAGATGGAATCGGCTTACCTAGAAGATGATATAATGCCATTAGAAAAAGAGGATAACACATCTAATTAGTGGATTTTGACTTCATATTAAACTTAGATTATTTACTAGAAGAAATTTGAGTCACACGAATATTAGATGGAGGAAGAGGTCATGGAGGCGATGGATAAAGGGGGTCCTACCAAACAAGGGAGGACAAAAACATAGGAGTCACTTCATATGTTTGATGAAGAGGGCCCTATGAAGAAAGGGATTGACCGTAACATAGGATTTGGATCTAAATAATAGTTTGGATCATAATCATTAGGAGACTAAGGAGAATTAGAATAATAGCCTATATCATAATCAAAAGAAGAGTGGAGGGAACCCAAATTATATTTTGGATGATAATCATTGAAACCATTCCATCAACTATGAGATGACGGTGGGGAACAACATACCCAAATGGTTTTTCTAGTGTGAGGAATCAACTGTGGTTTAGTCATGATAGGCATATTTTGAGGTAAATGCCTATACCTGGGTTCTTTATTTTTATAAGTGCGAGGAACTATGCAATAGTCAATCATGGTTAGCATCATTTGGTCTAAATTAATGGACCTAAGTAGCGTAATTGAACTCCTTCAAAGGTAAATAAGTTATATGTCAATTCCGACAGCATACTGACAACCAAATAGACATTTTGTAGATAAACAGGGGATGTTTATGTGATTTTACAAAGGGAATCTAAGGAAAATATACATTGTGATTCAATGTTTCGAAAAAAAACTACGAGTTTGAAGGATCAAAGGATAAAAAAGGATTGTCACTAAAAAACAAGTTTACAAGATGAACAATTACAAGGAACAATCATGAAAGTAAAAATCACAAAGCCAAATAAGGAAATAATCCCTATGCAAATTCATGTCTCAATGAAAGTTTGATGCAAATAATTATCAACACAATGTCAACACTTTCGTCAAGTTTAAAAACACAAAAAATTTGAAAGTATTAACAAGGGTTGAAGATATTTGTTATCAAGGTATACTATAATGACTCTAGATACAAACCAAGACTAAAATCCGCAAAAGGTGGGAGGTACAAGTGTGAGAAATGCAACAATCCCACTTAGATACTTTTAATCATGCTTTACATAAAAGCATGATATTAGTATAAAAATCATATTGATGCGACACAAAAAAAGTAATAACGAAACTTTTCAAGGTTGAGGAAATGTTTGGAAAAGGACAAAGTCAAAGTATATCAAGGAGTTATTATCCTATGAGCAGCATAATGCGATAATCTCGAAATATAAAACTTGTTTTACGAGAAACAAGATATAAGTATCGAAGTTATATCAAGTCGATGCAATAAAAGTAACACCTCAAAGGAAGATCAATGAAGAGATATCCTAGCTACAAATGAGACATCTTGACGTGGATATCAAGATAAGACTATGAAGATGTAAAGACATACCAACAGACTTTCAATGTTTACCATCTAGTCTCAAGCGAGGAAGAATGTAAATAGGTGCAAAAGTGGTGGACGCTATCAATCAATAGCACACATTATGCTAGTATTTTTATCAAAAATATCAACAGGAGAGAAAAGGAGTAGATCAAAATGGGGTTTAAAAATAATTTTCGTCACTTCACAAAGTTTCACGTCTTCTTATGACGAGTGAAAATATAAAACAAAGTAACACTTTGCAATTTTTTTGATGAATGACTCTTGACTCAAACTTTGAGGGACTCTCCCGTTGATTGAAAAACAAGGTTTTGACTCCAAAAAATTTATCACTTCACGAAGGCTCTTTAAACCATGATGGCTTGATACGGTAAAGTTGTCTCTAAGAAAAAATGGCTTCATATTTTTTTCTCTCAACTAGGTGCCACCAATTACCTCTGTGAGCTTGGTTTTCCAAGAAATTTGCACTGAAAAATCTTGGAGTATCCAGGGTTTACTTTACCCCCTTTGAAAAAATGAGCATAAGAATGTATTTAGTTATGTTTTCAACGGGGTCGAAATGGAGATAGTTTTAACTCTAAAGTCACAATTTCATACCTAGTCAAATAGGTAAGCAGAGTGATTCCCATTTCGTCCACAAGGTTTCCTCTTGTGTGGAATACTTTGGGGTTCTTAGGAACAACTCTTTTGTTTTAGCTTAAGGATTATGAAAAAAAAATTCCTAGTTCAAAGTGGATGGGTTTACCCTTATCTAAACTTGCAAATCAAGTGTTTTGAATATAGTGTGTTTTTTAATCTTTAATCTTAGTGAGGTTTTACACACCGTTGGAAACCTACAGCACACGAGTTAGTTTTTTTTAGATCATGATTCTTTCACAAGCTATTTTGGTCATTAACACAAAAATTAGTAGTTCAAGGCATCATAGAAAGAGGATTGGGTGTTAATTTTGATTCCTAAGATCATCCTAATATGCGAAGGAAGAGCATACATAATGTGGAACCCAACTAGTTAGTAAACAATGATGGAATCCTATAAACCAAATACACAACTCATTTCCTTTTTAACCAACTGTAAAGTTCATTCCTTTAGAAATAGTTTAATTAAAAAAAAAATTGATAGCATGAAAAAGGTATTGAACCATTTTTTATTCCTAAGATCACCTAGAAGGTGTGAGGGAAGATCATACATGATCCAGACCCTATAAGTAAAAATAATGCAACATTGATCAATTTTGACTAAGAAAATTAACACAAAACATAATCTAACATACTGTGTCAACCACTAATTAGCCTCACACTGACCCTGCAAAGTGTAAAAAAACCCATGAAAACAAACTTTGCAAACATTAAGACATGTTAGAAAATGACTAGTTTTCTAATAAAGTAAACCATAAATTTTATATAAGTTAAAATCCTAATTTTATGTTTCCATTACATAATTCACTTCAATAACTTGCCAAAAAAAGAATGGAGATGTTTCGATATCAGGATAAAACTTTATGGCCTCCATAAGATAGTTTATGAACATAGTTCAACGTATGCATGCCCGTTGGTGACATATGCATGCCCTTTTAAGCGTATGCACGCACACGTAGGTGATTTTGATCCCAGTGAGACGTATTCATTCGCAGAGAGGTGTTTTCATGCCCAAAGAGAGGTATGTGTTACCTTGACGACGTATGCATTCCCTTTTTGATGTATGTACACCCTTATGTAAAAAAACACAGTACGGGTTGCACTTGCGCGCCCAGAATGACATATGTATGCCCTTTCCTATAGGTGACTAAAAAACACAAAATGTTTTGCAAAAAAATGTAAATATCTCAAAACTTGGTCTTTTTTAGTCTAAATCTAATAGCACTTTACCTTCTTTGATCCTGTAAAGAGCATACAACCCACACACAATCATAACTCATTAAGTTAATAAAACTCTACGTTTAAACCAAATATGCAAAAAAAAGGGTTTAGTTTAAACAACATTGAAACAAAGCTTGAAATAAAAATATAAAAGACTAAGGATCCATCCTACGAGGCATGCCAAATGTCAATAGGTACAAATTAGAAAAAATATATAGAAATGAGGTTAGAGCACTAAATAAAAACGTATCCTCTTAGTCTGTTGATTGTGTATTAGATGGATACTTTGATGCTCTTAGAATTCCTTTGGTTGTAACCTTAGGTGGTGATAAAATATTCTTAGAGCTTGATTCTTTATTATGGTCACATAACTTTTGTATTTATATGATTCCCCTTGTTTTAATTTCATAATTGAGAAGTAAAAGGATGACCCATAAGAAAACAAGATACCCCAAAAGATAAAAGAGGCTCTTCAAAAGAGGTGAGTAAGATACAAAGAGGTTGGGAGAGCCTAGTTGGGACGAGGACACATAGGAGCCAACATCCTAGCTAGGAACTAGTATATAGAATCATGTAAGATAAAGCAATGAATGTCATACTAAGTTGTAGTGTGTGCAAGACCAAAGAGGAAACAAGAAAGACAAAAAAGAAACCTAAATCTAGATGTCAATTACTAATTTTTTTCACTTAGGAATCATATGAATAATGGTATGTGATTAAGACCTAGAAATTTACCCAAATACATGATTTAGTATATATAATTTTACATGGTCCGGACCAATTTATGAAAATATGTTGCCTAAAATCCCTTAAAAAACTTTTTCAGAATGAATTATACACTCTTATCTTTCCAATGAGTATCTGATTATTTTCCAACTCCTCCTCAAGATCTTGAAACCATCTGAAACCTAAAAAGCTTATTTTTTAGGAAAAAAATAATCCCCAAGCGTCGGCTAAAAATAACACTGGTTTGGAGAATATTTTCCCAAAGTTTCAAATATTTCCTAAATTTTCCTATATCACTTATGTGTATCCTGTAGTTCCCTCTCCACAACTCTCTAGTGGGTTATGCCTCAACATTTATCTTCCGAGGGGTGTCCACTAGTGTGAAAATAACTAAAAATAGGTCTTTTGGGCCTCCGAGAGTAATTCCTTCTGAATAGTTTTAAATGAAACCATGAATCACCTTCCTACACATGAATCACACATGAAAAATCACATTAGCACATTCCTCCTGGTAATTTTGAGGGTAACATAATAACTGATTTGGCTGAAGGACAAATTTACATTGACCATGAGAGGGATTTTCAAATGTGGGCTAGGTTGTCATGATAATTTTCTTGAATTTTTCATTCTAAACATTTTGCATGAAAAAAATTCCAAAAGAAAAATTCTCACAATTTTATAGAATATTGTATGTATAAATGTAAGTATATTTATTGCATATGTTAAATTACTCTTTTTTTTTTGGAAGAAAAATAGACATTAATGGTGTGCACATCATCAAGTAAATCATACAATGAAATCAACCATGAACAAGAGAAGATCAAAAAAATAATACATGTGATATGAGTGGAAAGCCCTCATGGGGAATAAAAACCACTGAAACACAATCTTTATATTGATATGTTTCAAACATAGTGATGGCACCAAACTTCACAAGGAAAAACAAACCCCCAATTTAGTAGAGCACCAACCCTATAAGGAGTACCATACCCCAAATTTTGTGAGTCACCAATTCCAAAAGGAGGCTACACAACCCCCCAAGATGATAAATCACCCACTCAACTACCATTATGATGAAAATATATGGTATTTGTTTTCTACCATAACTGAAGGAGATCATAATTTCAGCTCACACACAGTTTCAAAACCTTGTTCAAAACCCTAGGTCTTTAATCTTGCACAATACTTGTACTTTCTTCACTTCTCAATGTGTCAAACCCTTACACACTCTCTTACTGTCATTCTTCAACCTATCAAACACTTTCTCAAACCTCAAAACATTCCTTCAAACCTGCAAATAAATCACACCTAGGTCACACTTGTCATTCACCCTCAACTCTAGAATTTCTAATTGCACCCAAAACATTCATTTTATAAGACATTCTTGATTCATATTAAAAATAGGACGGTTTCCCTCCTTTATATCGACCATAAAAAAATTAAAAATTCCCATAATAATAATTAAAAATTTCACATTTGAGACATATAGGTCGTCCAGGCATAAAACCTCTCACCTTGCAATAAAAATCCTCAAAACGCTATCACTAGAATGGAAAAAATAAACTAATAAAAAAAACCATACTTATTCAATCCTCCATATTCACTAAAAAATTAGTAATATATCATAAAAACAACATAAATGGTCACAAATTTACTTTAAACGATCAAGTAATTTAATTTAATGGGCCCCACTGTCTCACTCCCTTCACAAAACCTTTGCTTCCAACATCCTTATTTCACTTTTGGGACATCAAGACTACCAAAGATGATATCAAGCTATGGCACATGACCAATATATGTAAAACATCACAACCTATATAATGCATATAATTAAAGTTATTCCTCTTGAAACATACATATACTCAAACCACAACAACTTTACACTTCACCAAAACAGACTTCCCAAAACCCAATTTTTCAAAATCATCTAGTTTCTACCCTTTATGATACTTTTAATACCTCAAAAGGAATTAAATATGACCAAAATTCATTCCTCTTCCACTTTATAGGTGGAAAAAAAGCATCAATGCAATCTTCTCATGCTCAAACGAACACAATCTTTCAGTAAAAACATTCATGTCTTGAAAATCATGAAACCTTCATCTCCACAAATTGACCTGGAAACCACATCAAATAAGATCACCATGAGACAAAAATTATACCATTATAAACAAATAATAATCATATTTGCATAAATTTTGGAACTCATTCAAACTCCAAGTGGAAGGAAGGATTTTAACCAAGCTCATCTTTACAAACTGTCTTGAAAACTGGCCCAAAACTACCCTTTGACTAGTCAAAAAATATAGCAGCACACTTGACCATTTAACATCATCATCATGACCTAACAAACCCATGGAAATTAAGAACACATCACATAATCCATATAATGTTCATTTAGTTTGTAACTCCTTTAGACAACATTGTCCCCAAACTAAATTTCTTCAAAAAACATACCTATTTGAGTGGAGTCCACTCATCATCACAACCATTACCATATATTTTTGGAAATTTTAAGGATTCCTATATATAATAAAATAATAATACATGCACTATCAATCAATTATAGTCACTTATAATCATTTTCTCACCCCTCCCGTTTTTGAGCTAGGGTTTCAAGCACATAAAAAATTGTCTACCTTCTTAAAATCCGTTCATAAAAATGTGATGATGAAATAATATCATAGATTTTTTTTTAAACCTTCAAGAATCAATGTAGAAACATCCCTAAAATCTAAAAGGACCCATGCAAAGACACCCAATTTAGGGTGAGCATCAGAAGATCCATTTTGAGTTGGAAACAACCTTCTTCCTTAACCCTGTTTCACCAAAACTAACATAATTTTCAAAGTACACATGATGGAAACCTTAAATTTTTTTCCTACAACATAATAAAACTTACAACTAACATCTCAAATCATCACCATATCACAAATATATTTCCATATCTCTAGTCATTGAGACTTACATGACTAACCCTTAGGGTTTTGCACTTTAAAGGCTAGGTTTGACTCAAAAAACATTATAAATCCTCATAAAAACTCTCCAAAAGGTCCCTAATGTACTTTTTACATCATTAATCCACTTCCTACATGTACCCCATGTGCTCATATAGCTCCAAAACCTCAATTTCATGCCTCCTAGCTCTCATACTTGGTTTAAATGAGCACCTGAGACTTGGCGACCAACATGTATCTCCACTCTGAAACTCATGTGAGTGCTAAAAAAATCTCTAATAATTCTCTCCATTCTTCAAACATTCTTCTAAATCCACCAAAAATATCCAACCTCCATACACCATCAACTAGGCTAGCTAGGTCACCTGAATAGGCTTGCGGAGAACAAATAATTCTCACGCAATCAACATGTGAAACCAAGAACATACTTGAATCTCCATGTCATCATCACTTTTAAAACATCATCTTACTCCACTTCATCAATCACTTATTCATTAATGGGGTTTTACATCAATGAAAACACCTAAAGCACAACATGCGAATAATCTCCCCCTTTCTCATTGATGGAAAACCACTTGAATGTCTCCCACTTTTTACACTAATGAAAAAATCATATATGTACCTAAATGTCAATTATTTTTCATCAGCTTTATTTAATCACCATTTTTTCTAGAAACATCAACCAACGGTCGCGTTCTAGTACAAAATCTTGAGATTTCTTCACAAAATCTGTTTTTTTCCTTCTTTTCAAGCATGAAACCATTGTGTCCCCCCTATGAAATCACATACAACACATAAACATGCCAATAATCATGAAGAAATTAAAATTTTAAATTTTTTATGACAAATAGCACCATCATCCACCTCATAATCATACAAAACTTGTCATTTCACCTCCAAACTTTGTTTTTACCTTCAAGAGACCGTTTATAGAATCCCTATACTTGAAGAAAATTTCCACATGAGCATGCCAAAAATGATGTTTGACAGCGAAAATTACTATGATTACCTTCATTCTTAAGTTTTCTTAGCTTGATAAGGCACAAATGATTCTAGTCTCATGCATCTCTTGAATTATTCTGACCTTGAGAACATAGATCCCTTAATAGACCCTTCAATGGTTTTTGAAACCAAATTTGACAAGCTAAAAAAGAATTTGTTCCTCATGGAGTAACCTCTAACTACTCCCCCTGGCCTCATATCATGTTATTTTAGTATAAGACCATAAAAACAAGGTTCCTTAACTTGCACTCTTGACTTGGACAATTGAAAAAAATTGAAGCACATCTCTAATCTAGTCTTTCGGTCTTTGACATTCATATTTGGATGAAATTTATGAAAATAATATCAAACACAACTTCCATTGGAAGTGAGATAGAGTTTAATTCAACAACCATAATTCACATACCTTGAGATAACCCAAAGAACCTTCTTGAAGAGGAGATAATACTCCCCCCTATGATAATTTGGACCTTGCACACAGTATGCTCCTATAGCCACCTTTTTTCACGCCATTGGTACAAGAACTACAAAAACAAAAAACCTTTATTTATATGTACCTTAAATTTTTTCAAGAACCATAACTATTTAGCACATTAACCACCTTTACACATAGTCTTGAAGACAATATTTTTTCTTCCCTGCCTATGGAGGAGTCACTTACATAGTTGTAAGTTGCAATTTTAGAGTAAGAAAATCACTTGCAGTCCTTTTAATAGTCCAACTTACCCTATCTTAGCAATTATGCTAAGGTCATCATAGAACTCATACATAGCTTCACATTTTTTAAGGTATCTAAAACTCTAGTAAACACTTCATATACATGATCAAAGAGACCGAATAGAATTATTTAAGCTAAGTGACCTTCATCATACCTATTGGAAGCCCATAATGTTATTCTATATCTCACTAAACCTCTACACTCACTATCCTTAGAAAATTAGGACCCAAACACCTTATCACATCTATGAAATTATTTCTAGAGAAATCAGATTAACTCAAGAATTTCTCAACACACCTCATACCTGGGGATGTTACATGCTCTGCCTCTTTCACATGCACTATACCTGTAGCTAGTCATTTGGCTCAAGATACAAAGAACGAAATTATACAAGATTTGTCATACCTGATCATCTTTTACACAAATTCAAATACCAATGTCATCTTCACAACTACATCACCATGTTATTTAAATCTTCAACCTCATAAATAATGAAGCAAACTTATCAATCATACATGTAGCATTCATCTCCTCTTCATCTCATTCATGAAGTACCTTATATTGATCTTCACATTTGAATGAGATGGAAAAAATTAAATTAAACCTCTCTTACTTAGAATTCAATATTATACTCATGCATCAACCATTGTACAGACTCAGAGCACATAAAAATAGTGACTTACAAGCATCTACATATAATACATACTCAAACACATCCTTGAATCCCTAAGAGTACATAAGAGAAATCCACCACACCTTTTTCCCATTTTCCATCATAAAATACCCATTCATAGGATTCCAACTCTTATACATGCCTTATAAGCTTCTAATAATCATTAAAATCTCACTATACCAACTTTTCACCATAAAATTTACACACACACAACCTATTAGCCCTGGATCAATGAAAAATCACACTTAACTTTTGGTACACAAAATTTTATGATGAAAGCTTACATGTTATCAATAGCCTTTTAGCCATAATAACACCTCTATAAACCTTAAATCACACTCTTGAAGAGAAACTGCCCATTTTATTGTTCCATCAATTTCCAATTAGGTCTCTAGAGCACTTGAATTTCAAAACTCAACATTGTCAGATATTCCAAGGAATTAAAGTGTTTTTTCAGGGTTTGAAACAACTTTAATCTTTAAGTACACATTTTTAAAATGATTTGTACAAAATTTTAGCTTTGGAATCCACAATTTGCACCTTCAAAGACAAACTTTCCCTTCATACCAATTCACGAAGAACACTCAGAACTAGTTAATACAAAGATACTTAAAAAATTTACAAATTTTGGTCTCATAAGTTCAAAATTTTCCATCACCACTATAGAAATGTTTCCTAATGTTATGATCAATATTTTAAATTGATTTGAAGGCATGAATATAACTATATTTCTTGGATCCACCTTTGTTGCACTTGAGCTCACTTGATTTGACCTCATCACTACCACATACCAATTTTAGAATGAAATTTTGATCAATTCATAATTATGATGACACATTCCATCTTCAATCCTTCTTCTCATATAATTATCACATTTAAACTCATGAAGAACACTCCACACTAACAAATAACCTAGAACATTTGGACTGTAACATCCCTATATGACCATGATAAGCAAATGAATGAACTTGAATTCTCAGAGAGACCATTCACACTTTGACTTATTTTTGATACCACTTCATAGCTTAAAACACACCAAAAAATCTTAGGCACACTTGATTCATGCAGTTATATTTTATGAATAAATCATGACACTCCATCCATGACTCAAAGTTTACTTCTTGGGACACCACAAACCTTTAAGCTTGACAACAATACTAGTCACAAAACTTGACAAGAATAAGACACTTCACATAGATTCCATGTCATAAGAAAACTCCTTTGGAGCATCAACATGAATCTTACACTCAATGAGTCATTCTAGACATACAACTCATCATAATAATGCAAATTCTGACTTCATGAACACTGACACATACACTTAAAGGACAACAAGACTTTTATCTGGACAATCACAACTTGATAGACAAAATAGAACCATAAAAACATGCTTAAGTACTTGAAAATACATACCTTTACATCATTGAGGAGTCACAAATAGACCAAAACATCTACCTCTCACTTAAATGCTTCATATAAATTGGTATACCTCTAAGAAGCATAGTTGATGCATAAGACATCATGGAGGATATAGAAGAAATACCTAAGAAGGTCCAAAACCTTCTTAGACACCTTAAAATCTCCTTCATTCCTTTGTTTCAGATCATATGTTTGAGTCATACCTTGGTTTGTATCAATGCATGCTCTTGATTGGATACCATTGCCCCTACTAGACTTCCGCAATCACTTTTAGCATTATCATGCATCCTAGACCTTTGAAAGCCTCTATCATGCATCGTAGGACCCTAAAAACTCATTTTTCCTATGTGAAATCATAGTCATAGTCCCTTGCCACATAACTAACCTCATTACATCTTAAACACACCACTGGATTCTTCCTCTTGTAACCATCAACATGACTAGATGAATGATACAAAAAAAATAGAGGAAAATGACCTACCTCACTGCACTTATAACATACTACATTCTAAGCATATTCAGTCATATTTTCTCTTCATGGATGAGTATCTCTAGAATACCTTCTACACTCTTTTTTCCTATGACCAGATGCATTATAAGTATAACAATATCCATTTAAAAATTTTCATACCTGGAGGCATTATGCTTACTAATAGGCTTAGTATTATTATTGTCATTGATGAGTATCTTCTTCTTTTATTACTTGATGCTAGGTTCACCTACTTCCTTGTTTGGAATCATTTGCTCTTGCTTCAATTCCTTTTCTTTGGATTCATATTTGAAATGAAAACCATCTCTATCACCGGTTGGTCTCTATTTTCCAAGTAGATCATTTATATTATTTGCACTTTTCTCAAACTTCTGAAAGGACATAATCTTATTTGCAACATCTAGCAACTCGGCCATTATGAACTCTATATATTCTTAAAATTTTGAGCACATAGTTTATTTATCCTACAAACTTAATACAATATACTTTACCTTCTCTTATAATAATATGATTGACTCATTGTACTTTCTTGATTCATAATTACTTTTATTCTAGCTTATGAATCTTCTTTTCATACTCTTTAACATGAAGACTCATCTTTTTGTTGTCTTTCTCAAAATGCTTTAACTCTCTTTGGATGCCATCAAGATCATCTTTGACATCCTCTTCATCTTCATCAAAGTAGCTGCAATAACCTAATATAAAACCACCTAATAAAGAGGATCCATCACTAGAAGATATTATTCCATCATTGGCAATGAATAATACCTCATTTCCTATATCCTCATGATCTAATTTAGATTCGGAATCTGAAATACTAATACTAGCATCAGACAATTCATCATCTTCCTTTGAATAAAGGATTCTTTTTCCATTCTTCTTGTAGTCATATCTCTTAAAGTTCTTTTTCCCTTTGTTTAACTTATAATTATTCTTATTATGATCATCCTCATGAGTTCCATCTGCTTAGTTTTCATGCCTATGAGGACACTTAACAGAAAAATGACCTACTTAACCATAATTGAAACAATTGAATGGAAGTTTACCTCTATACTTAACAAATCTAACATTCAATCTTCTAGCCATCATTGCAAAGAGTTATTCATCATCAATTTAGGAGCAATATCCTATTTTTCCTTCGTGCATTTGGTCTTCATTTCAGATTTGACTGAAACCTCTCTCTTGGCTAGTTTGGAATCCCCTATCCTCATTTCATATGCAGTCAAAGTTCCATGTAACTTATCCATCTTCAAATAAGAAAAAGTCCTTTTCCTCTTCAATAAAAGATACTTTAGAATCAAAAGTAGGAGGTAGCGATCTCAAAACCTTTTGAACAACAACTTATTCTTTCACATCTTCAGCTAACCCATTCATGTTATTGAAAACCTTGTCAACTCTAAGAATATATACAACAATAGAATCATAATAATTCATGTTAATACTCTCTAACTTATTTCTAAAAGTTTGAATCTTAGAATTTTTTACCTTTGAGTCACCATCATACAGCACTTGAAGTTTCTTCAATGCTTCATTTGTTGATTTGCAATGCATTACCTTTCCCATCTCAGATTCTCCAAGACTACATATGATAGCATTAAAGGACTTTGAATTTTCGTCAGATGTTTCTTATCTGCAGTACTAGTAGGAGGAGTGAAAGGTGTAGTGTAGCCATTTTCAAAAAAATTCCAAACATCAAACCCTAGAGACATGATATGATTCTTCATCCTAAAAAGGTAAAAAGGAATATTTTGTTCCATTAAATATTTTTTCTTTTCTCGTAGAGAAACATCTCTGTTGACTCATCATTTTTGTTCTTCAAGAATTTTCTTTTAAGTGATCAAACTTCTCTAAAAGGACCTACTATGATAACAATTGTTGGAAGCATAATAGACTGAGAGGGGGTGTGAATATGTCCTTATAAAAAAAATTAAAATTTTGTACTACTTATTTAAATCACAAACCACTTATCCAATCATAATGTGTGCACATCATCAAGTGGCACACATAAAATCATCCATGAATAAAAAAATCAACACAATAACATAAGATATAAGTAAGAAAACCTCATTGGGGAAGAAAACACACTGAAACACAATATTTTATATTGATATGTTTCAAATTTATTGAGGTAATAACCTCATAAGCAGCACCAACCCCCAGTTCTATAGAGCACTAACCCTACAAGGAACACCAACCCCTAATTTTGTGAAGCACCAACTCCACAAGGAGGCTACAACCCCCCAAGATGATCAAGCACCCACTCAACCACCTTATGATGAATTTATCTGATATATTTTTCTACCAAAACTTATGGAGATCAAAAAATTATCTCACATACACTGTCAAACCCTAGGTCTTCAATCTTACACTTTCTTCAATTCTCAATGCATTAAACACTTACACAACATCTTCCTATAATTATTAAACTTTTAACACAATTAATAAGGTCTTAACCATGCCTTCAAACCTAAAAATCAATCACACCTAGGTCACACTTTTCATTCACCCTCAACTCTATATGCAAATTGCACCCAAAAACATCAATTTTATAATATCTTTTTGATTCAAATTCAAAATAGGTTTGTTTCCATATTTTAACTAAAAAAATATAAGATTAAACATATCCCATATGAATCATTAAAAAATTACAGATTCGACCCATATAGGTTGGTCATGCCAAAAACCTCTCACCTTGCACAAAAAATCCTCAAAAACCCTATCACTAGAATGAAGAAAAATACACTAATCACACAAACATAATTATTAAAGATTTTATATTGACCAAAAATGAGTAATATGTTATAAAAAACATCATAACTTTTCATACATTTACTTTAACCAATCAAATTATTTCATTTATAAAGCACACTCGCTCATTTCCTTCACAAAATAGCTTCTTTTAGAATATTGATTTCACTTTTGGGCCTCAAGATTACCCAAGATGATCTCAACTAAGGAATGTGACCACTCTACGGAAACCTAAAAAACATGTAGAAAAAAATATAAGAAAGTTATAAATTTTGAAAACACCCATATACTCAAACCACAAAAAATTTACACTTCACCAAAATCGGCTTCCTAAATACCAATTTTTCAAACTCAACTAGTTTGCACCCTTCGTAATATTTGAAATACCTCCAAATTCCTTAAATAGGAACAAAATTCACCCCTATTAACTTTCCAGGTAGTAGAAAGCATCAACTCAATCATCTCATGCTCCAACCAACTCAAGCTTTCACCAAAATCAGTCCTGTCTTGAAAATCAAGAAACATTCATATCCACAAAATGACCTAGAAACCTCTTCAAATTATCTCACAATGAGAAAAAACCTATAAAAATTGAAAAAAATTTAATACTCGTATCGTAAAATATTGTAACACCTGCCAACTCAATGTAGAAGGCCTTCAACCAAGCTTTTCTATGCAAACTACCTGAAACTGTCCCAAAACAACCCTTTGACCAGTCAACGACAAATAGAGAACACTTGACCATTTAAATTCATCATCATGACTTAAATCCACCACGTAAATAAATATAAAACTCACATAATCCACATAATGTTTATTTAGTTCGTAACTTCTTTGGAAAACCTTGTCCCAAACTGAACTTCTTCAAAAACAAGCCTATTTGAACGGGATCCACTCATCACCACAACCAATACCATACCTTTATGGAAATTTTAATGAGTCATATACATCATGAAATAATAATCCATGCACTATCTATCACTTCTGGCCACTTATAATTATTTTCTCTCCTATCACTTTTGAGCTAGGGTTTCAAGCACATAAAAAAGTTGTTTAAATTCTTAACATTCATTCATAAAAAATATGACAGTGAAAAATATCTCATTATTTTTGTGAAAAATTATTAAATAAATTTAGAAACATTCCTGAAATTCAAAAGGTCCCATGTAAACCATAAAATTTAGGGGTGAGGATCAGAAGATGCAATTCGAGCTAGAAATGGCGCTTCTTCTTGACCATTTTTCTCCAAACGTTACATAAATTTCATAGTACACATCATGGAAACACTAAAATATTTCCCACAACATCATGAAACATAATAATAACATATCCAATAATCAACATGTTATAAAATAACTCTCCATCTCTCTAGTCACTGAGACTTTCATGACTAGCCCTTAGGGTCTTGCATTGTAAAGGATTGGGTTAGCTGAAACAACATAATAAATCATCATAGAAAATGATTAAAAAAGTCCATAAAATCCCTAGTTCATCATGAATCAACTTCCTACATGTACCCATGAGCTCAGAAAGCTCCACAACTCAATCTCATGCCACCTAGTTCTCATACTTTGTCCAAATGAGCACCTAAGACTTGGTCACTAACCTATATCTGCACCATGAAACTAATGTGAGTGGCTAAAAAGTATCTAATAATTCTCTCCATGCTACCAAAATGCTTCTCAAGCCACCAATAAGCTCCAACCTCCATGCACCATCAACTAGGCTAGTTAGGTCACCTGAATAAGATTGTAAGAACAAGCAATTCTCAATTAATCAACATATGCATAAAAAAAATACTTTAATCTTCATGTCATCCTCACTCTGAGCATCATTTTACTGCACTACATCAACCATTTTTTCATTAATGGGGTTTTACATCAATGACAACACCTAAACCACATGCTAACAATTTACATAATACTTATGCTCTAGCCATGTTCTACATGTGATGGTGGCATAATCAATATTAAAAATTCTTTTAAAACATCCACATTCCCTTATTATTTTTTTATAATTATTTCAATTGATTTACCCAAATGAATTCTTGAAAAGATACACGGGAAAAGGGGTTCATGTTTCCTTCAAAAATGGACATGATTGTTTTAAACTAGGTTATTCCTTCATCAGGTTATAATAGCGAGAAAAGTGTCAATATTACCAAAATGAGAATTCTAAACAAAGATCTTATTGTTGCAAAAAAATTAAAAGATTTTTCATATAGTATGTGCAAGATACTTTCAATCGACATTAGAAATTCATTGGATTGGACGAAGTCTTCAATAGCTTTCTTATAATTCAACTATGTGCTTATTTGAATATTTACCATAGCTTCAAATGGCACTTTCCAAGGATTTTATAGAGTACAATGTAAAAATGTAATTATATTTATTTTATTTGTTAAATTCTCATTCCCACAATTTACTTATATTCTAGCCATGTTCTACTTGTGATGATGGTTTAATCAATGTTAAAAATTATGTTTAAAACATCTAACATGGACCATATTTTTATGAATTTTTTAATTGATTTTATGTTTTTTTAATTGATATGATTTGTGTGTTATGCATGCCACATATGCCTAAACTTAAGGTCAGAAAATCACATAATAAAAAAGGAAACAACACCAAATTCAACATCACAAGAGGTTCCTCTACCTTTAATTCCAAAATAAGCACCTTCCACCAAATTATGATTGCTTAAACTTTTGATGGAATAATTTTAGCATTGTTTTCATAGGAAATAACCTTTTGCAGTTAAATATTTTCCTTCATCGACTTGTTGTCATTATACTGTTGAGTTAGGCATCCTGCTAATGCAATACATCAAAGAATTAGCTGCTAGAAAGAGTGTCTTCCAAGTATCCTAACCTTAGGTCACAAAGGCAAAAATGAATGAAATGCATAAAACAATAAAAAATGAGAAAAATACAACATGTTTAAACGTTCCACCAATACACCGTTCGTTCCTATTATTCGGGTGCTTTCATAGATTTTATACCCTCTCAAAAATACTAATTATTGTCATTTTTGTTTTGTGGTCCTCTCACTTGGACATAAACAAGGTTTGAATCTAACAAATGCATTATTATTTTGTTATCCCATTGGATTTGGAACACATGGTTTGGACTCGGTCTAGAAACTGATTGAATGTGGGCCATTTTTAATGACTTTAATTGTATAATACTGGGAAAATTTTAGGTGGCCAAAAATTTATAAAACCATATAATTTTTTAAGGAGTCGTTGGTTTATATGTGTGTGTGTGTGTGGGTGGGTGGGTGTGTGGGTGTTTGTGTGAAAATATATAATTTGTTTTTATATATGTGAAAAAATCATTAAAAATAAATATAGAAAAGATTAAATTTACAACCACCTCAAAGAATTAAGCTGTCAATAAAATTTGATCTGACAGAGACATGTAATTTGAAATTGTGGGCCTGGTTTGGACAATTACATCTAATTTTGTTTAAAAAAACAACTGCATACTACATTATTGACATGAAAAAACAATATACCAATACTTTTCGTAAACATTAACTGATTATGAAATATATTTTTTATCTTATTCATGAATTGATTCTACTACTCACACAACTTGCATATTTTGATTGTATTCGATCATTATTACTTTGTGAATGTTTTGTATGATTTTTCCCTTCAACATGTACTCATTACTTTCTACTTATAAATTCATGTGTTTTGTATTCTTCTCTTTAAATGTGTTGTTTTGTTGATTGGAAATGTTTGTGATCTACAAATATCATGTTGAGATCTACAAATATCATGTTGAGTTGCTCTAATTTTTAGACAAGCTTGTGTCTTTTTAATTATAGAAACTCTCATGTTTCAAAAGGTGTTCTTCTTGTAATAATTATGTTTGTCGTTAGACCTATAGGTCTATTGCGTGCCATTATTGACGTGATCATTGTATTTGATGGTGTAATTTCTAGTTATTATATTATCAAAACTATATTTTGACATTACTTGAGAACCAATAACACTTCTAATAAATTGAATTTATACGGAATACTAGAAAATTAGTTGTTCAATACATTAGTCAAACTGATATGAAAGTTTAAATGTTTGGTCCTTTGTGAAATAAGTAACAGTTGGAGAAAATAGATAAAACTAATATAACTTTATAATATAAAAGTAATTTTATGAAGAAAAAAACTTGAACAACACATCCATAAACATAGTTTGTAAATTTTATATATTAAAAAAAAAAAGAAATCATACAATTTTCTAATTTTTAAAATAACTTTCAATTTGTAACTAACACAATATACTATTAAATTTATATGAATTGATATTAGAATATTAAAAACCTGAGAATTATTTAAGTCTATAGAAATTAATATATTTATTTATGGTTTGGATTAATATATTTAAAAAATTGATTAAAAGTTATTGATATTAACATATTTATTTGTTTATGGTTAGGCTTAAAAACACCACTGCAAAAATCCCCCGTGTCTAGATAGGAATAGTTCAGGGTACGGTAGAGTTAGGGTCCTCTCCGGGATCCGTTGGTCGAGTACCTAAGGTTATAATTGGATAGTCAGTCAACCCTCCATATAGAGAATTCTTCGCTTGAGCGTTGCCCAGATAGACTATATATTCCTTTAATCACTAAAAATTACAAGCTGCAAATTAAATCGTCCTGTAAACTCCCCAGTATACAATAGAAGCTATGTTTGAAGACCACGGCACTCCAACAATTATAAAATAAGCGGTTTACGTATCTAATACAGTGAACTTCATATCTTTCATTTGACATTAAATGCCACGAATGTGAACGATGTGTTTTTGCAAGCAATTTATTTATTTTAAAAAGCCGATTTAGATTGCCCGGTCGAGGCGGTTTGTTTGACCAAATTGCTAGATCATATATTTCTCTTTCTCATCAAAAAATTTACATTACTTCTGTTACATTATACAACTGGGAAAAGATTATTAATATATAGGGAAATCGTAATACTTCAAATTATAAAATTGACTTCAGCGTGCACTGCTGAAGTCAGTGACTGAAAATTCTTCAGAAGATAAAAACAACGATGCTTCAGCCGAAGCGGAGGATTGGAAAGGAAATGGAGGACTCGCCACATCATCACCATTCCCTTCCAACATTTGAACAACCCTGCTCATCGCCGGTCTATCCGCTGAATTGTGTTGAACGCACCACAGTCCCACTTTTGTCATTCTCTTCGCCTTCTCTTCATCTTCCAAACTATTTTCTGAGTTTCCTGCTCTTCCTTTCAACATCATTTCTATCTGCCCATTCTTTAACAGTTTGAATGCCCGTTCTGGAAAATACACTTGACTCGAACGGCTATTCCTTATGTCAACGTTCTTCCTTCCTCCAACCATTTCCAACAACAGCATTCCAAAACTGTAAACATCTGCTCTATCCGTTACAGGAAGATTTGTGGACCAGAGCTCCGGCGCAGCATATCCCGGCGTCCCTCTCGCCGCTGTCATTGACATGTGATCGTCTCCCCTCCCACACAGTTTGGCCAAACCAAAGTCGGCTATTTTTGGTGCGAACTCCGCGTCCAACAAGATATTATGCGGTTTGATGTCAAAATGAATGATGCGCCTGCTACACTCATCGTGTAAATACGCAATCCCACGAGCCGCCCCCACGGCGATTGAATACAGTTGCTCCCAGCTTAAGGACTCGTTCTTCCCCTCTCCCATCAAATATAAACTTATCCAGAGAACTGTTGACCATGTACTCGTAAACAAGAGCGCTTTTGATTCCATCAAAGCAATATCCCATCATCCGAACCAGATGAACGTGGTGGATTCTCCCGATTGTTGCAACTTCGTTCATGAACTGGCTCTCGCTGTGTCTCGCTTGATCAAGAATTTTAACAGCCACCATATGACCGCTTAAAAGCTTTCCTTTGTAAACGACACCGAAACCTCCTTCCCCCAATTTATCTGAAAAGTTTCTTGTGATCTTCTTGAGTTGAGAGTATGAATATCTGCTGGGCATTTCATGAACATAATCATCTAGGAATTTCTCCACATCAGAAGTAGACCTTGATTTCTTGTAATAAACTACAAGCACTGCTGCAATCATCAGAGACACGGTCGTTCCAACTGAAGCACCTGATTTTGAAGCCACACTATATGTAAGATAGCTGTTCAACAAAATAAAAACCTTGAATATCAAATCAGAGAAAGAGGCGGCTTACCAATCACAACTTTTTTTCGTGTTTTGTCTGTCATGGCAAATATTCGACGGAATTAATCATTACATGAGATATATATACTATAAACCCAGAATAAAATATGAAACTTGAAAGCAGCTGTGTAAAATCTGAATGATGAATAATACCGTTGGAGCATTGGTTTGAACGAGGTCCATCCTGGCAAAAGCAATAGAAATCAACTTCATTGGGAACGGTATACCCACAAAATCCCTGGCTTTTCATGCAATTCCTACAACTCTGATATCGTTCTTGGGCAAAATACCATTCCACTGTTCCCTCCTGAACAGTAACTTTTCGCCGAGAACATGAAGCATTCAAAGTATACGCAGGTGGGTAAGATCCGTCGGGTAGACATTGCTTATCACACTGATATACTGTTATACTTGTGTTGCGTGTTTTGATGATATTAAATATTTTGTTGCCTGAATTCAAGGCTGTATAGATCCCATAAGAAAATGTACAGTCTTGGAAATTCATGTCATTAGATATCGTGAATGTATGATTGTCGTAGAAAACCTGTAATATTGTGTAGTTCTGGCTGTCTATTAGAATTACTGGACGTAGCTTCTGCACACAGTCGAGCTGAAAGCTTGGCATACCACAGGTATGATTAGCTACACCGAAAGGAAACATGAAATCTCTGGTGCCGCATGTTTGATTGTTTTTGCAGTATTCGTACTGCGGATCAACACATAGCGAGCAAGAAAATAAAACGGCCCAGAGAGTAGAGCGCAAAAGAAGACTGAGAGGAGGCATTTAGGGTTGCAAATTGGCTCCGTCGTGGCGAATAGACTGGAATTGGGAATGAAATTTGCATTATAACGGATACGTTTTAGTCTGGTGCAGATATGTAAAGGCTAAACAATCAATCTATCGACAAGTGATCTGCTCATTTACGTGTTTTGTAAAAGTACTCTGTTGACCATTATTTTGTATTTTATAAGCTTTGGTCCATTCTAGATAACAGATGCGATGTCGGATGTATTAACAAATGCATTGAACCAGTCATACTTGGCTGCAATTTACCCATAAACCTTACTATTGATATAGTTAAAGATGCCAATTTAGACTGTAGAGTGTTCACGCTTCTTGTTATGGATACTAATAAATGTGTGTTTTTAATAAAACTAATCAGTTTTTCAATTCTTAGTTTAAATTGTTTATATAGAAAGTATTATTGTAATGGTTATTGAGTCGGTCAACAAAAAAAATATTGTTAAATAGAAATAGGCATTTCTTTATTTATGTAAAATATATTTTAGAGGATGACTATAAACAGTACGCACAAATGTGCAGGCCCTATATTCTACACCAATGAGAAAATCTAATTTGTAAAAGTTTTTTGTTTATTAATTATATGATTGGTCTATTCTGGAGGGCCCTTTCCATTAGCAAATCACACAAAGTTAGCTGCATCAACATTTGTGTACAATACCTCATAGGATGCATTATTGGGATCCTCAATAAGATGCAGCTTTTTCTTTTCCCCATACAACTTGACAAGGTTGCCCTCAACTAGAATGGTATCATAAGACATATCCATTTGGACACTCCCACAAACACTTCCAACCCATTTTCTTGATAGTAGCATTCCCCACTAGGTTTGGCATTCAACAATGACAACATCAAGTTTTAAGTTTTTACCTGTGTAAGCTGCAAGCTGCACCAACAAACCCTTTACACATCCAACTACTGGCACTTCTCTGGAGTCCATGGCAGTGCCCTTCCCATATGCTGCTGTCACTTTGATGTTTAGATCATTCATGACTTCCAAAGGCATGACATTGCATGATGCCCCTGAGTCAAACATGTAGTTGGGCAGCAGTTTATCCTTAATGATCAAAGTGGTGAAGAATGGACCCACATTCATCTGAGAGTCCACCAAGGATGTTCCCAAATAGACCTCACGTGGTTCATCTAGCTCTTCTGATGCTGGTGGTGCTTCTGGTTCTTCAATGACTGGTGGGGTCTCCACAATGTTTATGTTTCTACCTAGGGCAGTCTTCTCTTCTTTCAACCCCAAGTATTCAAATGGTCTCTTTTGTGCTCAGGAATCCTAAGCAACTCAACAATTAGGATAGAGACTTTGATTTGACTCAAAACTTGGGCAATATCATATGGTACATTCTTTGGTGGGGCAATACTGGAAGGAAAGCCAACACACTCATTAGGTGGTACAAGATTTTTGACAACTTCGGCATGAGGAGTGGTATGATTTTTGTTTGGAACTGTAGGGCTTCTGGAAGGTGCATCTTTCCTAGGAGCCTCTTTAGGAATGTTTGAAAGTAAGGAAGCTTTAGGCTTGGCTTGAGGCGCTGCCCCTTTGACAACCTTACTTCTTGTGTTATATTCCTTCTCTTGAGCAACAACAACATTCATCAAAAACTGTCTATCTTCCTCAAATGGGATTTCTCCATCATACTTATTTATCTTTAAAGCCCTCAAATATTCAAAGTCATTATTGGGCAATTCACAAGATTGTACATTATCTACTTCTATAGTATGAGAGGGAGGAAAAATAGGTACCCTATGAATGCAGTCCCAAAAGGTGGCAACAGTTCTAGCACTTATCACCTCAGTTGAGTTTGCCCCTTGTTGTAAGCTTGTGGAGCAACCCATCATGCAGACATCATCATCATTGTCATCAAGTTCTTCTTCTTCTTGCTGGTCTTCTTCACAAGCAACATGAGGCATAAAACATTTGTCACACCAATCAATGACATTTGTCTCCTCCACCACAGCAACTCTGGCAGCCAAAGGATCAGGTACCATTCTGTTATCCCTAGCTTGGGGCTGTTTATTTCAAGATCCAATAGGTCCCTTTCCTTTATCATCAGATCTTTGGTGGTTTGTGAACCTATCTCAGCCTTGCTATCTGTGTTGACATTGTGAGCTCTTCCTAATTCCCTTCTTAGCTTGAGCTAGCTTTTATGAAATTTCTTTGACAACCCCTGCCAAAGTCTTCACAACTTCCTCCAAATCAGCAGCCTTGCTTGTTTGAGGCTTTTTTGGGTTGACCAACTTTACACCTTCCCTTTTGGGAGGCTTTCCAATTGCCTTGATATTATTCTCTATTTGCAGAGCCATGGTGAAGGCCTGCCTTAAATTTGTGGGGTTTTTGTCTCTTAAATAATATGTAGCCTTCTTATCAAATGCATCACTATATTTGATCAAACATGACTCATCACAAGGCCTTATTCTAACAGGAAATCTTCTCAAGGTCTTATTAAACCTTGTGTTGAAATCATGTACTGACTCATTATGGTTCTTCTTGATGTTTTCAAATTCTGTCAGAAGAGCCCTAGGGTTAGTTCTATCACCATATTGTAATATGAATGCATTGCTCATATCAGTCCAAGAATCAATAGAGTTATCTGACAATGCTTTATACCAGTCCCTAGCATTCTCTTCTAAGGTATGGATAAATAGCTTGATATAAACATATTCATGTTCAATCTCAAAATCTTCCATCATATTGATAAAAAGCTTGATATATACATATTCATGTTCAATCTCAAAATCTTCCATCATATTGATAAAAAGCTTAGTAATAACATTATTTCCCTGTAACTTTGGCATTCTATTCCTTACATCTTGAGGCACTGCATTTTTTGTAACCATCCATTCCCACAAAATCTATAGGTCCAAAGGTGTTTACAACAAATGGAGGCCTGGGTTGAGCCATATTGATTCAAGGATGTGATCTTAGAGGGGTGACAAATTGATGGGGGGGTAGAGGGTTCTTGGAACATAGGAGTCTAATTTTCAAAATGGATAGCCCTCAAAGACCTTGTTTCTTGGAAATCCCTATCAACCTCAGAAAAGACAGGTGCACTAGAGTGTGAAGGAAACCTTTCAAAATCAAATGAAGGCCCCTCTCCAGTTGGAGAATTCAATTCCAGAAATAGGCTACTGTATTCAGAGTCACTTAAATGGTAGTCTTCACTGATAGGCCGTTCACTTTCGTCAATGGAGATCCCTCTCCTTGTCTACTGACCTCCAACAGCTCTCCAGGATTTTCTTCCTTCTGATTCTGCATTCCCTAGCTCTGTAAACAATGTCCTAGTATGATCCCTCGCAAAGAAAGATCTTCTTCCTTCCAGCTTTGCAAATGTTAGTAACAAATATGACTTTGAAAGAAGTTTTAAGACACTGGTACTTATTAAGAATCAAATCAATAGGGATACGCCACTAAGGATTTCCACCTTAGTTGTGCAAATGCACTAAATATGATCTATCAAATGTCTGTCAATGCTAGGAACTAGAAATGAAAAGATTCTGACCTTTCTTTACCAAGATTTATCAAATAAAATCTACTGTACTAGATGTGAAAACTGAAGTAACTACACATAACACTTGGAGCATACAAGAAGTGTTTTACCAGGGTTTGAAAATGAACCGCAATCAAAATATCCCTGGAAACGACGAAACTTAAGTTGGTGTTGTTTACGGGCTAAATAGATATGGACTGGCGTTGAATCAGTAAATCAATCTCTCAATGAAACTCCAGATTAACAAATCCCTGGAAATGACGCCACTTATGTTGGTACCCAAATTTAACCTCCTTCAAAGACCGAGAAACATCATGGGTTAGACAGGACACTCAGAGGTAGATAAACAATCATGTATGTCATTTTGTAGTTGGTGAAACAATCTATCTGGCTTGTGGGTACTCAGGCCTTGAAGGGAGTGGGTAGCACATTAAAAAGGATGTGATCTGATCCTAACTATTTTAGGTTGTGCCTTTTAACCAAGGTAAGAGAACCTATTTTCTAACCTCTGTTATATGAAACGAGATACAAGTACCTTTCTTTTGTATATATTTTATGGAAAATACCTTGGGGAAAATATGATCAACACACCAGATTTGATTATTTCACGTGATTTCATAGTTTTCTGAGAATTACTTGATGAAACAAATAAAGTAAATGTGGTAAGAGGAATACCTGATTTGGGATTGTTGTAGGTTGTATGCGTGCGTATCTGAATCCTAAATCGAAGTGATTGTGAGACCTTCCTTTTAGCTAGGAGAAACTACCTGTATAAGAACCAAAACAAGACCACCAAAGAGAGTTAAACAATATATGCAGTGGACTACCTAGCATGTGCTAGATCCTGGAAGTGTGATACTTCCTAGATGGCTGGCAGTCCATTGTTTAAAACAATTCAATGCTGAAAATAAAGTAAATATTGTCCTACTATAGTTTAATATGATTTAGGCATCTCATACAAACGCAATAGGCTAGATCTAATCTAACAAGCTAGGCTAGAAGGAAATCCAGAGGTCAAGTAGGTTGGTTATAGGTGAATCTGAGCTAACAGGCTAGGTTAGATACAAATCTGAAGGTCAAATAGGTGTTTAAATAAGTATATGTTAGAAACAAGTTGTTATTCTGACAGAGATTAGATGACACATAGACCGAACACGGTTTGATGGAACTGATGACGGTTTTACTTTAACCGGTGACGGTCAGAGATAACCAATGGCGGTTAAGTCGGGGCTGGTAGAATCACACAGTCTGGTTTTTTGGAGTTTTGGGGCAAAAGTGGAGTAGATAGAAGGCAGGGATTGATCACATAGGGGGTGTAGATAGGTTGCGAAGGTCTGAGTTCACTGAGGGGGTCAAATAGGAAATTGGGCCAATTGTTAAGATGATTGGGTATGGAAGGTGGCTGCAACTAGAGAAAGGGAATGGACAGAGGGTAAAATACTAGGTTCCTTTACCACAAATACTACAGCTGCTGATAAGAAAGTGAAATAGATGGAAGAAATATACATACTCTTCCATGAGGTACAGGTTTGAAGAATAATGAAGAATTTTCTGCGTTGGAGAATGCTGGGAAGAAATTTTCATTGTTGTGCCATTGTATTTGGTTGCCTTTGTTGATCACAAACCAATCTTCGTTCTATTGTTGCGTCTAAAGAGATCAAACTCGAGATCAGAAGTCTTCCAACAAACCAACCAACCCATATTACAAAGCTGTAGATGGGGCTAAATAGGCCATTCGGTCCATTCCGATATAACCGGCGTCAGTTTAGGGAAAACCGACAATGGTTTGGGCTAGATATCTCAGGTTGTTCAGCCATTTGATAAGGGTCTCTTCTTTTTCTCAGGGTGAAAACTGACCTTAGGAGGCTTTTAATGTGATGTTAGGGGATGGGTCTAATGTTAGGTTTTATTTAGGACATTGGTTTAGGGTTTAGGTTATGAGTCAAATGATGGGGGTGGTTAGGTGAAGTGCATTTAATAAAGGTAATTTTTATTAAATAGGTGTGTGAGGGTAGTGAATTAATTTAATGTGAATAATTAAATTAATGTGTATGTGGGTAAAAGGTCATTAACTTAATTAAAATGTATGGAGGTAAATGGCATTAATTTAATTAAAGTAATTAAATTAACATGTGTGGGGTGCAGGAGGTAGGTGATAAGGTGTTGAGGAGGAGGAAGTGATTTTAGGACTGTGCTAGGGGACCAAGGTGATTACGACACGATTTCGGTGTGTACAATTTTCCCCTTCTTGTTGCGTAGCTTGTATTGGTAAGTGATGTGAACAAGAATAGAGTGTGGTTTCCCCAAGTGGGAATGAGGGTGATCCCGCTCAAACCAAGAACTGATGAGGTGGCAGAGCACATCAGTGAGTGGTTTGATAAAAGTGGATGTGAAGAAAAATAGTTAAACAGGGGGAATGGGGTAAAGGACAAATCAGGTATATAGGTAAACGGGTAAACAGGCAAAGGTCAAAGGTAGTGGCAGTTGAACATACACACACGTATAAAATGTGACATGGTACTAGCTTGAAGAGCTTGCAAACTCCATATCGTCTAAGGTCAATAGGTTTATCCAAACAAGGTTAAAGTGATCCTAGTATCCAAGGTATAGGATAAGGTTAGGAAGCACAACGTAGGTTAGGTGTAGGAACGTTTGGGTATGTTCCGGTACACCCAAGGTAGGGTCAGGATAAACAGTCATAGCAATAGGCTAGGTAAGGTCATTAGGTCAAACAATAGAGGTAACAGTGTCACAAGGTATAGCGAACACATGAGGTCAAAGGTCACTAGTGATAGGCCAGGTATATAAGAGCGAGGTCGCGACACGGGTAAGGCTGAGGTAGGGGTAAAATAATGAGGCTTCAACAATTGACGAGGTGAGGTTAAAGAAGGGGCAGGGCCATCACGGGAGGTAAAGTGGTCCAGGTAGATAGGTCACAGCATGGGTAAGGCTGAGGTAGTGGTAAAATAAGGAGATGCCAATCGGCTAACGAGGTGGGGTTAAAGAAGGTGGAGGGCTAGAGAAGAAGGTAGAGTGGTCTAAGTAGGTGTAGGGGAGGCAAAATAAAAAGGAGGTAAGGAAAATGAGGTCAATGTGAGGAAAATGAGTAGGTAGGGTAACCGACAGTGGTCAGTATGAACTGATGACGGTGGAGAGGAACTGACGGTGGTTGTCTAGGGCATCAGACCAGCATCGATGAAGGGTTAACTGGTGTCGGTTGAATCAGATAGGGTATAAAAAGTGGAAAACCCATGTTTTACAATTCATTTGTGCATTGTTAAGTAGAAGAAAAGGAAAAAAGGAGAGAAAAGAGGAAGAGGTAAAAGGAGTACGGCAGAGAGATTGGTTGGCGAGCCACATAGGTGAGATTGAGTGGGCGAGAGGTGGGGCCATGAGATCAGATCGAGCGAGGTGATTAGTGGAGAGAGTTGGAGGACATTTGAGGATGGCGGAGGCCACAGAGGGATCAGGAGGAGCGGTGCGGAGGCCAGAGGTTCCACCACAATGGAGGAAATGGGATCAGGTAGGAGTTAAACCTTTGTGATTGATATGTGAGTTAATTTGGTAAAAATATAAAAAATGTGAAAAATGGGGGTTGGGGAGGATGAAATTTGAAAATAAGGAATAAAAGGGGACAATGGGAATGGGGAAGGGTAGGGAGTAGGGAAAAAGGGTAATGTAGGAACAATGAGGGGTGTAAGAAGGGATTTAGGTGGGTAGAATAACTAGGAAGGGAAAAAGTAGGGTTGGGAAGTCGGGGTGGGTGGCACGACAGTTACCGACATCGGTCGACTTGTGGCTAACGTCGGTGGGTAGTGACCGGTGTCGGTCACAAGAACAATGACCGGTGCTGGTCAAAGGGAGACCGTGGTCGGTCAGGGGATAACTGGGGTCAGTTGATGATAACCGACATCGGTTAACCTAAGGGTAAGTTGGGATCAAAAAGTAGGTTAGGTGGGGAAGGGTTGGGTGAGAGGGAAAGGGTTTAGGGTGAGAAAGTAGGGTAGATGGGGAAGGGTTGAGGGTGGTTTAGTGTGAGGGTAGGGTAGATAGTTTTGGGTGGATAGGTTTGGGTAGGTTTGGGTGAGGGTTAGGGTAGATAGGTTCGGGTGGATGGGTTTGGGTAGGTTTGTGTGAGGGTTGATGGGTTTGGGTATGTAGGTGCAGGTAGGTAGGTAGGGTAGATGGTTTCGGGTAGGTTGGATTAGTGACAAGGCCAATGAGATTGGGGTGGGGAAAGAGATTAGGTTGGAATGTGGGGTAAAATAAGGTAAGTTGGGAAGGTGTACTAATACATTGTTTCTGTGGGATGCAGGCCCGAGATGAGCTGTGGATGAGGGCCCAGTTGCCACCCTTGTTATTGACAGTACGGGTGAGCATGACGAAGGTGGAGTGGCAACATGTTACAGAGGTGGGGTTGATAGAGGTGAGGCGCTACCGGCATATAGTCCGGGAGGTGAGTCTGATGGTTTCCCTTATCAATAGATGGGAGTCGGTGACCAACACCTTCCATTTACCGACGGGTGAGATGATGATCACCCTGGAGGACGTCTACAAGATCCTACAGTTGCCCATATTGGGGGCCTAGGTTTATTCTATCTCTTCAGAGGAATCTGAGGAGCTACTAGCACTCATTTTTGGTGAGGGTGTAGCGGACCTGACGTTCCATAGTGCTAGTTTAAGCTATGGAGCGATGTATAGAGCTCATCCAAAGGAGATGAGGTTAGTGGTACTCTTAATGGAGGCAGTGTGCTGCTTTGCACTACCGGATGCAGAGGGGGGGTGATTCCCGAGGTCGTTGATGGGAGTCCTCCATGACATGATGACACAACGGACATGGTTCACATGGGCACCTGCATTGCTGACGCAGGTGTATAGATAGCTATGGGCCTACGGGTGATTGCAGAGGTTCAGCATCTGCGACGTTGTACTACTACATTACTGGGCTTACGAGCACATTGTTTGTATTCGACTAGTGGGGATGCCCTGGGTAGATGCATTCCCATGGAGAGTTTTGAGAGTGGGGCACAGGCGGTGGGTAATGGCCATGGGAGAGGCCTGAGGTGCCAGAGCTACTCATGATGTAGCTTACTATAGGAGGTTGTTGGAGGGGCTGTCTGGGGTGGACATCATTTGGAGGCCGTATGTGGGCTTCCCCTCATACAGACAGATGGTCACAGAGCTAGCTAGGATATAGATACATCTGTGGATAGAGGGGAGGAGATCAGGAGAGCATGAGCGGATACCCATAGAGTAGTTTAGATGCCAGTTTGGATTAGTCCAGGGTGTACCGCCTCCATTCCCACAGTACAGGAGAGATGATGTGGAGAGACCTATGTCTCCACCATGACCCACAGTGCTGACTAGACAGGAGGAGAAACTAGTAAATACCTAGATTGATGATGCTGGGGTTGCAAATGGGTATAGGTAGTGGTGGGAAGCACAGCTGAGAGCCGTACCATTGAGGCTAGGGCATCCAGACTTAGCCACCATCACAGTACAGAGGGACGCCCTACAGGGGCAGGTGGCTACCTTGGTGACGTAGCTTGGGATTATGCAGGGGCAGCTCACAGGTTCAGAGGCACAAGTTGCCACATTACAGGCCCAGATAGTGATGCTGCAAGCTCAGGAAGGGCAGGGACAGGTACCTGCACAGGTGGAGGTAGGGGGAGATGGAGATGGAGAGGAGGTAGGCAGAGATGGAGGGGAGATAGCTGCTCTACAGGTGTAGGTGTAGGGATTACAGGGCCAGTTGGCCACAACGCAGGGGTAGGTTATGGGTCTGTAGGGCCAGTTGACAGTAGCACAGGCATAGATTACTACCCTGCAGGCCCAAATACAGGCACAGGAACAGATTCCAAGGCTGACTCAGGCTCTAGTACCAACATAGGGCTCAGTGCATGTTCAGGGATAGGGTACCATTGTATAGGTACCACAACAGGTAGCGGGACCCATGGCACCTCCACAGATAGTGCCCATGGCCAGGTTCAGAGATGCCCTAGGAGAGGCACGCTATTACCAGAATCATTTGTTAGCTGCTGACCTGGATGTGTTTTGCTATGCCAAGTACAGAGCATAGCAGGCCTCCAGTGAGAGGACCAGATCCCACACTCATAGTGTGGAGAGTACAGGGGGCCGACAATCCTAGGGGTAGGGTTGTGGTGAGGCCATTAGTGTGTAGAGACCAGCCCCAGGTGAGGGGCCATCAACAGGAGGTGAGGCAGGTGTCATGCCCTAGATAGGTGCGGTATAGGGGTTGGGAGAGACACAATCACAAGGAGCATTCCCTAATATCAGATGGGGAGATGATTGACCTGTTATGGACAGGCCTGCGTGCCGAGTCATTTTTGTATGTATTATATATGAGACCGACCTACGTGCCAAAGAGATTTTTCTATTTATTATTGTGTTGTACATGATACCGGCCTGCGTGCTGAAGATTTTTGTATTGATCTATTTGTTATTTTTGTATATATGAGACCAGCGTACGTGCCGATGAAATTTTGTATTATATATCGGCCTGCATGCCGACATTTTTGAGATGATGGCCATGATGAGATAGACATGGATTTTGAGATACACAATTATTGATTTATATGATGAGATTCATGGTATTTGGTGATGTGTTGAAGTGTTTATGAGATATTGGTTTATGGCTTGTGTTAGATGAGATATGGATTTGTTACTTTGTATTAGATGAGATATGGGTTTTTTGGTTTGATAAGATGAGTTAGGAAAGATGGAGTCAGGTCAGTTTAGGCATGGATCGATTCATGTTGGTTAGGCATGGTTTAGTTAGGTCTGGTTAGGAATTGATTGAGTCAGGTTATAGGCATGGTTGAGTCAGGTGATAGGCATGGATTGAGTCAGGTTGGTTTAGGCATGGTGGAGTCAGGTTGGTTTAGGCATGGATTGAGTCTGGTTGGTTTAGGGATGGTGGAGTTACGTTGGTTTCGGCATGGTGGAGTTAGGTTGGTTTAGGCATGGTGGAGTCAGGTTGGTTTAGGCATGGATTGAGTTAGGTTGGTTTAGGCATGGTGGAGTCAGGTTGGTTTAGGCATCGTGGAGTTAGGTCGGTTTAGGCATGGATGTTCATTTCAGTATTTTGATAACAAATGGCAATATAAATGCATGAGATGGTGTAAAATGTGAAAAACGCTAGTTATGTATGAAAAGGTGAAATAATATAAGTGGTAAAAGTTATGTGGTATATGGTTTAGATGTCGAGGGTTTGATATTAACAGGCAATCAAAAATTAAAAAGGGGGGAAATGGTTAGGGTAAAAGATGGTTGAGATAACCTTCCAGAGCCCCATGCCCTAGAAGTGTTGCCTACATAGTCCCGACAAAAAGGGACCTCAGGATGATTTAGTTCTCCCATAAGCTAGGAAAGAATATGAGAAGATGGAAGAAGAGGTAGTGAGGTTGATAGGTAGGGTTTGAATCAAGGTCATAGGTATGATTAGGTCAAGGTCAATTAGGCTGGGTGGAGAATAGGTAGATAGGTAAAGGTGATTTTAGGTTGATTGAGGTGAGAGAAGAAAATCCCAAAAGACAGGTGTCGAGGGTCTAGTCCTATATAGGAAGATCAAAATGTAATGAAGAAGAGAAAAAGATAGGAGAGGGCAAGAAAGCCACCTGATTGACAAGGATCAAAACATATGAAACACATCTACAGATAGGCTAGTGAAAGTAATACCCGAAAGACATTACATGATTGATCACTCTAAAGGTGAAGAATAGTCACAGAATCACCAAATGTCATAGGTTCAGTAGGTCCCTTGAGGCATTATGGGGTGAAAAGACAATGGGTAGGGAGGTGAAGGTAATTGGGTCATAAAATGGGAACTAAAATTCCTTGGGCAATATAGCCAATATCACAATAGGCAAGTCCATAGAAAGAAAAAGGTTAATTTTCTTTTTCTTTTTCTTTTTGACTTTTTAGATAGACTGATCGATGCAAGAAGTCTACATGGGATGAATATATGTCTCCTTGAGGTCTTTGCGAAGCTGATCGATGCAGGAAGCTTCTGAATTTTGATTTTTGAGAAAATATTCCTCTTTTTTTTTATAGACTATGTAGAGAATTGCAAGCTTTTATAGCGACAATTGAAGGTGGAATATGTGCTTTTGAGGGATTCATCTTTTAAATTGGAAGTTTGACTCAAGGAGTTAATCCCTTACTTTTTGGAAATAATTTTTTTTTTGGATTTTAAGTAATGGACTAGACTATAACGAAGCATTTGGTTCTTGTTAATAAGGCAAGGGTGAATGACCATGGGATCTCATCTAAAAGAAGACAAAAAGTATCCATGAGAATCATACCATGTGTAGAGCCGTGGTGCACATATTTAAGAGTGAGGAAAAAGGGTGACAGGTAATCACGTGATTCTTGTTTAGTCATTGGAGATGAGTTGTGGAAAAGAAAAGGTAAATGGCACTCAAGGGACGATCATGAACTAGATAAACAGTGATGTAGGACTAGAGGTCAACAGTAGAATGGTCGAAGATGCAAGGCATTAAGGGGCTCAGGTTTGGGCTTACCATCAAGTGAAGACAAGTGATAAGAACCTGATCCATAATCATGGGTCATGATGTATGGTCCAAGCCAATTAAGAGTAAATTTGCCTCGTTTTCTTTTTTTTGCTTTGGTTACGTGTTGATTTTCCTTGAGGACAAGATCACAAAACTTGAAGGTGCGTTCATGGACATGTTTTTCATAGGCACGCTTGATGCGTTTTTGGTATACTTGGAGATGGTCGAGGGCATGAACACGATGTTTGTCTAATAACTCAAGTTGTGCTAAACAGTCTTATCGAAAGTTATCATCACTGGAGCATATCTTGAATGGAGATACAGAGACATGGGATATGGACTTCAAGAGGAAAAACAACCTTTGTATCGTAGACCAGAGAAAAGGGTAGTGGCAACGATGGAGGTGTGAATACTAGTACAGTATGCCCAAAGAGTGAAAGGAATGTGTGTATGCCAATCCTTCCCAGTATCGTTAACCACTTTCATGAGAATTTTGTTTAGGGTTTTTTTGGTTGATTCGGCTTGGCCATTGGTTTGTGGGTAGTATGGTGAGGAAAAGCTAAAGCTAGATACCAAAAGTGTCGTAAAGCTTCTGTAGAGTTTTGTTTTTGAATTGTTTACCATTATCAGTGATAAGGTGTTGTGGAACACCTAAGGTGACAAATAATGTGATGAGTGATGAACTCACATATTTTTTTTTCAGCTTTAGTGGAGATGAGGGGTATGGCTTCAACCTATTTGGTGTAATATTCAGTAGCGGTGATGATCCATTGATGTCTTAGGGAAGAGTGGGGATTGATCTCTCTGACAAGATCCAAACCCCATTGAGAGAAGGGCCAAAGGTCACGAGCGACCTGTAAGGCATGGACTAGGTGTGTTATGAAAATTGGCATATTGTTGGCATTTTACACAACATTTAACGTACTCACAGCAATCATGATTGAGGTGTTCGGGCAATAATAGCCTAGGCAAAGAATGCGTTTAGCAATAGCAAGGCCACTGAAGTGACCTCCGCATATGCCATCGTGAACTTCTTTAATGGTATAGGGGATTTTAGATCTGGTAAGGCATCGTAAGAGAATACCATCAAAGCCATGATTATAGAGGAGGCCACCCAAAACGACATAACGAGAGGCCTTTTTTGAGAAAGGTGTGTTGTCCATTACGTGTGAGGTAAGGAGGCAATATAGAAAGGGAAAGGTAGTCTGCAAGATGCTTATACCAAAGGTCTTGTGTGTTTAGTGAGGCAGTTCGGACGAGGTTAACACAACAAGATTTATAAGATGGTATTGGTATGTGTTTTACGGTAACAAAGATGTTTGAATCGTCAGGCAAAGCAGGTATTTGGGAAGTGAGGCAGGCCATGGTATCCACGAATTTATTGGTGGATCGCGGAACAATTTGAATTTTATAGCGGTCAAAGGTAGTCAACATGATGCCGACATAACATTTGTACTCTTGAAGTATTTCATTATGACACTGATAAACACCATTGACTTGGTTTACTACCAGTTGAGAATCACCAAAGATATTAATGGATCTGATATCTAAGGCATAGACAGTCATGAGACCCAATACCAGCGCTTCATATTTGGTGACATTGTTAGTGCACTTGAAGTCTAGTTTGAATGATAAGGGCATGGGTTCACCATCAAGAGGAATGAGGATAATGCCTGCACCACCCCCCACGTTGACATTTGGAACTGTCAAAGAATAAGGTCATTTGGTAAGGGGTCATCATCTCAAGAGAGGTTACCAATGGATTCGTCAGAGAAATCAAAGTTCGAAGATTGATTCCGAAAAAGAGGCACATCAGTGAGCTGGTCAGCAATGGCCTGACCCTTGATAGATTTTTGGTGGATGAATTTGAGGTCTAGGTCAGCAAGAATCATGAGCCAATGTGCGACATGTTGATTTTGGTAAGGTTTAGCATACATGAACTGTAAGTGGTCAGTGTTGGTCATAACATAAGTTTTGTGGTTGAGTAGGTAACGGCGAAGTTTGGTGGCAACAAAAACTAAGGCTAAGCAAAGATTTTTAGGGTGAGTGTATCGGGTTTCATAGTCTAGAAGGGTACGACTTATGTAATAAACCACATGCTCCCTATGTTGTTCGTCACGATGAGCGAGCATGTCCCTTAGAGTGTGATCGGTAGCTGAGATGTATAGATAGAAGGGTTGGTCGTCTTTAGGTGGAATGAGCATGGGTGGTTGTAGAAGGTATTTTTTTAAGGCCTCAAAAGGTTTGTGGCAATCCTCATCCCATTGGAAAGAGACATCCTTTTTGAGAAGGGTGATGAAATTGTTGACAACGGTTAGAGAGTTGGGAAATAAATCAATGAATAGATTGCAATTTACCTTGCAGGCTAACAAAGCTATTTAAGGTTAGTGGGTGGAGGCATTTCTAGAATGGCCTTGAGTTTAGCAAGGTCAAATTCTATACCATGTAAGGAAACGATAAAATCCTAGGAGCTTTCCTGAGAGAATCGTGAAGACGTGATTTTTACATTGAAGGTGGATGTAATATTTAATAAGGCGGTCGAAGATGGTTTCGAGGATGGTGAGGTGCTCGGTGTGACGTTTAGATTTGGCCAAGAGATCATCCACATAATTTTCCAATATGTGATGCATAATATCATGGAAGATGTAAGTCATAACACGGCTCATATGTAGCACCAGCATTTTTAAGGCCGAAAGGCATGACTCGATAGCAGAAGGTCCCCCAAGGGGTAATGAATGTGGTTTTGTGTTGATCTTCGGGAGTGAGAAAGATTTGGTTATAACCCGAGAAACCATCCATAAGTGATAACATCTCATGGCCAGCGGTAAGGTCAACCAACTGGTCAATTCCAGGAAGAGGAAAGTCGTCTTTTGGGCAAGCAAGGTTGAGATCACGGAAATCGGTGAAAATGAGAAGTCCCCCTATCACCTTAGTGACAGGGATGATGTTAGAAAACCATTGGGGGTAATCAATGGGTAAGATGAAGGAAAATGAGAGAAGGCATTGAAGTTCTTCTTTGAAAAGAAGAGTAATGCAAGGGTGTATTTTCCTCAACTTTTGTTTTACGAGTTTGACATCTAGAATGGTTGTAATTTTGTGGACCACAATAGTGGAATCAATGTCAGGCATGTTAGCATAGGACCAAGCGAAATCATGGCTATGACTTTTAAGAAAATAAGTGAGGGCTTCCTGTTCAGCAGCATCCAGAGATTGGCCAATCTTGAGAATGTGGGGGTTGTCTTGAGTGTGGATGTTGACTTCGATGGTCGATTCATTCAACATTGTTTACCTCTCAGAAGGTAACAACCGATGAATATAAGAGTCCTCAGCACCAAGATAGGTGAGTATGGACTCATCATCCTGACATTGAATGACATTAATAAAAGGAGTATCATCCCCTATCATGTTAGGATACAAGAAAGGAAGAGAGGAAGGAGCCTCGCAATCACGGTGATAGGTCAGAGTGCCCCAAGGAAATTGTATTTATGGAAAAAAAGGTAGGATGGAGAGATTCAAGATCCATCGACTCTGTTGGTGAAGGTGGTGAAGGTGGGGTAGGTAAAGAAGGTGGAGAGGGGTCAATGCCTTCAACGAGTTCAATATGGGGCTTTTTGGCAGGTGGTTCAGTAAAACCGATTCCACTACGATCATTGTGTTTATGCGTGGTACATGAAATAATGGTGTGTACGACCTTGCTCATAAAGGCCAAAGCTAAAACCCATCGAGGCATAGCGGTGTAGGAACGTGTGAGTAAAGCGGTGGTTGGTATGCGACTGGAGGGTCAACCGAAAAAGGTCAGGTTTTATGATGGTGGTTCAGGTGTGTAAGTGGAAATATCAAGGTCCCCATAGGTAAGATGGGTACAGAGGTGGGGAGGACCATAAAGGAGATGCTCGCCTATGCGGTGATCATAGTGAGGATGCTAGTGAAGGTTTTCCATACTCTTGTGGAGTGAGGAATGTATTGACATTGTATAGGCGATACTCCCCCATAGTGAGGCATTGAAAAACACCTTCTAAGGGATCAGTGGTTGATGTATTGGTGGCTAGAATGGAGGAAGCACTAGAATTTAGATCGGTGGAGGTGTCAGTTAGTTGGGAAGATGATGTGTGACTAGTAGAAGCGACAGTGGCGGTGGGAATAAAAGATTTAGGTGAAGGTGAGGTTGCAACGACACTGGTGGATGGCATCGTTTGTGAAGAAGATGTAGGTAGGGAGGTAGACACCTTAACAAGTAAAAGGACATCATTGGGCTGGTAGAGCATGTTACAGGTTTTGAAAGGCGATGGGTCAGCAGGAATGGTATAGGAACATCCTTTATGTTTGAACTTTACACATCGGTGTAAAGTGGAAGGAACACAACCCATGGCACGAATCCAGGGTCTTTCAAGCAACAAATTGTGTTGAAACTCTCCTTTCAAAATGTAGAACAGTGTGGGAATAGTACGGGGACCCACACGAATGTGGAGGATGATAGTGCTGAGTGTAGAGGTGATAGCGTCATTGAATAAATGCAACATGACTGGATGTTTATGCATGCAATTTTTGGGTATGCACATTTGTTCGAATGCATGAGAGGAGATGATGTTAATGCTAGCGCCCCCATCGATCATAACACGTCGAACGCGTATATTATCTATATGGATGGAGATGAAAAGTGCCAGATCTGGGTCATCGTTTTGGTGGGGGACAATTTTGTCATCGGAGAAACTAAGGATAGCAACTTGGTGAACAGGTGGAGGTGATGAGGTAGATGGCAATTTGGTGAGTGAGGCGACATGATGAGGTGTGATAATAGATGCTATAGGTGTGGGGTCATTGGGTAAAAATTCAATAGATTGAAGGACCTCCATGAGGGCTTGATGATGTGACTTTGAGGTTTGGATGAGATCGTATAAGGACATTTTGAGGGAGATTGATGTAATTGTTTGAGCATGGTGTGATGTGTGACGCCATTAGAAATGGGGTACGTGGGGCTGTGGATAGTTAATATAGGTATGGGTGTAGATGGTATGTTTGGTATAGGATTGGTTGATGGGTCCGTTGCTTTTTCTTTTCCCTTATGCACATGTGTAGTGACATGTACCATGTTGATTTGAGGGAAGTTGGAAAATGGAGAAGGTAAAGGGTAAGTGGTATAACGACATGAAGGGAAAAAACCTACGGGAGGAGAAAAGGATTGTGAGGTTAGTTGGGTGCAATGACATTTAGGTGGAGGCGTGGCAATTTCTTCGGATGTAAACCATGTTAATCTCAAATTTCGGGGGTGGCTCTATGAGCTGTGAGGGTGGAGGTTGTGTTAGAGGTGTAGGAGGAATATGTGAAGAAGGTGGTGAGGGTGAAATAAGTTCATCATCCAGGAGGTCATCGTCATCAAAATTGGGGCCAGAAGGACATAATTGAATGAGGGAAACCTTTAGACCCTTATAGTTCTCAACATCATGTCCTAGCACACGATGGTAAGCACAAATTTTAGTATCATCAAACCCTTCCGGTTAGGTTTAAGAGGATTGTAAGGTCTAAGAGGAGGGAGGGTGATAGCAGAGCTTTCGAGGAGGTTAGCCAAGATGGTGGCGTATGATCCCACCAGTGGATCACAATGTAAAGTAAAAGTAGGTTTGGTAGGAAGATTGGGTAGTTGTGGTGGTAGTTGAGGTGATGCAGTCTTGGATTTGGGTTGTACTTTCTTTGGTGTAGGTGCAGCAACAGAAAGAGGGATAGTTTAACCACCTCTTTGGAAATTAATGGTTTTTTCAATTTTTGGTTTTCTTTCATAGGTAGAGGTGTATGGGGAACATGCGATGTAGATGGAAAGGCAGATTGTGGGAGATGACGAGTGACCCAAGGTGAAAATTGATGTGTCGTGGTAGGTGTTGGTGGAAGTCGAGAGAGAGGTACATGTGAGATGGAAGAAACTGTCATAGGTAGTGAACGAGGTATTGAAGGTAATTGTGGTATAGGAGGTAAAGAACTTATAGATGGTGGTGAAGGACACAAGGTTCACCTAGGTAGAGCTGCAAGATTTGGTAAAGGGGTCAAAGGAATTTTAGGTTTACCCCTAGAGAGAGTAGATTTTCTTAAGGTAGACGGGTGAGGTCCCAAGATGGATGGTAGGGGTGAAGGTGATAAAGGTGTAGTTGGTGAGGTCGGTGCGTGCAGATTAGAAGGTTGGGTTTTTCGTTTAGGTTGGGGGATTGGTTCAATAGGTATATGGGAAGATGTGGTCAAGTGTATCCTGATAGGAGGATGTGCAAGGTTTTATGTGGGTGTGACCCCTAGAACACTAGTGGGTTTTGATACAAAAGATGGTGTTAGAACACGTCAGCTAGCAAGTAGATGGGCGGGTATAGATGAGGATGATGCAGTAGAAGATATATCGAGAGTTATGTTCATGTGCGGTTTGGGTTGTTGAAACATCTTCAGATAAATGGTAGAAGTGTCAGTGGAAGATGATTGCATTTGGGGTCGAGACCGGGAGTAAGAGACGCCCCGAAAGTGAAGACCTATCAACATAGTCTAGGCGGTCAGCCAAATGTGAGAACGGCACTATGGTAGATGAGGTAGATGTGGAGCGAGTGGGTATTCCCATAAAATGTTTTTGAGAAACATGGAATTCACTGGATTTGGCCTCTGTAGGTAAGACAACTGAAAGTAGGTCTGCATGATCTTAGGTAGCTGATGGAAAGTGGTCATTGAGTGGTAACAACAAATCTATTGGATCCTGAATAGGTGGAGAAGGTGATGGGTACTCCTCTGTGGGTGGAGTAGGTATAATAGTTCACTGGGTAGGAGAGTTGAAGGGGAAATGATATCATTGCTAACGAGAGACTCCTCCGCAGGTGTACGGGGAGGTGAAGGGCTTTCCTCTATGGGTAGAGGAACGGATAAAGTAGGTTTCCTATGTGGGTAGAGGATTTGAAGCTGGGATTTCCTCAATGGAGGGGATAAGAGATATTTCAGAAATAGGTGGTAAGTCGATAAAGAAAACATGTACCTCACGTGTATTACTTTAGTATGTGTGAAGCATCACCAGTTTGATCAGTAGATGGGGAATGGTTTCTTGAAAATATTGAGGTCTTGATTGGCAGGTGCATTAGGGTTATCCAAGACTAACTCACCGCTCTTGAGCATTCCCCGAACAATGTTTTTAAAGGTGATACAATTGTTATCACTGTGACCATTTACACGGTGATAGTTACAGTAGTAATTTTCCTTGTACCAACCTGGTATGGGGTGAGAGGAGTCAAAACCAGTATGTGGCTTGATAGGAGGAAGGGTGATGGCATTAGCTTTGATAAGCTTTTCTAAAATAGATGAATATGATTCCCCAATTGAGGTGTATTTCTTTTGTTCTCGTTTGAATTGGAAGGCTTGGACTGGTGACAAAATGAATGAAGGTTTAGCATGATTGGATGGATGAGCAGGGCTAGCCTTAGGTACCACTACCTTGGCAGTTCCCTTGGCTTTGGAATAATTCATCTGAGGTTTCATGGAAGAGGAAGTATCGTGTGATTTAAATGAGGAGTTCTTGTTTCGTAATTGTATCTTCTTCTCTTTGATGGCACGAATTTCAAGCTTACGTGCCATGGTGAAAGCCTCAATGAATGTTCGAAAGGTTTGCACTTGTAAGGTAGGTGAGATATGTCTAGCATAGGCTCGTGTGAAGAGCTCTATGAGTTTAGTTTGTGGTAATTGGAAAGTGAGTTGGTTGATTAGGCTACGCCGACAAGTGACAAAATATATGATAGATTCATCATCATATTGATGCGCGGAATAAAGATCGGTCATGGTAACCTTCTTGACAACGTTAATAAAAAAATGATCCAAGAAGGCTTGTGCTATTTGGTTGAATGAGAAGATGGAATGTCTAGGTAATCCCACTATACTAGTCCAATGTTGGACCAGTTAGGGACATGGGAAAGGTTTGCAAAAGCAGAGCATCATCATGGGCAATTAAGTAACACCCATGTTTGAAAGATCACAAATGTTGTTTTGGGTCTTCTTTACTGTTAAAGTGGTTAAACTTAGGCATCTCCAAGTGTATGGGATATCGGTGAATGTGAATGGATGGGTGAATAGGCTTGTTACAAATCTTGTCATAGGTGAGAGAATTGCGGGCACCGGAAACAGATGCTTCTAATGTCTGTATCTTGTCTATGATAAAATTGATAAAGTCATTGTTAGGTTGTGAAGATTGGGTACCCCCCTGTAGTGAAAGGAGGTTGTTGTTGGATATATGAAGAATACGACATTCTAGAATATGGTGGTGTCAAATAAAGAGGCAAGAATTGAGAGATAGACATAGAGGGTATATATCCGAACTGAATGAATGATGAAACAGGATGCGACTGGTAGTAGGTATGTGAGGGTGGGACACTCGTAGTGACCCTGGTAGAGATGGGAAGTAGAGATTGGGGAATAGAAAGGAAAACGTTTTGAAATGGTGTAGAGGTTACCGACACCAAGGGTGGTAGTGTTGCGACTGGTATATATGAGACAACAGGTGCGGATGATACTATGTTTTGGATGGTGGATGAAGGTATGGTGGAGACTGCAGGTGCTATAGAGGTAGCAGATGCAGTGGTCAAAGCTGGCGTGAGACCTAGCTATGACACAACTGGGGATAAAACGAGTGAGTTAACTGTGGTAGGGGGTGGATCCGAGGCAGAAGTGATCATTAGGGATGGAGATAAGGATATGGGGCATGCCATAGATCAATTGATCCGAGGCAATCTCAAGTGGAGGCATGGGTGAGGTAGTGGCTCAAAGTAGTGGGATTCTGATCCAGGAGTCGTGCAAACTCCGTGTCGAATGGTGACAGGTTGATTGGGATCCATGGATGATGAGATGGAAGGTGGTGAAGGACTAGGTGATGAATGGCTAGGTGGGAGTAGTAGTTGACTAGTGTCAAATACGAGGGCACTTTCCTGACTATGGGTTAACACCATGTGGGTAGGAACTGATTTGGCAAGATTGTATTATGTCAAAAGGGCACAAAACATAAAAAAAACTAGGAAAAACTATCAACAATAAGTGAATTAGGTTTGCTAGCGAGCTATAAAATAGCACAGGGTGACCGACGCCGGTTCAGGTAAACCGATGCTAGTTAGGCTTAACCGGTGCCGGTTACTATGAAAAACCAACAGTGTGTTAAATGATAGTCCCAGAGGGACAACGTTCACCTAGGATGAGACGTAAGGTGACTGTGATTGGGGTAATGACAATATGAAAGGTGATAGGAGCCTTTTACAGCTCAGAAGGTGAAATAGGTGTCTTTTGGATAGGTATCCAAGAAGATTTCAGACCAATGCCGATAAGGTTAAACCGATGCTGATTGGGTTAAACTGATGCCGGTTAAAGATAACAGTAACCAGTTACTGTGAAATTGAAACAGAGAATAAGAAATATGGTTGTGATTTAAAAATTTGGTGTTGAATCAAACCCAGAAGTCTGAGGATGATGTAGATGTGGTCCAGGCACACTCAGATGAAGTCAAAATACACTGACTATGATTGGGAGTGTGCAAGGAAGGACAAAAATAATGATCGAAAGCTCTCATCTCAAAACACAAATCAAGCAGAACACTAAGAAAGAACGTTCCTAGAGTGCCTATTCTACTAAATTTGTTCATCTTATGCTATTTGTATGGATTGACTGTTATGAAGAGAACAATAGAATTTCTTGGTGAGGAAGGCTTCCTATGAAGAAAGAATTCTAAAGGGTGAGGTTTCAGGAATGTTATGGTAGGGGCGGGGCCTTCGCTCTGAAGTATGACTCGACAGAGCAGCAAGCTGGGTGCCCACTGTACCATGATCATCTGATCACCTACAACTTCTTCTAGGTAGGATGTTGTTTAATAATGTATGTATTTTGAATTTTTGTTAGGTTTGGTAAGATTCAGAGAAAGAGAAAAGGATAGAAGTGCTTTTCTATGATTCGTTTGTCAACAATCAGCTGGTCATGACTTCCACCGTATAGGTTGCCCGCAATTAATGTGAGCTAATGAGGTAAAGCAAAATGTAGTGCACTTGTTTTAAACCCAAATTGAAAGTATGATATTCGATGAAAAGAATAGATGAAAAGGAAGAGGGATGCTCTTTCACTAAAATGCAAAAAACAAGAATAAGAAGGTTCGTTTTAAATACACCAAAAGAAATGCATCTTTCGGAGCAAGTAGAAAGAAGAGAATGTTACCAAGGAGAAAGTCTTAATGTGAATGCTACTAGAAGGAAAACAAACACACACAATATTTCACCTAGGAATGAAGAAAGAAGCAAGGAACCCTAAAGGTCCCACCAGGCATGCTAAAATGTTTCACCTGATTTTTTAGTTTTCTGAGAAGTACTTGATGAAACAGATAAGGTAATGGTGGTAAGAGGAATACCTAATTTGGGATGGTTGTAGGTTGTATGCGCACGTATATGAATCCTGAATCAAAGTGATTGTGAGACGTTCTTTTTGGCTAGGAGGAACTACCTATATAATAACCAAAACAAGACCACCAAAGAGAGTTAAACAATATATGTAGTGGACTACCTAGCATGTGCTAGATCCTAGAAGTGTGATACTTCCTAGCTGGCTGTCAGTCCACTATTTAAAACAATTCAATGCTGAAAATAAAGTAAATAGTGTCCTATTGTAGTTTAATATGATTTATGCATCGCATACAAATGCAATAGGCTAGATCTAATCTAATAAGATAGGCTAGAAGGAAATCCAGAGGTCAAGTTGGTTGGTTATAGGTGAATCTGAGCTAACAGGCTAGGTTAGATTCAAATCTGAAGGTCAAATAGGTGTTCAAATAAGTATATGTCAGAAACAGATTGTTATTCTGGCAGAGATCAGACGACACAGAAAACTGACCATGATTTGATGGAACTGATGACGGTTTTACTGTAACCAGTGATGGTTAGTGATAACTGACGGCGGTTACGTCGGGGTTGGTAGAATCACACAGTCCAGTATTTTGGAGTTTTGGGGGCAAAAGTGGAGTCGATAGAAGGTAGGGATCAATCACATAGGGGGTGTATATAGGTTGCGAAGGTCTGAGTTCACTAAGGGGGTCAAATAGGAAATTAGGCCAAGTGTTAAGATGATTGGGTATGGAAGGTGGCCGCAACTAGAGAGAGGGAAATGACAGAGGGTAAAAGACTAGGTTCCTTTACCACAAATACTACAGCTGCTGATAAGAAAGTGAAATAGATGGAAGGAATATACTTACTCTTCCATGAGGTACAGGGCTGAAGAATAATGAATAAGTTGCTGCGTTGGAGAATGCTGGGAAGAAAGTTTCACTGTTGTGCCAATGTATTTGGTTGCCTTTGTTGATCACAAACCAATCTTTGTTCTGCTATCGCTTCTAAAGAGATCGAAGTCGAGATCAGAATTCTTCCAACAAAACCAACCAACCCGTATTACAAAGCTATAGATGGGGCTAAAATAGGCCATTCAGTCCATTCCAATATAAATGGCATCAGTTTAGGTGAATTGGCATCAGTTTAGGGCAAACCGACATCAGTTTTTGGTGAGATATCTCGGGTCATTGAAAAGTTGCCTAGGAAGTTGTTCTGCCATTTGATAAGGGTCTCTTCTTTTTCTCGGGGTGAAAACTGACCTTAGGAGGCTTTTAATGTGAGGTTAGGGGATGAGTCTAATGTTAGGTTTTATTTAGGACATTGGTTTAAGGTTTAGGTTAATGGGTCAAATGATGGGGGTGGTTAGGTGAAGTGCATTTAATAAAGACAATTTTTATTAAATAGGTGTATGAGGGTAGTGAATTAATTTAATGTGAATAATTAAATTAATGTGTATGTGGGTAAAAGGTCATTAACTTAATTAAAATAATTAAATTAATATGTATGGAGGTAAATGCAATTAATTTAAATAAAGTATTAAGTGTGGGGTGCAGGAGGTAGGTGATAAGGTGTTGAGGAGGAGGAAGTGATTTTAGGGCTGCGCTAGGGGACCAAGGTGATTACGACACGATTTCGGTGTCTACACTGACTCTCACGAGTTGTCACTTCCAGATCATGGAGATACTTTCAAAATAAGGCAAAGGTTACTAAAGACATTTGACACCCTACTTGCTTCTGCATGTTTAGGTGATGAGGATTGTGCATTGGCATACACACATGAAAAATAGGGGTAGTATGGGTAGGATTGGTTGTTGTTAAATGAATTTTTGGTGGGAGGTGGGGCAAGGTGAAACAAGATTCACTAGATCCTTGAGGAACTATACAAAATGGAAAGTCAGACCAACAGAATGCCACAAAATACCTAAAATGTTTCTTCAACTAGAATATGTGCTTCAATTGAAGCCTAGATTAGCACTCTTTCACAGAATCTTTGAGATTATATCACGAAGGCTCGAGTTAGAAAACCCAACAAAGCATCAATATTTAAGTCAAATCAAACCTAAGGTACACCCAAAGGCTTACAGAAAATCTCTGTCAACAGATGAGAGAAAAGTGATTTTAAATCATTTATTCCAATCCCAAATGAAAGCTCTTCTAGGAAATGGAATTGTAGATGACACTAAGTGTGATTTAAAATAATACTTTAATGCAATATTGCAACAGAAACAAGAAAAACTACTTGCATACATTCAGAAATAAAACCAACACATTTTGCTCAAGACAACATAGAAATAACTGGAATTTGATTAAATCTATCAGTAGGGGAAAGTTTCTAGAATAGTCTTAGAGATTTTCAATGGCTGTACACTTGCAACCACCTTGACATGATCAGATTTTAATAGAAAAGAGATATACAAGGTTCTTGAATGGTTTCTCAAAAGACAGGCTTAGTCAAATTTTCCTCTTAGGAATTTTCTTTGACCTCTAGCACTCTGACCTCCAACTTCCAACCTCCTAACCATTTGCATGAAAAATTTGTGCCATTTATAGCATTTACAACAGAGCCTCTTCCTCCTAAAAGACCAAAATGTTTAATGCACCAGTGTTCGCCATGATTCTTTCGTGATTCTCAAAATCAAATCTGCAAGAAGTCTCCAGGTGCTCGAGGGGGAAAATTTCATCGAATACCTCCCACATTCAACTCCTTTCTCTGGTAGATCACTCTTCCTTCAATTTTCCAACCACTTCCACCCCTAATCTGTCAAATTTGGCCCCTTGCATGCTCGGGAGAAGAAAAACAGAAAATCTGATCGGGCACAAAAGTCATAACATTTTAATGGTGAAAGACGCCTTCTAGATCTTCCCACAAAACTTCAGATATCAACATTAACTTCCTTCTCTACTTGGCATGTAGAAAAAACCAAGAAACATGGAAACTCGCACTCCTAGAGGTGTTTCAGATAAATGGAGGGAAAATCAGATTTAGACTCACAACTGCCGTTGATCTTTTTACTTTGAATTTGGGTCATCCACGTGGAAAATTCAAACTTTAGAACAGACCTAGGGGCTTCCTTTGACTTTTTACAACCTTTTTGGAAAAATGGAAAAAATTTCCATTTTTCTCCGCACCTCCGCCCTTTGGAAATGAGCTCTGACACGTGTCCAAATACGGATGGGCCCTAGCAGAACAATGCTCTCAAATTCTACCATTTTACTCTCTTTTTTGAAAAGTGAAAATTTTCCATGTTTTCCCCGTAGCTCCACCCTTTTTACATTGAGCCTGACACATGTCCAAATGTGATTGGACTATTTCTTTCCGGGGTCCACTGGGCCATTTTGATGTTTTAACTCTTTTTTTCCTAAAAGGAAATTTTTCCAAATTTCCCTCGAGAGTCCGCACCTCCGTCGTTGACCAAGGCAGAAAGCTTTTGAATATTTCCCTTCATCAGAGCTTGTGGGCCATTTTGATATTTTAATCCTTCTGAGGACAAGAGGAAAAATAATCCAAGTTTCCTTCAATGGTCCTGCTTCCTTGCCCCTTTGAATTTTCAAACTGCCACGTGTCACCATGGCGCACCTTGAGATGGTCCAAAAAATTTGATACCTTGAATGAGCGTGGGCTCACCACGTGTCCTATTCCTGGTAAAGTTTGTCTGAATTCTTGAAGCTCAGTAGAAGGTGCCATGTTTCATGCTCCGAGGTAGTCTCCTTTTGGCCGTTGAAAAGTATAAGCAAAATGCAAAGTGAGCAGGAGGCCTCCACCTGTCCTCCTGACGCTTCTTTAAAATGAAACTCAAGGGATGGTCCCCAAACATGCACGGTTCCTCCATGTGTCCTAGACCTCTCAAAACCCTTTGAAAAAGACTAAGTATGGGAAGACCTAGTGGAAGCCTCCACGTGTCTCCATGGCACAATTCAAAATTGTACCCAAAGCAGAGACCCTGAATGAGCGCGGGCTCGCCACGTGTCCCCATTTTATGGCACACTATTCTCCAGTTGCATTAAAATTTTTCTAAGTCCAGGAAAAGTAAGGGAAAACCTCCATGTGTCCTCCCAGATGCTACTCCAAGGCCAAACCCAAAAGATTAGATCATCAAACTAGCAGTGTCGCGCCTCCACGTGGACACATTTTAAGTTGAGGATGATAGATAGAAAATTTCTAACTACCCAATCTGAGCCACGTCCAACCAACAGGTTCCACGTCCCCTATCGATGCAAGGATGTAATTTTGATTGTGAGAAACACCCGTCAAACCGTAAAATACATAGAAAACTGATCATTTGAGCATGGAAATGAAATTTTCTCCAACGACAAAGAAGTTTAGAAGTGTTACAAGGCTCAAATGCGTCCATCAGACACACATACATTTAATTTTATTCAAGTATTTAGGGTAGAAATGACAAGGAAAAAATTCCTGACCATGGAGAACGGAAAACATGGGAGAACCCAAGTTTTTAGATGAACAGAGAACTGGAGACCGAAATTACAGACCTTTTTTGGAGGAACAAAGAAACAAGGAGTAAACCATGAATCCATAAGTAATCTACAACCCAAGAATAGATTAAAAATGGAAACAAAGATTAACCAGGAATAACACAGGGAAAAATAAAGTGACAGAGGCTGTTAATCGATAGATTTTCAAAGGCAAACTGGGGCGAGACTATTTTGAGCACCAATAGAAGGGAGGTTACAAAGCATGATTATCCAACCTTTTGAAATGAGCCCCTCCTTAGAATATATAGGAAGAATGAGTGAAGGGAGAGAGAAGGATCCTAAATCCTTCCTCAACCACCCTAAAATGCATTAATATCACCTACAACAATGATGGGTGCCACTGTAAAACCCATCCATCCTTGTACTTGTTATCCAATTTTCCACACATGACAAAATTGGACAACATGGTCCTATTATTGGCTTTAATAGACCCACTTCCGGTGGTCATCAATATAATATGAATAAGGTAATTAAATAATTATGTTGAGAACCAAGTTGAACTCACTAGGTAGAGATCTCGGTCAGTCAAGTCAACTACTGCAAAGCTCAGTTTTCAAAGTGGTCTCGAGTGAAGGAAGGTCGGTGCATAATGCTAACTGTCTTCCAGGAATAGCTCATCATTTGGGTAGGTGAGAAATTTGGAAACACCCTTTAAAATAGAGGTTTGTATTTCTTCATTTTGAAGTACAAGTACTTAGTTGTAGTTGTGTAAAGGACACTGAGATCTTTCCAAAAGGCTGATTTTGTGCAAATCCAAGCTCCCCATCAAACTTTTATGGCGATCTAAAGATGGGGGTGTTATTTTACAATAAATGCGAGGTGTATAGATTTGTTTCTTCAGAATCCAAAATGCATCAAAACCTTCAAAAACTGAAATTATAGAATTTCAGGATTTAGAACTTAAGGATTTTTCATTTCGGAGGTCGGGTTAATGTTCATCTACTTGAGTTCGCAAAACCCCTAAGACAAAAAACCCCAAAGTTTGAATTTTAGAATTCGGATTTTGGGCTTCAAGTTATGAATTTTGTGAACTGGGAGATCAAGGTTCCAAAGTGCTGAAACCTTAGGTTTCAGATTTTTGGGGGTTCAAATTTCAGGGTTTCAAGGTTCAGGTTTCGGGATTTCAGGTGTTCAGGTTTCAGGATTTCAGGGTTTTAGGTTTCAGGATTTTGTGGGTTCAAGTTTTAGGTTTTTCTTATCCATCCAAACACATGAATTCTCCAAAACACTTAAACTCTGAATTATGGGTTTCAGACCTTTGACCCTCCTTCGCATTGCACTATTCACTACTTATCCCTACTGAGACATCTGAACATTCGAACCTCTAAAGTCAAAAATTTGGACTTTGGACTTGCAAACTTTTCCATCCTTGATCTACAGTGTTGTTGACCCCAAAAAAATCCCAAGCCTTTTCATACTTTCAGGTTTCAGTCTTTCAGACCTTTTTCCTGTTTTTTACTTTGTTTGTCCGCCGAAACTCTAAACTGTAAAATCTTCGAAGTTCGAAGACATCGAATTTTAGGCCCCCATTTTTTACTTATCTCGATTTTGAGCCTCATTTAATTTCTCATCCTGTCACATCATTTCAATTTCTGAGCCCTCCTGTAACCTAACCGTTAGAATCAAAATGTGAGCTCCCATGGCTGAATGATTCCTCCAATTTATCAGTGTGCAAGTTCATGTTTGTCCAATTTTTCCTGAGGGGAAATATTTGATAAGAATGTTTTTATTTGTCTTAGTACATCAAAAGCAAAGAAAAAAAAGTGAAGTCTTGAGCTTTTACAATTTTCCACTTTCACAAAATAAAAATAAGAAGACTTTTTGCAATGAGATGGTAAATTCTAGCTTCGCCTCGAGCTTGAGAAGTCTAATGGCCTAGATAGTTGGAGCAGTTTTCAATAGCTTCATAATATAAAAGTAATCTCCACAGATCAACTACAAGCTTCTAGACAACTTCCATACATTTAATTTCATGCTTTAATATGGCCCTAAGGTAAGAAATTTAAATCATTGCAGATTTTTTTATGTTTTTTTCTTGACTTTCATTTGTAAGTAACACAATGGATGCTATAAGGCTACTATATGAATTAATATAGTAGGCAATATTAACCCAAGAGGTCGCCAGAATTATTTAAGTCCAAAATTAATATTTTCTAGTTATGGTTTGGATCTTTAATAATCTTTAAAAATGGACTTGGCTAGTTATTTTTACAAGTTATGTGACAGTCAAATGGCTGTTAAATTGCACTTCACAAATGCACTAGTTGTTAAGGCATTTGAAAATCTACATGATATTTAGGTTTAATAGACATATGGTGGGGTTCTATGGTTTAATCAAGCCATAGACTAAAGGAGCTCGGTCAAAGAATTAATTGTGTTTTGATTAAATCTACGACATATTCAATAGAAGCTATGTTTGATACAAAGTCCAAAAATTATAAAAGGAGCAGTTGACAGCCACCTTAATAAAGAATAAAAGTTTCATATCTTCTCCCATTTGACTTAGAAATTGCGATGCAAGCAATTTAGCTATTTTAAAAAGCCGATTTAGATTAGCTCGGTCTTTCAGGCAAATATGAAAAATGACCAAATTGCTAGATCCATATCAGATCTCAAGCACGGAGCAAAAAATTGACATTACTTCTGTCACATTGTGGACAACGTGGAGTTTTGTCATTTTCTCATGTTTCATAGTTATCAATCGTAATACTTCAAATTATAAAGACCAACAACAGCGAAGTACGTGGAGACATTTTATTGGCTTGCACTTTACAAATTCTTCAAAAGGGCTATCAAAAATTCTGACAACGCGTCAAGGTTTGGAGCTTCCTCATTGGAATGAAATATTTTGTGGAGGTTAGAGGGTCGCCAGATCAAACAAGGGACTGGCATGCAACAGTATGTGGAACCCTTCCCATTGCCGCTCCTATTTCACTGAATGGTTAGTCGAGGACGCACCACAATCCCACTTTTGAAATGTCTCTTCGCCTTCTCTTCATCTGGCTCAAACTGATTTTCTAGGGGGTCCTGACAAGGTCTATAATGTGAAAGAGCATGGAACCTTTTCTATCTGGTCCACGTTCTCATGGAGACATACAAAGGGCATTAAGGACAACCTGACATCCCGACTCGAACGTGGAAAATTTCTATATGGCCCATATTTTCATAAAGGTTAAAACCTACAACCAGGTAAAAAGGACAAGGACAAATGGTCCAGTAGGAACTGTAAACATCTGCTCTATCCGTAAACCAGGATGGGAGACTGACATTGTGAAAAAGGTGAATCAAGGACGCAGCATAGTAGAGGCCGATCCCTCTCGAACCAATGTAAAGGTTGCCACGTGTCAAAATTTATTTCCTCCTGACAGATAAAATCTTGGCCAATGACCATAGTCGGCTATTTTATCCCGTGCGAACTCCAAGTCCAGACAAAATATTATACCATTGGAGAGCTCAAAATTAATGACCCTACAATTTCTACACTCATCGTGTAAATAAGCAATTTTTTTGAGCCGCCCCCAGTGGGTCAAAATGGTAATAGATGGATTGCTTGGAGGCATAAGAAGATTTTTTGGTATTGGAAACTCTCAAATCAGGTAGCTCAACTTATCCAGAGAATTGGTGAGGCATGTACTCGTAAACAAGAGCGCTTTTGATTCCATGGAGAACGCAATATCCCATCATCCGAACCAGATGAACTTTGTAAGGATTCTCCCGATGTGCTTTGCAAAGGATTCGTTAATGCATACTGGCTCTCGGTGTGTCTCGAAGTCTGATCAAGAATTTGTGCCCCTTCTCTTTCATTCAAGCTATATGATTGCTTAAAAGCTTTCCTTTGTAAACCACACCGAAACCTCCTTCCCCCAATTTATCTGAAAAGTTTCTTGTGATCTTCTTGAGTTGAGAGTATGAATATCTGCTGGGCATTTCATGAACATAATCATGTAGGAATTTCTCCACATCAGAAGTAGACCTTGATTTCTTGTAATAAACTACAAGCACTGCTGCAATCATCAGAGACACGGTCGTTCCAACTGAAGCACCTGATTTTGAAGCGACAATATATGTAAGATAGCTGTTCAACAAAACAAAAACCTTGAATATCAAATCAGAGAAAGAGGCGGCTTACCAATCACAACTCTTTTTCGTGTTTTGTCTGTCATGGCAAAACATTCGACGGAATTAATCATTACATGAGATATATATACAATAAACCCAGAATAAAATATGAAACTTGAAAGCAGCTGTGTAAAATCTGAATGATGAATAATACCGTTGGAGCATTGGTTTGAACGAGGTCCATCCTGGCAAAAGCAATAGAAATCAACTTCATTGGGAACGGTATACCCGCAAAATCCCTTGCTTTTCATGCAATTCCTACAACTCTGATATCGTTCTTCGGCAAAATACCATTCCACTGTTCCCTCCTGAACAGTAACTTTTCGCCGAGAACATGAAGCATTCAAATTATACCCAGGTGGGTAAGATCCGTCGGGTAGACATTGCTTATCACACTGATATACTGTTATACTTGTGTTGCGTGTTTTGATGATATTAAATATTTTGTTGCCTGAATTCAAGGCTGTATAGATCCCATAAGAAAATGTACAGTCTTGGAAATTCATGTCATTAGATATCGTGAATGTATGATTGTCGTAGAAAACCTGTAATATTGTGTAGTTCTGGCTGTCTATTCGAATTACTGGACGTAGCTTCTGCACACAGTCGAGCTGAAAGCTTGGCATACCACAAGTATGATTACCTACACCGAAAGGAAACATGAAATCTCTGGTGCCGCATGTTTGATTGTTTTTGCAGTATTCGTACTGCGGGTCAACACATAGCGAGCAAGAAAATAAAACGGCCCAGACAATAGAGCGCAAAAGAAGACTGAGAGGAGGCATTTACGGTTGCAAATTGGCTCCGTCGTGGCGGATAGACTGGAATTGGGAGTGAAATTTGGATTATAACGGATACGTTTTGGTCTGGTGCAGATATGTAAAGGCTAAACAATCAATCTATCGACAAGTGATCTGCTCACTGGACGTGTTTTGTAAAACTACTCTGTTGACCATTATTTTGTATTTTATAAGCTTTGGTTCATTCTTGATAACAGATGCGATGTGGGATGTGGTTTTGTATTAACAAATGCATTGAACCAGTCATACTTGGCTGCTATTTACCCATAAACCTTACTATTGATATAGTTAAAGATGCCAATTTAGATTGTAGAAAAATATAAGATGCTAGAGTGTTTACGCTTCTGGTTATGGATACTGATAAAAGTGTGTATTTAATAAAACTAATCAGTTTTTCAATTCGTAAATTAAATTGTTTATATAGAAAGTATTATTGTAATGGTTATTAAGTCGGTCAACAAAAAAAATATTGTTAAATAGAAATAGGCATTTCTTTAATTATCTAAAATATATTTTAGAGGATGACTGTAAACAGTACACCCAAATGATTCTGCATTAATGGGAAAATCTAATTTGTAAAGGTTTTTTATTTATTAATTATATGATTGGTCTATTCTGGAGGCCCCATCACGTTTGTGCGTGTTGGATAAAGATTGCCTATTTTAGATATTTGATTGTTGTAACCAGATCTTCAAGAAAGTTATTTTCTTTTCTTATATTTATTATAAATTGTGGACAAATTAATCTTTTTCCCTAATTCAACTTGAATTCTTTGTAGCACCAATTTTAGAAAAGGGACAATGGTGGAATCTTTGTTATCCCTACATTATACTCAAGCACCCCATGTCTCGAAAATAATCAATTTGTTGTACGTAAATGTTCCAATTATTAATCTTTCAATATGTACTATGACAAGTGAATTAAAGAATGTTCTTAAAATATTTGAATTGAGTTCTTTGAGAAAATTTTCTATAAGAAATAACAACTCTACTTTTAGAACATGAATATCATTATTTTGTGAAATAAATTATTCTTCTATTTATTATTCAATGTATTACTACATCTTTAAATTTATAAACCTTTTAAATTCAATTCTGACTCTATTAATATGTGAATCAACACACAACATAAAAAGAAAATAGAATTATAACTTCTAATCTAAAAAATATATATTGTCAGGAAACAAAAAACTACAAACTAGTGACTATTTTGCAATAAGTTTGAAAATGATTGATTAATTTTTAAAATCAAATAACAAAAAAAATACACAACAATAAAAACTCATATTAAATTAGTAATCACTAATTTTAGAAACACCAATACAATTCATATTTAACTACACTGAAGGCGTTCCCCTTATGGGAAAGGCCCTTCCGGTAGTTTCGGCGACTATGTTAAATTTGACGGTTTGACGGTCGTTGGGACATCGTTTTAGAGACTATGTTAAATTTGACAGTTTGACAACCGTCTGAACGTTTTCGCATTTTTCGGCTATTTCTGGCAATTTTTTTCAAGTCGTTTGCAGGGTTCAAATGTATGTGTATGTACTAATAGACCTGATTTGGGCATTGAATTATTAATCTGATAGGATTTTCTGTAATTCTATTGTGAATCTACTTCTGTTGTTTTTGCTTTTGTTGATATTGTTTGGATGGATTAGACTGCACACCCTTATTTACATAACCAAGAGTCTCCACTTCTGAAAGTTTCCTTTCAACGGTTCTCCATTTATCTTAAAAAATATCACTCAATTGTTTAGCCATAACATGAATGTCATAATTACTAGGTGGATTATATTTCATTGCATTAACAAATGTTAGCCTTACATCAACATCAAAATCATGAGAGTCTATATAAAATTTTGGTTCTACCCTCTTTTTAATAGTACCCAAATCCGTTGGTTTCTGTATGACCTTAGGATAATTAGGAATATTGAGCTTCACAACATCAACAGATGAATTAAAAACCTAGAAAAATTCATGAAGCATAAGCCTCCTCAATATACTCGCACATTGTTTTATAATCATAGGATCTACTTTTGGTTGTTCAACAAGATGACCCTTCTTTCGTCATTTCTCATCCATTGTAGGATTTACCATCACACCAAAAGCTCGAACTGGTGGTGGAGAGGGATCTCATCATGTTAACTAGCTGCTACACAAACATGGATGGGTGATATCCTGAGAAGTCCAGATGTCATTGCCTCACAATGTTATTTGACTTGATTGGGTGTGTACGTGGTGGGCCCAAAGCTCATGTGGTTGCATCTAGCTCCATTGTATGGGGGTGTGTTGGCATAGAAGTTGGTTAACACGATGAGATCCCTCTCTACCACAAGTTCAAGATTTTGGTGTGACGGAAAATAGTTCATGGTATCAGAGCCAAGAAGTTAAGCACGCATGACTTAGAGTAGTAATGGGATGGGCGACCTCTCGGGAAGTTCCAGTTTCATCGCATCCTAATGTTGTTAGACCTGATTGGGTGTGTAAGTGGTGGGCCCAGAGCTCATGTGGTTGCATCCCGCTCCATCGTGCGGGGGGGTGTTGGCGTAGTAGCCGGTTAAAAAATTTGAAATCCAACATATATCAAGACAATGAAACCATGCTTTTCAAGACAAATTTAAATATATGGAAAGCATGACTACATATCTTAAAGCTGAAATCATACATATTAAGGCCCACGCCAGTTCTTCTTCTACACATCATCTTAATCTTATGTCTTCTACATGTGCTCATATCAGTGAACCCCAAGTATTACTACTCCTTGTTCCTCTCAAGTTTTATCTTAATCCTAAACAACATGATGTTCTTCCTCAGCTCCTCAGTCAACAGTTGATCAACTTGCCAAATACTCATTTCTATCCTCCTTATTGTCTTGCCAACTATCAAGGTATCCCATTTTGTAATTATCATAAAATTAATGGAGATAATGATAATGACTACTATCCTTTAAAATAAAGAATTAAGAACATTGAGCATCAGGCTTTTATCTCATTTGTTGCAAAAAATTATGCTTCATGCTCTTCTTCAATTACCGAATCCCAATGGGCTCATAAATATTATCCTTCCATGTCTCTTGAGAATCAATCCCTAATCACTGATGTTCCTCCTCTAGGTAGTCAAGATTATCCTATCCAAACTAATAAAACTAAGGAACCACTACTTAAAATATGTCCTCCATATCCTCCTCCTATCAAGAAACCACCACTAAAAATACGTCCTCCATCTCCTCCTTTTGTTAAGTAATCACCACTCAAAAACCATCCTCCATCCTCTCCTCCTATCAAGTCCTCTCTGATGTTACCGATTCTAAGTCCGCAACCCCTATCCAAGAAAGACAAAAAACCAAATATAAGCTCTTTAGACTTCCTCCTTTCAACCCAAAATACAACCCTGGTTCTACTCTTTCTCCTACCTACCATTTTGATGAATCTCTATATTCTCATGACACAGATAAAACTCTCCCACATTGACATGGTATCTATTGTGTTATCAAATAAATCTCCATCACTGGCACACTTGATGGGCATTTCATTTCTCCTTCCTTCTCGCACTATCAATTGTCTCTAGTATCTACTAATATACTTTGTTCTCTGTGCATCATAAATTTTACAAACTCTCATACCTTTTGATACACATATTTTATCATTTCTATGACACATTCTAGTTCATACTTGAGTGCTGAGGGTCTAATTCTAAATTCAGCCTCACATCATTCACATTTCACACTTTGTGCTTCACTATACATATTTATAGAATCTATTCGCATAACACACACATTACCTGATGACACACTCTTTTTCTATGTTTCATTCTTTAATTTTAGGGTCCTTATAAATGAATATCATCTAATACACATCTGCTGGGGGCACACTGATACATTACATTTGTATATCTTTGTTGCACTTACTCTTGCTACCTTATTCTATATAAATTATTGCACTTTTTTCCCATGATAGAGAGATTCTTAGTATGTCATTATCATTTTTTACCCACATGCACATTCACTTAGTATTTTACGATGAATGAAGATCTCTTACACGTTCTTACACACCACAATGATGTTAGGGATTGTACCTTTTACTAGTCCCACTGAGGCTCCTAGGGGTATCAACTTCCACTACTATCACATACTAGATAGGTTCTATTTTTACATCTCATTATAGTTACTTTACATTTCATTGATTCATATATGTTCATGACATGTTATTTATCTTTCTACCATGTTAATAGGTGCTTCATGTGTAACATTTTCCTTGGAGTACTATATGGCACCATCGTTATCTGATACACTTTTATTGACATTGTTTTCTATCGTATGATATTATTTGTAGATTTCCCCTATGTATTGTATGCTTATTGTGTGATTTGGACTGTTTCGATCCATATTGTCTTGTGACATTGTGAACAATGTATTATATCTGAAACTCACTTTTCGTGGTCTATCTTGTCTACATACTTGCTTGTTACATTTTCTTCTTTTGCATGTTATGTACTTTTACTACTAACAATTGTACCATCCTATTTTGTTTTCATGTGCCTTGATTTATACCATTCACATTTCATACCCCTATAGGTATCCACGTCAGATCAACACCAATTCCTTTCCTGTGGGCCACATTCTCCTACAGACATCGCATGCATGTTAAATGAGGGTGGCTTACATTGGGTTAAAAAATCACCCCTACACCATCTCAAAGCTACAAAACAACACATAATAATATAGAATCATCACAGACACATACTCATAGAATGGTCTAGAAATGGAATTAGACCTCAAGCCAAAAATAAACACTAACACCTAGAATTAGACATTAGTGCATGTGAACTCCTGATATCTCCTAGGAACTAATGTACTCGTGGCAGATGCATTCATTTTATTAGTAAAACATAGTCTACAATAGTTCACATAACATTTCTATAATTAGAGGCATAAACCTTCATTTATATAATACATTCCATATCCTTCAGTCGCTACAATCAGAACAATTCAGAACTAACTTAAAGAAAAATGAACAAATTAGGGATGCACCATCTGTAGTGTTGCTTATTAGGTAGAGTCATGGAAGAATATTATAGAAACTAAATCATGCACTTTGGGTACATTTCTAGGTCTTAGTCACATACCACTATTCATATGATTCCTAAGAAAGAACAAGTATTAATTGAACACTGTATTTAGCCTCTTTTCTTTCTTTCTATTTTCCTTCTTGGTAGTATAGAACCTAATGCCTAGTATAAATTTTACACTTCATATTTTCTGAGTCTGGGCACTAGTGCTACCTATTTATATCTTGCTCACATTTTTTAGGTCTTTTCTAGTTGTTAGGAATCTTGTTTTATTATGGGTTGGCATTGTAGTGGTGTTTTCCCCTCAAATATTTGCTCCATTCTTCCAAGTCTAACCCAAAATGCTTGAGTTGGTACCCTTTGAAAATGGTCAAATCTAAGTATTTTGAATGTTTGGTTCTTTCCAAGGGCTCAAATATGTTTGGAACCTACTTCATCAGATGGGAAATTTCTTCCCATTTCAAGAAAGGTAAAGAAGTCGTTATAACTCGTTGTATTTTGCAAGATATGGCTCGGCGAACTTAAGTTGCATTTTTTGTGCAAAGTGGGCTGACGGAGAAGAAAGTGAAAAATTGCCAAAACTTCAAAAAGTTATAAAATGAAAATGCATTCCCTGCGGCCACTCCAAGCACCTTCTGCCATGTGGATGGCTTAAATTTAAATGCACAAAAGATAGATTTGAAAATCCATATTCAATCTGGTGAAGTTTGTAACAATTATAATTATGAATTCCCTAGCATTTCCCGCCATAATGGTTTCTCTGCGAATCAAGAACCATAAATGGATCGAATGCTTCAATTTGATTGAAACTGTTTCTTGAATTCCTTAGGAAGTTGTAACCGTGTCATGTGGGCTATTTCATGTTCTCTGAAAGTCATTGTACGGGTTGACAATTGAATTTGGAGACTGTAAATGTGTTTTGAAAACAGAGGACAAAAACGATGGTCAATCTTCTTCTATTCTCTTATTTCTACAATTTTCTACTGTTTCCTTTCATTGTACAAGTTTCCGCTGTGGATGTAATAAGAAAATAAGGATTTTATGCCACTTTGATAGAGGAATGGATTGGTACTTTGTGATCAATGTGTTTTTATTCGGCCTTATAGCTAAGAGTTTGTAAATTTTTTCTTCTTCCATTCTTAAATGCATGTTATGAACTTTCTGATCAATGTATGCAAGAATCTAATATCCTACCTCCATCATTGATCTTATTTCCTTCATTCCCACTCCACTTTCCACTCTCAGACCAATTTATGTCATAGCAAGAAATTGCAGGCTTTGTCATAGGATGAGTGGAGTGCCCCTATGAATCTTTGGTTGAAAAACAACCATTGAATCCACTTTTTTTACATGCATATTATGGACTCTGCACCATTCAAAGTTGAGGGACTTATATTCCCATAGTGTTTGTGAGGAAAAGCACAAATTTTTCCTCAAGAAAAATTTCCAAGAAAATAGTTTTGGCACCCACCATGGGGTAGATTTTGTGGCATCTACACCATAGAAATGACCACAAGGTCATAATATATCATTAGAGTTTTTTGAAATTGTTTGAAGTTTCTTGTGATCCAGATGGATACAAATCATGGATATTCTTGCAAACCCTCGTGTTGAGAGACCTACCTTTCTCTTTCACATTCAAGAAGATATCATTTCAGACCAAAGGGAGGCTATTTGACATAATAGATAGATTGTAAATCACTAATTCATCACCACAAGAATCTTGGACCAATAAGAAGAACTTTCTCTTGAGTTGGAGGAGGAAAGACAAATCATGGCACCTCAGAGAAGAAAATAAGTCTTCAAGTTGGCTGACAGAAGGTATACCCAGCAGTTGAGACGAGGATTTGTTGATCCTACTTTTTATGAGATTAAGAGAGAAGAACAAGAGCTTGAGAGAGAAGAATAAGAGGTGAGAGTTCCATTTGAAAGAGAATAAGTGATTAGGGATCAATTTGAGGAGATTGAAAGACTCCAAGTAGAGGAAAGAGAAGCAATCCTAGCTGTTCAAGAAGCCAGAAATAGAGACAGAATGGGTGATAATGAATCTGAATCATGTAGACCAAATGTGCCATGGGGAAGAAACACTAGTCCACTTTCTCTCCCCCAAATACTTCATGATCTTCCAAAAGGCTAAAGAAAGAAATTTCCCAAATTTAAGGGAGATGGTTATCAACTCCTTGAAGAGCATGTAACAACATTCATAACTACTTATGGCATGTTAGGGGTTGAGGATGAAGATGTGTCAGTTAGACGTTTTGTGGAGTCACTCCAAGAGAAAGTTGTTGAATGGTTTTACATGCTTCCCCCAAGATATATCATTGGTTGTGATGACATAACAAGTGTATTTGAACATAGGTTCAAGAGCACTAAAGATTTCCAAGATCTACTGGTTCAATTGGTTCAGATGAAGAAAGAGGTCTCCGAGTCCATGAGAGATTTTGTATCAAGGTTTGATAGATTGATAAGAAGAATCCTTGAAGATGTAGTTCCTCCTTAAAACAACTTGAAGAGGTTCTTCACCAGTGCCTTGCCATCAAAAGTTGGTGTCTTCCTCAGAAGAGACCAACTAATAACATTGAGGGGAGCTCAAGACTTTGCAATTGAGACTGATGATGATCTAATCCTTTCTGGCCAGGTCAAAGGCCCAAATGGAAAGCAAAAGGGTCAGAGTTCAAGTTCAGTCACCACATATCCCATGTTCTAAAAAATGGCAAATGATCTGGTTGCCTTGAAGAAGCATTTGTCACAAATTACTATGAGGAATGCTCCAAGAAGACCAAATTTTCTTGATAGGAAAAGGATTGCACCACCTCCTCGCCAACTTGCTCTTAAAGCACCACCATTCAATGCTATTTGTGATACCAGAGAGTTAAGAGAGAAAGCTGAAGTTAATGAACCTGAAGGAGATGATGAGGAAAACTATGAAAGCTACCTAGAAGTTGAAGAAGTTGAAATGCACAATGGCCTATTTGAGTTTATTGATGATGATGAAGAAGATGATGAGAAATCCCCAAGCGTCTCATGTGTTGTTTTCACCAGAGAAAAATATAAGAAAAACACTCCATCTTCAGTGGTTGCAAAGGAGAATAAGGCTAAAGAAGTTTCCACTTCAGAGGTCACACAGAAGGGAAACATCAGCAAAGGTTCTCCATTACCACCTTCCATGGATTCTTCTAAAGAAAAACCAGACTTGGTTGTTGCCTTGGGCCATGCTGTTATACCAAGTAAGTCTCTTGTTCCTTCTTCTAGTTCTCAAATTGTTAAGAGCACTTTCCCTTCCATTGGAGTCTCTGCAAAAATACCCAAAGTTCAGCCAAAGGCTACTCCTTCACCTTATGCTAAACTAACTGCTTCACCTTTGGGAGAGAAACTACCATCCAAAACATCCAAGGTTCCTTCAAAGCCCTTGCCATGTGAATCCTCCTCCACTTTAGGAAATTCCTCCTCACCCAGCATTGCCCCATTTGATTTTGTGGAGCATGCAAGTAAAACCAAACTCCAACTCTCAGAGATAGAGTACCTACAAACACACCCTTCCCAATTTGACAGATTCATTAATGCAGTTCAGGGTAGTAGCCCTATATCCTCAAGTCCCATTTCTAAAGTAATTCTCCCAATACCATCCACACCTCCATATCAAAAAATGTTAGCTCTCAGTGCTTCCAAAACAACTAGGGTTGAGCCTTTCTATTTGTCTCTCCTCATAAATGGCTTCGAGTTGAACAATTATATGATTGATTCTAGGGCCTCTGATAATGTAATGCCACTCAAAGTTATAAATTCCCTTGGCCTAACCCTAACCAAAGTGAATGGAGCCTGCTATTAAATGGAATCTAAACAAGTGCCACTAATTGGAAGAATAAAGGATGCAGAAGTAGCTTTAGCTAACTTCCCTGACAAGAAGGTGCTCCTAATTATTTTAGTGGCAGACATCCCAACATATTTTGGCATGATTCTGAGCAGAAGATTTTTTAGAGACCTAGGTGGAGAAATTAAAATGAATTGGTCATCTGCAACTATCCCTGTCAAAGGTGAAATGAAAAGGTTGTTACCTGTAAGAAAGATGAAATTCACAGTAAAGAAGTCTGATGATCCAAGAGCCAACATCCTTCTTCAAGACTCTGAGTTAGGAAACTACTTTCTCACATCACGAAAGGATGAAAAATTACCACTTATCATGGAGGAAGAAGGAGATCAGGTTTGGAAAATGGAATTTGATGGCAGTCATTCAAGGGCAGGCTCGGGAGCTGGTGTTGTTTTGTATTCCCCTTCCAAAGAAATGCATCCTTTTTCCTACAAACTGCAATTTGATAACACAAACAATACAACAGAATATGAAGCCCTCCTTTTGGGCATGAGTGTTGCAGAAGACATAGGAATCAAGAAGCTGATATGCCTTAGTGATGTAGAGGTAATAGTGAAGAAAATTCACCAACAATATCAAGTCAAGAACCCAAGGCTCAGACATTACCAAAATAGGGTTTGGGATTGCATTGAATTATTCGATGCATTCTCTATTGAATTCATTCAAAGAGAGAAGAATGAAAGGGATGATTCTATTACAGTGTCAGCTTCCTTATTGACACCTCATCCTTATTCTGGGAAAGACAAAGTGACCATTGAGATGGTATTCAGACCTAGTGTACCTGACAATTTAAATCATTGGCAGGTCTTCAATGATGACAATCAAATTTTGACCTTCTTAGAGCAAAGAGACAATTTCAATAATATATTCTTTGAAGGAAAATTCAATCCTCATAGGGAAGTTGTTATTGAAGAATAAGCGGATGGAATTGATGAAGTCGATGACGAGGGCATGATCAGACTGAAACGAAACAAAATTCCCAAAGGCTTAGTATCTTTGGAAGATCTATTTAAAAACATGACAAATTCATTCAGGAGAAAGAAAAGTTGTCTTCTCGGTGTCCATTTGATTTTAATAAAGAAAACATTGGCACTTCAAAATATCCAAGAATGGTCAACTTTGGAAAATGTTACTCACTTGAGGAGAAGTAAATGTTTGTTTCTCTACTAAAAAAATACTCTGATGTTTTGGCTTACTCCTATGAAGAACTCAAATATTTCCAACCAAAGGAAATGCACCATTCCATTCCTTTGAAGCAAGGTGCTAAGCCCTTTAGAAAGAAGCAAATGCCCTACAACCCAAAGATTGCTAACATCATCAAGGAGGAAGCGACCAAGATGCTAAATGCCAGAATCATTTTTCCCATTCACCACTCAACATGGGTGGCTAACATTGTGCCAGTGAGGAAGAAGAATGGTGACATAAGGATATGTGTTGACTTCCAAAATTTGAATCAAGCCTCACTCAAGGACAACTACCCTCTACGAATCATGGATCACATTTTGCAAGCAGTCACTGGATCTGAGATGCTATCTCTGATTGATGGATTTTTAGGGAACAACCAAATCAAAGTGGTAGAGGAATATTGTGGCAAAACAACATTCACATCCCCTTGGGGCACATTTACATATAGTAGAATGAATTTTGGCCTAATCAAGGCAGGAGCCACATTACAAAGAGAAATGGACTTGGCATTTAAAGATCTGAAGCATTGCATTTTCATATACCTTGATGACCTCACTGTATTTTCAAGAAAAAGGGAGGAACACATATGTATTTGGAGCAAGTTATTGCAAGGTGTAGGGAACATGGCATATCATTGAATCCTAAAAAATGCATCTTTGGAGTCATAGAAGGAAAGTTTTTAGGGCACAATGTGAACAGAAATGGAGCACACATTGACCCTGAGAGGGTAAGAGCTATTCAAGCACTATCTTTGCCCATAAGCAAGAAAGGAGTGCACTCATTCTTTGGGAAGGTAAACTTTCTTTGCTACTTTGTCCCTGAGTTTTCTAAACTAACAAAGCACATCACCTCCATGATGAATCCTCAAGAAAGTTTTCAAATGGATCCATGAAGGGAAAACCACATTCAAAGAGATCAAGAGAGCTATTGCCAAAGCTCCAACTCTCGTATCCCCATATTTCAAAAAGAAGTTCATCATGTACTCCTATGCCTCAGAAAATACTCTCTCTTCTGTCCTTGTTCAAAATAATGATGAATATTTGGAAGCACCTATTGCTTTCATGATATTCCCTTAAAAAGAAGCATTAGTTAAACTACAGTCATTTGGAAAAAGCATGCATTTGCAGTGGTTAAGGTTGTGAAGAACTTCAGGTTCTACATTCTCAATTCTCATACTATGGTGATGGTCCCTGGAAGGGTAATCAAATCCATTTTAATGCAACAAGATCCTAGATTCAAAAGAGGAAATTAGATTGTAAAGACTCTGACCTAGAGACTAGACCCTCTAATCTGGTAAGAGGAAATGGTCTGTGCAAGTTGATTGCTGAAGATGAAACTCTCAAATCTCAGCATGGAGAAAAATATGAAACTTGCTCAACCTACCCAGAAGACTGCCAACAAGTTCTCTTTGTAACCACTACTGATAAGTGGTATGCAGATATTGCTTTCTACTCACCTATGGAGAATGTCCCTCTCATCTGGACTACAAGAAAAGAAGGAATCTCAAGCTAAAGGAAGCTAAGTACATGGAATCATGCACTTTACAAGAAAGGTATGGATGGTTGTTTCCTTAGATGTGTTGATAAAGAGCAACAAGGAAAGTTGCTTAAGGCCTATCATGACCAAGCATGTGGCGTACACTTCTCAGCAATGGTGACTGCCCACAAGATTCTCAGAGGTAGGTATTATTGGCCTTATCTTTTTGCTGATACTCATAATTGGGTTTCCAAATGCAAATCATGCCAACAATTTGTTGGAAAACCACAGTTAGCTGCATTGCCACTCAGGCATGTGATCATTGAAGAACGGTTTCAACAATGGGGGCTAGAATTCATTGGTGTGTTGAATCCTCATTCAAGTGTTGGGCATACTTATGTGCTCACTGCCACAGACTACTTCACCAAATGGGTGGAAGCTATTCCAACCAAATAAGCTAGCTCTGAAGTAGTCTATAGTTTCATCTAAGAATACATCATTATCTGTTGTGGATGACCTCAAAAAATTGTCGTAGACAATGCCACTTATTTCTCTTTAAGAGAATTGACAGATTTATGTTATGGTTTTGGAATCTCTCTAGCCCATTCTTCTGACTACTATCCACAGGGAAATGGTCAAGCTGAGTCAAGTATCAAGAACATTGTGACCATTGTTCTAAAGGTTGTTGATGAGAAGCAAAGGAATTGGCACAAGAGATTGTACGATGCATTGTGGACTGATAGGATCACTCCCAAGAAGGCCATAGGTACATCATATTTTCAGCTATTGTATGGATTCGAAGTAGATATCCCCATCATAATTGAAATTTCAGCCCTCAAATTACTTCAATCAGTGGAAGATGGCCAATAAAAAGCCTCCATCGACAAAATGGTCCTTTTTCTTGAGAAGCTGGAAGAAAACAGATCTCAGGTGGTGGATAAAATCAGGGAACATCAATTGAAAGTGAAGAAACTCTTTGACAAAAGGACCAAGGCAAGAGAGTTCAAAATTGGAGACTTTGTCATACTTTGGGACAAGAGAAGAGAACCAAAGGGCAGTCATGGAAAATTTGATTCTTTGTGGCTGGGTCCTTTTCAAATTCATGGAACTTGTGGTGAGAATGATTTTCTCTTATCATACTTGGATGGAACTCCATTAGGATTGCCTATGAGTGGGAAATATTTGAAACTATATCATCAGTGAAAGTGAGTTGTCCCTCATCTTGTAACATAGTTTTTCTTTTGTCCCCTTTTCTGTTGGGTGTTTTTGTTTTCCCCTTTTTGTTTTGGTGTGTTTTTGGTTGTGTGTCCTCTTCTTCCTTCTTTCTTTCCTCAGAAGTTGTACATGACTCTGCAAGGCCCAATGGATAAGGCGCCGGTCAATGTTATATGTTTTGAAACTTTTGATTCTAGATCCTCATGCCATGTTTTCTCCCTGCTCAATTCATGTCATGTCCCCAAGCTAGAGCCACTGTTGTCCCCTCAAAAATTTCCTTCATTCTTCCAAGTCTAACCCTAAATTTTTCAGTTGGTACCCTTTCAAAATGGTCAAATCTAAGTATTTTGAATTTTTGGTTCCTTCCAAGGGCTCAACGATGTTTGGAACTTGCTTCATCGGATGGGAAATTTCTTCCCCTTTCCAAAAAGGTAAATAATTCATTCTAACTTGTTGTATTTTGAAAGATATGGCTCGGTGGACTTAAGTTGCATTTTTTGCCCAAAGCGGGCCGGCAGAGAAGAAAGTGAAAATTTGCCAAAAATTCAAAAAGTTTTAAAACTAAAAGGTGTTCCCCACGGCCGCTCCAATCACCTTCTGCCACGTGGATGGCTCAAATTTAAAGGCACCAAAGATAGATTTAATCTGGCGAAGTTTGTAACAGTTATAATTATGAACTCTCTGGCATTTCCATCCATAATGGTTTCTCTGCGAATCAAGAACCAGAAACAGCCTGAATGATTGGATTTGATTGAAACCATTTCTTGGATGCCTTAGGAAGTTATAACCACCTCGTGTGGGCTACTTTATGTTCTCTGAAATTCATTGTATGGGTTGGCAATTGATTTTGGAGACTGTAAATGCGTTTTGCAAACAGAGGACAAAAATGATAGTCAATCTTCTTCTATTCTCTTCTTTATGCAATTTTTCTTCTGTTTTCCTTTCATTATACAATTTTATGATTTGGGTTCAATAAGAAAAGAAGGATTTTATGCCCCTTTGATGGAGGAATCAATTGGTACTTTGTGACCAATGTGTTGTTTATTCAGTCTTGTAGCTAAGAGTTTGCAAATTTGATCTTCTTCCATTCTTAAATGCATGTTATGAACTTTCTGATCAATGTATGCAGGCATCTGATATCCTACCTGTATTATTGATCTTCTTGCCTTCATTCCCACTCCCCTTCCCACTCTCAGACCAATTTATGTCTTAGCAAGAAATTGCAGGCTTTGTCATAGGGTCAGTGGAGTGCCCCTATGGATCTCTGGTTGAAAAACCACCATTGAATCCATGCATAATATGGCAGCTGCACCATTCAAAGTAGAGGGACTTAGATTCCCATAGTGTTGGTGAGGAGAACCAAAAATTTGTCCTCAAGACAAATTTCCAATCCAATAGATGGTTAATTACTAAATTCAAACAAGGGAATGATATAAATACAATTTTTTGTGACCATAATAAAGGACCAAACATTAAACATCTAATACCATGACCTAAGGTTTCATCCAACAGAATTACAAGAGCACTCAAGCATCCACGTATCTTCACATAACTGAAAATGGACTGTTATTTATGCATACACACATAGGATAGGAAGTTAAGTTTACCATAAAAAACATCTATTTACATCTTATACATCTATCCATTGCTCGCTATTCAAGTGTGTTTGAAACAAGATCCATCTAGGGAAAAAGTTTACACATACACACTTAGAGCTACACGGAGTTTGAAATGTAGTGTAGCACCCATATTGTAAGTTCACTCAGTCGGGTGACTGCTAGGGTCAATCTAACTCCCCATTTGCATATTTTTAATTTTAGGATTTAATGTTTTTAGGGTTTTTTTAGGTCTTCTTTCTCTTTGCAAGTTTCAAGTGAACTCGAAGATCAACCAATGAAGTACATGTGACTAAAGGAGACATCAAGAAAACATGTCGCGACCCTTTGAAATTAATTTTATGATCTTTTAAGAATTCACATGTTTCTGGATGAGGTATGCAATTCCCCATGTGCCCTTGACCCTACACAGGTGTCTATATTCCTTGAATTGCCCACATTTTTACATTTTTTGGGCTTGGTTATAACACTCTACTTTCCTGTTTCATCAGTTTTCCATCTTGACACAACTTCATATTTATCGTAAATTAGCTAAGTATCTTAACCTCTCTCTTGCAATTAGGGATTTCCATTTATCTTTTTTTTTTCTTAGGCCAAAACTATACTTTATTGTTCATTTGTTTCTACATTGTAATATAGGGTTTAACTTAAATTCTATTTTAGTTAAATCATTTGGTTAACTTGTCTCATTCAAACACTCTTTTATCCTCATTTTTATTCTCTCATGGCTCTTATGGATCATCAAATATCTTTTCTTGAATTATTTCAAATGCATACACATTACAGAGATGATTCTCAAAAATATCTAGAGACTATGTATCTTCCTAGAGATATGCCACCTGCTCGATTCAGTGTTATCTTTGATCATGTTTTCGGTTACTCTTTTGATTATAATTCTAATCAATCTATTTTCAAATCCATTCTAGCTCATCATTCTTTATTTCACGAAACATTTTAGGCTATGGAATCCTCGGTTACATCTCTAAAATATGGAATCCAACATCTTAAGGAAACTTCTAAGGCTCGTGCTAGTTATTTTTCTCATGATCATCTATGTCTGATACATGTGCTCATATTAGTGAACCCAAAGTCTTAACGATCCTTATTCCTCTAACGTTTAATATTAAAACTAAGAAACATGACATTGTTTGACAACTCCTCACCCATAAATTGATTTGATTTCCAACTACTCATTTTTATCCTCCTTATTGGCTGGTCAAATATCAAGGTGTTCCATTTTATGATCATCATTGAATCAATGGACATAATGACAATTATTTTTATTCTTTACAAAGAAGAATCAAGCATCGTGGGCCTCAAGGTTTTATCTCATTCACTCCAAAACATTCTGTTATATGCCAATCTTCAATTGCTACACCCCAATAGGTTCCTATATCTGATTCATATATGTCTAATGAGCATCGTTCTATAAATTCTAATGTTCTTCTTTCCATCACTCAACAGATACCTATACAACCCACTCAAAACTAAGAAATCACCTCTCAAGGTAAGTCCTCCATCACTTCCCCTTATTAAGTATTCTTTCACAACACCACCTCCTAAGAAACCACCTTTCAAAATAAATCTAAAACTGCCTCCAATAAAATATCGTACAACATTACTAAACAAGAAACGACTCGCTAAGAAAGAAAAAAAAATTCTAGATGGCCTCTTTCGAATTCCTCTGTTCGACCCCACATCCATCTGTAATCCCACTCTTGCTCCTACTCAGCATTGTGATAAAATTATAAGTTGTTATGATACATTTAAAAATATGCGACCATTATAAAGAATTTCTTACATCATCATCTTACTTTGCATAATTGACATAATTGGGAAACACCATACTTCCCCTTTCTTGTGCTATTAATTGTATCTAGCATTTACTATCACATTTAACACTATACACTTCATGATTCATCTTTCTTAGTACTTTCAAACCTCTTTAATACACAAATTGTATTGTCATTACTTGATGATCCTCTCTTGTGTTATGGTTAAGACTTAAATTTTGAGGGCTCACCACATTAATGAACCTCATATCACATCACACAACACACTACACACTCAATGCATTCACGAAACTTATTTCTAGTGCACATTCATCATGAAACATTACCCTATAATGCACTCTAGTTCTACGGTTGATATGAAACTTAACCGATGAGGGTATAAATCTAAAATTATCCTTTATCATACCTAAAATCACTCTTCATGCTCTATGATCCATTGATTTATCTTTGTAGCAGATAATTCAAACAATTTCCCGCTGATGTAATCTTGTTCTATGGCTCATTCTTGATTACTGGGGGTAATTTTTAAATGAACCTCATCTCATACATACTCATTCACACTTGATCGGAGGCATGCTACTCCTATCAACCTCACTTTTCATTTCCATTCAAATCCAACGTATACTACATATATTGGTTGGATTTAATCTTGATTTATTATTCGTATATGTTCACTTTGTTACACATGATTGACAGATGTCATGTATGTCATTATTTTTCTATATATAGATATGTGTTTTCAATTTCCTTCTAGATTTGAATGCATATTTTACATATATCTTTACATGCAACACAAATTATTTACACAATACCTCTTATCAATCCTATATCAGATCTTGTCGGCATCTACTTTTTGTGTATTTTTCCTTGCTTGCACTAAGACATGTTTTTAAGCCACTATGTTTGTGTGTGCTTTGGTTTCTACCATGCACATTCCCTCCCCCTTGCAAGTTATCTATCACAGTTCAATGATCGGTCCTCCTTTGGGCCACATACTCCTAGTGACATTGCATGCAACCCAAACAAGAGGGGCATCATTTGGTGAAAAATTCACCCGTTTCAATGGTTCACAATCACAGTACAACATAGTTCAGTAACGGTACACCAAATTCTTCAGTCACAAAAACGATATAGAATCTAACTTAGGTCCTCAGCACAGTACGGAGATTAGTGCCCAGACACAGACAGTAGAACCTGTGCACCCCTCATCCTTCCTAGATACTTATGACCAGTGGGAAGTTACACATTTTTTCTCAGATTGGTACAGTTTATAATAGTTTATAAATTAGATTTTACAGGACAAGATAAGTCCTCCAACAATTAATATGCATGATCACACCGTTGATAGTGGTTTGTAGAGTGTCAGGAAGTAGTCAAAGGTTAGAGAATAACACTATACCTTTCTTCCTAAACTCTTCTACCATGGCGTGAGAACACCCAAAAAAATCACACTTGGCATGAGATCACCTAAGAAACTCATTCTTGGCGTGAGATCACCAAAACAATATGTTCTTCTATATCAATTTTAGGTTCCTCTCTACTCTTTTCACTCATCACAGATCAGGTGCACATGTCACTTTTCAGATTTTTACATATTTTTTACACATGGTTTTGTAATTTTGGAACAAATTTTTCATATACACATATTTGACTACTCTTTTTCTCTTCTCTTTTGCAGGTCCATCCTTATGGGAAGAAATAATCACCTCATCAACCATCAAGTGGAATAAAAAATAGCTCTATCCTTATCAAAAATAATTTTCACATCATCAAGCATGAAACAACATCAACAACATGTACAACACAACATCTACCTACACATACATTTTCACCCCTAAGGTCACTTCCTCTTCTCTAGCCTCCACGCTTCATATTATTCACTTCACATTTTTTTCTCCTCAACATGCTTTCACCACTTATCTACATGGTTATAAAGTAAAAATATCTTATCTAATTTATATTATCGAGCATTTTCTCAACAAAATATAGACATTAAATCATGCTTTTTGGGTATATTTATAGGTCATAGTCACATACCAATATTCATATGATTCATAAGAGAGAAAATTACTAATTGATCACTGCCCTTGGTATCTTTGCTTTCCTTCTATTTTCCTTCACCATATTACATGCCCTACTACCCAGTTTAGCTTTTGATGCTTACCCTTTTCTGAGTGTAGACACCAACACCTAACCAGGATGCCAGTGCCCAGGCGCCCCCATCCCCTCTGGGAACCCAAACCTCTTTGTATCTTTATCATATCTTTTGGGTGTTTTTTAGCTATTAGGCATCTTGTTTTCTTAGGGTTCAAACTTTTTGTGGTTAATTATGAAATTAAAACAAGGGAATAATATAAATACAAATCTTTGTGACCATAATAAAGGACCAAGAATTAAAGATCTACTACCATCTCCTAAGGTTGCATCCAAGATCATTACAATAGTATTCAAGAACCCATCTAGATTCACACAAGGGACAAGGGATTGTTATTTCTACATACACACATAGGAGGGGTATTTAATTTTCCATGCACATATCTATTTACATCTTATACATATAGTTGTTACCAAAATATTGTGTAACATTATTAAATAAAATGTAATATTATTAATAATGACTTTATAGAACTCATATTAATAATATAGTTGTAATAGTTTTATTATTAGTGAGTTGTGAGAATAACTCAAGTAACTATTTTAGTGTGAGAGATATCCTAGATATTAGCTAGAGATAGGTTAGGGATAAGTTTGAGATATTGTAGGGATTGGAGAGAGATATATGGGTTGCTGAGGATTGATGTTGACTCCTTGTATTAAGGACAACATCCTCCTATATAATTTAAACTTCATCTTTGTAAAAACATACTGGATGATTTCAAAATTGAATATAATAATATTTGGTGTTTTTATATATAATTCTGTAATGTTTAACAATAGCTATTGACCATTATTCAAGTGTGTCTAGAAGTAGATCCACCTAGTGAACTAATCTACATACACACATGCAAAACTACATGGAGTTTGAAATGTAGTAAAGTGCTCGGTACTAAGTTCACTCTTCAGGTGGCTGATGGGGTCAAGTTGACTCCCCATTATGTATCTTCTTTATTAAATTCCATGTGGTTTATGGGCATGTGCAGGTAGATATATAATCTTTGTAGATTATAGGTATGACTGGTGACAGTACTAAAAAACCAAAGTGAGACTAAACTGGACAGTTCAAATCGAATCTCCTTCAACCTATAAAAATATCATAATCTCAGCATCTAAGTAGTCACTAGTGCCTAGAACAATCACTAGCACTCAGGCGCTCCTATTCTCCTTTGGGTGACTTTTGTCACACATAGTTCTAAGTTCCATAATCCTCATTAAGCCTTGACAACACAATTCCCAGCCAAATCAGCAATTCAGTCCAATTACCCCCAGATTGCACAGAAATCAGCTAAGTCCTCCTCTTCCTCTCTCATTTTCTTAGGGTTTACATTTATCTTTGAATGTTATGTTGCTTGTAGGCTAAAATTGAATATTATCATTTGTATATCATTAGTTATAGTATGTTACATCTGCAATATAAGGTTTAGCTTCAATTTAGATTAAATTAGTTTAAATGATCAGGATGATGAAATGAAGTAGTACCTCATTTGCCCAACTACCCTCTCTAAGTTAGGTCAGATGCTCTTTCTAATGGTTCTTGCACTTGGCATGAGATCACCAAAAAAATCACTACTCTACTTGACAATGCTTGCCCAAAAAAATCACCCTTCACCAAATTTTGTAGAATCCAAAATTTTTCAAGATAAACCTTTCTATCCTACTACACTCTTTTACATCATGTGCACAACTTTAGGTTCTTATGAACTACTTTACATACTTTTACTCACATACTCATATGCATTAATTTTTTTCTCATATATAGAAAATTGACCACTCTCTTTCTATTCCTTTATAAGTTCTATCCTTAATATGAAACAAAGAATCAATCTACAACAGCAATGTTTTGATTAACAATGATAAGTACAATTGTGCATACATCTTCACCCCAATGGTCAGTTTTCCATTTCTAGTCTTCATGCATGTCACTTGATCACTCCATGGTTTACTTGTTCCACTTTAGCAACTATTCGTCACACTATTATAATGATCATAGCAAGTTACCACATCTTTATCTAGTGTTATGAAATTGAGTATTCACTCAACATAAATGAAATGGGGGAAAATGTAGACCAAAATCTATCATGGGTACAATTTTTGGTCTTAAAATCATAAAACATTTACATGATCCAGGAATTCAATTGAAAATAGTGGATTGGAAACTATCTTTGGCGATCTTTTTATAGATCTTTATACATCTTGTAATGATAAGACAACCATAGTTTAATTCGAACTAGTAATTCACGATCTATTAATGAATGAAATTCAGACAAAGCTATTCCACCATGTGGGAAAGTGTGTACCATGTGCTTACTGTATCCTACTAATGGAACTCTTAGCATGTTGGTGTGAATCCTTTCTTACCTTACATCCTTTTTAGCATGTCCATTAAGATATTGATTCAATCACTTGTGAAATCAGTTGGAGCAATTAATCTCATGAAATTAGAATAAGGGAATCATTATAAATACATAGCTTATCATTTTAAAATAAAGTGACCAATGCACTAACATTATTACTATTCATCGCCTAAATTGCATTCCAAATCATTATAACACTTGTAAAGAGATCCAATCGAAATCACAGTCCATTCAATGGATTATCATAATTCCTTCTCATACACAAGAGGAAGGTGAATTATTATTCTATTTCATCCCATACATTACTATACATCCCTGTATGCATTATAGATAACTATTGCACCATTATGACTGTCCAATTTGTACATAGGGAATCCTAGATGTAGAACCCATTTCTTACACACATTCAATCTCATAAGATAACTATGATAGACCATGAGATGTTCACTTGGGTCAGTTGTAAGTTCACTCTTGGGGTCACACTTCCAAGGTCAGTTCTGACTAGCCATTATGAAAATTTTCAGGTTTTATTGGTTTTTGGCGTATGAAATTGAGGGACTTTTTAGTGGTAGACAGATTAATTTTTCTCTTCTTCACAATGATGACTAGAATGACACTCTCATTTAAACGGTGCAGCTCGAACATCATTTTCATCGATGACAAAACCAAATGTTTACGGTTCCTTATACAAATCTAGGATCCAACATTAGCTTATTCGACTACACTCCTAGACACTTCTATCCTTATAATTTATAGAGTACCAGTAAATTCACCGAGGACGAAATTTCCTAGGAAAATTAAAGAGTTGATAACCCAATTTAGATGACATCCATACTCAATGAAATGTCAAAGCAAGTATCACATATGTTGCCCCCCCATTCTATCACTTACCCCTAAGGTTAACATTCACATGCATTTAAATTGGAGGTTGATTAAAATTCTCTTTAAGGAAATAACAACATCATCATTTGCATACATCATTTATGAGCATATAGTGTGGATCTAATATAAAGGATAAGCCCAAATTTCGATCTAAACACTCCTAGTCTTGTATTGACTTCTTAATAATTTTTCCATACATAGAAATCAGAAAGGGACTTATTTCTATATCTTTTGTTTGTCTAAGTAAAATTTATTCTTGAGTTTACAGGTATAATTCCAGAGTGGACCAAACCCTTTGAAATGGAAACGACATTTACAAACCCCCCAAGGAATGACAAATGAATTTCTTATAATCCCAATGAATTTTTGTATAAATATCGACACGACATAAGGCTCTTCTTTCTTAGGATCAAAAATCTAAATCATTTTTTATAACAAAAAGGTTCTTATTAGAATTAGGATAAGTTAGGTTTGATGAAAAAGTTTTTGTGATTTTCTAAAAAATTATAATATATGAGGAAGATGAAAGTTCTTTTAAGAGAGAAAAGGAAAAGAAAGGGTATTAACAACTGAAAGGAACGATAAGAAGATTGTTTCAAGCCGTGATCTCAAATGATAATAGCACACCACATTAGATTTGCAAAACAGAAGAGCTAAAATACCATATATGGAAATCCATCATAATCCATAATGCTCAATACATTACAATACAATGACTTGAATTATTCAATAAGAAAGATGTACATATAGGAGGAGGGAAGTGCAACTACTACCTAAATCAGTGGTGAAGAACTCCCACTAACTGATACTGGTAGTTAAGTTAACTCCAGAAGACTAGTAAGCTAACTCTACATAACTGAGAAGCTAACTCAACACAACTAGTAAGACTAACTCCACACAACTATTACACCTAAGCAAGATAACCCAACAAGTGTAGGGCTAACACAAGTGTAAGAATTATCCTAATAAATAAATAAAAGGATAAATAATAACCTACACTAACACCCTCCCGTAAGCATAGCTTAGGTGGGTGGAAAAGAAGGTGGGTCTTGACAACAAGGACTTGATGAGGTACCCACGTACAATAACTGGGAAAATTGGACACCACAAGGTACCCAAAACTAGTAATAACAAAGTAGAGAGAGAAAAATCCTGCTGCAAGATATCCTAAGAAGCTCGGATCCAAAAACTCATACAATGCTGAAGAAGTGTGGTGCACACTATGGTCTAAATCCATTGTTCGATCATAGAACTAAAAAAAATTGACAATGGGCTTCACCAGAATAGCTCCATGCAAGGAGACTGTCAATGGAGTGATGTCGAAAGTGAAAAAAAACACCAAACATAATTTGATCAACTGCTACAAATAGGTGTGCCACGATCCAAGAAAAACCAAGGAATAAGGCAAGGACACGAGATAAAAATAAATAGGAGTGCCACAATCCAAGAAAAGCCAAGGTAATAAGGCAAGGACACGAAACCATAAAGAAGCAGTATAAACATGTAATAAGGAAAGGACACAAAACCCAAAGAATCAGTATCAACACCACACCCTCCCATACTACTGAATGGGTAGAGTGACACCACATATATGTATGAGTTTCCAAAATCAACTACTTGAACACTGAAAAACTAACACTGGGCTTCACCAGAATAGCTCCCCCACAAGAGAGACTGTCAACATGCCAAATGGATAAAAAAAGTGTCAAAAATATAGATCCAAAATATCTCAACAAATAAGAGAGATATAAATTATACATCCATATATACAAGAATGTAATACCCAAAAGTTTAGGACTGTCGGGCTCAACTGAAATTATGTCCACAAGTGATTACAACACCCTCCCAAATTTTGCACTTTATAATTGAGTGCATGTAAATATTACAATGAGTAAAAGTACCTTTTACAATTGAAATATGTGTTTAAAAATGTCACCAATGCGTAGATCTCGAAAAAATACACAATTTCAAAAAAAGATCACCTTAATCCGAGCTATGGATCAAAAGTTATGAGCTCTAGAAGGTTTTTATATTAAAATAATATTTTAATGTTGAATCTTTTTTAAAAGGTACAAGTGACACCCAAATGTCCAAAGGGTAAAAGAGTTCATCCACACGATACAGGACTTTGCGACCAAAGGATAAAATCCTGCGCCCAAAACCTAAATGTCCAGAGGGTAAATCATTGCATCCAGAGGGTACATTTCAATATCTCAATGGATAAAAGAATGCACCCGAGGGTACAGAATCTACATCCAGTGGATAAAAGACTGCATCCAAAATAGAAATATCTAGAGGGTAAAAGAATGCATCCAGAAGGTACACACTTATATCCAATGGATAAAAGAATGCACCCAGAGGGTACAGATTTGCATCCAGTGGATAAAAGACTGCATCCAAAACTGAAATGACTCTTTCAAATGAAATATGTTCCATATGGTAAAAGAATGCATCTGGAAGGTACACACTTATATCAAATGGATAAAAGAATGCAAAAATATACCTCAAAATTTATCAAATGGTACAATATCTGTCCAGTGGATAAAAGACTGCATCTAAAACAAAAATATCTAGAGGGTAAAAGAATGCATCTAGAAGGTACAGGCTTATATCCAATGGATAAACGAATGCATCGAGAGGATACAGATCTTGCGCCCAGTGGATAAAAGACTACATCCAAAACATAAATATCCAGAGGGTAAAATAATGCATCCGGAAGATACACACTTATATCCAATGAATAAAAGAATGCACTGAGAGGGTACGGATCTATGTCCAGTGGATAAAAGACTACATCCAAAATAGAAATTGTTATCTCTCGAAAGTGCACCCTGTAGAGAGATGGCTACAAGTTTTTTAAGCCTACAATATTGGTCTCTCTCTTTCATAGATACAATGGAAACACCTCGGGTCTATGGGTATACCTATTTTGAGGTGAGTCTCAATAGTACCAGGTATAAAGGCCAGTTCCTTTTTTGATGTATCCTAAATTGATTCTCTGGGGCAATGGTAAGGAAAACATATAAAATAAATAAACTGAGGTGATACACCAAACTTATATGAGGGATTTTGACTGAGTATATGCCCAATTGATATGGGAAGGTTTTCTTGATGCACGAGCCAACAATTTTATGCAAGATTATTTAAGTGAAAAACTTTGGTACTGAGGGAAAAATATCACAACAATATTTATAAGTTAACATGCACACTAAAATTAAGCAGAATTTAGTGATATTGTAGTAGGGTAAGATGATTGGTCAGGGAATTTGCATTCATAAGACTAACAGAAAACATACACAAGCTGCAAATAATTGATAAGGCAAGAAATTACTTCACACCTAGAGGGCAAAAACTAGGAAAATGCTTCAGTACTCCTATATCCAAAAAGTCCTTCCTTGTGCCTTGCAAAGGCACACAATATATAGCAAATAAAATTTTCCCACCCTTCCTTAAAATGGCCTAAGGCTGTACTTCCCATGCATCCTAATTTTATCCTTTATTTAATAATAAATAAAAGGATAAAATAACCAAAAACTAGTGCAAGAGGCATTAATAGACTTTGATTACATCTCAGTCAACTGAAGTTGACTGTTCTATTTTTAATAAGGCTGGGTGAATAATTTTCCAAAAATAAGAATGCTTGCTAGGCAAAACTCTCTCCATGGCATGCAACTTGTCCTTTCTCTATTCTGTCTTCTTTTGAAGCATGCAACAAATCAATCCTCTTCCTGTGAGTAAATAATTCAAATATTTGAAATATTTACAAAGTAAACAACCAATGTGGGGACCACCTGCCATGTGTACATATTCTGATGTTGACATCTATTTTTCTTCTAAAGGTCACAAAAGTGACATACTTCCAATCATCTCCAGCTCCTTGATGTGGGGACCACCTTCACTTTACCAAGTTTGGCCACCTTTGTGGACTTAGCTCATATAAAAAGGGGACATATTTTTGGGTACACATGGGGCACTTTGTAAAAACAACCTCACAATGCTTGACCACCTTTGATTATTTGAGATGACCATACTATATGGTTTGCCACCTTTGAGTTTGTTGGCCTTGGCATATTATAAAATTCACCTTTTCAGTGATCATGGTATATGATTTGGCCAGCCCTTTTTACATTATTTGAAGCATGCACCAAGGTTAGACTTTGAAAGTTATTTGCAATGATTTATTTGGTTAACATGTGGGTTGTCCCCTTCTCCATGGTGACTCACCCCTTGGTGACTTAGTCAGTGGCTTCTGTAACTCAAGTCAGGTTTTATAACCCTAGTGGTTTATTTGAATGTTCATGCCTTATTCTTGGTCGTTTATCTTTGTACCTTTGTAATTGGTGCCATCAATTTTCTGACCTTCGATTAGGGTTTCTGACCTGGTATTTAATGTTGGAGGTGGCATCAAATCTTGTGGTTTGCATGGATTGTTACAATGATCTGAAGACATTTGATCCGGTGTCCTTGATGTTTTACAATCGTTGATCCTTGATCAAGGTAAAGTTAGAATTAACCCACTTCTTGGGTTCGGGAAATAAAGGGAACTCGAACTACAAGCACATTTCATTTGGTTTTTTGGTTGTATGGGCAAAGCCCTAGAATTTTTTTTTTTGACGCCATTATTCTGTTCTGTTTGAGCTTTCTGAGTAAGGTGGTTGAAGTTTGGGCCACCATTATTGTTTCTTTAAGCTTGGCTCTGTCATTCTTTGGTCTTCTGTACCTTTCATGCCTTCGTGTATTTTGAAAACTGAGGTTTCTTTAATGGCCGCCATTGTTGAAGTTTACCGAGATCAGCTTCATTCTGTTGTTTTTGTGGGTTTTCCTTTCTCTCGAGCTCTATAGATTCAGTTTTCTTGCAATGGCCTTCATGGCGAGTTTTTGAAGCTCAATTTTTTTTGTTCTTTGATATCTCCTCGGCCTATTGGCCACCATAGTTGTTTATAGGTGAGATAACTTCTCTTACATGCGTACACTTCTATTTTATTTTCTTCTTTAAATGTATCACTTAAATCTTGGAAATATTTTTGGGTTCTATGATTTGTTTCTCTTGATTGACTCCCGAGTTCAAAAAATCCACATGGGCCTGTGGACCTCTTGCTTCATCAACCGGTTTCTTGAAAGTTCTTACCATTTAATTATCTATGGTTAGTGTATTCTTTGACGTAATCTACATCATGAATTATAGATCTATATTTTCTGAGTTTTGGGTATATGTAGATATGTGACCTTGAGAAATATTCCAACTCTATGTGGAAAATACTTGTAAAATCTTGAAGTATTGGTTTTATCATATACTATAATTAGATTTCCCCAATTTTCTTGTATCTTTCATGCTTGGCCATTGCTAAAATGAGCTTTGAAAAGACTCTGTGATTATGTGTTTGTTGTTATGAAACTCGGATTTACTTTGTACCTTTGTTTTACTATGGCAGACATAAAGTAATTTCTTCATTTTTGAATACTTATACTTCAACCTCTTCCCTATATGAGTTCTTTGTGCTAGGACAACTATTATCTCATTTGCATTTGTTGAGAATATTGTAGAAATGATGGTTATGATTTTTTGCAAATGTAGTTCTATACATTACTTCAAGTCCATTCTGAAATATTTGACTCAATTTTGTATTCCGGAGAATCCATTTGTTACAGTTCATTGTTTCAGGATCAACTTGATTCTCTAAAGTTTTGAAGCACCTTTTGAGAATACTTGCTTTAAACTTTCTCAAACTAAGATTACTTGAACATTGAATTTCTCCATGAGATGAGTGTTTGAAAAGTAATTATTTTCTGAAAATCACATCTATTGAATGCTCGACTGTAACAATATTCTTGACTTTCTAAAAATAATATATACTTTCTTTCTGAACCTATGCATAATGTATTATTTCTGGAACTCTGTTTACAACATATGTAGCTACATTTGTATTTGATCAATTACCTTGTATAGATAGTTGTACATATTTGATATGGTAGCATCTCTGTATTCATTTTGAATGACTTCTATTTTTGTAACTGAAAATCATGCATTCCATTTGATCTCTGAAGCTATTACTTGCAGTATTTTGCAATCTTAATTATATCTCAGCATTGTATAATAATCTGATAGACAACTTATTTCTTCTAATTTGAATTATTTAATCCTTTCCTGTACCAACTAGATTTGATTGTTGTCCCTTCCTGTAGCAACTAAAAAATTTAAAGTGTTTATTTTTATGGCGAAGCCTTGGAAATTTTTTTCAGAATATTTTCTTTAATGCATTTTCCAGAAATAGTAGTTGTATTTTCTGATCTAGAATACAGAAATTAACACTTTTTTTGCTAAACTGATATAGCAATTGAGAACTGAAAACATGTTAGCTATTTATCTTGATCATGTAATGCTTTTCTGCTTCATGTATCACTTCTTCGATTCGCATATTTCTTTTTAAGCATGTAGTAATTGAAAACAACATGATGAAAAGTTGTAAATGTCCATTTTACATGGCGAAGCCCTGTCAAAAGTTTCCCAGAATCTTCTCTCTCATCCTATTTCAGCTATTTTCCCTTCTACTATCTAGCTTCAGTTTCTTGAAATCTGATTCTTCCTCTTCTACTACAACTAAAACAAGTGTTTCTATCTTCGAGTCTCTCTTTTGTACTGTAACTTCTTCCATTTGCAGAATAGTTACTAAACTTTGAGTTACATTCTTCCCTCTTTCTAGCATGTACTTATGACTTGTAAATTTTTCCTTGGCTGCAACCTATACCTGCACACTTAAGAAAATAGTTAGAAAAATAATTTGGATTTTTGGCCTCTCTTATGTCCATGTTCTTCTCTTCTTTTCTCTTTCTTCTTTCTGAGTGTATAAGCATGTATGCACTTTGATCTTCGAGTAGAATATATATCCTAGTTTTCGAGATTCATATGCATGAAATAGAACAGTGTAGGAATATGGTTTGATCCCTGAGCTCGTAACTGACAGTTAACCTCTTTTCTTTTCAGGTACAGTGGCCTCTACAATGGAGATGAAGAAATAGCTGAAATAGAGATGCTTCGATCAAAGAAAAAAAACCCCAAGGTAATGATGGGTTAACTCAGACTCCTTTACTTTCTCTTTCATGCATGTGTACCTTTTATTTCAGTAGCTGTACTTTACTTTTCAGTTACATCCCACAGCTTGTGTGAGAAACGTTTGAAAACTCCTTATGAATAAAACATTGAATTCTGTAAATGAGTTGTATATTTCTTTCTGCATTTCTGCTTTCTGTATGTATTGCATGATGAACTAAAAAACTCAGTAATATAATTGAATGTCTTAATCATGAAGGAAATAATTTAGAAAACCTGTAACATTCAATAATGAACTCTTATTTATGTAATCTACACTTATGTTTGTTGTTCCAAAACTTTACACTTCACATATTCTGCAATTGGATGTCCTCATCAAGACAACACAACTATCCCTTAGGGCTTGTGTTCTTTTGTTGAGGATAGTCATAAAATTACAAACTATGTGATCTGTTACATTTTGTAACAACACACATAGCTGCAAATTTCATGTAATCTTTTAAAATAAATCAGCGACAATGACATAATCTGAAATCTCCCCTAGCTTAGGTATACTTCACCAATACTATCTATCGTAATGAAGTTTCGAGTTGCCCATTTATGTACAAGTGTAGAAATTGTCAACAGAAATATCCATAGGGTAAAAGGTTACATCCAGAGGGTACACACTTATATCCAATGAATAAAAGAATGCACCTAGAAGGTACAGATCTGCGTCTAATTTTTACTGTCTCAAAACATGGTTGATTTTACAGTCAATTCTAGGGTTTTGGCACCTTCAAAATCCAATGGAGAACTCCATTTTTCATAAAAATTTATGCTGCAGAAAGGTGCTAAAGCATATGAATACATGAAAATAATAAACCCTTGCTCACAAAGAAACAATTACAAATGGATGTCTACATCGTCTATAGATATGATACCATGAAAGGAATGATAATAAGATTTTTTCAAGCCATGATCTCAGACAATAATAGCACACCACATTAGATTTGCAAAATAGAAAAGTTAAAATACCATATATGGAAATCCATCATAATCCATAATGCTCAATACATTATAATATAATGACTTTAATTACTCAGTAAGAAAGATATACATATAGGAGGAGGTAAGTACAAATACTACCTAAATCAGTGGTGAATAACTCTCACTTACTGATACTGGTAGTTAAGTTAACTCCATAAGAGTAGTAAGCTAACTCCACATAACTGAGAAGCTAACTCAACACAACTAATAAGATAACTCCACACAACTAGTACACCTAAGCAAGCTAACCTAAAAAGTGTAGGGCAAACACAAGTGTAAGAATTATCCTAATAAATAAATAAAAGGATAAATAATAACCTACACTACCAATTGCTCCTTATGAAATCCACTGATTCTTCCAAGGGGTGAAACTCTGAATTTCTAAATCCTTTTCCTCTTGAAAAAATGTTTAATTCTTGCACTCCACGTCGAATTGTTCTCTATCCCTCAAATTGCTTGTTTTGAATCATTTACTCATGTTGCAGACAAGTTTATATTGATGAGGAACTAACTTTTGATTAGCTACGGACACCAGGAAGTGAGTGCATAGTAAAAATGTTACGTTTATCCCAATATTGATCATGGGCGTTACTCATGGAGATCTGCTTCAAAGAATCTGAGGATGGAAACTACCTCTGACAATAACCCTTTGCAACACTGTTTTATTCTATCAGTATAGGTCCTATGGAATGATACATAATTTTTTCTGTACAGGTGTTAGGTACTGATGAACATACTGGTGAAACTATGAATGGTTCATCAATACTTGCTATTCATGAATGGAACAACTTAGTATTTTTTAGTAAGTTTGGAAAATTATTCTCCAGAATCTAACTGCAGCTTCCTATTTGAATGTTCATCCCTCATAATTCTCCTTTGTGAAATTCACCCCTCTGGAATGACTTACTATTTTTAGTAAGTCGTGAAAATTCAACTCTTTCAAACCTTGACTAGATATGGAAACTCAAATTCCTTCATATCCATGTGTTCCCCTTGTATTCTAGATCAGTTTTCTATTTTTAGCAGGTGTTGATGAGACCACATATTTTTAGTAAAGTGTCAATTCTGGACCAAGATGACCATTTCGATGAATTTTTCCTAAGATACCTCTTCTGTGTTCACCACCTCCTTCGTATTTTCTGGAGTTGGTGACTTACCCGAAATAGAGATATCTCTTTAGTTGGTCATGATGGAACAAAGTTTTTTGATATGGGATTTTTTCCCACTATCACCCCTCTAAAATATCAGGTTTACCCGATCACTGGTTCGTGAGATTTAAAAATTTCAAATTTTTCACGCTGGCGGAAGTTCTGGGCACGACAAACATTAACGAAGCTTGAAAATTGTAATTCTGGTTTTTTCCTCTTTCCTCGAGGATAATCATATTTTTATGTGCATTTTTGTTTCTCATTCACACTAGTGAATTTTCTCTTCAAACTGATTTCTGGTTTGACAGGAAATATAAATTTTGTCTTTGTTATTCAAAGAGGGAGATTTCTTTGCTACATATGATAAGTCTATGCTAGAAACAGGAGGTATGTAGTCGAGGTTTTTTATGTCCTTAGATAATTATGAACACAAAAAAAAATGTTTCTCTGATTTGTGCATTGGTTTACTAGATTTTTTCAAATCTTCATCTCATGGCAATGGGATTTTCGAAATGAATTTCTTCGTTCTTCTCCTTCATTCTTTATTTCTTAACTCTTGTCGATAAATTCAGTTTTCCCATAAAATCCTGCGGGCTCGAAACTCACTTTTGCAAATTTTGGCATAAATACCTCCCGCAGGCCCGTGGGTCCACAACTACAAACTCCGCCATTTAAAAAAATCATAAAAATGCAAAAAACTCCCACAGGCCTACATCTCCGTACTTGCAAACTCGGAAAAAAAATCCTCCCCAGACCCACGGCTCTGCAACTATGCAACTTTCCATTTGGTTAAAAAAGCCTCCCCTGGGCCCATGGACCGATAATTACAAACTGTGCCATTTGCGAAAAATTGCAAAAAATGCCAAAATCTCTCACCAGGCCCGTGGGCCCTACAATGTCGCATTTGGCAAAAGGTTTTCCCCAAGCCTGGAGCCCCGCAACTTTTCATTTGGTGAAAATTCTTCTTCAAGCCCGTGGCCTCAAAATTGTGCATTTAGCAAAAAATATTTCCCAGCCCCACGGTCCTGAAATTGATTTTGTAATGTTTTCCTTTACATGCAGACATTTCGGCTTTTGATGTCCCATCTATTCAACTATTGACCGGGCCGCTTGGGGCCGTTGACCTCCGCCTTCGCCAAATTCCTTTTTCCTGCGACTTTTTCACCTTTGTGCATCCTGCACATCCCAACATCCCGACTGTCTTATACAAAAAATTTCCACACTTTCCGATTTGCATTGTTTGCGGCTTTTTCGGCGATCCGCATCCCAGATGTCTTGACTGAACCTGTGCAGCCTAGGACAAAAATATCTGATTTTTCTACACAACAAAGGAATGTGCCCATTTCGGATTTGTGCGTCCCACGCATCCCGACATCCCAATTGTCCCAGCAGACTTCCTTGGACATAAACTTCCACTTTTTCCCGCAGTATACTAGAAGAAGCCATTTTTTTTATTTTTTTGCAATTTTCTCTAGCTTCTTAGATTTTTCCTTGGATGGGGAAGTTAGAGGGAAGCCAGAGGGACCCCCCAAAACATGATTCTGGGCCTTGAATTAATCCCTACTTGCCTTGAGCCTGAATAAATTGCATAAGTTATCAAAATTACCTTGGGGGTGATTTTGGATAACAATAATTTCATCCAGAGGACCCAATAGTGGTTCATTAAACTCAAGTGAAAGAGGACATAGTCATGAACACAGTCATGGTCAGAGAAAATACCAGTCTCATGTTAAGTGTCACTATTGTAAGAAGTATGGGCACTATGTTTATGATTACAAAAAAAAAATCAGGTTGGAATCTCTACTCCCAGGTCTTATTTTATTGCATGCACAAGGATTTCCAAAGAAATGCTCTCTTTAAACCCTATTGAGTGCATTATATCAAAAGAGAAAAACATATGATGTGTGGTATTTAGATTCCTTTTTCACTAATCACATTGTTAGGTAATCTAGATTTGTTTTCCAATTTGGATGAGTCAATGAAGAGTTATGTTACTCTTGGGAATACAAATATTATGTCTGTAAAAGGAAAAGGGACAGTCAATATTCTAACTAAAATGGGGAGAAAATGAATATGCATAATGTTTACTATGTTGCGGGTTTGACGCACAATCTTATAAGTATTGGACAGTTGGTACAAAAAGGATCTAGAATTTATATGGAAGACATTGAGTGCATGATTGTGGACACATCCCCTGGCACTGATTTGATTGCAAAAGTGAAGATGAACAGCAATATAATTTTTCCCCTTGATATTAAAGCCAAGAAAAAAGAGAAAATAAGATTTTTTTGCAATAAAATAAGTAGCTCAGTTCACCGCTAACATGTGCTAAGCCAAGATCAGTCATGTGATGAGTCCGGCGCTGAAACAAATGAGTCATGCACCATTGTAAAAGAGTCTTGCACTAGCATAAATGATTCCTGCACCAATGTAAAGGAGGTATGTGCTAATGCAAGTGAGTCCTGTGCTGAAGGAACACAATCAAATTTTTTAGTTATTCATGAAAGATGAATCATGGTTTTAACATCTAAGTTATGGACAGTTGAATTTTTGGAGGTTTGAATTTATTACATGGAAAGAATATGGTTAAAGGTTTTCCATTGATTCGAAAACTAGAAAGAGTATGTGAAGGTTGTATTTTGGGGAAGAAACATAGAGATTCTTTCCCAGTTGGAAAAATAGCAAGTGCAAGTGCACCTTTAGATATTGTACACTCAGATTTATGTGGATCTATACAAACAAATTCTATTGGAGGTTGTTCATATTTTATGACATTCATTGATGATTATACAAGGAAGACATGGGCGTATTTTTTGAAACAAAAATCAGATGTCTTTGATATATTTCAGCAGTTCAAGGCTTTAGTGGAGAAGTAAAGTGGATACTACATCAAAGTTCTAAGGATGGACAAAGGAGGTGAGTATGTTTCTAATGAATTAATGAATTTTCATAAATGTCATGGTATACACAAGCAATTCACTACCATGTATACACCACAGAAAAATGGTGTGGAAGAGAGTAAGAATATAACCATTATAGAAATTGGTAGAACTATGATAGAGGAAAACCATCTTCCAAATGAGTATTGGATAGAAGCATTAAAAATTGTCATTTACATTTTAAACGAGTGTCCAATAAAAATTGTTAGGAACATGGTCCCTTAACAAGCTTTAACTAACACGAAACACAATGTTTCACATTTTATAATTTTTTGTTTTGTGGCATATGGACATATGCCAGAAAAGTTAGGGAAGAAGTTAGATAACAAAGGATGAAATTGTATATTTTTTCATTATTCAAAGAATACAAAATTATACACGTTGTATAATCTGGTCACTAGAAAATTTGTGATCAGAAGAGATGTATAATTTATTGAAAATGAAGGATGGGATAAAATTATACAGAAAATAGTCAGTATAGTAGTAGATATTCCACATGATGATATGGTGGATGAAACATGAGAACAAAAAGGTATTATATCTTCTTCGAATCTTTGATAAGCATTTGAAGATATAGTGCAAGCTAGTCCTCCTTATATAGCAAGGAGGTTTCTAAGATTTTATTCATCTTGAGCCATGCAAGAGACACCACAAAGAACACCAGAAACAACTCCATCACCACAAAGAAATCCATCACATAATAGCCCTTTGTAGAGGAAAACAAGGAGTCTTAATGAGATTTATAATGTTGATACTACTAATTTATTTTAGTTTTTTGTATTATTTTCTCAAGCTACAGATCCAATATATTTTGAAGAGGCTATAAACAAATAAGTTTGGATTCAAGCCATGGATGATGTTATAGATACTATAGAGAAGAATAAGACATGGGAGCTAGGGGATCTTCCAAAAGGAAAGGAAGTGATAGGAGATAAGTGGGTCTACAAGACCAAATATGATTATGATGAAAAAGTACAAAAACATAAAGCAAGGATGATTGCAAGTGGTTTTACGTAGAAATATGGAGTTGACTATGATGAAACGTTTGCACCAGTAACATGTTTGGACACAGTAAGAATGGTTTTTAGCAATTGCAGCTCAAAACAAATGGCATACTTATCTATGGATGTAAAACCAACATTCTTGAATGGTTTTATTGAAGAGGAATTTTATATAAATCAGCCAGAAGGTTATGATATCGAAGATCATAAAGGAAATGTATACAGGTTGAGAAAAACACTCTATGGTGTCAAGCAAGCACCTAGAGCATGGTACAATAGAATTGATTCTTTCTTGGTTCAGAATGGTTTCAGTAGGAGCAAAAATGAGCCTACCTTATATACCAAGATAAATGAGAAAGGTAAGATTCTAATTGTTTGTTTATACGTAGATGATTTGATCATTATAAGAAATCCATATACAAAGTCATTTAAATGAGCCATGATGAAGGAATTTGAGATGACATATCTTAGTCTTATGCATTAATTTTTGGGCATTGAAGTTAAAAAATCAGCAGATGGATTTTTATTTCACAAGGAAAGTATGCTAATGATGTTTTGAAGAGGTTTAACATGTTGAACTATAAGCCAGTACAAACATTGGCTCGAGTAGGTTTGAATTTGAGAAAAGAGGATAGCAGATCATTGGTAGATCCAACATTGTTCAAAAGGTTAGTTGGAAGTCTCATGTATTTGACAGCCATAAGACCTGATACTATGTATGGTGTGAGCCTCATATCAAGGTTCATGGAATCTCCAAAAGATTCACATTGGCAAGATGGAAAAATTGTTTTGGGGGTATGTGTGTGTAACAAAGAATCATGGAATTTTATATTTAATTTCAGATGAGTTCAAACTCATTGGTTATACAGATAGTGACAGTGATGGAAGTATAGATGACTAGAAAATCACATCCAGCTATAATTTTCACTTTGGAACTTGAGTCATTTCATGGGCATCAAAGAAGCAGCCCATTGTTAAGTTATCTTCAACATACGAAGATTATGTAGAAGTAATAGGAGCAACATGTGAAGATTCGTGGATGAGAAAATTATTGAAAGATTTGATGCAGAATAAAAATGATGCTACTCATATTTTTTGTGTCAACAAATCAGCAATAACGTTGTCCAAGATACAAGATATCATTTCATCAGGGAGTTGGTGAACAAGAAATAAATACATCTTGAATTTTGCAGATCTAGAGATAAATTTTTTGATATCTTTACAAAAGCTTTAGCAAAGTAAGTTTTTGAATATTTACAAATTTTTTTGGGAGTTTGTGATCTTGCATATGGCAAATCTCAAAATACAAACTCAGCTCAAGAATAAAAAAAGCTAAAGGCCGAAAATAAGGGGGAGTGTTGTAATATGCATATTTTATGCATGTTATTTCTCCCATAGACAAAGTCTAAATTAGCAAACAATAGTTTACCTATTTCATATAGTTCGTAGTTTATTTGAGTTCTAGTTTAATTGGAGTTCTATTTTGGGAATAGATAAAGACTAATAAATAAAGAGTTTGTTTTATGCATGCATATCATGTGTTGGAATTAGAAGAATTCAGTTCAGATTCTGAAAATCTTTGTTTAAGAGCAGTTCGTAGTCAAGTTTAGTATGATTCCTTTTTATAAGAGCAATTTTAATTACAGTAGATGCAAGAAAGAGTGTTGCACATAAAAATTGAATGTATTGAGTCGAAGCTCTAACAAAAGTGAATGAATAAATAACTTTATGCACAACAGTACCGATTTTCATGATTACTTTGTTTTTTTTTGTGTTATTTTATTATGTGTTTATTTATTGTTCATTGTTTGAGTCTGCATATTTTCTACATCTATAAATCTTATGATCTCGTGCAAAAAATCTCAGTCCATGATTTTTTTGGAGATGTTAGCAATATTGCAAGAAACCATAGACACATCAAGCATTTGAGAGACTAAATTCAAGCCTACGAGAGCACTGGTATCTATTTTGCATTTCTTAAAAGTCTCCAAAACTTTCAATTCGACGACTTAGTTCATCACAGACTTCGTAATTGATTCTTGTTTGAAATAAAGTACAAGAAAGAGAAGATTTGTGCCAAGATTGAAGAAGGATAAGATGAAAACGTTGACTGCGGGATCAAACGCCCTTAGGAGCGTCCACGTCCCACTGCACAAACATACCCAGCTCACCCCTTCATCCGTAATTTTGAAAAACAATAGCACATCTTTAAATGCAAACCAATTTTCATTTATTTTCATTACAGGTTTTATTTCATCTTCAAGTAGAAAGAAGTTAGTGAAACTTGAAGATCAATGCACATACAAGCTTGTTGTTTGTTTATACAATTATTTGTTGTTTAATCTTTTTATTATATATTGTAAATTCGGTAAATCATTGTTATTTGGAGGTTTGAAAGTTTTAATTTTATCATCTTGATTTCACAAAATGAATAATTATGACAGTGTGTTATTTCACATCAATGATAAATTTATAATTTAAAATTTAAATTTAATTGTCAATGATAAATAAAATATAATAAAGAGATACTCCGTTATATTAAATTTTCATTTACATGTTTTATAATAATTTTAACTAATTTATTTTAATAATATAATTCATGATCTTAAAATTGGGAAAAAAATATTGTTTATACTGTAAATTTTTTAAACAATCTGAAATACTAATCAAAATATATAGTGAAAGATGTATAAATAGACAAACCGACAAATTCCCTGCCTGCGAGTCTCATGTCTACATCGTTCCTATGCAATTACTCATTTATAAACAAATCAATCGCTGATAAGCAAAATCTATGGTCAGCTTGACTTTGGCATCTTGAGCTTTCGGCCTTTTTTTAATAGACTTGGTTGAGAAATAAAAATCACAATTAGGTAAGGACCATTGCAACGTTGACGTCAGAACAACTTGAAGAAACCAGAACCCATAACATGGCGATGGATTGACTATCTCACACTATGGACTTTTCTAATCTTTCACAAGACGCATACAACCGCGTAAGCGCCCGCATTTGTGGACTGAATAATGAATGGCTTGTGGAATCATTCAAAGTGCTAGATCGTTTTCGTTATGGTCGGATAGCCCGGCCAACAGTTTCTGGCTTCCTCTTCTCTGCTAGAGAAGCCATGATAATGGGTATGATCTTTCTCCCTTTAAGCGCAATAATATTATCTGTCCATCCCTCAATGCCTCGTTGCATACTCCTTTACAGTGCCATTGCCTATGTCCTTTTACTCCCTTGTTCGCTATCTCTAGACTCGCAATACGAATCTTGCAGAAACAATCAGAATCAAGCTTGCGGCAATACAAGCTTTACGTTTCCTTTCAGTATAGGAAATAATATTTGCTGTTTTCCAGAGTTCCATATCGAATGTGTGGATACATTGCGTCCAGTGCTTAGTATTGATAACAAGAAATACTCACTATTACAGGTTTCCGCTGCTGATAGGATGTTTAGCATAACCACTCACAGTAATATAGAAAAATGCCAAACTTCAAGTGTTCTCGATATATCCTGGGACAGTAGAACTTTTACTGTCATCTCTACAAACAACATTCATCTTACGATATATAAGTGTGGTGAGAAATGAGCATCAAAAAATTTCTTTCCCTCGTTTTATCCTGTGAGTTCATGTTCTCTAGAAGAAATGTATGTTAATGTGGCGTCAACGCAATGGAATTTCAGCGAAGAGCGAATCCAGAACTGCAGCGACTGTCAAAAGAGCAACGATTTCTGTGGCTACAACATTTCAAATACAGAGTTTGTTTGCTATTGCGATGATGGACCCCAGCCAAAGAAATGCCCCCACTGTGTTTTTCACTAAAATTCCTTTAGACATCCCCTTTTATTTTATTTGCTTGGCCTGCAACTTCAACCAAAAAAAAAAAATTAAAATTGAAAAGTTAAGTGTTACAAAAATCTAGCCGCCAGAGTTTAGTTTTGCTGGAAGATAAGTTTGACATGCAACATGAAATAAACAGCTGTAGTATAGTTAAAAGTCATAAACACGTGTAGTTAAAACATTCAGTTTTCTTAAATTTAGTTCGATTTGTTGTATTTGTAGAATCCAATCTCCTTGAATGTTTAGAATCTTTTGATTTATCATCTTTTCTAATATTGTAGTGTGTCTTTAAGATAGAATTGTACGAAATAAGAACTCTTATTACTACCTGCCGCCGGCAGTGTACTATTGTTTTCGCCTATTCCTATTAATTTGCATGTGGCTCGGGCGGAGTCAACATACCCTAAAGTTTGTATCAATATTTGTTTTAATAATTGCTTTTCTAATGTTGGTTTTTATAATCCCTCGCATCTGGTTGGTTGATGTTTCTGCCCTCATTGCCGGATAATTGTGAGCACGTAGATACAACCTGTTTCTTTAAAGTTTCCTTTGGTGGAGGCATTAACTGTTTTTTGGGCATTGGTTGCTGCAGCGGCCGCTGCTGTTGCGCCCACTTACCTTCCTCCATGCAGCAGCTTGCTGTACAAGGCGGTGGCCAAATATAGAAGGGTCTTCCTCCCCTCTGTGTGTTGTGTTTGCTGCGAGGTCCTGCGGTTTTCAAGATGCGGGTAATTCTTTTCCCTTCCTGCTTTGTTGGTATTTCTTTTCCCTTTCTTGCTTTAGCTGTGTGTAGCCAAGGAAATCGAGACAAAATCGGCCACAGATAATGAGATACAGAGAAAGGGTTTCTCTGCTCAACTGTAATGGTTGTCTTGGGGTTTTTATTTTCTAAGTTTCTTTGGCATTCTTTGAGCAAATAACTTTCACACAAAATTAGTGTATTTGTCTTTTTATGCAATTATATTTGGTTTAGGGATCAAAAAGTAGAAGACCCAGATTTTGCAACTGAAAGATGCTAGGACAGGGGTGGGGCAGCTAGCTAACCAGACAGATTCAGAGCAAAAAAATGAAGGGGATTTGGAGGGCACTTGAGCCGCAGCATGTTGACCCCTAGAGAATCTATATATGGCCTAAAGTAGAAAATGGAGAATGGCCAAAGAGGACAGAACATAAGCTAATGTGCTACAAATGTATTCTGGCTTAGGGAATGATTGCCATTGTATGGACTAAGTGGCTGTCTTTCTTGTAGCTGATCACCGATAGAAATGATGTGTTTAAATAGTTTGAACTTTGAATCATGGTAAAATGGTTTGTCCTCATTGCTGGTAAATCTGCAGTACTATTGAAAAAAGTTGTAGGCATGTTGTATATGTGACAATGACTTATTGCAATGATGATTCACTTTACAATACATTAATACCTGTAATGCTATTGGTTGCATCCAGTTCAAACAACTCTGCACTGAACAGATTATAAGCTAGAAGATTCTCAATAATATAAGACGATATGTTTATATTCATATGACTTTACGAATATCTGTGCCTAACATTATTTATTAAATATGACTACGATAAGGTCTTTAGGTGGATGGGCAAGATGAACATGGAGAAAAATGAGAACTAGTTCACATAATTGCTTCTATTTAGAGTGTTTGAAAATGCATCATATTCCTTTTATCTCTGACATTGAAGAGAAAAGTTAGGAACAATTGACCTTTGGTGTATCTTTGACATGTCATGGATGATGCTGTCTACCATAAGTATTTTTGATGTTTCACTATTAATGAGTACCAAGCAATTTTCAACGTCTTTGATCTATATGCACGCGACAAGACTTAGAACTGGACATTAAGGCATGCCCTCCGTTGTTCTTCCCATTGCTACATGGTTGTGTGTGGCTGTGTGTGGCTGTGTGTTTCATCTCATTTGGGAGATTCATACTACATGGTAAAAATGTAATGTTTACAAAATTGAAGGCTTTCAATTTTATTTCGCTAGGGGAGATTAGTTATTGTACCTTTGATTCAAATGATGGGAATTCTTACAAATAAAGAGCATATGTGCTATGACTCATGCATGCTATGCATCCGTTATCTGGGAAATTCTGAGCAATAGAGTTATTCAATGCCTGGTGGTACTGGCTAGCGAGTGATACTCTTACCTCCAAAACCACTCCCAAAATTTTCAAGAATACTCTGAACATCAACTTTAACACCATCAACTCCAGATGCTGCGAGGTAGCTGTGTAATTCACTGTAGAATAGGAAGACCCTTTTAGGATTCATAAGGCCAAGTCCTTGAACAGAAAGACTATCTGTTTCTGCCATATATTGGAAGGCATCAGGAGTAAATGCAGGGTATTGCATTATAGAGTCATAGCTTTTCATTTCATCGATTCCTGGTTGAACTCCTCCGCAGTATCCTGTAAGTTCATGCCATATGTACACATACCTGTGAAGGCAAGGATAGCCAGGTTTACAATCATACCCAACAATTTTGTGGCTCTGAAATCACCATTTTTCTTGCTTTGACCTACCATTTCCTAACTATGAAAACAAATTCTATCGACATTCTCCATAAGTTGCAATGACTTACTTCAAATTGTTTTTCTTTGGCTATCTGGACTATATGTTGAATGCCCTTGGCGGGATCTTCTTGCCTTTTACCTTCTTCAACATCAATTTGAAATTTTATATTCTCTTTTATGTGATTTAATCGGTTGTAAGGCCTGAAAAGCACAATTAAAAAAGTTATAGGAAATATTTTGAACTTATTCATCTGTTCAGAGATTTCTAAAAATTTGGATTGTCAGTATTTCAGAAGTTTAGCAACGTAAATTCTCTTACCTCTTATCAGAGACATGTTCTGGTTTTTGAACAGATTTCCAACCATCATCAATGATAATAAACCGTGGTGGTGTGCCTCCTTCTGACAGGCTGGAATACATCAACACATGTTAGAGGTGTAGTCAACTTTTCCGGTGATCAGGATCTAATATGTCCCAAGAACATTTGAGCTATGTGAATTAATCCCCTACATGCACTAAATAGTTAATTCCACACAAATGGACAAAACAGAGGGGAAAAAGATACTTCCACAGACTAATAGGCTGATAGCTAATGGATATGCAAAGCGAGAAAATTTGCATATTGATTGATATTTCCAAGTCTTCTCATAACTGAAGTAGAAATTAACCAGTCTTGTCTTCACTTTGTTTTAAAAAGAGACCTTCAAAGGAAATCCATTTTAGTTCTATCCCATGTACACTTTGGACATATTTTCTTTTGTTCTCCTATTGTTTGCTTGCCAGAAGTGTGCCATTTCAGAGAAAGCCTTCCCTGTGTTAGCCTTGGATGATAGGCGATCCGAGCACCTGGCTTCCTCCTAGGATTTAATGTTCAGTCAGTCTCTCTCAGCCTAAGTCATTCTCCTGGTAACTTCATTAGTCTCTGCAATGGCTCTTAAATAGTGCTTGGCAAGGATGATGACCTTTCTTGTGCTCCTGACTCTGACACATGCTAGAGCCTTATTCTCCATGTTCCCTTCCCTGGTGTCCGTTGGTGGTTTGTTTTGGCAAGGGCCCTTCCCTTTGGCAGGATTCTCTCTTTACCATATGACCTCTATAGATAATGGCTTGTCTTAGGTTTACCTGTTTGGTTTCATTCGCCTTCTCTCTTTTTGGTTTTATTGCTTCCTAGCTTGAGTTTTATATAATTTTGTGTTAGTTGCTGGTCTTCCTTTTAGTGCTCTTGATTAGCTATTGTAACTTACTGTACTTTGGAAACACCTTGATGTACATTGGTCATCCATGGACACTATTATGACATCTTTCTTTCTTTCTTTTTGTAGCATCAACACAACTTCTTCAGGAAGTAGTTTGGATTTTTTTTACCTAGCAGAATGATTACTTGCTTTAACTAACTTATACATTTGCTTGTCAGGTATGCTCTGATCTTTCAAGAGGCCCTGACCTTCTTTTGTTGTTTACTGCTGCAACTGGTCTACAAGCTCTTGGATATGACTTTGAGGTATAGTTGTGCCAAGAGGTACCGACCTCACTTCTTTTAGTAAAAAAAGGAAAAATTAAATGTGGAGCATAGATAACATAGATCTTGATCTGAGAAATATAAATATCAAAACAACTTATGCATGTAAAGATCATTTTATCATGTCTTTTGTAGAAACAATGTGATAATTAATAAAGCGGGTTGTTCTTTATTTGCTGAAATGAATTTGAAGCTATTCTTATTCAGAGGAAATGAAAACTAATGCAGTACTATTATATATAAACAAATTGCATTTACAACTTTATTCACTGGAAGATGGGCCAATGCGTGCACTCTGGGAGAATTTGGGAACATCTGTTCATATCCTGCAAAGCGGTTAAGAACTAATACTCAAAGTAGATTGGTTGAAGTAAGAAATTTTTGATTCTTTCAAGTTTATTTTTTTCTATTCATGTTCTGGTCGGTTCACTGTCTTTGGGATAGGGAAAATGAAACTTCCGATTGCTTCTTAGATAGAAAATGTGTATGTGAGAATATACAATGCACACACTCAACACTCCCCTGAATAGTTTGGCCATTTATTTTTTTGATGTGGAAAAGCATACAGTTGATTCCCCATATATAGCAGTAAATATCCATCTTAAGGATTTATTGAATAAATATATTGTTCTTGCATACAGAATCTATATATGTTTTTTGATTTTTATTAATTTTTTGTTAATTTTCTTCTACCTTCTTGTTTGTAAATAGCTAGGAAACACACACACACACACACACTCGACACTCCCCTGAATATTTGGCCATTGGTTTTTTTGACGTGGCAAAGCATATGGTGAATTCCCCATATATAGCAATAAATATCCATCTCAAGGATTTATGGAATAAATATACTGTTTTTGCATATGGACACTCTATATCTTTTTTTTTATGTTCATTTCTTAATTTTCTTCTACCTTCTTGTTCATACATAACTAGAACATTCTGTAGAATTATATAATTTTTTTAAAAAGAGGTAGAAACTGCAGTTCATCAAGGGTATAACTTTAACACAGCCTTAGAGATTAACCCCCTACTAAGTTACTTCCTGTCTATGATTCTGAAGACTTGGCTTTCCTTACACACGTAATATCTTCTCAATTCCCAACCAGATGCTTTCAATAACACTACTACTTATTTGGCACAGGCCATGCTCATCTTCCTCCATGTTACATCTTTTTGGAAGGCCGCCAAAACTTGTTGACTTGGTATGAGGAGCTCATCTGTTGAAAACTTGAGGGTCAAATTCAAAGTCAACCAATGGCATGGGATTCATAACTGGATTTCCTTGTAACATTTGGAACACCATAGTTTGTATCTGAAAAGAATTCTATGCTAGTTTGACACAGTCATTTGTCACCACTTCTATGGGTTCTCTATTGCACAACATTGGAGGTACCATACCAAGGTCACATAGTAAGCCAATCAATCAGTTTGTTCTGGTGTTTAAGATGTCTAGACACAATAATCAAAATTGTCTTTCTTTGCTTCTATAACTTGCTGAAGGACTGGTATACTATTTTTTTTTTTTGTAATTTCATGTCTATTCACTTCGGATCACCAATGGAGGAGTGGAAAAGCTCACACAACTTGGTTTTATGTCATTAATTAACTTGACAAGCATTACTTTTGACAAGACTTGCTTTACTTTTTCCCAATGCAATTTTGATGGTGTGCTTTCAAATACTCTTGAAGTTAAAAGTTTGGTTTCTAGGTGACAGTCCTTATCCAACATCTATTAAGAAATATCTCTATTCTTTTATTTGACGACAATTTTCCTTAATTTATTTTTCTTTCATTATACCTTTTAGTGGCAAGTATTGTAGAATCCATTCTCTATATTTTGAAAGGAAAATAACTTAAGCTCATGTTTACAGTCTCAGGTAGGAACCTTTTAATGCAGTGCCTCAAATATGGACCATTCATGATAATGGGCTGGGTGTGCACCTCAAGGAGTATGCATCAAGTCAACATATGGAAATATTAAATGATTGGAAGGAAACCTTTCATCATGCTGATGTGGTCATATTTGATGATTACACCAAGCCGGTATCAGGACCGCCCCTACCACTGAATTGGTTTAAGTGAAAGTTGATTCAAACTGTAAGTCAACCAATTAGCTCTGGGATGGCTGTTTGCTATGAGATATTATGATTTCTTATTTTCTATGATATATTGAATATGATAAAATATAAGGGACACTAATAACTAATAGACATTCATGAAATCAATTTCTGTTATGGCTTCTTTACCCGTTTCCCCGCTTTCCCCGTTTCTTGCTTTCCATATAAACAACATGCTTCTACACTTTTACGGCAGGTACTATTGCTGCAACGCAGCCCTTGTTTAGTCTTTTGGATAAAGCTGCATCTTTCTTTAGTTTTTGTTTAGTTTTTTAGTATATTGTTTGTTGATTCATGCAAGAGCTGTACTTCTATTTATTGTGTTTTATTTCTAAATTGTTTAAGTCTATAATTGTGTCGAGGACTGGAATTTGACGGTCACCCCTGCCTGTCGAAAGGAAATTTCATGATGGTTTCGTGATATAGCTCCCTTTCAATTTACTATTTTAGTAAAATTTTAAATTGTCAAAAAAACTTAATTGATATATATAATTTTAAGATAATTTTAGGATGATTAAATATATTTATAAATTAAATTTAGTAATTACATTGTAAACTAATTAAATGAAAAATTAGATATTATAATTTTTTTTGTATATTATATTTACCATGCACATTTATTATATAAAATGTATAACTTTGTATTTTAAATATTAAAATTATATTGATTCTTGTTACAAACAAAGTTAACATGTTTTTTAATGTATTATCAAGAAATTGAAAACAAATAATATTGTAATAAAACATAAGATATAATTAAAACATATTCAAAATCAAAAGAAGGTTTTCAAGGGAAAGGAAATGTGACATTATCATTTATTAATATAAATATTATCCGTCAACCATGTGTTAAGTACATAGTAAATTTGGAATGTCAAAGGTCAAGAACTCTTCTTGACTTTTTATCTTTCCATATCTTATATATTTCATCCCAATTGACATTCGCTGCTTGAGGTCCATTTGAAGATACTCTCATTAGTGAATCCAATGTATCTATCCCTAGCTTTGATTTTCGAATATCCTTAATGATGTTTTGTTTTGTAAATCCCCTTTCACAATCCACTGTACTTAAAGGAATAGTGAGTACAACTTGCCACACCTTCATCATATAAGGATAACTTTTGTGCCAATGTTCTGTATTACAAAAAAATCTCCATGCATCTTTCATCTTGAAACCTTCACAAGTCATATGCAATGAATCAACAAAATAATGTAGCTCCCTTTTACAAGCTTTAACATTAAATAAAGATGCATAACCAACATCATTTGAAATGGTGTGTTGCAAATGCCTCATAGGCTTCTCAAACCACCGCTCTGATTTAGTTTCTTGAATTTGATGATCTGATGGATAATAAGATGGGCTGAAGAGTTTTGCTGCATTAAAAAGAGGGAGGTCTGGAAATCTTTCATTCAAACAATCTATTAAAGACTGAATATAACCTTTTGTGAGTTCCTTACAACTCTCCAGTGTTCCTGAAATAGAAGCTTTCATAGAACAATTTTGTACATCACCATACTCAATTCCCTCTGTTGGAATAGGAATATATTGTAAATAATGTGTATCAATTACAATACCTTCCTCTTTAACTTCAATGCATCCAAATTCAGAATCAGCCAAGAATTTTGAAAGATAAGTTGTACCCTCTGTAAATGTACCTTTTCTTAAAAACCATCTATGTAAGTTTCCTATTGTTTCATCAAGAGCCAACCCAATAATTGTAATGTCCAAATTTTCCACCCGAAAAGTCTTGTTCAACTTATTGAGTTCACCCAATACATCAGCAAGCATATGCAAACAAAATTGAATAGAATAGATCGTTTCCTTCTCATACCATGATGAACATTTCTTATCCCTTTTCCACAAAGTTAACATAGTGGGCATAAGTTTTACAAGCCTTATTATTACGTCTCCCCTAGATAACCATATGATTGTGTGAATTTGTAAAACATCTAAAACATCAATCTACGTAACTTTAAGTAAATCATTAAGCTCATCATTTATTTTTGGTGAATTGTGAACCCATGAATGCACTTTATCTACCAATTTTTTGACAAGCAATAATTCAAGTATCCTTTTAGAAGCATTTGCTGCTGCCAATGACTCACGATGAGCCACACAATGCATTGTAACAAGATTTGGGTTGTTCTTTTTCAAAAATGAAACAAATACATTTTCATTCCCAATCATTGCTGAATTTTTGTCCGTTGAAGTAGCTATCAAATTATTATACAAAAGACCTCTATCATTGAAAATTGATTGATTGTATCATATATTGTTTTCCCCTTCCCATTTGATACATTTGTTACCTCCAAAAATAGAGAAATAGGTTCTCTAAGACCCTTTGAAGTTAAATATGTTCCATACACAACAAGGTGCTTCTCTAAGGTTTGATCAGTACTTTCATCTACCATTATTGAAAAAAAGGACTTTTTATCATTTCTTCAATCTGAATTTGTTCAAGATGTTTTCATATGCAACAAAGAAAATCATTTGCAACTTTCCGATTTCTGTAATCAGAGTAATCATGATATTTTGGCATATTAGGAGTTTTTGCATCCATGAGAAATTGACAAATTTTCTCATACTTGGCTAGAGATAAATCCTCCTGGAAAACAAAATAAGTTGTTTTCATTGTAGTAATCACTCTATCTTTATTAGCATCTTCAATTTTTGAGATATGATCTAGAATAGACTTAATAGTTTTAGAATCCAATGCATTTATCCACCTTACTTGAGCTTCTTTATACATCAAAAACTTTTCATGAACGATAAGAGAATCACGCTGTAGATTTTTGCAACCCTCACCAGTACCCCATGGACTAGACATCTTGTACTTCTCACAATAATTGCATTTCATTATTGTGTTACCATCACAATTGACATAGTTCAACCAAACAAAATTTTCTAACTATTCCATACGAAATTTTCTTTTCTGTTTTTCATGACCTGTAGTAACCTCTTCCCTAACTTGATCTATTTCTTCATCTAGATCATCAAAGAAAATCCAAAAAATTCATGGAATGTTTCTTTCATACAAATCTCATGATCTTGTTCATGTATTGTAGAGTCATTGTAGGCTTTTGAACATTGTTCTTTAGTCCCTCTAAACATTTTTGCAACTGTAACTTGTTTCTTCCTTTTGTAGACATTGTTTTCTTAAAGTTTCCTACATTAAAAAAAATACACATTAGTTCAAAAACTTTAAATCTTATTAAACATAAAATAAATTATATTTCAAAAAATCAATAAATATGAAGTACAAATTATTATTTATAATGGTGATTTTCAGATTCAATGCGTTGTACATGTTGGAGGGGATGAGGGGAAAGAAAATTATGTTCGTGGGAGATTCTCTGAACCGTGGGAAATGGGAATCCACAATGTGCCTTGTGCATTATGTGCTGCAGCCTACCGTAGTTTCATTCACATCTAGAGACCCAATATCCACTCTATTTTTATGTCATCAATTGTGGCCCGTGGGTGATAGATGACTAACACAAACAATTTATACAACCAAAATATTTAATACCAATTTCTGGGTCTAGTTCTAGTTATGGCTCTGGCTCTGTTTCTGTTTCTAGGTCTGGTTCTATATTGGCACAAGAGTTTTCAAAATACCAAGATGAGTACAGAAGAAATTCACCCAACAACTCTGCCTCTAAATCAATGCAACGTTTGAGCCAGGATGGTGTTGGTGATGTACCGATTAAAAGTGAAGGGCAAACTCTACAAGATGTGCCAAATCTTCAACCAACTAGGAAAAGAAAACAGACTGTATCAGAGGACCCAGATCTTCAAGCGATTGTAAAAAGAAGAAAGACTTGTGGGTGGTTCAAATATGTTCTTGTTTCTCAAGAAAGTAATATACAAGGAACAAAGATATATGGGGAATGGGAGAGAATTTGGTTGGTTACATTCGACTCAATGCCAATGGTAACCCTCCTATTACTATTGCCATTAACAACAACTGATGAATTGTATTCTTATATTTTTGAATAACAAAAAATATTGATTTCAAGGAGGGCATTTTTCAAAAATATATCTAGAAACCCAAGCCATTTTTTACCATGACAAGCTTCGAAATAAATAATAATGTACCTATATAATGTATTTATGTCTGTATCTCAAGCTTCTTCTTGGATGTCTACAATAAGATTCCTTAAATTTTCCCACAACAATAAAAATTTGAATTAAAACTTGCATAAAAGTTAAATTTAAACCTTTAGATTGCAATTGGTAATGACAAAAAGAAAATAAATATAGTCACGATATCATTGAAATTAGAAACTTATATATTTTTAGAAAAAGACAAAGACAACGTGTGAACTCTGAGTTTAATAAATTCATTATTCACATAAACTTATTTTAGTTTCTATATTTAAATTGGGAATTATTAAAAATCATTATCAATATGATTTATAGAATATTTTTAAAACAAATCAAATCAAATCCTATTTCATATATATATATATATATATAGTAATAGACCTTATATATTATATTAGACTATTATGAAAGTTTACGGTTTTTAAAGAATATCAACATGATGAAATACAGTTTTATTAAAAAATTACATGTCTAAATTGATGGTTTTTTTTATGAAATTGTAACTTACGGTTAAAATATTAAAAAAGGGTCTATAAACCGTCAAATTCTAGGCTTGATTGTGTCCATCGTTATTTATCATGACTTGTGGCAACAAAATTGAAGTTTAGCAATGAAGATAAGGGCATAAATGTAGATTCAACATGGTTTGTAGGGAGCTTCATGTATTTAATAACTACTAACCCTCACATTCTATATGTTATGACATTGATTTCAAGGTTTATGGAGACACCTAATGACTGATATTTTTAAATTGGGAAAATAATTATCAGATATGTTAACAGAATAAAAGACTATGGGATTGTCTATTCAGCATTAAAATGTTTCAAATTGGTTAGCTACATAGACAATATGTTGATGATAGAAAGAGCACATTTGAATATGTTTCTCACCTTGGTTCAGATGCAATGTCACTGTCTTTTCAAAATCAACTCATTGTTACACTTTCAACAAAATAATTGAGTATATGTCAGTTACATTAATGAAACGTCAATCCATATGAATGAGGAGAATGATACCATAATTGAAAAAAGACAAGGAAAAGGAAACACATATTTTGTGTCAATAATTCAGCAATTGAACAATCACAAAAGCATTTTTTTCACAAATAGAATAAGTACATTGATATGATATATCATATCATGAGAGACCTAGTCAACAATGGTTAAATATACTTGAAGTTTTGTAGGTGTAAATGTCAATGTAAAAACATCTACATAAAGCAATTAGTAAAAGATGTTTTTGAAAATTTGAGAACAAGGCAATCAATCTTAAGAGGGAGTGTTTGAAGATGCACTTGCAATGCAACATACAATAAACAACTCTGGTGTAGTTGAAGCATAGGAGGAACTTTAAATTTTCCTTAGTTGAGGTTAGTTACTTTCTTTGTGGCATCTAATCTCCTTGCATGTTTAGAATCTTTTGATTTGTCTTCTCTAAACAATTTTATAATAAGAGAAATAACGTGTCGTTCAAATTGGAATTGTAAAACACAAGAATTACTATTTTCTCTTTTGTTTTGATGTTATTCTATTTTCTCAATATACTATTTCTTGATTCATGCAAAAGTTATAGCTCTGTATTCAAAGTGTTTTTTTAGCATTATTTTTTAAAGTGTCACTTGGTTTAATATTGCCCATATATTCAAAGAACTTAAATTTAACTATAAACTGACGACGTTCCCATTTTATAAACAGGAAAAAGCTCAGACCTTGGGGTTATATTAGGTAAAATCCTTCTTCTATGGATTTCAAAATTTTAGCTAAAATAAAATTCGTGTTGGAGTTTTTAAGATATCTAACAAACTATTAATATCAGATGTGGCCATTAGACGAAGTGCATTAATGATGGTACTAACATTATTCGTTATCGTTATTTATAGAAAGAGGTTTTCATCCTCTAAGCTCTATCTTATGAACTCAATGACTATGTCAAACATGGAGAAATTTCTATAAGGTTATATTAATCAAATGCCATGCAGATATTCATTCATTCAATTCAAGAATATCACGAACAACTTTGCAAATGAAATGGGGGAAGGAGGGTTTGGCGTAGTTTATAAAGGTAAGCTCCAGAGTGAAATATTGGTGGCTGTTAAAATTCTTGATCAATCACGACAGAGTGAGAGTCAATTCAAGAATGAATGGAGTAGAAGGAGATGTCGAAAAGTTTAAAGAATGATTAGTAGTAAAGGGTTTCTCCCAGATTGGGGTTGATTATACAGAAACCTTTGCTCCGATTGTGAAGATGACTTCTATTCAACTGACCCTAGCCATTGCCACAATGAACAAATGGAAAGTCCATCAAATGGACATTAAGAGTGCCTTCCTTCATGGTGACCTAGATGAAGAGATCTATATGGAACAACCTCCGGGTTATGTCCAAGATTCCTCCCTCATTTGTAACTTAAAGAAGTCTCTTTATGGCCTTAAACAAGCCCCTTGGGCTTGGTATGCCAAGATGGACTCCTGCTTACTTACATCAAGATTTACTAGGTGTCACTCTAATCCAAATGTTTATATTCTATGACAAGATGAATCCATACTCATTCTTGTTCTCTATGTTGATGACTTGTTGATCACAAGCAGCTCTTCCTCTATTATTGATTTTGTAAAGATCACCTTGGCCAACAAGATTTCCATGGCTGACTTAGGTCTACTTCATTACTTCTTTGGGATCCAGATTTCACAATTTAACTCAGGAATATTGATTTCACAACCTAAGTATGCTCTTGATTTTCTAGCTCGTTTTCAGATTTCCGATTGCAAGTATTCTCCTACTCCTTTTCTTTCCAGGGTTAAGTTGGTTTCAGATTGCTCTACTCCCTTGGTTGATGATACCCTTTATCGACAATTGGTGGGGATCTTGATTTACTTGACTCACACTCGACTGGATTTATCGTATGCTATTGGGATCATGTCCAGATTCATGTAGGAGCCACATGAGTTACATTGGAAAGTAGCTAAATGGATCCTTTATTACGTTCATGGCACCTATGCTGATGGCATTCACTATCATGGAGGAGTAGATATTGACTTGATTGGGTTCACAGATTCTGATTGGGTCGGTGACTTAGATCATCAAAAATCTACTTCTAGTTATAGTTTCTCTCTTGGTTCAGGTCCCGTTAGTTCATCTAGCAAGAATTAGAATGTAATTGCGATATCATCTACAAAGGTAGAATATAGAGGAGTAGTTAATGCTGCCACATAAGCTATTTGGCTACAGGGTATTCTGATAGAGTTTGGCATCCACTTTTGGTGGCCTACCATTATCTACTGTGATAACACGAGCACTATCTCCATTTGTAGAAATCTAATTCAACATCACCGGATGAAACACATTGAGATCGATATGCACTTTATACGGGAGCTTATTCATGATGGTGTCCTCGACATTCACTACATTCAGACAGCTGATCAGATTGCAGATTTATTTACCAATCCCTTCACTAAGATGAAGTTTCTTCACTTACGGTCTCTTCTTGGGGTGAGGTATTCTGAAGCTTCTCATCTTCTTCGGGCTGTGTAGTCCTTTTCTTCTTCTTCTTCTAGGAAGATTATGTTTGTATATGGGCACCTTATCAGGCCTTTAGTTGTCGGGCCCCATTGACACATCTTTCTTAGTTGTTTATGAGTGTCTTCCCTTTCCGTCTAACTCTCATAGATGCTACCCTAGCTTTGATGAAGGGGGGGTGTTAGTGTGAGTTATCCTATGTGTCCTCCTCTCATATTGGAGGGTCATCTCACATGGGTTAGGTTTAGGGTTTCATGTGTGTCATGCACTAGGGTTACTCAACACCCTATATGTACCCTTTTACTATTCATTTATGAGCATGCCAAGACACTCCGCTGTCTTTCCTCTATGTGCAAGCTTTGTTTCTATTGAGCAAGTTCTTCCATTACTGATCGATTATTTCTTGCAATTATGCTGGAGCTATCACGATTCCGTTGGAGTGTAACTGCTTCATGGTGCCTCATTTCTGATTTGATTCTTGCTAACTCTTTTCAACATGGTGAATCCCCGTCAAACTTTCCTCAAATTTATTTCTCATTCTATTTCAGATTTCACCTTATCTCTCTAGTTAACATCAGCATTTGTATTCTTATTCTTCTACCTCACCGTTGAGTTGTATTCTGAAACATGTACTTTATCTTTGAATTAAAGAAAACATGTCAGTCTCTCCTCTGATCTGGACGGTAACTTCTTTTATTTCTAGAATAGCTACTGAACTTTGAGTTTCATTCTTCCTCCATACCAGTATATAATTGTGATTTATTCCAATCTTTATGTGCCATAGGATAAAATTCATTGAACTCTGTAAAATTTATCTAACAGTAAGGAATGTAAGACATAATTTATTTTCTTCTTCACTACAACTTGTACTTGCACACTTAAGAAAACAGTTAGAAAATATTTAGGTTTTTTGGCCTCTTTTATGTTCCATAGTTTTTAGTTTCTTCTCCCTCCTTATTTATGAGTGAGTAAATCATGTATGTTGTTTACAGAAAAGTAATTTTTATCAATACTTCCTTTGATCTTCATGTAATTTATATCTCGTGTTGTTAAGAGATTCATTTGCATGAATTAGGAATATGGATTAACCTTGAGCTCATAAAATGACATTTTCCTTCTCTTTTTTCAGGTACAGTGCCACTTTCCAAGATGGAGATGGAAAAAATATGGAGATGGAGGTGCATCAACCGAAGTAGAAAATAAAGGTCAAGGAAATGAAGGATTCATTCATACTCCTCTATTTTCTCTTTCATGCATATGTACCTCTTACTTCAGTAGTTGTATTTTACTTTTCAGTTACATCCCACATATTGTGTGGGAACATTTGAAATTCCTTATGAATAAAACATTGAATTATGAAATTGATTTTTGTATTTCTTTCTGCACTTCAGCTTTCTATATGGATTGTATGATGAACTAAACAACTCAATAATATAATTGAATGTCTTAATATTGAAGGAAAGAACCTTAACGAATACCTGTAACATTTAGCAATGAACTCTAATTGCTGCAATCTGCAATTATGATTGTTGTTCCAAAACTTAAAATTTCATATATTCTGTAATTTGATGTCTTCATAAAGATAACACAGCTGGCCTTCGGGGATTTTTGTTATTTTGTTGAAGATATTCATGAAATTGCAGACTATGTGATATGTTTCATTTTGTAATAGCGCACATAGTTGAAAATTTCATGTAATCATTATTTATACTGCAGAAAATATATTTGACTGAAAGACACTCCCCTGGCTTAGGTTCACTTTGCCTTGATTCTATCCATCATAACAAAGTTTCAACTTTTCCATTTATGCACGAGTTCAAAAATTGTCAACACAACCTTTCCAAAAACATATTACCAAACTAAATGTTCACATTAACACTTGCATTTTTAAAATTTATTTTTTATTATTATTAGTAAATGAGGGTTAAGGGGACCCTACCCTATACAAGGGATGGAGAAATAGATAAGAAAATGATGAAAAAATGAAACTACCTCTTCCAGGGGGACAAAGAGTCCAAACCAACAATATGAAGAAAACTAACAAAAACATAAAACCAAAAACTATCTCAAACCCATTCCCTTTGTATGTTAACTCCATCTTAAGGGGAGAGATAGTACCTTTCTTTTTCCTACTCATAATAGTCCAATCCTCTTTTGTATTTATATTTATATTTTCATTATTATGGATTGAAATCAAAACTTCAATCTACTCCTTGAGATTTTGGGACCCGTAAAGCATCCACATCATTCTTTCTACGTTCTTACACTTCCTCCTTTTTTGAATCAGCCAAATTATTAGACTTAGATTCTGGATAAAAATCTGATTTATCATTCACAACTAAGTGTTTAGAATTCAAATTCTTACACCAAGAGCTTCTGCATTTAATATGTTTTCTTACCAAGTGAAAATCTGAAGCTAGGTTTCCAAGAGAAAATAAATTTCTACACCTAAAGAGAAACCCATCATAGTCCATATTTTGTAAGAAAGTTCTATCCTCCACTTTGTGTTCAATAGTTGTAGGGAAATAAGGAGAAGTATCCATATCAAGAAAAAATCTAGCATAATTTGTGTGCAAAAAATCATCAGTTTTTTGGGTCAATATCCAAACATTTCCGTAAAGTGTTACCAATAGCAGTTAAGAAACCTTACAAAAAAAATTGGTGGGGTAAATAAAGTAGCCAGATCCACACTGGATTACCTTGGAAAGTATCAGACATTGGGTTAAACATACAGAACCATAGTTTCATCAATAACATGTGGGATTCAAAATCCCAAAATGTTCCAAAACTAAGATAGAGTCCCATATAGAGTCTATGTAATAACTCATGCTTGAAATTTTGACATAGATTGTGTAAATTTGTAATGTCATGAGTTATATAAAACATTAAATTATTCTAGTTGTCTTCCATCCATGACAACGATTTCTAGAGATATCTTCGAAATTCATTCTTTCAATCCTGATGAATCCTTTCCATTCTGAGATATGACTTATTAATGTGTTTTTCAATGTCCCATCCAAACAATTTTGTGCACTTCAAAGGTTTTCTAAAGTATGAGATCATGATGTACATCATAGATTAAAAATATATATTTATCATGAATTCATGTAATTTCATGATACCATGAATCTTCACCTTTTTCCATTCTCTTACAAACCTTAATGTTATAGCTCAAACATGTTAACGAGTACTAAGTGAGAAAAAATTTCCTATACCATGAATTAAATAAACATCTTTCTAGAGTTTTTTGATTAGACGGGATGATTTTTTCATATTTAATTAATTTTGAATTATGTATTAAATTGTATAAACATAAATCATCTCTTAATCAAGCATGCTTTGGATTTGTTTTTTTCAAATAACCCACATTGCAAGCCATGATTATGCATCATATGGTTGAGTGAACACAAAATGAAATAATTAGGCTTGTTATAATTGTTCAATGTATGTATTAATGGATTAATTTCCACAAATTTTAATTTTAATCTAATTTCCATTCATGTTATTTTTCAGTGTCCATGTTCAAATAATTTTTACCACATAATAATACCCAAAATTTCAACACCATGTTGGCATGTTGTGTTGTATGTATTGTCATTGATGTAAAATCCCATTAATGACAAAGAAGATGATGGATAAGAGTTATAGGATGCTCATTATGATGGATGCATAGGGTTTAAGATGTGTTCATGATGATATCATGTGATTCAGGGAGATTGGCTTGGTTTAGTAAACCCATTAAGGTGATCTAGCTATCCTAGGTGATGGTGTATGATGGTTAGTCATTATTGATTCCTTGAAGAGTATATTAGTCGAATTGAGATAATTTTTTGGGAGTTTTTAAGCACTCACATGAGTTTTAGGGTACAGGTATAGGTTGAAGACCAAGTTTCAGGTGTTCATTTAGACTAGGAATGGGTGTTAAAAGGCATGCAAATGAGTTGTGGATCCATAAGAGCTAATGGATGCATGTAGGAAGGTGTTACATGGTGTTTTAGGTATTATATGACCTTTATGAGAGGTTTCATGGTTATTTATGATGTTGTTTTAGTCGACCCTAACATAAACCATACAAAACGCTCAGGGCTAGTCATGTAAATGAGATGGGATGGAAAAATGGAGAGATATCAGTGAAATTAAGATGATTGTAGATAATGAGAAGAGGTTTCCTATATGTTTGAGAAATTTTTTGAGTCATTATAAATAAAAATTTTCAAGTTACATCAGTTCTTGTGAAACAGGTTCCAAGAAAGGGTGTTTTCTAGCTCGAATTGCACCTTCTCATGCTCACTCTGAATTATGTTATTTTCATGGGACCTTATGGATTTTAGGTATTTTTTATAAATTTATACTATAACTTGTTAAAAAAAATTAGGTCATTTCACTATCACATTTTTATAAACAAATGTTTGCATGTTTGAAACAATAGCTCAAAAGCGGTTGGAATGAAATTTATCCTAAGTTCCCATAATTGATTGATATTGCATAGATTATGATTTTATAATATATATGACTCCTTATATATTATAGAAAGTCATGGTAGTGGATGTGGTGATGAGTGGACCCCACTCAAACAAGCATGTTTATGAATAAGTTTAGTTTGGGAAAATGTTGTGTAAAGGAGATGCAAAATAAATGGAAATTTCTTTAGTATGTGAGTTTTTATTTATATAAATTCTTGTTTTAGTTAATCATGATTCATAAAAATGTAAAATCATTCCCTATTTGTGAAGATTAGTCAAAGCGTAGTTTTCGAGAAATTTACAGAGATGAGCTTGGTTGACGGCCTTCCACATGGATTTGGAAGGATTTCCATAATGAACTATGGAAAGAGATTTAAAAACATATTTAAAATGTTATAACTAATTTTTATTTGTTATTTTATCTTATGGGTCATCTAGGTCTTATTGTGGAGATGAAGGTTTCTTGATTTTCAGGACAATACTACTCAGGCTGAAACAATGAGTTTGTTGAGGCATGAAATGGATTATTTTATTATTTATATAAGTTTGAAAGTGAAGAGTGGTGAATTTTTTTACTATTAAATAAATTTTTAGGTCTTGGAAGTGTCAAAAATGGTGCAAACTAGCTGAGTTTTTAAAACAGGTTTCTGGGCCGCATGATTTGGAGAAGAGGAAAAGAACCATGGTTTGAACCTATGGATGTTTCATAAGCTATAACATGCATAAATATGATTTAAAGGTAATGATGATTTTATAGATTAGTTAAATTCCATGTTTTATTTTATTTGTAGTGTGCTTGAGGCCCAAAGGTGAATACATGGTGTTGCAAACAATTGTTTAGTGAAGGATATGACAGATTTGACCCATGTTATGAATTATTGTATTGGTCCAAGTAAATTTAATACCATGGATGATGTTAATATGATATATTAAACATGTTTGATTAATTTTAGAGCTTGAATAATCATATTTTTTTGTTAGTGGATTTTACTCATTTTAGTGATGGGGATTTGAGCCTTTTTGGTGTAAGTATGAAGGTTTTGGGCATGGTTGACCTATATGGTTTATTTGTGAATATTGTAATAATTTTTTTTGAAATTTTTTACAGTTTTTTTTATTAAACCAAAGGATAAAAACTGACTTCTTTAGTGTTTAAATTAAGAGGAAGGTATAAAAGTGATGTTTAGGGTGTAAATTAGAACTCGTTGAGAAAGAAGGACAAGTGTGATCTATGTGAGAGTGTTTTACAGGTACCAAGGAATTTTTTGAGATATTATAGAGTGCATGATAGGTTGAATAATATTTTAAGATTGTTTCAAAGGTTTTGAATCAAAGAGAAGTGAAGAAAGTGAAAGATAGAGAAAGTTTGAGAAGATAGGGTTTGAAAAATGGTTTCAAGAGGAGTGATCTGAATAGGTGATATCAATAAGTTTTGGAATAAAAAGACATATCGTATATATTATCTATAGGTGGTTATGTGGTTTTTTTGATCATATTAAAGGGTTGTAGCCTCATTTTGAAGTTAATGCTTCACAAAAACTAAGGATTGGTGCTCGTTTTAGGGTTGGTGCTCTACAAAATTAGCAGTTGGTGCTCCTTGTGAAGTTGGTCCTTCACTGAATACTTTTTTATTTGAGTAATATAATTATAATTTTCAGTAGGTTTTCTTCCCCTTGAGGGTTTTTCACTTATATCTTGTGTTATGGTGTTGCTTCTCTTATTCATGACTAATTAAATGTATGTTATATGGTTTTATGCACATGCTAGGGATGGTTAATTTGTTAATGGTTAATGTGAGAAATCTAAAATCCAAATTTACTTTATAATAACTTATTAATCATCCCCCCATTCTCAGTCTATTGTGCTTCTAACAATTTGTAACATTGTAGGTCATTTTGGAGAAGTTTGATCACTTAAAAGGATATCCTTTAAAGAAAAATAATGATGAGTCAGTAGAGTGGTTTTTCTACTAGCAAGACACCTTTGTTTTATGGTGTGAATTATGCTTTTTTGAGGTTTATGATAATAACTCATATTATGTCAATAGGAATTGATATTTGGAATGTTATGGAAGATGGTTATACTACTCCTACCACTACACCAACTACTGCTTTAGACAAGAAGGAAAGCAATGATAACTCAAAGGCTATGTGTTCGTTCATGTTTTGGTTGTAATGTTTATCATGTGTGGCCTAGGATAATGTGAGATGGAAAATTTTATGCATTGAGAATGATCCAAGGCTATGTGGGAGAAGCTTTAATTAATATATCAATGTGACTCTAAGGTAATAATTACAAAACTCCAACCCTTCAAAAATCATTTAAAGAGTCTTAAGATGATAAGGATGAGTCTGTTGCAGCATTTTTACTTAGGGTTGAGAATATTGTCAACATGATGAAAGGATTGGGAGTTTATGTAACAGAATAATTTGTAGTTAATTATTTTTTAAGATCCCTAACTCCTAAGTCTGATTCCAAATTATCTACTAATGATGAGGCCAAGGAATTGAATTCTTTAAATATGGATGAATTACATTGTACGTTGTAATTTTTTTTATTTAGGGGGAAGTACGTCATTTTTATTCAAAGTATCCTTATAGGAATGAGAAGGAAGGAGATGAAAGTCATGAGGATGATCATAGTAAGAATAATTATAATTTCAACAAAGGTAAGAAGGAATTTAAGAAGTTTGAATACAAGAAGAAGCGAAAAAATAAGTGTCTATTCAAAGTAAAATGATTTTTATCTGATTCTAGTACTAGTGTTTCAGATTCTTAATATGAATGTGTTCATGAAGATGTTTGAAATCGGGAATTTTTCATGACTAAAGATGTCATGAGTTCTTCTAGTGATGGTTCTTCTTTATTAGGTGATTTCATACCAGGTTACTATAGTTATTGTGATTAGGGTGAATAGGATGTTAACAATGATCTTGAGTGCATTAAAAGAGAGTTGAGCCATGATGAAAACAAAAATTTGAAATTGGGTTTTCATGTAAAATAATATAAAAATAATATTCATGTTCTAGAACAAAAACATCAGTCTAAAAATGCAAGCTCAATGAGTCAATAAAACTGCTTGGAGAAAAGGTAAAGTTTCTTATCACAAGTGTAAAAGATAAAGAGACTATGTGTACAAAATTTGATGAGGATATATAGTTTATGAGGGAATAGTTGTTAGATACTGATAAGAAGGTAAAATATTTTAAGAAATTTTAAAACTATCCAAATATCTTGATGATATTCTTAGCAGTCATAAGTCACAAGGTGATAGGAAAAGTTTGGGTTTCAAAGAGGACCTTAAATGAAAAAATAAGATGTTATTCTAAGAAAAATGGATAGAGAACCAAATTTAAAGGATGAAGAGAAGAAAAATCTCATTAATGACAATGAGAATACTAATCCTACTAGGTAACCTAAATCCTCAAGGTATGAAAGATATTTTAATGGATATTATTTTACATGTAATAGATTTTTTCATAGGGAAAAAGAGTATCGAAGGATTTTTTGCAAATGACAATCCATGTAAATATAGAACGAGTGAGCATGTTAAGAGTGTTATATTCTACAATTTCAATGAAAAAGTTAAAATTTCTACATTATGTTTTAATTATCCACCTAGTCAAGTTAAAGGCTACATAAGCAAGAGTTCAGTGGTGTGCTTCAACTACAATGAGGATGGTCATGTTGCTAGAGAGTCTTACAATGGTTTCTTTAGGAAATATAAAATATTTCAAGTTTCTAAAGTGTAAGAAATAAAATTTCAGAGGAATAGGATGCATGATAATAGTCAATGGAGGAAATAGGATCGAAAAAGAGACAATGGTGTCTCATGAAGAGAAGGTGTTGACACAAATAAAGGGATGACTTAGATATTTTGTTTGAAACAAGGTGATGAAGAATATTTTCATGTGTCTAAGAAGGTTTGGGAACTTCTATGGTATTTCTTCTGATCCTACATGATGTCTTATGCCTCATAAGGTTTCTTATAGATATATTAGCTCATATAAAGCATTGCAGTGAGGCAGAGTTGTCTAGGTCTGTGTTTGTCTCTTTTAAGGATTTAAGGTAAGTTCTCTTAATCTTATAGTTATGTTTTGAGGTCGTTATTGGTTGGTAAATTTGTAACAATAATAATTTACTTATCTACATGTCTCTGAGTTTGTTTGATTGTGCTCTCTTGTTTGAGACTATCATATCATGATATGTTCTCAGTTTGGATTGACTCAATCTGTGTAAGTGCCATGCTGGTGTCTCAAAATAGGTCTGTTAAGTCATGTCATTAATGTAAAGTGTCTTCTCTTAGTCTGATCCAGTCATTAGTAGTGATGAAAAGTGACAAAAGGTTTACATTACCTCATAAAATATGGCTCTGAGTCCATTTTGGTCAAGTCGTGAGGTTTATGTTATGTTAAATCTTGAAAAGTAAACTCGTTCGTGAAGTAGAATGACAGTTGATTCTATGTGAGTCAATAAATTCAATCTTGAGTATAAATTTTTTTGAGTCATATAATGGAACATGGGTAAAGTTTTGAAGGAGTCTTGCTTTGTATATGAGTCAAAGGAGTCATTCCTCTATTAATAGTTTATTTAGGTGTCACTATGTCATGTTTCAAATAGTTCGAAGGAAGTTCAATATTTATAAAAGAGAGATGAAAAGGAATGAGTTATAAAGGTTGATGACTTGATTAGACCATCATCTCAAGAATGTATGTGACAATGTTCTTAAAGGTTAATGAGTGCAAACTAAGGAAGATTTAAGCTAGTAAGTGGTGATTTATTGGCCATTTTGTGTTTGTGTTGTCATTTATTTCAACTTCATTCATGGAAAAGGGTGTCATTATGTCACGTGAGTCCCCATATGATGTTATTCAGGTGTCAAACATGAAGGTTGATTGATAGTATCATGTTTGGTGGTGTTCAATGACATCCTTGTGCAAAGTTGTGCTATTCTAGGAGTGTTTTGATCTCTCCGAAGTTGGTTTTATGTTTTCAAGAGGCCATACATTGTCCATGTGATTTGTCTTGTGTGTACACGAGTATTCATAAAGTCAACAAGGTTAATTCATGGATGTGTTAGGTATTTCTAGGTATATTTTCTATTGATGTGTAATCACATCACCCCTAATTGTTTGCAACTCGGTAGATTGAAAATGTCACTGTGAGTGAATAACATGGAGATTTTTCCAAATTGTGGGAAATTGCAATCAGGAAAGATCTCCGGATGAAGTCCAGTTCATATTCCTCTATTATGATGCACATATAATAATTTTAGGGGATCTGCTCTAAAATATACTTTAACTTTCCCAAGAGACAGGGTTAAGAAGACTCAAGAAATTGAACCTAAAATAACAGAAGTTGTAATGCCCCGTTCGGCGTTTACCCTAGTTCTTGTCGCAATGACCCTCTTGTGGAGCGTCGAACGGCTGTGTGTGATTCTGATGTCTTGGCTCCATGGTCGGTCGTTGCTTCGTGTGCGCCTTCGAACGTTAACATCTAGTTTATCCCCTTGGTTGCTTAGGCCTGTTCACATGTTGTTTTAATCATTGTGAGTAATGGGCAATTCGATTCTTACTTCCTCTTGCTTGCTCGTCTGTTTGCGATTTAATCTTCTCGGGTTGAATAGTAATCATACAAAAATTTGTATACCTTTTTAGCTTATGGGAACTGTTCAGGTAATCTTGTAACTCCTTTTGCATTTGTATTAATATATCTTCTTTCGTATGCTTTGTGAGCTTACCTTAGTTAGTAGAGATTTTGTTATCCCGTATCTTTGCTGAAGGAGGGGCTCATGGGGGCGCCTGGCGATGGGGAGGAAGTGTGATTTCAAATATATTTAAAGAATTCAATTAAAAATCTTGATTATTAGAATATGTATAAAATTCAAATGCTATTCTGTAAGACACTTAGTAGCTTCCTCTAAATACATTCATTGATTTATTCTAATTGATTCTTCTTGAATTCAGAATTGAATTTAACATACACATTACAATTTTCTAGAATTGATGCAACATCGAACTTCTTTAATTTTCATGTTTCCAATTGATTTTCAAGTCCTATCTTATAATGGTCTTGAAATCACAAACTTTAGGCCAACTAATTTTTAAATGCTAAGAATTCATTGGAAAAGACCCGTAAAAATATGTTAACCTCTACCATTGAATTAGTAGGTCGTGGTGAGGACTGCGCAGTTTTTTTAAAATCTTTTAATTAGCTTGCACCTACCCTCCACTGCCACCTTGGCCGACCAGGTCCATTCGCAGGTCTTGATTGCAAGTGGATGACTTTAGTCTCCTCCCAACCACCCAACCTGCAGACTGTAATGGCCATCACGTTTCTACCTTGCGTGAGGGAGATGGGAGTCGGTGGAGGCCTATTTTTCTTCACCTGGATCTCTTTTTGATTCTTTTATTCAATGCGTATGGGCGCAGTCTGGTTTGACATGATGGCTAGATGGAAGTCAAGCGTAGTGAAGAGAATACTGTGTTTTCTTCCTGTGTTACTGTTCAGAAGATTGCCAGCAAAATCCTTCTGTCATGGTGTTTCTTGTCCAGGGATCCTCACAAGGAGCGACCTGCTGGTTTTTCAGATGGAGCTTCAAGCTAGTGAAGCAGTAGCTGGTGTCTGTTTGTCCTCCACTTTCATTGCAGTGCTGTAGGTGTGTTCTTGTCAGAGGATCCACATTAGTGAGAAGCCTGCAACATCCACATTAAGTGGCAGTGGAAGGATAAGATAGTTCCAGTCTGTTCTTTTCAGCTTACAGGTTTGTCATGTTGTGTTTTGTTCAGTATCACAGTCTATTCTTCTGGGTTTATTGGGTTAAAGAGAGGATTCAGACCTATTTAACTCTCCCTTCAGGAGCGCGTGGGATCGAAACGCGGGAAGGACGTTCACAGTTGTAGTCGCAGGCTCTTCTTCTCCCTCTGTCGCTTTGTTTTCCCCGTGCTTTGTGAGTATAGACACCCCATGGCATGTCACGGCTCCTCCTCATCGGATGGACGATACCGTTGCAGTCGAGTATGGAAGAAATGCGGTGGCAGGCATGTTGCAGTATAGTAGAAGCCTTTGTGAGCGCTTCCAACAAGCAGGTTGTCCAACTATGTTGTTATCTGTTCAGTATCAAATGCATCCTCAGATTCGGGTTTCTCCTTCAAGATATTTTTATCAAAATCGACTATGTGACAGTGAGAGTGTTACCAGGAGACCTGATGAAATTTATTTACAAAGATTCTCTATTGAGACCCCCCCATTGATTTGTGGCATTCTGTCACGTTTTGCATGCTGCGTGGATTCTCTCTCTCCTTGCATACGTTATTTTGGAGACGTATTCTTCTTCAAATTTCTATTATCCTTGTTCCTACGTGCCTTTTTCTTCTACTCTGTCCTTCTCTGGTGCCCCATCTTTAACGCAGGCTGGAAGGTTGTTTAGAGGGTTGTGCAGTCTGGCCTTGTCCCTTTCTTTCAAGTATGTGCTAGAATTTTTGTCATTAAAACCATATTGTGCATACCATAGTCTTGACAGCACCTGAGACCACCGTTCTTTTTGTTCGATGTTTCTTATAAAATGGAGCTCTCTGCCCAGGCTAAGCATAGACGAGAATGGAGCTTGAGTGCCCAGCCTATAAAAAGGGGAGATTCGACCTGAGGATTGTTGTTGCTGGTTCCGGGTGGTGTCCATGAAACTTTTTGAATCTGGAGAAAAAGGCAAGATATTTCTACACTTTTCTACTGTTATTTTATTTAAAATTATTGTGAAATCGAACCACTTTTTCCTTGCATTGATTTGTCAGTTGGATGTCATGATGGGAGATTTCCCCTTTCTGCTTGTTTTCTTCTTGTTTTAGCTTTTATCGTTGTCAGTATGTTGGTCGAAAGGATGCGTGTGCCCTCTCCTCTGGGTGTTATGTTTCTCTTGCTCGAGTGATAGACCTTCGTCTGTTTGTTTATGTATTAATTCTTCTCTGCGATTGAGTTGCAAGTTATTATGTTGATCAAACTAGTATTTTCGATATCATGGAAGTAAGTTTACGATAACTATGAAGCCCCTCCCTAGCACCCAAGTTTGTCTTTTGACGTTTTTTGTTAGCTCCTTCTCAAGTCCCTTTGATAACCTTTTGGCATCGAGAAAGGAAGGTTGTAGGATTAGTGTGATCAATGCTTGGGCTAGCCAGCTTAGAGTTTCGGTATTAAAACTTTTAGAATGAAAAGGTTTGTGTGCAATGTGTTTTCCGTCTCGCGTGTTTAGACTCTTATATTATCTTTCATCTTGTTTCTAGGCTTTTAAGGCCATCCTCAAGAAGTACCTTGACCATCCCTATCAACTTGAACCATAACTAGCTTTTCGGATCAACTAAGCTCGAGGTTTCATTGTGCGAATCCAGTACCTCGTTGACACTAGAATAGTTTTGGTCTAATCCCCCTCTCAGAATTATTGTTGATGGCGCTCTTCTATTCTTCCTAACTTGCATTATTTCTCCTTTGTAATGTTAACGCTATTAATTAATATTGGTCGGTTTTTATGCACGTAATTACCTTAATATTTTGTGGTGGAGATTTCCTTAAATGTGATTAATCTTCGGAAAAAAAAAAAAAAAACTCATCTTTCATTTGATAGTCTTATGGATTCATAGCGGAAGGTTTTGTTTTGATAATGTCACTTAGAAATTATGTTTGTATCTATGTGTGACGGTTGACTGTGTTACCAAGGGTTGCCTTAAAATATTGTTGTTTTGGGAAATAGGTAATTTATTTTAAATTAACCAAACATTAGAATTGTTGTGGAGGTTTGCAAATCTTTAGTGTTATAAAATTTGTTGATGACATTATTGTATACTCTTGTTTGACGGAACTCCCTTCTTCTCTCGCGTGTTTGCTACTAGCCTGTAAGACATTGGCCCTTCTTGGATGATTGGAAAATCTCTTGGAGTTAATGGTCAAAACTAGTATACTTTGCCTTCACTTCAAAACTTATGTTGTGTGTATACTCTATTTGATTTCCGGTTTGAAACTCAATTATACATGGCTTTTTGTGTTAATTTTTGAAACCCGTGGTTCCCCTTTCTTGGGCCGATCAACTCTTGTTCTTTTAGAAATATATTATTTTAGCCTATGCGTTTGGTACCTTTGATAAATTTCTAGATGGTTGGTATATATATCAAATCTCAATCTTGTAATTATTATTTAATTACTTACTTGATGGGAATTTTGTTTTTGCTAGATTGTTTATTTCTCCTTATAGGGCCAAGGGCCATTCTCATACGATTGCTATACTTTCGTTGCTTTTACTCCTAACTGAAGTACAAGGTCTTCTCCTTCTTTGATTGGCATGATGGAGACTTTATTATAACTTGATGTGTTGATAGTGTTTAGAGGTTTGACCCAATTCTTGTAATAAAGTGCTTCCTTTTTGTGGTATTGTTAGATAATAGTTATGGTGGTTTTGTGTAGCCTTATCTTGCTCAGTTCTCGCGAACTGACTCTTGTGGAAAAATTTGTTGCAGATGGATTTTTGCGAGTAGATGAGGGATAGACTTGTAGATTTTTACATCAACCTCAGTTGAGAAGTTCTTTTGCATGAATCCTTTTTATATTGTTCAACTATTGATAACATCTAGTGGAAAATTTAGAAGAGGATCAATGTCTTAGTATATTGTATCGTGGATTATGTCGTCTTAACTTTGGAACCTTGAATTGTCTGTCTATATTTGGAAAATATAAGAAAATTTGTTTACCACTTGTTGAGTGACCTTAATGGATTATCGGTATTCTAAGAGTTGATGTAACCTTTTTCGTTTTCGTAAATGAATATTGTTAAACTTTACCCCTACGATTAAATGTTGAGTTAAATCTTTCTAAGACTTAGTAATAGTGTGTTATAAGTAAAATAAAATGGGTTGTTTAATACTTATAGAAGTTAAACTAAAATTTATATTGCAAATAAATTAGTGTAGAGGTGACCAACTTGAGAGCATGTAATTCCATAAGTGATCAAAGATGAAACTATCCTTTGTTAAGTAACATTATATAACTTGATATCCCTAGCTACACTAATGAACACTATCCCTTTCATGGTGAAATTCTTAAACGAACGTAAGGGAAATCTATGGTTAGATCTGGAAGATAATAAGATTTAATAAGCAGGAGATAACACTTTAGAAACCACGCAATCTATCTCTTAGCCATTGGATGGTAAATTGTTTTATTTTTATAAAACTCATTTAGTAAAGCCTAAGTAAAATCTTTAATAATTCTGGTTAAGTTCTCAAGTTTCAATTAAATCTTGGTAATAAAAAATGAGGTCTTGAAGATGATTTCAACTCAACCTTCTCCCTCTAACCTTTTTCCAAGGTGCTTTGTCTTTCTTCTCTTAAGTGTGTTGAACGCAAACCCATGTTGTCATATGGGCATGAACAAGTTCTAGTAGCGTAAGTGTAAATAGATGGCCTTGTGAAATTAAATTACCCCCTTTCTCTAAATAAACGAATTAAGCAAATAAATGTCATAATAGAGAAGATTTTAAAGATGATTACTCAGTGTAAAAAGAATAAACTTAGCTTGGTAAGATGAATTGTATGAATCATATCTTGAGCCTCCTTGAAAACGTAAGCTAAGAATTGCAAGATGTATTTTTAAAATAAATAACCCTCAAGAATATCTCATTGTGGATGGCCCTAACTGTAAGTGTGTTCTGTGGTTGGACTTCTATGTTGTCATGTCAAAAAGAAAAAGTGTATTATCCTTTGGGTGTGAACGTTTCCGTGATGACCTTGTGGTCATCCCCGTAACAAGTGGTTCCCAGAGTTGGTTGTAACTTTGTGACGACATGTTGTGTCGTGTTATGTGTGGAAGCAAGTCAAAAAAAAATTATCCTGTCTTTTACTGTGTTGTTCGTGTGTGTGAATTTTTGGGTCGTTACACTTGGTATCAAAGCATAGGTTCATGCTCTCGAACCTCTGGGCCGGATTGGTGTTGTATGGTGATGTTACATGATGGTGATGGTGTTACATGATATTGTTTCATGGAGATGATGGTATTGCATGATGATGATTTATATGGAAAGAGTAATGTGGTATAAGCGTGATGTGATTATTGTCGTAATTGTGATATTGTGAACGCACGTGATGTGTATGTCACTTACTGTGTGTTTGTCATCATGTTGATGTGCTGGGGATGGGAGTGTTCTCTCTCCTTCTTGTGGATTCTATGAAGAGTTCACGTGTGAATTGTTGTTTGTGATGTGTGAAAAGAATTATAATGTGGATGACATAGTGTTGGAGCATTGTGACATATTGTGATATGTAGGTGTATCAATGTGTTGTATGACTAGATTGATGTTAAAAGAGATGAGTTATATCATGATGTTTTACCATGTTTTGAAGAAATGTGTGTATCACCTTGCTATGTAGCAATGGATGTTATGTTGTGGTGTTACTATGTTCATCATAAGTATGATGTGTGTAATATGTAATGCTTCATGTTGTGATTTGGGGTCATACGGTGAGTGTATGAACCCTATCGTATGGTGATTGCACTTTGGGTGCAGAATGTGGTAAAGTGATGTGTTACACTCAGTGAATGTATGATTGTGATCTACCTTGTATATGTACCACCATTGTGTTAGTGATGTAGTTACATGTTATGTTGTGAACCTTACGCTAACCGACCCTGAGGGAAATCGGTAGAAGTGTATGTTGAGAGTGAGGAATGGTGTACCATGGGTCAATAACTCGAGCCGAAATTCAGTTTAGTAGATAACAACCTGTGATTCTTTCCTCTCTCCCTATGTGGTTGTATGTATGCAACCTAAGTGCAACTATGACTATGTTTAGCCTTGTCGAAGCGGTGGTGGGATGATTCAGATAGAGGTGATGACAGTTGTATTATTGATATGTATTTTACGAGTTGAGGCTCGATGTTCCGAGTGCTAGCAACTCGTTGAGTACCCCTTGGTGGCCAAATAAGGCCACACAGTTATCGTAATGTGACATTATTATAAGTTGATTTTATTCGTAAATTGAGCTTTTTACTTTATTTTGTAAGGACCAACAACTTTTCTTGATTGCCATGCTTTACAATTTTGGGCATTTCCTTGGTTTTGGCACTAACATGTGGATTTTGACACTAACTATGGCTATTTGGCCATTTATTTTGCTTGGTTTTGGATCTTCTTTTAAAATTTTAAGATTTTACCACCTTGCCCAAGGCTTGTACTTTGCCACTTGGCACTTAGATTGGATTGTTATGCTAGTTCTATTGTCATGATGTGTGGAATAGGGTCATGGGATGCACCATGAAATGGTTGGACCTATGGACCCGCTTTGTTGTATGGGGGTACGCCCCAAGGAGTTACAGATAACTAGCGGGTTGTTGAACCACGCGTTATTATGTCACTTGGGTTAGGAGTGTTTGAACTCTATGTGTCTTAGGCCATAGGGTCAACCGGCCTCCTTGAGGGAGGCATAAGAGTTTGAGGGAGGCATAAGAGACTTGAGGGAGGCATAAGAGTTTGAGGGAGGAATAAGAGACTTGAGGGAGGCATATGATATTTGTCTGTATGGTTGATGTTTTAGGATATATGTTGAGTTATTGTGATGTTTTGGTAGTGGTCTTTTGATGTATGTGTTACTCATGTCAGATGGATATGTGTTGTGATGTTGTGATTATGTCATTGATGCCCTTGTGGACCCTATGTACATGTAGTTTTTATGAGTCATGGAATATCCTCATACGTGGAATTGAGGAAATGTCTGGTGGATTGTAGTACTCTTTTGTTTGAGTATTTAATATGTCAGTCATAGATGTGTGTCGAGTACTATGTTATGTGGACTGTGCCTAATCCATTCCGTATTTGAGTAACCTTTTGTGGTGTAATACAATCATGAAGTATATACTTGTGTGCTTGTGAATCTGTAGTGTCTTTTGAACCTGATAGGGTGTTGTGTTAGCAGTTCATGTTGGGCACCCACAATAAGGAATAAACCAAAACTCTTCAATGATGAAATTTTTAAAAGAAATTAAACTAAGAATAATGCTAATGGAAAGGAACTAATGAAATAAAAAAGAGGGAACTGCCAATCTTCACAAAACATTGAAAGTTAAAATTTCTACCAAATGTTCCTAAGGCTACCTTGTGGCCATGTTTTAATCAACTAAAATTTTAAACCATAGGGTGTACTTTCTCCTTTACCTGTTCTTGTTTGCGTACCATTTCTTTTCCTGTTGTGTTATGTCGCATCGAGGACGATGCTTTCTTAAGGGGAGGAGAATGTAATGCCCCGTTCGGCATTTACTTCCTAGTTCTTGTCGCAATGACCCTCTTACTGGAGTGTTGAACGTCTGTGTGTTTTGATCCCTTTTATCGATAGTCGGTCTTTGACTTTGCCTTTCACGGATTAACATCTAGTTTATCCCCTTGGTTATAGTTCACATGTTGTTTTAATCTAATCCCTCCTTTTACTTTGTCTTGCCATTCGTTCTGTCGTAAGTGCACTTTTGTTTCCGAGGGTCATTTTTAATTTTTGTTGTTACCTATAGTGAGCTTATGATATGCTTTTGATCGGTTAATGCGTAATGAATTGCCAAATGTTGTTAAAACTTTATAATTTGATATTAACATCCTCTTGAGGCATCCGGCCATTTTGAGTTGTCTTTTAGTACAGACTTGGTTCATGGAAGGCTGACAAGGAGGTTGGGTGGTCCCGCCTTTGAAGGTGAGGACTACGTGAGTTTATATATTTTTAATTGCTTGCACCTACCCTCCACTGCCATATATTGGCCGACCAGATCCATTCGCAGGCCTTCTTGCACGTGGATGTACATTAGTCTCCCTCCCACCCACACAACCTGTAGACTTATTATGACCATCATGTTTTTCTACCTTGATGAGAAAGATGGAGTCATGGAGGCCTGCTTTTCTTCACCTGGATGTCTTTTTGATCATGTTTACTGAATTGATTTTCAAAAATAATGGGCTTGCAGATCGAAGTTTGACGTTATAGCTAGTGATGTAGGCATTGGAAAGGGGCATTTTTATGGTTCCTGGTACCATGGGAAGAGGCCAGCAAATCCTTCTGTCAGGACTGGCGTTTTTCTTCCTAGCTCCTTCCTGCATGCCTGGTTTTAGCTTGGAGCTCCAAGCTAGTGAAGCAACGAACATTGCTGCCTCCAGGCTTCTTGAATTACATTGTGTAGATGTGCACTTGTCAGGGTTCCTCCTGCAACCTTCCCTTCCTGTCCCTTGTAATGGCTGCATTTTTTCCCCCCTTTCGTGATACAAGTCGGTGAATCCAATCTTTTCTTCACCTGGTGCTCTTTTTGATTCTTTTATTACCCGTATGGATGAGGTTTGCAATGTTAACACTAAAGTATGGCAGACCGTGAATGGTTTTCTATTTGAGGTTGTTTCCAGAGGCGTTTCGAGTTTTTCTTCACCTGGCACGTTTTTCCTTTTGCTGGCCGTGGCACAGATGCTAGAAGGAGCAAGCTAGTGAAGCAGGTGTGTTACCTCCACTTTCATTGGGTGCTGAGAGGTGTGTTCTTGTCGGGGATCCACAGCAACACCCTACAACAAGAGTTAACCACGCGGCAGGCATGTTGCAGTATGGCTGAATAGCCTTGTGAGCGCTTCTAGCATAGCAGTTGTTCAACTATGTTGTTCTGTTTTGTCTATTCTGTATCAGATGCATCCTCAAATTCGGGTTTCTCCTCCTTAAGATATTTTTATCAAAATCGACTATGTAACAGTGAGAGTGTTACCAGGAGACCTAATGTCGCTTTGTTTTACAATGATTTTCTGACTGCAGACCTTACTTGTTTTACGATGTAGCCGTCCTCATGGCTTCCGAGGGAGACTGATATCCATAGGCGTGGATCTGTGTCAGTATGGAAGAATATTCATGAAGCAATTTACATGTTGCAATTATAGTAGAAGCTTCTTTCAATGAGTCACTAAGTTCCAGGCATAAAGGTTGTCGAACTATGTTGAATTATCTGTACAGTATGAAATGCATCCTCGAGAGTTTGATTTTCTCCTTCAAATCTTTGAATCAAAATTTACTATGTGACAGTGAGAGTGTTACCAGGAGACCTGATGAAATTTATTTCAAAGTGTCTGATTCAAACCATGGGGTTGGATTTGTAGGTGATATTCACCGCATGGAATGTGGACTAGCACGAGCTCGCAGAGCACTTTGGGTTAAGGGAAAAGCAGCTTGCATTGAAGCTGCCCTTTTCTAGTGATTTGTGGTCAGCCTTCAATGCGTGGATTCTCTCTCTCCTTGCATGTTATTACGGATATGGAGTCTTCCAAGATTTCTATTATCCTTGTTCCGTGTGCCTTTTTCTTCTGCTTTGTCCTTCAGACTGGTGCCCTAATCTTTAACTAAGGTTAGAAGGTCCAAATTAGAGGGTCAGTGCAGTCTGGAGATGGTGGAGGTCTTTCAAGTATGTGAAGGATCAAGTTCAATTAAAACCATATTGTGCATACAGTAGTCTTGACAGCACCTGAGACCGGTGTTGGGAGGATTTGGCAAGTTTCTTATAAAATGGAGCTCTCTGCCCAGTGCTAAGCATAGACGAGAATGGAGTTTAGAGTGCCCAGAGCTTGAAAAAATGGAGATTCGACCTTGGATTGTTGTTGCTGGTCCGGGCGGTGTCCATGAAACCTTTTGAATCTGGAGAAAAAGAAAAGATATTTCTACACTTTTCTACTGTTATTTTATTTAAAATTATTGTGAAATCGAACCACTTTTTCCTTGCATTGATTTGTCAGTTGGATGTCATGATGGGAGATTTCCCCTTTCTGCTTGTTTCTTCTTGTTTTAGCTTTTATCGTTGTCAGTATGTTGGTCGAAAGGATGCATGTGCCCTCTCCTCTGGGTGTTATGTTTCTCTTGCTCGAGTGATAGACCTTCGTCTGTTTGTTTATGTATTTATTCTTCTCTGTGATTGAGTTGCAAGTTATTATGTTGATCAAACTAGTATTTTTGATATCATGGAAGTAAGTTTACGATAACTATGAAGCCCCTCCCTAGCACCCAAGTTTGTCTTTTGACGTTTTTTGTTAGCTCCTTCGCAAGTCCCTTTGATAACCTTTTGGCATCGAGAAAGAAAGGTTGTAGGATTAGTGTGATCAATGCTTGGGCTAGCCAGCTTAGAGTTTCGGTATTAAAACTTTTAGAATGAAAAGGTTTGTGTGCAATGTGTTTTCCGTCTTGCATGTTTAGACTCTTATATTATCTTTCATCTTGTTTCTAGGCTTTTAAGGCCATCCTCAAGAAGTACCTTGACCATCCCTATCAACTTGAACCATAACTAGCTTTTCGGATCAACTAAGCTCGAGGTTTCATTGTGCGAATCCAGTACCTCGTTGACACTAGAATAGTTTTGGTCTAATCCCCCTCTCAGAATTGTTGTTGATGGTGCTCTTCTATTTTTCCTAACTTGCATTATTTCTCCTTTGTAGTGTTAACGCTATTAATTAATATTGGTCGGTTTTTATGCACGTAATTACCTTAATATTTTGTGATGGAAATTTCCTTAAATGTGATTAATCTTCGGGAAAAACTCATCTTTCATTTGATAGTCTTATGGATTCATAGCGGAAGGTTTTGTTTTGATAATGTCACTTAGAAATTATGTTTGTATCTATGTGTGACGGTTGACTGTGTTACCAAGGGTTGCCTTAAAATATGGTTGTTTTGGGAAATGGGTAATTTATTTTAAATTAACCAAACATTAGAATTGTTGTGGAGGTTTGCAAATCTTTAGTGTTATAAAATTTGTTGATGACATTATTGTATACTCTTGTTTGACGGAACTCCCTTCTTCTCTCGTGTGTTTGCTACTAGCCTGTAAGACATTGGCCCTTCTTGGATGATTGGAAAATCTCTTGGAGTTAATGGTCAAAACTAGTATACTTTGCCTTCGCTTCGAAACTTATGTTGTGTGTATACTCTATTTGATTTCCGGTTTGAAACTCAATTATACATGGCTTTTTGTGTTAATTTTTGAAACCCGTGGTTCCCCTTTCTTGGGCCGATCAACTCTTGTTCTTTTAGAAATATATTATTTTAGCCTATGCGTTTGGTACCTTTGATAAATTTCTAGATGGTTGGTATATATATCAAATCTCAATCTTGTAATTATTGTTTAATTACTTACTTGATGGGAATTTTGTTTTTGCTAGATTGTTTATTTCTCCTTATAGGGCCAAGGGCCATTCTCATACGATTGCTATACTTTCGTTGCTTTTACTCCTAACTGAAGTACAAGGTCTTCTCCTTCTTTGATTGGCATGATGGAGACTTTATTATAACTTGATGTGTTGATAGTGTTTAGAGGTTTGACCCAATTCTTTTAATAAAGTGCTTCCTTTTGTGGTATTGTTAGATAATAGTTATGGTGGTTTTGTGTAGCCTTATCTTGCTCAGTTCTCGCGAACTGACTCTTGTGGAAAATTTGTTGCAGATGGATTTTTGTGAGTAGATGAGGGATAGACTTGTAGATTTTTACATCAACCTCAGTTGAGAAGTTCTTTTGCATGAATCCTTTTTATATTGTTCAACTATTGATAACATCTAGTGGAAATTTTAGAAGAGGATCAATGTCTTAGTATATTGTATCGTGGATTATGTCGTCTTAACTCTGGAACCTTGAATTGTTTGACTATCTTTGAAAATTATAAGAAAATTTGTTTACCGCTTGTTGAGTAACCTTAATGGATTATCGGTATTCTAAGAGTTGATGTAACCTTATTTCGTTTTGAATGAATATTGTTAAACTTTATCCCTACGATTAAATGTTGAGTTAAATCTTTCTAAGACTTAGTAATAGTGTGTTATAAGTAAAATAAAATGGGTTGTTTAATACTTATAGAAGTTAAACTAAAATTTATATTGCAAATAAATTAGTGTAGAGGTGACCAACTTGAGAGCATGTAATTCCATAAGTGATCAAAGATGAAACTATCCTTTGTTAAGTAACATTATATAACTTGATATCCCTAGCTACACTAATGAACACTATCCCTTTATGGTGAAATTCTTAAACGAACGTAAGGGAAATCTATGGTTAGATCTGGAAGATAATAAGATTTAATAAGCAGGAGATAACACTTTAGAAACCACGCAATCTATCTCTTAGCCATTGGATGGTAAATTGTTTTATTTTTATAAAACTCATTTAGTAAAGCCTAAGTAAAATCTTTAATAATTCTGGTTAAGTTTTCAAGTTTCAATTAAATCTTGGTAATAACAAATGAGGTCTTGAAGATGATTTCAACTCAACCTTCTCCCTCTAACCTTTTTCCAAGGTGCTTTGTCTTTCTTCTCTTAAGTGTGTTGAACGCAAACCCATGTTGTCATATGGGCATGAACAAGTTCTAGTAGCGTAAGTGTAAATAGATGGCCTTGTGAAATTAAATTACCCCCTTTCTCTAAATAAACGAATTAAGCAAATAAATGTCATAATAGAGAAGATTTTAAAGATGATTACTCAGTGTAAAAAGAATAAACTTAGCTTGGTAAGATGAATTGTATGAATCATATCTTGAGCCTCCTTGAAAACGTAAGCTAAGAATTGCAAGATGTCTTTTTAAAATAAATAACCCTCAAGAATATCTCATTGTGGATGGCCCTAACTGTAAGTGTGTTCTGTGGTTGGACTTCTATGTTGTCTTGTCAAAAAGAAAAAGTGTATTATCCTTTTGGGTGTGAACGTTTCTATGCTGACCTTGTGGTCATCCCTGTAACAAGTGGTTCCCAGAGTTGGTTGTAACTTTGTGACGACATGTTGTGTCGTATTATGTGTGGAAGCAAGTCAAAAAAAAATTATCCTGTCTTTTACTGTGTTGTTTGTGTGTGTGAGATCTTTTGGGTAGCTAAAGATTGCATATCATGGAGCATTTTCCAGAGTGTGGGACTTTATAATCGGGAAAAATATTTGAAGAATGTCAGGTTCCTAACTTATCCTAGTGCCAACCACTCTAAAGTGAAGAGAGTTGTAGATCTAACCCTAATCTAATATTTACAAGGAGACAGAGATAGAGAAAATGCATGAAATTAAAACCTACTCTAAGGGAAGATGATGCACTAAGAAGGATGGTTAAATAACCTACATAATAAACACAACACAACCAACGTCTTGTAATGAAAACAAAAAGGTGCGTAGTAATTTGTATGTAATGAAATACCAGAAAAGATGCAATGAAACAAAAAAGGGGTGTTTGAAATATCCCCAAATTTTTTCATATTTCTTCAGAAATTGATACAATAGTCCACACTAAAGCTCAAAGGCACATATCTTGCATTACAATTTTCGACGGGGAGGTTTAGAATTTCCACAAAAACTATTATAGACAAGAAAGAAGAAGGGAGGGGAAGATACAAGTTTTCCAACTTATTTAAAATGAGCCCCTCCTTCCAATATATAGGAAGAATGAGAGAAAAGAGGAGAGGAGGAATTTGAAATCCTTCTTTAACCACCCAAAAATATATTAAAACACTTGTAAAAATGATGGTTGCCACTGTAAAACCCATGCCTCCAACTATTATACCTCGCTAAAGAAGAAAGGAAGCCCATACGTCTTTATGTGGTATGTGAGAAATCTGGAAAAACCCTCTAAAATTAGGGACTATACTTCTTCATTTTTAAATAACTGAAACACCCTCTAAAATACATTTTCGTGAAAATTTGAGTTTTCAGTCAAAAGTTATGGCTGTTTGAAGATGAGGGTGCCATACTATGATAAATGCGGGTTGTTGGATCTATTTTTCGGTATTTTCATCTTTTTCAGGTCCGTGTATCCTAGCTGTCATGGTTGTTCTTCTTCGCCTTACCCACATTGCAGTTGGTTATGGCTACTTCAGATTTTTTGGGTTCGCATGTCCCAGAAACATTTTTCTGACTTTTCCTACATTTTGGGATCCCTTTTAAAATCAGACCCAAACTTGGTATGATGAACCTTGGTACGATCCGCATTGGTTCCATCCGCAGCCCTCAGACCCAATTTACACAAAAATAGGCCCTTGACTCCATTTTTCAATTTTTTGTAAATTTTCACTAACTCCTTGGATCTTTCTTGGATAGGAAATTTAGAGAAAAGAAAATTGATCCCTCAAAACCTTATTTTGGGCCTCAAACCATTTCTACTTGCTCAAGCCTGAAGAAATTATGCAAGTTATCTAAATTACCTTGGGGAGTGAATTTTTTATAACAGTTTTTAGCCCTGGTACATATATAATGAGTTGGAAATGTGATTTATGGGCCTGATCTATCTTCTCAAATCAAGTTAGGAGCATGGTGATGGTATAAAAGGTATTTATTGTGAGTTTAAGGTCAGAAATCAGTGGTTTAATGCTTCTATAGGGTCCTTGGGAAGCAAGCAATGAGAAACAATCTAGTAAGCACATGTAAATGAGATTGGATGAAGAGTTTGAAGAATATCTGAGATATATGGTGAATATGGATAGGTATACTATGTTTTCATGACAATTCATGAAATTTTTCATGTCATTCTTACTTAGGAATTACAAGTTATGCACATTTTTGTAAAAACAAGTAACTCACAATGTGTTTTAGTGAAAATTCTTGTCCTTCTGGTGCTCGTTGTGGATTGTATGATTTTCATGGTGACGTAATATCTTTAAAATATATTATAAGGCTAGTTATGAATATTTAAAAAAATAATTGTTTGGTTTTATCCTCACATTTTTATGAAAAATTGGGTTCTGAAACCCTAGGAAAATGCTAGCTAGGAGAGATGCACAAAAGAAAAGGTATTCATAGCCTATTTTTATTCCTTTTTCCAAATTAAGTATGAGGTTTTGTATAGGACTCTTCTATCTTTCCATAAAGGTATGTTAGATCATGTGGTTATATGTGGGCCCCACCTAAAGAGTTTCTATTTTTGGAAAAAAATTCGTAATGAGGTGATGACTAAATTTCCATTTATGACATACAAGAAGTTTTAATAGATGTTAATGAAGCTTTAAGATCATGGTTGAAGTGAAAAATTTCAAAGTGTGCCCTATCTATTTTAACTAGTTTTTTGGGTCATTTGAAGAAGCTTATTGTAATATTTACATTGCATGAACTAAATTAGGATTTAAGAATCCAATAAAGTTTTTTTGTGAAATTGGTTCATATATATTTCCATTGGTATTCAAAACTTTAATATTGGATAATTTATGCAAAATTCATGATCTGTTTCTTGAGGCTTAATTTTGAACAATGCTCAATCTAGTAAGGTACAAGTTGTTTCATGTGGTAAAATGTTGATTCTAAGTTGTTCAGGCTCGGTGAATGTTGTTCATGGATAACATATAATGTATAAGTATGTTCAATTCTTTTTTAAAGCTTGGAAGTTGTTTTCAATATGATGGAATATGTTGGGTTAGTTGTTAGTTCTCGAGTCCAAGAAGGATTGAAAAGTAGTTTACAAAGATTAGCTTGGTTGAAGGCCTTACAATTATATATGTAAATAGATATAATATGTTATGATAATAGTATTCAGAGATATTTCTAATTAGTATGGTTTGTCTCATGGTGAGGTCATTTTATATGTCTTTCAAGTTAATTTGTGGACATGTTTATATGCTAGATTTCTAGATAGGTTTGTTCTTACTGAAGTATTGAGTTGTTTGGAGAATAAAATGGATGAGTTGAAGATGTATATCAAATTTAATGTGAATATGTATTATTTTGGAACCCATTTGGAGGTATTTAAATTGTTAAGAAGCATGAACAACGGTTACATTTGTAAAATTACTTTATGGGTATCTTGACTTGGTGAAGATAAATGTTGCTATGGTCTGAACCAACAGATGTTTCATGAGCTCTAAATTTATTAATTTTATTTACAAGTATTTAAATTTACATTTAGTGGTAACATGCCATATTTTAGGTATTTTTGCATCGTATTGAGGCCCAAATTTGAAATCCGGTTGTTAATAGCAATTATTTGGTGAAGGTATTGAGCCAGTGGGCCCATTAAATGAAATATTATGATTTGATCATGAAAATTATGAAAATAATTTATTATTAAATTATATTAATCATTTTTGGTGATACTGGGATCTTGAATAAAAATATTTTTGGCAAGGGGTGATGTTTTTCATCCCAATGATGGGGTTTTTAGAATGTTTGGTACATAGATGAAGGGTTTTGGCTAGGAAGAACTATATGGGTCATATGTGACTATTATAATGAAGTTATTGGGATTTTACTATGATGCATTGGTCATGAAAAAGGTTTATTACTGACGTATGGTGAGTTTTAAGGAACAAAAACATATTTAAGTGCTTGTTTGGTTCATTTTTGAACTAGCGTTGTTGGAGGGAATAATGTAACCCATGTAGAAGTATTTTTTAGGTAAGTGTGGACAATTTTAACGCTGAGGAAGAGAATGATAGGTTGAGGACTGATTGAATCCATGAGAGCAAGATGTTAGAGAAAAGAAAAGATGAGAAAGAAGAATATTGTGCAAGATTAAAGACCTAGGGTTTGAGCTAGGGTTTGTGAGATGAATAAGTGATCTCCATCAGTTGCAACAGTAGAAAGACTAGAGATAAAATATCTTCAGGTGGCTAAGCTTGTCTTTGGTCATCTTAGGGGGTTATATCCTTCTTCTGGGGTGGGTTCTTCACCAAATTAGTGGTTGGTGCTCCTTATGGGGTTTGTGCCTAACTAAATTGGAGACATGGAAATATAATATTTGTGTTTTAGTGGGTTTTATTCTCCATGAGTTTTTCCCACTTAAATCTTGTGTCTATGATATCTCTTGCATGTGTCAAGGTAATTTTAATGCATTATGCACATTCAATATCCTATGGTTAAATTGATGTGAATGGATAAGTGTGATTGATTGTTAAAATTAATGGTGAATGAAATAATGAATTAGTAGGAATTATTCACCTCCCCTCAGCTCATTGTGCTTCTAACAATTGGTATCAGAGCAGGCATTTGAGAGGGAATTATAATATCTTAAAGGATATCCTAGAAGCACAAGCTATGGGTAAGTTTTAGGAAATAAGGGATAAAATACATAGAAGTATCCCACACAAAATTGCAATAGTAGAAAATAATATGTAGAAAATATTATAGATTTGAAATAAAACTACAGAATAATAAAAGAAAAACACAAAGAGACAATATTTAACATGGTTCACCCAATTTAGGCTACATCCACAAAGAATCACTTGCTAAGTTTGTCTTTGGTCATCTTAGGGGGTTGTATCCTACTTCTGGAGTGGGTTCTTCACCAAATTAGTGGTTGGTGCTCCTTATGGGGTTTGTGCCTCACTAAATTGGAGACATGGAAATATAATATTTGTGTTTTAGTGGGTTTTCTTCCCCATGAGTTTTACCCACTTAAATCTTGTGTCTATGAGATCTCTTGCATGTGTCAAGGTAATTTTAATGCATTATGCACATTCAATATCCTATGGTTAAATAGATGTGAATGGATGAGTGTGATTGATTGTTAAAATTAATAGTGAATGAAATAACGAATTAGTAGGAATTATTCACCTCCCCTCATCTCATTGTGCTTCCAACAATTGGTATCAGAGCAGTTATTTGAGAGGGAATTATAATATCTTAAAGGATATCCTTGAAGCACAAGCTATGGGTATGTTTTAGGAAATAAGGGATAAAATACATAGAAGTATCCCACACAGAATCACAATAGTAGAAAATAATATGCAGAAAATATTATAGATTTGAAATAAAACTACAGAATAATAAAATAAAAACACAAAGAGACAATATTTAACATGGTTCACCCAATTTGGGCTACATCCACAAAGAATCACTTGCTCAGATTTTATTACAAGCCACCGCTCTCTCAATATAATACCCAATTTTGTTTGGATCTATCCTCAACAAACTATACAAAATTCAAACCTGAATTCACACACATATGCAATGTTACATCAACCTTACCATTTACACAAAACCACATAGGTAGACAAATGCTTAAGCAATTTTACAATACTGTGGGTATCAAAACCATGGGCGTAAACCATCCCATAAACCTATCGATCAAAAATACCACCCATATGAGAAGAGTAAATTTCCTAAAATATAGAGCACATTTTTTTACACCTAGCCCAACCATTAAACCTTGTGCGAATACATGAAGAGTGTACAATAATTTTAGTGTACAGTCTTCAGCACCTCCACACATGAAAATAGGCTCCACAACATAACAATCTCCCACTTGGAGACTTTTTTTCCTCTGAACAAGCTTCTCAACCCTTCACTGTCATCCGTGAAGACCAACCAAAGCTGAACACAGCTTCAGTTTCTCCCTTGTGACCACCTTGGTCATCATATATTCCAAATTTTGAGTAGTATGAATCTTCTCCAGCTTTAACTTCACTTCCTCGAAAGTTGTCTTAATGAAATGGTACCTAAGCTATATATGCTTCATCCTAGAGTTGAAATCAGAATTCTTAGCTAGGTGTATATCAATCTAACTATCACTATGGAGCTTCTCTTCCTCTTGCTTATGCCCCAAATCCTCAAGAAATTTCTATACCAAAATCATCTCTTTTATTTCCTCTGTGGAAACAACATACTTAGCCTCCATGGTTGATAAAACCACCAGCTTTTGTAGTTGTGAAATCTATCTCACTATTGTCCCACCTAAAATATAAATATATTATTTCGTGCTCCTCCTGCTATCTACATCTCCAACCATATCTGAATCTACATAACTACGCAAAGTGGTATCTGATCCATTGTAGCACAAAATGTTCCCCATGGTCCCGCTCAAATACTGAAGGATCAACTGTACTTCCTACCAGTAATCTCTACCTAGATCAATCATAAATTTACTCACCTCTCCCACTGCATGGGAAATATAAGTCCTGGTGCACACCATGGCATACATCAAACTTCCAACCACCGATGAGTAAGGTACCTTGAACATGCAGTTTCTCTCTTGCTCTATCTCAAGACAGTTCTCCTTTGATAACTTGAGATGACCTAGTAAAGGAGTCCCAATTGGTTTAACATCATTCATATTAAACCTTTACAATACCTTCTTAATGTACTCTGCCTGAGATAAATTCAACTTTTGTTCCTTCCTATCCCTAGATATCCTCATACAATGGATTTGTCTGGCTTCCCCCAAATCCTTCATATCAAAGGAGTCATTTAGTTTCTTATTGAGTACATTTATTTCCTACATGTTCTTACATGTGACCAACATGTCATCCATACACAAACACATGATAATATAACTTCCATCCTTAAATTTATTTATATACACATAATGGTCAGAGTGACATCTAATATAACCTTGCTCCATCATTAAGCTATCAAATTTCTTATACCATTAACGTGGAGCTTGTTTCAAGCCATACAAGCTCTTCTTCAGTTTTCACACCATCTCCTCTTTACCTTTGACCTCAAAGCCCTTAGGATTATGTATATATAGCTCATCCTCTAAATCACCATGGATAAATGTAGTCATTACATCTAGCTATTCTAATTGCAAGTCTTCAGCTACCACTATTCCATAACACCTTTAATAGATTTCATTTTTACTATAGGATAAAAAATATCATCAAAATATATACCTTTTTTTTCTGTGTAAACCCCTTGACCACGAACTGAGCCTTTTATCTTTTCTTTCCTCCTTCTTCCTCCTTGAATCTGTATACCCACTTGTTCTGCAATGCTCTTTTTCCTTCGGGTAGTTTAACAAAATGCCAAGTTTGGTTCTCCATGAGAGACTTATGATCCTCATTCATGGCTTTCTCCCACTTCTTCCTAGTACGTATCTGCATTGCTTCATCAAATCTCTCTAGATATCTATTGTCAGTGAGTAACAAATAATAAAGAGAAGGAGAAAAAATTTAGGTTCTCTTCTTACCCTAGAAGACCTCCTCAATATAGGATTTTGGGGTTCCTGTTGAGTAGGTTCCTAAACTGATTCATGGGTGATTTTCCCATCCTGAATATCCTCTACAACTACATATTCTTTCTTGGATTCCTTCCTGTTTTCCTAAAACTATTTCTTATACATGACATTCTCATTAAACACCACATCCCTAGATGAATGATTTACATGTCCTTAATAATCCAAAATTTATATCCAAAGGTATCACCACCATAACCAATGAAAGTACATTTTTCTTATTTAGCCTCTAGCTTGGTCCTATCATCTTCGTATTTATAGAAAAACAACTCACATATAATGACTCTAAGAAATGATTAATTAAATTTCTTACCATACCAAGCCTCCTTAGGTATGCCTCCATCCAAGGCACTTGAGATTCCTTTGTTTATCAAGTACACAATTGTGCTCACCGCTTCTACCCAAAATGAAAGAGGCGGTCCTGAATGTAACCTCATGCTCCTAGCACGTTCCATTATTGTCCTGTTCATCCTTTCTGACACCCCATTCTATTGCAGAGTTCTAGGAACCATCTTTTTCCTATGGATTCCATTCTTAGAACAATAATCATCAAACTCATTGCTGCAATATTTCCCTCCATTATCTAACCTAAGACATTTTAGCTTATGATTTATTTCATTCTCTACAAAGGATTTCCATTTATAAAAAGTGTTAAATACATCATATTTGTTTGTAATAAAATATACCCAAAATTTCCTTGTTGCATCATCAATAAAAGTAACATAGTAACTTGAACCCTCAAGAGATGATACCCGAGCCAACCCCCACACATCAGAATGCATGAACTCTAACTTATTCTCTTTATTTGTAGGTTCAAAATTGAGAAACCTTACTCACTTTTGTTTCCCATATATGCAGTTCTCACAGAACTCCAAACCTATTTCTGTTTATCTGGGAAAATATTTCTTTATGATCTTCATTACCTTATGGCTCATATGACCAGGCCTATAGTGCCATAATGTTGTATCTTCTTCGGAAGCCACAATATTTAAAAACATTAGTGCTATTAGTGATACAATATTCCAACCTTATTACCTCTTGCCACAACAAGAGAACCCTTGGTAACCTTCCAAGAGTCCTCTATAAATATCACAGTACAACGATCACTTCCCAACTACCCCGTTGATATCAAATTTTGTCTTAAAGTAGGCACACGTGTCACATCCTTCAATAACCATGTATTCTCATTTTACATCTTAACCTAGACAAAACCTTTTCTAACTATGTTGTAAGGCTCATCATCACCAAGAAAAACATGTCTAAAATCCCCTTGAACATAATCAACAAAATAATGCCTATGTGGAGTATCATGGAAAGAAGCCACGAAATTTAAAACCCAGGATTCAACAATATTATTTAAAGAAAGAATCAAAGAATCCTAACATAAATTACCCATTGCCACATTTTCCTCCTTGTTTTGTTTCTTTTATCTCTTCTTATCCCGAAGCTCCCAACAGATCTTCTTTGCATGCCCATACTTTCCACAGTGCTTGCATACTATCTTGATTTTAGATTTTTACCTTGCCCGATCTTTCGATTTTCCATGGCTTCATATATTCTTATGTCTCCCTCTAGTTTCCATTGTCAAAGTATTCCTTAAAGTAGAATATTCCCCAAATATTTTTCTTCACATTTCCTCACTTAGAAGAACCCCTAAAACATCCTCAAAATTCAACTTTAAATTAGTTAGAACCGAGTTTCTTACCATTATTACCAGGCTATTCCAACTCTCTGGTAAAGAGAACACAATTAATAAATCCCTAACTTCATCAAATTCTATTACAACCAAAGATAGCATAGTTACAACCGTATTAAAATCATTTAAATGATCTGCTACAGAACCATTCTCATACATCTTCATATTCAACAACGTTTTCATTAAAAATACCTTGTTAGAGGCAAAGGATTTTTCATACAACTTCCCTAATACATCCATCAGTTCTTTTGTAGTCCTTTCCTTTGAAACATTAAATAATACCGAAGATGCAAGACACAAATGGATCGTTCAAAGTTCCTTCCTATCTAGAAAATCCAAGTCCCAATATTCATACTCAAGGATTTTTTCCCTTTCTCAAACAATGGAATATACAGATCCTTCTCATAAAGGTAATCTTCCATCTGCATCTTCCAAAGACTAAAATTATTCCCGTTGAATTTATTAACCCTTGATCTTCCATGATATGTCATAGCTCCCACTCAAGATAAAAATTTCCCTAGGATTCAACACTTCATCAAACTAAACCCTATGATACTAATTGATAGGAAATAAGGGATAAAATATGCGGAACTATACCACACAGAATCGCAACATTAAAAAATAATATGTATAAAATATTACAGTTCAGAAATAAAAGTGTATAATAATCAAATAACAACATAAAGAGACATTATTTAATGTGGTTCACCCAATTTGGGCTACATAAACAAAGAATCACTTTCTCATATTTTATTACAAGCCACCACTCTGTCAATACAATACCATGATCTATTTGGATCTATGATCAACAAACTCTACAGAATTCAGACCTGAATTCACACACATCTGTAATGTTACATAAACCCTACCATATGCACAAAACCACATAAGTAGACAACTGCTTAAGCAGTTTTACAATACTGTGGGTATCAAGACCATGGGATATAAACGTCCCATAAACCTATGGGTCAAAAATCCCACCCATATGAGAAGATCACATTTCACGAAATATCAAGCACATTTTTCAAGTCCAATTTTAATTTTATCGAGTTATAATATAGTACAGTACATGAAGAGTGTACAACACTTTTAGTGTATAGTCTTCAACACGTCCACACCTGAAAATAGGCTCCACAACATAACAACAATATTGAGGCTATATTGTGGAGAAGGAATGAAATATCTCAGTAATGTATTGAGGCCTATCAAAATCATGAAAAGGAAATGGAGAAAAATCATGATCAAGCAATAAAATATTTGAAATCTCAAATTGAAATTGTTTCCTATGCCCTAAAGAAGAAAGAGGAAGATTTTTTCATGTATGAATAAAATTTGAAAGCTCTTGAATCATATTTGGAGAGTTCATATAATAGGTTAAGGATGGATAAGAAGCTTGAGAATAGCTCCAAATATCATGATAAATTTTTAAAAGGTCAATGAGACATAGATGGTAAAAAATGACTAAGGTTTCAAGGAAAGCATGATGTTGAAGTTGGTCAAAGTTCTAAATTAGATGTGAAGGTGAGTAAGAGGATTGATTTTAGAAGGTATAAATTAGTTAGACAACCTAATGCTATGAGATATGGATCTTCATTCAATGGATATTGATGTTTTTTTCATGATTTTGGTCATAGCGCTAGAGATTGTGAGAGAAGGTCATTTGGACATGAAGTAGGTTTTTTCAATGGTAAATGTCACTAATGTTATGAGTATGGACATAGAGCTAAGGATTTTGGATTGAATATTAGTGTGTTTGAGCCAAGAAGGAAGAGAAGTGTAGCTTTCTTCAATTATCTAAAATCAAATCACTTTGCAAGACTATTATCAACCAAGAGGAAGTTCATTATGAGGTCTAACCCTATGGTTAAGAACGAGGCTTATTATTTCAAGGAATTAAAGAATACTTATTCTCATGCCACCATATAGTATATGAATGTTGTAAAGGATGATTCTACTGGTATAGGGGTTGGAAATATAGTCAATAATCCCAAATCAAGTCAAGGAAGTATGTTTTCACTTGTTGAAGAAGATCATGTGTTTTAATTACTTTCAATCTCCTGTGTGAGAAAATTTGAAGAAATTATATCTATGGAATACCTATAGATTGATAAGGTATGGAAAGTGATTCTTTTTATGTATTTTTGAGTATTTTTTGTTGGAAAGGTTCCCGATTTTTTGAGTCCAATCTATTCTTGTTGTCATCATATGAAATATACTTCCTTGTACACACTTCAGAGTCATGTTATTTAACATTAAAGAAAATTATTTGCATCATGAATGAGTCTTGTGTCATGAAATATTTGGTAGTTTTGTTTCTATGTATTCCTCAAACGTCATTGGATTCTAAGTTCTCTATTGTAAGTAATGTTATTCTTCTTGAAGCATAAATCAGTGATATCCCAGTTTTTGAAGTGAATGAGCCAATTAGATGCGTGTGGATATTTAAAGTATCTTGAAATTTTTGTGTAGTGTCATTTATCAACATAAGGGATTTTTCACGACCTTTCAAGTTTTTCCTAAGATGTTTATTCTATTGGTCAAGGTTGTATGAAGGGTATTGGTCTTGTATCTCTGTGTTTTATATTTGAGACTGATTATGTCTGATGTGTCATGTTATGGTGTTGAGGATGTTTGTTTTCTAGAGGCTGGTGGAGCTTCAAAGTGATTTCATGTGCCTCCAAGTGCGCGTAGGTCCCTTTGAGGGTGTGTATACTATGTTTTCAAATATGTTTTGAGTGCATGAGTCTATTTAATGGTTGTAACAAGGTATGAGATTCTAAATACTTTCAAGTGTGACTCCAATAAGGTCTATTACCTGGGTTTAACAGTGAATTAGAAGTTATTTACCAACTAATTAGGGCTTAAGGTTTGGATTGGTCTGTCAAACAAGTATGTGTACTATGTAAGAGATATAGAGGGATAAAAACAATGGATAGAGGTGTGATAATGTATTGTGAATCTTGTCATCATGAATTAAGGGGTATTTCTTTATTTTAGAGTTATATGTAATGTTCAAAGTGTGTGAATAGGTGTCCTAATTATAAATGTTCATCATGAAGACTGTAAATGTTGACAAAGATAGTCATGATTCTCAATGAACTCAAGAATAAACATTGTGTAAAAATGAATAATGTGTCTGAGTCTCTATTGTCTAGGTGTCATTTGAACAACGTTGTGAAAAATACCATGAGTTAAGTCTTGTAAAATTCTATTGAAAGATGTGTGGTTCCTTCAAGGGTATTCTATCCTTTTATCATGGGTAAAATTCATGAGTGAGTCTATTGAAGTGATTGAATGAATCATTTATGTCATATAGTCTACAAGAAAGGATGGTAAGTTCCTTGTATGGCCTTAGTATTCCTAATAGTATGAAAATCAAAGAAAGATCCTAAATGTGATATCAAGATTAGTGTAAAGCAAAGTACCATTGCAGGGGTGTTTCAAATATGTCACAAGATGTAATATTAGAGTTTTTTGATATTGCTATAAGTCACGTATAGTTATCAAAAGGATTTTCTCTAGTGTCTCAAATCAGTGAATGTAGGAATGCAAAAATTCATCAATCTGATGGTTTTGAAGGTCTAGTATGCACCATCTTAACCAAAGATACAATATGGAATCAAAATTTTAAGGGTCTATAAGACCTCTGTGAATGATATTCATAAGATAAATGGTTGATTGAGAGTTTTAATGAATTTTATATGGATGATAAATCCCTTGAGGGTTGAAAAACGAATCGTGAAGACTATATTGTACTAAATAGTCGGAGTATATAAGTTATAAGAAAGGGTTTATGAATAGGTTTGATTTAATGAATGTTGTGACATCCTTATAATTGAATAAATTATACTTGCATCATATGAAGTTGATAAAACCTGTGTATAATGAAGTTCTACTGGTCAGAATGTGATGGAATAAGGAAGATTACAAGTCTTAATTCAAAGGGAATTTTTTCAAACGTTGAGATTTCAGGAAGGAAGCCTTGAAGGCATGAACAAGTGTAAGAGATCTAAATAAGTATCAAATGTTAACCTATAGTATTTATTATAACTACTATCATAATGTACTATCATATCTGAGAAAGAAAGAAAAAGTGAAGTCAATTCAAGACATTTTCAAACAAATTATGGTTCCAAATGAATCCTCACATATATAAAAACTATTACAGTGAATGTATAAGTCACTGAAGCATGCTACATATGACTAAATATGATTTCTACAGTAGGAAGTCAAGGAGTTGTGAAACAGATAATCTTACAAAATCAAACTAAGGTGACTGTGAATGAAAATGCACAAGTAAAAGTCAATATAAAAGTTTTAAAAGTATGTGAAAGTTCTTAGTCAAGTTGTTACATTTACAGGATGTTAAAAAACCCTTTATAGGGTCTACATAATAAAAATGATTGTGAATGGTTGATTGATCATAAAAGGATGAAAAATATCATTATCATCATGGAATTCATGAAATGGTGTCTTGAGATAAAATATCTAATCCTAAATCAGAGTGAAGGGACCATCAAGAACATATTTTCATAGAAGTCTCAAGTAAAGTACAATGAATTAGGTCATTCAAATATGTGAAGGTTTGAAGTTACATCAATATATGGAAAAATACATTGAGAATCAGGTAAAGTGATTTATTTTATCTTTCATGTGCATTGAAGACTGTGTATGAGTTTATTGATTGGGTACAAGATGTGAAAGTTCATCATGAAGGAATATTTCTAAAAAATTAAGTAAATTACAATCCAAGGTGAAAAATATGTTTCAATAGATAGTGTACAGGTTTCAGGTTCATCAAGAATGTACCAGGGGTAATATTAGTCTCAAGAAGAAAGATAATATAAGATTGTTTATTAAGGTGACAGGGGTAATATTAGTCTCAAGAAGAAAGATAATATAAGATTTTTTGTTAAGGTGCTTGAAATGTCTGTTAGAATCATGTTCAAGATGAAAAATGGTAGAGCATCATGGTATTTCTAAGAGAAAACTGAGACATCAATGTGATAGAGTGAGGGTGATAAGTGAAAGTGGCTAATGATGTGTTGTAGGATTGATATGACAATTCAAGGAAAAGGGAGGTTATTTTGGAGGAAGTGGGTTTGTAGATGATTTAGATTTCAGAGACTTTCAAAATCCTAAAGTAAAATTTTTGAAGAGTATAGTGAAAATTTCCTTTGATTAAAGTTTCCTAAGATAGCTGAGTCTGTATGAAGAATTTTAAAGTTGAGTCATAAGATGTAAAACTGTGTAAGAAAATTTTATTCCTATTACAAATATTATATATGAAGAAATGATCTGTTGTCATAAAAATATAAGTCTAAAGTCCTAGAAAAGGTGATGAAGATTGCTATAATGAATGCATCAGATGGAGAAGTACGCTACATTCTGGTATGTTCCCACTAGAGTAAGAGGAGTAAATATTGGCCTTAACTAGGTGTTATGAAATGTTATGAAGTTTAATAAGGAAGATTAACAATTGAATTAAAAAAACATGTAATGGTAAGATATTTGAATGATCAAAACAAGCTGAAAAACTCTTCAAAGAAGACAAATAACATTGTCTTATTTCTTTAAGACCTTGGAAATGTTGTAAAGTCATTTCACATGGCATGAAATTATAGTAAATGTTCATTTTTTTGTTTTTTAGTTAAGTATGATGGTATCCTACGAGGGGGAGACATAGAATATATTTTCATGAGGTTCTCATACTTTTAGAGCTTGATGAAGTTAGTCAAAATTGCTCTGAAGAGAATGTTTAGGGACTACAATCCTAAAAGGTGGAAATGTTGAATATGGAAAGGAAATTTTGATGATTTGAGTGTGACTAAGACGTAGAAAGAGATTAATGACATGAATTAAGTCTAAGGGTATGATTATCATGCTCATGGGGAGATATTTCAGGGCCATAGGATCGTGATATACTACTAAAGGAGTCTGAGAAGAGAGAATACAATCTTAAGGGGGATCTTATTGGTCAAGTTAGTTAATCATGTGCATTGTTTTCATTATTTTTGTCTTGTGTTTTAATTATTCATGTTGCATTAGGAGTGTATCCTTTTTCATATATGGATAAGGGGGAGAGAAGCATCAAAAACACAAAAAAATGTCTTTTAGGGTGTTGATTTTGTTGGTTTCCATCAATGTTTCTGAATGATGGTTTGCCATCAATGACAAAGGGGGACATTGTTGGAAATTATGTGTTCTTGTTTTTCATTGATGCCAATTCTATTATTGGAAAATTATTTTATGGTATCATGTGAGTCCTCGTATGATGTTGTCAAGGTGTCAAACATGAAGGTTGATTTGTAGTTTCATGTTTGGTAGTGTTCTAGGAGGTCGTGGTGTATGGTTGAGCTAGTCTACTCGTGGTTTGATCCCTCCTAAGTTTTTTTTATGTTTTCATGAGATCATAATCGGTACATTATGACATTTTTTAGGTGTACATGAGTTTGTACGAATTCAGTAAGGTCGATTTCAAGGTTGTGTTAAGTCTTTCTCAAGCTTTCGTTTCTATCCCTGGTGCATGAATAATGAGTTAGAAATGTAATTTATTGGTCTGATCAATATTTTACACTCAAGGTATCATCATTTTTATCGTATACATGGTATGAGTAATAGTGTTTTTTGTGTCATAACTCAATGGTTTGATGCTTTGATGGGGCCCTTGGGAAGAAAGACAATGAGGAAACATGCTAGTAAATACATGTAAATGAGATTGGATGGAGAGTTTGAAAGCATATCTCCAGATATATGGTGAATATGGAAAGGTATAATATTTTTCATTATGCTTCATTACAAGTTTTAGGTCATCTTTCACAAGGGAATTAGAATTATATGGGAGTTTGTGCAAAACCAGGTAAGTGATAGTGTGTTTTAGTGACAAAAGTTACCTTTTGGTGCTCGTTGTGTATTGCATGATTTTAATGGGGACTTGAAGTCTTTAGAATATCATATACACTAAGTTATGAGTCTTTCAAAAAAAATAATGAGGTGGTTTTAATTGTCACATTTTTATGAACTATCGTTAAGAAGATAAAGTGGTTTGAAACCCTTGCAAAACGATAACTAGCGAGAATCTTGAAGAAGAAAGAGGAATACTGAGCCTTTTTTATTAATTTTTAAAAATTAATTATTTTATTTTATATATGACTCTTCAAAATTTACAAAAAGGGTATGTTAGAGCATGTTGTCATATCTGGGCCTTACCTGAATATGCAAGTTTCTACAGAGTTTCAGATTGTGGAAATGTTTTCCAAATGTGGTAATGGATAAATTTACATTTATGTTCAATCTCCGAGAGTTTTTATATATTTTCATGAAGGTTTCAGATAATGGTTGAGGTGAAAAAGTGCAAAGTGTCTCCCTATCTATGTTGAATGGTTTTTGGGGTAATTTGACGTTGTAGGCGCTACATCGGGATTTATGACTTCATTAAAGTTCTATTGTGGATATTTTTTGTATATACTTCCATTTTTATATCAAAATTTAATATTATACAAGGTTTGAAAAAGTTATAAGCTATTCTTTGAGGATAATGTTTGAAGGATGCTTATTTTAGGAAGGTGGAAGTAACTGCATGAGCTAAGATATTTATTTTGAGTTTTTCAAGCTTGGTAAAGGTTGTTTATGGATCATAAATAATTTATATTTATTTTACATTTTAAAAAAAATATTTTAAGTGGTTTTTTATAGGATGGACTATGTTGGGCTAGCTGTTAGTTCTTGAGTCTAAGAAGGCTTAAGAAGGAGTTTGCAGAAATTGGCTCGGTTGAAAACATTACACTTGGATTTGGAGCTATATATAATATGTTATGGAAATATCATTACAATATATTTCCAATTGTTTATTTTTTGTCTCATAGTGAGGTTATTTGATGTGTATTTCAGTTGAATTTGTGAAGAAGTTTGTATGCGGGATTTCAGGACAAGTTTGTTCTTACTGAAGTATTGAGTTGTTTGGCGAATAAAATGGATGATTAAAGATTTATGTAACATTAAATTTTGAAAGGAATTAATTTTTAATCCATTTTGAGGTCTTTAAAGTATCAGGAAGGCTGAAAACTAGTTGCATTTGTAAAACAATTTTTTGGGAAGCTTGATTTGGTGAAGATTTTTTTTTTTTGCTGTAAACTAGGGGGTGTTTCATTATATCTAACTTACTTATATGTGTTTTAAAGGTCTTTAAATTTCCATGGAGTGGTTTTATGCCATATTTGAGATTTTATTGGGTGGTTTTTGAGGCCCAAAGGTGAAATCAGGTTGTTGATAACAATAGTTTGGTGAAGGTAATGTTGATGCGTAATCACCAGCACCCTTGACTGTCTGCTACTTGATGGGTTGAGACTGCTTAGTGAGATTACATAACATGGATTTTTTCCCAAGTGTGGGACCTAGTGAATCGGGAAAGATCTCCAAATGAAGGATGGTTCCTATTTCTCTATTCAGGTGCACACAAACAATTTGTAGAGGTTTCACTCAAAAAAACCTAATCTAACTTGCCAAGGAGACAGGGTTAAGAAGATGCAAGAAAATATAACCTAATCTAACCAAGGTGATGCACCAAAGGAATGATGAACATCTGTTTTTCCAATAAACAGAAACCATAAAAAGGTAATACAATAAACATGCACAAGTAACCAACAATGCAATGTGGAGATCATTTGAATGCAATGAATACAAGAGAGGGTTGAAATCATACATAGACTTGGTTTTTATTGCTCCAAATAGTTAATACAATCCATTACAATGGCCAAGAGGCCCAAACATGCATCACAGTTTGAATGGGAGGTCTAAACTCCACAAATCCACTTGTTGATAAGAGAAGAAGGGAGGGGAAAAACAAGAATGTCCAACCTTTTGAAAAATTCCCCTCCTTACAAATTTATAGGAAGAAAAAGAGAGGGAGAAGAGAGGAATTCAAAATCTACCCCAACCACTTCCAAATTGCATTTAATTCATCTCATTATGGCTGTAGGTGAAAACCCTAACAAACCGTAAAAATGGGGGGGGGGGGGGGGGTGAACTGCTTTTTGCATTTTTGAAGAAATTTTTAGTACCCAAATAAATATATATAGTCATAGTTGGACAGAGGGACCCTGTAATATTTCAAAAAATTCCTCTCTTGCATGAATCCGAGCTCCGAGTCAAAAGTTATGGCCATTTGAAAGTCTGGGTGGTATACTGTGAAAACTGGCCTAAGATTTCTGAAAGTCTGAAAAGCATGTAACCTCCGGAAACCTGAAATTTGAATTTTCAGACAATTTCATTTCAGAGAAAAAAACACTGTTCAGCACCAAAATTCCTTGAGATCTCCGAAACTCCGAATGCTGAAAACCCGAAAGTCCAAAGTCTGAAAATTTGGAACTTCATACTTCCAGGATTTCAAACTTTTTTCTTTCTACATCTGGCACGATTCCCCAAGGATGATTTTTTCCAAAACCTGAAAGTCTAAAAAATTCAAAATTTCAGACATCAGAATTTCAGACTTTTCCTTATCGATTTTCCAACTTTGCACCTGATTTGTCCTGAGAAACCCAAAACCTGAAAATCTGAAAATTTAGACTTTCAGAGTTTCGGACTTCAGATATTTTTTGATCATTTTTCTACCTTGATTTTTCTGAAAATCCAGAAATCACCAAGTATGAAACTTTAGCATTTGCCCCATTATTTCCCTTCGAGTCTTTGATCTTCCTTGATGTTCCCGTACCATGTCTTTGATGCCATTGCATTTCTCAAGCTCGACTGTAACTTGATTTTTCATAAATGATTGTGAGCTTGCATGACTGAACTAACCTCCATTTCTTATGCTTGCAAGGTCATGTTGATCAATTTTGCCCAAGGGGGAAAAAATTGGTCAACAGGTAATGAGCTAGTGGGCCCATTAAATGAAATACTCTGATTGGTTCATGAAAATTGAAAACATGGTTAATGAGTAAATTATATATTAATCATATTTGGTTATTATTGGATTTTTTTTAAAAAAAATTTGGCATGAGGTGAATTCTCTCATCGTAATGATGGGGTTTTGAGGATTTTTGGTGCATCGATGAATTGTTATGGCTAGGTTAATCTATATTGGGTGGTTATGTGACCATTGTAATGAATTTATTGGGATTTTATTATGAAAAATTTGGCATGAGGTGAAAATTCTTCTACATCAGTAATATGATGGGTTCTTGAGGAAGAAAAACATATTTAAGTGCATTTGATGAATTGTTTTGGTTCATTTAGGTTGACCTATATGGCTCTTGGAGGGAAAAGTGTGACCCATTGTAGAAGTATTTTGCAAGTATGTATTGGGATGATTTGAATTATGATGAATTGGAGAATGAAAATTGTTTACCACAGACCTATGCTGAGTTAAATACAGGAGAGAAAGTTGTAACATATTTAAGTGTTATAGTTTGGTTCAAGTTTTTGAACTAATAATGCTCTTGGAGGGAAAAGTGAAGACCTACTATGTAGAAGTATTTTGCAAGTGATGTTATGGATGTATGTTGAATGTATAACAAGGAGAATGAATAAGTGATAAGAAATAAGTAAATACATGAGTGGCAAAGAGGTTATAGATCAAATACAAGTTGAGAACTAATAATGTTTTGTAAAATTGAAGACCTACTATTTAGGTGGCTGAGATGGTTCTGTGAGCTGTCATCCTAGGTGGATGTAAATCCTCCTTTTGGAGTTATTGGTGGCACTAAAAATTAGAGATCAAACATATTTAGGTGCTGCTGAGATAGGTTCTTGGCACTCTACTAAACTAGAACCACACAGTAAAAGGGGTTGTATCGCTCCTTTTGGAGTTGGTTGCTTCACTAAGTTAGGGACATGGTGCTGCTATATATGTTTTTGGCACTCTACTAAACTAGGGGTTTCTTCCCCAAAAGATTATACTGCTTAAATATTGCTCCTATGGTTCCTCACTTTATAAAATTTGAAACATGGGAAATATAATGTTCTTTGTTTCAATGGGGTTTCTTCCCCAAAAGACTTATACTTCTTAAATATTGCTCCTGGTTGAATCTCTATTTCACGTGTTATGGAAGAGTTCTTTGACTGCATTCTTACACTTAATATGCTATGGTTGAATAAAATATGTGATTTTGTAGCACTGAGTGTTACTGATTGTTAAATTAATGGTGAATAAAATAAGGATTTTGTAGCACTGATTCACCCCGCATTCTCAGTCCATTGTGATTTCAACATAGTTATAGTTATTAATCAAATAAATAGTACTCAGGATATTAGAAGGATGTTGATATCGAGATATTATCAAATCTTGAGGTCTTGATATTTAAACCTCCTAACATAATATACCCTATTATATAATTCAGATATCGAGATATTATCAAATCTTGAGGTCTTGATATTTAAAGTTTTGCATTATGAGTTGTTGATATCCTTACTAGGTTATCGAAAATGTCAACAAGTGGTATGCAAAATATTTTGTTTTTGAAGGTGTAATTGGTTTAGTTAAAACCTAAAAATTGAATAAAATCATCTTCATGAGGAGGGTTTAGTTAAAACCTAAAAATTGAATAAAATCATCTTCATGAGGCACTCTTGAAGATTCCAGAAGTTTCATACCTATATAAAGTCAAATTTATTTGAGATGTCATTTCTTAGTTTTAACATGTATGTATTTGATAGAGGTGAAATAGAAAGCTTAGTAAATATTATACAATCGTCTCTTTTTGGGCAGAGGTGAAATAGAAAGCTTAGTAAAATATTATACAAGACCATGGTTCAATGTTTATAGAGAATCTGTTGAATGGGAAAATGGGTGATCCAATAAGGTTATTTTCTTCTATCAAATAGATTATATAAAAATCTAGTAGAGATTTCTTCATAAATTAGGGCTAGACTAGAGATTTCTTCATAAATTAGGGCTAGAAATATGTGTACATAATATGGAGAAGTGGAAATGGGATAAGGGTTACCATGATGTTTTTAGGTAAGTTTTTTCAAGAATGAATAATGTAACATAACTATGTACAACTTTAGTTAAATAATATGAGGTCAAAAATGTGTGGTGGTATTAAATAATATGAGGTCAAAAATGTGTGGTGGTTTACTCTTATCCATTCTTGAATCAAGGCATAGTATTTGACTATGAATGACCCCTCACATGCCTATAAGTCATTATTTAATGAGCTCTGAGAATACCTAATGCTTGAACATGACTATAAATAATTTTACATAGTGTCCTAATACATGGAGAGAATCTAGTGTCCTAACACATGGAGAGTGGTATACATGTTATATATCATGTAAATTTGGGATCAAAGTGAAGCAAAGAGTGATGTAATGCGGTCAATTGATATTAGAGGTTTGATTTGGGATACTTCAATTATGTTGATAGCCACCCACCTCTAGGATACTTCAATTATGTTGATAGGTTTGCTACATTATATATGCATTTTAACTTTAAAGAGAATGCATATTCATATGAAAATGAGTATATAGGAATTAAGATGTGAAAAGAATGATGACATTAGTATGTTTCTTACCTATTGCTCCATGAGTTAAGATAACTTGCCTTCTTTATAGGTATAGAGAATGAGCAAGAGGTAGAGCATGAAATTTCTACATGTATATTGTGTTTGTAAATTCTATGTATGATGTGTTGAGTTTCTCTTAGAATTTTCCATGTCATATATATAGTTTATGTATTCTTAGAAGAAGCTAAATGTGTGTCTAGTTGGCTAGATCTTACAAGAACTGGATTAAATGCTATAAAGATGAAAGGATGTAAGCACAAAGGCAAGTTATATGTACCTACGGGAGTAAAGGTCAGAGTGAAACTGAAATTGTTGTTTTAAGGTTCCCTATTAGGTGCATGTAAGGTGTTGAGTAGTGTTAAAAGTATAGAACCTATCATTGAAGAAAATAAAGGAAATGGGATGGTAAAAACTATAGTTGTAGATGGCTATTTTGTTTCAAATAACATGGACCTATAGGGTTATCACTGGTGACCAATATAGGGGAGCATGGATCATCCTTTAAGAATATGTTGTAGATGGGTTGAGAGTCTAGAAAGGAAATGAAGAAAAATTTCAAGTCAAATGGTGCATGGAGACGATTCTATGACCTATTATGTGAAATATTAGGTAAATTAGTTCTAGAACATTAAGAAAAAAACTTCAGGGAAGTTTCAAGATGGTTGAGTCATTTTTATGAAAAGTAAGCAAGCTAAGAGGATTGTTTTTATGTATTTATACTAGAATAACATGACATAAGCACATGGGAGTGTTGAGAAGTTTTATCATAGTGTGTATGGAGTTATAGAGATTATGAAACTTGGTTGTAATTGAAATGAAGAGTTAGAACATGTCTCTCAGTTATTGAGAAGGTTTGAGGTCATATATGGTGGAAAAAAATAAATTTTGAGTCTTAAAAAGCCAAGAGAGGATGAGAAATACTGTAAGAATGATATTTTTCCTTGAAATATTCATTATTTACATGTTCATGAGGTATATGAATTTGGTTTATAACTGCTACAATACTCTTTAATTTGAAGGTGGTCAAAACATGGTATGAGGTCATGTAATGATGTTCTTGAGCTTAAACAAGGAGGTTGTGTGTTTCTTGCACCAAAACAATAGGTGTGAAAGATGTTTTAATTTCTATATCATCTATGTTGGCAAGAAACGGTGTTTTATATGATTTTTCCTAGGGGGAGTGAAGTCGAGCATTCTCAAAAAGAAGGAAAACTCATATTTTATGAGAAACTACAAGATTGTGAGCTAGTACAAAGGCTTTGGTTGATGTTTGCAACAAAAATAAGATCTTATGAAGATGACATAGGTGAAGATCATGTAAGTATATGTATGATTTATCATTAATTTAAAATATGGGAGAATCTTAGGAATTTTTCCATCAATGACAAAGAAGGAGATTATTTAGATGTTGTGTTTGAGATGTTGTCATTTATGTAGAAACCCATTAATGAAAAATAGAATGATGGAGAAGAGTAAAAGGATTATCATTATGATGGTGGGATATATATTCAAATGTATTCATGATGATATAAGGTGATTTAGTGAGATTGGCTTTGTTTAGCAATCCTATTAAGGTGACCTAGCTAGCCTAGGTGATGGTGTATGATGGGTAGATCTTTTTGATGATTTCAGGAGAGTTTTGTAAGCATATAGATCATATTTGGAGCATTTTAATGCTCTCACATGTGTTCTAGGGTACATGTATAAGTTGAAATACCAAGTTTAAGGTGCTCATTTGAACTAGGTATGGGTGCTATGAGGCATCAGGATGAGTTATGGAGCCATGAGAGATCATATATGCATGTAGGAAGGTGTTAAATTGTGTTTCAGGTATTTTAGACCCTTTTATATAGGTTTCATGGTTATTTATAATGTTATTTAAGCTGACCCTAGCCTAAACCATGCAAAATAATAAGGGAAATTCATGCAAATGAGATGGGATGGTAAGATGGAGAGATATTTGTGACATTATGACAATGAGACATGATTTAAAGAGGGATAATATAGGTTTGAGACAAGTTTGTAATTATTCCAAAAATAATTTTGGAAGTTAAATTAGTTTGTGAGAAATAGGGTCAAAGAAAGGGTGTTTTCTAGCTCAAATCACACCTTCTCATGCTCACCATGAATTGTGTGCTTTGAATGAGAACTTATGGATTTTAGGTATGTTTAAAAATTGATTCTATAAGGTTTCACAAAAATAATGAGGTCATTTCATCATAATAATTTTTTGAATGAATGTTAAGAAGCTAAAATGTTTTTCATGTGTTTTTAACCCTGATTGAAAAGTGGTTGGAGAGAAATTTCTCCTAAGTTCCCATAATTAATTTATAGTTCATGGATAAAACTTGTATCATTTAGAGAAATCCTCTAGGTTTCCAGAAAGGTATGGTAGTGGATGTGGTGATGAGTTTACCTCACTCAAACAATCTTGTTTCTGAAGAAGTTTAGTTTAGGAAAACAATTTCAAAACGAGTTACAAAATAAATTGACATTGTTTTTAGTATGCAATTTTTTAATGTCCATGGTGTTTTTTAGGTCATGATGATGCATCTAAAAATAATAATGTTCCTTATTTGTGAATACTGGTCAAAGGGTAGTGTTGGGGTAGTTTCAGGAAGTTTGCATAGATGAGGTTGGTTGAAGGTCTCAAAATTAGAGTTGGAAGGATTTAAAACATGTAATGGAAATAGGATTAATATTTATTTCCAGTGGTCTAATTTTTGTGTATTTATGATTTGATCTGATGGGTCATTCATCTTAGTTTGTGGAGATAAAGGTTTCTCTATATTCAGGAAAGAACTACTCAGGCTGAAAGAATGAGTGGGTTGAGGCATGAAATGGATTATTTTATGATTTAAATCACCTAGAGATTGATGAGGGGTGACATGTTTTCCTTTAAATTCATTTTAGGGTCTTGGAATTTTAAAAAATGGTGAAAACTAGTTGATTTTGCAAAACATGTTTCTAGGAAACATGATTTGGAGAATAGGAAAGTAGTTGTGGTTTGAACCTATGGATATTTCATTAGCTATAAAATTCATGGATTTGATGTAAATGTATTGAACATTCCATATATTTTCCACATGACATAGTTTATGTTATTTGTAGTTTTCTTGAGGCCCAAAGGTGAAGACAGGGTGCCAAAAACAACAACTTAGAGAAGAATATGATCATTTTGGCCCATGTTGTGAATTATTTAATTGGTAATGTTGATAATTTTTGCACTTTTGTAAAAATGGGGAACTATAAATTTGATTTCAAATGGAAGGAATTGATGGATGAAACTAACTAGTGGAAAAAGGTAGAAGTAATATGTCACGTTATCAGTTCCAAAGTGCCTATCTGCTGCCTAGCTAGACTTTCCAACTCATCTCTATCATGATCATGCACTAGATCCCTCAGAAAACACTACATAATCTTGACATAAATTGTAAAGACATATTAAGAAGAATACGGGCATCACAAATCTTACAAAGGGACATCCCACTTCATGATGTTTCAGTTATGATTTACAGTTGATTAATGCAATGTAATATGTAGCTATGTGTGTTGTTGCAAAATGAAACACCCCGCATGGTTTTCCATTAACATTTATCTTCATCAAAGGAATATAAAATCCCCTAAGGACTAGTGCATAACCTTGATGAAGGAGGGAATCACAAGCATATGTACAATATTTCATCCCAGAATAGCAAAAAAAGATAATCTTTACACACAGAAAGGTACCTTATTGAGTTAAAGGTACATCAATTTTATTATTTACTTATTTTTAAGTTCTATTAATTATGTTTCGATTTGTTTCCTTCATTATACAATCGTTATTTATCATAAAGCTAAATGCAGAAAGAAATAGATAACTCAATAACAAAAATTAATATAATTTACTCATAAAGAAATCCATTTTTTTTCCCACAAATGTTGTGGGATATAACTTATGTTTACTTGAATTAAAAGATACATGTACATAAAACTGAAAGCAAAAGAATATAGAGATAACCCATCATTTCCTTTTGGGTCTTCTCTTGCTCTTCTTCATCTTCATCTTTTGTTGTCCTCCTCGGTATACATCATTGTACTTGGAGAAAAGAAAGAAAATAATTTTTAGAATTGAGCACCGGGTTTAATTTTTATGTTTGTGTTGTCTGTTTTAGGTAAATGAATCTTTTAAATTCAAGAAGACATGAATCAGAAGAGCTATATACTGAATCAAGGAAGTACTATCTTTCAAAATCACATGTACTATTCTCATAATCATGAAAGACAAAGAAATAAAATCATTATAGTATACAAGAGAGGTTGAAAGACTAATATTTTTCTAAAAAAATTCTTAAGTGTGCAATTACATGTTATAGTTGAAGAAATAAAAATGTTTTTCATGATTTAAATTCAGTACTAACAAGACAAATTGCATTAGTACATCAAACAAAATTCAAGGCTATAGAATAAAAATCCATTCATGCCATTTCACATTGATCTCAAAGTACAAGTTTCAAAGCTATTACCACCCAATTAAGAAAGGAAAAGGTACAACTCATCAATTACAAATCTCTATAGAGGTACAAACAATGTGCAAGTACAATTTTCCACTAGCATGACAGCTAGTATGGGAAAGATAAATTTTATAAAAAAAAGCTACAGGTGTTGTTTACTTTAGAAACAAAGCCTAGAGCATCTCGACAGGAGTGCATCAGATCTTTAAGATTATACTAAATTTGCATGAGTTGTAAATGTTTTTGAATCAACTGGGCTACTTTATATTTATTCAAAGGATCTTTGGTCCCAAAATATTCTCTAAACATGATAACTCAATTCTTTAACAAAACTTAGGCCAGTAAGATCAAAATAATAGCCATACCTTTGATCATAAACAAAGTTTTAGCTTTTGTCAATGCTTGAAAGAAAATGCGAATCTTGTAGATATTCACCTAAATGAAACAAATAAATACTGTAAAGACTCATGAGCTATAAAACATGTAATATCATTTTAATTTAAGGATTAGAACTATTAAGGAAAGTAAATGTTTCCAGAAAGATCATACATTACAAATCAAAATGACCATCTACATAAATCAACAAATCTCTTGTATCCAAAGTTACATTAGTTTTTGTAAATTTTAGACTTGTACATTCAAAGGTACTCTTCCAATAGAAATAGGGACATCAATGCTAGATTCATAATCTAATTATTCAATTTTGAAAAATGCTATGATGAGAAATTCAGAAAATATAGAATGGCATCCCCAAGGTTTGTAATCAACCATTTGAGAGAAAAAAGTAGAACTCAAACGCAAAGCAATTTATAGCATTACCCACAAAATTTTTTAATAGAAGTAGAGCGTATGGCTAATGAAGTTTTATCCCATGTGTATTAAAACGAAAATCCAAGTTTTTTAGAGTGAAATATCAACTAATTCCAGCAAGGGTTTTCAACCCATTTTTGCAAATATTGATAGTTCTAACAACAAATCACATATAAAAGTAGAGCAAAATTCAAACCCTCGACAAACGAACACAAATCTCAAAGAGGTCAAAAACAACAACCTATAGTCAAAACATAGATAAAGAATATAAATCTTCGAAACACATAACAATGGAAAAGTATAAAAACTGAAATGCAAGAACTCGAATACCCACTAAAGTAAATCAAAGGGTTACAAAAATTGATCTTAACAGAGTTCCATATTTATTAATTTACAGTAAAAAATGGAAAAAAAACCCAAATATGGGTCGGTTGAAAAGGAATTATTTTTAGCTACAGTGAAAAATTACTAATTCAAATCAAAATATGCGTTGTTTTCAATAGCCAAGCAAAAAGAACATTCAAGTTTTATCGACAATTTCAAGAAACCCATTGACATTTTTTATGAAAAAAAGAATCAAGTTACAAATTCCTGAGACTCAACAAAATTTACAAGTAAAAATCAAGGAAACAACTTCTTCATACACATCCGTCATAGATTTGTTCAAGTTTTGTAAAAATATTAAAGGATTAAATAATAACTCATCAGCTGGGGTAGATATAAAAAACCCTTGATATCTCGAGGAATAGATTTGGATTTTCAAGCACCCAAAAACACTTAAGGGCTTGAAATCAAATGCCATTCATAGATAATAAAAAGAAATGAAAAGAAATTAGAGTATCAGTGCATTATGAAGCAAAAAATGACAGAAGGAAGACCTTATAGTGTTCGAAGAACAATGGTCTTACCTCTTTCCATCTACAGAGACCCAAAAGATCAAATAAGATTCAATATGCATACACAAAACTGAAAAAAATGAGGTAAAATCATAGTAATGGCAGAAAAGGAAAGCCACAAATCATTTGAAACAAAGTTAACTAAAACAATTGAGAACCTACAACTCAAAATAGAGAAAACTAACTTCACATAACTTCCGAAGTCGAGCTCAAAATTGAAATAATGATGTCAAAAAAAAATTCTAGGGCTTCACCCATTCCAAGAGGAGCTAGAAAATTAAATGTTAAGGTTTGAAATTCCATTTTATCTCATCAACTCACTCAATGGGTTAGGATCGATGGTCCTGGATCGCAAGTAAAGAGATCAACGGTCATCAAAAAAACTTCAAACTCAACAAGAGTTCCAAGAAAATACATATGTGCCACTGCGTAGGAAAATCCTAACTAGCCCATGGTTAGTTTGATCACTGAAAAATCATAAGGGTTGATTCATCACGGTGGAGGGGACTAAGTCTCATTTTTTAATAATTGTTTTTTCGTTGACGTTATATTAAGGTATAAAAAATAATCACATGCCAAGATATCCCATGTAAAATAAAAACCCATGACTTTATACCTTAGTCAAAGGATATGCCATGATTATTACCCAAAAAGGGGCAAAACCAATTATTATATGTGCCATGACAATAGTCAAAAAACACACCACCATGATTATTTTAATCATAGTATATGCCAACGAAGGGGGACCTAAAAATGATCAAATAATGATTATCAAGTGCCATATAAAATGAAAGCACAACGCATTTTTTTTAATCAATTATATGCCAAAAATCAAATAAGGAGTCAATGTTTATATTAAACTTTACAAAAATAACTTAGTATTTGTAAAAATCTCGTATTTCTGAGGTTGGCAAGTAATATGCAGAAGAATATATTTTTTCATATATACAGGAGTGGAATTTTTCATGTCATCGAAAGAAGACAGAACAGAGAAGAATAAAAAAATTAGACTCTTGTTTCTTTAATACCTTAATATTTCCAAAAGTTACTTATTATTTGCAAAGGAGATGTCACATCAGTGGTAACGACAACAAGTGTCACACCAGGCCTAAATGACATACTAGTTTGCATGCACCTTGGATGACTTACAAATAAAAAAAGATGCTAATATTAGCCAAATTATTCACCCAAATTTATTTTATTTTGTCGGAATTAGATGAGTGAACTAAACTTTTACTGAAGAGGTAATTTTGGAATTAAAAGGCTATTAATACCTAATTGTAACAAAATGTTATTTTATTCCTTTATTTATTGACAATGAAGGTTAATAATAACATGCAATTGTAGTTAGAGTTATTCTAGTTTAGGGTGTTGGGTAATTTTTTTTGCTATATATTGTGTACATTGGCCAAACACAAGGAGTGAATTTGAAGGGAGAACTTTTGTAATGAGAGATGAAGCCATTGGCCAATTTTCCCCTTGAATGAGAACCATTTATTGCATTTCCAGTAATTTGTAGTGGTTTGCATTATTACATTAACTCTTTTGAATTGTATTCCCTAAATTAATTAGCTTACCTTGCTATAAATTTTTTGCTTCTACATAGTCTTAGTGTGCAATAATATCCTATGTTTTTGTTATTTATCCCTCAACAGTAAATTTTTTGCATTAGGATCAAGCTAAAACCCTTTGGATCTTGTGCCCTTAATTTGTATATTGAGCATGTTTTTTAGTCAAATCCCTCATGAATTTTGATGTATCACATCATTTAAATTTCATTTTTATCCATCTTTCACCATTAAATCCCAAAGTTAATCAGTTTTAAGATACATCAATCAGGAACTAACCTTAAAATCCTAGAGAATCACCTCAACATAGGGATACTGATATCCCTAAGGTGTTTTAATTGTATCTGTAGAAGTGAGGGAAAAGTGAACTTAGAACACCTATTATCCCTCAAACACAAGGTGCAGTTTTGAGAGATACAAATTTTTGGCATGCCTGGTGGGACACGAATCAAATTTGTAGATAATTTATAGCAAATAAACAAAAAATTTGGAAGGAAAAAGTTGCATACATCCATTGAAAATCAAAATAAAATTATTTGGCGACTCTGTAAGGCTGATTTCAGACCAGGTTTTTTGCATGTTCCATACCTAAGGTTACTACGAGATCAACGGTAAGAGGACTTCCTCATAATTTTTTTCCTTTAAATTTATCAAGAATAAGAAGAGTTGGAAATACCTTACCCTATAATAGGCCTTCTTTTGATAACCCTCCTCCCCTTGCTTCACCACATATCAATATTATTGTTCAGATCCCAGTGATTCCAATCGCTCATCAACAACCACTGCAACCACATAGAAATTTTGTACCCTTAAATAATTTTAGCCCCTTAATAATTCCTATTTATCATGACATACATGTTGCTTCCATAAAGGGTTTACCCTCATTTACTGGTGAAAATTAGGTTACCCTTGTTGAGCATACTAAATACATTTCAACCCTTTGTTCAATCCATAACATCACTCATGAAGATGTATCCTTAAGACTCTTAGCTGCATCATTTAAGGAACAATCCTTGCAATGGTATAGAACTTTACTAGTAGGGAGTATAGAAACTTGGGATAATTTGGGAGATCAATTACATAAATAGTTTCAAGATAATTTAGATCACTTTTCACTCATAGAACAAATGTCAATAATCAAGAGAGATCCTCATGAATCTATGGCTAGCTTTAACATCATATTTTCTAGAACATGGGAAAGAATTCTAACAACTCTTAAGCCTCAAGATGATCATGCATTTCTATATTATCTTAGATCCTTAAATAGTGATATTGAAGCCATGATAAAATCCATGGGAGGAACTACACTTCTATCATCTTATGATATCACTATTAGAGCTGAAAACAACCTTATTCATGCTAGTAAATTAGCCCGATAGCCCTTTATGCCTATTATAGTAGATCTGGCACCTATTCCAAAACCTATTACAATAATAGAGCTAGCTATTACAACCCCTCAAAATGATATTATTGACATAAAAAACACCTTATAGACTTATGGGAATGAAATAACAACATTAAAGAAGTAGTTAGCTTAGACGTATATTCCTTATCAAGCACCTTATCACCATTATAGGTCATTATACCACTAAAACCACAATTATAGGTAACCTTATCAATAAAGACAATTTGATCATAAATCTCCCATATCATCTAGTGCTCTTGTACTAATCAATATGGCCTTAGAAGAGTGGTGTACACTTTCCAATCAGCCTCATCCAGCTGCTAGTTATCCAAATGCCTTTTTGAATTTAAGCCTTGTTTCCCAACTATAATCTGAAATATTATTCATGCCTTAAATGGAGGGTGGACAACAAGATGCTCAGATTCAAAAAAATAGAACAAAACTTGGTCAATTTTGGAGAGGAAGATTATATTGCACTTACAACTAGAGCTGAAAAGAAGGCTCGGGATGAAGAAAAACAACAAAAGGGAGTTGTTTTACCTACCATTACTAATAAAACATAAAGAAGTTTATCCCCTAAGGAGTAGAAAAATAACTTCAACTAGATCTTGGATGGGTTATTCATACCTCATATTTATAAAGTTGCAGAAGAAGAATCAATTTTAGCTAAAGGTTATTATAAAAATGTTGCAGCTTCATTTAATGTTTTTGAGGTTATGAAAAATCATAATATTACTATTTCTTTATGGGAGGATTTGAGTTTTCCAGGAAAATAAGAGTTACTTACTCATGAGCTTCCTAAGTTGCACATTTCTTCCAAACTAGTAGAGAAAGAAGCTTAGAAATCTGATATGGCTCTTAATACAGTTAAGAAAGATCACATAAGAGATGTTAAATGGATGCTACATAAGGTTTTGAATTATCGTGACATAAGAAAACCACCTATTTTTTCTCTTTATCTTATTATTGGAGATCGTTTAGTTCACAATTGTATGGTTGATAGTGGTGCAAGGAACACAATCATGCCTAAAGCAATTGCTGAAAAATTAGTCCTGTAGTATGAACCAAACGAAAAGATTGTATGACATATTGATGGGAAAGGAACCAAAATAGTTGGTATCATCATAAATTTTGAGGTAATGTTACATTTTTATCCCAATATTTCAATTTTACTAGATGAAATAGTTGTAGATCAACCTCTCTTTTTTTCTCTTTACTTGTCTAGATATTTTACAACAAAAATAGGTGGTTATCTTTCTTTGGAATTTTCATTTTTGTTCTTCACCATGAGGTATGGAACTATGGTTAGAGTAAATTCAAAGCCTTTATCTAGATTCCAAATTGGACATCATGTTGCAAATACTGTTGTTGATGTGTAATCACATCACCCCTGAATGTCTACAACTCGATGGGTTGAAACTATCAGGGTGATTACATAACATGAAGCTTTTCCAAAAGTGTGGGACTTTGCAATCAGTAAAGCTCTCCAGATGAAGGTTAGTTCCTATTTCTCTTTTTAGGTGTATGCATTCAAACTGTAGAGGATCTACTCTAAAACCTACTCTAACTTGCCAAGGAGACATGGTTAAGGAGATGCAAGAAAATAAACCTAAACTAACAAAGGTGATGTACCACATGAATGTTGAACACCTTCTCTGCCAATAAACACAAACCATAAAAATGTAATATAATCACCATGCATATATAACCAAAATTGCAATGAGAGGTTAGAGAGGTACAATGAACACAAGAGAGGGTTGAAAATCATCCACAGACATGTATTATTGTTCCAAAAAGTTGATACAGTGCATCACAATGGCCAAGAGGCGCAATCTTGCATTACAGTTTGAATGAGAGGTTTGAAAATCCACAAATCGACTTGCAGACAAGAGAAGAAGGGAGGGTGCACAGAAAAAATCTCCAACCTTTAGAAAAATTCCCCTCCTTACAATATATATGAAGAATGAGAGAGTGAGTTGAGAAGAAACCCAAAATCCAGCTTCAACCACCCGAAAAATGCATTCAATTCTTCTGCATTAGTGATGGGAGCCACTTTAATACCCATACCTCCATGTACCATAGCTTACTGGGGAGAAAGGAAGCCCATACCTTCATTATAGTGTTATGTGAGAAACCTATACACCCCTTAAAAATAGCAAACTTTATTTCTTCATTTTTAATATCTTAGTCTCGTCTAAATTGATATATCCAAAAATTTGTAGTTGTGTAGAAGACGTCAAGATATTTTAGAAAATTCCTCTTTTTCTAAAATCCAAGCTTCCAGTCAAAAGATATGGCCATATTAAGGCCGAGGTGTCATTCTGTGAAAAATGGCCTGAGAGTTTCGAAATTCCAAAATGCATGCAACCTCTGAAATCCTGAAATTTAGAATTTTAGACATTTCCATTTCAGATATTTAAACATTGCTCATCTACCATATTCGCTTGAGAGTTCTGAAATTCTGAAACCCAAAATCCTGAAAGTCTAAAATTTTAGACTTTTTGGGTTATAGAGTTTCAGACATTGAGGGGGTGATTTTTCTGATTTAGGGTCCGAGACTTCTGAAAGTCTGAAATCTAAAACCTCGAAAGTCTGAAGTATGAAAATTCAGACATTTGGTCTTTGCAGTTTCAAAAATTTATGTGTCCTTTTCCATTTGTCTCGCCGAAGACTCAAATGTCAAAAACCTAAAAGTTTGAAGTCTGAAAATTAGGAAATTTGGCAACTTTGGGAATTTGGGAATTTTCCTTTCTCACCTAGGCACACTTCCCAAAAATCATGAAACCCTGAACATCTTGAAAGGTCTAAAAACTCAGACGTTCAGACCTTCGAGGTTTCAGACATTTCCTCTTTCAGTTCATGGCATGATTCCCAAGGTCCCTGAAACCTTGAAATTTTGAAATTTAGACTTTTGGACTTTGAGAATTTAGAATTTGAGGGCCTCTTTTCCAACTTTGTGCCTGAGATTTCTGAAAAGTCCAAAATTTTAGACTTTTGAAATTTCATACTTCAGACATTTTTGAGTGATGTTTTTACATTTGTGTGCTCCGAGATCTCTGAAACATCGAAACCCCAAAAGTATGAAATTTTGGACTTTCGAAGTTTTAGAATTCAAGAACATTTGGCTAATCACTTTTTTCTCTGTTCTTCCAAAATGCCAAAAAGTGCAAAGTCTAAAAAACTTCTAGCCTTCTCCATTGTTCTTCCTCTTCATCTCTGATCTTTTTCATTTTTTTTCCCTTTTCCATGCCTTTCTTCCTTTACATTGCCATGACGAGCTTGATTGTAACTTGATCTTCAAAATTAAATGTGATCTTGCATGACTAAAACAACCTTTCCATTTCCACCTTTGATCAATTTTGGCCAGAAGGGGGAAAAATTAGACAACAACTGCAACACAATTTATCTAGCTATAGAGAAGACCAATTTTGATATTACAACATAGATTTATACTTTAGATGGTGTTTCTAACTTATTTTATGGATGAAAAAATTCAAGAAGAACATGCTTATGATCCTTACAAGGAAAATAAAAGAAGGATTATTCAGTATTTACTGTCTTCATGAGGAATATACACCTATTCCTTTGTTTTCCAAAATATAAAATACTACAGAAGGCTTACGTCAGCTTCATTTTGAAGGAGTAAAGAACAAGAAAGGACAAGGTGTAGGTTTTTTGTTGACTTCCCCTTCAAATAAGAGGTATTTTTCAACTGTAAGTCTATAATTTTCATTTACTTGTAACATAGCTGAATATAAAACATTGATTCATGGCCTACAATGGGCTAGAAAGAAAGGAAATCAACATGTTACAAGTGTATGGTGATTCTGAATTAGTTTTCAATAAAAGTTAAGAACTTTAATTTTTGTAATATTTCATTGCTAAAAATCTTACAAGTATAGAGTTTCAGAATTTATTGATGATTTTGAGGTTATTAACATTCAATCAGTCCCAAGAGCTGAAAACAAACAATAGGTAGACTTGTTGCAGTTCGAGATAGCTTTGAAGTACTAGAACATGTTGAAAAAAAATAAATGAAAGCCTCATATAAAGTAGATAATCAGACCTTCAGTTCCTGATAATGAGGACAATTGATAGGTTTCAAGGATGACAAAAATATCTATAGTTTTTAAAGCAAGAAACTGATTTTTCTGTAGTTAATCAAGAAACATTTCAGTGCCATATACAGTGACCAAATTTTTTAGTTAAATTCCAAAAAATTTCCTCATGGGCTTGTCACTTTAGAAGATATTTTTAGTTCTGATGACCAACTCATAAAGGACAAAGGAAAGATCTCAACACATGCTAATAAATATGAAGAGATTTCAGTTGATGATGGAAAGAAATTACACATTGAAAAGGTATATTCCCTAGCTGAAAAATATTCTTTTATCAATTTATGCAAAGAATTTAAAGATCATTTTTCTTGGAAATACCAAGGATCTTAAGATGATTTTGATCCTAGTTTAGATGCATTATACCATCAGAATTGTAGCCAAATTCAATACAAGTTAGGTAGAATCAAAGGCCTGTAAATCCCAAGATTGAGCCATTAATGATAAAAGTTTTTTCCACAGTTAATTGAATTATGGTATTATTTTTCCAGTATTAGTAATTCAAGTTGGGTAGCCAATCTTATGTCTAGTTCGAGAAAAAGAATTATGAGAATCGGTTGATTGTGGATTTCAAAGATCTTAGATAAAGCTTCATTAAAGGATCATTATCTACTACCCAATATGGATTATATTTTAAGAACAATATCAAGTTCAGACAAGATGTCCCTGTTAAATTATTACACTGGTTATAATCCTATTTTGGTGCATGAAGAAGATAGATACAAGATCAATCTTCAACACAAAGTGGGGGACAGTTATGCTTATACAAGATAATTTCTTTTGGAATTTATAATGCTGGTGCAATGTTTTAATCGTGTAATGGACATGGATTTTCATAGCCTTTTGAATAAATGCATCTTGGTTTATTTAGATGATGTTGTACTATATTTTAAAACAATTTTGATGATCGTCTTATGAATTTAAGGTATAGACGTTTTATAGCTTTGCAGGAATTTTGGAATCCCGTTAAAATCCAAAAAAGTCCATTTAATTTCATGTGCATGACAGGTAAATTACTTAGACATATTGTTTCTAGGAAAGGTTTAGCTAATGATACTTTCAAAACAGATAGCAATTTTGTAGCTGATCCCTACCTCATCATAAAAATGCACTACAAATTTTTTCTTGGAACAATCACCGTTGTTAGAAGAATTTGTTCTAGATATTGCAGCCTTGGTGAAGCCATTAATAAATATGGTAAAGAAATGAATAACGTCTTCTCTTGGAACCAACAAAGAAAGAAAAGTAATTTGAAGTTATTAAACTAGTTTATTTCACAAGCTCCTACTTTGGAAAATACCTAATTTCGATAAGGACTTCACAATGTATGCACTTTGCAGGAGTTGGAATCCATTTGGTCAAACCATATTATGACTCAGGTTAATGATGGATAATACACAATATCCGTCAATTGTTTTCTTTGGGGAGAGTTTACATAATTACGATACAAGGTACACATTTTCTTAAAAAATAAGTTCTTGTTGTAGTTAGAGAATTACAAATATCTTCAAGTATATTATTTTGAATAATACAATATGCATGTTCTAATTTCTTCACCCAAGTGTTAAAGTGTTCATGTTGAATAAGGAACTGAATGAAGAAGTAAGTAGGTTGGATTACAGAATGTTATGGAGTATGATCTTGACATCCGTGTTCCAAAAATAGTATGAGGAAAAGGTTTATGTTAACATCTAATTGTCTGATAAGGAAAAATCAATCAGGCTGTAGACTTTTTAGAACCATTACAACATGTTACAATTTCATATAAATAACCTAAAATTTTATTACAACCCTGAAAAATCAGCAAGCCATAACTCAATCTCAAAGGTCCCCAGGATCGAGTTAGGATGACTATATTTGATCAATTATTTTTACAACATGGTATTTATCTAAGAAGCTATGGAAAATAACTAATTAAATCTATTTTCAGATTACAAGAAATATCTTATGCTTTCATTAATGGTTTTTTGCTATTAAAAAGGATATCAACGAAGTTTTTCTGCATTTTATTGATTATGATAGAGTGCAACAATTACTTATCTTGAGTTTCATAAAGGACGTGGAAGAGGTCACTTCTCATAATGAACTACAACTCTTAACATCATGAATATTTGGTTATTGTTGGCCTAGCATATTCAAGGACTTCTTTCTAATGGATTAAAGAAGTGTAATAAGTGTTGCATTTCTTTTTTAGAGAAATAAAAATTAGCTTTGTTTCCCTTACAAACCTATTTCAGTGGATCAACCATTCACGTAGTTTGTTATTTAATTTATTGGTGATGATTAAATAATCTCCTTCATCATAAGGTACATAAGTGGATCCTGAGTGCCACAGATTATTTCACACATCTGGACTAAATGTAGTATCTTTGAAAGGAGTCCAATGAAACATTAATCTATATCATTCTATGAAGGTCATTGTTTACAGATTTGGTGTTCCGGCTACTATCATTTCATAGATGATTATCGTAGCATTTCCTTGGAGAAAAAGTGACAACATATGAGGATATCAAGCATGGCATTTATCTAAGTACTTCATCTAATTATTACCCTCATGGTAATGGATTAGCTTAAAGTAATAATAAAAATTTGTTAAATATCATCAGAAGAACACTTAAAGAATAACCAAAGAGCTTGGTATCTACATGTTGAATTCAACATTTTTTGCTTATAGAGTGACTCCTAAAAGGTAAATTGGTAATTCACCATACAAGCTTGGTTTATGGTCTTGAGAGAAAGAATGCCTATTTCAATTGAGCTTCCCGGATTGGATTTATTACATCAGATGGAATTACTTGAGAATGAAAAAATGTAGGTTTGTTATGTATAACTGATGGAACTACAATAGCAAAGAGATCAATCTCACTTGAACATGGAGAAAAATCAGAAACAAATCAAAAGGATGTTTGATAAAAAAGGGTAAGTTCAAAATTTTTAATGAAGGAGACATTGTGCTGAAGTGGGATACTGATAGAAAAAACCTAGGACAACACACACAAATTTCGATACAATATGGAGTGGTCCTTATATGATTTCACCTTGCAAAGTACACTTCATTTTAAGAATCCTCTGGTAAATTGGAGGTGGAAAAATCCTAGGAGAATATACCTTGAACAAATATTCTCTAGAAAGCTGAATTTTCAAGGATTTCAGATTTAAATTTTTCCTCCTGTCATTTTGTTAAGGAGGAGCACTAAACATTTTTTTAAGTGTCCGTGTGACAACAATTTTTTGTTGTCACACAACAGCAAGGGTTTTTTTTTCGTGTGACAGAAAACCTTGTTTCACCCGACACCAGAAAAAATGCTTTTTTTTTTTTACCATATGTAACCCCCATTGTCGCTCATCAACACAACTCGTTTATCGCCGACCTCTAACCTTCCCTTTTCGCTTGTCAATAACCCTCTTTTTCACGCATCAACAACCCTTTGGTCATGCGTCAACAACCCTCTCATTGTGCATCAACACCTTCTCTTGTTGCGCGTCAACAACACTATATTGTCGCTCGTCTGAAAATGAAAATATTCCTTTTCGTGCGTTGATGAAACTTTCTTATTGGCAAGTCTGCAACAACCTAGTCTGAGACTCTGATCCACACTTTTTCTACATGTAATTTACAAGTAATTCGGATGGTACTTCAGTAAGTTACTAGTATACTACTAGGTGAATTACCTAGGTTTATATAGGAGTAATTTTCAATGGTACAGCGAAGCCGACCCCTAAAAAAAATTACACTAGAAATTCTAGGAGAAGCTATACTGTGCTACTTTAAAAAATGTAACACTTTTCACATATGTTTCCATTCCATGGAATATTGTCCAAATTACAGCATAGGAAACACTAAAAATATCTCTGTTGCAAGGAGCACAATGCATTGTAAGCTTTGATGGCTAAATGGTGAGGAACTTCCAATTCCTGTGATACGTGGGATCTTTATGATGTCACTATTATCAGAAGATCTTAAAGAGTTGTTGATTAGAGTAGGATTTGTAGATGTTCAATTAGAGCAATTTATGCACGTATTGCAAATTTCAATTTCAATAAGTGCATTCATGCACTATAATCTAAGTTCTATTAGATGTATTCCTAGTTTGAGTTTTGTTTTTAAAAAACGTCAATTTTACATATCATTACATATCATAATATCTGAAATTAGACTCCATACCGAATGTAAAAGAGCACTCAATTAGTCATAAAGCTAGCAGGTATCATTTACTCAGACAGGATCATTCAGATATTTCCCACACATTATTGCGCTAGTATAAAAATGGGTAACTTATAACGTCATTTGAGATAGAAGGATACACGATGCATAAAGCTAACTAATGGAAAAATATTATATAAGTGAACCCATAATTATCTTTGACCATTTTTAGATTGTCTATCTCCTTCTTAGCTAGTCTTTCCAGTTCCATCTTTATCTTCTTCATGCATCCAGATTCATTATGGTACCTGAGTGCATAATCTTAACGAAAATGGGAAAAACATGCAATTACTGAAGCTCAGGCAACCCAATATGTGTTCAATGTGCTATCTAACTTTAGGAAAATTGATCACATAATGATCAACAAGCATAAGGTACATGGAAAGTAACAAATACAAAATTGATGAAAGTCGTATGTTTAAGAATGCAACAGCACAAATGTGTTGTCATTGAGATTAATCATCAGAAAATAAATGACAAAATCCCCGAAAGTCTAGTGCATAGCCTTTACGAAGGTGGGAATCATAAGTAGAGGTTAAATCCTATTGTCATCTTGGAACACTAATTAGTGTTGATGTTTTTAATGTGATAAGTTGTAGCAGAAAAGAGTTACAAGTTCATCAATTTAAATATTGTACTTTATGTTTACACAAGTTACATTCAAATTATAAACAAAAATTGTTTTCTATAGAGGAAAGTACATTCATTATCTTATCATAAATGCTCAATGGTACAAGAGCTTCAATGAAGGTCAATTTCTATTGAACATTACATGTCATTTAATCATCAAGTAAATATACTTTTAGATCCAAAATAAGTACGTGAAAAGTAGGACTTATGACAACTGTGAAGATATAAGATGCAATGTACAGTAAAAAGTCCAAGGAAAATACATATAGATACAAGGTATTCATTTCCAATTTGGGTATGCTAAATCACTTCTTAAAGAATATAAAATAAAATATTCTACATCTTACATATCACAAAGTCGTCCTTAATTTACATCATTGTAATTGGGGAAAATATTCGACACATATCTGTCAAAATTGAGCTTCAAGTTTAATATTGTAAGACTGTGCAACAATGTTAAGGATAAATCAATCTTTTAAAGTACAAATAAGTACTATGATTGAATTGTGTGACGCAGAAACATGGAGGAGAGATAATAGAGATTGATATCTCTTAATTATTGTATCCAACAAAGAACCCACGTACATTATATATAGGTAACGGGAATAAACAAGACTCCCCTAAATGGATGGAGAAGTTACAAATAAGAAGAAAAGAAGGAGAGAATAATGGAATAGATAGAACACCTAGTCTAATAATTAAAAAACAAGTACGTAGACTATGCTAACAATCCCCCCCTTATTACATTATTCTTACAAATGTGACCCTTGAAAAGTTTTAATTTCACTTTTCCAAGAGATTTTGTGAGAAATTCTGCTACTTTTGCTTCTATAGGATATTATTGGAGCTGAATGTGATGGTTCAAGATGTGCTCTTGAATGAAATGACAATCAATCTCAATATGCTTTGCTGCGTTCATGAAAGATTGAGATTTTGTACGCAGCTTCAATACACTATGATTGTCGCATTGGAGATTAGGTGACTGTTTTTCAAGAATTCCCTTAGGTCATCCAAAATGTGATGTAGCCATATCACTTCACACACAGATCCTCGTGCGGTGTGCAATATTATGCCTCTGTGGATGACATAGAAACAAACATTCTACTTCTTTTTTATGCACGAGATAGGTCCAGATCCGAGATGAAATATGTACCCTATGTAGTTGAATTCCTATCATCAATAGATCTAGCGAGGTCCGAGTCGACGTATCCCTGTAAGAATAATTGATCATTATTCTTATATTCCATACCATAATAATTTTTTCCTTCGGACATATCCTCAAAAACAGGCTTTGCTGAAGTCCAGTGACATTTCTTTCGGCTCCTGTATGAACCTGGAAGGATAGCTAATAGCATAAGCATAGATCTTGTTTGGTATATGCCAAATATATGAGCCCTCTTGTTAGTTTTCTAGTAGAGAGTAGAATCTACTTGAGGTGAGTCCTGGAATCTTGAAATTTGTAAGCCTTTCTCCATGGGAGTGGATATAACTTTACAGTCAGAAATTCTATACTTTTCCAGGACTGTTTCTTGGCATACTTTTTCTGGGGAGACAAAAATGTGATGCTCCTTTTGCCATATCTCCAAGCCAAGGAAAGTAATGTAGTAGCCCCAAATATGTCATGTCGAAGATTTTTTTGAGATCATTTTTTATAATATCAACCTGATCTTCTGAACTTCTAGTGATCACATGATCATCTACATATACCACAAGAATGACAATTTCTTTTCCTACCTTATTTATATATAAATTTGAATCTAAGGGGCTATGAGTGAACCCATGCTGTAAAAGGTGATCGTTCGATCTTGATATACCATGCCTTTGGAGCTTGTTTCAGTCTATAAAGTGATTTGATGAGATGACATACCTTTTTAGGACACTTTTAAGAAACAAATCCTTCAGGTTGGGTCATGTAGACTTATTATTTTAGATCACCATTTAGGAAATCACTCTTGATGCCCATCTACTGAATTTTACATCCTTCATATGCTGTCAATGTGCAAAAAACTCTGATGGTCCTTATCTTTGTAGTGGGTGCAAAGGTTTCTTCATAGTCGATGCCCTCTTTTTGAGTATATCCTTTTACAAGACGTGCTTTATGTTTGTCGATGGATCCGTCTGCCTTATATTTTGTCTTGAAAACCCATTTACAGCCTACGGGTTTCTTTCCTGTAGGTAGATCGATAAGTTCCCATGTTTGATATTTCATGAGTGAGTCATATTCTATATCCATGGCTTCCTTCCACTAAGGTTAATTGTGTGCTTCATGAAAATTTTATGGCTCGGAGCTATTAATCAGTGAACTCATGAGCACAAAGTTTACCTCATTTCTTATTTGACTCCTTCTTTTGATTCTGGATGATGTGTCTAGGAGTTGTTGCAAATGAGAGTCTTTTATGGTGCTTTGTACCCACTTTAGACAAGAACTTGGTTGATTTTGAGAAGAACTATGTCGTTGTTTTGTGGATTGATGTGGATTCATATTCTTCAGTTCTCCAAGGTCAACAAATATCTCTCCTGGTAGCACATCTTTTCTCTGAGTATTCTCCTCTAGCTCATCATTTTATTTGAAGAATAATCAGTGAGATGTGGTTGGAAGTGGATATTCTGTTGATACTATTGAGTCAAAAGATTAATCATCACAAACTACATCCCAAATCTCATATATTTTCTTTCTCTCAAGATCCATGAGATGATATACCTTCGAGGTAGAGCTGTAGCCAAGTAGGATGCATGGGAGTGAATTTGGATCAACCTTCTTTCTCTTCTGAGCTGGGACATGCATGTATGTTGTGCAACCAAATACTCGTAAATGAGAAATTGATGGATTTCTACCATTGCATACCTCTTCTGGAGTTTTATTTTGTAGAATATTTTTTGGTGCCCTATTGAGAAGATATACAACTATCTGTACTGCTTCAGTCCAATAGCATTCCTCTATCTTTGTTGTTGTTAGCATGGAGCGAGCCATCTCCATAATTGTGTGATTGTAACGCTCAAAAAATGATGTTTTGTTGGGGTGTGTAGGTAGCAGTTAGGTTTTTCTTAATGCCTTGTTGGTTCAGGAAGGCCAATAACTTATTTTATGTAAATTCCCCCCCTTGATCTGAGTGAAGTAGAAGAAGTGGTTGTCCAGTCTCTTTCACAACATGATGATAGAAGTTCTAGAAATGTTGAAGAGCCTCACTTTTTTTTATTTAGGAAATATACCCACATGTTGCGAAAGTGCTCATCCATGAACAGTTGGAAGTACTTGTATCCTAAAAATGAAGCAGGAAATGGGCCATTCAAATGGGTATTAACTACCTCCAGAAACTTCTTGCCATGGAAGGTGCTCACCTGAAACGGATCTCTATGTTGTTTTCCTACAAGACAACTAGGACAAATAGGCAAGGAACTTGACAATTTGGGTAGTCAATGGACCATTTCTTTTGAACTCACTTGGTGCAATGAACTAACTGACAAGTTCCCATATCTAAAATGTCAGAGGGTAGTTGATTCTATTGTAGAAGCAGATAAAGCTACTACAAAAGATGAAACCGTATCTAAAGCAAATAACTTATCTTTTACAAATGCTTTAGCAAGAACCGTACGTTGTCTAGAGATTAAGCATGATTTACTGCCATTTTGGACAAGAAATTCTACATTAAGGTGATGATTCAAGAGCTGAGTAACTAACAAGAGGTTGCTAGTCAACCCAAGAACATATAGTACCTTTGTATGTGTACATTTTCATGGTCCCAAAGGAATGGTGACACTTTGTATTCCTTCTGCAACATACTCTTTGTCATCCGCTATCTGAACTCGATCTCTAGTTGGTTCTTCGTGTAGTGAATCAAATAGCTTCTTGTCACCTAACATATGCTTTCTTGCACCGGAGTCTATCAACCAAACTCTCTTCATGGGCAGTTAAGTATGAGAGATGAGTACAAGTTTCTCACCATAATGGGTTTATTCTGATGTCTCCTCATTAGATTCATTATCTTCTTTGGCTGTGAGATGTCCCTTCTGCTTTCTCAAGAGGGGATGTTGTTTGGAATTTTGAAAATCTTTGCGCCTTGATTTTCCTATTTGACTTGAAGACCCTTGTTTTAAGCTATTGAAATAGTAATGATCAGTGTCATGAGTGTTCGTTAATCAAATGTGACACCCTCTCTTTGACTTTTGATCTTTCTGTTGTTGTTTTGGTTGTGCTTGATTTGGATTCTCTGGGGGACTCTTCCAATTCTTCTGGCCACGGGTTTGGCTTTGAGAACAAGGCTTTATCCTAAGACTCCTCTTGGGTTGAAGTGATGGCATCTTCCTACTGTGCAGCAGATAATTCACAAGTTCTTCGAATTCCACTGTTTGTTTAGATACATTCAGCGTTGAAATGAACACTCAGAATTGAGAAGGGAGTGCTCTCAAGGTGATTGCCACGAGAAGTTTTTCGTCCACCTTTTCACCGAGCACTAATAACTTTGATCAAAACTCAACCACATGACATAAGAAATGCACCACTTTCTCATCTAACCCAATAAAGAGGGTGTGCAACTTTGACTTAAGATGAATAATCTTCATTTAACTTTTGGCTTCATAAATTGTTTCAAAATTATCCCAAGCCTCCTTTGGTTTATCCACATTCCGAACATGCAGTTGCACATCATCACTGATACTGAGCATTATCAACATCAAGTTTCTCGCACTATCCATATTATAATTTATTAATTCATCAGGGGTTGTTGGGAGTAGTTATAGAACTTGTGACAATGCACCATAATCCTTCAAACTGAAGGATTTTTCTCTTTTTTTTTTCTAGGCCACAAAATTGGGCCCTTTGAGCAATTGAGCATCGGAAAGAAGAAACTTTGGAGCATATATCATAATAAAATTATTTATTTATTTATGTATTTCAAGAGATATTACAACTTTTACTCACTGATGAGAAGTACTAGCTCGTAGATGTTCTCGATACTCATGTACTCTGAGATAATGACACTTTGTCCTCCAGGAAGTCTCCTTGCAGGTCAATGTTTCCTCACGTCTCATGTCTCTTCTTCATGTGGTCGCTAGAGTATGCAAATAACTATGTGGATAAAATAATGTTTACTGTCTTGTTTTTAATTCTTTCCCACATCTTAGGAATTACAAGATCTCCACGCAGACAAAAGAAAAGTTCTCCTTCCTTCACACAAGAAGATTTCACATTCCATGCAGGCTAAGAATATTCTATGCAGCACCACACATCCTCTCTCCTCTCCATGCAACAATCAGGAAATTATTCTCTTATCCAGGCAAATGTGGTCACAATTTCCATGGAGAAGCATATTTAACTCCACATAGGTTGAAAGACTCTCCAAGAAGAAATATGCACCATGCAGATCTCTCTCTCATGCAGAAATAATACAAATTCTTCCATGTATGCAAGTGAAGGTCTTCACTTAGTTTGATGCATTAGAGATCTTCTACGCTTCCATGATTTTTCTTTCACGCAATTTTTCATGCACCCGTATTATGCTTCCACGCAGAAGTATGTCACAAAAATACAAACTGCATGCTACTCCATCTCCCCCACACAATTTCCAGATATCAACAGCTGTAGGCCTCTCCAATCCCTACACCACGCAGGAAAATGGGAATGTTCTTCTCCTCACGCATCTACACACACACAGTCAGAGAATTGGAATGCTCTAATACCAAAATGTGAGGCAGAAATGGAGGAGAGAGAATAGAGATTGATATCTCTTATTATTATATTCAATAATGAACCCACGGACAATATTTATAGGTACGAGAATAAAAAATACTCCCCTAAATGGATGGTAAAGTTACAAATAAGAAGGAGAGAATAATGGAATAGATAGAACAACTAGTCTAATAATAAAAAATAAGTACATAGACTATGCTAACAAATCAGAAGAGCTAGATACTGAATCAAGGAAGTACTACCTTGCATATGCGTAGGTACTATGCTCATAATCATGACATATAAAGAAATAAAAATCATTACAGTATACAAGATAGGTTGAAAGCCTAATATTTTTCTAACTATTTTTCTTAAGTGTGCAAGAACATGTGGGAGTTAGAGAAAGAAAAATATTTTTCATGATTTAAATTGTGTACTAACAAGACACATTGCATCGGTATCTAAAATATAATTCAAGGCTACTGAAGAAAAATCCATTCATGTCCTTTCGCATTGATCCCAAAGTACAAGTTTCGAAGCCATTACCACTCAATTAAGAAAGGGAAAGGTATATCTAATCAATTGCAAATCTCTGCAAAGGTACATAAAATGATGCAAGTGCACTTTTCCACCAGAATGAGAGCCAATATGGAACTGAAAAAGTTTTTTTAAAATAGGTACAAGTGTTGTTTACTTCAGAAACAAATCCTAGAACATCTTGACAAGAATAAATCAGATCTTTAAGATTTTGCTAAATTTGCATGAGAAGTACAAGTTTTCTTAATAACTAGGTTACTTGAGATTTATTCAAAGGATATTTAGTCCCAAAAGATTCACTAAACATGATAACTCAATTCTTCAACAAAACTTAGGCCGATAAGATCAGAAGAATAACCATACCCTTGATCATAAATATAGTTTTAGTTTTTGTAAATGCTTGAAAGAAAATGCAAATATTGCAAATATTTAATTGAATGAAGCCAAACTGTAAAGGCTCGTGAACTAGTAAATAATTTAATATCATTTCAATATAAGGATTGCAACTATTTAGGAGAGAAAATGTTTCCAGAAAGTTCATACAACACAAATCAGAATGACCATCTCTACCAATCAACAGATTTCAAGTTTCCCAGGTTATATTAATTTTTACAAATTTTCAGACTTCTACATTTGAAGGAACTCATCGACTAAAAATACGGACATTAATGCTAGATTCATAATCTACCTATTGAATTTTGGAGAAAATGCTATAATAAGAAATTCAGAAAATATAGAATGATATCCCAAAGTTTTGTAATCAACCATTTGAGAGAAAAAAATAGAAGTCAGACACATCAAAATATAGAAATACCCACAAGCTTTAGGAATAGAAGTAGAGCCTTTGGCTAGGGTAAGTGCACCAAGTTGATGGACAAATATAGGGTCATCCGTGGACGTCATATTGCAAAAAACAGTGAAATCTCAACTTGTAGGGATTATTAGCTATACATGCACTCTAAATTAGAAAAAATTATATAAATATGAATCGTAGCATTCAGAATCTAGTTTCTAAAATACTAATTTTTGTAAAAAACGGACAAGTTTAGCTATATTAAACACTTAAAATTATATGACTTACTTTTTTTTTTCGAAAAAACTTATAAGATTGTAGTCCGTTTGCCCGCATTTTGGATGACCAAATCTTGTTATTTTTTTTTTTTCCTTTGGTGAAACATTAGATGTAGTTGTCTATCTTGGGATGGATTTTATTTTGTATTTTTTTTAGCAATATTTTATTTTTAATGATTTTTTCCGTGAAAGTGGTCTGAAAATATTTAGAAAATGGAGCGCTTTCCGTTTTCCCGCCATAACTATATCAAAAAATATCGAAATCAATTTTTTTTTTTTTTTAAGGTGTATAGAATTTTTCCACGTTTGGGATGGTATAATTTTAATCATATTTTGATAAGTGAAACAAAATTTACAGTCTTAAACGTAGACATGAACATTCACGGGAAAAAATGTCTTAAGGACCTATTGCTAGTAATAAATTATAAAATGATATTTATCTTATTCTATTCACTTTAAAAACAATATTTTTACAAAGCTAAGAGTCTACCCTACGTGATGGCACCATTTTTGTGAAATGTTTTCAGTTTTTTAGCATGGTTCAAGTCTTTGGAAGAGCAGATTTGAGGTTTTCTGACCTTTTGCACTTCATAATGACCTTCCATAGCTTTGGTTGGGGAAAAACAAAGATTTTCCGAGGCTAAGGTTCGGTAAATAGCTTCGCGATCACAGTTTTTTGTAAAAATACCGCGAACGCAATTTATAAAGCGCGCTCGCGCTTTATAAATCATATTTACACACATCCCAATGTCTGAATTACCATGTGATTTTTACTCTCTGACCTTACAATCATCTCGAGAGTCAGATCATGAAGCAATCTTGTCTGCTATTCAGAGTAGATCCGATCCTGATGGTTCATTGGAATGAATTTACAATGCTCATGTCTGGTATATATTTAATTTCAAGTTTCAATTTATATAGCGTATATATATATATATATATATATATATATATATATATATAATTTTTTTAGTTTAAATATCTAGATTTAAGTTTGAATATATTTTATTTTAAATTTGTGTATTTTGTATGTCATGTATATAGATCTAGTATATGGTTTTGATTTGAAACTTAAATTTCTTTGACTAACAATTTTATGTTTAGGTTAGTGGTGCCAGAAAATCTTCCACCTTCACGTGGTTGGTATTGTTAGTAGAAAATTTTAAATTCTCGAAGCTAAGAGAAGCTTGAACATTGTTTGAAAAATTTGTAAATTTTGAAAAGTCAAGTTTGTAAATTTTGAAAATGTTGTAAATTTTGAAAAAGTTGTAAATTTTGAAAATGTTGTAAATTTTGAAAACGACTCCTCTAGGTGCCACGGAGTCCGAGTAGTCACTCGTCAAATTTGAACGATATTTTGGTCCCAGGGCTCTTAAGGGACTAAGCCCGAACGAAGTAGCCTGGAAGCAACGACCCTTTCGCGCACCGAAACAGCGCGTCCTCCGTTTGCAAAATACAGCGTTTGAAATAAAGCACAGGTAGTTCGGTGCCACGGCCCACCGTTTGCAAAATACAGCGTTTGACAACCTTACACTAGCTCCAATTGCACTATTTCACGCGTTTGCAAACATTAGGACAGCCAGAGCACCGAAATGAGAAGGAAAAAAATGAGAGAGGCTATTGTAGAGGGTCCGTATGCCGAGGTGTCAGATCAGACGAGGCCTCTCTAGGTGCCACGGAGTCCGAGTAGTCACCTGTCGAATTTGAACGATATTTTGGTCTCAGGGCTCTTAAGGGACTAAGCTCGAACGAACTAGCCTGGAAGCAACGACCCTTTCGTGCACCGAAACACTGCCTCCTGTAACGTTCACCTGGCCACCTAGACGTGCCGGCACAGGCGGTTCGGTGCCACGGCCCACCGTTTGTAAAATACAGCGTTTGACAACCTTACACTTGCTCCAACTACACTATTTCGCGCGTTTGCAAACCTTAGGACAGCGAGAGCACCGAAATGAGAACGAAAAAAATGAGAGAGGCTATTGTAGAGGGTCTGTATGCCAAGGTGTCGGATCAGACGAGGCCTCTCTAGGTGCCCTAGAGTCCGAGTAGTCACCCGTCGAATTTGAACGATATTTTGGTCTTAGGGCTCTTAAGGGACTAAGCCCGAACGAAGTAGCCCGAAAGCAACGACCCTTTCGCGCACCAAAACACCACCTCCTCTAGCATTCACCTGCCCACCCGGACGTGCCAGTGTAGGTGGTTCGGTGCCACGGACCACCGTTTACAAAATACAGCGTTTGACAACCTTACACTGGCTCCAACTGCACTATTTCGTGCATTTGCAAACATTAGGACATCGAGAGCACCGAAATGAGAAGGAAAAAAATGAGAGAGGCTTTTGTAGAGGGTCTGTATGCTGAGGTTTTGGATCAGACAAGGCCTCTCTAGGTGCCACGGAGTCTGAGTAGTCACCCGTCGAATTTGAACGATATTTTGGTCTCAGGGCTCTTAAGGGACTAAGCCCGAACGAAGTAGCCCGGAAGCAACGACCCTTTCGCACACCAAAACACCACCTCCTCTAGCGTTCACCTACCTACCCGGATGTGCCAGCGTAGGCAGTTCGGTGCCACGGCCCATCGTTTGGAAAATACAACGTTTGACAACCTTACACTGGCTCCAACTGCACTATTTCGCGCGTTTGCAAACATTAGGACAGCGAGAGCACTGAAATGAGAAGGAAAAAAATGACAGAGGCTATTGTAGAGGGTCCATATGCTGAGGTGTTAGATCAGACAAGGCCTCTCTAGGTGCCACGGAGTCTGAGTAGTCACCCGTCGAATTTCAACGATATTTTGGTCTCAGGGCTCTTAAGGGACTAAGCCCGAACGAAGTAGCCCAGAAGCAATGACCCTTTTGCGCACTGAAACACTGCCTCATCTAGCGTTCACCTGGCCACCCAGAAATGCCGGCGCAGGTGGTTCGGTGCCACGGCACACCATTTGCAAACTACAACGTTTGACAACCTTACACTGGCTCCAACTGCACTATTTCGCGCATTTGCAAACATTAGGACAGCGTGAGCATCGAAATGAGAAGGAAAAAAATGAGAGAGGCTATTGTAGAGGGTCCGTATGCCGAGGTGTCAGATCAGACAAGGCCTCTTTAGGTGCCACGGAGTCTGAGTAGTCACCCGTCGAATTTGAACAATATTTTGGTCTCAGGGCTCTTAAAGGACTAAGCCCGAACGAAGTAGCCCGGAAGCAACGACCATTTCGCGCACCAAAACACCACCTCCTCTAGCATTCACCTTGCCACCCTGACATGCCGGCATAGGCGGTTCGGTGCCACGGCCCACCGTTTTAAAAATACATCGTTTGACAACCTTACACTGGTTCCAACTGCACTATTTCGCGCGTTTGCAAACATTAGGACAGCCAGAGCACCGAAATGAGAAGGAAAAAAATGAGAGAGGCTATTGTAGAGGGTCCATATGCCGAGGTGTTGGATTAGACGAGGCCTCTCTAGGTGCCATGGTGTCCGAGTAGTCACCCGTCGAATTTGAACGATATTTTGGTCTCGGGGCTCTTAAGGGACTAAGCCTGAACGAAGTAGCCTGGAAGCAACGACCCTTTCGCGCACCAAAACACCGCTTCCCCTAGCGTTCACCTGCCCACCCGGATGTGCCGGCATAGGTGGTTCGGTGCCACGGCCCACTGCTTGCAAAATACAGCGTTTGACAACCTTACACTGGCTCCAACTGCACTATTTTGCAGGTTTGCAAACATTAGGACAGCGAGAGCACCGAAATGAGAAGGAAAAAAATGAGACAGGCTATTGTAGAGGGTCTGTATGCCGAGGTGTTGGATCAGACGAGGTCTCTCTAGGTGCCACGGAGTTTGAGTAGTCACCCGTCGAATTTGAATGATATTTTGGTCTCAGGGCTCTTAAGGGACTAAGCCCGAACAAAGTAGCCCGGAAGCAACGACCCTTTCGCGCACCAAAACACCACCTCTTATAGCGTTCACCTAGCCACCCGGACGTGCCGGAGCAGGCAGTTCGGTGCCACGGCACACCGTTTGCAAACATTAGGATGGCGAGAGCATCGAAATGAGAAGGAAAAAAATGAGAGAGGCTATTGTAGAGGGTCCGTATGCCAAGGTGTTGGATCAGTGAAGGCCTCTCTAGGTGCCATGGAGTCTGAGTAGTCACCCGTCGAATTTGAACGATATTTTGGTCTCAGGGCTCTTAAGGGACTAAGCCCGAACGAAGTAGCCCGGAAGCAACGACCCTTTCACACACCGAAATACTACCTCCTCTAGCGTTCACCTACCCACCCAGACGTTTCGTCATAGTCGGTTCGTTGCCATGGCCCACCGTTTGCAAAATACAACGTTTGACAACCTTACACTGGCTCCAACTGCACTATTTCACGCGTTTGCAAACATTAGGACAGCGAGAGCACCGAAATGAGAAGGAAAAAAATGAGAGAGGCTATTGTAGAGGGTCCATATGCCGAGGTGTTGGATCAGATGAGGCCTCTCTAGGTGCCACGGAGTCCGAGTAGTCACTCGTCGAATTTGAACGATATTTTGGTCTCAGGGCTCTTAAGGGACTAAGCCCGAACGAAGTAGCCCAGAAGCAACAACCCTTTCACGCACCGAAAAACCACCTCCTCTAGCGTGCACCTGCCCACCCGTACGTGCCGGCGCAGGCGGTTCGGTGCCACGGCCCACCGTTTGCAAAATACAGCGTTTGACAACCTTACACTGGCTCCAACTACACTATTTCACGCGTTTGCAAACATTAGGACAACGAGAGCACCGAAATGATAAGGAAAAAATGAGAGAGGCTATTGTAGAGGGTCCGTATGCCGAGGTGTCAGATCAGACGAGGCCTCTCTAGGTGCCCTAGAGTCTGAGTAGTCACCCGTCGAATTTGAACGATATTTTGGTCTTAGGGCTCTTAAGGGACTAAGCCCGAACGAAGTAGCCCGAAAGCAACGACCCTTTCGCGCACCGAAACACCACCTCCTCTAGCATTCACTTGCCCACCCAAATGTGCCAGTGCAGGTGGTTCGGTGCCACGGCCCACCGTTTACAAAATACAGCGTTTGACAACCTTACACTGGCTCTAACTGCACTATTTCGCGCTTTTGCAAACATTAGGACAGCGAGAGCACCGAAATGAGAAGGAAAAAAATGAGAGAGGCTATTGTACAGGGCCCGTATGCCGAGGTGTTGGATCAGACGAGGCCTCTCTAGGTGCCACGGAGTCCGAGTAGTCACCCGTCGAATTTGAACGATATTTTGGTCTCAGGGCTCTTAAGGGACTAAGCCCGAACGAAGTAGCCCGGAAGCAAGGACCCTTTTGCGAACCGAAACACTACCTCATTTAGCATTCACCTGGCCACTCAGACATGCTGGCACAGGTGGTTTGGTGCCACAGCACACCGTTTGCAAAATACAGCGTTTGACAACCTTACACTGGCTCCTACTGCACTATTTCGCGCGTTTGCAAACATTAGGACAGCGAGAGCATCGAAATGAGAAGGAAAAAAATGAGAGAGGCTATTGTAGAGGGTTTGTATGCCGAGGTGTCAGTTCAGACGAGGCCTCTCTCGGTGCCACGGAGTCCGAGTAGTCACCCGTCGAATTTGAACGATATTTTGGTCTCAGGGCTCTTAAGGGACTAAGCCCGAACGAAGTAGCCGGGAAGCAATGACCCTTTTGCGCACCGAAAAACTACCCCTCCCCTAGCGTTCACCTGCCCACCCGGATTTGACGCATATGTGGTTCGTGCCCGCCCATGCTTTTTGCAAAATACACAAAACAACAGCGTTTGACAACCTACCTTACACTGCTCCAACTAACGGTCACTATTTTTGGTGGCAGTTGTGCAAACATAGGACCATGCGAGAGCATCTAAATGAGAAGGAAAAAAATGAGAGAGGCTATTGTAGAGGGTCCGTATGCCGAGGTTTCGGATCAAGACAAGGCCTCTCTAGGTGCCACGGAGTCTGAGTAGTCACCCCGGCGAATTTGAAATAATATTTTGGTCTCAGGGCTCTTAAGGGACTGAGCCCGAACGAAGTAGCCCGGAGCAACGACCATTTCGCGCACCGAAACACCGCCTCCTCTAGCATTCACCAGGCCACCCGGACATGCCGGCACAGGCATTTGGTGCCACGGCCCACCGTTTGCAAAATACAGCGTTTGACAACCTTACACTGGCTTCCAACTGCACTATTTCACGCGTTTGGCAAACATTAGGACAGCCAGAGTACCGAAATGAGAAGGAAAAAAAATGAGAGAGGCTATTGTAGAGGGTCCGTATGCCGAGGTGTTGGATTAGACGAGGCCTCTCTAGGTGCCACGGTGTCCGAGTAGTCACCTGTCGAATTTGAAACGATATTTTAAGTCTCAGGGCTCTTAAAGGGACTAAGCCCAAACGAAGTAGCCCGGAAGCAACGTACCCTTTCACACACCGACATACTACCCTCCTCTAGCGTGCACCTTACCCCACCCAGACTGTTTCGTCATAGTCGGTTCGTTGACATGGCACACCGTTTGAAAAAATACAAGTTTGACAACTTACACCTGGCTCCAACTGCACTATTTCAGCGTTGCAAAATTAGGACAGCGAGGGAGAAGCACGAAATGAGAAGGAAAAAAATGAGGAGAGGCTATTTAGAGGGTCCATATGCCGCAGGTGTGGGATCAGATGAGGGCCTACTCTAGGTGCCACGGAGTCCGACGTCGTCATCGCGAATTTGACGATATTTTGTCCAGGGCTCTTAAGGGACTTAAGCCCGAACCGAAGTAGCCCAGAAGCAACAACCCTTTCACGCACCGAAAACCACCTCCTTAGCGTGCACCTGCCACCCGTACGTGCCGGCGCAGGCGGTCGGTGCCACGGCCCACCGTTTGCAAAATACAGCGTTTGACACAACCTTACACTGGGCTCCAAGACACATTTCACGCGTTTGCAAACATTAGGACAGCGAGAGCAACCGAATAGAAAGGAAAAAAATGAGATAGGCTATTGTAGAGGGTCCGTATGCCGAGGTGTTGGATCAGACGAGGCCTCTCTAGGTGCCACGGAGTCCGAGTAGTCACCCGTCGAATTTGAACGATATTTTGGTCTCAGGGCTCTTAAGGGGACTAAGCCCGAACGAAGTAGCCCGGAAGCAAGGACCCTTTTGTGCACCGAAACACTGCCTCATCTAGCGTTCACCTGGCCACCCAGACATGCCGGCTCTGGTGGTTCGGTGCCATGGCACACCGTTTGCAAAATACAGCGTTTGACAACCTTACACTGGCTCCAACTACACTATTTCGCGCGTTTGCAAACATTAGGACAGCGAGAGCATCGAAATGAGAAGGAAAAAAAATGAGAGAGGCTATTGTAGAGGGTCTGTATGCCGAGGTGTCAGATTAGACGAGGCCCTCTCTAGGTGCCACAGAGTCCGAGTAGTCACCCGTCGAATTTTGAACGATATTTTGGTCTCAGGGCTCTTAAGGGACTAAGCCCGAACGAAGTAGCCCGGAAGCAATGACCCTTTTGCGCACCGAAAAACCTACCTCATCTAGCGTTCACCTGCCACTCCGACATGCGGCGCAGGTGGTTGCGTGCCACGCACACCGTTTGCAAAATACAGCGTTTGACAACCTTACACTGGCTCCAATTAGCACTATTTCGCGCGTTTGCAAACATTAGGACACGAGAGCATCGAAATGAGAAGGAAAAAATGAGAGAGGCTATTGTAGAGGGTCCGTATGCCGAGGTTGTCAGATCAGACGAGGCCTCTCTAGGTGCCACGGAGTCTGTAGTATTCACCCGTCGAATTTGAACGATATTTGGTCTCAGGGCTCTTAAGGGACTAAGCCCGAACGAAGTAGCCCGGAAGCAAAGACCTTTCGAGCACGAAACACCACCTCCTCTAGCATTACCTGCCACCAGACGTGACGGCGCAGGTGGTTTGGTTTGGTGCCACGGAACACCGTTTGAAAAATAAGCGTTTGACCACCTTACACTCGCCTCCAATGCACTTATTTCGCGTGTTTGGCAAACATTAGACAGCGAGAGCATCTAAATGAGAAGGAAAAAAATGAGAGAGGCTATGTAGGGGTCCGTATATTGCCAGGTTTCGGATCAGACAAGGCCTCTATCGGTGCCACGGAGTCTGAGTAGTCAACCGTCGAATTTGAATAATATTTTGTATCAGGGCTCTTAAGGGACTGAGCACGAACGAAGTAGCCCGGAAGGCAAGGACCCCTTTTGTGCACCGAGACACTGCCGTCATCCTAAGCGTTCACGCTGGCCACCCAGACAATGCCGGCTCTGGTGGTTCGGTTGGCCCATGCACACCGTTTGGCAAAATAACAGCGTTGACAACCTTACACTGGCTCCAACTGCACTATTTCAGCGTTTGCAAACATTAGGACAGCGAGAGCATCGAAATGAGAAGGAAAAAAATGAGAGAGGCTATTGTAGAGGGTCCGTATCCGAGGTGTTGGATCAGACGAGGCCTCTCTAGGTGCCACGGAGTCCGAGTAGTCACCTGTCGAATTTGAACGATATTTTTGGTCTCAGGGCTCTTAAGGGACTAAGCCCGAACGAAGTAGCCCGGAAGCACGACCCTTTCCGCGCACTAAAAACACCACCTCCTATAGTGTTCACCATGGCCACCCCCGTATTGCCTGGCGCAGGTGGTTCGGTGCTACGGTCCACCGTTTGCAAATACAGCGTTTGACAACCTTACACTGGCTCCAACTACACTATTTCGCGCGATTGCAAACATTAAGAACAGTCGAGCGAGGCACCGAAATGAGAAGGAAAAAAACGAGAGAGGCTATTATAAGGGTCGTATGCCGAGTGTGTCAGGATCAGGCAAGGCCTCTTAGGTGCCACGGAGTCTGAGTAGTCACCCGTCGAATTTGAACGATATTTTGGTGTTAGGGCTCTTAAGAGGACTAAGCCCGAACGAAGTAGCCCTGGGAAGCAACGACCCTTTCACGCACCGAAACACACTTCCCCTAGTTGTCACCTGGCACACCCGGACATGCCGGCACAGGTGGTTCGGTTTGGTGCCACGACCACCGTTTGCAAAATACAGCGTTTGACAACCTTACACTGGCTCCAAACTCGCACTATTTCACGCGTTTGCAAACATTAGGACAGCGAGAGCACCGAAATGAGAAGGAAAAAAATGAGATAGGCTATTGTAGAGGGTCCGTATGCCGAGGTGTTGATCAGACGAGGCCTCTCTAGGTGCCACGGAGTCCGAGTTAGTCACCCGTCGATTTGAGACGATATTTTTGGTCTCAGGGTTTAAGGGACTAAGCCCGAACGAAGTAGCCCGGAAGCCAAGGACCCCTTTTGTGCACCGAGACACTGCCGTCATCCTAAGCGTTCACGCTGGCCACCCAGACAATGCCGGCTCTGGTGGTTCGGTTGGCCCATGCACACCGTTTGGCAAAATAACAGCGTTGACAACCTTACACTGGCTCCAACTCACTATTTCGTCTCGCGTTTGGCAAACATTAGGACGCGAAAGCATGAAATGAAGAAGGAAAAAAATGAGAGAGGCTATTGTAGAGGGTCTGATAATGCCGAGGTGTCAGATTAGACGAGGCCTCTCTAGTGCCACAAGCGAGTAGTCACCCCGGTCGAATTTTTAACGATATTTTGGCTCTAGGGCCTGCTTACAGGGAACTAGCCCGACTGAAGTAGTCCGGAAGCAATGACCCTTTTGCCGCACCGAAAAAACTTACCCTCATCTACGGCGTTCAGCTGGCCACTCCGGACATGCCGGGCGGGTAGGTGGTTCGTGCCAGCGGCACAACCGTTTTGTGCAAAAATAGCAGCGTTTGACAACCTTATACATGGCTCCAATTGCACTATTTTCGGCGGTTGTGCAAACATTAGGATCAGCGAGAGCAATCTAAATGAAGAAGGAAAAAAATGAGATAGGCTATTGTAGAGGGTCCGTATGCCGAGGTTGTTGGATCCGACGATGGGCCTCTCTAGGTGCCACGGAGTCGAGTAAGTCACCCGTCGAATTTTGAACGATATTTTGGTCTCAGGGCTCTTAAGGGACTAAGCCCGAACGAATGTAAGCCCGGAAGCAATGGACCCTTTTGTGCACCGAAACACTGCCTCATCTAGCGTTCACCCTGGCCACCCAGACATGCGGCTCTGGTGGTTCGGTGCATGGCCCCACCGTTTGACAAATACAGCGTTTGACAACCTTACACTGGCTCCAACTACCACTATTTCGCGCCGTTTGCAAACATTAGGACAAGCGAGCGCATCGAAATGAGAAGGAAAAAAATGAGAGAGGCTATTGTAGAGGGTCTGTATGCAGAGGTGTCAGATTAGACGAGGCCTCTCTAGGTGCCACAGAGTCCGAGTAGTCACCCGTCGAATTTGAACGATATTTTGGTTCTCAGGGCTCTTAAGGGACTAAGCCCGAACGAAGTAGCCCGGAAGCAATGACCCTTTTGCGCACCGAAAAACTACCTCATCTAGCGTTCAGCTGGCCACCCGGACATGCCGGCGTAGGTGGTTCGGTGCCACGGCACACCGTTTGCAAAATACAGCGTTTGACAACCTTACACTGGCTCCAATTGCACTATTTCGCGCGTTTGCAAACATTAGGACAGCGAGAGCATCTAAATGAGAAGGAAAAAAATGAGAGAGGCTATTGTAGAGGGTCCGTATGCCGAGGTTTTGGATCAAACAAGGCCTCTCTAGGTGCCACGGAGTCTGAGTAGTCACCCGTCGAATTTGAACAATATTTTGGTCTCAGGGCTCTTAAGGGACTAAGCCCGAACGAAGTAGCCCGGAAGCAACGACCCTTTCAGACACCGAAATACTACCTCCTCTAGCGTTCACCTGCCCACCCAGACATTCCGTCGCACACGGTTCGTTGCCACGGCCCACCGTTTGCAAAATACAACGTTTGACAACGTTACACTGGCTCCAACTGCACTATTTCGCGCGTTTGCAAACATTAGGACATCGAGAGCACCGAAATGAGAAGGAAAAAAATGAGAGAGGCTATTTTAGAGGGTCCATATGCCAAGGTGTTGGATTAGACGAGGCCTCTCTAGGTGCCACGGAGTCCGAGTAGTCACCCGTCGAATTTGAACGATATTTTGGTCTCAGGGCTCTTAAGGGACTAAGCCCAAACGAAGTAGCCCAGAAGCAACGACCCTTTCGCGCACTGAAAAACCACCTCCTCTAGCGTGCACCTGCCCACCCAGTCGTGCCGGCGTAGGCGGTTCGGTGCCACGGCCCACCGTTTGCAAAATACAGAGTTTTAGAACCTTACACTGGCTCCAACTACACTATTTCACGCGTTTGCAAACATTAGGACAACGAGAGCACCGAAATGAGAAGGAAGAAACGAAAGAGGATATTGTAGAGGGTCCGTATGCCGAGGTGTCAGATCAGACGAGGCCTCTCTAGGTGCCCTAGAGTCCGAGTAGTCACCCGTCGAATTTGAACGATATTTTGGTCTTAGGGCTCTTAAGGGACTAAGCCCGAACGAAGTAGCCCGAAAGCAACGACCCTTTCGCGCACCGAAACAACGTTCTCCTCTAGCATTCACCTGCCCACCCGGATGTGCCAGTGCAGGTGGTTCGGTGCCACGGCCCACCGTTTACAAAATACACAGCATTTGACAACCTTACACTGGCTCCAACTGCACTATTTCGCGCGTTTGCAAATATTAGGACAGCGAGAGCACCGAAATGAGAAGGAAAAAAATGAGAGAGGCTATTGTAGAGGGTCCGTATGCCGAGGTGTTGGATCATACGAGGCCTCTGTAGGTGCCACGGAGTCCGAGTAGTCACCCGTCGAATTTGAACGATATTTTGGTCTCAGGGCTCTTAAGGGACTAAGCCCGAACGAAGTAGCCCGGAAGCAAGGACCCTTTTGCGCACCGAAACACTGCCTCATCTAGCATTTACCCTGGCCACCCGGACATGCCGGCGTAGGCGGTTTGGTGCCACGGCACACCGTTTGCAAAATACAGCGTTTGACAACCTTACACTGGCTCCAACTGCACTATTTCGCACGTTTGCAAACATTAGGACAGTGAGAGCATCGAAATGAGAAGGAAAAAAATGAGAGAGGCTATTGTAGAGGGTCTGTATGCTGAGGTGTCAGATCAGACGAGGCCTCTCTAGGTGCCACGGAGTCTGAGTAGTCACCCGTCGAATTTGAACGATATTTTGGTCTCAGGGCTCTTAAGGGACTAAGCCCGAACGAAGTAGCCCAGAAGCAACGACCCTTTCCGCGCACCGAAAAACAACCTCCTCTAGCGTGTACCTGCCCGAACGAAGTAGCCCGGAAGTAATGACCCTTTTGCGCACCGAAAAACTACCTCATCTAGGGTTCAACTGGCCACCCCGGGACGTGCCGGCGAAGGTGGTTTGGTGCCACACGCACACCGTTTGCAAAATACAGCGTTTGACAACCTTACACTGGCTCCAATTGCACTATTTCGCGCGTTTGCAAACATTAGGACAGCGAGAGCATCTAAATGAGAAGGAAAAAAATGAGAGAGGCTATTGTAGAGGGTCCGTATGCTGAGGTTTCAGATCAGACAAGGCCTCTCTAGGTGCCACGGAGTCTGAGTAGTCACCCGTCGAATTTGAATAATATTTTGGTCTCAGGGCTCTTAAGGGACTAAGCCCGAACGAAGTAGCCCGGAAGCAACGACCATTTCGCGCATCGAAACACCGCGTCCTCTAGCGTTCACCTAGCACCTCTCCGAACGTGCCGGCATAGGCGGTTCGGTGCCACGGCCCACCGTTTGCAAAATACAGCGTTTGACAACCTTACACTGGCTCCAACTGCACTATTTCGCACGTTTGCAAACATTAGGACAGCCAGAGCACCGAAATGAGAAGGAAAAAAATGAGAGAGGCTATTGTAGAGGGTCCGTATGCCGAGGTGTTGGATTAGACGAGGCCTCTCTAGGTGCCACGGTGTCCGAGTAGTCACCCGTCGAATTTGAACGATATTTTGGTCTCAGGGCTCTTAAGGGACTAAGCCCGAACGAAGTAGCCCGGAAGCAACGACCCTTTCGCGCACTGAAACACCACCTCCTATAGTGTTCACCTGGCCACCCGGATGTGCCAGCGTAGGTGGTTCGGTGCCAACGGCCCACCGTTTGCAAAATATAGCATTTGACAACCTTACAACTGGCTCCAACTTGCACTATTTCGCGTGTTTGCAAACATTAAGACAGCGAGAGCACCGAAATGAGAAGGAAAAAAATGAGAGAGGCTATTGTAGAGGGTCCGTATGCCGAGGTGTCAGATCAGATGAGGCCTCTCTAGGTGCCACGGAGTCTGAGTAGTCACCCGTCGAATTTGAACGATATTTTGGTCTCAGGGCTCTTAAGGGATTAAGCCCGAACGAAGTAGCCTGGAAGCAACAACCCTTTCACGCACCGAAACACCACTTCCCCTAGTGTTCACCTACCCACCAGGACGTGCCGACACAGGTGGTTCGGTGCCACGGCCCACCGTTTGCAAAATACAGCGTTTGACAACCTTACACTGGCTCCAACTGCACTATTTCACGCATTTGAAAACATTAGGACACCGAGAGCACCGAAATGAGAAGGAAAAAAATGAGATAGGCTATTGTAGGGGTTCTGTATGCCGAGGTGTTGGATCAGACGAGGCCTCTCTAGGTGCCACGGAGTCTGAGTAGTCACCCGTCGAATTTGAACAATATTTTGGTCTCAGGGCTCTTAAGGGACTAAGCCCGAACGAAGTAGCCCGGAAGCAACGACCCTTTCGCGCACCAAAACACCGCCTCCTATAGCATTCACCTGGCCACCTGGACATGCCGGTGCAGGCGGTTCCGTGCCACGGCACACCGTTTTCAAACATTAGGACAGCGAGAGCATTGAAATGAGAAGGAAAAAAATGAGAGAGGCTATTGTAGAGGGTCCGTATGCTGAGGTGTCAGATCAGACAAGGCCTCTCTAGGTGCCACGGAGTCTGAGTAGTCCACCTGTCGAATTTGAATGATATTTTGGTCTCAGGGCTCTTAAGGGACTAATCCCGAACGAAGTAGCCCGGAAGCAAGGACCCTTTCGCACACCAAAATACTACCCTCCTCTAGCGTTCACCTGCCCACCCCAGACATGCCGGCACAGTCAGTTCGTTGCCATGGCCCACCGTTTGCAAAATACAATGTTTGACAACCTTACACTGGCTCCAACTGCACTATTTCGCGCGTTTGCAAACATTAGGACAGCGAGAGCACCGAAATGAGAAGGAAAAAAAATGAGAGAGGCTATTGTAGAGGGTCCATATGCTGAGGTGTTGGATCAGACGAGGCCTCTCTAGGTGCCACGGAGTCCGAGTAGTCACCCGTCGAATTTGAACGATATTTTGGTCTCAGGGCTCTTAAGGAACTAAGCCCGAACGAAGTAGCCCAGAAGCAACGACCCTTTCGCGCACTGAAAAACCACCTCCTCTAGCGTGTACCTGCCCACCCGGACGTGCCGGCGTAGGCGGTTTGGTGCCACGGCCCACCGTTTGCAAAATAGAGCGTTTCCTTATTTATTTAAATTAAATTACAATGACTTGGTTGTTATGTTATCTGTTGTTGTCATCTTGTCCTTGGTAGGATGATATACATCCAGGGCTATGAGTGTGATCTAGGATGTGGTTAGTTGTATTCAGATGTGTGTCTAGAGTATGACAAAAATTAGGTATGAGTTTTTTTATCTAGTGGATTATACGGTGCGAGATAGATCAAGAAGGCGCCTATTGGTTGTTAAAACAATGCATAAATGAAGTCTATATCAAAATAAGTACAAAATTCTATATTTCCAAGTTCCCAAACCAAATTTTGGGTACTAAACATTTATATCTTAATGTAATTCAACACTACATGACACTTTTACTATTGCACATGTGCACCAATTAAATTACAACCCTTTTTGATCAGAATATTTTAGTGAATTTTATATATTAAAGATATCCTAAAAATTGACACAAATACACATTATATCCAGCATGGTGTTCTATATGGCATGGCATGGTGTTATATCCTAAGTAAATTGGTTTCTCTCATATTTGTTTATCAGATCAAATTTATAGCCTTACATGAACACCACATTTTTGTTAACATAGTAATATAATTGGTTTGAATTGAGCATCCAATATTATAAATAAGGTGTGGAAGTTATGGAATCAATATAATAATTCATATTTTTAGAAGTGACATGTAAATGAAATAAAAAACTAGAGAAAAATAATGAGAAAAATAAAAAGTAATCAACCTACAAAAAATATCCAACATGTAAAATTACAAATGATTGAAGAGAGGGAGATATATATATATATATATATATATATAAGAATCAAATAAAGTGTGCTCAAGACGCGCACGTCTCTGAAAATATATATGTACAAATATAAGTTCATAATGTATGTATACATCTCGAACTAAGCACGTGTCATAATGTACATATGGGACCACATTGTGGTCGCAAAAGGTTAGATATATATACAATGGACTATGAATAGATGTACTCATGACCACATATATGTGGCATCCAAGTGGACTATAAATCTACTCATGAAACATCTTCCCTCTCTTCGCCCTGCTAGAAGTAGCACGTCCACGACCTGGGGATGTAGCAATGGAGGGAGATGCCACTACGGATTTCATCCGTGTGGTCCTAGGTGTCTCCAAGCATTCCTGCAACCTAACCTGCACATTCATAAAAAAACAAGTTTTTAACACCCAAAATTTTAAAATACCTTCAAAATTTAGAAACTTGTACAATTTAGTTAAAATGCATGTGCAATCTTACTGCAATGTCATGATCCCTATCGATTTGTTGTTGACGCGTCGCAGGGACAACAATAGACTCACGAGGGGTAAGCTACATACAAATAATTAATTTTCAAATTAATTATTTCACACATATATATACCTACAAAATTTGATATTGTAGATTTAAGTTTAATAAGAAATAATGAACCTCCAAAATTTAACAAATTTAAAAAATTGTGTACCTCGGTTAGTGGATTTGCAGATGCTATGGCAGTATCTACAGCAGCCTCCACAGTCTGCATATGTGGAGGAGTCTCTGTAGCAGTCATAAGCTATACAAAAAACATGTACAAATCAATTTATTAAAATCTACTTAAGAGCTATACAAAAAACATGTACAAATCAATATTTAGTTACTCAAGAAAGAATAAAAATACATTATTAAATTTTATCTTCTATTTAGGCTAAATACATAGGATCTATAAATGTTAGCACGGAGGCCATCTATCTTCAAAAGATTTTGACAAACTTTTGTATTTCATCTAGGTAACCCATAGTCATCTTCTATGACAATTAGAGCATCATTCAAATTTGAAGAACTTTTAAATCTAACATCACCAGACCAAACATATAGATCAGACGAAGAGTAGACTAGAGTTGTATATCCTTGGTGGGCCAAGTGTGTTGTAAATATATAGATTATAATGCACTATTTATATGTATTTGTGTCCAAAGGTAGCTCGGTTTGAGTATTGGTGCATGAGCCTAGAGGATCTTACTTGTGTGTTATCCCTTTGGAAATAAAGAACATAACCTCCTTCCACCTTGCTGGCTTAGAGATCTTTATTTTGGGTTTTTATGTCCACAGAATTGTCCACCAACTTCGTGCACTTACCCTGTCAAGCGGTTGTGAGTCTGACTACCCAGGGTGGTCTAGCATCAAACACACACATATTTTTCTCCTAGTTTTTTAATGCTTTGATGAAGGGTTTTGTAAGTTATTAGGGTTTCTACTTTACTTTTGATCATTACAGGTCATCTCGATGTTGTGTGAAAAAGAGCAACACAATGATCACACAATTTCTAAACAAGCAAAGCACTAGAAAGTTGAGAGCTCAACTACCTTATGATCTAAGACTGTAAATTCCTTGTATTAGACTGTACAACTACTACATAGACCATACATATCATGTATGGTCTTGAACCTACATGTTTTCCAGTTCTATAATCTTCTTTGTAGAATCTAAAGTCTTATCTTCTCCTGCTCCGCTACCTGTCACATCTAGCTCATCCCAGAATCTTCCTAAACAAGCTAAGTTTCTCTCCCCTCTTGTATATTGATAAAGTTATTGTTTATCACTTAGTCCATTTCAAGTTGGAATGAATTATTTTTGTCATGCTTAATTGATGTTGGAAGTTAATTAGATAATAATTGTCTACCTATTTATAATCCTTGTACCTTTTTCAGTAGAAATTTTAAATAAGGGTATAAATATGACCAATAAATTATAGCTCCTCAAACCCATTATGAGGTGTGGAATAATATATAATAGAATACAAGCCCTTGATTCATCCCTCACACATGGAAACATGCACAAATTTAGCTCATGTTTGATCTATGGGAAGAAACATGGATAACTTCAAACTGGTAGTTTGTTGTTATTATGAGTACTCTTAAGGAATCAAATGGTCCAATGTTTCTTCTTAATTTTATTAGAGTGAGAATAGAGGATCCTTGAATTTTCCAAGGTCACCCTACTAGGTTTTAGTGAATGAATATTTATATATGACCAATCGTTAGATTTCTTACTCAACAAACCTAAAAGTACTACCTAGGTTGACTAAGCCAAGTAACCCTTTTGAAAAAGTTAATATTAGAAGTGTATGGGATAGGTTCATATGGGGTGGATAGGTTGGAGTTTAACTTATCCTAAACCTACAAACATGTCCATGATGTCTAATAAATTAGGTCTGAGACACATGGAGGATTATGCATATGTTCAATAACATGTGCAGTGATTTGTGAGGGGTTGGGATGGAGAATACTTGTTATCTAGTAGAAGCGAAGTGGATATAGAGTGAGACATTTCCTTAAGTTGTTCAAGTTATGTGTGAATGAGATATATATCGTTATAGTTGTAACACACGTCATGTTTCCAAGTGTTGGGAATACATTTAGGTACTACAAATTACCCCCATTTCAATATAGTATTGATAAATGTTGGATTAATAGATAAGAAACAAGTAAATACAAACCTCACTTCTTGATGATACAATGATGTTGTAAATTCTTAAATCTCAGTACACCAATCCATATAAAACTTATAATCATATGGAAAGGACGCATAGATTTTTTTAGATAAAGGGTACAAGAGGATTTAATAACCTTTTTTACATTTCTTCATCACTCTTATCATTCATTTTGATTACGAGTTGATCGCTTCCCACCTTGTCAAGTATCTTTTCCTTCGTGACTCATGGTGTTACATATCTAGAGGTAGTTATTGAGAATCAAGATATAGTCTAGGTAAATAAGTAGATATGGGAAGATATCATTTTACATTGGATTGAGAAGTTCATCATGTACAAATAATATACCTATGACAGTGCAGTACGTGTCATTATTTTGGATGTTGGGAACATGTAGACCATGTGTATCCAGTTTAGTACTACAAACGAGACATAAGGGAATTTATCAACTGGCCCAAGAGGATCAAGAAGATCAAGAGGATTGGGTCAGTAACCACCTAGAAAAAATACTTATGAGATTTCTATTTCTGGATCTAGAGGATAGGGTCCACATCCATAATAATCACTTAATAATCCTCTTCACCTAAAGTAAGCACCTCAAGTCTATTATGACATGTATCTCCAATTACAAAAATTTTAGAGGTATTGAAAATGCAGCAGAGCATGTGTACAAGTGTGAGATACTATGGTATTCTAAGCAAATTACAACTTTATATATGGTAGTTGTTGTATGTATTTTATATACGTTGAGTATAAGAAAGTGAAACTCATGTACACAGAGGTCCAAGAATTAGAAACAAAGTGTTTAAAGAGATTTGTAACTAACCTGTGTAAAACTCATGCAAGGCATGCTAGTAGCTTCAGTTCCCTGAGTAGATGACGACCCGCCAGGATCCTGTGTATAAAAGAGAAAAATATTAATACATGTACAACATACACGTGAAACAAATTATAATAATAATCTAGTGCAATTAAATGATTTATTAAAAATGTAAGTTTGTACAACTTGAAACTTACGTTTGAAACACGCCCAACCGCAGTAGCTAGCATGTCAACACCGGATGTTTCCTTCACCGGCTCTTGCTATTTAAAATAAAATAAAAAATTAGTTTTTTACATGTATGTACATGACGTACAATCATATATATATATATATATTAATATCTCAAACATGTGAATTAAACTATTGTACATATATATATAATTTAAATTTATTTAAAATTTACCTGTGAAAGACCAATATCAGTGGCTCCAGTTCCAAAAACATTCCCCAGCATCTCATCTATAGAAAAAAAATCCTGTGAACCAGCAAATGATGTCTCGCCTGCAGTGCATACGGCACCACATGATCCACAGTGGTGTGGTGCACTAGAACTGGCACCTCCACCAACATCACCGGATGCAATCTGGGTGCTATGCTGGGTGAGAGTGTCAGTGAGCTCCCTCAATGCATGCAATGTATCAATCTCCACAACCTCCTTCACTGTAGGAGGGATAACTGAAGGCAGTGGGGGTTTTGGGGCATGGGGGATCCTAGGCTGACCTACGCGTGCACCAGGTCTGCTCTGTGCAGAGCCACCTCCTCAACCAAAAAAGTCTGAAAAGTTAAAATAATTCGGGACCTCATTGAGCACAAACTCACAATATAATTTCTTCAAAAAATAAAGAGGAACCTCATTGTTGTTGCATGGTGGATAATCAAAAACCATCCACCATCGGTCCCAAAAATTGTTTTAGATTCTATCATCATGGCACTAATGGATTGGGAACCGTTTGCAAGTAACTGCAGGGGGGCATTGGTTCTAGGGTCGGTAAATAATGCACAAATGAGGTCTTTTCCAATTTTTTTGTCTTTGACGGCCGCATGAGATAGTTTATCCGTATACCGCCGCCTACAGTCACTTCTAAAGGTGTTCCATCTATGTATTTGGTTGGCTACAGACTCGACTTCGCCAATCAATGTTTGCAATGTATTGGCTAAATTCATGCGGGATGGATTTGTAGCATGATTTTTTCTTATAGTTTGAATTAGGTTCTCAATGAAAATTTTATTTTCTTGGATTCTTCCAATGATATTATCTTGCGTTCCTGTTGGCTCAGTGGGGACAGAAGGAGCCACAGGGGGCGGATCTATGTTTGGAGGAGGGTGTTGAGGAATGTTCGGAGGGTTTTGAGGAATTTTTGGTGGGTTTTGAGGAATGTTTTGACGGTTTGCACGAGCCCGAGCTTGCCGACCAACTGATAAAACAATAAAATTGTATACATAAACAAACAATTCACAAAACCCATGAAAATGCCAAAAAAAACCTAAAATGCAAAAAAAAAAAACCTAAAATGCAAAAAAATGATTACAATCGGGGACTTACCTCCTCGTCTTCGCGGCATGGTTGAATCTATCGCTATCCAGAAGTCCGATGAGCAATTTTGAGATAGTATTGAAAGTGTGAGTGAAAAACGTTTAGGAAAAGTCGCGGTTCGAAATGAAAATTAGGAAAATAACGAGTCGCGGGACTGTTAAATTTTGTCTCAGAGTTCCGCGATCGCGGTTTATAACCGCGCTCGCGGAACCAGGTTCGGTAATTACCGAACCTAGAATTCAATAACCACGATCGCGGTTTTAGGACCGTGCTCGCGGTTTTAAAACCGCGATCACGGTACCTTTATTTCGGGTTTTTATGTCCACGAAATTGTCCACCAACTTCGTGCACTTACCCGCTAATGTAGTTTGAAAACATGTGTGTTAAAATGAAAACCCAAGTTTTTTAGAATCAAATATCAGCTAATTCCAGTAAGGGTTTTAAACCTATTTTTACAAATATTGATAGTTCTAGAAACAACTGACAAATCAAAGCAGATCTAGATTAAAACCGTCAAGAAATGAACACAAAGCTTGAATAGGTCGACAATGGAGACATATAATAAGAGTATAGATACAACATATAAATCTTAGAGACAAATAACAATGGTGAAGTACAAAAACTGAAATGCAAGAACTCGAATACCCATAAAATTAAACCAAAGGGTTGCAAACATAGATCAAACAGAGTTCAAGATTTATGAATTTACAGGAAAAAGTGGAAAAATATTGAGATATGGGTCACTTGAAAACTAAGTATTTTTACCTACAACGCAAGATTACAAATTTACATCAGAAAATGCCTTATTTTTCATAGCCAAGTGAAAAGAGCATTCAATTTTTTCCAAAAACTTCAAGAAAACCCTCAATTTTTCTGAAAAAGCATCAAGTTACAGATTCCTGAGAATCTAAAATATTTACAAGTACGAATAAAGGAAACAACTTGTTCATACACAGTCGTCACGGATTTCTTCAAGTTTAGCAAAAAATCTCAAGGTTTTAAAAAGAACTTACTAGCTGGGGTCGATTGAACAAACCATTGAGATCCATAGGAATAAAGTTGAATTTGCGAGCACCCAAAACCACTTAAGGGCTCAAAATCAAAGGCCATTCACAAATAATAAAAATAAATGAAAATAAATTGAAGCATTAGTACATCATGAAGCAAAAAATGACAAAAGGAACAAGTTACATTGTTTGAAGAACAACAGCCTTACCTCCTTCCATATAAATTTACCCTGAAGATCAGATAAGCTTCAATATGCAATCACAGAACTAAAAAACAATGATTTTATGTCACTATAATGGCATCAAAGTAAAAAAAAGAAAAATAACTTCGCCGAACTTCACAAGTCAAGCTCAGAAATGAAATAATGGCGTCAAATGAAAAATTTTCTAGGGCTTCACCCATTCCTAGAGGAGCTAAAAAATAAAATGATAAGTTTCAAAATTATCATTTATCTCCTCAACTCACCCAATGGGTTAGGATCGATGGTCCAGGATCAGAAGTATAGAGATCAATGGTCATCAACAAAACCTCAAACTCAATGAGAGTTCCAGCAAAGTACATACGTGGCACTGCATAGGAAAACTCTAACTAACCAAGGGTTAGTTTGATCACCTAAAAATTATAAGGGTTGATTCATCATGGCGGAGGGGACCGAGTCCCATTTTTTAATAATTATATTTTCCTTGACCTTATACTAAGGTCTAAAATATAATCACATGCAAATATATGCAACGTAATATCAAAACCCGTGATCTTATACCTTAGTCATAGGAGATGCCATGATGATTATGTAAAAAGGGGCAAAACTAATTATTATATGTTCCATACCTATAGTCCAAAAACACACCCCCATGATTATTTTAGTCATAGTATATGCCAATGAATGGGGACCTAAAAATGATCAAATAATGATTATTAAGTGCCATATAAAATCAAATCCCAAAGCATTATTTTTAATCAAGTATATGCCCAAAGTCAATCGGAGTCAATGTTTACCTTAAACTTTACAAAAATAACTTAGTATTTTACAAAACCTCATACTTCCAAGGGTTTCCAATGATATGAAGAAGAATATATTTTTATATACACAAGAGTGGAATTTTTCATGTCATCAAAAGAATACAAAACAAAGAAGACGATAAAATTAGACTCTTGCTTCTTTATTACCTTAATCTTTCCAAAAGTGCCTTATTATTTGCAAAGTAGGTGTCCCATCATTGGTAAAGACAAGAAGTGTCACATCAGGGCTATAGGAAAAAATAGTTTGCATGTATCCTGCATGATTTACAGATCAAGCAAGAGGCTAATATTAACCAAATTACTCACCCAAGTTTATTTTCTTTCATTAGAATTAGATGAGTCAACTACAATTTGAATGAAGATGTATTATTTTAATTAAAAGGCTATTATTACATAATTTTAAGTGCATTTTATTTTATTCTTTTATTTTTTCACAATGAAGGTTAATAATAACATGCAAGTGTGGTTAGACTTAGTCTATTTTTTAGGGGATTGGTTGAATAATTTGTGCTATATATTTTGTGCATTGATAAAGAAAAAGGAGTGAATTTGACAAGAGGACTTTTGTACTGAGAGCTGAAGCCATTCACCATTTATTTCCTTTCCAATACTTTGTAGTGGTTTGTATTATTTTATTAACTCTTGTGAATTGTATTTCCTTAATTAATTTTGTGCTTCTGTGTAGTCTTAGTGTGAAATAATCTACAATGTTTTTGTGATTTATCCCTCAACAGTATAGTGATTTCCTTAGGATCAAGATTAAACCCATTGGATCGTATTTCATTAATTTTTTCTCAGTATATTGAGCATGTTTCTTAGTCAAATCCATCATCAATTTTGGTGTATCACATCATTTAAATTTAAGTTTTATCCACCCATCACCCTTAAAATCCACAGCTAATCAGTTTTAGGATACATCAATAAGGAACCGGCCTTATAATCTATGAGACTCCCCTCAACATAGGGATACTCACAACCCTGAGATGTTTCCATTATATTTACAGAAGTGAAGGAAAAACAAGCTTTGAACACCTGTTATCCCTCAAACACATGGTGCACTTCTAATAAATAACAGGTCGAAGTAAATTTGAGACCATCGATGATCGTTTTAATCTATATTAGAAATTTGTGATAAATTTTAGTGATTTAATAATCACATTTTCTGTGTTGGTGGATTTTACTCATATTTGTGATAAGGTTTTGAGCCTTTTTAGTGTAAGTATGAAGATTTTGGGCATGGACGACCTATATGGGTAATTTGTGAATGTTGTAATGAATATTTTATGTTTTTTTTTACTTTCCTTTGTCAAACTAAAGGAGGGAAACCAACTTGGAAATTGTTTGAATCAAGAGGAATGTATAAAAGTGATGTTTTTGGTGCACATGTGAACTAGTTGAGCAATAAGGAAAAGTGTGACCTATGTGAGAGTGTTTTTCACATAGAAAGGAATATTTTGAAATCAGAGAGAGTGAATTATATGTTGAATAATGTTATGAATAGTGTTTTCAAGGTTTTGAAACAAAGAGAATTGAAGAAAGTGAAAGATAGAGCAAGTTTGAGAAGTCAAGGTTTGAGTAAGGGTTTCAAGGCGAGGGAGAAGAATAGGTGATCTCAATTAATTGTGAATAGATATTATTAAAGGGCAGTTGACTGGGTGCTTGATCATCTTAGGGGTTTGTATCCTCCTTATGGATTTGGTCCTTCACAAAACTAAGGGTTGGTGCTCTTTGAATGGTTGGTGCTCTACTAAATTAGGGGTTGGTGCTCCTTTTAAATTTGGTGCTTCAAATTTTTTTATTTTATTTGAGTAATATAATTAGAATTTTCAGTGGGTTTTCTTCTCCTTGAGGTTTTCCCACTTATATCTCGTACTATATTGTTTCTTCTATTATTCATCTTTTATTGAATGTATGTTGTATGATGTTATGCACATACTAATGAATGAATGTTGATTGATGTTATCCACACACTAATTTTATAAGGACTGATTCATCGCACCCTCTTAATCAATTTTTCTTCCAACACACTAAAGTATAAATAGTAAGATCTCCTAAATAATGTATCTATATTTAATTTTTGTGACACGAAACCACATGGGCTTGAATAGAGAAATTCAACGTCACATAAAACACTTAAAAGAACATTGACCCAAATAGAGAACATGATAACAAAAATTACAAGTCGATGTAACACTATTCCAAACAAACATATACAATTTATGATCTAACCACATAAGAGCTAAAGGATAGGATTGTTACGCAACACATCATCACCATAGTTACATATTATTTTCAATTTAAAACTTCGAGAGCATTTATTATGGAAGCATAAATTATCATTCTAAACAAATAAATATATTTTGTAATTTGATTTAAGATTTAAATTAATAAAGGTACACTTACTTTATCTCTTTTTCTCCTTTACAATTATACATAACTCTATTTTCATTTCACACGTCTTAAAAACATAAAAACATCTTAATACCCTTTCTTATGCTAGGGTTCATTTTCTCAAAACATGTTTAATTGATGTTTAATTTTATTTTCATTACGCAAGGGAACTAATATGAATACAAGGGTGAATAAATATTATGAGTTTAAAGATATAAAGGTTTAAGTTACCTCTTCCTATAAAATTCCCTCCAAAATAGTACCTTTAGTTTCCTGTTATAGTTGATATAGTTCATTAGCTAGCTTGAATAATTTCAACATTTTCACATCTTGAAATATTATTTATTTATGGATATATATTTAATATTTTATGTTTTCTCGAAATTTTGGTCTCACTAAAAACAATTCTTATTCATTATTAACAATAAGATAATCCTAAATTTGTTATAAAGACTTCAAGTTTAACTTTAATCCTAAATAAATACTGTATTTACTCTTTATTTCATTACACTTGTGTGGTTACTTTGGTCTCCTATAAGTGTTCCTTTATGACAAAATGAGCAATAAAATCATTTACTTAACATTTTGAATAATACATGATTAGAATATTTTTAAACACACATGAATCACATGTGATTCATGTTCCATGTAAGAGATCATGTTTTAGTATTTCATGATCATGCATGGGATATTTATTTTATCCTTAATTTCATGAAAGGCCATAGCTAGGGGTTACAGGACTAAGTTTTAAGTTTCCCCATTTCTCTTTTCTTAAGTCAATATCATCCAAAAAAATTTTTTTTTGCTAAGAGTTGGTTACAATTTCCACCCACAAGTTAACCAATTAATTAGACGATGTTTAGTGTAATTCTAATTGAACTCATGGATCTAATTCTGAATATAGATAATTTTAAGGCGAGAAAACATATTTATCCCATAAAACCTTCATAAAAGAACAAGGCGTTATATTCTTACTAGCCAAGGTAACACATTTATCTATGAGGAATTACATAGATCATTAATAAGATTTTAGTGCATAGTAAATCTAGATCACTAACTCCACTTTTTTCATCTAGATCCCATGAAGAGGTCATTTGATGATGAAATTAATCCTAACTAGCTTCATAAGAATTTGGTGGTTCACTAGGATAACATGGAAGTTTTAGTTCTACTTGCCCCATACATGGTAAAGTCACACCACATAGTCACTTCTTCGAACAAGGACTCTTAATTTATATAAATGATCCTTTAAATACTTTTATTAGGTGTAGTACAAGAATTCTAATTGTGAGGATTATATTATTTCTTAATATGTTATCATTTTGCAAATTTGGATTTGATTTGATTCAGAATTAGGATGCGAAAAAGGTTAATACTAACATCATTTATATGGTTTAATAATAATAAGTTACTACTGTATATTTTGAGTTCATTTATGAACCACTATAACTATCTGGAAAGTAATTTTTTTGATCTTCTAAACACTAAGATCCACATTTAAAATCTAAATGGACTTAACACCCATATAGTATGCTTGTTACCAATTTACATTTCCAACTATCTTCTTCATTTATCTAGATAACATAGTTGGACCAACACTCATTAAGTGTCATTCCTATTATTATTCAAAGGTTATCTTTAAAAAAATAGATACAAACCACATAGTTTTCCATGTACAATGATTGAAACATAATAATCCAAGAGGAAGAATGGTTTTCGATACACTAATTTTAATAATGAAATTATCTTTAATTCACTTCCATTTTACATTTGTAATATATGAGAATGTAAAATACTTCAATGTCATCTAACTCTTGTTACAACATATCACACTCTTAATCCTTCTTGATTGAAGTACATGCAATCAACGCTATGTCAGTCCTAACACTAGCATGAATAACCCTTACACTCTAACAAAAAACATACATTTTCATCGTTTCCAATAAATACAAAACCAAGTAGAGAGAGATAGAGATACGGAGAGAGAGAAGGAGAGATCACTTCTTCACACATTCACATTTCCACTTTCATTTACACTTTTGTTTTGTATTCAAGGGAGAGATAAGGAAAGAGAGAAAAAACAAAGAATATTTTTATTTTATTTTTCTATTGAGAATATCATAACTATTTTAGTTTTTGCATCCATTTTCCTTTTCTTTAAAATTAATCATCAAACTGTGGTAATAGTATTTTTATTATATAGGGCGTGTCATCTGTTTATATTTTCAAATCATTTACATTTTCAACAAAAAGCAACATTTCATAGTTATTTCTAGAGAGAGAAGAGGGATGAGAGAGACAATATTATAAATTATAAAATCCATTCATGGAATAAATTTTATTAAAACCTAATCTACACAACAATGAAACTATATGAAAGGGGGTCATGCGTATTAACATGTCTAGTTAGAGCCTCAGGTGGATTTTCTAGGTTAACTTGTGAGTTTGAAAAAATTGCCCAAAATAATAGAAGTAATTAAAATATGGGCTTGGAAAACACATATTTTAAGTTCAAAAATAAATTTCAATGATTCCCATATACTCCCTTATATATAAATAACTCATCGGATTCGACAGAAACTTATTATGAAAAACATGGCTCCAAATAGAAAGGCGACTCTAAGACCAATTATTCTAAGTGCATCAAACATGACTGTTGTATAACGACCAATTGGTTCCAATACCCTCTTGATAATATAGATTATAAAATCATTTCCATGAAACTAATTTTTTTTTAAAATTCCCACATTTGGGGTCTATTAACAAATCAATATCACAACTGCAAGCCAAAACAGATCACATTTTCTAAAAATTGGAAGCATCGCCCTAAGTGATAGAAACACAAAATGGGAATCGAAGCTCGTCTCTCCAAGGTGAAAAATTCAATTTATCATTTATATTTATGGCTTACATGGTGTTATGATCTATTAGAAATCATACTATATGTCTACATTAGTAAAATGATTTTCTTTGGTGCTCCATGCATGCGGTGTACGTGATCAAAACTATTTTTTTATGTTTTTCAAGGAGGGTAAAAGTTTCATTTTTTATTCCAATTGCATCCTCTATTTCTCTAAATAAATTAAGACCCAAAAGATAAAACGATAAAATGTAAAAATTTGAATGCAAGAGGTAGGAATATAAATTTTTTTTTACAAAAAACCCGTGATCACCACATTCGAAGAGACCGCATCACCTTCAAGAATACCAGAAACATTTTGTGGCCTGGCTCACGATTCCCCATTTTCCTTACAAGTATTACAAGGAATTCTCAACCACAACATAAGATGCAAATCCATTTTTTTTTAAAGGCCTTTGGTCAAACAATTCACATTCCATGTGTATGTTTCCACATTTTTTGTATCTCTTATCGTGGTCTCTATAACTATAGCTTTTGATGCATATCTTCTTCCATGGTGCTTTGGTGGTAAAAATATCTCATTTTTGCCACATGTACGATGGATGCTAGTGTTATCCAAAATTCACCCCCAAGGTAACTTTGATAACATGCAAGCAATTATATTGATTCAGGGCGAAAAGTCATGTTTCTAGGGTCCCCTCATATTTGTCTAACTCCCATGTCCAAGAGGAAGAGAGTAAGTTGTGAGAAAATGCAAAAAAAAAGGGGTTGCAGAAGGCAAATAGGTTGATCCAGAAAAAATCGTGAAAATTGGCTAAGTCCCGCTCAAGGTCGCCTCTGGGACGTTTGGGACAGAAAAGCGAGAACCGGCCGAACCGGGCGAAATCAGCACAAACAGTCCGAAACGCAGCAGGGACAAATGGGACAAAAGTACGCGGCGGGCGCGAAATTCCGGTTCGACAGAGAAAAAATTGACTAACTGCTGAGAGGGTCGCCTTTGGGACAAGCGGGACAAGAAGACGCGAACCGGCCGAACCGAGCGAAATGAGTCAAGGCAGCCCGAAAAAGTCTGGGACGCGCGGGTCAAAAGTACGCGAACCGGGTGAACCGGCCGAAATAAGAACTTTTGTCCCGGGACAGTTGGGACAAAAAGGCGCGAACCGGCCGAACCGGGCGAATTTGTCCCGGACAGTTCAAAAGCAAATGGGACGCGCGGGCCAAAAGTACGCGAACCGGCTGGATCGGCCGAAATGGGAAATTTCAACACCAAAACCAAATGGGACAAAGGGACGTGCGGGACGCGAAAAGCCGAAATGGCCGAAGGCAGAGGAGAAAAGTCAACATTTGACCCGTAGAACTTCAAACGGCCATAACTTTTGACTCCGAGCTCCGATTTTGATAAAATTGGACTTTCTGGAACGAGCACGACGTCCTCTATGCCACAAAAACTGCATTTCTTAATTTTAATGAGGATAGATATATTTAAATAAAGGAAATGTGTTCGGCTCCAGTCAGTAGACGCTCTTTCCCGTCAAATGACAGAAAACGCCTGCCAGGCCCAAAATAGCTTCCTGCACTCAGAAGGCCATAACTTTTGCATTTCTCAACGAAATCGCACAAAATTGGTACCATTGGAATCGTGTTTCCGAGCCCGATGCACAGAAATCAAGAAATTCTAGATTTGATTAGAAATTGATTGAGTTTTTTAAGAAAACGTGGCCGGGTTCAGAACAGTGTTTTATTTGGTAGCTGGGAGTGCATTTAAGAGGCATGGTCATCATTCTTTCTCTGCTGCAGCACATGGGACAATATGGGGAGCCTTTTGCAAGTAATGTATACCCATTCCACTCAATTTAATGCCTCTTACAGGTGGTTGAAGGACATATTTCGGGATTTCCACTTTCCCTTCTCTTCTCCTTCTCATTTTTTCTATAAATTGGAGTGTTGGGCTTATTGTAAAGGGGGGAGAGTTTTTGGGTAGCAAAGCTCTGTCAAAATTGCTTTGTGAAGCCAGTGTGTTGCAGGCCCTTGTAGTGGACTCCTTGCATGGTGATCCAGGCCCTTATCTTGTAATAGATTGAACTGTGCATATCATGAAGCAATAAAATATCAGTTTGTGGATATATCTTCCCCTGCTGTGTTTCCTTGCATTCTTCTTGCCCCTTTAATCTTTCTACAAGTATATTGTGTCTATTTATTATGTTCTTGCAGGAATTCATGTGCCTTGTTTATAGTTGGTGAGAAGTAATGAAACTAATTGTTTTTCCTACCCACCCACCATATGTCTTCCTCCCTGCTGGCCGCGTAACTTTAAAAAAGAATCAGATTTTTATTTGATCTTCCTTGTGTTTGTCTCCTACCTGCCATTGCATTAAAGACCCGACTGCATCCTTTCTTGGCGTGTTCAGTTTTTTTCCTGGTTGGTGGCCGCACATGCCCCATTTATTATTCCTTTTGACTTGCAACCTGTTGTCTCTCATAGGATGCCTGTTGTTTTCTGCCAAACCTCGGATGCTTGTTTTGCACTTCATCAAATGCTGAAACAGATGAATTGCTACAACGTGTTCTGGGTGTGGATTCTCAAAATCGTGCTGTGCAGGCAGTATCCGTGGAGCGTAGAACTGAACTTCTCCTGGGAGTTCCGTGAGGAAGTATTTGGCTGTATGCAGTAGCTACAGGGTCGAGAGGTAAACTTATCTCAGAAAACCAGTGGCCTCCAGAGAGAGTTAAGTGCGACAGCTGCTGCAGGGCGATCCCAAGGAACCGTTGGTGCTGAACCTGATGTTCTGGTTGCACGCGACCACAGTCGTGATCCGTGGTTGCAAAATCTTGCAGCCGTAGTAGAAGGACGAGATAAAGTTTTAGTTGAGTTGTCTTGCCTTTTCATTTTGGAAAGTCGCTTCTGTCCAGGTGGTGAATCTAACATGGAAGAAGCTCGATCAACCTTGAGGCTGCGTTTTGTGCTTTGCATTTCCATGGTTTTGCTGGTGTCGTGGTTGGCCATGGACGCTCAGCTTGGCCACTTTGTCTGGTTCGTTGGGCAAGAGCTGCATTCCTTATACTCTGCTCGGGCCTGTCCATTTCGACCCTGCTCGTGTAAAAACTTTGTATGAATGAAGGGTTTCTTGTTTTGGGTAAGTTCTGCTTTTCAGCCTGGGAGGTCGAGATCATACATTTAACTTGGACGCTACTGTTGCTTGACCTGGTCTTAGTTCTTAACTCGCCATTGATTTGTGCTTGTATTTTATTGTTTCTGCCATGAGCTTGTCCCAGTTTTGGTGACAGATCGCACCCACAGGCACAGGGAATCTATGCAATGTTGGAGAAAATGTCTTGGGAGCTGTAAGGTGTGTTCTTGTTGGGGATCCACAGCAACTGCCTGCAGCAGTAAATAGCCAGGCAACGGGCATGCTACAGTTGGTAGAAGCCTTCGTGAGTGCCTCCAACAGGCAGGTTGTCCAACTAGGCTGTTTTCTGTTCTGTATCACTGCATCCTCAAATTTGGACTCTCCTACAAGATATTTTTATCAAAATCGATTAAGTGACAGTGAGGGTGTTACCAGCAGACCTGATGAAATTTATTTACAAAGATTCTCTTTTGAGATCTTACTTGTTGTTCGATGTAACTCATGGAAGAGAACCTCATAGAGGCCGATCTGTTTCATATCAGAATATTCATGAAACACAATTTGCTCTGCTATTATATGAGCTGCTTCAACAAGTCACTAAGTTGGCAGGCATAAAGGTCTCTGTTGGAATTATCATCACCTTACAAGCTACAGCTGTAATGTTTGCACCGAGAGTTTGATGCTGTCCCCAAATCTGATGAAGGAAAAGGATTGTGTATCAATACGGTAGATGCCTTTCAGAACCAGGAGCGATGTAATCATTATGTCTTGTGTCCGAGCTTCAAACCATGGTCGGTGTTTAGCTTTCTAGCGCAAGTGCTCTCGGACTGAGTGGTAAGCAGTTCGACTCTCACCCCCAAAGCAGCTGCATTGAAGCAATCTAGTGTTTGGACAGCCACCTATTGCATCCTTCTAGTCGTGCCTTCAAAAGGGAATCCTGGTGTGGTATATTGCAAGAAAAGACCAGTGAAGCAGAGGATAAAGTGGAGGGCGTGTGGCTGTAGCAGTCCCTGCTGGATGTTCACGACTGGTGGATGCGTTAAAATAGGCAAGATAGACTAACCATATACATAATATGCTAGTATCTAATAAACCTCTTGAAATGAAACTTTTTCTTTCTAGAAATTGGTTTAAATCTGTGATTTTGTGGATTTGCGTTCAGTATATGGTTAACAGTTTGTTACTTCTGGATTTGCCTCTGTTGGTTGTTCTTGTTGACGTGATCAAACCCATTTATATATAAAACAAACAAAGGTTCTCAGTGTATGCTTCGATTGATCATATGAAATATATATATATATATATATATATATATAATTTTAAAGTTACTTCCTTCTGCAAAAATGTCGTTGTTTCTTTTGTGAACCTGGGTATGTAATCGCCCCTAGAACGTTGCAGCTTTGACTAGTATTGGGTTCCTTTTATGTTGTTGCCCTAGAGGAAAATATACAGTTAAATTATTATTATTATTTTTATGATAAGCGTGATTATGCACTTCGTGTATTGTGCAAATTATTAGGGCATTTGGAAATTAGAAGTTCAATATATATGCTTGTTAAGAAGGAAGTTTTGGACCGAAAATATGTCTTGGGTTGATAGAAGGGCATAAATTATTGATAGAACCCCATTTTGATTCTACTCTTTCTATGAGTAAAATTTGATAAAATTAATGACCTTTATGGTGTTAAGATATGGTATGTTGATGATTCCTTGTGTGATCGATTTAATTATGTATAGACATAATGCCTTGATGGAGTAAGGTAATATCTTTCACGGTTCGTGAAAGTTAAGGTTTTCATCAACTGCTTAAGGTAACATGAAGTTCCTTAATTTAGTCAAACTTGTTTTGTACTTCCTTCTTGATGAGTGACCTTTCATTACAAATTTAGAATGATTGTGATGGAAGGTCGTGAATATATTTTGTTGTCTAAAAAGGGAAAAGAAGCTATGGAATAGTTTGTTTATGTATCGAACGTAATAATTGTAATTACATCGTTATAGAAGTTCATTATTGGAGGATATCTATCTTCAATGATATATTATGTGTTTAATCACTGCATAGGTTACCATAAACTTAGTGATGAGATGTAAATTAAAGAGAGTTGAGAGACCTTTTTTTTGTATACATCGTTTATGATATTAGGAAGTGAGTTGATGTCGGAAAATTTCAACCAAGTCTAGATTCATGGCTATGTTCCTCTAGAACGGGAGGATTATAAATCTAAGGTATTATGAAAATTGCAAGGATGTGTTTAGAATGCTAGATTGCCTACTCAACTTGGGTATTAATGAGGCTTTTCACTATTCCGGCCCTGGTTATGTTCAGTAGGTAGGCTGTTAGACAATGCCTATTCCGGACATTCTTATCGTCATTTCCACTCATCCTTATTAGCTATGAAGTCACTTATTACCTAAGATATAATGGTTGTGGGTTGAATATAAGATTTTCATCCTTTAAACCTTTTTGATTACATGATGGAACTTTTTTATTACCCTCGTTGTTCGTTTCTAGCCTATTAGGCCTATGGCCCTACGGAACGATTCCAAAACTATATTCTTTTTGGCAGCTAAGATCGGGTCTGGTTTTTATCTTTTGACTTCACCTTGAGAATGTGGATTGATGGGTTACACTTTAGATTTCAATCACGTAATCTACGGGATTACATGATTGAAATCCTAATACTCTCAACTCTTGTGTCTAATCATTTAAATTTCATAGTCTTGCGTATTTGGTTGTCAAACTTTTGTAGTTTTCGAGGTATTTTTCATAACTAAAATTTATGGATTTCTTCTTAGTTGATATGTTGAAAATTATATCTTGTTTCAAAAGGTTGTTAGAGGTTAGAACTTGATCCATTTCTTGAAATAGAATGTTACCTTTCATGGTATTGTTAGCTAGTAGCTTATTGTTGCTATGTATAGTCTTATCTTGCTCAGTTCTCGCGAACTGACTCAGGTTATTAATTGTTGCAGATGGCTTATGTGGTTAGATGATGGAAGAACTTGTAGATTACTGCATCAATCTTGGTTATGATGTTCCTTTGTACGAATGAGTATTATGTTATAAAAATTTGGAAAGGGCCTTTGGACATTTTAGAAGAAGGGTCAGTGCCTTAGTAAATGTATTGTAGAGTATTGTTGTTGTAACTGTTGAAACTTTGGTTTGTTTGGTTATCACGTGAAAGATGAAATTTGATTACCGCTTGGTTACGGGATATTCTAGTGTATTTTAATCCTTAGAATAGTAGCGGGGCATGTCCCATGTTATTACTCTCTTGCTCCCTAGTCATGGTTCAATAGAGATGGTATGTCCCTTTGATTCGTGCATCATGTTGGAATGAATTGATATAACCTTGTTTTGTTTCCGCAAACGAGTACTGTTAAACTTTGCTCTTGAGTTAAAATGTTGAGTTGTAAATCCTCCTAAGGCTTAGTAGCAATGAGTTTGTAAGCACTATAAAGTGAGCTGGATAGTCCTGATAAAAGTTAAACTAAAATTTATATATATGAATATATTAATGTAGATGTGATCTACTAGATAACCTTTGAGACCTGGAACAATCAAGAGGAAACTATCTTTTGTAATGAAATATGATTACTCATTTTTTTTCCCGCGCCAAACTAATAAACATTATCCTTTTACGGTGAAACCTTAAATGATCTCATGGTGAAATCAATGGTTAGATTTTAGAAGATGATAGGATTTAATAAGTAGGAAGGAAATTGATTAATAAAACCTTAAATATCTCTCTATCGTTTGAAATGTCCTCCTTTGTCAAACTTAATTAAGTAAAGTCTAGATGGAGCATTTAACCAATCTTGATAAACTCTTAACCTCAATAAAAGACTGATAGTAAACAATGTGACCCTGAAGCTAAATTCTGTTGTCCTGTTCTGTTAACCCTTGCCTTGATTCATGGTGATATTTCTTAAGCAAGGTCAAAGTTTGATCCTTAAACAAGAAGGTTATTGTTATGAACCCTAAGCGGTACTTTCCACTCAATTGGAGCTTATGCCTTCACCTGTGCAATAGAGTTGTGGAACATGTGTTGGTGGCTTGAGTAAGATTAATTAACCTTGTAAGAAATGGAAAATGTTCTAAAATCAAATGAATAAAAAGATTTGGACATAAAATTGATGATCCTAGTTTAGAAAGCTTGGCCTTAAGCTATTTAGCCAATAGTTGAAAAGAAAGAAGTTCTCCCTTGTGAAAAAAAAAAAAATTGTGTGAATCATTACATGAAATTTTATAGGGACGTAAGATAAGAATGAAGAGACATCTTAGTAAACAAGAAAATTTAACAAGAATTTCCTCATGGGATGCCCTAAATGTAAGTGTGTCATGTGGTTGGACTTCCATGTTGTCTTGTCAAAAAGAAAAAATATATATGTATTGTCCTTGATAGGTGTGAACGTTTCCGTGCTGACCTTGTGGTCTTCCCCGTAACAAGTGGTTCCTAGTGTTGGTTGTAACCTTGTGACGACATGTTGAGTCGTGTTATGTGTCAAAGCAAGTCAAAAAAAAAATATCCTGTCTTTTACTGTGTTGTTCGGGTGTGTGGTTTTTGGGTCGTTACACTTGGTATCAGAGCATAGGTTCATGCTCTCGAACCTATGGGCCGGATTGGTGTTATATGATGATGTTACATGGTGGTGGTGGTGTTACATGATGATACTGCATGATGATGATGATGTTGCATGATGGTGGTAGATATTGGAAGAGTAATGTGCTTTAAACGTGATGTGATTAATGTCGTAATTGTGATATTGTGAACGCACGTGATGTGTATGTCACTTTGTGCGTGTTTGTGATCATGTTGATATGTTAGGGATGGGAGTATTCTCTCTCCTTCTTGTGGATTCTAGGAAGAGTTCACGTGTGAATTATTGTTTTTGATGTGTGAAAAGAATTCTAATGTGGATGACGTAGTGTTGGAGCATTGTGGCATATTGTGATATGTGGGTGTATCAATGTGTTGTATGACTAGTTTGATGTTAAAAGAAATGAGTTGTATCATGATGTTTTTATCTTGTTTTGATGAGATGTGTGTATCACCTTGTTATGTAGCAATGGATGTTATGTTGTGATGTACTATGTTCATCGTAGGCATGATTTGTGTGTAATATGTAATGCTTTGTGTTGTGATTTGGGGTCATACGGTGAGTGTATGAACCCTATCGTATGGTGATTGCGCTTTGGGTGCAGAATGTGGTAAAGTGATGTATTACGCCCTGTGGATGTATGATTGTGATCTACCCTGTATACATACCATACGTGAGACGTTATGGTAGTTATGTGTGTGCCACCGTTATGTTAGTAATGTTGTTGTATGTTATGTTGTGAACCTTACGCTAACCGATCCTGAGGGAAATCGGTAGAAGTGTATGTTGAGAGTGAGGAATGGTGAACCATGGGTCAATAACTTGAGCCGAAACTCGGTTTAGTAGATTACATGTGATTCTTTCCTCTCTCCATATGTGGTTGTATGTACACAACCTAAGTGCAACTATGACTATGTTTAGCCTTGTCGAAGTGGTGGCGGGATGATTCAGATGGAGGTGATGAAAATTGTATTATTGATATGTATTTACGAGTTGAGGCTCGATGTTCCAAGTGCTAGCAACTCGTTGAGTACCCCTTTGGTGGCTAGATAAGGCCACACAGTTATCGTAATGTGACATTATTATAAGTTGATTTTATTCATAAATTGAGCTTTTTACCTTATTTTGCAAGGACCATCAGCTTTTCTTGATTGTAATGCTTTACAATTTTGGGCATTTCCTTGGTTTGTGGCACTAACATGGGGATTTTGATACTAACTTTGGCTATTTGGCCATTTATTTTTGCTTGATTTTGGGTCTTATTTTAAATTTGGAGTTTTTACCGCCTTGCCCAAGGCTTGTACTTTGCCACTTGGCACTTTGATTGGATTGTTGTGCTGGTTCTATTGTCGTGATGTGTGGAATAGGGTCATGGGATGCACCATGGATTGGTTGGACCTATGGACCCGCTTCGTTGTATGGGGGTACTCCACAAGGAGTACATATAACTAGCGGGTTGTTGAACCACGCGTTATTATGTCACTTAGGTTAGGAGCGTTCGAACTCTATGTGTCTTGGACCATAGGGTCAACCGGCCTCCTTGAGGGAGGCATAAGAGACTTGAGGGAGGCATAAGAGACTTGAGGGAGGCATAAGAGTACTTGAGGGAGGCATAAGAGTTTGAGGGAGGCATAAGAGACTTGAGGGAGGCATAAGAGACTTGAGGGAGGCATAAGAGTTTGAGGGAGGCATATGATATTTGTGTGTATGGTTGATGTTCTGGGATATATGTTGAGTTATTGTGATGTTTGGTAGTGGTCTTTTGATGTATGTGTTACTCATGTCAGATGGATATGTGTTGTCATGTGGTGATGTCCCTTGTGGGCCCTATGTACCTGTAGTTTTTATGTGTTATGTGAAAAGTTTTCATTGATGCAAAATTGAGGAAATGTCTAGTGGATTGTAGTACTCTTTTGTTTGAGTATTTTGTATGTCAGTCATTGATGTGTGACGAGTACTATGTTATGTGGACTGTGCCTATTCCATTCCGTATTTGAGTAACCTTTTTGTGGTGTAATACAATCTTGAAGTATATACTTGTGTACTTGTGAATCTGTAGGGTCTTGTGAACCTGATAGGGTGTTGTGTTAGCAGTTCATGTTGGGAACCCACAATAAGGAATAAACCAAAACTCTTCAATGATGAAATTTTAAAAGAAATTAAACTAAGAATAATGCTAATGGAAAGAGACTAATGAAATGATGAACAAGAAAGAACTGCCAATCTTCACAGAACCTTGAAAGTTAAAATTTCTACCAAATGTTCCTCTTTGCTTACAACTTGCTTTCCCTATGGGTTATGTTGCATCGAGGACAATGCTTTGTTAAGGGGAGGAGAATGTAGTGCCTTGTTTATAGTTGGTGAGAAGTAATGAAACTAATTGTTTTTCCTACCCACCCACCGTATGTCTTCCTCCCTGCTGGCCGCGTAACTTTCAAAAAGAATCAGATTTTTATTTGATCTTCCTTGTGTTTGTCTCCTACCTGCCATTGCATTAAAGACCTGACTGCATCCTTTCTTGGCGTGTTCAGTTTTTTTTCCTGGTTGGTGGCCGCACATGCCCCATTTATTATTCCTTTTGACTTGCAACCTGTTGTCTCTCATAGGATGCCTGTTGTTTTCTGCCAAACCTCGAATGCTTGTTTTGCACTTCATCAAATGCTGAAATAGATGAATTGCTACAACGTGTTCTGGGTGTGGATTCTCAAAATCGTGCTGTGCAGGCAGTATCCGTGGAGCGTAGAACTAAACTTCTCCTGGGAGTGCCGTGAGGAAGTATTTGGCTGTATGCAGCAGCTACAGGGTCGAGAGGTAAACTTATCTCAGAAAACCAGTGGCCTCCAGAGAGAGTTAAGTGCGACAGCTGCTGCAGGGTGATCCCAAGGAACCATTGGTGCTGAACCTGATGTTCTGGTTGCACGCGACCACAGTCGTGATCCGTGGTTGCAAAATCTTGCAGCTGTAGTAGAAGGATGAGATAAAGTTTTAGTTGAGTTGTCTTGCCTTTTCATTTTGGAAAGTCGCTTCTGTCCAGGTGGTGAATCTAACATGGAAGAAGCTCGATCAACCTTGAGGCTGCGTTTTGTGCTTTGCATTTCCATGGTTTTGCTGGTGTCGTGGTTGGCCATGGACGCTCAGCTTGGCCGCTTTGTCTGGTTCGTTGGGCAAGAGCTGCATTCCTTATACTCTGCTCGGGCCTGTCCATTTCGACCCTGATCGTGTAAAAACTTTGTATGAATGAAGGGTTTCTTGTTTTGGGTAAGTTCTGCTTTTTAGCCTGGGAGGTCGAGATCATACATTTAACTTGGTCATTGCTATTGTTGCTTGACCTGGTCTTAGTTCTTAACTGGCCATTGATTTGTGCTTGTATTTTATTGTTTCTGCCATGAGCTTGTCCCAGTTTTGGTGACAGATCGCACCCACAGGCACAGGGAATGTATGCAATGTTGGAGAAAATGTCTTGGGAGATGTAAGGTGTGTTCTTGTTGGGGATCCACAGCAACTTCCTGCAGCAGTAAATAGCCAGGCAATGGGCATGCTATAGTTGGTAGAGCCTTCATGAGCCTCCAACAGGCACAGGTTATCCAACTAGGTTGTTTTCTGTTCTGTATCACTGCATCCTCAAATTTGGACTCTCCTACAAGATATTTTTATCAAAATCGATTAAGTGACAGTGAGGGTGTTACCAGCAGACCTGATGAAATTTATTTACAAAGATTCTCTTTTGAGATCTTACTTGCTGTTCGATGTAACTCATGGAAGAGAACCTCATAGAGGCCGATCTGTTTCATATCAGAATATTCATGAAACACAATTTGCTCTGCTATTATATGAGCTGCTTCAACAAGTCACTAAGTTGGCAGGCATAAAGGTCTCTGTTGGAATTATCATCACCTTACAAGCTACAGCTGTAATGTTTGCACCGAGAGTTTGATGTTGTCCCCAAATCTGATGAAGGAAAAGGATTGTGTATCAATACGGTAGATGCCTTTCAGAACCAGGAGCGATGTAATCATTATGTCTTGTGTCCGAGCTTCAAACCATGGTCGGTGTTTAGCTTTCTAGCGCAAGTGCTCTCAGACTGAGTGGTAAGCAGTTCGACTCTCACCCCCCAAAGCAGCTGCATTGAAGCAATCTAGTGTTTGGACAGCCACCTATTGCATCCTTCTAGTCGTGCCTTCAAAAGGGAATCCTGGTGTGGTATATTGCAAGAAAAGACCAGTGAAGCAGAGGATAAAGCAGAGGGCGTGTGGCTGTAGCAGTCCCTGCTGGATGTTCACGACTGGTGGATGCGTTAAAACAGGCAAGATAGACTAACCATATACATAATATGCTAGTATCTAATAAACCTCTTGAAATGAAACTTTTTCTTTCTAGAAATTGGTTTAAATCTGTGATTTTGTGGATTTGCGTTCAGTATATGGTTAACAGTTTGTTACTTCTGGATTTGCCTCTGTTGGTTGTTCTTGTTGACGTGATCAAACCCATTTATATATAAAACAAACAAAGGTTCTCAGTGTATGCTTCGATTGATCATATGAAAATATATATATATATATATATATATATAATTGTAAAGTTACTTCCTTCTGCAAAAATGTCGTTGTTTCTTTTGTGAACCTGGGTATGTAATCGCCCCTAGAACGTTGCAGCTTTGACTAGTATTGGGTTCCTTTTATGTTGTTGCCCTAGAGGAAAATATACAGTTAAATTATTATTATTATTTTTATGATAAGCGTGATTATGCACTTCGTGTATTGTGCAAATTATTAGGGCATTTGGAAATTAGAAGTTCAATATATATGCTTGTTAAGAAGGAAGTTTTGGACCGAAAATATGTCCTGGGTTGATAGAAGGGCATAAATTATTGATAGAACCCCATTTTGATTCTACTCTTTCTATGAGTAAAATTTGATAAAATTAATGACCTTTATGGTGTTAAGATATGGTATGTTGATGATTCCTTGTGTGATCGATTTAATTATGTATAGACATAATGCCTTGATGGAGTAAGGTAATATCTTTCACGGTTCGTGAAAGTTAAGGTTTTCATCAACTGCTTAAGGTAACATGAAGTTCCTTAATTTAGTCAAACTTGTTTTGTACTTCCTTCTTGATGAGTGACCTTTCATTGCAAATTTAGAATGATTGTGATGGAAGGTCGTGAATATATTTTGTTGTCAAAAAGGGAAAAGAAGCTATGGAATAGTTTGTTTATGTGTCGAACGTAATAATTGTAATTACATCGTTATAGAAGTTCATTATTGGAGGATATCTATCTTCAATGGTATATTATGTGTTTAATCACTGCATAGGTTACCATAAACTTAGTGATGAGATGTAAATTAAGGAGAGTTGAGAGACCTTTTTCTTTGTATACATCGTTTATGATATTAGAAAGTGAGTTGACGTCGGAAAATTTCAACCAAGTCTAGATTCATGGCTATGTTCCTCTAGAACGGGAGGGTTATAAATCTAAGGTATTATGAAAATTGCAAGGATGTGTTTAGAATGCTAGATTGCCTACTCAACTTGGGTATTAATGAGGCTTTTTGCTATTCCGGCCCTGGTTATGTTCAGTAGGTAGGCTGTTAGACAATGCCTATTCCGGACATTCTTATCGTCATTTCCACTCATCCTTATTAGCTATGAAGTCACTTATTACCTAAGATATAATGGTTGTGGGTTTGAATATAATATTTTCATCCTTTAAACCTTTTTGATTACATGATGGAACTTTGTTATTACCCTCGTTGTTCGTTTCTAGCCTATTAGGCCTATGGCCCTACGGAACGATTCCAAAACTATATTCTTTTTGGCAGCTAAGATCGGGTCTGGTTTTTATCTTTTGACTTCACCTTGAGAATGTGGATTGATGGGTTACACTTTAGATTTCAATCACGTAATCTATGGGATTACATGATTGAAATCCTAATACTCTCAACTCTTGTGTCTAATCATTTAAATTTCATAGTCTTGCGTATTTGGTTGTCAAACTTTTGTAGTTTTCGAGGTATTTTTTTCATAACTAAAATTTATGGATTTCTTCTTAGTTGATATGTTGAAAATTATATCTTGTTTCAAAAGGTTGTTAGAGGTTAGAACTTGATCCATTTCTTGAAATAGAATGTTACCTTTCATGGTATTGTTAGCTAGTAGCTTATTGTTGCTATGTATAGTCTTATCTTGCTCAGTTCTCGTGAACTGACTCAGGTTATTAATTGTTGCAGATGGCTTATGTGGTTAGATGATGGAAGAACTTGTAGATTACTGCATCAATCTTGGTTATGATGTTCCTTTGTACGAATGAGTATTATGTTATAAAAATTTGGAAAGGGCCTTTGGACATTTTAGAAGAAGGGTCAGTGCCTTAGTAAATGTATTGTAGAGTATTGTTGTTGTAACTGTTGAAACTTTGGTTTGTTTGGTTATCATGTGAAAGATGAAATTTGATTACCGCTTGGTTACGGGATATTCTAGTGTATTTTAATCCTTAGAATAGTAGCGGGGCATGTCCCATGTTATTACTCTCTTGCTCCCTAGTCATGGTTCAATAGAGATGGTATGTCCCTTTGATTTGTGCATCATGTTGGAATGAATTGATATAACCTTGTTTTGTTTCCGCAAACGAGTACTGTTAAACTTTACTCTTGAGTTAAAATGTTGAGTTGTAAATCCTCCTAAGGCTTAGTAGCAATGAGTTTGTAAGCACTATAAAGTGAGCTGGATAGTCCTGATAAAAGTTAAACTAAAATTTATATATATGAATATATTAATGTAGATGTGATCTACTAGATAACCTTTGAGACCTGGAACAATCAAGAGGAAACTATCTTTTGTAATGAAATATGATTACTCATTTTTTTTATTTTCCGTGCCAAACTAATAAACATTATCCTTTTACGGTGAAACCTTAAATGATCTCATGGTGAAATCAATGGTTAGATTTTAGAAGATGATAGGATTTAATAAGTAGGAAGGAAATTGATTAATAAAACCTTAAATCTATCTCTCTATCGTTTGAAATGTCCTCCTTTGTCAAACTTAATTAAGTAAAGTCTAGATGGAGCATTTAACCAATCTTGATAAACTCTTAACCTCAATAAAAGACTGATAGTAAACAATGTGACCCTGAAGCTAAATTCTGTTGTCCTGTTCTGTTAACCCTTGCCTTGATTCATGGTGATATTTCTTAAGCAAGGTCAAAATTTGATCCTTAAACAAGAAGGTTATTGTTATGAACCCTAAGAGGTACTTTCCACTCAATTGGAGCTTATGCCTTCACCTGTGCAACAGAGGTGTGGAACATGTGTTAGTGGCTTGAATAAGATTAATTAACCTTGTAAGAAATGGAAAATGTTCTAAAATCAAATGAATAAAAAGATTTGGACATAAAATTGATGATCCTAGTTTAGAAAGCCTGGCCTTAAGCTATTTAGCCAATAGTTGAAAAGAAAGAAGTTCTCCCTTGTGAAAAGAATTGTGTGAATCATTACATGAAATTTTATAAGAACGTAAGTTAAGAATTAAGAGACACTTTAGTAAACAAGAAAATTTAACAAGAAATTTCCTCATGGGATGCCCTAGCTGTGAGTGTGTCATGTGGTTGGACTTCCATGTTGTCTTGTCAAAAGAAGAGTACATTATAATGTATTGTCCTTGATAGGTGTGAACGTTTCCGTGCTGACCTTGTGGTCTTCCATGTAACAAGTGGTTCCTAGTGTTGGTTGTAACCTTGTGACGACATGTTGTGTCGTGTTATGTGTCAAAGCAAGTCAAAAAAAAAAGTTATCCTGTTTTTCACTGTGTTGTCCTTGTGTTGGTATTTTTGGGTAGTTACACTTTGGTATTAGAGCGTAGGTTCATGCTCTCAAACCTATGGGCCGGGATTGGTGTTGTATGGTGATGTTACATGGTGGTGGTGGCGTTACATGATGATACTGCATGTTGATGATGATGTTGCATGATGGTGGTAGATATTGGAAGAGTAATGTGATTTAAACGTAATGTGATTATTGTCGTAATTGTGATATTCTGAATGCACATTATGGGTATGTCACCTTGTGCGTGTTTGTGATCATGTTGATATGTTGGGGATGGGATTATTCTCTCTCCTTCTTGTGGATTCTAGGAATAATTCATGTTTGAACTATTGTTTGTGATGTGTGAAAATAATTCTAATATGGATGACATAGTGTTGGAGCTTTGTGGCATATTGTGATATGTGGGTGTATCAATGTGTTGTTTGACTAGTTGATGTTAAAAGAAACGAGTTGTATCATGATGTTTTTACCATGTTATGAAGAAATGTGTGTACCGCCTTGCTTATGTTGCAATGGATGTTATGTTGTGATGTTATTATGTTCATCGTATGTCTGAGTTGTGCAAATAGGTAATGATTCATGTCGTGATTTTGGGTCATACGATGAGTGTATGAACCCTATCGAATTGTGATTGCACTTTGCGTGCAGAATATGGTAAAGTGATGTGTTGCACTCCCTGTGGATGTATGATTTTGATCTACCCTGTATGCATACCATACGTGAGACGTTATGGCAGTTATGTGTGTGCCACCGTTATGTTAGTGATGTTGTTGTATGTTATGATATGAAACCTACGCTAACCGATCCTGAGGGAAATCGGTAGAAGTGTATGTTGGGAGTGAGGAATGGTGTACCATGGGGCAATAACTTGAGTCAAAACTCGGTTTAGTAGATAACATGTGATTCTTTCCTCTCTCCCTATGTGGTTGTATGTATGCAACCTTAGTGTATCTATGACTATATTTAGCCTTGTCGAAGTGGGTGGCAGGATGATTTAGATGGAGGTGATGATAGTGGTATTATTGATATGTATTTTACAAGCTAAGGCTCGATGTTCCAAGTGTTAGCAACTCTGTTGAGTACCCCTTTTGTGGCTAGATAAGGCCACACAGTTATCATAATGTGACATTATTATAAGTTGATTTTATTCGTAAATTGAGCTTTTACTTTATTTTGCAAGGACCAGCATCTTTTCTTGATTGCCATGCTTTACAATTTTGGGCATTTCCTTGGTTTTGCGGAACTAACATGAGGATTTTTATACTAACTATGGCTACTTGGCCATTTATTTTAGCTTGATTTGGGGTCTTCTTTTAAATTTGGAAAAAAAAAATTTACTACCTTGCTCAAGGATTGTACTTTGCCACTTGGCACTTTGATTGGATTCTTGTGCTGGTTCTAATGTCGTGATGTCTGGAATAGGGTCATGGGATGCACCATGGAATGGTTGGACCTATGGACCCACTTTGTTGTATGGGGGTATGCCCGAAGGAGTACATATGACTAGCGGGTTGTTGAACCACGCGTTATTATGTCACTTGGGTTAGGAGTGTTCGAACTCTATGTGTCTTGGACCATAGGGTCAACCGGCCTCCTTGAGGGAGGCATAAGAGTTTGAGGGAGGAATAAGAGTTTGAGGGAGGCATAAGAGACTTGAGGGAGGCATAAGAGTTTGAGGGAGGAATAAGAGTTTGAGGGAGGCATAAGAGACTTAAGGGAGGTAGAAGAGTTTGATGGAGGCATAAGAGATTGAGGGAGGCATAAGAGTTTGAGGGAGGCATAAGAGATTGAGGGAGGCATAAGATTTTGAGGGAGGCATAAGAGTTTGAGGGAGGCTTATGATATTTGTCTGTATGGTTGATGTTTCAGGATATATGGTGAGTTATTGTGTTGTTTGGTAGTGGTCTTTTGATGTATGTGTTACTCATGTCAGATGGATATGTGTTGTTATGTGGTGAACATGTCATTGATTTCCTTGTGGACACTATGTACCTTTAGAATTTGTTTGGTGTTATGTGAGTCTTTCATTGATGCAAAATTAAGGGAATGTCTAGTGGATTGTTGTACTATTTTCGGTTAAGTAATTTTATATGTCATTCATAGATCTTTGACGTGTACTATGTTATGTGTGACTGTGCCTATTCTATTCCGTATTTGGGTAACCCTTTTGTGATGTAATTCAATCTTGAAGTATATACTTGTGTGCTTGTGAATCCGTAGTGTCTTGTGAACCTGATAGGGTGTTGTGTTAATAGTTCATGTTGGGCACCCACAATAAGGAATGAATCAAAACGCTTCAATGATAAAATTTTTAAAAGAAATTAAACTAAGAATAATGATAATGGAAAAGGGAACTAATGAAATGATGAACAAGAAAGAGCTACCAATCTTCAGAGAACATTGAAAGTTAAAATTTCTACCAAATGTTCCTCTTTGCTTACAACTTGCCTACCCTCTGGCCGTGCTATGTCGCATCGAGGACTATGTTTTTGTAAACCATAGGAGAATGTAGCGCTTCTTCTTTATCATATACCTTGGTGAGAAGTAATGAAACCAATTGTCCTTTCCTGCCACTACCGTAATGTCTTCCGCCCTGCTGGACGCGTAGCTTTCTTAAGGGGAGGAGAATGTAATGCCACGCTGGGCATTTGAGTCTTCCTTGTGTCTGCGGCCTGCCTAGCCATGGAAGGAGAAGTTGTTCCGTGGGACCCTTTGTTGTTGTCATGTTCAGTTTTTATTGCAAGTGGTGTGTGGTGGCCACACATGCCTCATTGATTGAAATGTTGACTTCACCTGCTGTTCATGTGGTCTCCTGTCGTGTCTGTCCAAACCACGGATGCTTGTTTTGCACTCCATCAAATGCTGAAACAGATGAATTGCTTACAGCGTGTTCTGGATAGTGGATTCATTAATGGTGAAATGAAGGTCTGTCTCCTTGACGTTGCAAGGGTGGGTGTGGGTCTCAAAAATCATGCTGTAGAGGCAGTATCCGTGGAGTCGCGTAGAACTAAAATTCTCCTAGGAAACTGCCGTGATGGGGGAAGTTGCCAGGAAACCAGCTGTGCCTTCCCAGAGAGAGTTCAAACGCCGCGTATTTCTGCATCCTTTCCCTGAGGAACTCAGTCTTTCATGATCTTTGTTGTGTGTCTTGCACGCGCACGCACAGTCATTCCTCAGTCTGCCCTCTGCATCTTGACAGCTGTAGTAGAAGCATTAGATAGGCTTCTAGTTGATAGTGTCTTGCCTTTTCATTTTGGAAAGCCAGATATCGGTGTACACTGGACAAAAAGAGGGGACGACCATAAGTGTGTTGAATGCCATTGGAAATGTTCACTGGGTTGCAGTGGTTTCTTGCTGGTGGCTGCAGTTATATAGTGGATGGACACGGTGAAAAGTAACAAAGAAAAGTGTGTCAACCTTCTGAAGTGCATGATGAAGCTTGCGAAGACGATCATGATTTTCAAGGGTCTTCCTCGTTTGGAGAGAGAAACTGAGTTGTACACGACCATTAAAGAATGTATCTAGTTAACCTTCCAAGGTGCAATCTCGTGTTGTTCTCGGAAGGCAAGAAAACAGTTTCAAAGCATGCGCTTGGTGTGGTTTTCCAGTCACACGAGGAACTGAAAAAAAAAGGGAGGCAAGGAAGTGGTGTTAGTGTCTGTGGCGGCTGACAGGGACGAGGAGGTCATCCACACCCACGGGCACAGGAGATCTATGCAATGTTGGAGAAAATGTCTTGGGAGCTGTAAGGTGTGTTCTTGTTGGGGATACACAACAACTGCCTGCAGCAGTAAATAGCCAGGCAACATGCATGCTACAGTTGGTAGAAGCCTTCGTGAGCGCCTCCAATAGGCAGGTTGTCCAACTAGGCCGTTTTCTATTCTGTATCACTGCATCCTCAAATTTGGACTCTCCTACAAGATATTTTTATCAAAATCGATGAAGTGATAGTGAGGGTGTTACCAGCAGACCTGATGAAATTTATTTACAAAGATTCTCTTTTGAGATCTTACTTGCTGTTCGATGTAACTCATGGAAGAGAACCTCATAGAGGCCGATCTGTTTCATATCAGAATATTCATGAAACACAATTTGCTCTGCTATTATATGAGCTGCTTCAACAAGTCACTAGGTTGGTAGGCATAAAGTTTCCTGTTGGAATTATCACACCTTACAAGCTACAGCTGTAATGTTTACACCGAGAGTTTGATGTTGTCCCCAAATCTGTTGAAGGAAAAGGATTGTGTATCAATATGGTAGATGCCTTTCAGAACCAGGAGCAATGTAATCATTATTTCTTGTGTCCGAGCTTCAAACCATGGTCGGTGTTTAGCTTTCTAGTGCAAGTGCTCTCGGACTGAGTGGTAAGCAGTTCGACTCTCACCCCCAAAGCAGCTGCATTGAAGCAATCTAGTGTTTGAACAACCACCTATTGCATTCTTCTAGTCGTGCCTTCAAAAGGGAATCCTAGTGTGGTATATTGCAAGAAAAGACCAGTGAAGCAGAGGATAAAGTGGAAGGTGTGTGGCTGTAGCAGTCCCTGCTGGATGTTCATGACTGGTGGATGCGTTAAAACAGGCAAGATAGACTAACCATATACATAATATGCTAGTATCTAATAAACCTCTTGAAATTAAACTTTTTCTTTCTAGAAATTGGTTTAAATCTGTGATTTTGTGGATTTGTGTTCAATATATGGTTAACAGTTTGTTACTTCTGGATTTGCCTTTATTGGTTGTTCTTGTTGACGTGATCAAACCCATTTATATATAAAACAAACAAAGTTTCTCAGTGTATGCTTTGATTGATCATATGAAATATATATATATATATATGATATATATATATATATATATATATATATATATATATATATATATATATATATATAATTTTAAAGTTACTTCCTTCTACAAAAATGTCACTGTTTCTTTTGTGAACCTGGGTATGTAATCACCCCTAGAATGTTGCAGCGTTGACTAGTATTGGGCTCCTATAATGTTATTGCCCTCGAGGAAAACATACAGTTAAATTATTATTATTATTTTTATGATAAGCATGATTATGCACTTTGTGTATTGTGTAAATTATTAGGGAAATTGAGAAATTAGAAGTTCAATATATATGCTTGTTAAGAAGGAATTTTTGGGCCGAAAATATGTCCTGGGTTGATAGAAGGGCATAAATTATTGATAGAACCCCATTTTGATTCTACTCTTTCTATGAGTAAAATTTGATAAAATTAATGACCTTTATGGTGTTAAGATATGGTATGTTGATGATTCCTTGTGTGATCAATTTAATCATGTATAGACATAATGCCTTGATGGAGTAAGGTAATATCTTTCACGGTTCATGAAAGTTAAGGTTTTCATCAACTGCTTAAGGTAACATGAAGTTCCTTAATTTATTCAAACTTATTTTGTACTTCCTTCTTGATGAGTGACCTTTCATTGCAAATTTAGAATGATTGTGATGGAAGGTCGTGAATATATTTTGTTGTCTAAAAAGGGAAAAGAAGCTATGGAATAGTTTGTTTATGTGTCGAACGTAATAATTGTAATTACATCGTTGTAAAAGTTCGTTATTGGAGGATATCTATCTTCAATGGTATATTATGTGTTTAATCTCTGCATAGGTTACCATAAACTTAGTGATGAGATGTAAATTAAGGAGAGTTGAGAGACCTTTTCCTTTGTATACATCGTTTATGATATTAGAAAGTGAGTTGATGTCAGAAAATTTCAACCAAGTCTAGATTCATGGCTATGTTCCTCTAGAACGGGAGGGTTACAAATATAAAGTATTATGAAAATTGCAAGGATGTGTTTAGAATGCTAGATTGCCTACTCAACTTGGGTATTAATGAGGCTTTTCGCTATTCCGGCCCTGGTTATGTTCAGTAGGTAGGCTGTTAGACAATGCCTATTCCGGACATTCTTATCGTCATTTCCACTCATCCTTATTAGCTATGAAGTCACTTATTACCTAAGATATAATGGTTGTGGGTTGAATATATGATTTTCATCCTTTAAACCTTTTTGATTACATGATGGAACTTTGTTATTACCCTCGTTGTTCGTTTCTAGCCTATTAGGCCTATGGCCCTACGGAACGATTCCAAAACTATATTCTTTTTGGCAGCTAAGATCGGGTCTGGTTTTTATCTTTTGACTTCACCTTGAGAATGTGGATTGATGGGTTACACTTTAGATTTCAATCACGTAATCTACGGGATTACATGATTGAAATCCTAATACTCTCAACTCTTGTGTCTAATCATTTAAATTTCATAGTCTTGCGTATTTGGTTGTCAAACTTTTGTAGTTTTAGAGGTATTTTTCATAACTAAAACTTATGGTTTTCTTCTTAGTTGATATGTTGAAAATTATATCTTGTTTCAAAAGGTTGTTAGAGGTTAGAACTTTGATCCATTTCTTGAAATAGAATGTTTCCTTTCATGATATTGTTAGCTAGTAGCTTATTGTTGCTATGTATAGTCTTATCTTGCTCAGTTCTCGCGAACTGACTCAGGTTATTAATTGTTGCAGATGGCTTACGTGGTTAGATGATGGAAAGACTTGTAGATTATTGCATCAATCTTGGTTATGATGTTCCTTTGTACGAATGTGTATTATGTTATAAAATTTGGAAAGGGCCTTTGGACATTTTAGAAGAAGGGTCAGTGCCTAGTAAATGTATTGTAGAGTATTGTTGTTGTAATTGTTGAAACTTTGGCTTGTTTGGTTATCATGTGAAAGATGAAATTTGATTACCGCTTGGTTATGGGATATTCTAGTGAATTTTAATCCTTAGAATAGTAGCGGGGCATGTCCCATGTTATTACTCTCTTGCTCCCTAGTCATGGTTCAATAGAGATGGTATGTCCCTTTGATTTGTGCATCATGTTGGAATGAATTGATATAACCTTGTTTTGTTTCCGCAAACGAGTACTGTTAAACTTTGCTCTTGAGTTAAAATGTTGAGTTGTAAATCCTCCTAAGGCTTAGTAGCAATGAGTTTGTAAGCACTATAAAGTGAGCTGGATATTCCTGATAAAAGTTAAACTAAAAATTTATATATATGAATATATTAATGTAGATGTGATCTACTTGATAACCTTTGAGACCTGGAACAATCAAGAGGAAACTATCTTTTGTAATGAAATATGATTACTTTTTTTTTCCCGAGCCAAACTAATAAACATTATCCTTTTACGGTGAAACCTTAAATGATCTCATGGTGAAATCAATGGTTAGATTTTAGAAGATGATAGGATTTAATAAGTAGGAGGGAAATTGATTAATAAAACCTTAAATATCTCTCTATCATTTGAAATGTTCTCCTTTGTCAAACTTAATGAAGTAAAGTCTAGATGGAACATTTAACCAATCTTGATAAACTCTTAACCTCAATAAAAGACTGATAGTAAACAATGTGACCCTGAAGCTAAATTTTGTTGTCCTGTTCTGTTAACCCTTGCCTTGATTCATGGTGATATTTCTTAAGCAAGGTCAAAATTTATCCTTAAACAAGAAGGTTATTGTTATGAACCCTAAGCGGTACTTTCCACTCAATCGGAACTTATGCCTTCACCTGTGCAACAGAGGTGTGGAACATGTGTTAGTGGCTTGAATAAGATTAATTAACCTTGTAAGAAATGGAAAATGTTCTAAAATCAAATGAATAAAAAGATTTGGACATCAAATTGATGATCCTAGTTTAGAAAGCCTGGCCTTAAGCTATTTAGTCAATAGTTGAAAAGAAAGAAGTTCTCCCTTGTGAAAAGAATTGTGTGAATCATTACATGAAATTTTATAAGAACGTAAGTTAAGAATTAAGAGACACTTTAGTAAACAAGAAAATTTAACAAGAAATTCCTCATGGGATGCCCTAGCTGTGAGTGTGTCATGTGGATTGGACTTCCATGTTGTCTTGTCAAAAGAAGAAAAAAGTACATTGTCCTTGATAGGTGTGAACGTTTCCGTGCTGACCTTGTGGTCTCCCCCGTAACAAGTGGTTCACTAGTGTTGGTTGTAACCTTGTGACGACATGTTGTGTCATGTTATGTGTCAAAGCAAGTCAAAAAAAAAAATTATCCTGTATTTCACTGTGTTGTTCATGTGTGTGGATGATTTTTTGGTGTCGTTACATCCATATGTGCGAAAGTCATGAGTTCCAAGCTTGAACAAAAACTGAGATGACCTTGGATTTACATAGTGAAGGTTAGAGGATGGAGATTTACATGAGAAGCATACATGCATGGAGTTGCATGATGGTGAGTAGATATTGAACATAGTAAAGCTCCACTTTAAACTATAGGTTGTGATTAAGCCCTCGAATTGGATATTCATGAGACGCACATGATGTAATATCACTTTAGTGCGAGATTGTCATCATGTTGACTATGTTTGGGAATTCTCCAACTTCTAATGGATTCTAGTGATTAGAGTTGTGTCAACATTGTTTGATGATTGTGCCCAAGAATTCCAACAGCTTTGTCAACAGTGCTGGAGCATTGTGCCATATTAGTATATGTAGGTGTATCAATGGTTCTTTGACTATCTGATAATAAAAGATATGGTTGAAGAGCTCTCCATCCTCATAAAATTTGATGAAATTTGATTTATCACCTGTTATGTAGCAAGATGTTCTCATTGGATGTCTAGATGTTCATGGTTGAGGCACATCTTTTGGGAATTCTAAGGCTTTGTACCCATAATATTTAGGGTCAAACATTGTACGAGTGTCAGTCGAACTCCTGCTTCGACACTGGTATTTCAATTTGATCATTAAATAGTTGGAAATACTGTCTGATTTGAGTATTACCTGTGATACAGTAGATACGTTGAGACATTACATGAAGTATTTATGATTAGTGTACACAAATGTGGTTTACATTTCTATTATGTTAGATGTGATGATAAACAGTTATATGATGTTGAGTGAAACAATAGAATATTTGGAATACGAACATGTGAATTTTGGATGCAATAACATATGAAGATGTTTGAGTAAAATGGATTCTTTCAGAAATGTTTGTATTTCCTGTGGCCCAATATGGATATAATTGTTGAACCAGGACTGTCCAATGGATAATCAAAGCTAGATTCAAATGATGGAAAGCCATATTCCTTTATATTAATTTTCCAGTCTCAAGGATGTTAGTCAATGGCCGTAAGAAACTTCCTATCAAATGGAAATAGATTTATTTTCATTCAGTACATCTTTATCACAACTTGTCCAAAATAGGAGTCTCTATACTAGGGAATGGAAAAGGATACTTGGAGGTGTTGAGAAACACGGGCCAAGATTGTTTGACTTCATATGTAATGTTTGTTGTGTACCTTGCCCCTATTGAGGTCTTTTCATGGGGGGTGACCTCCCATATGTGGCCATTTTGATATTGTTCCCTCCCTTTTTATCGTTGGGTGACTTTGAATTATCGTTTATCTTGGTATAGTTTCTTCCCTTGTGTCAATTTTCTCGTCACTCTTATTAGCATGTAATAAGTGCCCCAACTTAAAATTTCCGATTTTGACATTTCTAGGGGCCTTTTTGGTCTTATGAGACAAGATAAGCATGTCCCATACCATTAAAAGACCCTAAAAAATACCCTAATGCCGTAATGACCATTGGAGAGTTAATCTTTGAATTATTTATCCCTTAATGGATATTAAAAGGGTGAAAATTTCAACCCTCATCTTGTCACAATTAATTTTGTCCTCAGAAAGTGGAATGCCCGGATTCGATTCCAGTTCTTGACATGACGAACTTGTTGTGGAAGGGGAGAGTAGGTTGGTCAAGTGGTGGCCCCTTTGAAGTTGTCAATTATTTTCCTTGTACAGTGAAGTTTTATAACCCTCCCTTTCCTTATTGCCTTCTGCACGTTACCCTCAACACTGCCACCTTGGCCGACCATCATGTACGCAGGTCTTGTTTGCACGTGGATGACATTAGTCTCCTCCCAACCATCCCAACCTGATCAGACTATTAATATGACTGTCATGATTTTTTTTCTACCTTGCGTGAGAATCGATGGAATAACATTGTAAATCGGTCGATTGGCCTGATTTATTCTGTTTTCAGTATCAATTTATCTTCTCAATTTGCTATTGTTACCTGCAAGCTATTCATTACTTTAATGCGATCGGGCTGCAGTGCTCGGCTCTCGATTGAGTGATTTTTGTTTTGGTCCTATCATTTAGGTGTGTGAGGGGCATTTGAATCCCTTTTCCTGGTTGCGTAGGGCATTTTAAGACGTTATGCAAATAAATAATAAATGAATGGGTATCAATTGATATTTTTATATGTGTATGGCTCCTAATAGTAAAAAAAAATTGGTTTTTGGAAGCTGCAATTAAGCCTTAGTGAGCAAGCGTTTCTGCATCCACTTCTTGACTTGTTAAGATGTGTTCTGGTCAGGGTTTTCTCTCCTTGCTTGCCGTGGAGATCCTGGGATTCCTTCCCTGGTGATGTCAGGAGTTTGGTGGCCACATAACAGTTTCTTTATTTTTCATGTAGTCGCCATGGACTGGTTTGTATCGGATCTTGCAGGAGTTCCACCATCTTGAAAATGAAACCTAACTTGGAATCCTCCTTAGAGAATCATGGCTTTTATGCCATGTTGTCTCAGCTAGATTTGGAATTTTGTCAAAAAGAACTGGAAGTTGTTGCTCTTCATTTATTTTCTTCTCTGGTTGAATACACACTCCACCCTGGTGGCATGAGTGTTATGGGTGAAGCTGCTCAGCGAAGGATGTAGGCATTGTGTTGTGCCTCCATTTTCTTGGGTGCTGAAAGGTGTGTTCTTCGGGTATCCAGAGCAAAACCTGCATCAGTTGATTTGCCAGGCTCCCAGGCATGTTGCAGTATGGCAGAGGCCTTTTTGAGCGCTCCTAACAGGTAGGTTGTCCAACTTATGTTGTTTTCTGTTCTGTATCAGATGCATCCTCATATTCGGGTTTCTCCTTGGTAAGATATTGTTTATCATAATCGACTATGTGACAGTGAGAGTGTTTTACCAAGAGACCTGTTTGAAATTAAATTGCAAAGATTCTCTATTGAGACCTTACTTGTTTTACGATGTAACTCAGGGAAGAGTTATCTCATAGAGCTTGGATCTGTTTCATATATCAGAATATTCATGAAGCACAATTTGCTTTGCAATTATGTGTCTTATTCAAGGATTCGATAAACTGCCACTATCTATGGAAACGTGGAATAGTTGGGTTAAAGGTGAAGTAGAATAGCTTTGCATGCATTTTGATAGTGTCTCAGATCACACCCACAGGACAGGAGATCTATATAATGTTGGAGAAAATGCCTTGGGAGATGAAGGTAGCATGAAGATAAATTGTGATTCAGAATCCTTAATTTATGTGTTGAGCTACCATTGCATCGCATGGTTTTGTCTAGCAGATTGTTGCACAAGCACTTTGGTGTTAGAGGGCAAAGCAGGTTACCATCTGCATTTAAACAATCTTAGTGAAACTGTCAGCCTTCATGTGAGGATGCCTAGTTAGGATACTTGTTTTATGGATACAGCAAGTCTGCAAGACATTTTGTTTTGTACTACAAGACGCATGCTTCTTTGCTTCAGGTCTACTAGGGCTGATCCTATTATAAGAGCACCAGGTTTGGGGTTTGGTTTTTCCAGCTTTCTTCCAATGGGCTCCATATGGAGATGGTGGAGGTGCTTTCCATTGAATGACTGGATGGATGTTCCATTTCCAAAAATGGGGCTACATGAAGTTTGAGATCTATATTTGGAGCACGCGTTGGGAGGATGTTGGCAAGTATTTTAGACCACCCACCCTGGCCGTGAACTCCTACCTGTGCCAACGTGAAGATGGTCGATGTTTGGGCACCCAACGAGCTTGAAGAAAATGGAATTTGGCTTGGGTTGTTGTTGCTGGTCCGGGCGGTGTCCATGAAACCTTGCTGAATCTGGAGAAAAAGGAAAGATATTTCTACACTTTTCTACTGTTATTTTATTTAAAATTATTGTGAAATCGAACCACTTTTTCCTTGAATTGATTTGTCAGTTGGATGTCATGATGGGAGATTTCCCCTTTCTGCTTGTTTCTTCTTGTTTTAGCTTTTATCATTGTCAGTATGTTGGTCGAAAGGATGCGTGTGTCCTCTCCTCTGGGTGTTATGTTTCTCTTGCTCGAGTGATAGACCTTCGTCTTTATTGTTTATGTATTAATTCTTCTCTGCGATTGAGTTGCAAGTTATTATGTTGATCAAACTAGTATTTTCGATATCATGGAAGTAAGTTTACGATAACTATGAATCTCCTCCCTAGCACTCAAGTTTTTCTTTCCTTGTCTTTGACTATTAACTCTCTCTTTTTCTATTAGCTCCTTCGCAAGTCCCTTTGATAACCTTTTGGCATCGAGAAAGAAAGGTTGTAGGATTAGTGTGATCAATGCTTGGGCTAGCCAGCTTAGAGTTTCGGTATTAAAACTTTTAGAATGAAAAGGTTTGTGTGCAATGTGTTTTCCGTCTCGCGTGTTTAGACTCTTATGTTTATATTTCATCTTGTTTCTAGGCTTTTAAGGCCATCCTCAAGAAGTACCTTGACCATCCCTATCAACTTGAACCATAACTAGCTTTTCGGATCAACTAAGCTCGAGGTTTCAGTTGTGCAAATCCAGTACCCTCGTTGACACTAGAATAGTTTTGGTCTAATCCCCCTCTCGTGAATTATTGTTGATGGCGCTCTTCTATTTTTTCCTAACTTGCTGTTATTTCTCCTTTGTAGTGTTAACGCTATTAATTAATATTGGTCGGCTTTTATGCACGTAATTACCTTAATATTTTGTGATGGAAATTTCCTTAAATGTGATTAATCTTCGGGAAAAAAAAAACTCATCTTTCATTTGATAGTCTTATGGATTCATAGCGGAAGGTTTTGCTTTGATAATGTCACTTAGAAATTATGTTTGTATCTATTGTGCGACGGTTGACTGTGTTACCAAGGGTTGCCTTAAAATATGGTTGTTTTGGGAAAGAGGTAATTTATTTTAAATTAACCAAACATTAGTATTGTTGTGGAGGTTTGCAAATCTTTAGTGTTATAAAATTTGTTGATGACATTATTGTATACTCTGGTGTGACGGAACTCCCTTCTTCTCTCGCGTGTTTACTACTAGCCTATAAGACTTTGACCCTTCTTGGATGATTGGAAAATCTTTGTAGTTAATGGTCAAAACTAGTATACTTTGCCTTCGCTTCGAAACTTATGTTGTGTGTATACTCTAATTGATTTCCGGTTTGAAACTCAATTATACATGGCCTTTTGTGTTAATTTCTGAAACCCTGTGGTTCCCCTTTCTTGGGCCGATCAACTCTTGTTCTTTTAGAAATATATTATTTTAGCCTATGCGTTGGTACCTTTGATAAATTTCTATATGGTTGGTATATATATCAAATCTCAATCTTGTAATTATTATTTAATTACTTACTTGATGGGAATCCCTGTTTTTGCTAGATTGTTTATTTCTCCTTATAGGGCCAAGGGCCATTCTCATACGATTGTTATACTTTCGTTGTTTTTAACTCCTAACTGAAGTACAAGGTCTTCTCCTTCTTTGATTGGCATGGTGGAGACTTTATTATAACTTGATGTGTTGATAGTGTTTAGAGGTTTGACCCAATTCTTGTAATAAAGTGCTTCCTTTTTGTGGTATTGTTAGATAATAGTTATGGTGGTTTTGTGTAGCCTTATCTTGCTTAGTTCTCGCGAACTGAATCTTGTGGAAAAATTTGTTGCAGATGGATTTTGCGAGTAGATGAGGGATAGACTTATATATTTTTTACATCAACCTCAGTTGAGAAGTTCTTTTGCATGAATCCTTTTTATGTTGTTCAACTATTGATAACATCCAGTGGAAAATTTAGAAGAGGATCAATGTCTTAGTTTATTGTATTGTGGAGTTTGTCATCTTAACTTTGGAAACCTTGAATTGTTTGACTATCATTGGAAAATATAAGAAAATTGGATTACCGCTTGTTGAGTGACCTTAATGGATTATCGGTATTCTAAGAGTTGATGTAACCTTTTTTTGTTTTCGTAAATGAATATTGTTAAACTTTATCCCTACGATTAAATGTTGAGTTAAATCTTTCTAAGACTTAGTAATTGTGTGTTATAAGTAAAATAAAATGGGATTGTTCAATACTTATAGAAGTTAAACTAAAATTTATATTGCAAATAAATTGGTGTAGAGGTGACCAACTTGAGAGCATGTAATTCCATAAGTGATCAAAGATGAAACTATCCTTTGTTAAGTAAACTTTATAACTTGATATCCCTAGCTACACTAATGAACACTATCCCTTTCATGGTGAAATTCTTAAACGAACTTAAAGGAAATCTATGGTTAGTTCTGGAAGATAATAAGATTTAATAAACAGGAGAAAACAATTTTGAAACCACGCAATCTATCTCTCAGCCATTTGGAAGGTAAATTGTTTTATTTTTATAAAACTCATTTAGTAAACCCTAAGTAAAGTCTTTGATAATTCTGGTTAAGTTTTCAAGTTTCAATTATATCTTGGTAATAGCTAATGAGGCCTTGAAGATGATTTCAACTCAACCTTCTCCCTCTAACCTTTTTCCAAGGTGCCTTGTCTTTCTTCTCTTAAGTTTGTTGAACGCAAACCCATGTTGTCATATGGGCATGATCGAAGTTCTAGTAGCGTAAGTGTAAATAGATGGCCTTGTGGAATTAAATTACCCCTTTCTCTAAATAAACGAATTAAGCAGAATAAATGTCATAATAGAGAAGATTTAAGGATGATTTTCAGTGTCAAAAGAATAAACTTAGCTTGGTAAGATGAATTTTATGAATCATATCTTGAGCCTCCTTGAAAACATAAGTTAAGAATTGCAAGATGTCTTTTTAAAATAAATAACCCTCAAGAATATCTCATTGTGGTTTGCCCTAACTGTTAGAGTGTTCTATGTCATTGGACTTCTATGTTGTCTTGTCAAAAAAGAAAAGTGTATTATCCTTTTGGGTGTGAACGTTTCCGTGCTGACCTTGTGGTCATCCCCATAACAAGTGGTTCCTAGAGTTGGTTGTAACTTTGTGACGACATGTTGTGTCATGTTATGTGTGGGAAAGCAAGTCAAAAAAAAAAATTTATCCTGTCTTTTACTGTGTTGTTCATGTGTGTGTGAATTTTGGGTCGTTACACTTGGTATCAGAGCGTAGGTTCATGCTCTCGAACCTATGGGCCGGATTGGTGTTGTATGGTGATGTTACATGATGATACTGCATGATGATGATTTATATTGGAAGAGTAATGTGGTATAAGCGTGATGTGATTATTGTCGTAATTGTGATATTGTGAACGCACATGATGTGTATGTCACCTTGTGCGTGTTTGTGATCATGTTGATATGTTGGGGATGGGAGTATTCTCTCTCCTTCTTGTGGATTCTATGAAGAGTTCACGTGTGAATTACTGTTTGTGATGTGTGAAAAGAATTATAATGTGGATGACGTAGTGTTGGAGCATTGTGACATATTGTGGTATGTAGGTGTATCAATGTGTTGTATGACTAGATTGATGTTAAAAGAAATGAGTTGTATCATGATGTTTTTACCATGTTTTGAAGAAATGTGTGTACCACCTTGTTATGCAGCAATGGATGTTATGTTGAGATGTACTATGTTCATCGTATGTATGATTTGTGCAAACATGTAATGCTTCATGTTGTGATTTTGGGTCATACGGTGAGTGTATGAACCCTATCGTATGGTGATTGCACTTTGGGTGCAGAAAGTGGTAAAGTGATGTGTTACACTCAGTGAATGTATGATTGTGATCTACCCTGTATATGTACCATATGTAAGACGTTATGGTAGTTATGTGTGTGCCACCATTATGTTAGTGATGTTGTTGTATGTTATGTTGTGAACCTTACGCTAACCGACCCTGAGGGTAATCGGTAGAAGTGTATGTTGAGAGTGAGGAATGGTGTACCATGGGTCAATAACTTGAGCTGAAATTCGGTTTAGTAGATAACAACCTGTGATTCTTTCCTCTCTCCCTATGTGGTTGTATGTATGCAACCTAAGTACAACTATGACTATGTTTAGCCTTGTCGAAGTGGTGGCGGGATGATTCAGACAGAGGTGATGACAGTTGTATTATTGATATGTATTTTAGAGAGCTGAGGCTCGATGTTCCGAGTGCTAGCAACTCGTTGAGTACCCCTTTGGTGGCTAGATAAGGCCACACAGTTATCGTAATGTGACATTATTATAAGTTGATTTTATTCGTAAATTGAGCTTTTTACTTTATTTGTAAGGACCAGTAGCTTTTCTTGATTGCCATGCTTTACAATTTTGGGCATTTCCTTGGTTTGTGGCACTAACATGGGGATTTTGATACTAACTATGGCTATTTGGCCATTTATTTTTTGCTTGATTTTGGGTCTTATTTTAAATTTGGAATTTTTACCGCCTTTCCCAAGGCTTGTACTTTGCCACTTGGCACTTTGATTGGATTGTTGTTTCTGGTTCTATTGTCGTGATGTGTGGAATAGGGTCATGGGATGCACCATGAAATGGTTGGACCTATGGACCCGCTTCATTGTATGGGGGTACGCCCCAAGGAGTTACAGATAACTAGCGGGTTGTTGAACCACGCGTTATTATGTCACTTGGGTTAGGAGTGTTCGAACTCTATGTGTCCTAGGCCATAGGGTCAACCGGCCTCCTTAAGGGAGGCATAAGAGTTTGAGGGAGGCATAAGCATTTGAGGGAGGCATAAGAGACTTGAGGGAGGAATAAGAGTTTGAGGGAGGCATAAGAGACTTGAGGGAGGCATAAGAGTTTGAGGGAGGGCATAAGAGAGTTGAGGGAGGCATAAGAGACTTGAGGGAGGCATAAGAGTTTGAGGGAGGCATAAGAGACTTGAGGGAGGCATACGATTTTGAGGGAGGCTTATGATATTTGTCTGTATGGTTGATGTTTCAGGATATATGTTGAGTTATTGTGATGTTTTGGTAGTGGTATTTTGATGTATGTGAACTACTCATGTCAGATGGATATGTGTTGTGATGTTGTGGATATGTCATTGATTCCCTTGTGGACACTATGTACCTGTAGCATGGTTTGGTGTTATGTGAATTTTTTTTCATTGATGCAAATTGAGGAAATGTCTTGTGGATTGTAGTAATCTTTTGTTTGAGTATTTAATATGTCAGTCATAGATGTGTGACGAGTACTATGTTATGTGGACTGTGCCTATTCCATTCCGTATTTGAGTAACCTTTTGTGGTGTAATACAATCACGAAGAATATACTTGTGTGCTTGTGAATCTGTAGTGTCCTTTGTGAACCTGATAGGGTGTTGTGTTAGCAGTTCATGTAGGGCACCCACAATAAGGAATAAACCAAAACTCTTCAATGATGATATTTTTTAAAAGAAACTAAAACTAGAAATAATGATAATGGAAAGAGAACTAATGAAATGATGAATAAAGAAGAGGGAACTGCCAATCTTCACAGAACATTGAAAGTTAAAATTTCTACCAAATGTTCCTAAGGCTACCCTGTGGCCGTGCTTTTATTCAACTAAAATTTTAAACCATAGGGTGTACTTTCTCCTTTACCTGTTCTTGTTTGCGTACCATTTCTTTTCCGCTGTGTTATGTTGCATCGAGGACGATGCTTTCTTAAGGGGAGGAGAATGTAATGCCCTGTTGGACATCGACTCCCGTTTCTGCCACCTGCCCTCCACTGCCACCTTGGCCGACCAGGCAGGTCTTGTTTGCACGTGGATGCATTTAGTCTCCTCCCAACCACCCAACTTGCAGAATTTTTGACCATCACATTTTTTTTTCTACCTTGCGTGAGGATTCAGTGGAGTCCTTCTTGCTGGTGGCCGCACCTCATTTATTATATTTTGATTTCCAAATCTTCTTGTTTCCTTTTTCTGGCCGCATGAGTTTTCTGTTCCTTTATTGGACTGCGTGTGGGTGGTTGAAATGCCTTTTCTCCCTGGTTGGTGGCGGACAGCATTAAGTTGGTATGTAGTTGCGTGAGAGTTATTGAGTGCACTATCTTGAAGTTTCAAAACATGGTTAGGGCTCTCTCCTCCAAATTGCGTTTGTCCTCGATGTGAATAGCTGAGGTGAATGTATCAATCCACTTCATTAAGTCTGTGGCAACTTCTGGTTGAAGGTCTTTATCTCCTTGGCATCAAATCTGAACAGAGCATGAAGGAGTCTTTCGACTGTGACAGCTAAGAATGATTGTCCAAGGTAAAACAGTGGTGATTATGTGATCTCAAATGGGTAAGAACACCCATGGAAGGTGTTGAAGCCATTCTAAGTAGTCCACAAGCTTCAAAAGGTGAAAAACAAGTCTCAATACCTCCTCAACCTTGATCAGCGGTCTTTTACCAGTCTGTACACTGTAGATTGTAATCACAGGGAGCAAATAGATGATTTTCATGGCGTTTTTTTTCTTCTCCTGGTTCCTCCCTGTGCGCGTGGGTTTTGATGAAGCTTCAGCGAGTGAGGTAGGCGTGTTTCCTCCATTTTCTTGGGTGCTGCGAGGTGTGTTCTTGCCGGATATCCACAGCAGTGACCCGCATCAGTGTTTAGGCAGGAGGCAGGCATGTTGCAGAATGGAAGAAGCCTTTGTGAGCGCTCCCAGCAAGCAGGTTGTCCAACTATGTTGTTTTCTGCTTTGTATCAGATGCATCCTCAAATTCAGGTTTTCTCCTTCAAGATATTTTTATCAAAATCGACTATGTGACAGTGAGAGTGTTACCAGGAGACCTGATGAAATTTATTTGCAAAGATTCTCTATGTGAGACCTTGCTTGTTTTAAGATGTAACTCATGGAAGAGAATGGCACCTCATAGGTAACATATGGATCTGTCTTTCATATCAGAATATTCATGAAGCACTTGATAGTATTTGGGTACCTTTGCAATTATATGAGCTTCTTCAACGAGTCACCATTGACAAGTTGGACAGGCATAAAGGTTTCTGTTGGAATTATCACACCTTACAAGCTACAGCTGAAATGTTTGCACCAAGAGTTTGATGTTGTCCTCAAATCTGATGAAGGAAAAGGTTTATATATCATTACGGTAGATGCCTTTCAGAGCTAGGAGCGTGATGTAATCATTATGTCTTGTGTCCGAGCTTCAAATCATGGGGTTGGCTTTGTAGCTGATATTCGCCGCATGAATGTGGCACTAGCACGAGCTCGCAGAGCACTTTGGGTTAAGGGCAAAGTAGCTGCATTGAAGCAATCTAGTGACTGGTCAGCCTTAATTGAGGATGCTAAGTCTAGGGACTGTTTTATGGATATGGAGTCTGTACCAAGAGATTTTTTTTGGTTATAAAGCCATCTTCTTTTGCTTCGTCTCAGACTAGGGCTGCTCCTAATATGAGAGCACCAAGGTTAGGAGGTCCAAATCAGAAACAATCAGATGCATATGGAGATGGTGGAGGTGTTTGGATGAATGACGAAGGATCAAGTTCAATTGCCAAAAATGGGGCCTACAGAAGTTCTAGGGCTAATTTGGAGCGGTGTTGGGAGGATGTTGGCAAGTATTTTAGACCACCCACCCTGGCCATGAACTCCTACCTGTGCCAACGTGAAGATGGTCGATGTTTGGGTGCCCAACGAGCTTGAAGAAAATGGAATTAGGCTTGGATTGTTGTTGCTGGTCCGGGCGGTGTCCATGAAACCTTCTGAATCTGGAGAAAAAGGCAAGATATTTCTACACTTTTCTACTGTTATTTTATTTAAAATTATTGTGAAATCGAACCACTTTTCCTTGCATTGAGTTGTCAGTTGGATGTCATGATGGGAGATTTCCCCTTTCTGCTTGTTTCTTCTTGTTTTAGCTTTTATCGTTGATAGTATGTTGGTCAAGAGGATGCGTGTGGCCTTTCCCCTAAATGTTATGTTTCTCTTGCTCGAATGATAGACCTTCTTCTGTTTGTTTATGTATTAATTCTTCTTCGGCGATTGAGTTGCAAGTTATTATGTTGATCAAACTAGTATTTTCGATATCATGGAAGTAAGTTTACGATAACTATGAAACCCCCCCTCCCTAGCACCCAAGGTTGTCTTTGATGTTTTTTGTTAGCTCCTTCGCAAGTCCCTTTGATAACCTTTTGGCATCGAGAAAGGAAGGTCGTAGGATTAGTGTGATCAATGCTTGGGCTAGCCAGCTTAGAGTTTTGGTATTAAAACTTGTAGAATGAAAAGGTTTGTGTGCAATGTGTTTTTCCATCTCGCGTGTGTAGACTCTTATATTATCTTTCATCTTGTTTCTAGACTTTTAACGCCATCCTCAGGAAGTACCTTGACCATCCTTGGAAACTTGAACCATAACGAGCCTTTCGGATCAACTAAGCTCGAGGTTTCTTTGTGCGAATCCAGTACCTCGTTGACACTGGAATAGTTTTGGTCTAATCCCCCTCTCAGAATTGTTGTTGATGGTGCTCTTCTATTTTTTTCCTAACTTGCATTATTTATCCTTTGTAGTGTTAACGCTATTAATTAATATTGGTCGGTTTTTTTTGCACGTAATTACCTTGATATTTAGTGACAGAAATTTCCTTAAATGTGATTAATCTGCGGGAAAAAAAAAAATCATCTTTCATTTGATAGTCTTATGGATTCATAGCGAAAGGTTTTGTTTTGATAATGTCACTTAGAAATTATGTTTGTATCCATGTGTGACGGTTGACTGTGTTTCAAAGGTTTTCCTTAAAATATTGTTGTTTTGGGAAATAGGTAATTTAGTTTAAATTAACCAAAACATTAGAATTGTTGTAGAGGTTTGCAAATATTTAGGGTTATAAAATTTGTTGATGACATTATTGTATACTATGGTGTGATGAAAACTCCCTTCTTCTCTCGCGTGTTTGCTACTAGCCTGTAAGACTTTGACCCTTCTTGGATGATTGGAAAATCTTTGTAGTTAATGGTCAAAACTAGTATACTTTGTCTTCACTTCGAAACTTATGTTCTGTGTATACTCTATTTGATTTCCGGTTTGAACTCAATTATGCATGGCTTTTTGTGTTAATTTTTGAAACCTGTGGTTCCCCTTTCTTGGGCCGAGCAACTCTTGTTCTTTTAGAAATATATTATTTTAGCCTATGCGTTAGTACCTTCGATAAATTTCTAGATGGTTAGTATATATATCAAATCTCAATCTTGTAATTATTGTTTTATTACTTACTTGATTGGGAATTTTGTTTTGCTAGATTGATTAATTTCCTCCTTATAGGGCCAAGGGCCATTCTTATATGATTGTTACTTTCGTTGCTTTTGCTCCTAACTGAAGTACAAGGTCTTCTCCTTCTTTGATTGGCATGATGGAGACTTTATTATAACTTGATGTGTTGATAGTGTATAGAGGTTTGAAACCAATTCTTGTAACTAAGTGCTTCCTTTTGTGGTATTGTTGATAATAGTTATGGTGGTTTTGTGTAGCCTTATCTTGCTCAGTTCTCGTGAACTGACTCTTGTGGAAAAAAAAATTTGTTGCAGATGGATTTTGCGATTAGATGAGGAATAGACTTGTAGATTTTTTTCATCAACCTCAGTTTGAGAAGTTCTTTTGCATGAACCCTTTTTATATTGTTCAACTATTGATAACATCTAGTGGAAAATTTAGAAGAGGAGAAATATCTTAGTTTATTGTATCATGGTTTTTGTCGTCTTAACTTTGGAACCCTGAATTGTCTGTCTATCTTGGAAAATAAAAGAAAGTTAGATTACCGCTTGTTGAGTGACCTTATTGGATTATCAGTATTCTAAGAGTTGATGTAACCTTGTTTCATTTTCGTAAATTAATAATGCTTAAACTTTATCACTCTGCGATTAAATGTTGAGTTAAATCTTTCTAAGACTTAGTAATAGTGTGTTATAAGTAAAATAAAATGGGTCGGTTCAATACTTATAGAAGTTAAACTAAAATTTATATTGCAATTAAATTGGTGTAGAGGTGATCAACTTGAGAGCATGTAATTCCATAAGTGAGCAAAGATGAAACTATCCTTTGTTAAGTAACGCTATATAACTTCATATCCCTAGCTACACTCATGAACACTATCCCTTTCATGGTGAAATTCTTAAACGAACTTAATGGAAATCTATGGATTGTTCTGGAAGATAATAAGATTTAATAAGCAGGAGATAACACTTTAGAAACCACGCAATCTATCTCTTAGCCTTTGGATGGTAAATTGTTTTATTTTTTATAAAACTCATTTAGTAAACCCTAAGTAAAGTCTTTAATAATTCTGGTTAAGTTTTCAAGTTTCAATTATATCTTGGTAATAGATAATGAGGCCTTAAAGATGTTTTCAACTCAAACCTTCTCCCTCTAACCTTTTTCCAAGGTGCCTTGTCTTTCTTCTCTTAAGTATGTTGAACGCAAACCCATGTTGTCATATGGGCATGAACAAGTTCTAGTAGCGTAAGTGTTAATAGATGGCCTTGTGGAATTAAATTCCCCCTTTATCTAAATAAACGAATTAAGCAAATTAATGTCATAATAGAGAAGACTTTAAGGATGATTACTACAGTGTCAAAAGAATAAACTTAGCTTGGTAAGATGAATTGTATGAATCATATCTTGAGCCTCCTTGAAAATGTAAGTTAAGAATTGCAAGATGTCTTTTTAAAATAAATAACCCTCCAGAATATCTCATTGTGGTTTGCCCTAGCTGTGAGAGTGTCATGTGGTTGGGCTTCTATGTTGTTCTGTCAAAAAAAAGAAAAGTGTATTATCCTTTTGGGTGTGAACGTTTCCGTGCTGACCTTGTGGTCATCCCTTGTAACAAGTGGTTCCTAGAGTTGGTTGTAACTTTGTGACGACATGTTGTGTCGTGTTATGAGTGGAAGCAAGTAAAAAAAAAATTATCCTGTCTTTTACTGTGTTGTTCGTGTGTGGAATTTATGGGTCGTTACAAGAAGTATATTGTGCCTTTCCAAAAGCAGTTTGCAGTCTTGTGCACTAAGTGGTAGTTATTCTTGTGTCTTATTTCCCCCTGAATTCATTGAGTTCGATGCTTAACTATCTTCCCAACTGCAAAATTTAGGTGTTGTGATTTATTTTAGTCTGCATGTTTCTATAAACTGCTCTTATGTGTTTCCCTTAACAATTTCAAGTATCTTGCACTGAAATTCATTCACATCCCCTTGGATCGTGCAAGTTTAAGGACTTATTTTTGTCAAATTGTGCATGTTCCATTATAAGAAGCCCCCAAAAAACATTTGGTGTATCACCTCAGTTTTTCAATTTTCACTTTTCTTTCTAACCCTTAAGCACACCAGCTTAGTTTAGGGATACATCAAAATGGAAAACAATCTTTAAAATTTGGAGATTCACCTCACATCCATAAATATACCCATAGCTTGTGAGATGTCTCAATTGTATATCCACATAAGTGAGGAGAGTGAGAGAGATAAAAAGTATTACCATTCCTGAAACATGGTGCACTTTTGCTAGATAACAGTTTCTGGCATGCCTGGTGGGAGTAGGACTAATATCGATGTATCAAGAAAAATTGAAGACCTAAAGAAAGAACACATATGTAAACTTCTTGAAGTTGATTTTAAGACTAGTACAATGTTATTCATCACTAATGTGACATCAAGCCATTCAACTGCATCCTTTTGAGGTATTTTTCAAAGATAAAAATCTTGTTATTTTCAAAATTTTTCCCAAACAAACTATTTTTTATTCACAGCAGACCTACTTCCCATTTTTTCAATCCTTTATGAGGTCATGCATTTATGACATCAATTCCTCAGTTGAAATCCTCTATCCAAGATTTTTACCTATTAGATCCACCTCCCTTTTACTCATATTCCTCTTCAGATCAGTACTATGACCCCTATCAAAATGAATATCCCCACGACCCAAACCTTGCTAATCAATATGGTCATCAATATAGTCGTTATGTTGTTCAAGACCAAGGTTATGCAAATTATACACAGGATGAAGATATTGAAATAAATCTCCATGGGAATAGGGAAGACATATACAACTCTTAAGGAACGAGTTGAATAGTTACAATAATCAGAGGATGATAGGCATGAAGTTGAGGAAACCTGTCAAATGGATTTTCCCACATACCTTCCCTATAAAAACCAAATTCCCATTCCTTATCAACCACCACAGCCTAATTACAATATTTTCAAGATTTTTTCCTATTGTTATTCCTAATTCCCCTTCCTAACATGTAAATTTTTAACCCCATCCCTTTTTCAAAAAAATTGAAAAAAATCATGTTGAGACCTAGCCCAACCTTCCTTATTCATCCTCAAACCCAAAAAAGAAAGGAGACGATCATAAAATTATCTTGGAGGGGGAAGGTAATTAAAGAAAACAAAAGGAAATAATTTATGACAAATATGCATCAATGAGTCTCCAAGTTTTAGTTTGATCATGTTCCACAATTGAAGAAAAAAATACATGTAAGAGGTGGAGTCTGATTTTTTAGAGGAGAAAGCGCAAGAGGGCGATGATAAAAAATCTTTATGTTCAGAGAATAGTGTGCATGACATCATAATTTTCACAAAACTTACTTATTTATCCTAGCTTGAAAAAATCAGAAGAATTTTTTCAGCTCCAATCTGAAGAGAAATCAACATCTGAAGAGATTTTATATTACGACTAACTACATGTTTTCAGCTTAAAATAATTTTTGTTACTCAATGAGGTTGAGAAAAATGACACAGTGAAGGAAGTGGAATTACAAATTAGTGATGATAATCCAACTAAATGTAAAGACTTTGTAAGCATCCAAGGTGGGCAACAAGCTTTCAGAAAGGATAAATTTGAGTTTTAAAGGCTACATGATGAATCAGATGATGAGGGAATAAAATTACTCATGATATATAATAAACACAAGATTATAGAGGACAAAGCATCTTTCAAATCAGTGTTAGAAGCTGCTTAGAGATGCAAATGGAATTAGGAAAACAAATGAAATCAAACCAATCATTTTATCCACTTTTAGGAGACCATGTCTCATACAGTATTTATCCAGTTTGGAGCCAATCTCAGAAAGTACCAGAAATGTAACCTTTTTTAGAGAACAAGGAAGAGCATTAAATTCTTAGAAGTTAACTCAAAAACCTCTCAAAATATCTTATAGATCAGATAGAGTTGTTTTTGTGCTTTTGGAATGATATTTGTAGAGAATTAAAGGTACAAATCTTGTTTTAGGATTCATCATGTTATCTAAGTTTCAATTTGATATCATGGCCTCGTTTATTCAAAAAAGGAAGCTATTTCCCTTTTCCTATTTTAGAGATTTGTTTAGCATTAATTTTGCAGTTGGTTAAATTAGGGTAGTTATGATTTTCATTTCAATAAAGTGCTTATACATGCTTGCAGTCATTTTCAATACAATAAGTGCATTTCATGCACAAGATCTGGTTCTTTCACAAATATTTTCCCTATTTTAGTTTATCCAGGAAAGGGAGAAAAATTTTGTGTTTAAAGAAGAATATTTTTGTTTGAAGTCATAAAATGGTCATTGGCAAGGAAGAATGTTTTGTTTCAAGGAAATTTTTTCTTGGGATTTTGACTCCATGCCCAATGGACATATCAAGGCATTTTTCGTTTTAGCTTGAAGGAAGCTTACCCCCACATAATTGGTAATTTTTTTGACATTTCTTGCACATGTGTGAGAAAGGCCAACTCGAAAATTTTTGTTTCTTCGATTGGAGGGGTAAATTTTATGGACCGAAGTAAGAAAGAAAGGAAAAGTCAGTGTGAATTTTCACTTTGATAGTTTTATAATTCCTATGACCTTGAAACGCCCTTCCAATTTCATCATCTTCATAGGATCATGCTCCAACCCTTCAAGAGCTGATACAGGGTCGTGATAAGGAAACAAAAGGAAAGACATGTTGAAAATGGACATTCCAAAGAAAGCGTAGGATAATTCCACATGTTGAAGGGTGAAGTGAGTTGAATTTTTTATTCAATTCATTTCAATTTCATGATTAATAAGGTACATAAATTCATTAAATTACTTTTGATTATATGCAAAAGTTTTATCCTACAATATTTCATATGTTCTTTCATAGTGCATTTGAAGATAAATTAAAGATAAAAAACCATAAAGCTCAGTATAAAATGTTTTTATATATTCATAAGTAATTAAGTTTCTCGCACAAGCCGTTAGAAGTAAGTGAAGTAAAAGCACTAATAAAAATGAGAAGATTAAAATAAAAGGATAGAAGGGGCACGTCACTTCTTGATTACTAGATCACCTCTTGTGTTGTTTCTTCTTCATCTTCTTTCACAGATGTCTCATACCTTAAAGAGAGAGAAAAAAGGGTTTCGTTAGAGCTCGGGGTAGCCTTTTATCATTGCATTTTCAATTTGTAATGTATAAGCAAGCTTAATGGAAGAAAAATATATGCAGAGTATAATAATTTATAGCCATGCACTAAAAGGTAGTCACCAAAGAGAATAAAATTACTGATGCAATGACTCAACATTTAATAAGCATAATGAGATAAATCTTATCTGTACATTGACATTCAAAATATATTTCTAAGGATTCATCTCATGACACTTTTCAATAATAATAGAACATAGAAGGTAGAACCCATTTCAAAGTCAAAGCAGAAATGAAAATCATCTAAAAGGGGTACATGTGAAATTATAAAAAATCACATCAAATCCACTTCCAAGTTCAACAACAGGCTACAAATTTGTAAGGAGTTACAATAAGATAAGACGTTGAATATGTCCAAGTCATGTTTCATCATTATAGAAATAATAACAAGCTACTAAAAAGAACAAGATGATCTAAAGTGAAATAAGTAACATATGCACTTTTTAAGTAGGATTTTATCATACATTCAAGCACCCAGGCTTTAAAGATGGTTTTAAATTATATTTCAATGATACTATGCAGTCACATAAACACAGGTTGAATATAAATGATACATAGAGTCATTCATTTTGTAAGTGATTTAAGAAAATCAAATTGTAAAGGTGAGTCCTAAAAATGCTTATTGTTATAGAATTGTAGTAGGTATTAACTTATCACCATATAGGCAAGTTCAAAGTTATGCCTTCAAATCAAATGAGTAGCCATCTACATTATTATAGATGATTTAGGAAATTGGTGTATTTTTAGAACAAGTTTCAGTACATTTTAAAATTTCTTGTGAGGAAGAGATTGATTGCAACCACAATTTTCACTTTTCAAGGAACAAGGTTCTTTTCAGGGCTAGCTATATAATCATGAAACGATGTAAAAATTTTCATTCAAACAAATGTAAAGACAAATTACACATTCAATGGTCATAATTGTTGAGTCATTTAGATTTTTAAGGATAGCAAATGAAAATTGAAGAAAATGCAATTGACAAAGGTTATCATCAACTTCAATATAAAGGAATGACATAGCTCAATTTTCTAATCAAATATCCCATGACACAGAGCTTCCAAGCATGATCATGCTTCACAATAACAATCAAGAATAAAATGAAAAATCTCATACATCATATTTTTCAGGTTTTTTTGAAGGGCATATGTTTAAAAAGTTCTTTTTCATCAAACATATATGTAAAGGAATTGCATGTATCATTCTCCATACACATTGAATAACCAAAAAGGATTTAACTTCAAAGAATTTTAAGGATATTACGAGCATTAATATCATCCAAAATATCTTTCAGGGTTATATTAAACTAAACACATGTATGTGGAATGTGGACCTATGAAGGTCATCAGGGTAAAGTTGATCTCGAGTTTAAAACAATGCTCTAAAACAGAAAATGGAAAATAATGTTTCAATAATAAATAAAAGGACCTTGAGCTACATAAGACACCCAAATAAACAAGGGAATTGTGAATACTACAAGCTGGTAAATACAATGAAGAATAAATATCTGCTTAGTCAACATGAGCTTCTAGTGATAATAAGGCATAAAGAAAAGATAAAACTTAATATAAATCTGGACACTAACTTTCAACGATGCAAATATCGTGAATACCAGATCGATTCCAAGGTCAAGCCGAAAGAATTAAGTGAAGGCCGAGTACCCACACAAGACCCACCACTATGGAAAATGGGTAAAGTAACAACAATCGTGGTTGATAGAAACGAAAAATAGCACACCAAAATGAGCTCGTTGTGTAAATAGGGAGCTCAATAAAGAAATCCTAGTGATTAAAGCGAGAGCCAGATGATGAAAGAATGCAAATGAATGGGTTTATCTTTGAAGCCCACGTTTGAGAAAAAAAAAGGGTCTCAACTCACAGAGAAGAAAAAGGAAGTATCACCAAGAAAGTAGCAAGCTCGCACAAAGGGAAAACTTCATGCCCAAAACAAAATAATGAGTTTCCAGGTTGAGCGGGTTATAAAAGAAAAATCAACCAATAAAGATTAAAGACATAACTCATATTTTATCTTACCTTCATCAATAGGGGTAGGTAGAGAAGTCTATGGTATGAGCTAGTAAGAAACAAAAATAATATTTATGACTCTCCATAAAATATCCACGAACTTGGTAAAGTTAAAACAGAGCACCAAAAAACTCCAAGTTAGTACCAAACAGGAAAGAGTAGGGAAATAATGGCTAGATTCATAATGCAGGACAAAAATAGAGCACTCGTGAAGATAAATCCAGTAAAACAAGAGCTCCAACAAAAAAAACATGGTATCGTAATTTTCATGCAGAAAACCCATGATTTGAGCCACATAAGGACCCATGCCAAGTAAAAATGAACCCTCAGCTTCAAGATTCCTCGTTCTTATCCTATTCCGTTCTCAATGAGAACATGCAAATAAAAGACAAAAGGGTTTTTTAGAGCTCCATATTTTTACCATTCTCTTACACTTACAGCTTCAAACATATGTATTTTCATCTTATACATACAGAAAAATCAGGAAAGTATAGAAGAGGATGCATGATACCGAAGATGAAAAAATAGAAAAGAGAGTATAATATCATCATACAAAAGCATTCAAGGAATTTCAGAACTGTACCCACAAAAAAAATCAAATAAGTAATTAAAAAAAAGAGAGGCTAATAACCTCACTATTTTCTAACGGGTTTTCTTAGTGTCTAGGTACAACTTACAAAGACTTTTCATTCACAAAATCCTTATAAGAACAGTTTCAGGATCTCAACAAGAAGAACCAGTTTTAGCAAAACAATTGCCATAAAAGGAAAAGAAAAGGCTCAGATCAGAAAGTCTTTCATGGACATTTAGTTTCTAAGAATGATGAAAAGCATTCGAATTAGAGTATAATGATCAACTTCAAAAAAAATTCACAATTTAAATTTAGAAGATAATAAGGATTAAGCAGATGCAGAAATGAAAGAGTGTAATCTCAAAATGTAGCTTTCAGAATTGAAATAGAGTTACTCATTTTCCAAACTATAGATTCTAAAGGTAAGTTTCAACTCTAAAGAATGCATTCAAGTTTCAAGAAAAGTAATACAAAGTCAATTGTGTAAGCTTCATGATAGTATACAAATCTTAAATTTCCAAGGTTCCTTGAATCAATAAAAAATCTATAGGAAAAATCAATGTAGAGGTAGAAATTTGTTGCATCCAAAAAGTGGAAATGAAAACTTTGAAATGTAATTTTATAGAGTGAGGGACAAATTTAGAAGACAGGATTCATTATGACATTCATCTCTAAATAAAACGTATTAATAAAATTCTCTTCATACAACAAAATGTATTAATAAAATTCATTGCTCCAGTATAGCCTTCAAATGTTCAAATGTAAAAGATGAAATATAATTCAAGATGGAAGCGAACAAACGTAAATGAAAAATCTACAAGATGTACCATAGTAAATTTTTTTAAAATTAGTTCTAAAATACAAGTGTATTTCAAATCCACATGTTTTCAAGAAGAATAGATTTATCAGAAGGAACTTGTAATGGCCACTCCTTTTCGAGAATGATTGTACTAAGATTTTTAATTTCTGTTAATTAGAGGCATAGACCTTATTGTTATATTTTAGTTAGCATGTTAATAAGATAGGAGGTACATCATGATTACTATTGTGTTCTGATTGTTACTCTGGACTATATGGGTGTATTGTGCACCTTAATAGACATTTAAGGATATGATGATAATCTAGAATGGTCACTTTGTATATATTGACATTTGATTCTTGACATATTGAGTATATTAAGAGTATTGTAATAACCATGTGGTCTCATTGATTTTGTGATTTGTTAGGGATCAGTGATATGTTGTTGATTGTATTTACTAGTTAGAAGTTACAGTAGATATAGAGAATTTCATGGTTTATGTAGAATATAAACTGGATTATTGATGATTGTAAATTGTTTACTAGAGTAGAATTTAAATGTTAAGCTATTTCAAACAGTTGATAAAAATTCCTAAAATTGACGATAATGTTTTAGCTACGTTATACGACTATGTTAATTGATAGATATATGTGTGTGTTGTATTGCTTGATATATGCGGAGGATTGTATGATCAATGTTTTATATGAATTTATTTCCATGACATATTAATATGGCCTCGAGGCCAGAGAGGTATTTATGTTTGTGATTGCAGTAAAATTATATCACTATACATCAAGAGGGGATAGGATACCAACCATAGAGGGATGTTGTGTGTTTGCAACAAGTGAAAATTGAAAACTTGTGAGTGTTGTGATTTTTCTTTGCTATGTTAGGAGGTTTTCCCATCGGAGTGACCTCATATATGTGGCCTAGGGTGGCGATGTTTTCATTTTCTTTATTGTGTGTGTTTTAATTTTGTGGAGCATGTTTTTAATAATTAGGAAAATTTAGTCACTTTATTAACACTTGTTAATGTGTCTTAATAAGCTAATTAAACTAGAAAGAAGAGGTGACATGTGGGTAATAAATGGGGTAGTTAGTTCTTGATTTATGCATAATGATGAATGAAATTTATTGCATTTTTGTTGTGTGTACTCTTTCTCCGTCTCCAAACCCGAAATTTGACTTGGAGGGCACATTTTGAGACTTGTGGGACAACTAAAACTTGTTCCTTTTCTTTCATAATCATCTACAAACCATACTTATGAAGTATGGGGCTAATTTTGACCATTTTAATGTTTTGTTGAGTGTAAAAGAGAAAATAAAGTCACTTATCTTCTTATCACATTTATTTTGTCCTTGAAAGGTATGGGGTGCATGTGAAGTGTGCATGTGGGCATGTCATAACCTTAACTTTTCATTTAATTCCCTTGGTTTTGGGGTTTGACTTATTTTCTTAGAGTGGAGGAATGATGAAATGACATCCTACATGGAGCCACCTCATCATATATTTATTGGTGTGAAATTGGAGGAATGGGGTTACTTGTCTCATTTTCTTCATTTGCAAGTTGGTAATTTATTCTTGAGATTTGTTTCTCGAAGCTTAAAGGATTGCTTTTGTTATTTATTGGTTTTGGAAATGATAATAGCTTGTGGATTCAAGATTGTGAAAGCTAGAATGAAAGGGTGTGATATATACCTTATTATTATTTTTTGTTGTATCTTTTGTAAATGCATGTGTGTATCTATTGTGCAGGATTGGTGTAGTATTTCCTAAGGTGTATGGGAGATATAAAATGGAACCACTTTGGGGGAGAGAAAAGGGAAATTTGTAGGCTTGTAGAGGGAGCATGAGTAGGGATTTCCACCTGATGGGCAGTGAAAATGATAAATTGTAATACTTTAGGTATTATGTATTGGGAGGGAAATGGGTTATATTGTGTAGTTTGGATGTGCACATGGAGGTATTTTTTTTGAAACCCCTAAATCATTTCGGAGATATAAGGAGGTGGTTTCTTTGTTATATTCTCCCTTGGATTTGAATGTAATCCTATGTGTTGGGTTTTTTGGCTTTTTTTGTTGTGTTTGGTGTTTAAAAGCTTTGCTTGTGTTGATTGTATGAGTGTTGAGTTGTTTTTTGGAAGCCATTGTTGTGAAACTCTTCAGTTTTCCTACACATTTCTTGGTTCTTTGGCTGGGGCTTGGAGGCCAATAAGGAGGATGCCTTGTCCTCTTAATATTAGATTATAGGTTGCGTGGAGAGCGTCGCCTATTCCCCTTTACTTGTATTATGATTCAATATTTGAAGAGTGGGAGAGGTGCAAGATTGAAGTTATGAAGTTGGGAGAAGACATTGAAATGAAGATTGGTATTTCAACCATTGGAAGAATATCTGTGTATTAATTTGACCATATTAGTCCCAATGAGGGTGGAAGTTTGTAAATCTTGTATTATTAATAGAAGGCTTTGTATATTTCATTTACTCAAATTTGTAAATTTATAGTTTTTGGGAAAGGAAACTCTCCTAAATTTGTATTTTATTCAAATTTTTATTATATGTATTGTTTGGAAAAGAAATTTTATGTTGTAAGGAAAGTGTTGTTAAATTCTTGATTGTATTGTTGGCAAGCTTAGAATTAAAAAAAAAGATTTATTTAAGTATGTTTTATCTTGCTTTTCTATCCAAGTTGTGTATTTGAAAGGGAATGAATTATATTTGATGTTATACTTAAATATTACATTTTGTTGCAAAGAAAAAACGTTGAAATTTAGTGTTTAAATCAAAGAAATATTTCCTTTCCCTTGATTGCTTAGGGTTGAATAAAAATGTCATTAAACCCAACTAATTTAACATTTATGAATAGAAAAAAGTATATATACACAAAAAATTCACATACCCTTTATAGTGGCTATACCAACAAATTAAGTTGTTATTTTGTTTACAATAGATTAAATAAAAAAAATCTATATACAACTTTATCATATATTGTTTCACAATTTATATTTGCATGTTCAAATACCTACTTGAAACCTAATCTTACCCATTTAATCAATCAGTAGATTAATATAATTATATATAATATTAATATTATATATATATATATATAATAATTATAAGCATATTAAGGGTAATATATACACCTATATATAAATATAAACTGTTTTATTAAAAAAATATTATTGAATTGAAAAATAATATATATTTTAAAGTCATTTGGCTTTTATATGCTAAAAAATTACGCTATGTGTGTTTTAGGGCCGATTGGCCAAAATGTGTTTTACAAAAAACAAATTGGTTGGGGTTTGGCCACAACCCAACCCATGTCCATTTTTTATATTGGTGGAGTGAGGGGGGGTGCCGCACCCCACTCCCGCCCATTGTGTTTGTATAACAGTGGTGGGGGTGGGGTACGACGGCCGTGACCCATGATTTTCTTTAAACCTGCGCATTAGCTTGTGACTCGGTCGACCCCAATATAGCCTAATATATATAAATTCGATCCTCTATTACAAAATTAAACTAGGAAAAGCATCTAAAGGTGCTTGTGAGAGGCCAATAGGTATATACTAGCAATTGCATGTGTACAATGCAATGTGAAAGCTCAACGGTATATGTTATTTGATCTATAGGGATAGTTATTACTTTTTTAGTTGAAGTTGGGAAGGGGAATTCCTTTAGTATTTCACAGTTACATATCCCTTATATAATATAACTACTAAATTCAACAAAAAATTGAACACAGTTGATGTACTTCCATGAAGAAAAAGACACAACTACTAAAAGATTGCTTCCTCTATATGTACGAAATCCATATCATTAATCATCACATATAGAGTTAGTGTAGCTAAAAACATGCATTGGAGCAATAGAACCTATATCATCAATATTCAAGAAAATAACCAATGCAGATAACTAAATGTATACAGAAACCCATTTCATCAGACAATATAACATCTTAGTTGGGAAAAGCATTTCATCAATCAAAGATAACTACTTGTTTTAGGAAATATATTCAATAAGTTCTCAAGTGAATGGAAAAGGTAGCTACATTATAACACATACTTCAATACTTAGGTAAATGACCAAAAGAGATAACAAGTTACATTACCAAATACTATGAAGCACACCCCATCACGTGCTAAAAGGACTGAAAAAGGAGTTCTAGGTCATGACAAACCACAAGGCACCACAATAAGATGAAACCCTATAGAAGTGTCAAATTTTGTTATCATTTGTTTACCGAGTGACATCATAAGCACATACTATGTTCTATAAATCCTTCATGTTAGTAGCTTCAGGTAAGGTATTTCTCTACATAATGGTGTGGGATTAATTCTACATTTTAAGTGAGGTAGATCACTTTCCCTTGCTGTAATATAAAAATACACATTTCTCTCTATAGTATAATGAACTTTGAGGATAATAAAATTTTAATGTCTTAGACATAGTTGTATAAGATCTAGCGGATGTGAAAGTTTGTCCTAAAAATGTGATGGGAATAAGTTCACTAATAGTTTTCAAATAATAAATACATATGTGAAACCAAACCCACCAATCTTCATAATTCCCTCTCCTGCTGTGAACCGACGTGTCTCTTTTCCATAAGACTGACCGTTCTCCTTCCTCTTCACCTTCCCCTTCCACTTTTCCTTCCCTTTCTGTGAAAACCTTTCACTATTAGTACCTTGTGAGAGGACGTCATAGGAATTGAGAGAGGAAAGCAAGTTAAGATGTAAAAACAATGCAATCGATACACCTAATGTTTTCCTATCAAGATGTTCTTTTAGAATGCAACTACAAAACACACAAAAAAAACACAAAAATGTCTAGACGCCCATCTAAACCGTCAAAACAGACGTCAAATTTAATATAGTCGCCGATATGTTCGGAAGGGTCTTTCCCATAGGGGGAACACCTTCGGCTTAATGAGGAGTACTCGAAAGTAGTATATTAGTAAGAAAATAAAAATCTTATGGAAGTATGATGTACACCATGGGAGATTTGATAGTCTTGTAAGATTCGGGTAGCCAATGGAGGTTTTGAAGCTCAATTGTGATTGGACATATGTTAATAATAATGGTAGTGTTATTTAAAATTTGGATTCTACATAGCAAGAGTATGCCATAAAAGTGTATTTAAAGGTAGTTAATAAGAAACAAGGATTTTCCTGATTTTCCAAAAGCAAAGGATTGCGAAGTATTAAATGGAGAGTAAATATTGCTTTTAAATTCCTCGTATTTAGATGTTTTTACATTTTATATGCACACCTATCAGGGTACTTGTAGTTTCACAATTTTAAATAAATATAGTGTGACACATGATTATCCCTTTGTGATGTTTTTGCAATTTTTTCATATATCGGTAAATGTTTAAGAGAAAACAATCCATGAGAAATTAATTTGTTATCAAGGATATATTTTTTTAACAAGGATGGCTACTCTGGTACAACCAAAATAAAGGGTCTTTCCACAGAGATATAACAATAAGAACAATATAATAAAAAATGTGCAGTATATTGAAGAACAATGTAAATCGTGCAAGATTTGGCAGCCATCGAAATATCCTGTAATGATTAATGACATTATTAGCATCATAGTTTGGAGGAACAAAGAATGGAAGTGCATTTATAAATGATTTAAGTACATGTTGATAACGTGTATTTGAATTATAAAGGAAGGCTCCAAAATTGGCCCCATTTATTGTTGGCATCTTACACTTTTAGAAAATGTATTATGTAATTAGTTTGGCAAGCATTCATGTAAATTAATTGAATGACAACATTAATCATTGATCTACTACGAAATGGTTCAGTTACATGTGTTGGAAATGCTTGTTGGAGTCGATCATTGATGTTTTTAAAACATTTTGGGCCCTATAAAACTCATATCATCAATGAGAATGTAAACCACATGATTCATTTCTTCTTGAAAGAATGCCAATGTTTTCCCTATCAAAGCATGGATGCCACTAATTGGGAGTCTAAGGTCAGTATGTATTGTTCTACCTTGTATGTTGAAAAAAATGAATCTTGTAGGAGAAAGGAAATTTGTTAGTTATATATAACTAGATTGATGAATTGAAGGATTCCCTTACGCCTTGGCTGAAGCATGCATTTATCTATTTCACGAGTGTTTCCCAATAATGTAATTAATGTTCAGCATTTCTAATGTTTTTCAACATCGTAGACAAGATTATTTGTTTTTGATCATTTCTTTGTTGTCAAAATATTACATCTAAGGTAATAACATTGTTGAAAATGTCCCAAATTCTTCTCCCAATTATGCTTCGTGGAATTGGTTGTAAATTGACCCATGTATCCGAAGTTAAATGTAAAGTATTCATGATTATTATAAATTAAAGAAAATTACAAAATAATTCAAAATTCATTGAGAGTATAAATATGATGCAATCTTACCGATATATATATATAGGGATGTCCCTTACATGTGGTAGTTGAGAAAAGTCACCAACATGAATCATCAATCTACTGTCAAATGGTTAAGTTGCATGTGTTGGAAATGCTTGTTGGAGTCGATCATTTATGTTTTTAAACCATTTTGGGCCCTATAAAAATCATATCATTTATGAGAATGTAACGGACGTGATTCATTTCTTCTTGAAACACCGCCAATGTTTACCCTTTCAAATCGTGGACATCGCTAATTGGGATTCTAAGGCCAGTATGTATTGTTGTACCTTGTATGTTGAAAGGAACAACTCTTGTAGGAGAAAGGAGGAATAAAGAGGATTTTCCATCTATTCAACGAGAGTCTAATGTGTTTGTAATATAGTTGATCAAATGTGATTTACCAGTCCCAAACGTTCCTTGAAAAATCAATTTTAGTGGCTCTTGATCCCCTACATGGTGTAAGAGCTGGACTATATTTGTAGAATAAAATGCACGGAATAATGATATATCTTTCAATTCATTCTGGATTATTTACATAAGATGCAATTACAAATATATAGGCACATAGTTTCCTATAAATTAGGAAACTATTCTACTAACAAATACTAATCACGTGAGTTGTTTGTAACAACCAAACAACTCAGCACACATTTGTTATTAGTTGTTTTATATAACAACTAAATAACAAATTACTAATATAATAATAATTACCAAATGTAATTATTATCTACACAATGTAAATACTAATTCCTAACATTCCCCCCCTTAGTGTTTACATGGTAGAAAAACATCCACACTCTCAACTGCAGTATGCTCACCCCTGTGGCATGTCCAACTCTGTGACTCGTGACCTTGATCCAAAAGAAAGGCTCTCTCCTTCCATGGTTTTAAATAGGCTTACCACAAACCTTGATGTGACAGGAACTTCATCAACTGTCCACCTCGTGTGGTTTTCTGGATCCTCCCACAAACCCTTTCAAGATCCATGAACTGACTTACTATGGTGCTATTGCTCATCACTATGCTTATACAACAGGGAATTATGTAGGAAACACAACATGCATATCTCAAAACTGCACAATAGAAGATATACTGAAAAAATTTCACATTACTTCCTATAAGAATCGTAATGTTCTTAATTGTAGTCTCTGTCATTGATCGTTGCCACTCGATCTCGAACAACATAGAAAACTGCCACTGCCACTGGAATCTTTCCTTGACTAAGTCATTTTGGGTACAGAATGGGAATGGAACATTGGTATGTATTCCCCCCCACAATGTGAAATTCCACTCAAATAGATACTGAGAAGCAAAATGCATCGAAGAACATACTCCTGAATGGATCTTGCTAGTTAGATCTTGCTGCACATGGTCACTAATGCTAGCGAACGTATTCTTCTAGCTGACCATCTTCTAAAGAAGTATGGCAGTCAGAGGACCAAGTAATTTAGAGTATCACTGACAGTCATTTGCGCTCCAACACAACTCTCTTTCCAAAATCCATCAAATGCCACACAAAACAAGAACACTGCAAACTGAAGCACACTGAGAAAATGAAAACCACACTGAAAATCTAATACTCACACCATACATATGCCACCACAGCTTCTGCGCGGGCCCCGTCGTTGGTGACTGACGAGAGGTTGGTGAATGACCTCCAGCCTCCTGTGCCTCCATCCTCCAGTTTTTTTGGCTTCTAACTCAGCCAAATGAAAATTTTAAGCTCATTTGTTTCCACATTGAAGTTATTCTCCCCCCGCAATGTGAAACATTTTAGTTTTAGGACGTCGGGTACAACTGATATTGCATCCCACAAAATAGCCAAAAAATATGATATTTTTCAAAGTGGGTATTTTATCCCAAAATTAGAACCACTATAATGAGAATTAAAAAATAAACACTTTTGCAAAAAATGGTGCTCAATTTTGAGTTACCGTGCAAAAGTTATTGAGGTTACAATTTCCTGTAAATTGGTCCAATTAAAATAAAATTGAATTGCCCTCAAAATTCAATTATTAAGCAAAAACTATAGAAATATATATATTTTTTAAACTATAGTTTTGCTAAATAATTGAAAAAAAATTGACCAATAAGAAAAAACCTGTAACGACACAAAAAATTCACACACAAACAACACAGTAAAAGACAGGATAATTTTTTTTTGACTTGCTTCGACACATAACAAGACACAACATGTCGTCACAAAGTTACAACCAACTCTAGGAACCACTTGTTACGGGGATGACCACAAGGTCAGCACGGAAACGTTCACACCCAAAAGGATAATACACTTTTTTCTTTTGGACAAGACAACATAGAAGTCCAACCACAGAACACACTTACAGTTAGGGCCAAGCACAATGAGATATTCTTGAGGTTTATTTATTTTAAAAGGACATCTTGCAATTCTTAGCTTACATTTTACAAAAGGCTCAAGATATGATTCGTATAATTCAACTTGCCAAGCTAGGTTTATTCCTTTGACACTGAGTAATTATCTTTGAATCTTCTCTATTATGAAATTTATTTGCTTAATTCGTTTATCAAGAAAAAGGAGTATTTAAATTCCACAAGGCCATCTACTCACCACTAACGCTACTAAGATTCATTCTTGCCCACAAGACAACATGGTTTTAAGTTCAACACACTTAAGAGAAGAGATACAAGGTGCCTTGGAAAAGGGTTAGAGGGAGAAGGTCAAGATGAAACATCTTTAGGACCTCATTAGTTATTGCCAGTATTTAATTGAAGCTATGGCTCTTAACCAGAATTATCAACAACTTTACTTAGGCTTCGCTAAAAGTATTAACAAGGAGTAAAAATTTACTTTCCAAATGGCGGTGAGAAAGATGGTGAGGTCCCCAATTTGTTTTCTTTGGCTTAAAAAATCTTATCATCTTCAAACAACTAACAGTTGATTTCACCTTAGGGTCATTTTACAAATTTCACCATAAAAGGAAAAATGTTCACTAGAGGAGCTAGGGTTATCATGTTATAAAGTTTACCTACAATGATAGTCTTTCCCTTGATTACTTAAAGAATTTCTTGCTCTCAAGTTGGTGACCCCTACGTTACTTTATTTGAATACATATTTTAATTTAACTTCCAGAAGTATTAAACAATCCTATGTTAGTTTACTTATGACACTTTATTACTAAGTCATAGCAAGGTTTAACTCAAAATTTATTCTCAAGGCAAAGTTGTAGCAACACTCATTTACAAGAACAAAACAAGATTACATCAATTCTTAAAATACTGATACTCCAACAAAGTCACTCAACAACAATAACCAAATTTTCTTATAATTTCAAAGATGGTCAAACAATACAAGGTTTCCAAAGTTCAGATGACAAAGTCCACAATACATTATACTAAGACATTAATCCTCTTCTAAACTTTCCACTGGACGTTAACAATAGTTGAACAACATAAAAAAAAATTTCGAGCAAAGGAACTTCTCAACTGAGGTTGATGACAAAAGTCTACAAGTCTATCCCTCATCTACACGCAAAATCCATCTGCAACAAATTTTCTACAAGAGTCAGTTCACGAGAACTGAGCAAGATAAGGCTACACAAACCCACCATAACTGTTATCTATCAATACCATGAAAAGAAGCACTTTATTACAAGAATTTGGGTCAAACCTCTAAACACTATCAACACTTCAAGTTATAATAAGTTTCCACCATGCCAAACAAGGAAGAAGACCGTGTACTTCCGTTAGGAGTAAAGAAAACAAAAATATAACAACCGAAAGAGAAAGGCCCTTGGCCCTATAAGGAGAACTAACCAATCTAACAAAGCAGGATTCCCACCAAGTAATAATTAAATAACAATCACAAGAGTGCGATTTGATATAAAGTACCAACCATCCAGAATTTTATCACAAGTACCAAATGCATACGTTATAATATTATATTTCTAGAAGAACAAGAGTTGATCGGCCCAAGAAAAGGGAAAACCACGGTTTCAAGAATTAACACAAAAAGCCATGTATAATTGAGTTCAAACCGGAAATCAAATAGAGTATACACACAACATAAGTTTTGAAGCGAAGGCAAAGTATACTAGTTTTGACCATTAACTACAAAAATTTTCCAATCATCGAAGAAGGGTCAAAGTCTTACAGGCTAGTAGCAAACACGCGAGAGAAGAAGGGAGTTCCATCACACCAGAGTATACAATAATGTCATCAACAAATTTTATAACACTAAAGATTTGCAAACCTCTATGACAATTCTAATGTTTGGTTAATTTAAAATAAATTACCTATTTCCCAAAACAACAATATTTTAAGGCAAACCTTGGAAACACAGTCAACCGTCACACATGGATACAAACATAATTTCTAAGTGACATTATCAAAACAAAACCTTTCGCTATGAATCCATAAGACTATCAAATGAAAGATGAGTTTTTTTTTTCTCGAAGATTAATCACATTTAAGGAAATTTCCCTCACAAAATATCAAGGTAATTACGTGCATAAAAACTGACCAATATTAATTAATAACATTAACACTACAAAGGAGAAATAATGCAAGTTAGGAAAAATAGAAGAGCGCCATCAACAACAATTCCGAGAGGGGGATTAGACCAAAACTATTCCAGTGTCAACGAGGTACTAGATTCGCACAAAGAAACTTCGAGCTTAGTTGATCCGAAAGGCTAGTTATGGTTCAAGTTGGCAGGGATGCTCAAGGTACTTCCTGAGGATGGCCTTAAAAGCCTAGAAAAAATATGAACGATAATATAAGAGTCTACACCCGCGAGATGGAAAACACATTGCACACAAACCTTTTCATTCTACAAGTTTTAATACCAAAAATCTAAGCTGGCTAGCCAAAGCATTGATCACACTAATCCTACAACCTTCCTTTCTCGATGCCAAAAAGGTTATCAAAGGGACTTGCGGAGGAGCTAGCAAAAAACGTCAAAGACAACCTTGGGTGCTAGGGAGGGGGTTTCATAGTTATCGTAAACTTACTTCCATGATATCGAAAATACTAGTTTGATCAACATAATAACTTCCAACTCAATCGCCAAGAAGAATTAATACATAAACAAACAGACGAAGGTCTATCATTCGAGCAAGAGAAACATAACATTTAGGGGAAAGGGCACACGCATCCTTTCAACCAACATACTGTCAATGATAAAAGCTAAAATAAGAAGAAACAAGCAGAAAGAGGAAGTCTCCCATCATGACATCCAACTGACAATTCAATGCAAGGAAAAGTGGTTCGATTTCACAATAATTTTAAATAAAAATAACAGTAGAAAGGTGTAGAAATATCTTGCATGTTTCTCCAGCTTCAACAAGTCGTACAGACTCCACACAGGTCAGCATAAGAACTATAGGTACTGGAATCCGGGTGCACCAATTCTAAGTGGTCCACATTCACGATTCGCGAGACCATGCAATTGAAGAGGATTTTTGTCAAACAGTTCATAAGCATTGTTGTATTCGAAGTGACTCCATGCACTTGTGCTCAACTATTGCTTTCCTTGAGCTTTTACTTCTTGTGGGATTCGACAACCAACTCACATACCCTATACGTGCTACCACAAACACAAGTGATTTACACAAGGCTAGAGGAGATATTTTCAGAGAAGAACCTAGCAAGGATGTCACAGAAATCAAAGGTTATAGGAGATGGATTTACCTAGGTTACTCAGATTTGTTTCAACTTCCTATGCCTCCTCAACAAACCTATTCCAAAACATATCATGCAATCCTTGTTGTCCTTTGGCCATATTTCACTCAAGCATTTTGTCAAATAGTTTGGGTGTCTTATGTTTGCTTCCACTTTGCATATGTATCTACCAACGCACCGAAAAACAAAGCATTTGACACAGCCTTGTCCCTTATCCATTAATTTCCATGTTTCCAATGTGTCTCAACCCACCCAATTTGTCCACAACCAACAATCATTGCTGTCCAAAAGACCACATTTCTTTCAAGTTTTTCCAAACCATCCGATAACTTTTTTGAGCATCCAGATTAGGAGTATAAATCCGTCTTAAGACAGTTATGCGCCCAGGACACTAGCAGATACAACAAGCAACAAAAATCTCTTCTTCAAATGCATTGGAGAATGTCTATGCCCTGTTCAAACACTCCCACTTTGTTATAGGCATGGAGATGCTATCAAAGGTTGTGGAGTTTGGCTTTACACCTGCTCTTTACATTTGCTTGTAAGTTTATAAAGCCATTTCAACATATCCATACTATACAGAGCCTGCAGTCAACGTTATCCATGAGGGTATCTCTTCAGGTATTCAATAAAATAGCTAATATGCCTTTTCTATGCTCTTCAAAACCCAACAAATCTACCCACACAGTTGGCTACTATTAAATTGGCATGTTACTGGTAAAGGTTCGAGCTCCTTCAGGATAGCCCGCACAGACAAACAAAAACCAAGCAAGCAAATAATCCATGCAACTAGCATAGGCAGGGAGGATCCAGGAAGGAAAAACACCATGACAGAAGGATTTTGTTGGCCTTTCTACCCACGCAACTCGGAAGGGAACGCCTCTCAAACACCTCCGCACGCAGTCCAACAACCAGGAAAAACTCACGCGGTCAAAGAAGGATAATACAGGCAGCAAGGGACACAAGAGATTTTCAAATTAGAATTAAATGAAGGTGGGGTGGCTGGCAGAGGTAAGGCCAGTGGGAGATGGCCACGCACCAAGTCTAGATGACAGAAAGGGGTGAGGGACGGTAGAGCCCTAGGCACAAGGACCTAAAATTTTGATTTTAATTCAGTCTCCTCCAACCTGCACCTCACACCTACCCCCGTTATTTCCACGTAACAACAGCATTCCTTTATTTATTTATTTATTTTATTTTTATTTTTTTACTTATATTTTATTTCATTTCATCTTATTTTTATATCTATACATGTATATATATATATATATATATATATATATATATATATAAAGAAATAATAAACCAGGCTTCAAACACGCAAATTTCCATTAAATAGGGAAAAAGTAACGGTCACCGCGGAGGACAGCACAAGAAGTGTTAGCAGCAACACGAAGGGGGGCGGGGGAACAAATTAGAGGTTACACTCAAGAATGAACACGGAGCAAAGACTACCATGGCGCCAAGACGGGCAACCCCTTCTTCAGCGCGGGATGGGGTTCGTCCTACAACACGATTAGACAAAACAACTAGATGAAATGGTATAGGGATACTTAATATAAAATATCGATGATGATCGAAATTAAGGCAAAATAATAATACTTATAAAATAAGGGTCGATCGATCATTAAATTAAAATAACATCATTACCATTACATATTATAATTATACATATAATTTCTACCCACATTAATATTGACCAATGATTGAGCTTAATAATGCGATAACAAGATCCCCTTGTAAAAAGGATAACGCACAGGACATTACACAGTCCACGAAAGGGAGATGTCGATAACGACTCGAGGACACCAGAAGGAGAGGGGAGGTGCTAAAACATCGCTGAGACATGGTCTAAGACCACAGAATTACACACAGTCGTTCGACGCCCAACAAGGGAAAGGTCACTACGCCAAGAACCTAGGTAACTGCCAAACGGGGCATTACATTCTCCCTGTAACGACCCAAAAAGCATGACACACGAACAACACAGTGAAATATAGGATAATTTTTTTGACTAAACTTGCCTGACACATAACATGACGCAACAAGTCGTCACCAAGGATACAACTAACACTGTGAACAACCTGATACAAGGATGACCATAAAGGCAGCACAGAAATGTTCACACCTATCGAGGACAATCTAATTTTCTCTTTTTGACAGAACAACATTGAAGTCCAACCACAAAACACACTTACAGTTAGGGCATCCTATGAGGAAATTCTTGTTAAATTTTCTTGTTTACTAAGATGTCTCTTCAATCTTATCTTACGTCCCTATAAAATTTCATGTAATGATTCACACAATTTTTTTTTTTCACAAGGGAGAACTTCTTTCTTTTCAACTATTGACTAAATAGCTTAAGGCCAAGCTTTGTAAACTAGGATCATCAATTTTATGTCCAAAGATTTTTATTCATTTGATTTTAGAACATTTTCCATTTCTTACAAGGTTAATTAATCTTATTCAAGCCACTAACACATGTTCCACACCTCTGTTGTAGAGGTGAAGGTATAAGCTCCAATTGAGTGGAAAGTACCGCTTAGGGTTCATAATAATAACCTTCTTGTTTAAGGATCAAACTTTGACCTTGCTTAAGAAATATCACCATGAATCAAGGCAAGGGTTAACAGAACAGGACAACAAAATTTAGCTTCAGGGTCACATTGTTTACTATCAGTCTTTTATTGAGGATAAGAGTTTATCAAGATTGGTTAAATGCTTCACCTAGACTTTACTTAATTAAGTTTGACAAAGGAGGACATTTCGAATGATAGAGAGATAATTAAGGTTTTATTAATCAATTTCCTTCCTACTTATTAAATCCTATCATTTTCTAAAATCTAACCATTGATTTCACCATGAGATCATTTAAGGTTTCACCGTAAAAGGATAATTTTCATTAGTTTGGCACGGAAAAAAAAATGAGTAATCATATTTCATTACAAAATATAGTTTCCTCTTGATTGTTCCAGGTCTCAAAGGTTATCTAGTAGATCACATCTACATTAATATATTCATATATGTAAATTTTAGTTTAACTTTTATCAGGACTATCCAGCTCACTTTATAGTGCTTACAAACTCATTGCTACTAAGTCTTAGGAGGATTTACAACTCAACATTTTAACTCAAGAGCAAAGTTTAAAAGTACTCGTTTACGGAAACAAAACAAGGTTATATCAATTCATTCCAACATGATGCACAAATCAAAGGGACATACCATCTCTATTGAACCATGACTAGGGAGCAAGAGAGTAATAACATGGGACATGCCCCGCTACTATTCTAAGGATTAAAATACACTAGAATATCCCGTAACCAAGTGGTAATCAAATTTCATCTTTCACGTGATAACCAAACAAACCAAAGTTTCAACAGTTACAACAACAATACTCTATAATACATTTACTAAGGCACTGACCCTTCTTCTAAAATGTCCAAATGCCCTTTCCAAATTTTAATAACATAATACTCATTCGTACAAAGGAACATCATAACCAAGACTGATGCATTAATCTACAAGTTCTTCCATCATCTAACCACATAAGCCATCTGCAACAATTAATAACCTGAGTCAGTTCGCGAGAACTGAGCAAGATAAGACTATACATAGCAACAATAAGCTACTAGCTAACAATACCATGAAAGGTAACATTCTATTTCAAGAAATGGATTAAGTTCTAACCTCTAACAACCTTTTGAAACAAGACATAATTTTCAACATATCAACTAAGAAGAAAATCCATAAATTTTAGTTATGAAAAATACCTCGAAAACTACAAAAGTTTGACAACCAAATACGCAAGACTATGAATTTTAAAAGATTAGACACAAGATTTGAGAGTATTAGGATTTGAATCATGTAATCCCGCAGATTACGTGATTGAAATCTAAAGTGTAACCCATCAATCCACATTCTCAAGGTGAAGTCAAAAGATAAAAACCAGACCCGATCTTAGCTGCCAAAAAGAATATAGTTTTGGAATCGTTCCGTAGGGCCATAGGCCTAATAGGATAGAAACGAACAACAAGGGTAATAACAAAGTTCCATCATGTAATCAAAAAGGTTTAAAGGATGAAAATATTATATTCAACCCACAACCATTAAATCTTAGGTAATAAGTGACTTCATAGCTAAAGGGATGAGTGGAAAAGACGATAAGAATGTCCGGAATAGGCATTGTCTAACAACCTACCTACTGAACATAACTAGGGCCGGGATAGCAAAAAGCCTCATTAATACCCAAGTTGAGTAGGCAATCTAGTACTCTAAACACATCCTTGCAATTTTCATAATACCTTAGATTAATAATCCTCCCGTTCTAGAGGAACATAGCCATGAATCTAGACTTGGTTGAAATTTTCCGACATCAACTCACTTCCTAATATCATAAACGATGTATACAAAAAAAAGTCTCTCAACTCTCTTTAACTTACATCTCATAACTAAGTTTATGGTAACCTATGCAGTGATTAAACACATAATATATCATTGAAGATAGATATCCTCCAATAATGAACTTCTATAACGATGTAATTACAATTATTACGTTCGGTACATAAACAAACTATTCCATAGCTTCTTTTCCCTTTTTAGACAACAAAATATATTCACAACCTTCCATCACAATCATCCTGAATTTGTAATGAAAGGTCACTCATCAAGAAGGAAGTAAAAAACAAGTTTTACTAAATTAAGGAACTTCATGTTACCTTAAGTAGTTGATGAAAACCTTAACTCTCACGAACCATGAAAGATATTACCTTACTCCATCAAGGCATTATGTCTATACATAATTAAATCGATCACACAAGGAATCATCAACATACCATATCTCAACACCATAAAGGTCATTAATTTTATCAAATTTTAATCATAGAAAGAGTAGAATCAAAAAGGGGGTTCTATCAATAATTTATGCCCTTCTATCAACCCAGGACATATTTTCGGTCAAAAACTTCCTTCTTAACAAGCATATATATTGAACTTCTAATTTCCAAATGTCCTAATAATTTGCACAATATACGAAGTGCATAATCACGCTTATCATAAAAAAAAAATAATAATTTAACTGTATATTTTCCTCTAGGGAAACAACATAAAAGGAAACCAATACTAGTCAAAGCTGCAACGTTCTAGGGGCGATTACATACCCAGGTTCACAAAAGAAACAGCGACATTTTTGCAGAAGGAAGTAACTTTAAAATTATATATATATATTTTTCATATGATCAATCGAAGCATACACTGAGAACCTTTGTTTGTTTTTTATATAAAAGGGTTTGATCACGTCAACAAGAACAACCAACAGAGGCAAATCCAGAAGTATCAAACTGTTAACCATGTACTGAACGCAAATCCACAAAATCACATATTTAAACTAATTTCTAGAAAGAAAAAGTTTCATTTCAAGAGGTTATTAGATACTAGCATATTATGTATATGGTTAGTCTATCTTGCCTGTTTTAACGCATCCACCAGTCGTGTACATCCAGCAAGGACTGCTACAGCCACATGCCCTTCGCTTTATCCTCTGTTTCACTAGTCTTTTCTTGCAATATACCACACCAGGATTCCCTTTTGAAGGCACGACTAGAAGGATGCAATAGGTGGCTGTCCAAACACTAGATTGCTTCCATGCAACTGCTTTGGGGGTGAGAGTCGAACTTCTTACCACTCAGTCCGAGAGCAGTTGCGCTAGAAAGCTAAACACCGACCATGGTTTGAAGCTCGGACACAAGACATAATGATTACATCGCTCCTGGTTCTGAAAGGCATCTACCGTATTGATACACAATCCTTTTCCTTCATCAGATTTGGGGATAGCATCAAACTCTCTGTGCAAACATTGCAGCTAAAGCTTGTAAGGTGATGATAATTTCAACAGAGACCTTTATGCCTGCCAACTTAGTGACTTGTTGAAGCAGCTCATATCATTGCAAAGCAAAAAGTGCTTCATAAATACTCTGATATGAAATAGATCCGCCCCTATGAGATTCTCTTCCATAAGTTACATCGTAAATAAGTAAGAAAGCAATAGAGAATCTTAGAAATAAATTTCATCAGGTCTTCTAGTAATACTCTCACTGTCACATAACCGATTTTGGAGATACAAACTCAGTGCATGCTCTGGATCTGAAGAATATCCCGCTACCTTCATCTCCCAAGACATTTTCTCCAACATTGCATAGATCTCCTGTGCCCGTGGGTGTGATCTGTCACCATGAAGGAGGATCCCAAATTTGAGGATGTAGAGATACAGAATAGAAAACAACCTAGTTGGACAACCTACCTGTTGGAGGTGCTCACGGAGGCTTCTACCAAACTATAGCATGCCCGTTTCCTGGCTATTTACTGCTGCAGGTAGTTGCTGTGGATCCCCAACAAGAACACACCTTACAGCTCCCAAAGAAAGTGGAGGTAACACGCCTGCTACACTAGCTAGTTTCCACGTCCCTCCTCCACAAGGAACCAGTCTCCACCTGATTTACACGCCTCAACCTGCACCCACGTCAACCAGGTTGAAGAAACTATAACACAAGGTGAAGCTCCTTCTTCTTTGTTTGTTGAGTGCTCAAATTCCACTCCAGGCTCCCCTTGAAAGGCACGGGCAGGGAGAAAATGACAGCAACCAAGGAGGACGTCTCTGCACCAGCTAAATGCATTTGCAAGAGAGATCCACAGCCTTTCTATCAAAACAAACAGCCACAATTTGGGGCAAGTGTCCTCCTCAAAGCAGTATATGCAGCCCATAAGATTGATCGAGCTTCTTCCATGTTAGATTCACCACATGCAAAGATGTGACTTTCCAAAATGAAAAGGCAAGACAGCTCAACAAGACTTTACCTCGTTCTTCTACTATAGCTGCAAGATTCTACAACAACTGGTCTCGACTGTGGTCGCGTGCAACTAGAACATCAGGATCAACACCACGACTCCCTGGGCTCGCCCTGCAGTAGCTGTCGCACATACTCTCTCTGGAGGCCGCTGATTTTCTGAGATAAGTTTACGTCTCGACCCTGTAGCTGCTGCATATAGCCAAATCTTCCTCACCGGCCCTCCCAGGAGAAATTTAGTTCAACACTTCACGGATACTGCTTGCACAGCACGATTTTTGAGACCCACACCCACCTGTACACATTGAAGGAGGATCCAAGAAGAGATTATGATGAAGAAAAAAATGACTCCACCAACTCCTCACACAAGGACAGACGTGACAGTCTAAAAAAATTTGCAGGTTGGGTGGTTGGGAGGAGGCCAAGGTGGCAGTGGAGGTAGGTAGAAGAAAAAGAATCCGATGCCCAGCTGGGCAAGACATTCTCCTCCCCTTAAGAAAGAATCATCCTCGATGCGACATAACACAATGGAAAAGAAAAGGTTCGCAACCAAGAACAGGTACAGGAGAAAGTACACTCTATGGTTTAAAATTTTAGTTTATTAAGGCATGGTCACAAGGTAGCCTTAGGAACATTTGGTAGAATTTTTAACTTTCAATGTTTTGTGAAGATTGGCAGTTCTTTCTTGTTCATTATTTCATTAGTCTCTTTCCATTATCATTATTTCTAGTTTTAGTCTCTCTTAAAAAATATCATGATTGAAGAGTTTTGATTTATTCCTTATTGTGGGTGCCCAACACGAGCTGCTAACACAACACCCTATCAGGTTCACAAGACCCTACGGATTCACAAGTACACAAGTATATACTTCAAGATTGTATTACACCACAAAAGGTTACACAAATACATAATAGAATAGGCACACTCCACATAACATAGTACTCATCACACATCAATGACTGTCATACAAAATACTCAAACAAAAGAGTACTACAATCCACCAAAAATTCCCTCGATTTGCATCAGTGAAAAACTCACATAACACCAAACCATGCTACAGGTACATAGTGTCCACAAGGAAATCAAAGACATAACCACAACATCACAACACATATCCATCTGACATAAGTAGCACATACATCAAAAGACCACTACCAAACAGCACAATAACTCAACATATATCCTGAAACATCAACCATACAGACAAATATCCTAAGCCTCCCTCAAGTCTCTTATGCCTCCCTTAAACTCTTATGCCTCCCTCAAGTCTCTTATGCCTCCATCAAAATCTTATGCCTCCCTCAAGGAGGCCGGTTGACCCTATGGTCCAAGACACATAGAGTTCGAACACTCCTAACCCAAGTGACATAATAACATGTGGTTCAACAACCCGCTAGTTATCTGTACTCCTTGGGGCGTACCCCTATACAACGAAGCGGGTCCATAGGTCCAACCAATCCATGGTGCATCCCATGATCCTATTCCACACATCACGGCAATAGAACATAGCACAACAATCCAATCTAAGTGCCAAGTGGCAAAGTACAAGCCTTGGGCAAGGCGGTAAGAATTCCAAATTTAAAAGAAGACCCCAAATCAAGCTAAATAAATGGCCAAATAGCCATAGTTAGTATCAAAATCCCCATGTTAGTGCCACAAACCAAGGAAATGCCCAAAATTGTAAAGCATGGCAATCAAGAAAAGCTGCTGGTCCTTACAAAATAAAGTAAAAAGATCAATTTACGAATAAAATCAACTTATAACAATGTCACATTACGATAACTGTGTGGCCTTATCTGGCCACCAAGGGGTACCCAACGAGTTGCTAGCACTCGGAACATCGAGCCTCAGCTCGTAAAATACATATCAATAATACAACTGTCATCACCCTCCATCTGAATCATCCTGCCACCACTTCGACAAGGCTAAACATAGTCATAGTTACACTAAGGTTGCATACATACAACCACATAGGGAGAGAGGAAAGATTCACATGTTATCTACTAAACCAAGTTTTGGCTCAAAAGCCTTCAAAATTGACCCATGGTACACCATTCCTCACTCTCAACATACACTTCTACCAAAGATTTCCATCAGGATTCGGTTAGCGTAAGGGTCCCATCCATTAACAGTACAGTAACATGATTAATTTACTAACGGTAGCACACACGTAACTACCATAATGTAATACAAATGGTACATATATAGAGCTAGATCACGAATACTATACATTCACTGAGTGTAACACATCACTTTACCACTTTCTGCACCCCAATTGGCAGTGTAATCACCATACGATAGGGTTCATACACTCACTGTATGACCCCAAATCACAACATAAAGCATTACATATTTGCACAATCATACATACGATGAACATAGTACATCACAACATAACATCCATTGCTACATAACAAGGTGGTACACACATTTCTCCAAAACATGGTAAAACATCATGATACAACTCATTTCTTTTAACATCAATCGAGTCATAGAACACATTGATACACTCTACATATCACAATATGTCACAATGCTCTAACACTATGTCATCCACTATATAATTCTTTTCACACATCACATAGCAGTAATTCACATTGTGAACTCTTCATAGAATCCACAAGAAGGAGAGAGAATACTCCCACTCCCCAAGGCATATCAACATGATCGACAAACATGCACAATGTGACATACACATCATGTGCGTTCACAATCATCACAATTACGACAATAATCACATCACGTTTAAAGCACATTACTCTTCCAATATCTACCACCATTATGCAACATCATCATCATCATACAGTATCATCATGTAAGTACCACCACCACCATGTAACATCATCATATGTAACACCAATCCGGCCCATAGGTTAGAGAGCATGAACCTAGGGCTCTGATACCAAAGTGGTAACAACCCAAAAATCACCTTAGACACGACTACAACACAGTGAAATACAGGATAATTTTTTTGAAAACTGACTTGCACTGACACATAACATGATGCAAATAAGTCGTCACCATAGGATACAACTAACACTGTGAACAACTCTGATACAAGGATGGCCATAAAGGTCTTAGCACAGAATATAGTTCACACCTATCAAGGACAATCCTACCTGCATTTTTTTCTCTTTTTGACATAGACAACATCTGAAGTCCAACCACAGAAACACACTTACATTTAGGGCATCCTATGAGGAAATTCTTGTTAAATTTTCTTGATTTACTAAGGATGTACTCTTCAATCTTAACTTACGTCCCTATAAAATTTCATGTAATGATTCACACAATTTTTTCTTTTCACAAGGGAGAACTTCTGTCTTTTCAACAATTGACTAAATAGCTTAAGGCCAAGCCTTCTAAACTAGGATCATCAATTTTATGTCCAAAGCTTTTTTATTCATTTGATTTTAGAACATTTTCCATTTCTTACAAGGTTAATTAAACTTACTCAAGCCACTAACACATGTTCCACACTTCTATTGCACAGGTGAAAGCATAAGGTCCGATTGAGTGGAAAGTACCGCTTAGAGTTCATAACAATAACCTTCTTGTTTAAGGATCAAATTTTGACCTTGCTTAAGAAATATCACCATGAATCAAGGCAAGGGTTAACAATGAACAGGGGTTATCCAAAATTCACCCTCCAGGGGTCACATTTTGATAACTATCAGCTTGTTATTGAGGTAGAAGTTGTCGTGAGGAAGATTCATGTTAAATCCTCCCCACAAATTTGTACTAACTCCCCTAAGTCCAAGACATAAGAGAGGACATTCTCAGAACGATAGTGAGATAATTAAGGTTTCTAAAAGGCAATTCTCCTTCCTACTTATTAAATCTCTATCTCCATTTCATACTCACAAAGTCTCCACCCAAGGTCGCCACTGACGAGCGTTGAGATAGGACTTCACCGAAGAGGTGGCGAAATGTTCATCCCATTTCAGTTCGGAAAAACTAATGCAGTAATCAATCTCATGGGACAAAAGATAGTGTCTCCACTTGATTAATCCGAAGGCGTCGAAAAATGATGCTAGTAGATCACAAATTGACTATGATTCATGTATGTAAATTTGAGCTTATAATCCTTGAGTTTCTGGGACTTATCCAGCAACAATTAGTCATCCCGCATCAACACACCTGCCGAAGCCTTAGGCCGAAATTAGTCAAGGCTGTACAACATGAATAACTCAAGAGCAAAGTGGGACAGCACTCGTTTGACGAAAAGTCACCAAACGAGGTTATATCGGATTCATTCCGAAATTGCATCCCAAAGGGTCCATACTCAGGCATCTATCTGACGATACAAACTTCTTCCCTAGGGAGCAAGAAGGGAAGTGATGGGAAATGCCCGAACCGGCCGAGAGAAGGATCCTGCAAAATGCACTGGTAATATCCTCATAAGCCCATGAAGCTGGTAACAAATCTGTCACTTTCTAGTGGGATAACGCAAAAAATCCAAATATCTTGAATCAGGACAACAATCAAACTCGATACAATACATTCACTAGGAGGAAAAGTGAACGTTCTGGTCCTAAAATTTGCAAACGGCCCTGTCTCCAAATTTTGAACACACACTGATACTCCATGTTCGCGTACAAATTGGATACATTCTGGAACGGAGCACGACGATTAAGTAATTCTACAAGGATAGTACCCATCATGCTAACCTCAGGAAATGCCTATCATGCTCCATATCAGTAAATGAGTCTGTTCCCGTGAAAATGAGCAGAAAAGCCTATACATCCAAAATAAGCTAAACTTGCACTCATGAAAGGTCATAACATTTGGGGGCATATTCGTCAACGAAATCACACAAAATTGTGTAACCTCGTGGAATGGCCTTTCCGAACTCATGCACAGCAAGGTGGTCTTCAAGAATATCAGACTCCATGATCAGAAAATTGATTGATATTTACTTAAGAAATACCTTGCCAGATACAAAAGTGTTTTCCCCCTTACGCTGGGATTAAATGAATTTAATGCGAGGAATTAGGGTCACATTCTTGATCGTTGCTTTGTTCAGTACATGGGATAATCAATATGGTAATCCCGTAGAGATTCATGTTATTGACAATTTAAAGTGTAACCATCAATCCACATGCATCTTAAGGTGGATAAAGGACTAGATCGGGATTTGGACCTTTCTCCGGATCTTCTCCTCAAAAAGAATATAACTTGGAGCTCCGTAGGGCTCATAGGTAATAGGTTAGATAAGAAGTGCTCATGGGTAGTAACAAAGTTCCATCATGTAATCAAAAGGTTTACACGATGACAACATCAAGTGTGTTGACAGGCATACCATTTTTTTAGGTAAGTGACTTCCTTGCATGGATGAGTGGAACAGACGACAACCATGTCCGTCAATAGGGTACAACTAACTGTGCCTACCAGGAAGCAACTTGATACAAGTTGGTCGAGATAGGCAGCACGGAAAGCCTCATTCACACCCTAGCTGAGTAGGACAATCTAGTACATTCTTCTTGCCCTTTTCTTCTTTCTGACAAGAATACAACATGTGTCTTTTATTATGTTCACTTGACAGGGGTTACATTTAGGGCATCCCATGAGGAAATGCTTGTTAATATTGTTGTGAATGCATGTTTGCTAGATTATGGTGAACTGTCATTCTTAACCTACGTTCTAGTGTGCACTTTGCCTCTGTAATGATTCACACAATTCTTTTCACAAGGGACAACTCTCCCACCCTCCTTTTCAACTGGTGACTAAATCACCGCTTTAGTGCCAAGCTTTTTAAACTAGGATTATGCAATTCTCTATGTCCCTGGTCTTTTTAGAAATTTAGATTTTAGAACATTTTCTAGTTTCTTACCTGCATTAGAGTAGACTTGTGGCAAGGTAGTTTAGGAGCAAGTTCCACACCAGCTATTGCTCAGGTGATGTCATAAGTCTCCGATTGAGTAGAAAGTCCCACCGCTTAGGGTTCATAACAGTAACCTTCATGTTATCCAGGATCACACTGCGACCTTGCTTAAGATACATGCACCAGGGGTCCAGTGAATTCGGTGATAACAGAATAGGACAACAGAATTCAGCTTCAAGGTCACATTGTCGACTATCCAGTCTTTCATTGAGGCTAAGAGTTTATCAAGATTGGTTGAATGTTCCATCTAGACTTTACTTTAATTAAGTTTGACAAAGGAGAACATTTCAAACGATAGAGAGAGATTTAAGGTTTAATTAATCACTTTCCACTCCTACTTACTAAATCCTATCATCTTCTAAAATCTAACCATTGATTTCACCATGAGATCATTTAAGGTTTCGCCGTAAAAGGATAGTGTTTATAGGTTTGGCTCGGGAAAGAAATAAGTAGTCATATTTCGTTACAAAAGATAGTTTCCTCTTGATTGTTCCAGGTCTCAAAGGTTATCAAGTAGATCACATCTACATTAATATATTCATATTTATAAATTTTAGTTTAACTTTTATAAGGACTATCAAGCTGACTTCATAGTACTTATAAACTCATTGCTACTATGCCTTAGAAGGATTTACAGCTCAACATTTTAACTCAAGAGCAAGGTTTAACAGTACTTGTTTGTGAAAACAAAACAAGATTACATCAATTCATTCCAACATAATGCACAAACCAAAGGGAACATACTATCTCTATTGAACCCATGACTAGGGAACAAGAGTGTAATAACGTGGAACATGCCACACTACTATTCTAAGGATTTAAAAAATTACACTAGATTATCCCATAACCAAGCGGTAATCAAGTTTCATCTTTCACATGATAACCCAACAAGCCAAAGTTTCAACAGTTACAACAACAATACTCTACAATACATTAACTAAGGAACTGACTCTTCTTCTAAAATGTCCAAAGGCCCTTTCAAAAATTTTATAACATAATACTCATTCGTACAAACGAACATCATAACCGAGATTGATGACATAACCTACAAGTCTTTCCATCATCTAACCACATAAGCCATCTGCAACAATTAATAACCTGAGACAGTTCGCGAGAACTGAGCAAGATAAGACTATACGTAGCAACAATAAGCTACTAGCTAACAATACCATGAAAGGTAACATTCTATTTAAGGAAATGGATTAAGTTCTAACCTCTAACAACCTTTTGAAACAAGACATAATTTTCAACATATCAACTAAGAAGAAAATCCATAAATTTTAGTTATGAAAAATACCTCGAAAACTACAAAAGTTTGACAACCAAATACGCAAGACTATGAATTTTAAAAGATTAGACACAAGAGTTGAGAGTATTAGGATTTCAATCAAGTAATCCCATAGATTACGTGATTGAAATCTAAAGTGTAACCCATCAATCCACATTCTCAAGGTGAAGTCAAAAGATAAAAACTAGACCCGATCTTAGCTGCCAAAAAGAATATAGTTTTGGAATCGTTCCGTAGGGCCATAGGCCTAATAGGCTAGAAATGAACAACGAGGGTAATAACAAAGTTCCATCATGTAATCAAAAAGGTTTAAAGGATGAAAATATTATATTCAACCCACAACCATTATATCTTAGGTAATAAGTGACTTCATAGCTAAAGGGATGAGTGGAAAAGACGATAAGAATGTCCAGAATAGGCATTGTCTAACAACCTACCTACTGAACATAACTAGGGCCGGGATAGCAAAAAGCCTCATTAATACCCAAGTTGAGTAGGCAATCTAGTACTCTAAACACATCCTTGCAATTTTCATAATACCTTATATTTATAATCCTCCCGTTTTAGAGGAACATAGCCATGAATCTAGACTTGGTTGAAATTTTCCGACATCAACTCACTTCCTAATATCATAAAAGATGTATACAAAAAAAAGTCTCTCAACTCTCTTTAACTTACATCTCATCACTAAGTTTATGGTAACCTATGCAGTGATTAAACACATAATATATCATTGAAGATAGATATCCTCCAATAATGAACTTCTATAACGATGTAATTACAATTATTACGTTCGATACATAAACAAACTATTCCATAGCTTCTTTTCCCTTTTTAGACAACAAAATATATTCACGACCTTCCATCACAATCATCCTAAATTTGTAATGAAAGGTCACTCATCAAGAAGGAAGTACAAAACAAGTTTGACTAAATTAAGGAACTTCATGTTACCTTAAGCAGTATATGAAAACCTTAACTCTCACGAACCATGAAAGATATTACCTTACTCAATCAAGGCATTATGTCTATACATAATTAAATCGATCACACAAGGAATCATCAACATACCATATCTCAACACCATAAAGGTCATTAATTTTATCAAATTTTACTCATAGAAAGAGTAGAATCAAAAAGGGGGTTCTATCAATAATTTATGCCCTTCTATCAACCAAGGACATATTTTCGGTCCAAAACTTCCTTCTTAACAAGCATATATATTGAAATTCTAATTTCCAAATGTCCTAATAATTTGCACAATATACGAAGTGCATAACCATGCTTATCATAAAAGAAATATTAATAATTTAACTGTATATTTTCCTCTAGGGCAACAACATAAAAGGAAACCAATACTAGTCAAAGCTGCAACGTTCTAGGGGCGATTACATACCCAGGTTCACAAAAGAAACAACGACATTTTTGCAGAAGCAAGTAACTTTAAAATTATATATATATATATATATTTCATATGATCAATCGAAGCATACACTGAGAACCTTTGTTTGTTTTATATATAAAAGGGTTTGATCACGTCAACAAGAACAACCAACATAGGAAAATCAAGAAGTAACAAACTGTTAACCATGTACTGAACACAAATCCACAAAATCACAGATTTAAACCAATTTCTAGAAAGAAAAAGTTTCATTTCAAGAGGTTATTAGATACTAGCATATTATGTATATGGTTAGTCTATCTTGCCTATTTTAACGCATCCACCAGTCATGTACATCCAGCAAGGATTGCTACAGCCACACGCCCTTCGCTTTATCCTCTGTTTCACTGGTCTTTTCTTGTAATATACCACACCAGGATTCCCTTTTGAAGGCACGACTAGAAGGATGCAATGGGTGGTTGTCTAAACACTAGATTGCTTCCATGTAGCTGCTTTGGGGGTGAGAGTCGAACTGCTTAACACTCAGTCTGAGAGCACATGCGCTAGAAAGCTAAACACCGACCATGGTTTGAAGCTTGGACACAAGACATAATGATTACATCACTCCTGGTTCTGAAAGGCATCTACCATATTGATAGAAAATCCTTTTCCTTCATCAGATTTGGGGACAGCATCAAACTCTCGGTGTAAACATTAGAGCTGAAGCTTGTAAGGTGATGATAATTTCAACAGAGACCTTTATGCCTGCCAACTTAGTGACTTGTTGAAGCAGCTCATATCATTGCAAAGCAAAAAATGCTTCATAAATACTCTGATATGAAACAGATCCGCCCCTATGAGATTCTCTTCCATGAGTTACATCGTAAACAAGTAAGAAAGTAATAGAGAATCTTAGAAATAAATTTCATCAGGTCTTCTGGTAATACTCTCACTGTCACATAACCGATTTTGGAGATACAAACTCAGTGCATGCTCTGGATTTGAAGAATATCCTGCTACCTTCATCTCCCAAGACATTTTCTCCAACATTGCATAGATCTCCTGTGCCCGTGGGTGTGATCTGTCACCATGAAGGAGGATCCCAAATTTTAGGATGCAGAGATACAGAATAGAAAACAACCTAGTTGGACAACCTACCCATTAGAGGCACTCACGAAGGCTTCTACCAAACTGTAGCATGCCCGTTTCTTGGCTATTAACTGCTGCAGGCAGTTGCTCTGGCTCCCTAACAAGAACACACCTTACATCTCCCAAAGAAAGTGGAGGTAACACGCCTGCTACACTAGCTGGTTTCCACGTCCCTCCTCCACAAGGAACCAGTCTCCACCTGATTTACACATCTCAACCTGCACCCACGTCAACTAGGCTGAAGAAACTATAACACAAGGTGAAGCTCCTTCTTCTTTTCTTGTTGAGTGATGAAATTCCACTCCAGGCTCCCCTTGAAAGGAACGGGCAGGGAGAAAACGACAGCAACCAAGGAGGACGTCTCTGCACCAGCTAAATGCATTTGCAAGAGAGATCCACGACCTTTTCAACAGCCACGATTTGGGGCAAGTGTCCTCCTCAAAGCAGTATACGCAGCCCACAAGATTGATCGAGCTTCTTCCATGTTAGATTCACCACCTAGACAGAAGCGACTTTCCAAAATGAAAAGGCAAGACAGTGCAACAAGACTTTACCTCGTTCTTCTACTACAGCTGCAAGATTCTGCAACAACTGGTCTCGACTGTGGTCGCGTGTAACCAGAACATCAGGATCAACACCACAGCTCCCTGGGCTCACCTTGCAGTAGCTGTCGCACATACTCTCTCTGGAGGCCAATGATTTTCTAAGATAAGTTTACCTCTCGACCCTGTAGCTGCTGCATATAGCCAAATCTTCCTCACGGCCCTCCCAGGAGAAATTCAGTTCAACGCTCCATGGATACTGCTTGCACAACATGATTTTTGAGACCCACACCCACTTGTACGCATTGAAGGAGGATCCAAGAAGAGATTATGGTGAAGAAAAAAATTACTCCACCGACTCCTCACGCAAGGACAGACGTGACAGTCTAAAAAAAATTGTAGGTTAGGTGGTTGGGAGGAGGCCAAGGTGGCAGTGGAGGCAGGTAGAAGAAAAAGAATCCGATGCCCAGCTGGGCATTACACTCCCCCCCTTAATAAAGCATCATCCTCGATGCGACATAACACAGAGGAAAGGAAATGGTACATAACCAAGAACAGGTAAAGGAGAAATTACATCCTATGGTTTAAAATTTTAGTTGATTAAAGCACGGCCACAGGGTAGACTTAGGAACATTTGGTAGAAATTTTAACTTTCAAGTTTCTGTGAAGATTGCAGTTCTTTCTTGTTCATCATTTCATTAGTCTCTTTCCATTATCATTATTTCTAGTTTAATTTCTTTTAAAATTTCATCATTGAAGAGTTTTGGTTTATTCCTTATTGTGGATGCCCAACATGAACTACTAAATCAACACCCTATCAGGTTCAAAAGGACACTACAGATTCACAAGCACACAAGTATATACTTCATGATTGTATTACACCACAAAAATGTTACTCAAATACAGAATGGAGTAGGCACAGTGCACATAACATAGTACTCGTCACACATCTATGACTGACATACCAAATACTCAAACAAACGAGTACTACAATCCACCAGACATTTCCTCAATTTGCATCAATGAAAAAAAAAATTCACATAACACCAAACCATGCTACAGGTACATAGTGTCCACAAGGGAATCAATGACATATCCACAACATCACAACACATATCCATCTGACATGAGTAACACATACATCAAAAGACCACTACTAAACATCACAATAACTCAACATATATCCTGAAACATCAACCATACAGACAAATATCATAAGCCTCCCTCAAACTCTTATGCCTCCCTCAAGTCTCTTATGCCTCCCTCAAACTCTTATGCCTCCCTCAAGCTCTTATGCCTCCCTCAAACTCTTATGCCTCCCTCAAGCTCTTATGCCTCCCTCAACTCTCTTATGCCTCCCTCAAACTCTTATGCCTCCCTCAAGGAGGCTGGTTGACTGTATGGCCTAAGACACATAGAGTTCAAACTCTCCTAACCCAAGTGACATAATAACGCATGGTTCAACAACCCACTAGTTATATGTAACTCCTTGGGGCGTACCCCCATACAATGAAGCGGGTCCATAGGTCCAACCATTTCATGGTGCATCACATGACCCTATTCCACACATCACAACAATAGAACCAGCACAACAATCCAATCTAAGTGCCAAGTGGCAAAGTACAAGCCTTGGGCAAGGCGGTAAAATCTTAAAATTTTAAAAGAAGGTCCAAAACCAAGAAAAATAAATGGCCAAATAGCCATAGTTAGTGTCAAAATCCAGATGTTAGTGCCACAAACCAAGGAAATGCCCAAAATTGTAAAGCATGGCAATCAAGAAAAGCTGCTGGTCCTTACAAATAAAGTAAAAAGATCAATTTACGAATAAAATGAACTTATAATAATGTCACATTACGATAACTGTGTTGCCTTATCTAGCCACCAAAGGGGTACTCAACGAGTTGCTAGCACTCGGAACATCGAGCCTCAGCTCGTAAATACATATCAATAATACAACTGTCATCACCTCCATCTGAATCATCCCGCCACCACTTCGACAAGGCTAAACATAGTCATAGTTGTACTTAGGTTGCATACATACAACCACATAGGGAGAGAGGAAAGAATCATAGGTTGTTATCTACTAAACTGAATTTCGGCTCAAGTTATTGACCCATGGTACACCATTCCTCACTCTCAACATACACTTCTACCGATTACCCTCAGGGTCAGTTAGCGTAAGGTTCACAACATAACATACAACAACATCACTAACATAACGGTGGCACACACATAACTACCATAACGTCTTACATATGGTACATATACAGGGTAGATCACGATCATACATTCACTGAGTGTAACACATCACTTTACCACTTTCTGCACCCAAGGCGCAATCACCATACGATAGGGTTCATACACTCACCGTATGACCCCAAATCACAACATAAAGCATTACATATTTGCACAATCATACATACGATGAACATAGTACATCACAACATGACATCCATTGCTACATAACAAGGTGGTACACACATTTCTCCAAAACATGGTAAAACATCATGATACAACTCATTTCTTTTAACATCAATCTAGTCATACAACACATTGATACACCTACATATCACAATATGTCACAATGCTCCAACACTACGTCATCCACATTATAATTCTTTTCACACATCACAAAAAGTAATTCACATGTGAACTCTTCATAGAATCCACAAGAAGGAGAGAGAATACTCCCATCCCCAACATATCAAAATGATCACAAACATGCACAAAGTGACATACACATCATGTGACTTCACAATATCACAATTACGACATGGATCACATCAAGTTTAAAGCACATTACTCTTCCAATATCTACCACCGTCATGCAACATCATCATCATCATGTAGTATCATCATGTAACACCACCACCACTCCAAGCTGGCCCAGCGGTTCGAGAGCATGAACCTATGCTCTGATACCAAGTGTAACGACCCAAAATATTCACACACAAACAACACAGTAAAAGACAGGATAAATTTTTTTGACTTGCTTCGACACATAACATGACACAACCTGTCGTCAGAAATTTAAAACCAACTCTAGGAACCACTTGTTCCGGGGATGACCACAAGGTCAGCACGGAAATGTTCACACCCAAAAGGATAATACACTTTTTTCTTTTGGACAAAACAACATAGAAGTCCAACCACATAACACACTTACAGTTAGGGCCAACCACCATGAGATATTCTTGAGGGTTATTATTTTAAAAGGACATCTTACAATTCTTAGCTTACGTTTTCAAGGAGGCTCAAGATATGATTTCATATAATTCAACTTGCCAAGCCAAGTTTATTCCTTTAACACTGAGCAATTATCTTTGAATCTTCTCTATTATGACATTTGTTTGCTTAATTCGTTTATCAAGAAAAGGAGTATTTAAATTCCACAAGGCCATCTGCTCACCACTAACGCTACTAAGATTCATTCTTGCCCACAAAGACAACATGGTTTTAAGTTCAACACACTTAAGATAAGAGATACAAGGTGCCTTGGAAAAGGGTTAGAGGGAGAAGGTCGAGATGAAACATCTTTCGGACCTCATTAGTTATTGCCAATATTTAATTGAAGCTAGGGCTCTTAACCAGAATTATCAACAACTTTACTTAGGCTTCGCTAAAAGTATTAACAAGGAGTAACAATTTACTTTCCAAATTGCGGTGAGAAAGATGGTGAGGTCCCCAATTTGTTTTCTCTGGCTTATAAAATCTTTATCATCTTCAAACAACTAACAGTTCATTTCACCTTAGGGTCATTTTACAAATTTCACCATAAAAGGAAAAATGTTCACTAGAGGAGCTAGGGTTATCATGTTATAAAGTTTACCTGCAATGATAGTCTTGCCCCATGACTACTTAAATAATTTCTTGCTCTCAAGTTGGTGACCCCCTACGTTAATTTATTTGAATACATCTTTTAATTTAACTTCTAGAAGTATTAAACAATCCTATGTTAGTTTACTTATGACACTTTATTACTAAGTCATAGCAAGGTTAAACTCAAAATTTATTCTCAAGGCAAAGTTGTAGCAACACTCTTTTACAAGAACAAAACAAGATTACATCAATTCTAAAAATATTGATACTCCAACAAAGTCACTCAACAACAATAACCAAATTTTCTTATAATTTCAAATATGGTCAAACAATACAAGGTTTCCAAAGTTCAGATGACAAAGTCCACAATACATTATACTAAGACATTAATCCTCTTCTAAACTTTCCACTGGACGTTAACGATAGTTTGAACAACATAAAAAAAGGTTTCGAGCAAAGGAACTTCTCAACTGAGGTTGATGACAAAAGTCTACAAGTCTATCCCTCATCTACACGCAAAATCCATCTGTAAAAAATTTTCTACAAGAATCAGTTCACAAGAACTGAGCAAGATAAGGCTACACAAACCCACCATAACTGTTATCTATCAATACTCCATGAAAATAAGAACTTTATTACAAGAATTTGGATCAAACCTCTAAACACTATCAACACTTCAATTTATAATAAGTTTCCACCATGCCAAACAAGGAAGAAGACCATGTACCTTCCGTTAGGAGTAAAGACAATGAAAATATAACAACCGAAAGAGAAAGGCCCTTGGCCCTATAAGGAGAAATAACCAATCTAACAAAGCAGGGATTCCCACCAAGTAATAATTAAATAACAATCACAAGAGTGCGATTTGATATAAAATACCAACCATCCAAAATTTTATCACAGGTACCAAATGCATAGGTTATAATATTATATTTCTAGAAGAACAAGAGTTGATCGGCCCAAGAAAAGGGAAAACCACGGTTTCAAGAATTAACACAAAAATCCATGTATAATTGAGTTCAAACTGGAAATCAAATAGAGTATACACACAACATAAGTTTTCGAAGTGAATGCAAAGTATACTAGTTTTGACTATTAACTACAAAGATTTTCCAATCATCCAAGAAGGGTCAAAGTCTTACAGGCTAGTAGCAAACATGCGAGAGAAGAAGTGAGTTCCGTCACACCAGAATACAATAACGTCATCAAAAAATTTTATAACACTAAAGATTTGCAAACCTCTACAACAATTCTAATGTTTGGTTAATTTAAACTAAATTATCTATTTCCCAAAACAACAATATTTTAAGGCAAACCTTGGAAACACAGTCAACTGTCACACATGGATACAAACATAATTTCTAAGTGACATTATCAAAACAAAACCTTTCGCTATGAATCCATAAGACTATCAAATGAAGGATGAGTTTTTTTTTTTCCCGAAGATTAATCACATTTAAGGAAATTTCCCTCACAAAATATCAAGGTAATTACGTGCATAAAAACTGACCAATATTAATTAATAGAGTTAAAACTACAAAGGAGAAATAATGCAAGTTAGGAAAAATAGAAGAGCGCCATCAACAACAATTCTGAGAGGGGGATTAGACCAAAACTATTCCAGTGTCAATGAGGTACTGGATTCGCACAAAGAAACCTCGAGCTTAGTTGATCCGAAAGGCTAGTTATGGTTCAATTTGGCAGGGATGGTCAAGGTACTTCCTGAGGATGGCCTTAAAAGCCTAGAAACAAGATGAATGATAATATAAGAGTCTACACCCGCGAGACGGAAAACACATTGCACACAAACCTTTTCATTCTATAAGTTTTAATACCAAAACTCTAAGCTGGCTAGCCAAAGCATTGATCACACTAATCCTACGACCTTCCTTTCTTGATGCCAAAAAGGTTATCAAAGGGGCTTGCAGAGGAGCTAGCAAAAAACGTCAAAGACAACCTTGGGTGCTAGGGAGGGGGGTTTCATAGTTATCGTAAACTTACTTCCATGATATCAAAAATACTAGTTTGATCAACATAATAACTTGCAACTCAATCACCGAGAAGAATTAATACATAAACAAACAGATGAAGGTCTATAATTCGAGCAAGAGAAACATAACATTCAGGGGAAAGGGCACACGCATCCTTTCGACCAACATACTGTCAATGATAAAAGCTAGAACAAGAAGAAACAAGCAGAAAGAGGAAGTCTCCCATCATGACATCCAACTGAAAATTCAATGCATGGAAAAGTGGTTTGATTTCACAATAATTTTAAATAAAAATAATAGTAGAAAGGTGTAGAAATATCTTGCCTGTTTCTCTAGCTTCAACAAGTCGTACAGATCTCTGCACGGGTCAGCATAAGAACTATAGGTACTGGAATCCGGGTGCACCAGTTCTAAGCGGTCCACATTCACGATACGCGAGACCATGCAATTGAAGAGGATTTTTTTCAAACAGTTCACGAGCATTGTTGTATTCGAAGTGACTCCATGCACTTGTGCTCAACTATTGATTTCCTTGAGCTTTTACTTCTTGTGGGATTCGAAAACCAACTCACATACCCTATACGTGCTACCACAAACACAAGTGATCTACACAAGGCTGGAGGAGATATTTTCAGAGAAGAACCTAGCAAGGATGTCACGGCAAGAATAGGTTGTAGGAGATGGATTTACCCAAGTTACTCAGATTTGTTTCAACTTCCTATGCCTCCTCAACAAACCTATTCCAAAACATATCATGCAATCCTTGTTGTCCTTTGGCCATATTTCACTCAGGCATTTTTGTCAAATAGTTTGGTGTGTCTTATGCTTTCTTCCACTTTGCATATGTATCTACCAACACACCAGCAAACAAAGCATTTGACACATCCTTGTCCCTTCTCCATTAATTTCCAAGTTTCCAAGTTGTCCCAACCCACCCAATTTGTCCACAACCAACAATCATTGTTGTCCAAAAGACCACATTTCTTTCAAGTTTTTCCAAACCATCCGAACACTTTGTTGAGCATCCAGATTAGGAGTATAAATCCGTCTTAAGACAGTTATGCACCCAGGACACTAGCAGATACAACAAGCAACAAAAATCTCTTCTTCAAATGCATTGGAAAACGTCCATGCCTTGTTCAAACACTCCCACTTTGGTATAGGCATGGAGATGCTATCAAAGGTTGTGGAGTTTGGCTTTACACCTGCTCTTTGCATTTGCTTGTAAGTTTATAAAGCCATTTCAACATATCCATACTATACAGAGCCTGCAGTCAACGTTATCCATGAGGGTATCTCTTCAGGCATTCAATAAAACAGCTAATATGCCTTGTCTATGTTATTCAAGCCCCAACAAATATACCCACACAGTCGGCTACTATTAAATTGGCATGTTACTGGTAAAGGTTAGAGCTCCTTCAGGATAGCCCGTGCAGACAAACAAAAACCAAGCAAGCAAATAATCCACGCAACCAGCATAGGCAGGGAGGATCCAGGAAGGAAAAACGCCATGACAGAAGGATTTTGTTGGCCTTTCTGCCCACGCAACTCGGAAGGGAACGCCTCTCACACACCTCTGCACGCAGTCCAACAACCAAGAAAAACTCACGCGGTCAAAGAAGGATAATACAGGCAGCAAGGGACGCAAGAGATTTGCAAATCAGAATTAAATGAAGGTGGGGCGGCTGGCAGAGGGAAGGCCAGTGGGAGATGGCCACGCACCAAGTCTAGATGACAGAAAGGGCTGAGGGACGGTAGAGCCCTAGGCACAAGGACCTAAAATTTTGATTTTAATTCAGTCTCCTCCTACCTGCACCTCACACCTACCCCCCCTTCTTTCCATGCAACCACAACATTCCTTTATTTATTTATTTATTTTATTTTTATTTTTTACTTATATTTTATTTCATTTCATCTTATTTTTATATCTATACATGTGTATATATATATATATATATATATATATATATATTTAAAGAAATAATAAAACAGGCTTCGAACATGCAAATTTCCATTAAATAGGGAAAAAGTAACGGTCGCCGTGGAGGCCAGCACAGGAAGCGTTAGCAACGACACGAAGGGGGGCGGGGGAACAAATTAGAGGTTACACTCAAGAATGAACACGGAGCAAAGACTACCATGGCACCAAGACGGGAAACCCCTTCTTCAGCGCGGGATGGGGTTCGTCCTACAACACGATTAGACAAAACAACTAGAGGAAATGCTATAGGGATACTTAATATAAAATATCGATGATGATCGAAATTAAGACAAAATAATAATACTTATAAAATAAGGGCCGATCAATCATTAAATTAAAATAACATCATTACCATTACATATTATAATTATACATATAATTTCTACCCACACTAATATTGACCAACGATTGAGCTTAATAATGCGACAACAAGATCCCCTTGTAAAATGGATAACGCACAGGACATTACACAGTCCACGAAAGGGAGGTGTCGATAACGACTCGAGGATGCCAGAAGGAGAGGGGAGGTACTAAAACATCGTTGAGACATGGTCTAAGACAAAAAAATTACACACAGTCGTTCGACACCCAACAAGGGAAAGGTCACTATGCCAAGAACCTGGGTAACTGCCAAACGGGGCATTACAAAACCTGTGTGTTGCATTTCTTTTACCGGATGTGCATTTGCAACCACAAAAATGTCTGTTTGACAGCAATTTCGTCATATCTGCATGCTGAATTTGACCCTGATGTAAACTACAAAGTTGTGCGTCTTTTTCTCATCTTTTCAACCCAAAAAGAATTGCCTCAATCCAATGTTTTATGAGGAAGATATGTTCATTTTACTGAACACTACTTGCTGTATTTTTTTGGATGGATTTTTAAATATTCTCTTTGGCCTCTTAAATCTTCTTGGCTCTCATAGGAATAACCTGCTCTGGTACGAAATGTAAGAGCTGGACTATATTTGTAGAATAAAATGCACAGAATAATGATATATCTTTCAATTCATTCCAGATTATTTACATAAGATGCAATTACAAATATATAGGCACATAGTTTCCTATAAATTAGGAAACTATTCTACTAACAAATACTAATCACGTGAGTTGTTTATAACAACCAAACAACTCAACACACATTTTTTATTAGTTGTTTTATATAACAACTAAATAACAAATTTCTAATATAATAATAATTACCAAATGTAATTATTATCTACACAATGTAAATACTAATTCATAACACATGGTCGCAATGTCCCACCACCATAGAATATGCAATATGTTATTCCTTATATAAACTTCCACCATTGAAAGTGGATTCTCCAGTGGTATTGTTTATTGGCATCGAGCAACAGATGCTATTTAGAAAATGTACAGAGGAATCATGTAATGGTGATGGTAAACAATGTTGGCTCTAGTCATGGTCCACATCATAATCATGACAACCTAGTAGCTCAAATATGTGGAATTTTATTAATTATATTTTGTACACAATATATTCATGTAAACATTTCAAAGCCCTTAAAATTAACACAATCATACAAAATTAATTCATGAAGTAAAGAAGTGTAAATATTAATCTTAAGTACAATAGTTGATGATGCATTTTTACGCCGAAGGCGTTCTTGTAGTGAAGTGAGACCTGGTGATTCTGACAAATGTCAGAAATCGGACGCACTGCATTCCTCCTCCCGAATTCGTTGAAATCCAACGGATGAGCATTTTAATTGACTGTTTTTTATATTTTCTATTTTTCCGCTGCATGGTGGAGACAGGTGGCTGGTTGCATGCTATTTCTTGTCTACAGCGGCGAGAACATGCCGGATCTGTGGAAATCCTCGCATTAGAATTTCATGCAATGTGAAAAAGATTTCAGACATTTCTAAAAGGGGTTCTGTATCGAGTATAATATACCTGTTTTGGTTGGAGGGCGACCTGTTCTGCATCTTCTTGGATATGGGAGGTCCTCTGATCCTCCAATTACTTCCCTTCTCAGCTTCGGATCTTTGTCAGGGTTTCCAAGATCGTTATAAACATCGTAGTCATATATTCGATCTGAATCCTTTCTCTGCTCTGTTCCTGTTCCTCGCAATTGTATTAGGTCTGGACTCCTCAACGCCTTGAGCCCTTCTGGCGTTTCATCAGGAAGATGACTCTGTTTCAACACACTCCGGTGAATCAGTCAGTAAGATCATTCCTCCTCTAATTAATAAACCTTGTAAAACAGGGTTGTCCATTTAGGTTGATTAATGAATTTTATTAACATGATACGAGAGCCTGTAGAATCTATTGGGCTTGCAGAAAACAGCGTAACATATACCTTATTGGAAAAGAAGACACGGTCATTCTTGTCTATTTGCTCTGGAGTGATCCACGAGTTACAGCGAAAGCCTAATTTAGCTCCACCGGGGACATCAATGGTTAAAGATTTCAGGAAGAATTCTCGTGGATGCTTATTTGTTATCAGAAATGCTCCGGGCTCTCCAAAATTGGTGTTCCATTTGAAAGAGATCTTGTAGTGTTTATCTCCAGCGATGGGCCCATCCCACGGATTCCACTCCAAATAAGACACTTGGGATAACTTCCCTGTTCCAGTCTCCGCCATAACAGATGGATTTATGTGTGAATAAGAAGATAAACGAAGAAAATATAAAATGTTTAACAATAATAATAAATTTGGTTACTTGGATCAATTTGGTTGCTGCTGACGAGCTGAAGGCAGACTTTCTTCCCAAGGAAATCTGATACCTCGTCCACAAAAGTTGCAGAGTAATCTGTCAACTCGAGAAGAGAGGCCTTATTCAAGATTACCTCTCCCTCAATGTTTATTTCAGCTTCTCCCTTAGATGAGCTTCCCCAAGTATCTTTTGTGACGTTGAGGGAAAAGATTTTAGGAGCTTTTCCAGATTTGCAGACCGGAAATTTAGTACTAAATGGAGATTGCAAGGAAAACTTACTGTTGGAAGCATTGAAGTTAAAGGGACAACCAAATCTATTTAGCTTTTCACGATTCCAAATACCGGGAGAGGAGAATGGAACACGAAATATGTGGCTGGAAGTGGAGATGATAGAACTGTGTATAGAGGAGGATGGGTTTAAAGCAGTCCTTGCATCCATTTTTTTATCAAGATTTGATGAACAAAGATATTGTAGGAATAGGATGCTTCTTGCATAGCTCTCTACCAATTCTTATAGGAAGACATAGTTCTTGCACGGGCAAATTTACTGCCCTTGGTAGAAAAAAAATTGTAGTCCTGCTGTAATTATTGATGTTGTTCGTCATTGTGAGCAACCTGTCCAATTCAAGCTATGGCAATTTTTTGTGTAATTTTCTGCAAGACATCCATAGTCTAAAATTGTCTAACTTTCAACGCATTTTAGAATTTCAAACACTTTTGCATTCACTATGGCAGGATCTGCCATATCACGACCTTGTTAAATAAAGTTAGGATGGGAGCTTATAAATTGGGGTTACAAAATAAGTATTTATTGTTTAAATTGATGGATTTGCGTACTGACCATGATGCGGGGGTGATTCTTCCCAGAGTAATACGATTGTCCCTTTACACATGATGGACACCTCACACGACTCCATTGCATGCCTTCGCACATAATCCGCTATGCCTAGTGGTTTCATCTTTATTCTCTGGCATAATTTTGTTTGTTTTTCTTTCAAATTGCAATACTGTAAAAAATTGCAAAATAGAATATTGTACTATTTAGCTTACTTAGATATGGCTCCCATGGTTGATGTGGTACCGATTATTGTGGAAAAAGGATGTAACTTAGTGTAATTGCCTTGTAAGAAGAAATTCTTCCTTGTATAGCAACAAGACAATACCGTTGTTCTCTATAAATTCTTGCTTGTCACTTGTATATTTCATTCACCAGATGGAATTGCCACCTGGCCATTATGGTGCATCTGAAGGTATGGATTTGACACTACCCTGTTAATGGGGCCTTTATGATTCTAATAATAAAGGAGACTGTATTTCTTATTTTGTTGAAAACCATATTCTTTGACATCCGAGTTAAGTCTAACATTCAAATTATTTCTTTTGTAATATGTTAATGAGGATGATGTGTTGGTATTGTCAATGAGGGTAACCCTCAAGACAGTTGTGACTGCTTGATTGGCATTGAAATATTTAATTTATTGATTTCTTATTTTTTGTGACTTTCTTGAATACTACTTTCGTGACAGGAATAGGGGTTATCTCCACCTCTCAACATGAATAGTAGGTTGGTACTTCTCTTGGTGAGGGTTACTATTGATCAAGTAATAGGAAGGGTTGGACTACCCTTCCTGGTTACATTGATATATGATATTGAGGCATATTACTTCTTATGTTCATGACCAGAGCACGTGTATGATGGAGTGATTAGTCAATGCTTACATATCATAGAGAAATATGTGCAATGATAGGAAAATAATAAAGGTTACAAATTGGGTATAGAGATAATATTATTTCCTTAAAGGTATTTCAGCTATGAGATTTGGTTTCATAAGCTCTGTTGTATTAATTACTAGGAGGTAAGGTGGTGGATGTCAAAAGATGTGTTAGCTCTATCTATAAGCTTGGGTATGACTTCCTCTAAAGCAATAACATGAAGTGGGTTTTGTATCATTAATGCTAAAATGTCTATCAACAACTCGTGTTGTTTATAAACATACACCTTGACTGTTAACTCTTATAATAATTGCAGTCCATAAAGTTAGAATAGTATGGGGTCATTAGATCCCATTACAAACACTTGATTCCTTGGGTGGAAATTACGTGGAAATCATCCTTGACGTTTCCGATACATTGTTTTGAGAGCTAATGTTCTTGAAGTGCCTGAAGGGAGTGGTTCTTCGGAAATAGAACTTATTTACTCATCTTTGTACAAGTGTTTGTATAATAGAATCCTTGAGGCAGTCGCAACATACTAACTCTAACAATTGTGCATTGACAAATTTGTTGTGTTGGTCTTGGACAGTAAACTTTCAACTTCCTTCCCTTCTATTTTTGCCACCTTTTTACTTCTCCACCCTCTCACTTCTCCATCCTCTAACGCCTTCTTCTCCACCCTTCTTCCTCTCCTTTTGTTTCTCTCTCTCTCGAAATGGCAATTTTTTGTGTAATTTTCTGCAAGACATCCATAGTCTAAAATTGTCTAACTTTCAACGCATTTTAGAATTTCAAACACTTTTGCATTCACTATGGCAGGATCTGCCATATCACGACCTTGTTAAATAAAGTTAGGACGGGAGCTTATAAATTGGGGTTGCAAAATAAGTATTTATTGTTTAAATTGATGGATTTGCGTACTGACCATGATGCGGGGGTGATTCTTCCCAGAGTAATACACATATTCTTTGACATCCGAGTTAAGTCTAACATTCAAATTATTTCTTTTGTAATATGTTAATGAGGATGATGTGTTGGTATTGTCAATGAGGGTAACCCTCAAGACAGTTGTGACTGCTTGATTGGCATTGAAATATTTAATTTATTGATTTCTTATTTTTTGTGACTTTCTTGAATACTACTTTCGTGACAGGAATAGGGGTTATCTCCACCTCTCAACATGAATAGTAGGTTGGTACTTCTCTTGGTGAGGGTTACTATTGATCAAGTAATAGGAAGGGTTGGACTACCCTTCCTGGTTACATTGATATATGATATTGAGGCATATTACTTCTTATGTTCATGACCAGAGCACGTGTATGATGGAGTGATTAGTCAATGCTTACATATCATAGAGAAATATGTGCAATGATAGGAAAATAATAAAGGTTACAAATTGGGTATAGAGATAATATTATTTCCTTAAAGGTATTTCAGCTATGAGATTTGGTTTCATAAGCTCTGTTGTATTAATTACTAGGAGGTAAGGTGGTGGATGTCAAAAGATGTGTTAGCTCTATCTATAAGCTTGGGTATGACTTCCTCTAAAGCAATAACATGAAGTGGGTTTTGTATCATTAATGCTAAAATGTCTATCAACAACTCGTGTTGTTTATAAACATACACCTTGACTGTTAACTCTTATAATAATTGCAGTCCATAAAGTTAGAATAGTATGGGGTCATTAGATCCCATTACAAACACTTGATTCCTTGGGTGGAAATTACGTGGAAATCATCCTTGACGTTTCCGATACATTGTTTTGAGAGCTAATGTTCTTGAAGTGCCTGAAGGGAGTGGTTCTTCGGAAATAGAACTTATTTACTCATCTTTGTACAAGTGTTTGTATAATAGAATCCTTGAGGCAGTCGCAACATACTAACTCTAACAATTGTGCATTGACAAATTTGTTGTGTTGGTCTTGGACAGTAAACTTTCAACTTCCTTCCCTTCTATTTTTGCCACCTTTTTACTTCTCCACCCTCTCACTTCTCCATCCTCTAACGCCTTCTTCTCCACCCTTCTTCCTCTCCTTTTGTTTCTCTCTCTCTCGAATTTGACTCCTTTATCCCCACCCTTGCACTTCTCCACCCTCAAAATATTTCCTCTTCACCCCTCTTTCTCTCCCATTATTTCCCCCCTTCAATTTGAATCCTTCAAAATATTCCTTTCGGCGTTACCATCGTACATTTCACGTGCGATTGCTAGTCTTAAGCATTCCGCATGCTATATATATATATATATATATATATATATATATAGACACACACACACACACACACACACACACATACACATACACTTGTAAGTACAACACATGGGAAAAAAAATCATTAAATATGATATTAAAAATGTTGGAAATTCCAAAGTTATTAAATCCCATAAAGTATATTTTTGTAATGTGATATATGTTTTTGGAATATAGACCATTTATATAAAAAATATTCTGATAGTTCTAAATATTATCAGGCAAACCCAAATATTGTAACTATTGGGTAAGATTATATCAATTTTTATATTATCTCCATCAATAAGTATACATGGTTTTTGTGCATGTAATAGTAATGTTAGACTAATTGTCTCACACTTATCTTCCCTTTGTATTTGTCTTTGGCAATGTTTATTATGCTTTCACGAAGTGCACTTTTATGAGGAGGGAGTTTTCATAATCAACAATGAGTCATTGACTCATTCATGTCTCTCATGTTTATCTTCCCTTTGTATTTTCCTTTCGCAATGTCAATTATGCTTTCACAAAACACACATTTACGAGGAGGGAGTTTTCATAATCAACAATGACTCATTCATGTCCATCTTCGTTAGTATAAGTAGTGAGTGATTGACATACAAGCCTGCAAGTACCGTAAATCACAAATACTAATAACCCATATTATATTGGAGATTCTAGCTACACATCCATTTATACATGTAAAAGGTAAATACAAAGGGTAGATAATTCTAGGGTGTAAATCAGAGGAAAATCCTTTATCAGCTTGATCACTAAATAATAAAAAGTAAAAGTAAAAACCCTACTGAAGCCCTATTCTTGCTTAAGTGGAAGAATAACGGGTTATTATTGTGCAAAATGCAACCGAAAAGTTCAAAGTCTTCATGAATTTCATCGGAAACTAATGAATTGTATCTCTTCAAAACATTTTACAATTATCTCTCACTTTACATTGTTGCATTTCTCGCTGAAGGTTACTTATATCTCCTATTACGTTTGACCATGTCTCTCTAAAGCATTTTGTCAAATAATTGAGATGTATTTTCCGTGTTCCCATTTGTGATCGCTCAGTCCTAAATATTGTCCTTCATCTCAGATTCACTAATTACATGATGCTTTACCTAAAAATCCATCTTTTCATAATCGTTTCCACATTCTTCCAAAATATCCTTGTGGTTTTGCATTACCAAAGGAACCCAAATCAAAAAATAAATAAATGGCTATATGGCCATCTTGAATGGCTCGAGTGGGCACAGCCAGACTTTCTAGAATGAACATTGGTAGACCAGCTACAATTGCTCCTCGTTTCCCAATGAACATCAAAATAGGAACGAATTTCCTGCATCAATCTTATCAGCTTGTCTTGAACTTGATGTTACAGGTATCATTTATGTTTTTATTTGGGTTAATTCGTAGCGTTGATCAGGGATTATGATTAATGTTGAGACGTGAAATGTGATTTGTATACTTGTAGTGTTCAACTACGTGAGCTCGCAACACAATGTGTTGTAGGTAACCAAGTATACGTAGGATTCATGCCAGACTATCAACCCTACGTAGGCTCATACGGGCACCACCACTAACATTACACTTACCACCGAGGGGAGCAAGTATTTCATCAAAGGAATACCCAATCATTGCCATCGAAATGAAAATGAGAATCATCGTTGCAGCCAGTAATTCCACCTCTCTCGTCTCTCCCACCACTCCCACCGCGACGAGTGAATGTAGAAAATATTGATGTGAGGGTAATTAGAAGATGATACGATTGACTGTGGCACTCAATGCCAGAGTCACTCCCGGACACATTCTTCGCCTTGAACCAAACAGAATCAATTCAAAGTCCCATCATTTTAATTCGATTTCTTTTTCACACTTCAAAAACCCTTGAGGATCTAAAAAGGCGGGCCGATCCCACAGTACGGGGTCTTTGTAAAATTTCCAAGCATTTAGAGTAAGTTGCGTACCTGTGGAGACATGGTACCCACCAATAGTGCAATCCTCAATGGCTTCGTGAGGAGCTAGAAGAGGTGCCGTTGGATATAGCCTAGAATTTCAATGACAATCGTCTGCAAATATTTTTGCTCCTACACATCTGTTTCCTCTATTAATCGGTCAAGTCCAATATTCGTGTCGAGCCCTTTTTTTCCCCTTGCTCAAAATGTGAAGGTACTGCATCAAAGCTGCCAATGCCCACTCAATGTTCACTGACAATTTTTCTTTACCTGCGATTAGAATTATCTGCAGTTTAAAGCCGCGCCAAATAAAAAGCATCTTCCTATCCTTCTCTGGCACCAAATTTAGACCCGTAACAATGAGATCATAGACTCTAGAATTTGTCAAAACCTTCTGATTTTTGACTTCATCACAACTGGAGAGAAAATAGTATTTTAAAAAAAACATTGCAGGTTGGGGCCTATTATTATTATTAGAAGAAGAAGGAATGGGAAAGAAAAATCTCATGACTGTAATGACAAGGGAGGACTGCGACGAGAAAACTGGCAGTTAACAAAAAATTAACTCTAGGAAGGCCTATCGGCCAATTAAAAAAATAAATATATATATTATTACATATATATATTTTATATATATACATATATTGCAAAATTGATTCTTTATAATGGAATATATATATATATATATATATATATATATATATATATATATATAGGGTCTTATATTTACCCATCCAAATTGGTATATACACAATATATATACACTCAATATGCAAGAGAAAATACCAAATAACTTATATACATAGGGTAAAAAATACTCACAAAGGAAAATGGGTACATCCCTTATTTTAACACAAATACACAAAAAAAGGAGTTGTAAACGCTCCCAAGCTTCCATGGTGTCCATGGCTTCCTCCCCTCCTTTTTCTCCAAACGTGCAAAAGTGAAAATGAGATAAAATTAGGTGAAATGGAAATAAGAAGATATCATAAGGAATTTTTGGGAAATCTAGATCCAATGTCGCAAAAAGATCAAATCTAATGGTTGAAAATAAATCCTACATCCCTTAAGTGATGGGGATTTTTGTGTGAATGGGTTTAAATAAATTGGTATGGGTAATATGTGAATGGGACCACTTAAGGGTATTAGAGAGTTAGGATTATATTGTGACCCTATTGTTAGATAAATGATTTTATAAATGGCTTTTAATTTTAAGGATTAATTAAATTGATTTATTCATGGGCAACTAGATAATGTTATAAAATAATTCAAGAGTATTTTAATTAGATTATATGGTTAGACAACTAAATAAGGAAGTAGGGGTACTAAGTGGTCATAGGAAATAAAATTAAATCAAATTAAGAAGCGCCTTTGAAAGGGTAGGCAATCGGATTAATGTTGTCATTACTAAATGAGAATAAAAAGGAACCTTATTAGCAGGGAATAAAATTTAAAAAAAAAAGTTGGTAGTATAACCCTTACAACCTGTTTAAAACAAAAACAAATACGCAAAACTTTTCCCCATTAAATTATTAGACTTTGGTGTGGTTTTGAACGTAAAATTTGTGGGCGTTACAATTGGTATCAAAGTTGTGGGTTTAGTGCTTAGAAACTAGGTAAACATGAGAACATGAAAACCTCTTAGCGAAACCTAAGCCTACGACACTTGAACCTCTGGGATTAAAATAATAACAATAATAATAAAATCTATTCTGATGGTTGTACTCACCTAGTAGGCGTCTTATCGAACGGATTAAAGGAAATACTAATTTAGTTTAATATTCTTGTGAACTTATTAAGTGATAGGAACTGGGTTTCCTTGAGAATATGTCGTGTATTCAATTCCTAGCTCTTCGTTATAGACATGTTGTGTGTTGACCCATAGAGGCCTTCCCTTATTTGGAGTGTTATTTTGTGTGGTTCAAACCTTGAGGATTAGTGATAGAGATAACACTTACGGGCTAGTTTGGGAGGGAAAACTAGTGGTTGATTAGATGTTAGAGAACCCCATTTTTCTCTCGTGGTTAGACGAGTTGGCTTGAATTTTATCTTATGGACTTAAACCCTTATAAAAGAGTAGACATCGGAACATGTTGTCACATTTGATCAAGTTTTGCATGTGTTTTCTTAAATATGAGCTCAATGTATAGTACCCCTACCAAAGGCTTATGAAGGAATGCGAAGTGAATGTGATGTGGACATTTTCTATGTTTTATATTCATAAACTTAATTTATTTTATCGAGGACTAGAATTTTATTTTATAATTTCTATAACAATCTCTGAGGATCTTCTTGTTATTTTTATCTTATTTCTAGATTTTCAAGAATTGTAATGTGGCTACTTATCCATTTTCTTTCATTTTTATTCTTGGATTTTAATTTTGATTGGTGAATCAAAGATCATTTGTCTTGATGGCCACTTGGCTAAATGTTGTCAAGAATGTGACATGATCCTTTCTTGTCTACTAATGAGTTGGTTTTATTTTATTGTATTGTGATCTATCATCGTATGGGGATACACCCTAGGTGTCTTGATCATATTTATAGGTGCTTCAAGCTGTGCGTTTGGTTTTAGAGTGGCGGGGTTTGGTGTGTCTAAGATCTTGGAGTGCCTCCTTTGATACTGAGTATTTCTAGGGAGAGAGTTCTTTGTGTCATTTGGTTTAGTTGGCAATTTGATGATGGTTTTTTTTTATTTTATATCCTAGTAGGAGATTTTTTCCTCATCAGAATAGATGTGTTATATGCTAGAGACTTATGGATTTTATCAAGGATGACTTATCTCTTGGATGTTTTTTTTTTGGTTCGTGGGTGGATAGTGTATTGTTGGGATGTGATGGTCCATCGATGGGAAATACTGAGTTCTATCAAGGTACCGTTGTTTTGATTTATGTACCTTGGGTAAATAAGGTTATAATTAAGCACCTTTGGGCATTGTATTTAAATAAATGTGTTTGTGTTGCTCTTGATGACCCATATATAGACCTACCCTTGTCTTAACCACTTAAATTGTTTAATTATATGAAACTATAGTTTATTAGTATTGAGTTATATTGATACATATATGGATGCCTTGGGGTTGCTTTTGGACCTTGTTCTTAGATATTTTTGTTTTATAGGTCTTAAGTTATGATCTTAGGTGTGTTTATGTCATGAGTTTTCATCTAGGGATGAAAATCTTGGCCTTATAGGATATATTTGAGTAAATTATTTGGATTCCCTTTTGATAATTTGATGTCCTCTCGATGAGTAAGAGTAGTGTTTATGGGGTGATATCCCTAATTTCGCCTTGATTGTTTAGTTGATGATATGTTGGAGAGGTAAATGTTTTTTTTGGAAACTCACTCTCTTTTAAACATAGTGAACCAATTTGAGTATTAACCTTAAATATTGTTTCTCCTTGATATTAATATAGACTCCTTAAATTCATAACAATTTTTTTTATCTCTAATGTGTGCCTTCATCGTAACTCCTCTTAGTACTTATGGATGCATGTATCTTTTGGGAAAAATATTGTAAAATTGGTGTGTACCATTTTATTTAATGACCTCTTGTTTATATAAAAATTAATAATGTGATATGATTGGCCCCTCCTACTCTTTAAAAATAAATGGGTAATATATTAAACCTGAACATATTGGAACTCTAATTGAGGGGTTTGGACTTTTGAAAATGTAATAAGTAAACAGGAACATTAGGAGGATGGTTCGTTACTCTAGCTTTGTAGCTCAATAGAATAAATAAAAAAGAGAGATAGAGAGAAAGAAACTATGATAAAATTTCAAAGAAACCTCCTTTACCCTCCATAAAGAAAAATAATTATTTTTTTCACCCAATTAAAGTGGCGAGATATCATGTCAACATTGGTAATGATCTTCAATGACATAAGATATGGGATATCATAATAAAAGGAATGCATTAATTAAGAAAAATTACAAGAAATATGCTTAGCCGATGTAACTATAACTTGTGTCTTATAATTTGGATTAAGGAACGAGTAATTTTATGAGATTTAACACAAGTAGAATATGTAAATAAGTGACCTTGATTGTATAAATTTCTATTGCATTCCCTAAAATTTATAAAGGAATAAATATGAAAGTTTGAACTAATTGGAAGGTTCCTTTGAACTACTGGAAGAATATTGTTGACAATTTTTGCACTTGTGTAAAAATAGGCAACTCAAAACTTCGTTACGAGGGATAGTATTGGTAAAGTGAACCTAAGATAGGAGAGTTTCTTTCAGTCAAATATTGTTTCTGCTGAATTAATTAATGATTACATGAAATCTGTAGCTATGTGTGATGTTACAAAATTTAACAGATCACATAGTCTGTAATTTCACGACTATCTTAAGAAAAAGAACACAAATCCCCGAAGGATAGTTTTGTTATCTAGATGAAGACATCAAATTAAAGAATAGATGAAGTTTTATGTTTTGGAACAATAATCATAATTTCAGATTGTAGCAATAAGAGTTCATTTCTAAATGTTACAGGTATTCGTTAAGGTTATTTAATTCATGATTAAGAAATTCAATTATTTTATTGAGTTATTTAGTTCATCATACAATCCATATAGAAATCTAAAATGCAGAACGAAATACACAACTCAATTTTAGAATTCAATGTATTATTCATAAGGAATTTCAAATGTTCCCATACAAGCCATGGGATGTAACTGAAAAGTAAAATACAGCTACTGAAGTAAGAGGTATATATACATGAAAGAAAAAATAGAGGAGTATGAATGAACCCATCATTGCCTTGGGGGTTTATTTTTTGGTTGATACATCTCCAGCTCCAACTTGTTCCCCCTTCATCTCACTGCTTAAGGTACTGTACCTGAAAATAGAAAAGCAAAAATATTAGTTTATGAGCTCAAGGTTAATCCATATGCCTATGATATCCAAATTCATGCAGATGAATCTCTTAACAATAGGATATATAAATTACATGAAGATAAAAGGCACAACTGACAAAAGTACTTTTTTCTGTAACAACATACATGATTTAATCACTCACAAATAAGGAGAGAGAAGTAAACAAAAAATATGGAACATAAGAGAGGCCAAAAAGGCCTAAATATTTTCTAACTATTTTCTAAAGTGTGCAGGTACAGGTTGCAGTCAAGAAGAAAATAAATCACATCTTAAAGTCCTCATTGTTAGATAAAGATTACAGAGTTCAACGAATTCTATCCTACGGTACATCAAGATTGGAATAAATCACAAGTACATCAAGATAGAAAGGCCTTTTCAGGTATGAAAAAGAAAATTAAAGAATGGAAAGAGAGCCAGACATCCTGAGAAGGCCTTCCAGCACAAGACTACATCTGAGATAGTAGAATTACTATGAAAAAGGGAGAACTTAAAATAAGAAAATTCATACAAAGAAGAATGTAAAAGAATTCATCTCAGAACTTAAACAGTCAAGAAAACTCAGAGCTTATAGAGATAGAAGTTTCAGTGTCTAGAGCTCAAAGAGATCATTATGGTGTCAATGAAATTTTTTCCAAGGCTTTTCCATCCATATTTACATTACGAAATGAAAATGAAAAGTTATAGTTCGGGCTATTCAAATAACTTAACAACCTTTCACCCACTAGTGAAATTCAACAATGTATATCAAAATACAAACATCATATTGTAGGATGCAAGCTCGAGAACAACTAAAAATGTAAAAAGCACAACTTCAAAGAATAGCTAAAGAAGAAGAAAATCTAGTAGAGAAAACATCTACAATTTCGAACATAAAATACCCATTATATTCTACCCTTATTCTTTTCATGTTCGAACACAGAGTCTCCATTTCCAAGAAAAATAATGGAGTGAAAATGATTTCAAATACCCATAAGAAAAAGGAAAAACAACCATGTCTGCGTTATCCAAAAATAGATTTTGAGGTTTAAATTTGAAATTATACAGGTACATATAATGTGAATTATCCACTTCATTCCACTTTTTCTAAAAATATTTGTCACATGGTTTCTAAAAGGGAGCTCAAGGATTGAGCAAGAAATTACCAGTTAGGGTTGAGAAGAGAAAACCCTCGAAAGATCATCAAGTCTAAGGATAAAGAAGAGAAAACCTAGAACGAGTTTCAACTTGAAATCTCTAAGGGAACCATGAAATAAAAAAGAGAATGTAAAGAAGGAACAAATTATCATTAATTCTTTTAAGTTGAAATGGTAATGATGAAACAATAGAGATGCTAATAAAAGGAAACCGAGTTCAACAAATATCAACAATGGTGGGATCTCTTTAAAATCTTGCTCAAAAAGCTCTAAAATTTCAGAGACAAAAGATACATGCAGAGGCTTTCTCAATAACCAATTCACAGAGATCTCGAGATCAAAGAAAATAGACAAACCTCATAGTTTCAATCTCAAACCCATGGAAATGACGTCCATTATTTTGCAATAGAAGCCTCACAAAACTCAAATAATCAAAAAAAAAGTCCAAAAAAACCTCACAGAGCTCTGCAGACAACAAAGAACCATTTTTATAGAAAAACTGAGCTTGAAGACAATGATAACTAGTGAAAATCAACCGAATCTTGCTAAGAAAGAATTAATAGAGCTTGAAAGAACAAGAGATGGTGGCCACATCGAAGGAAAATCTTAGGAATAAACAAGGCATATCCACAAAGGAAAATCAAGGAATTCAAGCTCATGAACTCATCCACAGAGGTCAAATAACCAAAACTCAAAATAATACGAAATATCAGTGTATGAGCCCTCATGGCCGCAAGACATCACAGAACCAAATAAAGCTCAAATAATCAGAAAATTGTGGCCATAGGACCCTGCAGATAGCTCAAAAGAAACAAAGAGCGGTAGAGAATCATGTTGATAAGAAGAATAGAGATCAGAAAGATTCAACAATGGTGTCAATGAAAATTTTGTTAGGGCTTCGCCCGCAAGCTAGACAACCAAATGAAGTGGTCATTAAGTTTGAGTGACCTTTACCATCTGATCTCGAGATGTGAGTTAGCGGAACTCAACCACGATTAAAACATCAATGATCAACGTTCGATGAAGTACAAAAATCGATGATCAAGGATCACTCCAAAATCAATACAAACCACCTAGGTTTAAGATGCCGCTAACCAATTTAATTATAGGGTTGAAACCCTAACCATAAGTATGAGATCAATGGCCTAAGAACTGACAGTACATAGATTGATGGTCTCCATCAAGGACCCAACTCAACAAGAGTAAATGATGCCACTGAAAAAATGATAAAGGGGCGAGTCATCGTGGAGAGTGGGATAACCCCATGTTTAAAACAAAAATCATTTCATATTGACTTTTGAAAGTCTAAACCATAGTCCATGTCCAAGATGATCAAATGGGGCTGACAACCATACATGGCAGAAATGATCACTCAAAAGGTAAAGAATAAACTTATTCCATTCAAAATGCAAAAGACGACAATAAAATTGCAAGGAAGTCATAAATAAAAAGGTGGCAGACTATATAGTATGCTATGTGTGTAATCAAAGGTGGCCAAGTATATTGTGGCAACTTTTTCCAAGTGACCCCATGCATATCTAAACCATGCTAATGTGCTAAGTCCACAAGAGTGGAAAAACACAGTTGAAGAAAAGTGTACATCTCTGAGGTGGTCCCCACATGGGAGCTAATAACAAACAAAGGTATTTTATTTGCAAGTGATATATTTAAATGGTGTCAAAATGAATCATGTTACCAAGTTAGAAGACCAGGGAATGTCAACATCAGAGCCTAAGCTTGGAGGTGGTCCCCATCAAGATAGATGTTTGGATGAATTATTTTTGCAAAGTATTGAAAATAATGTAATTGATTTTGTTCACAAACAGGGAGTTAAATTTTTCACGTGCATCCAAGGAGGAAGTTTGATAAAATTATAGATGTCACATCAGCCACAAGAAAATAAATTTTCATGCACAAGGAAAGAGACTTTCTCATCAAGAAAGATTTATTTTTAGCAAATTATTCACCCTGTTAGGACATTAATACATTGTTAATGTATTTGTTGTTAGTGAATGTTAGTGGACAGTTATGTAACTGTTCCTCGGATCTTCCCTCTCGCTGCGTCCTATATAAAGGCGTGCTCCCTGTATTCAGATACATAACAATATATACAATATAGTTGGAGGTATTTCATTGGTAACAGAGCAGGTTTTTTTTGTTATGCGTGGAGGAGAGCAGCGTTTATCAGTGCATGAAGAAGCAACCAGCGAAACAGCCTGTGTTCTATTGCTGCGTGGAAAGAAAATAGTTCGTGGCGTGGAGATTCAGAACCTATGTGTGGGATTTGCTGGTGCGTCCTCTGCATGTGTGGAAGGAGGAGTTTGCGTGCTGTGCGTGGAGAGGAGACTCAGATTCCCTGTCCGTTTTGTGACTGGCGTTGGAGGGAGCAAGTTTGGGTGATTTCCTATCCGTTTTGACTGTGCTGTGCGTGGAAGTGTCCATTTTGGCTGTGTTGTGTGAGAATTAGCTTTGACTTACGTGGATTAGCGTGGAGGAGCAGCAAGAATGTGATATTTTTTGCAAACCAGTGAACCTGTGCGTGGAGTTCTTTGCTGGTGCGCAGCAGAAGCATGGAAGGAAACATTGTTGGCTCAAGCCAATGCCATTTCTAGCCATTTCCATCATTTGCAAAGTGGAAGACAAGAAGAAGAGAAAAACTGTGCGTGGTAGGAGCCCTTAGTGACTGTTTTGTTCTTCTTTGCTCCATTAAGACTGTGCAAGTAAAGAAAGCCTATGAATTTCGAAACAGTGTGTGCGCGTATGTCGCAAATTTCTGATGCACAAAGCACCGCGAGTAATGCACCAAATATTTGGGCATTGAATGACAACGAAGACACCACTGGGCTGTTCTTTGCCTTGGTCAACGAGCTACACAACACTGGAAACATTCTCTTTGACGAGATTGTGCGCCGAGGACTATTGGAATATTTTTGGTTAGACATTCGATGTCAAGCATGGCGGATTCATGCAGAACTTGAATGTGGCTATGATGCAGATGAGGAACGCAAAATAGAACACCCATAGGAGCGTCGACGTCTCACTGCATGAGCCTATAGATCCCATCTTTGGGACAGATTCCTTCAGTAAGCATTGTAGCCATTTTTGAAAATAAATAAATAAATAAAGTACATTTTTGAGTTTTTGAAAATGTCTGCTCCAAAAATATTGTTATCCGATGCCCAACTCTTGAAAGGGAAAAATTTCACCGCATGGAAAACCAAAATGCAGACGATTTTTCAATTCGAAGATCTTTGGGGGATTGTCTCTGGCAAAGATGCCTCTCCCATAGACGATGATTTGTTGGAAAATATGAAAAGGCTGATGCGAAAGCGCTAATGCTCATCACCCTGAGTCTTTCTGATGAGGTGCAACCATACATTCGGGAAGCAACCGCTTCTTCTCAGGCATGGAGTGCATTGTGTACCATCTACGAAGCTAAGAATCTGGTGACAAAGTTGCAACTTCAGACAAAGCTTCATACGATGAGTATGCATGATGGTGAATCAGTAGAAGTCTTCTTGCGACGTGTAGCTAAGTTACGTGCAGAACTCTCTACACTCGGTGAACCAGTGGATGACAAGTTGCTAGTCTCGCTCACCCTACGAGCTCTTCCTTCCCACTTTCAGACACTGATCACCATGTTGACAATCACCCAACAGGAGGTGAGTTTTGCAACCTTGGTGAATTATCTCCAGCAGGAAGAAGCCATGCAAAATGTACAAGAAGCCTTCGAAGACAAGGCTCTCATCACGAGTCAAAAACATAAGCCTCGGAAAGGGCAATCTACCCCCCAGAATCAAAAGCAGCATGCTCAGCAGCCATCTTCACAGCGGCCACCACAACGGCCACCCCAGAAGCAACATAATCAAAAGGCAGATTGGTGGTGCCACATTTGCTCCATGGATATGCACATGACTGCGAACTGTTATTACAACGGTCGCAAGTATGGAAATTCTGGCGAAGAGAGCACTTTTGGCCGAGGATATTCCAAGAAATATCGATGGCATGCTCATAATCAGAGGCAGAAGGGCCACATTGCTGCTCAGCAGGATGCCATCTCCGATGAAGAGGTACCAGATATGACTCATTCTGACATTGTTCTAGTCTCACAGACTTCGCAACTGTCAGAAGATGTCTGGTTGATTGATTCAAGCGCCAACAAACACATTACTGACAACAAGAAGTTGTTCCACACTCTGAGTGACCGGCCCACTAGAGATCGGATCACCATTGCAGATAATCAAGAGTATTTTGTGGTAGGGATTGGTGATGTAATCATTCCTCTTGGAACACGAAGATGTACACTCACAAAGGTGCTATATGTTTCAGGTTTGAATTCAAATCTTTTGTCTGTAAGTCAACTTCTTAACCATCGAATGCAGGTTGAATTCTTTGTTGAGAAAGGGATCAAGTCAGTCATTGCTCAAGCATTTTTGAAGGGCCATCTATTTTCACTGGATGCGGTCACTTCATCTAGCGTTGCTCTCTCTGCATCAACGGCGGAGTCCACTGCACTTTGGCACTTTCGATATGGTCATCTTTCTGCCGGGGCTCTGCATCAGCTCAGTGTGAAGGAAATGGTAAGAGGGCTTCCTCCACTCTCCCATTCCTTACCTGTTTGCTCAGGATGTCTTGCGAGCAAACAACATAGAGGTCCATTCAAACAGAGCTCTTGTCATTCTACAGAGCATCTTCAGGTCGTTCACACCGATCTGTGCGGACCCCTGCCAGCTAGCTTCCAAGGTTTTGCGTACTTTCAGCTCATCATTGATGATTACTCACAGAAAATGTGGGTATATTTCCTTCGGAAGAAGAGTGAGGCACTTGCAAATTTCTAAACCTTCTACCAGCAAGCCACCAGGCAGTCTGGGAAGCCTCTTCTTCTCCTCCGCTCAGATCGAGGGGGGGAATTTGTGTCAAAGAAGTTCTTAGCATACCTGAAGCAGCATGGCATTCAGCAACATTTGACTACACCCTACACGCCCCAACAGAACGGGATTTCCGAGCGCCACAATAGGACTGTCATGGAGATGGCTCGTTGTATGCTCTCGACCGCCAAGTTTGAGGATCAGTTTTGGGCAGAAGCATTCCAGACAGTAGTGTATCTACTCAACCGGGCACCCACGAAGATCTTGTAGAACAAGACACCGGAAGAGGTATGGACTGGTCATAAACCTTCTATTCATCATTTGAGAGTTTTTGGTTTTACTGCATATATGCATGTTCCAGATAAGAGAAGGAAGAAGATCGATCCAAAGACACTGCCATGTCTTTTCTTGGGGTATAGTGCTACCTCAAAGGCATATCGTCTCATGGATCATGAGATGAAGAAGATCTACGAGAGTCGAGATGTGGTATGTGATGAGTCGTCCTTTGACTCCCTGCCACACAATGGAGATCCAGTACCGACCTCGTCACATAGATTGCTCACACATCCAGATGATGAGCAAGATGATTCTTCTCAGAGAGAAGAAGAGTTGAGTGGAGACTTGTTCGTTGATCTTGGCACACTGGAAAACACATCTTCACATCAGCAGCACCAACATCTAAAATGGGTCCAGAGTACTATCAGGGATGCACACCTAAACTCACTTCCTGGTACTTCTACGGGAGTTAGAACACGAAGTCAAACTAGACATGAGGTAAATTTTGCACTCATGAGTTCAGTTGCTGAGAGCACCGAACCTGACACTGTTCGTGAGGCATTAGACCAACCACAGTGGAAATAAGCTATGGATGCTGAATATGATTCCCTGATTCAGAATCAGACGTGGGAACTTGTTGATCTGCCTCCAGGTAAGAAATCCATTGGCTGCAAATGGATTTTCAAAACAAAATATAAGGAAGATGGTTCAATCGACAAACACAAAGCATGACTTGTTGCAAAGGGTTATGCTCAGCAAGAAGGAATTGACTATGAAGAGACCTTTGCACCCACTGCGAAGATCAAAACCATCAGAGTTGTATGTGCACTGGCAGTACAAAATGGATGGAAACTTCAACAGATGGATGTCAAGAGTGATTTTCTAAACGGTGATCTACAAGAAGAAGTGTACATGGCCCAACCTGAAGGGTTTGTAGACGAGCATCAACCACATAAGGTATGTCATCTGATAAAGTCTCTTTATGGACTCAAACAAGCACCTAGGGCATGGTATATAAAAATTGATGATCACCTATTGCAGCATGGATTCACTCGTAGCCCCTGAGATACAAATTTGTATATCAAGAAGGTAGGAACAAAGATTTTCATTCTGGTTTTGTACGTAGATGATCTTGTGATCACAGGAAGTTCTGACAATCTTGTAGATGATGTAAAGAATGATCTGAAGAAATCCTTCGACATGAAAGATTTGGGGCTACTTTACTATTGTCTTGGCTTAGAGATATGGTAGAAGAAGAATCATATCTTCGTCTCCCAGATGAAATATGCCAAGACACTCCTTGAAAAGTATGGGATGTCAGATTGTAAACCAATGTCCACACCTATGGAAAAAGGTTTGCAACTATCTAGATTCCAGGATTCACCACAGGTAGATGGCACTTACTACAGGCAGCTTGTGGGGAGTCTCATTTACTTGACTTATACCAGACCAGATCTTTGCTTTGCTGTGAGCTATCTCACCAGATTTATGTAGGATCCGAAGAAATTTCATTGGATAGCAACAAAGCATGTGTTGAGATATGTCCGAGGTACAATTGAATTTGGTCTGGAGTATCAGAAGAACACTCAGTTCTTCTTATAGGGATATACAGACTCGGACTATGCAGGATCCGTTGATGACAGGAAATCCACTTTAGGATATGTTTTTCATCTCGGATCTGGACCTATCTCGTGGATCAGTAAGAAGCAAACTGTTGTTGCTCTCTCATCCACTGAGGCTAAATACCACGCTGCACGAGGAGCTGTGTGCGAAGTAATTTGGTTACGTCGCATTCTTGCAGAAATAGGGATTCCTGAAGAGAAACCTCCCATCATTCATTGCGACAATCAAGGTGTGTTGAAGCTTGTGAAGAATCCTGTTTTCCATGAACGAAAAAAGCATATTGAGGTCGAATGTCACTACATTCGTGAATAGGTCTTGAACCACCAAATTCAGCTCCAGTACTGCCCTACTAATTTTCAGGTTGCAGATATTCTCACCAAGCCTCTCGGCAAGGTGAAGTTTGATTTGTTTAGGGGGTACATTTGTAAGAGCAATGTATTAAGGGGGGGAATGTTAGCACATTAATACATTGTTAATGTATTTGTTGTTAGTGAATGTTAGTGGATAGTTATGTAACTGTTCCTCGCCTGTTCCCTCTCGTTGCGGCCTATATAAAGGCGTGCTCCCTGTATTCAGATACATAGCAATATATACAATATAGTTGGAGATCTATCACACCCATGCTTTTCTTAAAAATAGAACAGTCAACTGCAGTTTGAATGAGATGTAACAAAAGGATATTAATTCCTCTTTGTATTAGCTTCCTTATTTTAATTCCTTTATTTATTAATAGACGAAGGATAAAAAAATAAAATGCATGTGTGAGTATAATTTTAAACTTTTTAAAGGAGGGGTAGGAAATAAGTTTTGCTATATATTGTGTACCTTGGAAAAACACGAAGGAGGACTTTTAGATAAAGGAGTGCTGAAGAAGATTTTTCAAGTTTTTCCCTTTGAATGAGAAGTATTTTATGCCTTTCCAATTATTTACAGTCTTTTGTATGTTCCATTAATCTTGTGAATGTTGAATTGTCTGATTAATCATCTTACCCTATTGCAAATTCAATAATTTTTGCATGATATTAATGTGTATGTTTAACTTAGTAGTATTGTTGTGATACTTTCCCTCAATACATCAAAGTGTTTCCCTTTAAATATTCTACAGAAAATTGTTGGCTTGTGCATCAAGAATTCATTCCCATATCAATTGTGCATGTACTCAATCAAAGACATCATAAAAATTTTGGTGTATCACCTCTGTTTTGAATTCAGTTACAGTCTTCTTTTACACTCAAACCCCAGAAAATCAGTTTAGGATACAATAATAAGGAAGCGGCCTTGATATCGGAGACTCACCTCAAAATAGGTATACCCATAGACCTGAGGTGTTTCCATTGTATCTATGAAAGAGATAGCTAAAATTCTCAAGATTATAACACCTACAAACATCTCTCTACAGGGTGCACATTCGAGAGATAACAGTTTTTGACACACCTGGTGGGATAGCGAATCACATATGTAAGAAAATTATAGCAATTTACAACAGATTTACACCAAGAAAAAGTTACTTTTGGATCAGCAATCTGCAGCAATTTATTCTAAAGATTTAAAGATTTATTTGGCAACTCCGTAAAGTTGTTTTCATACCAGTATTGCAGCATGTTCTAAGCCTAAATTAACTACAAGATCATCGGTAAGAGGAATTCCTTCTAAGTTTATTTCGTTACCTTTGAATTCTGTAATAAGGAGAAGAGTTGGTAATACTTTTCCTTATAATGGACCTAGTTTTGGTAACCCTCCTCTAAATAATTCTTCACCATGTTTCAATGTCTTTGTTCAAATTTAAGTTTTTTAAATGGCTATTCAACCACCTAGGAATTTTGTGACCTCTACTAATGACAACCCATTAGAAATTCCATTTTATCTTGATATCCCTAATGCTTCCATGAAAAGCTTTCCTTCATTCATGGGTGAAAATCAGGTTACACCTATAGAGCACATCAAAGATGTTGCAGCCATATGTGCATTCCATAATATTACTCACGAATATGTGGCTTTGAGACTTTTAGAGTCATCCTTTAAAGCACAAGCCTTGCAATGGTATAGAAATATAGAGATTGGAAACATAAGAACTTGGGATGATTTATGTGGTAAATCACTGAAACAATTTCAAGAAAATTCAAATCATTTTCCCCTTATAGAAAAATTGTCTACTATTAAAAGATCTCCTCATGAATTTATGTTCAGTTTCAACATTTATTTTTCTAGAACTTGGGAAAGAATCTCAACAAGTGTTAAGCCTCAAGATGACCATGCTTTCCTTTATTATCTCATAGTATTAAATAATGATATTTCTATTGTGATTCAGTTTATGGGAGGTGAAACTCTTTCGGATGCTTATAACATTGCTATAAAAGATGAAAACAAGCTTATTCAAGCCAAAAAATTAGCACCTATCCTGCAGCCTATCACCATTGTAGAACCTGTTATTGCAGCCCCATCAGATGACGTGTTTAAAACTTCACAGAATATGGGGAACAAGTTGACTTCAATTGAAAATATGCTTGCATTACCTAGCAGAAATTATCAATCCCCTTACCAGTAAAAATAGAAAAATAGGCATCCTTACCAACAAAATAAGAATTATAGGAAGCCTTATCCACAAAGAAAGTTTGATCCAAAGGTTCCTACTCCATCTAGCGATTTAGTCCTAGTTAATATGGATAAAAAATAATGGTGTCAACCTTGTAATCAACCTCATTCAGCTACAAGTTTCCCAAATGCTTTTCTAAACATAAGTCTTATTGCACAAGATCAATATGAGACATTGTTCATGCCTCAAATGGAGGGTGGGCAGCAAGAAAGTCATGTTCAGAAAGCAGCTCAATAGAACTTAGTCAGTTTTAGTGAGGATGATTTCATTACAATTACCACTAGGGCTCAAGAAAAAGCTGCAAAAAGTAAAAAACAATAAAATAGGCCACTTTTTCCCACTGTCACTGATAAAACAACTACAGGCCCAAAACTAGCTAACAGTCATGCTATTCCTCAAAAAATAGCAAGTCTTTCAGTTGGTAAAGAGCAGTAAAAACAACTACATCCTGACCCAAGAAGGTTATTTATGATAGAGCTGTGCTAGATTTGAACACAGTAACAATCATATTATTTTTGTATGTCACCTTCATATTATATACAATCGATTATATAGGAAATATCTTTCCTAAAATATAGGAAATATCTTTCCTAAAATATAGGAAACCACTCACCTAAACCATATGAGTTGTTTCAACAACTCGTAACAACTCCAAAACTAACACAATACAAATAACATAAGTTATTATAATTACAACTCATATAAACAATATACAAAATATAACATTACTCACACATTAACATAATGGAGCACTAATATAATTATTTCCTAACATTCCCCCCCTTTAGTGTGAACATGGGGAAAACATGCTCTGTACTGCAACGTCCTACTATGTAGCCTGCTCATGATTTGGATGGTTTCAAGGACAATGCGAACAAACTCTGGATGGTTTTCCAAGTGGTTGAAAAACAACAACACAACAGATGGTTTTTGAGGAAAGTACCAGCAACCTCTGGATAGTTTTTCTAGTCGATAACTAACAACCACAATATCATGATGTTTCAGTAGTATCTTCGACTCTCATCAATATCTCACTGCAAGGAGTAACATAGGAAATTATACAGAATGTTGCTTCTCATACACACAAGCCAAAAAAATGAAATGGAACATTGGATCATGTCCCCCCCCCTCAATCTGAAATTTCCACTTATTTAAAATAGGAACATTGCACATTGTACCACACTGGAAGCACTAAAATCAAATTGCACACACAAACACACACATGTCACCAAAGCTGATATGCGGCCCCACCATTGGAAAATAATGAGAGGTCACTGAATGACCTCCAACCTCCGATGCCTCCGTCTTCCGATGCCATGCTGCTAGCTCATCAAATTTGGCTTTGAGGCTCAATAATTACATACCTTACCCATATGTCGGATTCCTCCGAAAATGCGTTTGTAAGGAAATTTTTTTTTAAATTTTTTTGGACTTTTTGACAAGGACACTACAATACAAATTGACGTGACTAAAATATGGAGACTTTTACAATGACACAATCTTGACGACTTAACTACTGACAATGATTTTGACCTTGAATCTTAATTGACAATTGACACTATCTTCACAATGACTTATAATGAACTTTGAAAACAACTCTATTGACCACCAAATTGATGATTTTGACAAAAACAATACTAAACACTATTCATAAAACAAATTTTGTTGACATGAATTAAATACAACTAGGACACTTTGCGTAGAATTTTTTAATAAAATGGACATGACTCCACTAAATTTATTTTGACACCCAAAAAAAATGAAATTAGGACATAAGAAAAAACGTATTACTCAAGTCAACATGATACATTATGAAGTTGACTAAAAAAAAACTTGACTCACTAAAACAATTAATTTTGTAGATCTTTTGGTTACTTATTTGTGTTGAGGAAAATCTTTTGACACAAGGTTGATTGCATATGATTGTGCACGATTCTGATTATGAATGACATATGATGAAAAATATTCATGAAAGGTGCTGCATATAAAGAGTGCTGAGAAGGCAATGGCATCCAAAAAAAACTTGAGATAATGAATCCCAATGCAAGTCCCTCAAGTTGGAAATGTGAAATGATGCCGCCAGTGATGTTGCAATCTAAAACCCGACCAATACAAACTGAATAAATGTAGTGTGACTGTAAATATATCTTCTTCTACTGCAATATTGGAATAATATGTTATCATCAATCTATAATATGATTAAGCAGTTTTGTGCCGTAGATGATTGATCCTTAGACCTGTCTTTTATTTTTAACTTTTCTCATAAGTTATGATGTGGGTTTCTCTAAAATATTTACTGTATTTTTCTTAGTCCTTAAAAATAAAACCCATTAAAAATTACAGACACCCAGGTCATAAATTAAAAATTAGGACCTGTTTTTCACAATGGATTATTCAGATTGTCTGAAACTTCTACAAGCTACATTCATTCAAAACAGTAATAAAGAATAATGACTGCTCCTTCATATTGCAACCTGCTCACACTATTCTAATCTACAACATATTTCCCTGACGAGCTTCCATAATTGGGGCAATAAAAACACTAAATATGTGATGAAGTGCATACAAAATTAATCTAAATATCAACAACTCAAAACATAAAGTTCCTTTATTGGGGGCAATAAAACATAGCAAATGCCCCTAGATCACTGTCAAAATTCCATTACAGGTTAAGGAATAGAAATGCTCTGATACTAAATGACAGAGCTGCACCAGATTTGAACACATTAACAATTATATTATTTCTCTGTGTCACCTTCATATTACATACAATCGATTATATAGGAAATATCTTTCCTAAAAGATAGGAGACCACTCACCTAAACTATACGAGTTATTTTAACAACTCGTAACATCTTCAAAACTAATACAATACAAATAACATGAGTTGTTATAATAAAAAATCATATAAACAATATAAAAACTATAACATTGCTCACACATTAACATAATGGAGCACTAATATAATTATTTCCTAACAATTTATACCTCAGATATCAAAAGTAGCTGAGGCAAAATAAGTTTTCACTAAAGCCTATGCTAAGACAATAAAATCTGTCTCTAAAACTGTTGCTTCTTTTAACATTTTTGATGTAATGTGTTGGTGCTCGATTTGATCTTGCCCTTATTTTCCCTAATATTTATTCAATCTGCATGGTTCATCATATTTTTCTATCTCCCGAATGAACATGTGAAAAATATTCTTCTACATTTCTATGTCGTTGCCAATCCATTTCCATTGTCGTGGATCAAGTTTAACCGGGTACTACTTTCAATTTCTCCATCTTTGAAGAAAAATTTCAATTCTCGGCGCGAGAAGTGAAGTTCTCTGTATTTTACTATTTGATAGGCATCTTTTCCCCATCAAATTCTACCTCAACATTGGAAAATACATGGTCTTCTTTGATTGGATGAGGAACGATGGGTTTACTTTATAAACTTGTCACTTTTGGCTACTTCGGCAAAAAGCTTGAACTTGCCTCGTGGCTCCGTCAGATACTAATTGGTTAGTCAAAGTTTTGAAGTGGTGGAGAAAATTTCTTATTTTTGCCCCGAGGGTGTACACGTGTCAATAATTCAAGCAGTTGTTGAAGGGTGGGCTTTTTTTGTGTTTTAAGGCACTAGGGTGAAAAAGGTAAAAATGTGATAGAATTGCCTAAGACCCGCGAGATCGCACGTGGCAGCTTCTAAGTCAAAGGTGGAAAGGTGGGCTGATGGGGAACTTTGAAGTTTTTGGCCTTGTTTTGGAAAAAAGGGAATAAAGTATAAAAATGGGCCGAAACACTGTTGCGAATCAAAGGTGGACGAGTGGTAGTTTAAAAAGTCAAAGGTGGGAAGGTGGAATGTTGGGTAGCTTTGAAGTTTTTTAACTTCAAAAGGATTAAAATTATAATGTGAACCCCAGATCCACTCCAATCAGAGAAGGACATGTGTCAATTTGAAAAGTCAAAGGTGGAAAGGTGGGTTGTAGGGTTAGTTTGAAGTTTTTAGCTTTATTTTGTAGAAGGAGTAAAGTTACAAAGTGAACCACAACTCCACTTGAATCAGATAAGGGCACATGGAATTGAAAATTCGAAGTGAAAAGTAGGTTGTCAGTTCACTTTGAAGGTTTTTTAACATCAAAATTACTAAAGTTATAAAGTGAACCACAGATTCGCTCCAATCAGAGAAGGACACGTGGCATTGAAAAGTCAAAGTTGAAGGCAGGTTGTCCGTGCACTTTGAAGTTAACTTTTAAAAGATTAAAGGTACAAAGTGAACTTGCAACTCAGCTCGAATTAGAGAACAACATGTGACCATGTTGAAAATTTAGAGCGAGAAGGTGGATCATCAGAGAAGTTTGAGAATTTAAGTTTTTTTTGTGAAAAGAGGAGTAAGGTTGTAAAGTGATCCGTGGCTTCGAAGACGTGCAGATCAAGCCACGTGTTAAGCCCAAAATCAAATGTGGAGGGGTGGAGTAAAAAGTCAAAATTGAGCATTTTATCCAAAAGTCATAAAATGCAAAAAAGTTCCCCCAATCGCGTTTTGACTCAAATTATTCCACGTGGACGACTCAAATTCAAAGTTAAAAAGGTAGAATCAGTAGTTTTTGTGCATTACATCTGATTTTACAGCCATTAACGCTCCAAGGTTCCTGCAGATGTGTTTTTTGTATTATTCTTCATCAATTTTTGATGATTCCTTGTCATTTTTATCAATGAAGTGCAATCAAATGGATATGGAGCTAAATTTTTGAATTTGACATGTAAAAATTGAACATTTGAAGGTGAATTAGCTCGGGCACTTGCAAAAAATGTGAATTACAAGAGGAGCTAGTTACAGAGAAAAATCACAGAGGGAAAAGAATAAAATGATGAAGGAAAAGGATGTTGCATGCGTAAAGGATGAAGAACGTGCTCCCAATTAGAACAATGATGCAAATTTTTGAAATGATTCACCTTTTTTAACACCTGGAAACTTTTGGGTGTGAATCTATTAAACATCCCTTTCTAGAGATCATCGTGAAATATGTAACAAACAAAGGTTCATTGAATATTCTTTTCTTGGGGGGAAAGCTAGGATCTAAATTTAGTGCTATAAAAACACATGCTTGAGTCATGCAAATGGTGGGGGGTTCATTATCCATTAGAAAATATGAGAAAGCCCATCTTCCTGAGAGGCCATCTGAGAGACCTGTTAATCTCTTTTGTTTTAGATTTGCATCATGTCAAGTTGGTTGCGAGTGTACAGCCATTGGCGAGCTCTGAGATTGTTCAAGAAACTTTCCCCTGCTGATGAATCTAATCAATTTTAAATTAATTATGTGTTGATCTTGGGAAAAATTTGTGTCTGCTTTTATTCCAGAATGTCTTCAATTATCTTTTCTTGTTCCTGTTTCAATCTTGTGTTAAAATATCTCCGAATCACACAAAATCTCATCCCTGTGATACTCTAGTGGCATTTGCAATTTCATTATGAGAAGAGATTTCATCTGGTAATGAAATAAACAATTTAAAATCACTTTACCTTCTTTGATTAACATAGATTGTTTGTAAGTCTTTGGGTGTACCTTAGGTGTGATGAACCAGAGGTTTCTAATGTTTAATTGAGTCTTTTAACTCAAGTCCTTCATGTTAAATTCTTGAAGATTGTGTGAAAACGTGCAGATCTGGGCCTCCATTAATGCACACCTTTTGGTTGAAGGAAAATTTTAGTTATTCTGAAGCTTTCTATTGTATAGTTTTCCAATTGTTGAAAAGGCTCTCAAAGATCTGGAAAAGTCAAATTTATCTTTCTTAATCTCCCACAAAAATTATTCAAAACAACTAATCCTACTTGAACCACCCCTATTTTCCCTTTGTATCCACAAATGAATACATTCCACTATCAAAAATATGCAGAAGAAAAATCAGGTTTCAAATGTCTTTAGTAACCTAATCCTTGTTTAGAAAATATCTCCATTCTTCAGAAGTGACAACTCATGAGAGTTGAATTATGGTGCATTGATCATATTTTCTCAAGGTTTCCTTTAAAAATTGTGCAAAGAAATATTTACCAGTATCTTTCACTAATAGAGGTTACAAAATGGGTTCTCTTACCTTGGTTGAAAGGAACAACCTAAATAGTGAGGATAGATCAAATCCTTTTGAAGGTGCTATCCATTTCTCCAACACCGAGTGACAAAGAGCCAACTGAATCACCTCCCTGGCTACAAAATGACATATATTATGATCTCTGTTCTGTCTCTGAGTGTCTTGTCAAATCTGTGATGTTGCTCGGATTTCTGAGGGAGAATCAATTTGGATACCAAAACCTGAATGGTCATTTCTTGAGGAATTATTGGAATATTTGAATATTTGAGTAATTGAGCCTGTCAACAACACCATTTTGGCATTGTTGCTGGAGAGAATTTGAAGGTTATTTGAAATATTTGTACATCCTTGTGTAACAAAACTTTGTCGGCAACAGGGACTTATTGGATCATTTGAGCAGTATTTGAGTAATTGATCCCTGTCAACAATGCTTCTTGCCATTAAACTGAGGGACAATTTGAGTCCATTTGATCTTATTCAGACCTGGTAATACTTCTTACATGTTTATGTGCTAATACATTGTTGGAACGTCATCATGTGTTCAGATTTGTAAGGATTGTTCGAAGTTACAAGTTCTGTGTGCAATATTTCAAGCTTCCAGTGATTTTTTCCACTAAGTTTGTATCATCATTGATAAATTCGGGTAAAGGAAGGTCAAATTTGATAAGCTTTGCAAGAGTTATGTGTTGACAGACATTTGACAAGATCAATTATTTAGTGCATTTACACAACTAAGGTGAAAATCCTTAGTGGTAAACCCTTCTGCGTGTTGAATTTAATTTGATCATTTGATAAATGCTAGTGTCTTAACCTATATCAAGTGATTTGTTAGCGTAATATTTGTCAAAGATAGAAGAAAAAGATCTTTCTTCGTTAAGGACCCTTCTAGAAGGTTGTTTTTAGAGATAGGAAAATCAAATTCTGAAGGAAGAAGAATCTGGTAAAACTGTTGGAGATAAGAAATCAGGAAAAGAGTTATCAATTTTTTGAAATTATCCAGCCTGTGATTGAAGATTTCCATACGTCCTCAAGTTCTTCTTGAATTAGGTAGTATTTTTATAGATCTGAATTCTCTATCTGCTGAGTGGCATTCATTTGTGTTTGAAAAGTTTCCTTCTCATTTTTTTCATTTATTTTGCGAAGCTGATAGGGTTTTCCAAGAAGCTGAGCCATTAGGGGATATTTATTCTGAAATTTATATTCTTGTGCCCCAAATACCCCTCAATCCTAATCATTTTGTTTCCCCTGCAAATTCACCTCCTCAAAACAATATGGCCTAGCCCCCACCTAGACCTCCATTTATTTTTAATACCTTTGGTCCTCTAAATTTTAGAGATATGGATGGTTATCCAAATGTTGTGCCTCAAGATGTAAGAAAAAGATTTCCTAAATTCCAAGGAAATAATGCTATTACTGGTGATCAGCACTTAAAGCTTTTTGTCAATATGATGGAAGAATTTTAAATTGAATATGAAGATGTGTATATTAAATTGTTCATTCATACTATAGAAGAGGATGCACATGATTGGTATAAATATTTTCCAGATAATTCAATTGATTCATGGACAGAAATGAAGAATGCTTTTATATTGCGATATGGCTATAAAACAGACCCTAGGTTTCTCTTATCAGAATTTGAAAATATAAAGAAAAATTCTAATGAATCATTCCATTATTTCAATACTAGATTCAATGAAACTTTGAGAATATTTCCTATCATCTTAAGGCCTAGTGATGAATCATGTTTGCTAAAGTATTCAGATGCTTTTGACAAGAAGGTTGCATATTATTTGAGGGACAAAAACCCTGGAACTTTGAGGCAAGCCTTCAGTATGGCTTTGCAGATTGAAAATAACATCAAGGTAATTGGAAAACCTCCTAAGAGGGAGGATATCAAATTGACGAATCCACGAAATCCTCAATCCAACAAAGTTTTATATTTGGAGGAAGTTGTAAAACTTTAGAAGGAGCGGTTAAATAAATATCTTATAAGTTAGCCAGAGAAAAGAAAGGGATTCGATAGAGTTCCAAAGGTTAGCAAAAACCACAAGGCCAAGAATGATTTGGTAATCATCCTAGAGATGATCAGAGATCCGATGACAGAGGTAAAGGGCCCATGGGATCTAGAAATAGATAGCCCTAAGCTTGGGAAAATAGAATGGTTCCTGATCCCTTGACTTCCACAGTTGCTGCTTTGGAAGAAGGCAATGAAATGGAGTGGTGCGACAAATGTTTCTTGCCCCATTCTCCATGCGAGGTAAACAAGGAAGTTGAGGAAGAAGAAGATGATGAGACAAATGATGATGCCTACATGATGTAGAGCCCTGTAATTTTAAATCATGGATCAAATTCAACCGAATTAATTAGTGCCAAAATTTCTGCAGATTTATGGGATTGCATTCACCGAGTATTACCTCTTCCTCCCACTCATACTTCTGAAATTGATATGGTACAAGATTTTGATTTTCCTAGTCAAGATTTTGAGTACTTAAGGGCATTGATGATTGAAAAGTATGGTGGATGAATTCCTTCAGAGGAGGATAGGATAACTATTAATGAATGCAGTAGTTGCCCAAGAAAAGGAACATAACACTAGAAGTAAAGTTACCAAAGGGGTAGGGCCACAAGCCAAAACAAAAATTACAATCACCTTACTAAAGAAACCCCTAAAAAGGATGCATCTGAAAAAGGCCTTGTTTCCCAAAAAGAAAACTTATATCCCTCCCCATGCTCAGACTATAAAAAATACTGTGCCATTCAGATGAAGTTGTCAAGTATCCCTCCCAATGCTGCCTTGCCCAAAATATGTTCCTAATGACATTGCCCAAATCTTGATTCAGATTGAGATTTCTATTCTTATTGTTGAATTGCTTAGAATTCTTGAGCATGTAAAAAGGGCTTTTGAGTATTTGGGATTTAATGAAGAAATTATTACCTAGGGCACAAATTTGAACAATGTTGAGGTTCCTTCTACCATTGCAGAGTTATAAAAATCAAAAGTACTGGAAGAACTTGGTGAACCACCTAAGGTGTATTTGGGAACATCCTTGGTTGAGTCTCAGCTAAATGTGGATCCATTTTTTACTACTCTGATTATTAAAGATAGGGTGTTACACAACTGCATGTTTAATTCTGGAGCCTCATGTAATGTTATGCCTCTTGAGGTCATGAATGAATTGGATCTCAAAGTAATAACAAGTTATGGAAAATGGACTGCCATGGATTCAAGAGGGGTTCCAGTGGTTGGATGTGTCAAATGGTTTGATAGTGCAACTTGGCAGCTTGTCCAGGAAGAAACTTAAAACTGGATGTTGTTATTGTTGATTGTCCTGCCAAATGGGGAATGTTGTTATCAAGAAAATGGGTTGCTAGTGTGGGTGGTAGTGTGTAAATGGATATGTCTTATTCCACTATACCATATTGAGGGAAGCCTTGTGAATTTGTATGGTGAAAAGAAAATTTTATATCTTATTGAAGACCCTAACAATGCTTCTTATGAAGTATTGTCACACATTAGATGTTGATAACTTTGTGGGATATGTTATTTTCAAAGACCATGAAATTGATAAATACATATATCATGAGCAGGTTGATTTTCCTGGGAACTTTGATATTTGATGAAGCCTTGAAGATGTTGAAAAAATTGACCTAGCACAAAGGATAAGCCTAAAAAATGTGGCTAGATAGCAACTTGGATGAAAAATAAAAACAAGCATATGTCCAGTTGTTAAAAACAGTATCAAGAATTGTTTAGCTTGGTCATATCCAGAAATGACTGGCACTTGAAACATTTCCTTGATTATTTTCTCTGAATCAGGGTGTAATCATTGTATAGTGTATAGTTTTGGTTTCTTTTTGTTTTTGTGTTTTTTCCTGCTTCAGTTTGTTCTAGTTCCTGTGGTGGCCAATTTTTGTTGGTTTCTCAGTTCAGTTCTTGGGAAGTTGTTAGTTTTTGTTCTCTCTGCTAGAAGGTTGGTTCTTGACTCCATTTCCAAATGGATTTTTTCAGCACTTGGTCTACTATTTGTTCTTGTGGCACTCGTTGGGAGTGCCCATCCCCGAGTTGGAGCCGATGTTGGTGCTCGATTTGATCTTGCCCTAATTTTCCTCTAAAAATTCTTCAATATTCTTGGTTTGTCGTATTTTTCTATCTCCTCGAATGGAGGCGTGAAAAATATTCTCCTTCATTTGTATGTCTTGATTAATCCATGTCCATGGTCGTGGATCAGATTAAGTCCTCGTATTTTTTGTAATTTCCTCTGTCCTGTGAAGAAAAGTTAACTTGGAGCATAAATTGGTGAAGTTTCCCCTGCATTTTATCTTTTCCACGGTCATGTGTTTTCCCTATCAATTTTTAGCTCAATAGTTCTATGGGTACGTGGTCATCTTTTTATTGGATGAGGCATGACAAGTGTATTTTATAAACTTGTCACTTTTTGGCAAGCTTTGCAAAAATATAAAATTTGCCCCGAGGGCCAATGCTCATTTGAGATCTTTGATTGGTCTTACCTTTGAAATTATTGCCAAGTGAATGACACGTGGACGTGTGGAATCTATGAAAATCCTCTCATACTTAAGATGTTTCAATGGGGAATTTTGAAACCTTGAGAGCCTTTGTTGGGAAAAAGTTGACATAAAGTATAAAAATAAGCCTGAAAAATGCTAGCGAATCAAGATAGGACACGTGGATGCTTGAAAGGTCAACAATCATAGACCAATTGGTTATTGGACATCCTTGTGAAGTTTTTTAGCTTTATTTTATCCAAAGTTGACAAAGTGACTTGCAAATTTTCCTCTGATTTTTTTCTCTGAATCAGAGAAGTGGACCATTGCATAGTGTAAAGTCAAAACAAGGTTTCATTTTAATTTGTAACTTTGTTTTTTTATCTGAAGTGAACCGCAACTCCTAGTTCCAATCAGACCAGGATTTTTGGCAGTTTCAAAATTCATCTTGAAGGGAGCGTTTGTTATTGGGTTCTGCTCTGCGAAGCTTGTTTTGACTCCGTTTCCAAAATGTATTTTTCACACTTTATTTTAAACACTTGGTATTTGTTACTTGTGTGCAATTGCAAGTCCCATCCCTCCAGTTCAGATGATGTTGGGCTCAATTTGAAAGTTTGAAAATTCTTCAATATGCAGGGCATTGTCGTAGATTCATATTGAGGCATGAAAGTATATTTCCTTCATTTGCGTTAACATGAAGTCCACTTCAATCAGTCAAGGACACGTGGTATGTAAAAGTCCAAATGGGAAGGCAGGTTTGTTCCTATGTCCATTTGAAAGAATTTTTAGCTTTAAAGTCAGTAAATTTAAAAAGTGAACCACCTCTGCTTCAATCAGAAAAGGACACATGGCATTTTCCTTAGTCAGAGTTTTTCCCCAATATCTATGGGCACATGGTCCTTTTTTGATGAATAAAGGAATGAACTTCTAATGAGTATTTTTGGCCCTGTCAACATACCCAAATCTAAGCCACGTTTCAAGCTAAAAGCTTGTCCAAAGGTATGGAGGGGTCTTACCTTAACAATTGCAAAATTTCAAAATTAGCACATTGGGTTTTCTAAAAGTGCCATAAAATGTATAAAAAGTGCCCCCAAGCCCGTTTCAAATCAGATTATTCCACGTGGATGGATCAATTTAAAAAGGCCTAAAAAGGCAGTTGTTGTGCCCATTGCATCTGATTTTTCCACCATTAATGCTCCAAGGTTTTTAGATATGCGAATATGCATCGTTTTCATGGAGATTTTTGATGTCTTCCTTAATCATTTTTATCAATGAAAGTGCAATCAAATGGATATGGAGCTTGGTTTGTGCTGAGGTCCAAAAATATAACATTTGAAGCATAATTTTCTCAAGAACTTACAAAAAATGTGAATGACCAGAGGAGCTGGTTGTAGAGAAAAATTGTAGAGGGAAATACTAAAATGAGTGAAGGAAAAGGATGCACATGTGATGAAAATGTTCTGACTCACTTAGAACAATGATTGAAATATTTTAAATGATTCAACTTTTCGAACACATGGCAACTTTTTGGCATGTGAATCGTGGAGGATTATAGGTTAAATGTCCCTTTTTGGAAATCATGGTGAAATATTGTAACAAGCAAAGCCAACGCTTTGAATATTCTTTTCTTGGGGGCAAAGCTTGGATGTAACACGTTCAGTATTATAAAGAACATGAATTAGACATACTAATGGTTGGGGTTTCATTTTCACGAGAAAATATGAGAAATACCATCTTCCTAAGAGACCATCTGAGAAACCTGTTAATCTCTTTTATTTTAGATTTGCATCATGTCAAGTTGGTTGCAAGTGTACAGCCATTGGCGAGCTCTGAGATTTTGCAAGAAACTTTCCCCTGCTGATGAATCTAATCAATTTCGAATTAATTTGTGTTTATCTTTGGTTAAATTTGTGTCTGTTTATTTTCCAGAATGTCTTCAAATAGTTTTTCTTATTCTTGTTGCAATATTGTGTTAAAATATATCTGAATCACACAAAATATCATCCCTGCGATAGTCTAGTGGCATTCATGCAATTTCATCTGAAAATGAGATAGATAGGGGATTTCATCTGGTAATAAAATAAAAAAATTAAAATCACTTTACATTAGGTGTGATAAACCAGAGGTTTCTAACGTTTAATTGAGTCTTTTAACTCGATCCTTCATGTTAAATTCTTGAAGATTGTGTGAAAACGTGCAAATTTGGGTCTCATTAATGCACACCTTCTGGTTGAAGGAATATTTTTTCTTTTTGGGGGCAACTTTCTATGATTTTGAGTTTTCCAATTGTTGTCAAAGGATCTCAAAGATCTGGAAAAGTGAAATTTATCTAGCTAAATCGCCCACAAATCCCATTATTCAAACAACTAATCCTACCTGAACCTCCCTTGTTTCTCCTGTGTATCCACAAATGATTAAATTCCATTTCAAAAATATGCAGAATGTACAACCAGGTTTCAAATGTGTTCAAGTAACCTAAGCCTTGTTTAGAAAATATCTCCATTCTTTAGAAGTGATCAACTCGTGATAATTTGAATTATGCAATCTTGTGCATTGATCACTGTGGTATTTTCTCAATGTTTCCTTTAAAAATTGTGTTAAAATCCCTCTGCATCATATAAGAATCTTGTCACTGTGGTAGTTTAGTGGCATTTGCAATTTGATTATGAGAAGATCCTTCAGTTTGTAATGAGATAAAAAATTTAAAATCACTTTACTGTCATTTTTTTGATAAATATTGTCTATGAGCATTTGAGTATAACTTAGGCATGAGGAACTAGTGGTCTTTAATATTTAAATTGAGTCTTTACCTTGATCCTTTGTGTAAAATTCTTGGAGATTGTGTGAAACTGTACAAATCTGGGCCTCCATTGATGCACAAACTTATCTTAAAGGAATATTTTAGCTATTCTAAAGCATTTTGTCATTTATTTTTCTAATTGTTTTGAAGGTTCTCAAAGATATGGAAAAAATCAAGTTTATCCTGCTTAATCTCCCACCAAAAATTATTCGAAAACAATGAATCCTACATAAACTACCCTTGTTTTCCATGTATGTTTAAAAATGAATAAATTATACTGCCAAAATATGCAGAAGCAATTTTAGGATTCCATAATTTCTTTAGTAACCTTAACCATGTTTAGTAAATATCACAATTTTTTTAGAAGTGATAACTCGTGAGAGTTAAATTGTGGTGCAGTGATCATATTTTCTCAGGGTTTCCTTTCAAAATTTTTTTCAAAGGAGGATATCTTCATTATCCTTCACCAATAGAGGTTACAAGATGGTTCCTCTCACCCTGTTCAAAATCCATGACCCAAAGTAGTGAGGATAGATCAAATCCTTTCATATGGTGTTATCCATTTCTCCATCGCCTGAGTGACTAAAAGTCAGACGAATCCCCCCAGGTAAAAAATTACTCATAATATGATTTGTCTATGTCTGAGTATCTTGTTGAATCTATGATGCTACCCAGCTTCCAAGGGAGAATCAATTTGGATACCAACACATGTTATAGAACCAAAGTTACTATCAATTCAGAACCATTGGCCAGATTTCACATTGATCCTCACGCTTCTAATGCATTAGCTAATTCTGTAGCCTTAAACTAGTCTGATTTCAATAACAAAACTCATGTTTCAACTTTAGATGGTGTTTCTAAGTTCTTTATGGATAAAAAGACACATGATTAACATGTTGATGATCCTTTCAAACAATTCGAAGAACATCTATTGTGTGTTTTTTGTTGTGTGCATGAGGAAAACACATCAATTCCGTTGTTATCCAATACAAAACATTTAGTAGAAGGGATTTAGAAGCTTCATTTTGATGGAGCTAAGGACAAGAAAGGACAAGGAGAAATTTTGAAGCTCACTTTTCGCACAAATAAAAGGTATTTATCAGCTTTGAGTCTCCAATTTTCATGCACTTATAATGTGGTTGAATACAAAGTGTTAATTCATGGCTTACTTTGGGCCAGTAAGAGAGGTATTAGCATGCTACAAATTTTTTGTGATTCTGAGTTGGTTATCAACCAAGTAAGAAATTTAAATGTTTGTAAGAATCAACTAATGAAGTATTATAGACATAGAGTTTCAAACTTAATGGAAGATTTCAATGCTATTAATATTCAATTCATTCCTAGAATAGAAAATAAGCATGTAGTTAGACTAGCAGCGATTGGTGCTAGTTTTGAAGTGTTGTAACAGATTAAAAACAATGAGATTAAGCCTCACACAAATTTGATTGTTAGGCCTTCTATACCTGATAATGATTTGAATTGGTAGGTTTTTGAAAATGATTAACAAATTTACATGTGTTTACAGCAAGAATTTGAATTTTCTGCAGTAAATGAAGATAAATTACAACACTTATATGGTGACCAGATTGTTCAATTAAAGATGAATAAACTACCTCGAGGCTTGGTCACATTAGAAGACATATTCAGCACTGATTATCATTTAAGGAAATATAAAACTAAGATGTCAAAACATGCTAATAACTATGAAGAGATCTTAGTTGATGAAGGAAAAAAATTGTTTCTCGGAAAGGTATACTCACTAGCAGAAAACATTCCTTTATTAATCTTTGTAAGGAATTTAAAGATTTTTTCACTTGGAAGTACCAAGACCTAAAAAAGTTTGATCCTAGTTTTTCATAGCATACTATTGAATTATAGTTAAATTCCAAGCCAGTTATGCAAAAATAGAGGCATGTAAATCCCTAAATAGAGCCTTTAATGAGGAAAGAGTTATATAAATTGATCAAGTCAGGTATTATATTTCCAATTAAGCATTCAAGTTGGGTAGAAAATCTTTTTGTGGTTCGGAAAAAGAATGGAGAAATCAGATTATGTGTAGATTTCAGAGATATTAAGAAAGTTTCATTAAAAGATCATTACCCACTTTAAAATATGGATTAGAGTTTAGGAACAGTTTCTGGTTCATATAGACTATCTCTTCTAGATGGTTATAGTGGATACAATTAGATTCTAGTCTGAGAAGAAGATAGGTACAGAACACCTTTCACCACCAAGTGGAATACTTACGATTACAAAAGGATGCCTTTTGGCCTTTCAAATGCTGGTGCAATGTTTCAATGTGTAATGGACATTGATTTTTGTAGCTTGTTACATAAATGAACCATTGTTTATTTAGATGATGTTACTGTATTTTCAAAAATTTCAGATGAGCATCTAATACATCTAAGGAAGACTTTTCAGTTATGTACACAGTTTGGAAAACATTTGGATCCCAAAAATTCTATCTTTTCAGTACATCAATGTAAATTACTTGGTCATAATGTTTCAAAGAAAGTTTTACTGATTGATCCTTTCAAAATTGAAGCTATATCACAACTATCATTACCTCATCAACAAGAAGGCATTACAGACTTTTTTGGGAAAAATTAACTTTGTGAGAAGATTTGTTCTAGATTTTATAGCATTGGTTAAACCATTGACAATTATGTTAAAGAAAGAGAAGACTTTCTCTTGGAACAGCGAAGGGAGGAGAATGGTTTGAAGCAATTAAAACAACCATCTCTCAAGCTCTTACTCTTGAAAATCCAAATTTTGATAAATATTTTACAATGTGAGCAATTTCAGGCAGCTGAAACAACCTCAGCCATATTAACTCAGATTAATGATGAAAATATTGAGTAGCCAATTGCTTTCTTTGGACAAAATTTGCATGATTACGAAAAAAGGTACACATTCCTTGAAAAAAAATTACTTTCAGTAGTCACAGGACTAAAGAATTTTAAGTACATGCTTTCAAACAAAAAAATTCATGTTCTTGTTTCTCATCCAAGTGTAAAAGCTTTCTTTTCAAATAAAGAATTGAATGAAAAATGAGCAAGCTCAATAACAACATTCATGGAATACGATGTTAATATCTATGTTGTGAAGATAGTTCAAGGTAAAGGTTTATGTGAACATCTAATTACTGACATGGAAAAACAATAGGCTATAGAATCAGAAGATCCAAAATAGCATGCTGAAGTTACATATCAGCAATCATACGTCATGGTGTAGCGAGAAAATCAGCAACTTGAACTTGCTCAAAAAGTTCAAGAATCAAGATGGATGATTGATTTCAATAACTATCTACAACATGGCACTTATCTGGAAGGTATGGACAAAAATAAACGAAGGTATTTCAGGTTACAAGTTGTACCTTATGCTTTTATAATTAGTGGTGTGTTATTCAAAAAATATATTAAAAAAATCTTGTTGCGATGTGTTGATTATGATAGAATACATAAATTATTATCCGAATTCCATGAATGACAAGCAGGAGGTCATTTTTTAGCATGTACCATAGCCTTAAAAATTATAAAAGATGGTTACTATTGGCCAAACATATTCAAGGACCTTTTTTTAACAGATCAGAAAGTATAAGAAATGTGATTTCTTTGTTGGAAAAGAATGTTTCACTTTGTTGCCCTTATAACCTATTTTAGTTGATCAACCTTTTATGTAGTGGGGTCTTGACTTTATTGGCATGATAAACCCACCTTCATCATAAGGAAACAAGTGGATTTTAACTACTATAGATTACTTTACATGTTGGAATGAAGAAATAGCCTTAAAATATGCTAATGAAACTTTGATATTATCTTTTTATGAAGGTTTAGTTTACAAATTTGGTGTTCTAGAAAATATCTTTCAAGATAATGCTTTAGCATTTATTGGTGCAAACTTAACATATTGCGCTGTCAATCACATAATTTATTTAATTTTTTCATCTAATTATTACCCACAAGGTAATGGGTTAGCTGAAAGTACTAACAAGAATCTTTTAAGGATCATCAGAAGATCACTCAAAGATAGCCAGATAGCTTGGCATCTAATGTTGAATTTAGCACTTTGGGATGAGAGAGTGACTCCTAAAAGATCATTTGGCAATTCACCATACAAACGTGTTTACAGAAGAGAAGCAAGAATGACTATTTCATTCGAGTTACCTGCACTAGATTTGCTACATAAAATGGAGCTGCTTGAGAATGAACCATTACAGGTTCGTTATGCAAAATTAATGGAGTTACAAGAGATGAGAGATCAAACTCATGTGAACATGGAAAAGAAGTAGAAATAGATGAAGAAAATTTTTTATAAGAAGGCTAAGTTCATAATATTCAATGAAGGAGATATTGTGTTGAAGTGGGATGTTGATTGTGCAAAGCCAGGAAGACACACGAAGTTTGATAAAATCTAGAGTGGTCCTTACATGATTTCAGATTGCAAAGAACACAATGCTTTTCATCTCTCAAGGTTAAATGGAGATAAACTTCACATTCATGTGAATGGTATGTTTCTCAAACATTGTTATTGAAAATCCTACAATGTCTTTTTAGAGTAGGATTTCCCTTCAATAAATGCAGGTTCTTACACATTGCAATGTTTTTCAATTCAATAAAGTGCATTCATGCGTGTGATCTAGTTTACCATATCCTTTCTAGTTTTAGTTCATTTTGGAAGGGTTATACCTTCAAAAAGGTAGATTTTGATTACATTCTTTGGACTCCATGTCCAATGTTGAAGGGAAATGCACTGGTTTACAAACTAATAGGCAGCTTTCCACGTAGGATCACCAGAAATTTTGAAAATTCTTGAACTTGTGCAAAAAAGGGAAACTCGAAACTTAATTATGATGGTTAGCATTAATAAAGTGAACCTAAGCTAGGGGAGATTCTTTCAGTTCAATGTTATTTTTGTTGGATTAATTAATGATTACATGAAATCTGCAGCTATGTGAGTTGTTCCAAAATGTAACAGATCACATAGTCTACAATTTAATGACTATCTTCAGTAAAACAACATAAATCCCTGAAGGATAGATGTGTTATCTTGATGAAGACATTGAATTGTAAAATAGATGAAGTGTTAAGTTTTGGAACAACAATCATAATTACATATTACAACAATCATAGTTCATTGTTAAATGTTAGAGGTATTCTTTAAGGTTATTTCCTTCATGATTAAGACATTCAATTATATTATTGATTTGTTTAATTCATAATACAATCCATATAGAAATATAAAATGAAGAAAGAAATACACAACTCTGTTTCAAAATTCAATGTTTTAATTCATAAGTAATTTCAAAATGTTCCCACACAAGACGTGAGATTTAACTGAAGAGTAAAATACAACTACTGAAGTAAGAGGTAAATATGCATGAAAAATAAATTAGAAGAGTATGAATGAACCCATCATTGCCTTGGGGGTTTCTTTTGTTTTGGTTGATGCATCTCCATCTCCATCTTTGTTCCATCTTCATTTTGCTTCTTAAGGGCATTGTACCTAAAACCAAAAAACAAAAATGTCAAAGTTTAGCTCAGGGTTAATCCATATTCCTATACTATCAAAATCCCTGCACATGGATACCTTAACAGTGGGAGATATAAATTACATGAGGATAAAAGGCACAAATGATAAAAAATACTTTCCTGTAACAACATACATGATTTGTTCACTCAAAAATAAAGAGAAGAGAAGAAAAACTATAGAACATAAGAGAGGAAAAAAAGCCTAAATATTTTCTAACTATTTTCTTAAGTGTGCAGGTACAGGTTGTAGTGAAAAAGAAAATAAAATCATGTCCTTAAATTCCTCACTATTAGATAAATATTGTAGAGTTCAATGACTTTTATCCTATGGTATATAAAGATTAGATTATTACAAGTACATAATGGTATGAAGGAAGAATACAACTCAAAGTTAAGTAGCTATTCTAGAAATAGAAGGAATTATAGTTCAGATCAAAAGAGAGACTTGCATGCTCACTACCACTTAAGGATAATAGTACATGTTTCAAATTTTGAAATAGGTGATGAAGAAGAATCAGAATATAAAGGCTAAAGTTAACTAGACAGATAAGGTGAAAGCTGAAATAGAATGAGAAATAAATATGAGGAGATTTTGATAGGTCTTCGCCATGTAAATTTGAAATTTACATCTTTCAATCATGTTGTTTTTAACTAATACATGCTTTAAAAGCTATATGTAAATCAAATAGTAATAACGAAAGCAGAAAAACATAGCATGATCATATAACAATTACCATATTTCATCTTCCAACAACAAATGAAATTTAATAGAAGACGTGATACATTATCTAATTTGAATCAATAAAGGACATCTATTATAGTTGAAACATAATAAAAGAAGGAAATCTAGGAAAATTTTGGCATGGCTTTGCCATGTGAAATTGACATTTTAAATTTTCCAGCATGCATACTAAATATGTAATGACGATCAAATGTAGTATTTAAGAAGAAAATAAATGGAACTATAACATCTCAAAAAAACTTCAGTGTTCAACATGTAGGAATAGTGAACAGAAAATTCCAGAAATAACATGTCTTGCCCAAATTCTCAAATAAGAAGTAAATGATTAACTTCTATAGTTTTCAATTTTTAGAATGAAGTATTAAAAGTTATTTATAACTAAAAATGAATAATGATGTCCAATGCAGAGTTGCAAAAAGGTCAAACAATCAGATATTAAGTCTTGAAAGGTACAAATAAATATATACAAGTTTCAAAAATATGTTTTCAGTCTTTTAAATATCTCTGTTTGCAAAAAGTCTTGCACAAGAAATTATACAGAATCTCAATAGCTCAAACCATATGGAATCAATGGGTTTTAGATCTATCATCTTTTAAATAGAAGTAAAGTACACCTAGATTAAAATTTAGTGCATCAGCCATGGACAATACATTCAAGGGCCAATTTCATACATCTTTAGAAATTGATAGCATAGGAAATACAGTGGCCTTGATACAAGGGACTTTTAAGATATGAAAAGGAAAATGAAAGAATGGAAAGAGAGTTAGGCATCTTGAGAAGGCCTTCTACAACAATACTACATAAGAGATAGTAGAACTACTATGAAAAAGTAATAACTTTGAATCAGAAAACTCATATAGAGAAGAATGTAGAATAATTCATCTCAGAACTTGAAAAATCAGGAAAAAATAGATCTTATAGAGACAAAAGATTTAGATTTTAGAGCTCAAAGAGATCATTATGGTGTCAATGCAAATTTTTCCAGGGCTTCACCCTCCATATTGACATTATGAAATAAAAATGATAAGTTATGGTTCGGGATATTCAAATAACTTAACCACCTTAAACCCATTATTGAAATTCAAAAATGTATATCAAAATGCAGACATCATATTACAGGCTGCAAGCTTGAGAACAACTCAAAATGAAAAGCACAACTTCAAAGAATAGCTCTAGAAGAAGAAAATCTAGTGGATAAAACATCTACAGTTTCGAACACAGAATATCCATTATCTTCTACCCTTATTATTTTTATGTTTGAACACAGAGTCTCCATCTCCAAGAAAAATAATGGAGTGAAAATGATTTCGAATACCCATAAGCCAAAGGAAAGATACCCATGTCCAGGTTATTTAAAATTGGATTTTGAGGTTTAAATTTTAAATTATATTGGTACAGATAAAGGGAATCATCCAATTCATTCTAATTTTTCTTAAAATATTTGTCATAGGGTTTCCAAAAGGGGGTTCAAGGATTGAGCAAGAACTTACCAGTAGGGGTCAAGAAGAGAAAACCCTCAAATGATCATCAAGTCCAACGCTAAAGAAGAGAAAACACAGAATGATTTTTAACTCGAAATCTCAAAGGGAAGAACAAAATCACAAAGAGAATGCAAATAAGGAACACAGTATCAGTATTTTTTGAATTCGAAATGGAAATGATGAAAAAATAGAGATGCTAATAAAAGAAAACCGAGTTTGAAAAAGTTCAACAATGGCGGGATATCTTTAAAATATTTCTCAGAAAGCTATAAAATATCAGAGACAAAAGATACATGCAAAAGGTTTCTCAAAAACAGATTCACAGAGATCTCAAGAGTAAAGAAAATAGAAAAACCTCAAAGTTTCAAGCTCAAACCCATGGAAACAATGGCCATTAGTTTGCAACAGAAGCCTCAAAGAACTCAAATAATTAGAAACGGTGTCCACAAAAGTGTCACATAGATCTGTAGACAACAGGGAACCATTTTTATAGAAAAACCAAGCTCGAAGACGATGGTAACTTGTGAAAATCAACCAAATCTTTCTTAGAAAGCATTAATAGAGCTTGAAATAATAAGAGATGGCGACCACTTCGAAGGAAAAGCTCAGGTTTGACTAAGGCACAATCACGAAGGAAAACTCAAGGAAGTCGAGCTCATGATTTCCTCCACAAAAATTGAACATTCGAAACTCAAAATGATAAGAAAATACCAGTGTTTGAGCATTCATCCCTACAAGACATACAAAACCAAATAAAGATCAAATAAATAGAAAATTTTAGGCATAGGACCCTGCAAATAGCTCAAGAGAATCAAAGATGCAAAGAGAATCATGTTGATAAGAAGAAAAGAGATCAGAAAGCTTCAAAAATGACATCAATGAAAAATTTTCTAGGGCTTCACCTGCAGGCCAAAAAACCAAGTGAAGTGTTCTTTAAGGTCGAGTGACCTTTACCATATGATCTCGAGAGCTGATTTATGGGAACTCAACCATGATTAAAAACTCAATAATCAACATTCGACCAAGTACAAAAATCGAAGATTAAGGATCACTCTAAAACAAATGCAAACCACCTAGGTTTAAGATGCCACCGACCACTTTAATTACAGGTTCGAAAACCGAACAATGGGTATGAAATCAACGACATAATAGCCAAGAGTACACAGATCAAAATTCTCCATCAAGGACCTAACTCAACTAGAGTAAACGATGCCACCGAAAAAATGATAAAGGGGTGAGTCATCATGGAGAGGGGGCCAGCCCCATGTTTAAAACAAAAATCATTGCATATTGACTTTTAAAAGTCTAAAGCATAGTCTATGTCCCAAATGATCAAAGGGGGCTGAAAACCATACATGCCAACAATGATCACTCAAAAGGTAAAGAATAACCTTATTTCATTCAAAATGCAAAAGCGGACAAGAAAATTGCAAGGCAATGATAATTAAAACGGTGGCAGACTATATAGTATGTTATGTGTGTAATCAAAGGTGGTCAAGTATATTTTGGAAACTTTTTCCAAGTGACTCCATTTGTATCTAAACCATGGTAATGTGTGAAGTCCACAAGAGTGGCAAAACCCAGTTGAAGAAAAGTGTACAAATTAGAGTTGGTCCCCACATGGGAGCTAATAACAAACAAAGTTATTTTATTTGCAGGTGATATATTTAAAGGGTGTCAAAAGGGAGCATGTTACCATGTTATTTGACCAGGGAATCTCAACATCAGAGCCTAAGCTTGGAGGTGGTCCCCATCAAGATATATGTTTGGATGAATTATTTTTGAAAAGTATTACAAACAATGTAATTGATTTTTCTCAGACACACGGAGTTAACTTTTGCATGTGCATACAAGGAGGCAGTTGGATCAAATTACAGATGTCATATCAGCCATAAGAAGAAAAATTTATATGCATAAGGAAAGAGACTTGCTTATCAAGGAATATATATTTTTAGCAAATTATTCACCCATGATTTTCTTAAAAATAGAATAGTCAACTGTAGTTTGACTGAGATGTAACCAAAGGCTATTAATGCCTCTATGTATTAGCTTCCTTATTTTTATTCCTTTATTTATTAATAGGTGAAGGGTAAAAATAGGATGCATGGGAGAGTACAATTTTAGCCTATTTTTAGGAAGGGTGGGAAATAATTTTTGCTAGATATTTGGTGCCTTGGAAAAGCATAAAGGAGGACTTTTAGATACAAGAGTGCTGAAGAAGATTTTTCTAGTTTTTCCCTTTGAATGAGAAATATTTTCTGCTTTTATAATTATTTTCAGTCTTGTGTATGTTCCATTAATCTTGTGAATGTTGAATTCCCTAATTAATCATCTTACCCTATTTCAAATTCAGTAATTTTGGCATGATATTAATGTGTATGTTTAACTTAGAAGTATTTTTGTGATAATTTCCATTAATACATCAAAGTGTTTGCCTTTCAATATTCTGCAGAAAACTATTGGCTTGTGTATCAAGAATTCATTCCCATAACAATTGTTCATGTACTTAGTCAAATACCTCATACAAAGTTTGGTGTAGCACCTCAGTTTTAAATTTATTTATAGTCTTCTTTTACCCTAAAACCCCAGAAAATCAGTTTAGGATACATCATTAAGGAACTGGCCTTGATACTGAATACTCACCTCAAAATAGGTATTACCACAATCCTTAGGTGTTTTCATTGTATGTACGAAAGAGAGAGATTAAATTTTCAAGATTAGAACACCTGCAACCATCTCTCTACATGGTGCAATTTCGAGAGATAACAAATATCTAATGTCATTTGAAGCCCGACATTTAGAGGTTGTGAGATAGTTGAGCAATTTCCATACCCCCTTGTTATATCAAACAATAAACATATGTATAATAGTTATAACACAAGTATATGCTAGGTCATTTTTTGACCTCTCTTTGGGTAGTGCGAAGTTTTAGAGATATCTCTAACAATTATATCACCTTGTTAGAATGAAATAAATGTTATGTTCATATGGATTGACCGTACGTCACATCATTCCAAAGGTGGAAACTATTGAATGTTTAGGTCTGTCTGCCTAACCTGACTAATGAAACACCTTATTCATAGTGATATGTTAGAGATGTGTTTAACTCCCTTGAACATAAATGTGTTTTATTTTCCTTGGTTGTATCCTTTTGGGTCTTTGTACCCTTGTTACCTCTTATCTCGATGAGTGTATGACCTTTGATCTTTAGGAGTGAGTATATATATCTATTTTTAAGTAAGGTACCTCATTTTGTGTGGAATAAGTTATTGATGACCTAGGATTATTTTCAAGCTTAGGCAACATATGTTAAGGATATGGAAGAATTTTTGAATTATCTTTCCTTTTACGGAACTATGGTCCTTTAAGGAAGAGAATGGTGCAAGTTTGTCTTCATAAATTTCTACCAGAATGTCTTGTGGGATGCTCTCGTAAATTGTAGTTTGACCTCTCTTATTTCCTAGTTCTCCTGGCTAACTTGAGTGTTCCTATGAATTATAATTTTATGCTTGTGAATGTTTTAAAACTCTTTTTAGCTAGGGTAGTACTTAAAATAAATAAATTTAGTTTTTTTATATAAATTTATTAATATATCTTATGTAGATATGTTAGTATGGGAAAATATTTCTTATCATTCAAAGCTGAAATATTATCTAAGTGTTTGGGGATTTAAAATCAGGATTACTGTTTTTTGTGTTTGATATTTGAGATCAAATTTAAGTTATATAAACCTTGTGGCCAAGATTATGCTTAATATTAGCATGAAAATATAATTGAGAACTTTAAAGTTATACAAGTGCTTCCAATGAATATGATGCATCATTCTATTTAGTCTTTTTCTAATTTAGGTGTTTTCCTTATTAAACCTTGTTTTGTGTGGTCCTAATTTTCTAGACTTATGAGTAGCGGTGTTTCCTTGTGCAAAATTGGGGGTCATGATTGGTATTTGTTAAAAATTTTCTGAATAACTAACATTGAAGTATAATTCAACCTAAATGGAGGTTGTATCCTTCCTTTTTATCATATGCTACACCCATGTGTGACTATGTTGACACCGTATGTGCATAACCCTTCCTTTTCTTCATTTACCTTGGTTAACCTTGTAGAGTTTACCATGTATACTTGAATTCCTGTAACCTTGTTTGGAGAAGGTTTAGTACCTATGCCTATAAATATCCCTTATCTATGGTCAATAACATTGGACCAAACTTGGGTCTCGACAACCCACTTTTTTTTAAAATAAAGAAATCCCGCAAAATGCGTGACTTTTATTTATATGGTTTGGTTTCCTACCTCTTTGCGTGACTTCTAGGAGGAAGTCAAATCTAAGGGGACGGAGATGTAATGGCCAATCCTCTTCTACATTGATTGTGTTATGATTTTTAATTTAAGTTGATTAGAGACATTGACCTTGTTGTTATATTTTAGTTAGCATGTGAATAAGATAAGAGGGACATCATGATTTGTAGTGCCCACTTCCCTTTGCCACTTTAGATACTGATCTTAATACTGTTTATCTTTTTATGGACATTATAATGTTTTGATTTAGTATGATGTTTAGATGTTATACCATGGATTATTATGGATCTTGATTCAGTTATTATGCATGATGATTATTGAGACATTATTACATGTGGATGATGATATACTATTTGACATGGATATATTATAGATGATTGTTTGGGCATGTGATATTGGATATTGTGAGTAGATCTAGTATGAAAAATTATTGATGATGATATAGTTGATTAATTAAATTGAAAATGATAATGTCGATTCTTGATCTTGTTGTCATTCATATGTATAGATGATCTTGAGATGTTTTTTATATCATTTTGGATGTTCTGATATGGCCATGAGGTCGAGGAGGTATTTTTATTTTGCAGGTTAAAAATCACAACAATGTCTGGGGATTGGAGACCAACCATATTAGAATTTTGGATGAATTCAACAAGGTCACCATGGTAATTGTTATTGTTTGAATGTTGTGTTTGTTAGGGATTCCCATGGGGGTAGAATCACCTATAAAATGTGACCAAGGGATTTTATGTATTTATTTAATGTGGTTCCTTTTTGTAATGTTGGAATGTGTTTATTTTGTGATGTGTTACCCCTTCCATTAGTTATTAAATGTTGAGTTAATTTTGTGAATAATCATGTGTTAAAATAAATAAATCAATATGTCATAAGAATATAATTAATGAGGTTGTTGCTCTTAAATGTAATGTTGTAAGACTATGTAAGAAATATGTAAGCATGTGTAAGAAATATGTAAGAATGTGTACGGGATATGTAAGAGAATTTAAGATAGATTTTGGAGTGTTAAACACTTCATCCTCTTGGGAATTTGAATTTGTCCTTGGAGGCTATATTTGGAGGCTAGTGGGATAAGTTAAACTTGTCCCACAGCTCTTAAAATTATTCACCAACCATATCTATGGTTTGTAGGTAAAATTTAGACCCTTTTAATTCATTTTGAAATGACTATTTGTAAGTTTTAATTTCACTTCTCTTACATGTTTTAAATTTAGTCATTTTGGGGTATGGGTTATTTTGGAGTGTGTAAGTAAACCTGTCATTTTAATTTATTGCGTTTAGGTGAATGATGTTGAATTTTGCTTTGGGGTTGAGGAAGTGTGATGTGGCATCCCACATTGATGCACATCATCCTATTCTCTTCCCTCTCCTTTAAAATTTGAACTCTTTGCTTGTTTTGTGTTGTTGAAACTTTGCACATTTTTCTCTTGGGTGAATTTCTTACTATTTTGGGAGATCTTGCTTGTGGAAGGATATTGGAGATCATTGCATGTTTGTAGTTTTTTTTTTGGAATGTATATTAGGAATTGAAAATCTTGTTGTCATTGGAACAAACTCCATTAAGGAGAGGTAGGAAACTTGAGCCTTTTAATATGCTTCTTTCTCTTTTATGAATGCATGAAATGGTAAATGTTTTACATGTTTAATTGGTTGGTTGGGTAGAATGCTTAGGACATGGTGTAGGAGAAGGCTATGGGGATTTCATATGGGGGGACATAAGGGAATGCCAATGGAATTCATTTTATTGTGGATGGAGTTTGGGATTGGGATCCACCATGGAAAAGAAATAGGTTACATTTCTTACTCTTGGGGGGGCATAAGGGAGAAACTTTGGGGGGGCATAAGGATTAAATTGAGGGGGCACAAGGATATGTGAGATGATTAATTTTGGTGGGTTGTGTAGGTCGATTCCCTTTCCCAATGGGAGGAATAATTAGTTCCCCATAAATCCTTTCTCTTGTTTGCTTGCTTGATGAAGCCTCGGTTTTGTTTGCATTTGTTAAATGTAGTTGTGAACTACATTCTTCTTGAAATGTGTTCTTAAAATGTGAAAATGTTACATGTGTTTTTGTGGAAGTCTTGTTTCCATGAGTTGATTTTCATCCCTTATTTCAATGTGGTTGGGGCTCGGGGGCCAATAAGGAAGGATGGATTCTCCCTTATCATTGGATATCTTCATTGGGTGGAGAGCATTTCCTTTCCCCCTATTTTTTTTTTATTCATTGGAAGATTGAAGAAAATTAGCATGCTGTTGTTTTGGAGCAAAAAGAAATGTACATTTTTTACAGTGCCTTCATGTGAGCAAGTTATTGTAACCTTTCCCACTTCGAAGTGGATGATTTGTATGTTTATTTGTAATGAAAAGTTACTTGTATTCAGGAGGAAAGATGGAAATGGTAATGTGAAATGTAAAGAGTTAATTATTCCATTCTCTGTTTTGAAAAGAATGTGAATGAATGTTATATATTTTGCAAAATGTATTTGAAATCAAAGGAAGGAAAGAAGTTGTAAAATTGTATAATTGAAATCAATAAAGGAATGCTCTACTTATCTCAAACTTGCATTGTTGTTTTGGAATTGATTTTCTGTTATTAATTAAAACCTCTGTTGGAAGGAATAATGCGTATGAAAGAAAAAAAGACAATATTTTATTTTCTTTGAAATCCATTGAAATTTTGAAATCAAACTTGAATTTTGTCTCTTGAATGATGTATAAATCAATTAAATACACTAGACTAGAAAGGAAATGAGTTTCCCCTACTTGAAGGATTTAAAATGTTAAACAAATCCTTTGAAATTAATCTATGTTTTGTTTATTCAAAACTGGCTATCAATTATTAAACAATGAATAGTTCAAACTCACAACAAGAAATAAGATATGAAACATTGAAATTAAGGCATAATAACTCTTAAGGAACTCATTTGGACATCAACCCTTAAGAAAGGTGCATGAGAACCTTGTGAAATGAAAATCAAACTTACAACAGTTAATCTGCTGCCCAATGTTGTAAAAATTTCAATTGCAAGTCCATCAACTAATTGAACCTTGGAAACCTTCTTAAATCCATCCAGGAACATGTCAACATGTCTGTTTGACATGTTGAGAAAGTAGGAAATCAAAATTGAACAAAAAATTTTAAGTCAAAAAAATTACCAGTTTGCTTTGCAAAACCCTACAGATTGTTTTCATTAATTTGACCTCTCAAACATCACCAAATTCCAAAATTTATGAGTCCTATTCAAATAGAACTTTGAGATAATTCTAGAAAGTGATTATTTTCCCAAATCTGAGCTACCTATCAAAAGTTATGGCCATTTGAAGTTTTACTTCAATTTTTCCTTCAAAAATAAAATAAATCTAGCTGTTAACTTAAATTTTGACTTTGGAAAAATTTCCAGAAAAATTCTACGGCCCCTGCCATCCCACAACAAATCAGTTCTGTCATGTGGCACCTCAGAGGGGCAGACCCATTTTAAACTTAGTTTTTTTTTTTAAATTGCCTTGGGAAAATTTTCCCATTTTTCCCCGCATTCATGCCACCCGCGGTCAATCATGTGCTGACATGTGGCATGATGGAAGCATGGGAGAATTTTGAACTTAATTTTTTTTTTCCTTTTTAGAAAAATTTCTATTTTTCCTCTGCGGCCCCACCACAGCACCCTGCCTTAGATTTTTCTCCTTTCCACACGCGCAGGCCCGCACGAGCTTTTTGCTCTTTGAACTGTCTTGGCAGAATGCCTCAGATTTTTTTGCTGCCCCATCGCACGCGTCCAATCATTGGATGAAATGTGGCATCAGCTAGCTTCACTGGGGAAAGCGAATAAATTCTTGCCTTTGAAACTTTGATTTTTACCTTTGTGAAAAATCTAAGTTTTTCCCAGCAGCCCCGCCACCTACGTTTAATCACGTGACGACACGTGGTAGCCTATGACTCAGCAGAGGCATGAGATTATTCTGGCCTTTGAAGTTTTGAATTTGTTTTAGATAAACTCATCTTTCTTCCCCGCCGCCCTATCACCCATGACCAATGGGCTCAAGACAAGTGGAAGCTCCTTTCCATCGGAAGAGGCGCACACAAAATTTATCCTTTGTGGTTTTAAGCCTAAAAATCCTAATTCTTCTACCGCCCCCACCCATCCATTTTTCCCCATGCCAAATAGTGCGTGACACATGGCACCTTTGGCGTCAGCATAGGCGTGGGTCCATTTGACCCCTTAGCACTTTTTAGTGAAAGAGACTTAAAGTCTCAACCCGCTTCGTTGGCCTGCCATTTCTCCCAACCAGCCAGGGCATGCCATGTGTCTCCCTCATCGGACTCGCAGACATGTGAAGGTGATTTGCACTTTTGCGCCAAAGGAGGGAAAATCCAAAAAGTTCTTCCCTGCCCCGCCAGCCCATTAATCGGGAAAATTTTCCTCCCTAGGCCCGCAGACTAACCCTTGGGAAAATTTCTCCCCTAAATTCCGTCGGGTCATATCTTGCAAAATATAAGAGTTAGGATGACTTCTTTATACCTTTGGAAAGGTGATAAAATTTCCTAACCAATGGGCATGATTTAGGCAAGTTTTTATGGCGTTAATATTGTGAAAAATTAGGTTGAGCCCTATGAGTCAGTTACAAAGTGGGTGAGTGAGAATTTACCCTCCTGACCTAAGTTGATAATCTAATCCCTTGTTTTGACCTTGTGTTTTATGAATTTTAAATGTAAAAGGAAATTATGTAAATCATTCCTTGTAGTTGATCTTAAACCTTGTTGTGTTAACGGTTGCCTTGTAACCTAGTTGCCGATACTCTTAATTAAAAAAAATTTACTCCATAATTTTCCTAACTAATCCTAGTTTGTTCTTGGGTCTCAAGTCTCAAGTGGTTGTTTTAAGTGGGCATTACATGATTACTATTTTTTTCTGATTGTTACTTTGGAATTTATGGGTGTATTGTGGAGCTTGATGGACATTTAAGGATATGATGATAATATAGAATGGTCACTTGTTATATATTGACATTGGATTCCTGACATATTGAGTATATTCGGATTACTGGACTAACCATGTGGTCTCTTTGATTTTGTGAATTTCTAACCATATGATGATTTTAGGGATCAATAATATGTTGTTCATTATATCTAGTAGTTAGGATTTAGAGTAGATAGAGAAAATTGCATGATTATTGTAGAATGTGAACTAGATTATTGATGATTGTAAATTATTTACTAGAGTAGAATTGAAATGTTAAGCTATTTCAAATAGTTGATAACAATTCGTAAAATTGATGATATAATTTTAACTATGTTATACAATGATGTTAATTGATATAAATATGTGTGTGTATTGTATTGAATTATGTATGTAGAGGATTATATGATGAATGTTTTATATGAATTGATTTCCATGACATATTGATATGGCCTTGAGGCCAGAGAGGTATTTATTTTTGTGATTGCAGGAAAATTGAATCACTATACATCGAAAGGGGATAGGGGACCAACCCTAGAAGGATGTTGTGTGTTTTCAAATGGGGAAACTCACAACTTTTATGAGATTTGTGATATTTCTTTTCTATGTTAGGAGGTTTTCCCATGGGGGTGACCTCATATATGTGGCCTAGGGTAGTGATATTTTCCTTTACTTTATTTTGTGTGTTTTAATTTTGTGGAGCATGTTTTTGATAATTGGGAAATTTTAGTCACTTTATTAACACTTGTTAATGTGTCTTAATCAAAAAATTCAAATTGAATTTGAAACTAAAAAGAAGAGGTGACGCGTGGGTAATAAATGAGGTAGTTAGTTCTTAATTTTTGCATGATGATGAATGAAATTGATTGCATGTGTATTGTGTGCACTCTTTCTCCCTCTCCAAAACAGAAATTTTACATGCAGGACACTTTTTTAGACTTGTGGGTCAAGTAAACCTTGTCCCTTGTCTCTCATAATCACCTACCAACCATACTTATGAAGTATAGGGCTAATTTTTACCATTTTAATGCTTTTTTGAGTGTAAAAGAGAAAATAAAGTCACTTCTCTTCTTATCACATTAATTGTTTCCTTGAAAGGTATGGGTTGCATGTGAAGGGTGCATATGCGTATTTAATAATCTTACTTTTTCATTTAATTTCCTTGGTTTTTGGGTTTGACTTGTTGTGTTAGAGTGGAGGAATGATGAATTTGCATCCTACATGGAGCCCACTTATCAACATCACCTCTTTTCAATTTATTTATGTGAAATTGGAGGAATGGGGGTGACTTTTCTCATTTTCTTGATTTGATTTTTTGAAATTTGTCCTTGATAATTCTTGCTTGGAGCTTGAAGGATTGATTTGGTATTTTCCTTGTTTTGGAAAGGATAACAACTTGTGGATTCAAGATTGTTAAAGCTAGTATGAAAAGGTATGATCTATACCTTATTCACATTGTTTGTTGTATGTTTTGTAAATGCACGTGTGTATTTATTGTGTTGGATTGGTATAGATGGCCTAAATGTTTGGGAGATAGAAAATGGAACCAATTTTTTGAGGGCAAAGGGAAATCTGTAGGATTGTGGAGGGAGCATGATTAGGGAGTTCCACCTATGGGGATTGAAAAGGATAAATTATTCTACTTTGTGTATTATGCATTGGGAGGGGAAAGTGTTATATTGTGTAGTTTGGATGTGCACATGGAGGTATTTTGGGTGGAACCATTAACTCATTTGGGAGCTATAAGGAGGTTATTTATTTATTTTATCCTCCCTTGGCTTTGAATGTAATCCTATGTGTTGGGTTTTGTATTTTTTTTGGTTGCAGTTAGTTTTTAAAAAATTTAATTGTGTTGATTGTATGAGTGTAGAGTTGCTTTTTGGAAGCCATTATTTCAAAAAAATTCAAGTTTCCTACACCATTCATTATTCATGTTGATGCATAATCACAACACCCCTGAATTTCTGTAACTCGATGGGTTGAAACTATCAGTGTGAATGCATAACATGGAGCTTTTCCCAAAGTGTGGGACTTTACAATCAAGAAAGCTCTCTAAATGAAGCATGGTTCCTATTCCACTATTCAGATGCACACATTCAAATTTGTAGAGGCTATACTCTAAAATCTACTCTAACTTGCCAAGGAGACAGGGTTAAGGAGATGTAAGAAATAAACCTAAACTAACAAAGGTGATGCACCAAAGGAATGCTGAACATTTTATTTGCCATTAAACATGAACCATTGAAATGTAATATAACCACCATACACAGATCACCAATATGTAATGAGAGATAAAAGAGGTGCAATGAACATAGAGATGGTTGAAAATCATCTAGGGACATGCATTATTGCTCCACAAATTTGATACAGTATACTACCATGGAAAAGAAGAACAAAATTGTATTACAACTTGAATGAGAGGTTTGAAAATCCATAAATTCACTTACAGACAAGAGAAGAAGGGAGGGTGCAAAGAAGAAATTTCCAACCTTTAGAAAAATTCCCCTCATTACAATATATAGGAAGAATGAGAGAATAAAGAGAGAAGAAATAGAATTGTTTCTCCAACCAGCTTAAAAATACATTTAATTCACCTATAACAATGATGGTTTTTACTACAAAATCCATGCATCCATGTACCATTCCTTGCTAGGAAAGAACGAAATCCAATACCTCATTATGGTGCTATGTGAGAAAATTTGAACACCATCTAAAAATGGTGGACTGTATTTAATTTATTTTGAGATTTCTGAAAATTCCTTTCTTTTGTAAATCCGACCTCCTAGTCAAAATTTATGGCCATCTGAAGGTCAAGGCATCATTCTATAAAAATAATGGATGGTTGGCTCTGTCCTTTTCAGATTCTAAAATGCATGTAACCTCCAAAATCCTGAACTTTCTTACTTTCAGACATTTTGGTTTCAAAGATGGAAACACTGTTCATTTGACAAAATTTCTTGAGAGTTTCAAAAGTCCGAAACTTGAAAGTCTGAAATTCCAAAATTTCAGACTTTCAGACTTCGTAGTTTTAGAAATTGCCTTTCCCTTTTTCATTTTTCTTGCCAAATACTCTAGAATTCTGAAGTCCAAAACTCTTAAATTTTAGAATTTTAGAGTTTCAAACTTCGAACGTATTCCTCTTATTTTCCAAATTTGTGCTCTGAGATATTTGAAACCCCAAAACCTGAAAGTTTGAAATTTTTGAATTTCAAATTTTGGGATTTAAGAAATTTTTGACTCCTTTTAGCATGATTTCTAAAATTCCGGAAACCCCAAAATTCAAAAATTTCAGACTTTCAGGTTTTCAAATTTTTGGAACTTTCTGATTATTTTTCCAACTTTGCACCTGAGAGTTCCAAAATCCTGAAATCTGAAATTCCAAAATTTTGGAGTTTTGGAGTTTAGGACTTTAGACATTTTCCCTTGAAATAAAACTTCGCACTCCAAGATCTCCGAAACCCCGAAACCTGAAAGTCTAAAATTTCTTACTATATGAGTTTAGGATTTTAGACATTGCTCATTCTTTTTATCTTTCCTTTTCTCTAAAATCCTGAATATATGAAGTCTGAAACTTTGATCTTTTCTCAATTATTCTTCCCCTTGAGCTCTTACCTTCTTCAACGTTTGCATTGACCATTGATTTTCTGACCTTGTATTTCATTGATGATCACATCTATAACCTCATTATCGAAATCAAATGTGAGCTCACATGACTAAACTATCCTCTCCATTTTTCCTTTGGAAGGTCGTGTTTGATCAATTTTTCGCAAGGGAAAAAATTTGAAAACAGTTCCTTTGTTGGTGATCGAGGACCAATAAGGAGTATGTTCTCTCATCTTATTGGATTATAGGTTGAGTGGAGGGCATCGCCTATCCCCTTTTCTTTGTATTGTGATTTAAGATTTGAAGAGTGGGAGAGTGCTAGATTGAAGATACAAAGTTTGGAGAAGACATTGAATTGAAGATTGGTGTTTGAACCATTGGAAGAATATTTATGTTGTAATTTTAACATATTGTTCCCACTTAGAGTGAAAGTTTTTTAAATCTTGTATTATTAAAAGGAGGCTTTGTATATTTCTATTATTCAAATTTGTAAAGTTATAGTGAAAGAGGAAGTTTAAGTGTATAGTTTTTGGAAATGAAACTCTCATAGATTTGGATGTTATTCAAATTATAAATATATGTATTGTTTGGAAAAGAAAGATGTTGTTGTAAATAAAGTGTTGTTAAATTATTGATTATATTGTTGGAAAGCTTAGAATCAAAAAGAAAAAAAAAAGCTTTATTTAAATATGTTTTATCTTTCTTATCTATCCAAGTTGTATATGTGAAAGGGAAGGAATTATAGTTGATGTTATACTTAAATTTTACATTTTTTTGCAAAGAAAAAATGTTGCAAATTTAGTGTTTAAATCAAACAAATATTTCTTTTCCCTCAAGATTTCTTTGGGCACGGGGGGTTAACTTAGTAAGAGTATGGTATAGCACATGCATTCAAAGAGTATTAAAGAATACCCTTAATTCTAGTTTCTACCTCTAATTATTCAATCAATAATACCCCCTCCTGTTATATTATTAGAATGAAAATACCCCTTATTTTTTGTATGTACCATACTTACCCATTTCTTAATTACAATTTTATTTACACCTTTTTTATTTCTACTTTAATATATTAGACAAAACATATATTATATTTCTCACTCATTTTTTTTAATATGCATTTCCTCTCGAAAGATAGTTTGAAGCCATTAAAGACCTATTACAAATCACCTTATATATGTTAAGCTTTAATCATTTATCAATAGTTCTTCAAATAATTAAGATGGTGAAATAATATCACGTGTATTGAAAAACATATTCAATCCTAGTTTTATACCATCTTATTATTTCTTGGTTAAGAATCTAGATTTTTTTATTAAAAAAGAGATTATAATTTAATTTATGATCACACTCATTTTGAAATTTTATGGTATTTACTCATAAAAATAGGGTTAAGATGTTTTAGCTTTATATTAAAATTAAACCTCCCTTTCCTTTGGCCCACCTCTCTAACCTATTCCCAATACCTGATTCAAAACATAAATAAATTAAACCCTTTCACTCCCTCATGTCTATCGGTATATTGACTTTAATTTTATTAATTTTAATTACCTCAATATCAACCCACGCGTTTGGATATTGCCTACTTAGTGAACCCCCGATGGCTTTGGGTTGAATTAAACTTTCATTAAACCCAACTAATTTCACATATATGAATAGAAAAAAATATATATACACAATAACTTCACATGCCCTTTATGGTGGTAATCCCAAAAAATTAAGTTGTTATATTGTTTACAATAGATTAAATAAAAAATAAAAAATCTATTTACAACTTTATCATATATATTTCAACAATTTATATTAGCAGATCTAAATACCTACTCCAAAACTATTCTTACCTATTTAATCAATCAGTAAATTAATACAATTATATAATATATATATTAATAATATATATTATTATAATTATATGTATATATATACATATATATAACTATAAATTATTTTCATAAAAAAAGTTATTGAATTAAAACAAAAATCAAGCCGTATGGCTTTTATAAGCTAAAAAAGGGCGTTGTATGTGTTTTAGAGTCGATTGCGCAAAATGCATTTAAAAAAATTAAAAAATTACTGGCCGAACCCTCGTCCATTTTTTTTATATTGGTGGATTGGGGGGTGTCACACCCCATATCCACCCACTGTTTTATATAACATTGGTGGGGTGCGCATGGGGTATGGCACCCTCACTCACATTATATAACCCTGCACCTAATAAAACAGCCGCAGCCCATGATTTATTTTAAACCTGCAAATTATCTTGTGAGTCGACTGACCCCAATATAGCCTAATATATATAAATCCAATAATCTATTACAACATTAAAATAATATAAAACAATATATACGTATTATTACACACACACACACACATATATATATATATATATATATATATATATATATATATATATATATATCCACATATATAGAGAAATATAATTGTAGGGTCTTATATTTACCCATCCAAATAGGTATATAAACAATTTATATACACACAACTTTCAAGAGAAAATACCAAATAACTTAAATACATATGGAAAAAAACACCCACGAAGGAAAATGGGTAGATCCCTTATTTTAACACAAATACAGAAAACAAACATATTGGAGTTATAAACCCTCTGAAGCTTCCATGGTGTCTGTGGATTTCTCTCCTCGTTTTTCTCCAAACCTGCAACAGTGAAAATGATATAAATTTATGGAAAATAGAAATAAGAAGATGTCATAAGGAAATTTAGGGAAATCTAGATCCAATGGCCCAAATAGATCAAATCTAATGGTTGAAAATAAACCCTACATCACTTAAGTTATGGGGATTTATTTGGGGATGGGTTTAAATAAATTGGTATGGGTAATTTTTGAATGGAGCTACTTAAGGGTATTAGAGAGTTAAAATTATATTATTACCCTATTGTTAGATAAACGATTTTATAAATGGATTTTGATTTTAAGTATTAATTAAATTTATTTATGCATGAGAAACTAGATAATGTAAAAAAAATTTAAAAGGTATTTGAATTTGATTATATCGTTAGATAACTAAATAAGGAAGTAGGGATGTTAAGTGGTCATAAAAAAAAATATTAAATCAACTTAAGAAGGACCTTTACAAAACATACAACAAGTTGGTCAATTTGAAGATAATGAGATGGGAAGGGGGTTTTACGCAAATTTCCCGAAACATCATGCTTGAGTCACATCGGAGACAAAATATTTGCAAGATCTGAGATATTTATCACAAATGGAGTTATGGAGAACATAGGGAAGAATACAACAAAAATTTATAGAAACAAAGCCCATACCTTTGTAAAATAGTAGTCATAACCATCATGTAGATGATGTATGGTGGCCATTAAAGTAGAAGCCCTAAAAAAAACAACAAACGAAAACACTCACATATTTAGAGGTCAAAATCAAGAGCACAAAAGGAGTTTTGAAATAGATTCACCAAAGATCAATAGTCAATGTTTCTGAGCCACAAAAGAGGGATAAAACGATGCAAATATAACCCAAAATGCAAAATAATACCTTCAAAATGGTGAAAAATGATGTTCGTACAGAGTGATGAACAACTGTGGAATTCTAATGAAACACAAAATGAATGAAAATACTACAGCTTGAGTTCTTCGAAATGGAGGTCAAATTTATAAAAATATGATCTCACCAAGAAATGGAGAAACCAAGATCTATGCAAGATAAATAAGAGCTAAAAATTCCTCCATGGCGAATAAATCCATGTTAAGAAACAAAAATCATAAATGCATAGCTCCAACAAAATTTAAATTTAAATTTAAAAATTAATGTCTAGAAGTAACCAAAAAGGTTAAAGGGGCTACAAGAGGAGAAAAGGGAACAAGACAACACATGCAGGAAAAAAAACAAAAACAAAACAAAATACAACAAGCAACAGAAAAGACAAGGGATGAAACAGGTCTATGTGCCAAGCTTAGGAGGTTCTATGCCTAGTAGATCGTGATTATTGTGTTGATTCATGTTCCCATTTATGCCTCTGGTGTTGTGTAGAAGGTTAAAGGAATTCACCAATATTCTGGAACTCAAGGCTTCCATGATGAACAAAAGTAAATTTTCAAGAGTCACAGTTATATCAAATGGATTAGAAAAGTATTGGTTAGAATAACCAATGGCGGCCTCTTAAATTTTTTGAACAGAATCTCCCTAAGTGGGCGCCTCCAACCATGTGAAATACAAATGATTTGTTTTAGGGTTCTTACCCTATTTTACCAAATTAACAAATAGTAAGGGCTAACGAGGGACAAATTGACCTTAGTTTTCATGTATTTTTAAATAAAATAGGATTTTTCCTCTCCTACTTGCATGCAATTGTAGGAGCTAATATATTTTACAATGTATGCACTTGCAGGGGCTAAAATAATCTCAACCATAATAACTCAGGTTAATGATGAAAATATTGAGCAACGAATTGCTTTCTTTTAACAAAGCTTGTATGACTATGAAACAAGGTACACATTTCTTGAAAAATAAGTGCTTTTAGTACTCAGAGGACTAAATAATTTTAAGTACATGATTTCAAAAACAAAATTCATGTTCTTGTTTCTCATCCAAGTGTGAAAGCTTTCTTGTTAAACAAAGAATTGAATGAGAAAAGATCAGGCTGGATAACGAAGGTCATGGAGGATGATGTTGATATCCGTGTTGAAAAAAAAATTCAAGGTGAAGGTTTGTGTGAACACCTAATTTATGATATGAAAAAACAACACACTACAGAATCGGATGATCCAAAATAGCATGCTGAAGTTACGTATCAAAAATCAGCAACCTAAACTTGCTGAAGAAGTTCAGGAATCAAGATGGATGACTAATTTAGTTAACTATCTACAACATGGTATGTATCCATAAGGTATGGACAGTAAAAAACGAAGGTATTTTAGGTTACAAGTTGTACCTTATGTTTTTATTGATGGTATGTTATTCAAAAAAGACATAAAAAAAATCTTGCTACGATGTGTTGATTATGATAGAATTCAACAATTATTATCAAAATTCCATGAAGGACCTGTAGGGGGTCATTTTTCAGCACGTACCACATCCTTAAAAATTATGAAAGCTGGTTGCTATAGGCCCAACATATTCAAAGACTGTTTCGAATGAATCAGAAAGTGTAAGAAATGTGTTTTCTTTGTTGGAATAGAACGTTTATCTTCACTACTCTTCAGCCTATTTCAGTTGATCAACCTTTTATGCAGTGGAGTATTGACTTTATTGGCTTGATAAACCCACCTTCATTAGAAGGAAACAAGTGTATTTTGACTGTTAGATATTACTTTACATTGGATTGAATCAATAGCCTTGAGAGATGCTAATGCAACTTCGATACTATCCTTTTATGAAGGTATAGTTGGCAGATTTGGTGTTCCAACAACTATCATTTCAGATAATGCTTTAGCATTTCTTGGTGCAAATGAAACAGATTGGGTTGTCAACCACAAAATTTACTTAAGTTCTTCATCTAATTATTACCGACAAGATAATGGGTTAGCTGAAAGTACTAACAAGAATATTTTAAGGGTCATCAGAAGAACACTCAAAGATAACCAGAGAGCTTGGCATCTAATGTTGAATTCAACACTTTGCGCTTATAGAGTGACTCCCAAAAGATCAGTTGGAAATTCACCATACATTCTTGTTTACAGAAGAGAAGAAATAATGCCTATTTTAGTTGAGTTACCTACACTAGATTTGCTACATCAAATGGATCTGCTTTAGAATGAACCATTACAAGTTCGTTACGCAGAATTAATGGAGTTATAAGAGCTGAGAGATCAAGCTCACATGAACATGGAAAATAATCAGAAACAAATGAAGAAAAATTTTGATAATAAGGGCAAATTCAAAATCTTTAATGAAGGAGATATAGTGTTAAATTAGGATGTTGATCATGCAAAACAAGGAAGACACACAAAGTTCGATACAATCTGGAGTGGTCCTTACATGTTTTCATCTTCCAAAGATCACAATGCATTTCAGCTCTCAAGGCTAAATGGAGAGGAAATTCCCATTCCTATGAATGGTATGTTTCTCAAACACTGTTATTGAAAATACTAAAGTGTCTGTTTAGAGTAGGATATCCCTTCACTAAATGTAGTTCCTACACATTGCAATGTTTTCAATTCAATAAACTGAATTTGTTCACATGATTTGGTTTATCAGATCCTTTCAAGTTTTAGTTCACTTTCGAAGGGTTGGACCTTCAGGAAGGTAGATTTTGGTTACATGCTTTAGACTCCATGCCCAATGGAAAGAGCAAGAAACTGATTTAGAATCTAGATGGTAGCTTTCCCCACCAAATTGCAAGAAATGTTGACAATTTTTGAACTTGTGAAAAAATAGGCAACTCGAAACTTCGTTACGATGGATATCATTTATGAAGTGAACCTAAGATAAGGGAGTTTCTTTCATTCAAATATTTTTTCTTCTTAATTAATTAATGATTAGATGAAATCTACACCTATGTGTGTTGTTACAAAATGTAACATATCACATAGTCTGTAATTTCATGACTATATTTAGCATAAGAACACAAAGCCACGAAGGAAAGTTTTGTTATCTTGATGAAGACATCAAATTTTAGAATAGATGAAGTGTTAATTTTTGGAACAACAATCATAATTATAGATTTCAGCAATCAGAGTTCATTGCTAAATGTTACAGGTATTCATTAAAGATCTTTCCTTCATGATTAAGACATTCAATTATATTATTGATTTTTTTAGTTCATCATACAATCCATATAGAAAGATGAAATGAAGACAGAAATACACAACTCAATTTTAAAATTCAATGTTTTACTCATAAGGAATTTCAAATGTTCCCACACAAGCCGTGGGATGTAACTGAAAATTAAAATACAACTACTGGAGTAAGAGGTACATATGCATGAAAGAGAAAATAGAGGAGTATGAATGAAACCATTATTACCTTGGGGGTTTTTTTTTCGATTGTTGCATCTGCAGCATCAACTTGTTCCATCTTCATCTCGTTGCTTAAGGCACTGTACGTGAAAAAAGAAAAGGAAAACTTTTAGTTTATGAGCTCAAGGTTAATCTATATTCCTATACTATCCAAATTCGTGCAGATGAATCTCTTTACAACATGAGATATAAATTACATGAAGATCAAAGGAAAAACTGATAAAATAAATTTTATGTAACAACATACATGATTTACTCACTCAGAAATAAGGAGAGAGAGAAGTACAGAAAAACTATGGAACATAAGAGAGGACAAAAAGGCATAATTATTTTCAAAGTTTTTTCTTCAGTGTGCATGTACAAGTTACATTGAAGAAGAAAATAAATCATGTCTTTGAGAGACAAAACTGAAGGAGAAAGAATAGAGATTGTGTATCTCATATTATTCTATTCAACATAAAGCTCACGTAAAGTATTTATAGGAAAGAAATTGTACTGGACTCCCCTAAATGAATGGAGAGGTTACACAATAGAAGGAGAGAATAATGGAATACTAGAAGGAGCAGATAAAGAGAAAGGATAGACACCTAAAAAATATAAGTTATTCAACGTATGCTAACATCCCCCCCCCCTTATTACATTATTCTTGCAAATGTGACCTCTGAAAGATTCAAATTTCACTTTTTCAAGGGATTTAGTGAGAATGTCAACAACTTGTGCTTCAGTAGGACAGTACTGGAGCTGAATTTGATGGTTCAAGACGTGCTATCGAATGAAATGGTAGTCAATTTCAATATGCTTTGTTCGTTCATGAAAGACTGGATTCTGCACGAGCTTCAACACACTCTGATTGTCGCAATAGAGAATAGGTGACTATTTTTCAGGAATTCCCAGGTCATCCATAATGCGACGTATCCATATCACTTCACACACAGCTCCTCGTGTGGCACGATATTCTACCTCTGTGGATGAGATAGAAACAACATTCTACTTCTTGCTTATCCACGAGATAGGTCCAGATCCGAGATGAAATATGTATCCAGTAGTTGACTTCCTATCATCAACAGATCCAACGTGGTCCGAGTCGACATATCCCTGTAAGAAGAATTGATCATTCTTTTTATATTCCAGACCATAATTAGTTGTTCCTCAAACATATCTCAAAACATGCTTTGCTGCATTCCAGTGACATTTCTTTGGCTCCTGCATGAACCTGGAAAGATAGCTGACATCATAGCAGAGATCTGGTTTGGTGTATGTCAAATAGATGATCCCTCCAAAAAATTTCCTATAGAGAGTAGCATCTACTTGAGGTGCGTCCTGGAATCTTGAAAGTTGCAAGCCTTTTTCCATGGGAGTGGATATAGGTTTACAGTCAGACATTCTATACTTTTCCAAGAGTGTCTTGGAATACTTTGTTTGGGAGACAAAAATGTGATGCTCCTTTTTCCATATCTCCAAGCTAAGACAGTAATGTAGTAGCCCCAAATCTATCATGTCGAAGGTTATTTTGAGATCATTCTTTACAATATCAACCTGATCTTCTGAACTACCAGTGATCACAAGATCATCTACATAAACAACTAGAATGACAATTTCTTTGCCTACCTTCTTTATATACAAATTTGAATCTGAGGGGCTACGAGTGAACCCATGCTGCAAAAGGTGATCGTTGATCTTGATATACCATGCCCTGGGAGCTTGCTTCATTCCGTAAAGAGATTTGATGAGACGACATACCTTTTTAGGCTGATTTTCATGAACAAAACCTTCAGGTTGGGTCATGTATACTTCTTCTTTTACATCACCATTTAGGAAAGCACTCTTGACGTCCATCTGTTGAAGTCTCCATCCTTTTTGTGCTATAAGTGCACAAACTACTATGATGGTCTTCATCTTCGCAGTGGGTGCAAAGGTTTCTTCATAGTCGATGTCTTCTTTCTGAGCATATCCTTTGGCTACAAGTTGTACTTTATGTTTGTTGATGCATCCATCTGCCTTATATTTTGTCTTGAAAACCCATTTGCAGCCTATGGGTTTCTTTCCTGTAGGTAGATCGACAAGTTCCCATGTCTGATTTTTCATGAGCGAGTCATATTCTATTTCCATAGCTTCCTTCCACTGAGTTTGACTGAGTGCTTCATGAACATTATCTGGCTCGGAGATATTCATCAGTGAACTCATGAGTGCAAATTTTACCTCATTTCTTGTTTGACTCCTTGTTTTTACTCTGGATGATGTATCTGGGAGTTGTTGCAAATGTGAGTCCTTGATAGTGCTTTGTACCCACTTCGGACGAGAACTTGACTGCTTTTGAGAAGAACTGTTTCGTTTCCGTGAGGATTGATGTGGAGTCACATTCTGTAGTTCTCCAAGGTCAACAAATAGTTCTCCCGGCAGCATTTCTTTTCTCTGAGTAGTCTCCTCCGGCTCATCATCTGATTCAGAGACTAATCGGTGAGATGTGTTTGGAAGTGGATCTTCTATTGATACTATTGAGTCAAAGGATGACTCGTGACAAACCACATCCCGACTCTTGTATATTTTCTTTGTCTTAGGATCCATGAGACGATACGCCTTCGAGGTAGTACTATAGCCAAGAAGGATACACGGGAGTGTTTTTGGCTCTACCTTCTTTCTCGTCTGAGCTGGGACATGCATGTATGCTGTGCAACCAAATACTCACAAATGAGAAATTGATGGTTTTTTACCACTCCATACCTCTTCTGGCATCTTGTTCAGTAGAATATTTGTTGGTGCCCTGTTGAGAAGATATACAGCCATTTGTACTGCTTCAACCCAATAGCATTCTCCTAGCTTTGCAGTTGATAGCATGCAGCAAGCCATCTCCATCACTGTGCGATTGCAACGCTCAACAATGCCATTTTTTTGGGGCATGTAGGGAGCATTCAGGTGCTGCTTAATGCCGTGATGGTTTAGGAAGGCCAAGAACTTCTTTGATGTGAATTCCCCCCCTCGATCTGAGCGGAGTAGAAGAAGTGGTTGTCCAGACTCTTTGACAACACGATGATAGAAGTTCTGAAAGTGTTGAAGAGCCTCACTTTTCTGATTTAAGAAATATACCCACATCTTGTGAGAGTGGTCATCCATGAACAACTGGAAGTATTTGTATCCTGAAAACGAATTAGGCAATGGGGCATTCAGATCAGTATGAACTACCTCCAGACACTTCTTGGCATGGAAGGTGCTCGCTTGAAACGGATCTTTGTGTTGTTTTCCTGCAAGACAGCCACTGCAAATAGGCAAGGAACTGGACAATTTGGGTAGTCCACAGACCATTGCTTTTGAACTCATCTGGTGCAATGAACCGACCGACAAGTTTCCATATCTAAAATGCCATAAGGCAGTTGATTCTATTGTTGAAGCAGATAAAGCTACTGCAGAAGATGAAACAGTGTCTAAAGCAAATAACTTATCTTTTACAAAAGCTTTAGCAAGAACTGTACCTAGTAGGGAGATTAAGCATGATTTAATGCCATTTTGAACAAAAAATTCTACCTAAAGGTGATGATTCAAGAGCTGAGTAACTGACAAAAGGTTGCTAGTCAAGCCAGGAACATATAGTACCTTTGTAAGTGTACATTTTCGTGGCCCTAGAGGAATGGTCACATTCCCTATTCCTTCTGTAATGTACTCTTTCTCATCCACTATCCGAACTCGATCTCCAGTTGGCTCTTCGTGGAGTGAATAAAACAGCTTCTTGTCACCTGATATATGCTTGCTTGCACCAGAGTCTATCAACCAGACTTTCTTTGTGGGCTGAGAAGTTTGAGAGATGAGTACAAGATTCTTACTACAATGGGCTCCTTCTGATGTCTCCTCATCAGAGTCATCATCTTCTTGTTGGGCTGCAAGATGTCCTTTTTGCTTTCTCCACCGGGGATGTCGTTTGGACTTTTGAAAATATTCGCACTCGGATGTGCTTGTATGGCTAGAAGGCCCTTATTTCAAGTTGTTGTGCCAGTAGTGATCAGTGTCGTGAGTATTGGTTCTGCAAATGTGACACCATCTCTTTGAATTTTGATCTTTCTGTTTGGGTTGCGCTGGATTTGGCTTCTCTGGGGGACCTTTCCGATTCTTCTGGCCATGATTAGGCTTTGAGAACAAACTGAGAGACAGAAATGAAGGAGAAAGAATAGAGATTGTGTATCTCATATTATTCTATTTAACATAAAGCTCACGTACAATATTTATAGGAATTAAATTGTACTGGACTCCCCTAAATGAATGGAAAGGTTACACAATAGAAGGAGAGAATAATGGAATACTAGAAGGAGCAGATAAAGAGATAAGATAGACACCTAAAAAATATAAGTTATCCAACATATGCTAACAGTCTTACAGTCCTCACTGTTAGATAAAGATTGTAGTGTTCAATGACTTATATCCTATGGTACATCAAGATTGGAATAAATCACAAGTACATACTGGTATGAAGGAAGAATGCACCTCAAAGTTCAGTCGCTATTCTAGAAATAGAAGAAGTTACAGTGCAGATCAGAGGACAAACTGGTATGCTTACTTCCACTCAAAGATAAAGTATATGTTTCAGAATACAACTCATAGGTGAAGCAAAAGAATTAGAATATAAAGGTTGGAGTTAACTAGAGAGATAAGGTGAAATCTGAAATAGAATGAGAAAGAAATCTGAGGAAATTTTGACAGGGATTCGCCATGTAAATTGGATATTTACATCTTTCTATCATGTTGTTTTTAACTAATACATGCTTTAAAAGATATATGTAACTCAAATAGTAACACAGATAGCAGAAAAACATGCAATGATCATATAACAGTTATCATATTTCAGCTTTAAACAACAAATCAACTTTAATAGAAGACGTGATACATTCTCTAATTTGAATAAATAAAGTACATCTATTATAGAAGAAAAAAAATAAAAGAAGGAAATCTAGGAAATTTTTGACAGGGCTTTGCCATGTGAAATTGAGATTTTAAATTTTCCACCATGCATACTAAAGCTATAATGAAGAACATATGCAGTATTTAAGAAGAAAATAAATGGAACTACAACATCTCAAAAAAAACTTCAATGTTCAGCATGCAGGAATAGTGAACAGAGAATTCCAGAAATAACATGTCTTGCCCAAATTCTCAAATAAAAATTAAATGATTAACTTCTATAGTTTTCAGTTCTTAAAATCAATTATTCGAAGTTATTGACAATTTAAAATGAAGAATGATGTCCAATTCATAGTTGCAGAAAGGTCAAACAATTAGATATCAAGTCTCAGAAGGTACAAATCAATAAATACAAGTTTCAAAAATATGTTTTCAGTATTTTAAATATATCTATTTGCAAAAATTCTTGCAAAGGAAATTATACAGAATCTCAATAGCTCAAACTAGAAGGAATGAATGGGTTTTAGATCTATCATCTTTCAAACAGAAGTAAAGTACACCTAGATTAAAATTCAATGCATCAGCCATGGACAATACATTCAAGGACCAATTTCATAAATCTTTAGAAACTGATAGCAGAGTAACTACAATGGCCTTGATATAAGGGAATTTTAAGCTATGAAAAGGAAAATGAAAGAATGGAAAGAGATCCAGACATCCTAAGAAGTCCTTCCAACACAATACTACATAAGAGATAGTAGAATTACTATGAACAAGGATGAACTTTGAATCAAAAAACTCATATAGAGAAGAATGTAAAAAAATTCATCTCAGAACTTAAAAATTCAGGAAAAATCAGAGCTTAATAAAAGATTCAGAGTTTAGAGCTCAAAGAGATCATTATGGTGTCAATGAAATTTTTTCCAAGGCTTCCCCGTCCATATTTACATTATGAAATGAAAATGATAAGTTATGGTTTCGGCTATTAAAATAACTTAACCACCTTTAACCCACTATTAAAATTCAACAATGTATATCAAAATACATACATCATATTGCCGTCTGCAAGCTCGAGAACAACTCAAAATGAAAAGCACAACTTCAAAGAATATCTCACGAAGAAGAAAATCCAGTAGAGAAAACATCTACAGTTTCAAAGACAAAATACCCATTATCTTCTACCCTTATTCTTTTTATGTTTGAACACAGAGTCTCCATCTCCAAGAAAAATAATGGAGTGAAAATGATTTCAAATATCCATAAGCAAAAGGAAATATAGCCATGTCTAGGTTATCTAAAACTAGCTTTTGAGGTTTAAATTTTAAATTATACAGGTACAGATAAAGGGAATCATCCACTTCATTCCACTTTTTCTTAAAATATTTGTCACAGGGTTTCCAAAAGGGGGCTCAATGCTTGAGAAAGAACTTACCAGTTGGGGTCGAGAAGAGCAAACCCTCAAAAGATCATCAAGTGCAAGGCTAAAGAAGAGAAAACATAGAACGAGTTTTAACTCAAAATCTTCAAGGGAACCACGAAATCACAAAGATAATGCAAAGAAGGAACAAAGTATCAATATATTTTTAAGTCGAAATGGCAATGATGAAACAATAGAGATGCTAATAAAAGGAAATTGATTACGACAAAGGTCAACAATGGCCGACTATCTTTAAAATATTTCTCAGAAAGCTCTAAAATCTCATAGACAAAAGATACATGCACATGGTTTCTCAAAAACAAATTCCAGATATTTTGAGAGTAAAGAAAATAGACAAACCTCATAGTTTCAAGCTCAAACCCATGGAAATGACAGAAATTTTTTTCAACAGAAACCTCAGAGAACTTGAATAATCTGAAATGGTGTCAAAAAAAATGTCACAGAGCTCCTCAAACATCACAGAACCATTTTTATAGAAAAAACGAGATCGAAGATGATGAGAACTTGTGAAAATCAACCGAATATTTCTGAGAAACAATTAATAGAGCTTCAAAGAATAAGAGATGGCAGTCACTTCGAACTAAAAGCTCGGTAATGACCAAGGTACAACCACAAAGGAAAACTCAAGGAATTCAAGCTCATGAATTCCTCCACAAAGTCCGAACATTCAAAACTGAAAACGATAAGGAAATACCAGTGTTTGAGACCTCATGGCCACAAGAAATCACAAAACCAAATAAAGATAGAATAATTAGAAAATGTTGGGCATAGGACCCTACAGATAGCTCAAGAGAAGCAAATATCCAAAGAGAATCATGTTGATAAGAAAAAAAGAGCTTAGAAAGCTTCAACAATGGCGTCAACAAAATTTTTTCTAGGGCTTTGCCCACAGGCCAGAAAACAAAGTGAAGTTTTCATTAAGGTCGAGTGAACTTTACCATTTGATCTCAAGAGGAGATTTATGGGAACTCAACCATGATTAAAACATCAACAATCAACATTTGATCGAGTAAAAAAATCGATGATCAAGGATCACTCTAAAACAAATGCAAACCACCTGGGTTTAAGATGCTACCGACCACTTTAATTACAGGGTTGAAACCCTAACAATGGGTACAAGATCAATGACATAATAACAAGCATTACACAGATCGAAGGTCTCCATCAAGGACCTAACTCAACTAGAGTAAACGATTCCACCAACAAAATGATAAAGGGGTGAGTCATCGTGGAGAGGGGGCCAGCCCCATGTTTAAAACAAAAATCATTGCATATTGACTTATAAAAGTCTAAAGCATAGTCTATGTCCCAAATGATAAAAGGGGGCCAAAAGCCATACATTCCAACAATGATCACTCAAAAGGTAAAGAATAACCTTATTTCATTCAAAATGTAAAAGCGGACAAGAAAATTGCAAGGCAATGATAATTAAAAAGGTGGCAGACTATATAGCATGTTATGTGTGTAATAAAAGGTGGTTGAGTATATTGTGGACACTTTTTCCAAGTGACTCTATTTGTATCTAAACCATGGTAATGTGCGAAGTCCGCAAGAGTGGCAAAACCCAGTTGAAGAAAAGTGTATAAATCAGAGTTGGTCCCCACATGGGAGCTAATAACAAACAAATGTATTGTATTTGCAGGTGATATATTTAAATGGTGTCAAAAGGGATCATGTTACCATGTTAGATGAACAGGGAATATTAACATCAGAGGCTAATCTTGGAGGTGTTCCCCATCAAGATAGATGTTTGGATGAATTATTTTTTCAAAGTATTACAAATAATGTAATTGATTTTTCTCACACACAGGGAGTTAACTCTTTCATGTGCATCCAAGGAGGAAATTGGATGAAATAACAGATGTCACATCAGCCACAAGAAGACAGATTTACATGCACAAGGAAAGAGACTTGCTCATCAAGCAATATTTATTTTTAACAAATTATTCACCCATGATTTTCTTAAAAATAGAACAGTCAACTACAGTTTGAATGAGATGTAACCAAAGGCTATTAATGCCTCTTTCTATTAGATTCCTTATTTTTATTCCCTTATTTATTAATAGGTGAAGGATAAAAATAGGATGCATGGGAGAGTACAATTTTAGCCTATTTTTAGGAAGGGTGGGAAATAATTTTTCCTAGATATTTTGTGCCTTGGAAAAGGACAAATGAGGACTTTTAGATACAGGAGTGTTGAAGCAAATTTTTCCAATTATTTTCAGTCTTGTATATGTTCCATTAATCTTGTGAATTTGGAATTCCTTGATTAATCATCTTACCCTATTTCAAATTCAGTAATTTCAGCATGATATTAATGTGTATGTTTAACTGAGAAGTATTTTTGTGATACTTTCTGTAAAGACATCAAAGTGTTTTCCTTTAAATATTCTGCAGAAAACTGTTGGCTTGTGTATCAAGAATTCATTCCCATATCAATTGTGCATGTACTCAATCAAAGACCTCATACAAAGGTTGGTATATCACCTCAGTTTTGAATTCATTTACAGTCTTCGTTTACCCTAATACTACCAAAAACAATTTTAGGATACATCAATAAGGAACCAACCTTGATACCGGAAACTCACCTCAAATAAGTATACCTAAAAACTCTAGGTGTTTCCATTGTATCTACGAAAGAGAGATAAAATTTACAATATTAGAACACCTTCAGCCATCTCTATATAGGGTGCGATTTCGAGAGATAACAAATCTCTAATGTTATTTGAAGTCTGATATTTAGGGTTTGTGAGATAGTTGAGTAATTTCCATACCCCCTTTTTATATAAAACAATAAACATACGTCAAATAGTTATAACACAAGTATATGCTAGGTCATTTTTTGACCTCTCTTTGGGTAGTGCAAAGTTTTAGAGGTATGTCTAATGATTATATCACCTTGTTAGAATGAACTAATTGTTATGTTCATTTGGATTGATCGTACGTCACATCATTCCAAAGGTGGCAACTATTGAACCTTTAGGTCTGTCTGCCTACCCTGACTAGTGAAACACCTTATTGATAGTGATATGTTCTAGCTATTTTTTACTCCCTTGAACGTAAATGTGTTTGCTTTTCCTTGGTTGTATCCTCTTGGGTCGTTGTACCCTTGTTACCTCTTAGCTCGATGAGTGTATGATCTGTGATATCTAGGAGTGAGTCTATATATATATTTAAGTAAGGTACCTCGTTGTGTGTGGAATAAGTCATTGGTGACCTAGGCTTATTCTCAAGCTTAGGAAACATATGTTAAGGATATTGAAGAATTTTTGAATTATCTTTCCTTTTGCGGAACTATGGTCCTTTAAGGAAGAGAATGGTGCAAGTTTTTCTATATACATTTCTACCAAAATGTATTTTGGTATGCTCTCATAAATTGTAGTTTGACGTATCTTATTACCTAGTTCTCCTGGCTAAGTTGAGCTTTCCTATGGATTATAATTTTATGCTTGTGAATGTTGTAAAATTATTTTTAGCTAGGGTAGTACTGAAAATAAATAAATTTAGTTTTGTTATATAAAGTTATTAGAATATCTTATGTAGATATGTTAGTATGGGAAAATATTTCTTATCATTCAAAGCTGAAATATTATCTAAGTGTTTGGGGTTTTAAAATCAGGATTACTATTTTTGTGTTCGATATTTGAGATCAAATTTAAGTTATATAAACCTTGTGGCCAAGATTATGCTTAGTATTAGCATGAAAATATAATTGAGAAATTTCAATTTATAAAAGTGCTTCCAATGAATATTATGCATCATTGTATTTACTCTTTTTCTAATTTAGGTGTTTTCCTTGTTGTTAAACCTCATTTTGTGTGGTCCTAATTTTTCTAGACCTATGAGTAGCGGTGTTTCCTTGCGCAAAATTGGGGGTTATGATTGGTAGTTAATAAAACTTGTCTAAATAACTAACATTGAAGTATAATTCAACCTAAATGGAGGTTGTATCCTTCATTTTTATCATATGCTACACCCATGTGTGACTACATTGACACTGTATGTGCATAACCCTTCCTTTTCTTCATTTACCTTGGTTAACCTCATAGAGTTTACCCTGTAGACTTGAATGCTTGCAACCTTGTTTGGAGAAGGTTTAGTACCTATGCCTAGCAATCTCCCTTATCTATTCTCAATAACATTGGACCAAACTTGGGTCCCAACAACACACTTTTGTTTAAAATAAAGAAATCCTACAAAAGGCGTGAATTTCATTTATATGGTTTGGTTTCCTACCTCTTTATGTGACTTCTAGGAGGAAGTCAAATCTAAGGGGATGTAGATGTAATGGCCACTCCTCTTTGACACTGATTGTGCTATGATTTTTAATTTATGTTGATTAGAGACACTAACCTTATTGTTATATTTTAGTTAGCATGTGAATAAGATAAGAGGGACATCATGATTAATACTGTGTTCTGATTGTTACTTTTGAAAGTATGGGTGTATTGTGGAGCTTGATGGACATTTAAGGATATGATGATAATATAGAATGGTCACTTGTTATATATTGACAGTGGATTCTTGACGTATTGAGTATATTCAGAGTACTAGAATAACCATGTGGTCTCATTGATTTTGTGAATTTCTAACCATACGATGATATTAGGGATCAATAATATGTTGTTCATTGTATCTAGTAGTTAGGATATAGAGTAGATAGAGAAAATTTCATGATTATTTTAGAATGTGAACTGGATTATTGACGATTGTAAATTATTTACTAGAGTAGAATTGAAATGTTAAGCTATTTCAAATAGTTGATAAAAATTCATAAAATTGATGATATAATTTGAACTACGTTATACGACGATGTTAATTGATAGATATATGTGTGTGTTGTAATGCCTTATGTATGCAAAGGATTATATGATGAATGTTTGATATTCATTGAATTCCATGACATATTGATATGGCCTTGAGGATAGAGAGGTATTTATTTTTGTGATTGCAGGAAAATTAAATCACTATACATCGAAAGGGGATAGGGGACCAACACTAGAATGATGGTGTGTGTTTTCAAATGTTGAAATTGACAACTTGTGTGAGTGTTGTGATATTTATTTTCTATGTTAGTTGGTTTTCCCATGGTGCGTGACCTCATATATGTGGCCTAGGGTAGTGACATTTTACTTTACTTTATTTTTTGTGTTTTAATTTTGTGGAGCATGTTTTTAATAATTGGGAAATTTTAGTCACTTTATTAACACTTGTTAATGTGTCTTGATAAGAAAATTCAAATTAAATTTCAAACTAAAAAAGAGGTGACAAGTGGGTAATAATTGGGGAGGTTAGTTCTTAATTTGTGCATGATGTTGAATGAAATTTATTGCGTGTGTATTGTGTGCACTCTTTCTCCCTCTCGAAACCAGAAATTTGACTTGGATGGAACTTTTTTAAACTTGTGGGACAAGTAAAACTTGTCCCTTGTCTCTCATAATCACCTACCAACCATACTTATGAATTATAGGGCTAATTTTTACCATTTTAATGCTTTGTTGAATGTAAAAGAGAAAATAAAGTCACTTCTCTTCTTATCACATTGTTTTTTTCCTAGAAAGGTATGGGTTGCATGTGAAGTGTGTATATGCACATTTAATAACCTTAATTTTTCATTTAATTTCCTTGGTTTGGGGTTTGACTTGTTTTGTTAGAGTGGAGGAGTGATGAAGTGGTATCCTACATGGAGCCCCCTTATCAACATCACTTATTTTCAATTTATTTGTGTGAACTTGGAGGAATGGGGGTGACTTGTCTCATTTTCTTGATTTACTTTTTGGAAATTTGTCCTTGATAATTCTTGCTTAGAGCTTGAAGGATTGATTTGGTATTTTCCTTGTTTTGGAAAGGATAACAAATTGTGGACTCAAGATTGTGAAAGCTAGTATGAGAAGGTATGATCTATATCTTATTCACATTGTTGTTGTATGTTTTGTAAATGCATGTGTGTATTTATTGTGTGGCATTGGTGTAGTATGGCCTAAATGTTTGGGATATAGAAAATGGAACCAATTTTTGGAGGGAAAAGGGAAATCTGTAGGATTGTGGAGGCAGCATGAGTAGGAAGTTCCACCTTTGGGGATTGAAAATGATAAATTGGTATACTTTGTGTATTATGCGTTGGGAGGTAAAAGGGTTATGTTGTGTATTTTGGATGTGCACATGGAGGTATTTTGGGTGGAACCCCTAACTCATTTGGGAGCTATAAGGAGGTGATTTATTTAATTTATTCTCCCTTGGATTTGAATGTAATCTTATGTGTTGGGTTTTGTAGTCTTTTTGTTCTGTCTAGTTTTTAAAACATTTACTTGTGCTAATTGTATGAGTGTAGAGTTGATTTTGGGAAGCCATTGTTGTAAAAATTGTTAAGTTCCCTACACCATTCATGGTTCCAGTTGATCCATAATCACAAGACCCCTGAATTTCTGCAACTCGATGGGTTGAAACTATCAGTGTGATTGCATAACATGGAGATTTTCCCAAAGTGTGGGACTTTGCAATCGGGAAACATCTCCAGGTGAAGGACGGTTCCTATTCCTCTATTCAGATGCACACATTCAAATTTGTCGAGGATATACTCTAAAATCTACTCTAACTTGCAAAGGAGATAGGGTTAAAGATATGCAAGAAATAAACCTAAACTAACAAAGGTGATGCACCAAAGGAATTCTAAACATTTTCTTTTCCATTAAACACAAACCATTGAAATGTAATATAACCACCATACAAAGATAACCAAGATGTAATGAGATATCAAAGAGGTGAAATGACCATAGAGATGGTTAAAAATCATCCAGAGACATGCATTATTGCCCCACAAATTTCATACAATACACTACTATGTCCAAGAGGCAAAAACATGCATTACAACTTGAATGAGAGGTTTGAAAATCCATAAATTCACTTGTAGAAAAGATAAGAAGGGAGGGTGCAAAGAAGAAATGTCCAACCTTTATAAAAATTCCCCTCCTTACATTATATAGTAAGATTGAGAGAATAAATCGAATTATTTTTCCAACCACCTTAAAAATACATTCAATTCACGTACAAAAATGATGGGTTTTATTACAAAACCCATGCCTCCATGTACCATTCCTTGCTGGGAAAGAAAGGAAGCCCATACCTCATTATGGTGGTAGGTGAGAAAATTTGAACACCATCTAAAAATTACAGACTGTATTTCTTCATTTCGAGCTTTCCAAAAATTCCTTTCTTGTGTAAATCTGAGCTCCCATTGTAAAGTTATGGCCATCTGAACGCTGAGGTTTCATCCTCAAAAAATAGTTGCCGGTTGGCATTTTCCTTTTAGGATTCCAAAATTCATGTAACCTCTGAAATCCTGAACTTTCATATTTTCAGACATTTTGGTTTCAAAGATGGAAACACTATTCACTTGCATAAATTTCTTGAGAGTTCTAAAAGTCTGAAACCTGAAAGTCTGAAATTCCAAAATTTCAGACTTTCGGACTTTAGAGTTTTGGAAATTTCCTTGTCCTTTTTCATTTTTCTTTCTAAATACTTTGGAATTCTGAAGTCTAAAATTCTGAAATTTCAGAATTTTTGAGTTTCAGACCTTGTACATTTTCCTCAGATTTTCCAACTTCACGCTCTGAGATCTTCAAAACCCCGAAACCCAAAAGTCTGAAATTTTTGAATTTCAGAGTTTGGGATTTCATAATTTTCTAGATATTTTCAACATGCTTTATAAGATTCCTAAAACCCCAAAAGTCCAAAATTCTAGACTTTCGAAACTTTCTGATATTTTTTCCAACTTCACACCTGAGAGTTCCAAAACCCCTTAACCTGAAAGTATGAAATTTCAGACTTTTGGAGTTTTTTACTTCGGACATTTTCCTCTGAGATCTCTGAAACCCCGAAACTTGAAAGTCTAAAATTTTATACTTTCAGAGTTCAGGATTTCAGACATTACTGATTGTTTTTATATTTATTTTTCTCAAAAATGCCAAATATATGAAGTCGTAAACTACGATCTTTTCTCCATTCTTCTTCCCCTTGAGCTCTTACCTTCTTCGAATATTGCATTGTTCATTGATTTTTCGACCTTGCATTTCATTGACAATCCTCTTTGTAACCTGATTATCAAAATTAGAAGTGAGCTCACACGATCAAACCATCATCTCGATTTTTCCTGTGGAAGGTCGTGTTTGATCAATTTTTCACAAGGAGAAAAATTGGATAACAGTTCGTTTGTTGGGGATCGAGGGCCAATAAGGATTATGGCCTTTCCTCTTATTGGATTATAGGTTTAGTGGATAGCATCGACTATCCCCCTTTCTTTGTATTGTGATTCAAGTTTTGAAGAGTGGGAGAGTGCTAGATTGAAGATACAAATTTTAGAGTAGACATTGAAATGAAAATTTCTGTTTGAACCATTCGAAGAATATTTATGTTGTAATTTGACCATCTTGTTCCCACTTAGAGTGAAATTTTGTAAATCTTGTATTATTAAAAGGTGGCTTTGTGTATTTAATTTATTCAAATTTTTAAATTTATAGTGAAAGAGGAATTTTAAGTGTATAGTTTTTGGAAATGAAAATTTCCTAAATTTGTATATTATTCAAATTATAAATATATGTATTGTTTGGAAAAGAAAGATGTTGTGGTAACTAAAGTGTTATTAAATTCTTGATTATATTGTTGGAAAGCTTAGAATCAAAAAGATAAAAAGAGATTTATTTAATTATGTTTTATCTTTCTTATCTATCCAAGTTGTATATGTGAAAGGGAAGGAATTATAGTTGATGTTTTACTTAAATTTTAGTTTTTTTTGCAAAGAAAAAACATTGCAAATTTAGTGTTTAAATCAAACAAATATTTCCTTTCCCTCAAGATTTCTTTGGGCACAGGGGGGTTCACTTAGTAAGAGTATGGTATAGCACTTGCATTCAAAGAGTATTAAAGAATACCCTTAATTCTAGTTTCTACCTCTAATTATTCAATTGATAATACCCCCTCCTATTATATTATTAGAATGAAAATACCCCTTATATTTTCCATGTACCATACTTACCCATTTTTCAATTAAAATTTTACTTACACCTTTTTTATTTCTACTCTAATATATTAGACAAAACATATATTATATTTCTCACTCTTTTTTTTTAATATGCATTTCCTCTCGAAAGATAGTTTGAAGCCATTAAAGACCTATTACAAATCACCTTCTATATGTTAAGCTTTAATCATTTATCAATAGTTCTTCATATAATTAAGACGGTAAAATAATATCACGTGTATTGAAAAGCATACTCAATCCTAGTTTTCTACCATCTTATTATTTCTTGGTTAAGAATCTAGATTTCTTTATTAAAAAGAGATTATAATTTAATTAATGATCACACTCATTTTGAAATTTTAAGGTATTTACTCCTAAAAAAAGGGTTCAGATGTTTTAGTTTTATATTAAAATTAAACCTCCCTTTCCTTTGGCGCACCTCTCTAACCTACCCCCAATACTTGATTCAAAACATCAATAAATTAAACCCTTTCACCCCCTCATGTCTACCATTATATTGAATTTAATTTCGTTAATTTTTAATTACCTCAATATGAACCCACGTGTTAGGATATTGCATAGCTAATGAACCCCCCATGGCTTTGGGTTGAATTAAAATGTCATTAAACCCAACTAATTTTCCATATATGAATAGAAAAAAAAATATACACAATAACTTCACATGCCCTTTATGGTGGTAATCCCAAAAAATAAAGTTGTTATTTTGTTTAGAATAGATTAAATAAAAAATTAAAAATCTATTTACAAATTTATCATACATATTTCCACAATTTATATTAGCATATTTAAATACCTACTTGAAACCTATTCTTACCCATTTAATCGATCAGTAAATTAATATTATTATAATTATATGTATATATATATATACATATATATATAAATATAAATTATTTTATTAAAAAAAAATTATTGAATTAAAAAAAATTAAGCCTTATGGCATTTATATGCTGAAAAAG